>CM067863.1:17511109-18836109 GCA_034642435.1 Megalocaria dilatata | reverse complement strand
TTTTATATTTTTGAGAAAGAATTATTTTTCATTAATATAGGATCAGAAAACAATACATTTTGTAACAGACAGGGTTTCGTACGTTTGTCTGAAGAGTTCAGTACGCATGCCAGGAACGAAACAAAAAATGTTTGCTTATTTATATTTTAATTTCAATTGACAATTTATATTCGTTGGTTTTTCTTAATTCCATTTGATATTGTATGATGAATTTTGATTTTATACGTCTATTAAATATGAGCAGTGCTTATAAAGACATTAATTTAATTTTTAAAGTTTCTTCAAAAAAATTTTTTGAAATTAAAATTGTAGAAGACAACAGATTAAATCTGTTTTGATATTCAAATTTTGTAATAAGCCTTCTATCAAGTAAAAAACCGTTCCTTCCTATTTTATTTTAAAAAATGAGTTGCATATAACAATTTCAAACGCAAGAGAGATGAACCGGCTCAAAAAATTTTAAAAGGCAATATCCATCAAAAAAGTGTGATGCTGTCTGCTTGGTTGGATTTTAGAGGAATCCTTTTGTTTGAGCTTTTAACGGATAACACAACAATTAAATCGGAAGTCTTCTGACATCAGCTGGACAAATTGAATGATGCACTTCAACAGAAAAGGCCAGAATTAATCAACAGAGAAGGTGTAGTGTTCCACCAAGGTAATGCGAGACCTCATACAAGTTTGATCACTCGCCAAAAGCTTCTACAGCTTGAATGTAACACCCACCATATTTTCCAGATTTGGCGCTTTCGGATTATCATTTGTTCCGGGTATTGCAAAATTTTTTGGATGGTGAAACCTTTACTTCAAATGAAGAGGTCAAAAATCACCTGGATTAGTTTTTTGCCAGCAAAAAACCAAAATTATTTAAATATTTTAACATTTAAAGATATGTTCTGTTAGACTTCTACATATTTAATTTCAATATATTATATTTGATAATTATAAATTAATGTCATATAAGTACCACTTATATCAAACGACATATAAAAATAAACATTCATTATAAGACATCAAAAAGGTTATAACAAAATCCAATAAATAAAAATTGTTAACAAAAATTCTATAAATTAAATATTTTGCGTAGACAAAATTTTGTTTCTGCTCATCACTCTTACGAAAACAGATATCGTTCAAAAATGTTTAACATAATCTTAAGAATTTCATCATGAAACTATCTTACTTAGAATATTCAATATTATTGGATATCTAAATAAGTTACTCTTTATAAAATCTCAAAATATGTAAAAACATCACTAGGAAACAAGTTTTAAGAGAGACTTTGCTTCGAGTACTCAATCATATATAAAATATTTTCTCACCTTTCAACAATTCAGAAAGCTTCTGGTAAATGAATACTGAAAATTTAAATGGAGTGTAATGTTAACTCAAATAAATATTTCTGGTTTACAATTGATCTAAAAGATTGAAAGGCAATTTAACGGCTTCTGTTATAGCACAAGGACCATATGTTTAAAAAATGTTAAGGAAACCAAATAATTATATATTATGAATAAAATAAATGGAGGTTCATAGTTGATAGAAGGTTTATTAAATTATGTAAATATTTTAATATTTACAGATATATTCTGTTAGCCTTCTACATATTTAATTTCAAAAAATTATATTTAATAATTATAACTTCAGTAATTAAATTAATTTCATATAAGCACCACTTATATCAAACGAGATATAAAAAAATAAACACTCATTATAAGACATCCAAATTATATAACAAAGTCGAATAAATAAGAATTGTTAACAACAATCCTATAAATTAAATATTTTGAGTAGACAAAATTTTGTTTCTGCTCATCACTCTTATGAAAACATATCTTTCAAAAATGTTTAACATAATATTAAGAATTTCATCATAAAATTACCTTACTTAGAATATTCAATATTATTGGATATCTAACTAAGTTACTTTTTATAAAATCTCAAGATATGTAAAAACATTACTAAAAAACAAGTTTTAAGAGAGACTTTGCTCCGGTAAATGAAGTGTAATGTTAACTCAAATAAAAAATTCTGTGGTTTACTATTGGTCTTGAAGATTGAAAGGCAATTTAACCAAAAGTTGTATTAGCTTGGAATCATGCTACTACCAGAAACATGACAAAAGGTTTTAATTTAATGAAATATTCATTCATTATACGAAAATTTTCTTTCATTTTCCCAAAAAAAAAACGAAATTACTTTCCGAATAACCCAATAAATACAGTAGGTACAGCAGGTGGGAAAAACGGAATTAATTAACATATTTATTTCAAAAATGAAAATTCTCAATAAAATATGTATGAACTCCACAAGATTGAAGCTAAAAATCATTAGAACATAAAATATTATAACAAGTAAAGAAAACTCAACACCAAATGTGCTATTCTGAGAATATTATACAGAGAAATTGAAAAATCTATATAAAGCACAAAATATTATTAATTGATGAAAGAATAAACACCTATTCGACAACCTATGAACAATCGCAAATTTTTATGTTTGATATTTAATTGAATTAACATGTATCGGCATCTTAGGTCATTTGTCACAGTTTACGATAACGCACATAAACAGAATGTGTACATCGTAGTTAAGACATTGTAAAAAAGGAAATATTGGCAAGATTGATTTGTATATGAAAATTCTGAAAAAAAGATTGAGGAACTACTACATCCTTGTGAAAAGAACTAGGAAATTCTTTATAATTTCCTCTTACAGGGGTAAGACATTTAAAAATATTTTATGAGTTTGTTCAGAAATAATGAAAGATTTTAAATATTAATTAAAAAACATTTTTTCTCAAACGTCTATAAATTCAATATAAGATATCCCTTAAGACTTTTTCAAAATTAAATTTAATTAATTCAAATGTCCTGAAAGCACTGTTTCATTTTTATAGACATATGGAATTATCAACACATACATATGTGCGACAGTCAACCGATTCAGAATTAAGAAAAATATTGACCACAATTAGCAAATATCATCCGAGACAGCTATTTCGATTGGATATTGAATAAAAAATGGCATTCTTCAAAACTGCCCCAAAAAGATTTAATTTTTTTTGTTTATAAAAGAACCCTCAACGTAATATTGGATTTGTGTTTCTTTATGATGATTATAATTTTTTCATGCATGTGCGTGGCAGTTTTCAGATATAGAATTTGGGATCGTATCTTTTCAAGATTTTTCTGTGGAAACTTAATTCAATGAGCTTATACATTTCGATGAATAGATTCTTTCCGGCTCTAAGCCGGATCTGTTAAGTAGAAGGTATGTAGATATATTTTTTATTAAGCATACAAATAACTCTCGAAGAAAAACTGGGTAAGAATTTCCAATGTTTTCCTGGTTTTTTTTCGAAAAGAAATAAAAAAGACATTTTTTATTTTATGTGAGGCATTTTTTATTCAATATCCAATCTCGGATGATGTTTTCTAATTGCAACCAATATTTTATAATTTCATTTTTGATTCTGTAACACACACATATATGTTGATAATTCTAGATGTCTATAAAAATGAAACAGTATGTCTGAGACTTTAAATTTAATGTTACAGAATTTTTTAGAAAATTTTTAGTTTAGCTTAAATTTGTGGAGGTTTTCAGAAAAAAAATATAATTAATATTTTAAATATTTTCTTTAAAACTTCTTGAACGTTATATTCAATTTGTGTTTATTTGGGATAAAAGATTTTACAATGCAATATGAAAGACATTGAGCTCTTTATTGTTTCCACAAGTTTGTTTATTATCGGTGTTATATTCTGCAATGTCAGTTCAGAAGGTCAGACATTTTTCAAATTAACCAATGAGGATGTTTCAAATTAATATTCCAATCATTTATCTTGTATGCATTGCACCTTTGAGGAGGTAAAATGCAAAGTTCGTTACAGATGGCTGCAAAATTTGAAGAATTTCGCCTTTTGCTTGACAAATATTTTTTTTGTGAATTTATCAAAAATGTGGCGCACATCTGGACTGAACCTGGACGTTCCGATTGTAAAAACTTTCGAATAGACTCATAAAACACAGCTATAACTCAGGTGAAATGGATGAAACCTTCCCAAAACGACCTCTAGCTTTTAACTAAAGCCAAGATGGTATCATATAACACTAAATTTTACAATGTTGTAATAACCTTGTTCCAAATGGCACCTTTTTTTTCATTTCAGCCACTTCCTTCCTCTATTAAAAAAACATTGCAATTTCTACACAAAGGTACACTTTTCAATAACTCGCGAACCATTAGTTTAATTAATTTAAGATCGAGCATAATAGAGTTAATATAATATAGATCAACGAAATTCAGAATATATTTATTTCATTTCGAATTTTAGGATTTATGATTTTGTAATTTTTTTTAATTTAAAGTTCTAATTTTTAGGCCATGGAACGAATTGTTTAAATGAAATCTTCAACGGTTATGCTTGCTTGTTTTAGATAAATGTTAAGTGCCAGAAAACCCCACACCACGGTTAGTACGTTAGAAGTTCAAAATGAAGGATTCAATCTTCGAATTCTAGATAATTCAAATGTTTTAATTATTTTGGGAGGAAATTTTGTTGCACCATTCTGAAAATTTTCATGATCTTCAACACTAATCAACCAAAATAAAGTATATACAGATATGAAATTCAATTTCATAAATCTTTCTCATTTCAGTGCGAATTTAAAACGATATATATATATATATATATATATATATATATATATATATATATATATATATATATATATATATATATAATATATATTTTTTTAATTATTCAGGAAACTACTACTCTTCTATGTGCATTTTAATTGAAATATATATTTTCTAAAATTTTTTCAATTTTATACATATGATAATGAATGAACGGAAATATATAATAAAAATTCTGTAATATGCACTTATACTATATTCTGTAGATCATTATTATCGTAATTGCTCTTCTTTTGATGTTTTTATAAATTGAACGAAAGTTATGTGCCTCATATAATTTTTAAATACTTGTAGTTGACTTCTGGGTTTGTCCATTTTCAATTTTTGCCCTGTCTTTCATGAACTCAATTTCTTCCGAAAAAGAATTCACAATATTCTGGATTCCATTCTTATTCAAAATACACCCAATGAAAATATTACACTCATTGTTGACTTCTTTTCACCATTTTTCTGTGGAAGAGCCTGGTTTTATAAATGATGCTCAGTTAGCTGAACACGGTTATTTAAGTTCGCTTCTAAAGGTTATTTGGTGAGTGAAGGTATGTAAATATATTTTTTATTGAATGTTTTTATTTAGTATTCAAATAACTTTCAAATGATGAGAATATGTGTAAGAAATTCAAATGCTTTTTCTGGAAAATATGCTATATATTTTTCAAAGAAGGAAATAAAAAAGATCTTTTTAAATTCTATGTGAGCTATTTTTTGGCAATGTTATTTGTTATTTCTGAATATCAAATCGAAACAGGTTCTCTCAGTTAATTTTTGCTGGATGATCACGATCAGTACTTGATCTTTTCTTTGGATTCTTTATTGGTTTACTGCCGTACATATGTGTTGTATATATATATATATATAATAATTTATATATAATATATAATTAATTATATTTAGGCTTCAATAAATCTCATTATGGAATGTCAATAATTTTAAATATAACCTTAAAAATAACTTACACTGTTCTGTGATTTTGTTAGAACATAGACCAACCTTGAATTTTAAAGTTAGTCTGTTCGAAGCATCCATCCTTAACACGTGTAAGTTGTGATATATTTATAGTTATTTGATTTTGATATTTCGAATATTATCTAAGACCGAAGAAGAGATTACCTAGAATTATATTTGTTTTTTGAAGATATAGTGCATGTTTTGAGAGATTTCTGAATTAACTTATTCAAATATTTAAATATATTAAATATTTCAAATAAATTATATTCTTTGAGAAGTCCTTAAGTTGTGTTCATGTTTTTAAAAGGCAATTGGTGTTCTTAAAGGTAAGATCAGAAAAAAAAATTTGTCTCCTTTAAATATTTATTTATTAATTTTAATGACTCTCTTATATCTGTTGGTTTATTTATTCCATTTGACATTATATATTGAGTTTTGATTATATACGTCTATTAAACCTAAGCGGTGCTTATTTTAGACATTAATTTAATTCTAAAAGTTTTTTGAATACAAATTTTTTTTTGAAATTAAAATTGTAGAAGACTAACAGATTTAATCTGTTTTGATATTCAAATATTCAAAAATGTTCGTATACACAACTGAACTTATTTTTCGTAGCGTCCGCAATTGATTGTTGTTTTCACTTTTTGTGTTACGTATTTGATATTTTCCTCTTCAGTATTTTACCATAGAGTAATAACTTCAATCTATAATAACGTTATTCAGTTCGACATATCTCTGATCTTTCAGATTTGTGTGATCTATCATTACTACTTACAAATGATGATACAAAATTAGCCCGAATTTTCAACTGAAATTTGATATCCTTACTTCTAAATTTAATGAAGTTCGTAATAACACAATTTTCAATACATTTTTAAAAATAACTTCAGGTTAAATTATTTATTGTCAAATTTCCCTCTTTCATAATCTATGTCCTATTTGAATATCGAATCGAATATCCTCTGCTCAATTTCATTTAATTGCACTAAGGACACTTTCAAATACTGACTATTATTTTGGAAAAATTAATTATCTAATTCATACTACAAAAGTAGGTCAGAAATGTTTCAACGTTAGGTTTGTTCGTTTACAATAAACTGTTTTACATTTCAATTAATATGTAAAATTCATGACAATACATTAAACTTTTTCGTTGTTTTCTCGAAAATTGATTTCCTAGTGAAATATGTTTTCGGAAAGACAAAAATACAGCGAAAAATTTCATTTCTGTGGAACATATTATTAATGTGAAAATGAAATCAAAAAACCTTTCATTTTCATTAAAGTGTCATAAACTACTCGAACAACTGATAATTAAAACATTGATTCACAGAAAAAATTGAAGAATGTACATAACTCAAAACAAGACATCAGCTCAGAAATTATTGATTCAACACGTGTATTTATGTAGATATCAATAAAAAATTGTCGGGACGTTTTTCAATTCAATATTGTTATCAGCAAGGTCATCATTACAATTTCCGTTCAATTATGTGGCAAAATTAAAGCGAGTCATTAATGTCACTTTTTAGTATAAACAAATGATAAATTCGGATGTCTTTATCTGAATCGAAAATGAGAAATTCTGTTGAGTAACAGGATGACAAGTATACGGTATTTAAAATGTATAGTAACTGAATAATACTGAAAACGTTTACAAACCTTATTTTTCTCGTTTCTAGTTGTTGTACTTTGATATTTTTGCGAGCGTGTTCTAGGGGACAGCGTACTATTGTGTTGCCCAACTATCTGTAATTTTCGAATTTGAAAATGGTCTCAAACGTTTGTTTCTGCAATTTCTTTACACCCATATGAACCATCCATCGTATGTCTCAAATTATGTAAGACTAGTAGTGCGGAGAAGTAAATACGATTTTCATTTTCATCCTTCCACTGTATCTCATTTAATGATTTTAATGCGTTATGTCGTAATGGCTTGTAGATTTTTCCCGAAATTTTTATCTGGTACATCATTATCCTCATCAATGAAAATTTCAACTTCCTCCACATCTTGAACGTAATCTCTGTTCCACTCATCAATAACAGCTGCATCAATTTCAACATCAGGATTTACATGAGGTAGCAAATTTTCAATTTCTGTCGTCACATGGACCATTTGCATACTACACAATCGCAACTTTAATACAGATAAGGAAATGTTATCTTTATCATCGGAGTCTGGTGTTTCCTCCAATGGCGATAGTATTTTACTCCAACATTGCTCGATAAGATCCGGTTTCAAAGAATTCCATGCCAAAATTAAATTAACAATTGCATCTTTTAAAGAGAGATATTTTAATGCCATTTCAATACAATCCACGTTGCCATTTAGGATGCGCGACAGCAAAATACGGTAGAAAAGTTTTGTTAGCCTTATCACATTCTGGTTCATGGGCTGTATCGGAGGTGTTATATTAGGTGGCATGTAAATAACGAAAATAAAACAATCAGCTCTTTTTAACATCTCCGCTGGCGGATGACTTGGCGCATTATCCAGCAAAAAATTTGCTTCGACAAGTTTTTTGTCAGTCAAGAATTCTTGAACCTAGAACAATGAATCCAGCTTAAACCCTTAAATTATAAACAAAAATGGTGACAGCTCACCTCTGGAATAAACATCTTAAAGAACCATTCCTTGAATATGAATCCAGTCATCCAAGCTGTTTTGGAATTCCTGTAATGTACTGGACAGTTGATATCAAGGAACGATCGAGGATTTCTTGCTTTTCCAATAACTATTAGCTTCAGCATATGACTGCTGGCTGCATTTGTACAGGCTAGGAAGGTAACCCTTTTCCTTTCTGTTTTTCTTCCTGGAGCTGTCTTCTCCTCAGGACCTACATATGTTTTGTCCGGAACCAATTTCCAGTACAGGAAAGATTCACCGGCATTATAAATCTGCTTCTTCAATAGCTGAAGTTCATTCACTTTTTCAAGCAAAGTCTTCTTAAATGGATCTCCCTTGTAAATGACAGTTTTTCTCCTGAGATTTGAAGATATCGAATTTCAAAACTTTTCTTGTACCTTTGCAACCATCCGCTACTCGCATTGAAACATGGTGTCTCTTTGTATTCTTCTTACAATTTGTTTGCTTTTTCTTTAATGATAAAACCTGTGTCTGGAAAGGTTTTTCTCTTTGCTTTAAGAAACACTAGTATTAATCTTTTTCCCTTCTAGGAAATTCAGATGATCTAAGAGTTCGAACTTTTCCTGGTCCCATGTAAGTATTGCTGATCTTCTTCAAAATATTCACTCTCCTTTTTCGAATTGCACAAATGGTAGAATTAGCCACACCATATTTTTTTGCTGAAGCCATCACTCCAGCACCTTTGTCTCAGTTCAACTATTTCACATTTTTGACTAAGCTTAAAATGAATCCTGGCCATACTTAAGCTTACTCGAAAACAGGATAATAATTTGATAACGCTTTACCAAGGCAAATAACCAAAAGTAAACAAAAGAAAACGTTTAACAATCGTTTTCTTGCTATGACTTTTCAAATTATTTAGGTTCACTATTTAGAGGCTTCAGTTGCTCATTGTATAGAGCACCAATGCATTCACTATTTGGAGTAGTTCATTATAACCATTGTTCACTATTTCGAGAGTCTGTCATATTAATATTCTTCGAATTTTTACTGGATAAACTGTCTTGCAAAGTTATTACTTCATTCTTGATACAAGACTAACATATTGCCAATAAATCGGGTTGATAAATTTATTCCTTCTGACTGTAACACATCTAATGTGACTTTTCTCTGTCTAATAGATTCAAGGTGGTCCTAGTCTTTTCACGAGACATACAGACCAAGATGAAATAAAACTTTTATTGAGGTGGATTATCATCTTGAAATGTTTCCATATTCGTCCCATGTTCCCCAACAGAATTGGTATCAGATGATTCCTTACTGGTCTGATAGCGACACCACCAATTCAAATACTCCTACTCCATTCTAAACCCGTCGCACTGTACCGTATCCCATGTTCTACGATGACTTCCAGATAATTTATCTCCCATAATTATGTTAACTTCTTTTTTTACGTATCCGAAATCACCATAATAGCCCTTTTCTTACCGCTAGTACCTTTAAATAATTTTTACCTAGTGGAGCAACCAATATTTTGTTGAGGCTTTAAAGAGAAGACATTAATAACTCGAAAATATTCAGTCCCAATATTATGAAGTCAGGGGATATTTATAATTTAATGAAGGAATAGTTCCCAGAAGTTCATTTACCCCTTTCAGCCCAGGGGGTGGATACGACGAATATGAAGGTGTCTTGTTTCTTCTCTCACGTGTCAACTAGCCCACGGTCAACATTCCAAGAGACTTAAAAAAACGTGCTCAAAACTTCACATGAAAAAATAAAAGTGTTCCACTTCCACACATCTACATTCTCAATTTTTTCTCTACTAGTTTTAACGCTAGAACTATTTCGATGAAAGAAAGTGGATCCAACATCAGTAAAATGACATATTTCCCGAATTCTATATAATTATAAAATATATTTCTTGAAAGATATTTTATTTCATCTGACAGTTTCAAATTATTGGTTGAATTGGAGAAAATAAAGTGGATTGAGTTTGCGGTTGACTCTAGGTGAAACATGATTACAATTGCACCTAAACAACACTAGATATATTTATATGTTATGACTTATGAGCCATTTAATGGAAGTTATAAATATAACCAGTCGAATCAGATAAAGTGATTAATTATCACTAGCCGACAAAATTTTTTTTTGCTTGTAACATAAAGCTGAATAGATTATTTTGGTAGAATGGACGTATTCAAATACGAAAATGAGAAAAAAAAGTTGTAAAACTTAAGGTTTTCTTGTTAAATTTACAGAACCACATTTAAAGTTACAATATGATGTGTATTGAAAAAATGTATATCGAATATATCAAAAAAATGCCTTCCTTTACTTTGGCATCACTTCTAGGGAAAGACTAGTTTTAAGTATTTGAATCAATCACCATCTTTATGTTTAATATGAAGAGGGGACAGAAGGACATTTTTGGGGTCTACAAGAGGTCTGAACTTAACATTTTGAGATCCCGGTTGAAATACACTTCTTTCTGGACAAATTGTTATTAAATAATGCTGATTTGCTGCACGACTGCCCCATAGACAAAGAAAACAGCAAATGCAGACTGCAAATTTGGATAGTCCATCTTGTGCTTTACCTTTTTGGAATAACCCTCAGTTTTTATCAGGCAAAAATAGCAATCGTCTAAATGATTAGTGGGTTCTCGCCCTACGATAAGGACTGCAAAATGCATGCTTTTCTCTTCCCATTCATCCACTGCACCAATACGCTAGAACTAACACAGCACACTAGAGAGCACTAGAGAGCCCACTGTTCCATTGAAACACCAAACTATTGGAAGAAGGGTATTTTTACATTTTCAGATAAATTGTTAGGAGAGATTTTGCAGTCTGTCTCGACATTTTCGTCCTTAAAACACTTTTTTATCTACACACAGGAAACCACTCACTTCGAAACTCAGCAAACTGAATGATGCACTTCAACAGAAAACGCCAGAATTAATTAACAGGAAAAGTGTAGTGTTCTACCAAGATATGCGAGACCTCATACGTTTGGTCACTCACCAAACGCTTTTACAGCTTGAATGAGATAGACTGCCATTCCCACCATACTCTCCAGATCTGGCACCTTCAGATTATTATTTTTTCCAGGCATTTCAAAATTTTTTGGACGGTAAAACCTTTACTTCAAATGAAGAAATCAAAAATCACCTGGATCAGTTCTTTGCCAGCAAAGACCAAATATTTTATGAGCGTGAAATCATGCTACTATCAGAAAAATGGCAAAAGGTGTTTGACCAGAATGGCCAATATATAATTTAATAAAATTTTTATTCATTATACGAAAATTGTCTTTCATTATCCGAGAAACAAACGAAATTAATTTCTGAACAACCCAATAAAAGATATTGTTTTTCATTCGTAAAGGTCAAGGTTCATCCTTTCTAATAAGCTCACAACTTTGAAAACATTTCCATTAGTTTTTTATTTACAGTCGACAACAATGCAAATTTTTAATGACCCACCCCTTAGTAGAGAGAAGAATAGTACCTAGTACGATATCCCTCAGAAGACGATCGTCGAGATATTAACGACCGAAACACATGTCAGGCTCTTGAATAAATTGTGATATAAATATATGCCAAGTAATATTTAGAAAACTTCTCCTGGGGCCTCTGAGGGGTGGATTGAGTAGCTCCAAACGGGGCTACCTTACCAAGCGACTGGAGAGCATCATATTTCACGACTATTTCCAAGAAATGAAATAGAGAGTTTTGCCCAAATTACAGAGGATTGACAGTAACAAAAACTCTGAGTTGAGTATATGGAAAAATACTGAAAAGGAGAATTAAAGCTGAATACGATGACATTGAAATGGAGGAACAAGCAGGATTTAGAGCCCTCTCCCGTGTTATTCAAAATATATCTACAGCAAGCACTAAAAAATGGATGAGCAGTTGCAAAAGATTGGGAATACCATTACCAAACGAAAATAACCTTATTTACGCTCTTTTTGGGGATGACCAAATAAGTCTAGACCAGGAGCATGATGACCTAGAGTATATGGCGAGAAAACTGGTGGAAGAGTATGGAAGATGGAGGTCTGGAGACATTGAGAAGACCCAAAGTATGACGATAGGGGAAACACCGGAGATATAGAGTTTGAAGATGGACGAGTTATAAAGGAGTGCCGGGAGTATCAATACTTGGGACTAAAGATAACACAGGACGGAACACTGGATGAGGGAATAAAAGACCGAGTAATACAGAAGAGGAGGGCGATATCCATGATGAATGGAGTTTTGTGGGACCAATTAATCTCAAAATCAAATGAAAAGACCATATAAAACACAATAGTGAAGAGCATAATTACTTATTGATGTGAGGTATGTCCACTGAAGAACAGATCAGAACTCAAACTACTGTCAACTAAAATGGACTATTGGAGAACTGCTGGAAGGTCAAGGCAGGAAAAAATCACAAACGCGAGGATAATAGAGATAATGGATATAGAACATACAATCGTTGACGATATAAAAACTAAACAACTAATATGGTTTGGACATGTATAACGAATGCCCGAAGATAGAATCCCAAAACACTCTGGACACCACAAGGGAAAAATAAGAGAGGAAGAGTCAGTAGAAGCTGGGGGAAAGGAATAGACAGGGAATTGAAGGATAGAGAAATACCAGATGAACTATGGTTAAACAGAGAAGAGTGGAGGTTGGTCGTCGGAAAACGTCGTAGAACGTTCTCAACCGACATATATTTATTTTTTGAATCGTTGCAGAAATAAATCCTGTTGAAATGATTGCATGGTAATTAATGATTCATAAATGATTTCTGTGCGAAAAAAATAGTGATACTACTGTCATATATACATTTTTTTAAGTGATACTACCTATGTCGATCACTTCAAATGTCGAAAATGAATCTTTTCCACTATAATTCATGTCGCATGGTGTCAATCTACCATATTTTATACATCTCGCTTATAATAATGAAGACAGAATACGAGTAGAATATATCTTATTGAATTGTATAACAAATAACTTAGTTTTCTATCACTTGTTACTATCTCAATATACAGTGACTCGAGTTCTGTTGTGTTAACTACTTATTCAAACTGAATAAAACAAAGGGTATCTCAACTATATAATTTGTTTTATTCGGTTTGAAAATGTAGTGAACACTACGAAACTCTAGTCACTGTATATTCGGTTAGTAAAAAGTGATAGAAAAGTGAGTAATTTCTTATTTCATTCCATTTAAAAATTAACTATCATAAAGTAACGGGGTACGCCGTCCAATTAATGAACTGTTTCAGCCTATTTGGTAAAGAAGTAGTTTACTATTATAAAAAAACTTGAGATACCGCGCACCTCGAGTAACAAAAATTTCAACATTAGTTAGCATCTATTAACATCTCAATTTTTTGATCCTAAGGCATAGGAATTTCTCCAAACTTGTTTCAAATATTAATCTCAGTAGCACTCAAAATAAGATTTTTTACTGTTGAAATTTTCTAATTATTTCTAAAACTTGCCAATTACTGGCCAGGTATTAATGCGTTACAAAAAAAAACAGTAATAATAAATACTTTGAACTTCAAGTCGATTAAATTCAGGGAGAAAGTTTCTTTAATTTTTGTCAACTTCTTGTACTAACCTGATGTATAGTCCGTCTAGAAAGTATCCGGAATTTATTAATTTTCCTAATTTTAATATACTTCTTTTTTGTAACATTCTAAGACAAAAGTAATCTATAAAATAGGTTGTGCAGATAGTCGCCTATGGCCAAAGTTGCATGGCAACACTATTTGTCAAATATTGTTGATTGTCAACAGGTGTACAATTTATGAAATAATGTCGCAGTTAGAAAAAAAAGACAGTTAGAATATTTGTATAGAAAAGGTTTTTCGAAACGTTAAAAAATTAGTGCAATTGACTGAACTAGGAAAAAGTGCTGTATATGAGACAATAAAGAAATGAATAGCATGGATATGAGGCATAGACAAGTTTCAGAAAGACCGCGTAAAATTAAAGGAAACAATTCAAACGCTTTATTGGCCTTAGGATGCCACTTTACGAGCCTGGGGTTTCGCAAATTTGCTAACAGATTTGGAACTCAACGAAATATAAAAGTATGTCTAGAAACCATCCGTATGTCACTTAAAAGACAAGGCTACATATCAAGGAAACCAGAAAAATCCCTATAATGACACCTTTACGACAGGAACGAAGGATAGAATTTTGTCAACGTTTTCAAGAAGATAATTTTAATAATGTCTTTATATCTGATGGAAGTTATTTTCAACTTGGTGGAAATCACTTAAAAATCCTATCAAAACAACCTGTTACAGTTCAAATTTCCCACCTAAATAATGGTTTGGGCAACAATATCTCAGCTTGGTGCTACGCCTCTCTGTTTAGTTATTGGTATCATTAATAGTTAAAAGTATTGTGGTATTCTAAACAATTTCCTCCTTGAAACGGTGTATGCTTCATATCCAGAGGGTTTTCAGCAGGATAATATAAGATGCAATACTTCGGCCTATACTGAAGCTTGAATGCAAGAACACCAAGTGACAACCATTTCATGGCCGGCAGCTTCACCAGATCTTAGTCCCATTGAAAACATATAGGAACTAATGAAAATTGAGCAGCGCCACGAAATAAAGATGATTTAATTCAGTCAGTTTTACAGTCCTAGACTACCATCAGCGAAAATTATGGAGGTGGTCTAGTTTCGGGTGAACCTCGACGTTTTGTCAAGTGTTTACAGTTAAATGGAGGTTGTATAAGTAAATAAGATAATAATTTTGTTATAATTTAACATACATCTAGCAGGCAGTTCAGTGTTTTATCCAAAATTACTAAAAAAAATTTATCAAATTTGAGAAAATGGTACTGAAAAGCTGTCATCAGAAACGTTTTACTCTCAAAGATGAAAATTAAGAAAACAAATCCAAAGAATCAATCAGTTTGAAAATCTTAAGATTCTTGAAATCTCTGAGTTTAGTTATAATTGTTAAGTTATTGAAATTTCTATATTTTTTATTATTTCACACTCCGTAGTATACAATACTTCTGTGGGGAAATGCCTTGGACACAACGAAATTTTTCATTCTACAAAAGAAAGCAATGCGTGTTATGTATAGAGTGGCCTATAGGGATTCGTGTAGACCATTTTTTGTAAAGCATGGTATACCCACTTTTCCATCCTTATTTATAAGATAATGACCCGAATCAAAATAAAAACAATTTGCCACGAAATGGGACTTACAACTTACTTAACACCAGATATCGGGTGTTTTTTTTTTAGAGTGATAGAAATTTAAATTAAAAAAAGCGTCTATTGTTTACCTGGTTTATAAGCATAAACCAATGACTTGACATAACCCCAAAAAAATAATCCAGTGGAGTTATATCGCATGATCTTGGAGGCCAATTAATTGTACCATAATAATGCTATCCACAAATCTTTCTTTCAATAAATTATTACGGTACCAGCATGAGGTGTAGCAACATCTTGTTGGAACCAAAACACTTCTGGGTCGATACCAAGTGGCTTTAGTTGTTGAACCAATTGAATCTTGTATGGGTGCAGACCAAGATCTTTACGCAAAATTTTCCATGTGGTGAATGCACAGAATTCAACTTGTTGTGAAAGTCGACGAATAGACAAATTTGGAACATCATTAACATTATGACTTACAGCAGTGATATTTTCTTCTGTGCGTAGAGTTCTTTGTCTTGTTGTTGTTGTTGTATCGAGTGGAGAAAATTTTGTCCGAAATCTGTCGATAGTTCGACGAATAAGCTGCTCTGGTGGACGATTATGTAAACCATAATTTTCACAAAGTGCTCCATAAGTTTGGCGAATAGAACACTGATTTTGAAAATAAAATTTCAACAATTTGTAAACGTTGTTGCGGTCTCCATGATAATTTGTCAATGCTTACTGAACAGAAATGTCAAAACAACATGGCTTCTGTCTTCTGTCAAATCACAGTTATCCCTATCGAAACTTCTATCATTCTAAAAAAAAAACCCGATACAAAAACGATTTCCTCACGTCATTACATAGAAACAAGAACACACAGAATATCTCGAACTACTAAGCATTAAAATTTTTAACAGTTTACCGGTTTAAATGAGTAACTTACCAGAAAGATACTTCAAAAAGAAGAGATTTTATTGAAAGGCGCATTTTATTCTTGAGAAGAAAATTTTTGTTGTAATTTGTTATGAGATGAATATAAATGTGTATATACCTGCCATGTAAATATTGATGGTGAATATATTATTATTAATAAACCCCAAATTTTCTGTGGAATATTAAAGTCCACTATAAAATATTTCAACCTATATGATTCGAATTGCTGTTTTCAACCGAGCCACTAAGTTTAATGAGATGGAATCTTTAATAGCGCCGTTGGCTCCTTGAATATTCGCATGATTCATGTGGATAATAGGAAGTGTGTTGTTCAAAGATCGACCCAAATTTCTAAAAATCTAAATAGGCAAACACGACGTAGCATTAATTATCATTTGACCCAATTTGCAAAAGTACTAAGTAAGTGCTCTATGCATCCTTCAGAACGTTGTTTTGTATAAACAATGTACTACTCGTATTTACAACTTATATCTCAGGACAGTGATGTAATTCCCACTCAATCTTCGCAAACGACCGTTGGCGGTTGCTATTTTTATCAACAGGAATAACGGTTTTCATATCAATTCGATTAGGTCTTGATATTGTGGTTGCTTATTAATGACAACGTACACTGGAAGCACCCATATTGTCTACAATACTAAATTTAGCCCAATTAGTTAATAGTTCTAGGTCAGATATTTTCACTTCTTAAATTATGCCCAGTCTGCGAAAAATAACGGAACTTTCGCAGTACTTCTATTTCGCCAAGTAGTAGACGAATCAATTTCGGGATTGATTTCATTTCTCCATAAATGTGACATGAAGAGGTTAAATATACAAGAATGGAAAAGACACTCGGAAACATAGGAAATTCAGTGTTGATCTAGAGGACCACGAATGTCCAGTGGAGCAGTGAAAGTGTCAAAACCTCAGCGCGATGCGATGACGAATAAACAACTGTTCAGCAATCAGAATCATTCGCATTTCAAACGTGGGATTCGCTAGATCATATCAGTTGAAAATAAATACGACAATCTTATTCCATTGTATGCGAAGAATTTATTTGCCACGATTAATGACATAAATAATTTTCTCTGTGAAAATGAGCACTCTGTACTTTTTCGCCATAACTGGCTTGAAAATAAAATAAATTCCACGAAAATAAGAAATTCGAAAACGAAAATAAATTCTAAGAAATGCGAAATCGAAGGTCGACAAATTTAAATCAAATTTTCAAATAATCCACTTTGTTGAGCCAAACACTAGCCAAATCTAGTGTAAAGAGATAATCTCATATCTTAGGAAATTCGGCATAGTTGCCATTTTGGCACAAAGTCCAAACATTAAGTTTTTGGTGGTATTGGTTACACACAGAAATACTCAGATGCTTATTTTTCGTAGACCAATATCTTACTACTGATGAGTTATATTTTCTATTCAAGGAAAACGATGACACCATAGTGAATAATATTGTTAAGGAATGAACTATTTTCATTAACTTTTTCCATCATTGTTTCACGTAATTCCATTCGTTTGATATGGTCTTCTGTAAAAATTTCTTGGTTTATTTGAATCTTTTAACATCGTTAACTATTCTTTTTCAAAATATTCCGAACACTTTTATCGCTCATATCGACTTGTTCAGTAATTTTTTTACTCAAACAAGATGCACAGGTTTCAAAAGCAGCACACATATCTACTTCTTTTTTCAGACGATTTTCACTAATGGTTCTTGGTGGTTTATCAATCTCACAATGCCTGCTTGTTCGTAAACACCCACATTTCTAGAATTGAACTATTTTAGAAGTAGCCGAATTTGAAGGAATCAGCCCATCTTCAAAGGCAATAATAAAGGAATTTATTGTCTCTTGAATTGATTGACCACGAAAGTACCATTTTATGATCTGAATGTTTTCTTCTACACTGAAAATTTTGATTTACTTTATTTTAAACCGATATTGACTAACGCATCCCATGTTTGAAGTTCTAATGATTCTGATTGCTGAAAGTAGTGCAGAGCCTCGTTTCCATCGAAGCATCTCCCCCACTCCCATTGAGAGAACAGTCGTTTATACGTCATCGCATCGCGCTGAGGTTTTGATTCATCCACTGCTCCACTGGACGTTCGTCCTCTAGATTAACATTGAATTTCCTATTTTTTCGACTCTTTTTTCCATGCCTGTAGATGTTTTATAATACGGCCTACTCATATCAAATTTGCTCCATTCTATAAAAGTATCAAAAAGTTAACGGGAATCGGTGAACGGAACACAATATATGTATTTTTCAACCAAATTTATTATATCGCCTTCAAAGTAGGTCTCTTCCCAATTAAAATTTGAATATCAAAACATATTAAAATAATTATAAAACTTATTCGAATATTTAAATATATTAAATACTTCAAATAAATTATATTCTTTGAAAAGTCCTTAAAGTGTGTTCATGTTTTTTAAAAGGCAATTGGTGTTCTTAAAGGTAAGACCAGAAACAAAATTGTGTCTCCTTTAAATATTTATTTATTAATTTTAATGACTTTCGTATATCTTTTAGTTTATTTATTCCATTTGACATTATATATTGAGTTTTTATTATATACGTCTATTACTCGTAAGCGGTGCTTATTTTAGACATTAATTTAATTCTAAAAGTTTTTTGAATAAAATTTTTTGAAATCAAAATTGTAGAAGACAACATATTATATTTAATTTGTTTTGATATTAGAATTTTGTTATATTTCTTCTATCAAGTAAAAAGCCTTTTTCTATTTTATTCTTCCCAATTAGTTAACTAACGCCATTGGATAATCCAATCATCAAACTCTGTCTGGGCTGTAATTTTAGGAAATGTCTAGTCCAAGATCTCATCTACCTACCCATGTGTGTGGAGATTCTGGAAAATGATGGTCGAACAGAAAATGTATTTTTTCAACATTTTTGTGCTCCGCCAAACTATGTAGCCCCAGTCTGTGACTTTCTGAATTATCATGATCCCAAGAATAGGAAAAAGAAACCTTTTTGAATGGCCTCCGGGATTCCCTGACCTGACAGTTCTAGACTTTCTTGTGGGGTCATTCGAAGAGTGTCGTGTTCGAGATAACACCTACTTCTCTAGGAGATCTTCGCTAGAGAATAGTGTCAACATGATATAAAATAGGACCTGAAATACTACAAAATGTGAGAGAAAATGTTGAACACAGACACTGTTACTATTCAAAAAAGAACGGTAAGCAACTTGAACATCTTATTAATTAAAATCAGTTCAGAAACTCGTCCACATATACTTACAGAAATATTCAGCTGGACAGTTTTATCTGGGACATTCTGTATAACATTTTCAGCTTCCGCACAAGAGTTTTTGTTTGCAATGCAAAATTCAAGATATTTCGATACTACTCATTGTAAACATATAAGATGACGCTCCAAACTTCGTGTGACTATACAGAACAATTATGCAAAATTGCGAAAAAACGAATATCGACAATTCCTTCACATCACCACTTCCTGGTACCTTCTTGACAGTATATATCGTTTGTTTTTTTAGAGTGATAGAACTTTCGATAGAGATAACTGTGATTTGACAGAAGGTAGAAGCCATGTTGACATTTATGTTCAGTAAGCATTGACAAATTATCATGGAAAAACTCACGCCGCAACAATATTTACAAATAGTTGAAATTTATTTTCAAAATCAGTGTTCTATTCGCCAAACTTATAGAACACTTCGTGAAATTTATGGTTTACAGAATCGTCCATCAGAGCAGCTTATTCGTCGAACTATCGATAGATTTCGGACAACATTTTCTCTACTCGATGCAACAACAACGACAAGAAAAAGAACTGTACGTACAGAAGAAAATATCGCTGCTATAAGTCATAGTGTAAATGATAATCCATATTTGTCTATTCGTCGACGTTCACAATAAGTTGAACTCTGTGCATCCACCACATGGAAAATTTTGCGTAAAGATCTTGCTCTACACCCTTACAAGATCCAACTGAATCAAGAACTAAAGCCACTTGAGTTTAATAAGCGTCGTTTGTTTGCTGATTGGGCCCTAGAACAGTTTGAAGTTGGTCCACTTTTTTATCGTAAAATTGTCTTTAGTGATGAAGCTCATTTCTGGTTGAACGGCTATGTAAACAAGCAAAATTACCGTATATGGAGTGAAAACAATCCTCAAGAAGTTCTGTAGGTTCCATTGCATCCTGAAAAATGGGTGTGGTTTACACGCTGGAGGCATCATCGATCCATATTTCTTTAAAAACGATGCAGGAGCTAATGTTACAGTGAATGGTGCTCGTTACATATCGATGATCAATGATTATTTGTTTCAAATTTTGAATGGTATCGACCCAGAAGTGTTTGGGTTCCAACAAGATGGTGCTACACCTCATGCAGCTACCGTAACAACTGATTTATTGAAGGAAAGATTTGGCGATAACATTATTTCGAGAAATGGTCCAATGTATTGGCCTTCAAGATCATGCGACATAACTCCACTAGATTATTTTCTTTGGGGTTATGTCAAGTCATTGGCTTATACTGATAAACCAGAAACAATAGACGCTTTGGAAGCCAATATAACTCGTGTTGTTGATGAAATAGAGCCTGAATTATTCGATAAAGTGGTTCAAAATTGGTCTGGTCGAATGCGGTTCCTCAGAGCTAGTCGTGGTTGACATATGCCGTAAATTATTTTCTAAACATAAATGTCATAAAATCATCATTCAAATAAAAAAAAACACTCTGGAGAAAACACCCTATACCTGTTTTCAAAAACTTGTTCAATTATTCGGATGAACTTTAATTGGTGGTAAGAGTTACAAAACAAGCATTGTCAAAGCTATTGAAAAATTTTCATTCGTTATTCCATATAAATAAAAAAAAAACCCCGATATAAGTTGGGTACCCTTAGGTAACTGTGGAGATTCTGATGTTCTTGTTACGATTGAAGTTTTCCCAGGCAATTAACTTGATTCAGGCATGGGACACGCTTAATGAAAGTGCCGAAAGGGCCGACAATTATACCATCTCACCGTGTTGGGAAATAAGTATCTAAATTGGAGATCACCACGTAAAGGAAAGACGTGTACCAACCAAACACCATCTTCACTTCTACCCCAATATTCAATGATGTATCTTGACCGCTGAAAGAAAGAGACAGGTAGACGATGGGTATCAAAACTAACTTCCTTTCAGCGGTTTTATTTATTTTTCAGACGGGTAAGAAAGAGTATTCGGAATGTTTTCGTTCCGTTCTTTTCTTTCCACCGGCGATGGCTATTCACTTCTTCTTCTCTAGAATGCAAGTCCGTTGAACATATAATAAGATGCGATGCCGCATAGGAATTACAATTCAACCCGTTTGAACCTCGCATTCTTAGTCGGTTTACAGCTCGAGGAAGTCCGTTTCCACTACCCAGAACGGAGGGTTTTCTGTTCTTTATGTTTCAATCAGGCCCCTGCGATAACAACAGAAATGCCGACAGGTTTTTCCGTTCTTGAAGACGAAGGAAATCCATTATGACAATTTAAAGCAGGAAATTTCTCGAGTTAACTAAGTACAGTTAATTTTGACAAGAACAAAATGAAAATTACGTAAGCACTGAATTGTCGTCAAGAGCATGTTTTGTTAGCATCTCACAGTAATAAACATAGGGGTAGCATACGTCATTTTCTGTAGGCGGTTATTGTCTCTAACATGTGCTTAAGATTTTGACAGATTGGGTTGAATCAAAACAAATTTCTTTGACGTAACGTTAGCTAAGCAAAATTTCGCCGACTTGTGGAAATAACCAAATTAAGGAATTCCGAAAATCGAAATTGTGGGGTGTTATGATCCTGCTTTTAGCAGTTTTGTTTTTTAACTGAAAATTATGAAAAATTTTATTTGAAAACCAACAGCCCAGATATTTTTGTTTATTTACTGCAAGTTGTTGTAAATAAGCTGCTTTTGTATTCATTTTCTATATGTAACATGAAAAATATTTATTTTAAAATAATTATTTTTGGGGATTTGACTGTCAATTGAAATGATGAAGTTATTATAAGATTGAATATGTAGCTATGATTTCAATCACACATTATCGAAATAGTGTTCAATAATATCCTGTTAAAACCAAATAAAAAACTGAACTCGTATTTTTCAGAAGTTCATTATGAAACCTGGAAGACAAATAAGTTTTTTTCTTACATATCATACAGATTTATTCTCTTAACCTCCTACAAACTTCAATTTCAAAAAATTTTTACTCAAAAGCTTTTAGAATTAAATGATATAAATGTCTTAAAACACACATGTCAGTTTAGTTGACATATAGTATTAACACTTAGTACACAACACCAAAGGGTGTAAAAGAATTCAAAGAAATATAAATTATCAATTAAATATACTAAATGAATACTTGACAACAAAACTTTATTTCGTACTTTGTTTTATGAAAACCAAATTCATTTCCAAAAATGCAAACCATAACTTTACGAACTTCTTCAAAAACAACTTGTTTAAAAAAAGTTCTTTCAAGAAAAAATTCCTAAAACATGCAGAACATTTTCAAAAAAAAAGTTCTTGAGGTTATGTTTTGCATTTTGGGAAAGGAAGTTAGTTTTCATGAAACAAGGTACGAACTTCAAGTATTTATTTAGTAGATTCAATTGATAATTAATATTTGTTTGAATTCTTTTTTTGGTACTGTGTAATAAGTGTTAATTCAATATGTCTACTAAATTGACACAGTGTATTCTAAGACATTTATTTAATTTAATTCTTGAAGTTAAACTTTTTTTAAATAAAAATTTATAGGATGTTAACAGAAAAAATCTGTATGATCTATCAAGAAAAAACCTCTTTTTATTATTTTGAATAAGTTTTTAACATTAATTCAGATAAAACTAAATAGTGATTACTAAGAATCAAGAGTCAAAAATGTGCTCCGAAAATGATATCTGGGTACATTTTTCAATGTTCGTTGAACAAAAACATTTAGAACTTGAGTAACGTCTTCATGAAATTTGTGACATAAGAAAAAATTTTGAACCAATTTTCAGCAACTTTACAGATCAACACAATATATGAAGAGGCATTTCATAGCCTCTTTCATCAACCCTGGTTCAGCATTCACAGTTGAATACTATTTAGAAATTGTTATCACGTGGAGG
Source organism: Megalocaria dilatata (assembly GCA_034642435.1). Classification (NCBI taxonomy): domain Eukaryota; kingdom Metazoa; phylum Arthropoda; class Insecta; order Coleoptera; family Coccinellidae; genus Megalocaria; species Megalocaria dilatata. The sequence goes on along the minus strand of CM067863.1, from coordinate 18,812,579 downwards.
AACATTGTTGAATGAAGCTCTTACAAAATTATAGACCTTCTTCGAATAGAAACTCAACGCCAATGCAAACTTCCTCAATTCCGGTGGAAATGTTTCTGTTCTAGGTTTTTTCAGTAAACGCTCACATTCAGTGTTTTTCTGCACTCTCAAAAAGTAAATTTTCTCTCTCAGATGTCATGTGAGAGCCTGTAATGATAGGATTATAACAGATATTCTCTTATTAATTTTTTTAATACTTTTAATCTAGATCCTTTATACTTGGAAAATTTTTTCCTACTAAGGAGCCAAAATTTATGTCGAAAAGTAGGAACCTCGATATCTTCTAGAGTGAAGTCACCAACATATTGAAATCTAAAATGAAAAACTATAAATAAGAATAATATACAGTCACTAGTTATTTCAACTGTTGCTGCTGAATATTTGAAAATGTCAAATCAAAATAAACAGCATAGAGATATCCATAAACTTAAAGTAATGCTACAATATAGGCTCATAAAGGGGCTTTATAGCTACTTTATGAAATAGGCTACTGAAGTTTCGTTATTCATACCACTAATTGAGTACTAGAAATAATTTATATAACATTTTCTTTTTCGAGATTCAGTACTATGACTTGCTTGATCATAATGAAAAACATGTTGGGGAGATATCGATTAAATATTGAAATTGAAAGTAATAATTTAAGAATTATCTGATATCTCCATGATTCTAAAAACAGGTAAAAAAGCATGACTAACATTTCTGCATGCTCCCTGCCATGCATTGTGTAAGAGATAGAAGGTGATTCCTCACTTGCACTTTTACAACTTAAAAATATGCAGAAGCAATAACATGCTATTTAACGAAGGAAGTAAACAAATCTAAAGTATTGCAGATAATAGCTGGAATTAATTCTTCGGAACCTCTACAGATTCAGATCTGAATAAATCTTTTTAATACATTTAGAATTAAATTTTCAAAGAACATGTCCTAGATAACACTGTAACACTTTATATTATCATCACATGTGGTGGACATTTAGCAATAAAGAATCAAAAGAAATATAAAATAATGACCAAATTATTTGGACATCACCTTATATTATACATATATGTTACATACATGTTTCGATTGGATGTTAAAGAATTGCAAGTTCCATTATCAAAAAATTTTCGACATTCAAAAAGGTATTTTTTATTTTTCTTTTCAAAAAATATATAGCACATTCTCCAGAAGAAGAACCTGATAAATTTGGAACCAAAGGAGTTATTTGAATAAATGACATAATCAGTAAAATATATAAATACCTTCTATTCACCAAACATTTCTGCAAGGAATCTAAAGTCAATTCGATGAAGATTCGAAAGAAAAAACATTTAGTAGGATATAGTGGGACATCAAAAACATGATAATGTTTTCCATGCTTTTATTAATGATTGAAATTACTTCAGAAATGTAATATTTCGCAAGAAAAGACTTTTTTTGCGTATCCTCTGTTAGACATATAACCAGAAAATCCTTACAAAGTCCTTTACGTTTTAAGAAAAATTAATTTCCATCACTTGGTCACATTCTTTCGGTTCCAATATATAATTTTCAAATTAACCTCAATATTTTGAAAATATCAATCGATAATGTCTAAAGTTAAATCAGTACCGTAGTAGTAGAAAGTTTGTCTATAATTTTATGAGATCCGTTATTATCGACGTTTATAATGTAGACTTTTGGTGAACTGGTTTAATTTAAAGACATCTTTCTAACACGTGTTTGAAAATACCCACTTTAAAAAAGTACCTGTGTAACTCTATTACCATGATCGAGAATGGGATTTTTCTGGGAAACTCATGGCTCGATAATTCAAAATGGGTATGTACGAGTAAACAACCCACAGGCTGTTATGATTTTGCTGACTCTTACAAGACAACATACAATGTATGTTTTGTATATTTTCGGTACTTATGTTAGATATATCATCATCTCTGAGGATTTACCATCGATGAATTGATTTGCTTCATTTATTTAATTAATAATCAATTAGAAACTTTGAAAATAGATTGAACTAACGTCATCTGGAGTTTTGTTAGAAACGATGTTAGAAATCAGTGTTCTATTCGCCAAACTTATAGAGCACTTCGTGAAATTTATGGTTTACATAATCGTCCATCAGAGCAGCTCATTCGTCGAACTATCAATATATTTCGGACAACATTTTCTCTATTCGATGCAACAACAACAACAAGACAAAGAACTGTACATACAGAAGAAAATATGGCTGCTGTAAGTGATAGTGTTAATGATGATTCAGATTTGTTTATTCGTCGACGTTCACAACAAGTTGGACTCTGTGCATTCACCACATGGAAAATTTTGCGTAAAGATCTTGGTTTACACCCATACATTATCCAACTGATTCAAGAACTAAAACCACTTGACCATAATAAGCGTCGTTTGTTTGCTGATTGGGCTCTAGAACAGCTTGAAGTTGATGCACTTTTTTATCGTAAAATTGTGTTTAGTGATAAAGCTCATTTCTGGTTGAACGGTTATGTAAACAAGCAAAATTGCCGTATATGGAGTGAAAACAATCCTCCATGGCATCCTGAAAAATGCACTGTATGGTGTGCTTCACACGCTGGAGGCATCATCGGCCCATGTTTCTTTAAAAACAATGCTGGAGCTAATGTTAAAGTGAATGGTGCTGGTTACAATCAATGATTATTTGTTTCAACATTTGAATGGTATCGACCCAGAAGTGTTTTGGTTCCAACAAGATGGTGCTACACCTCATACTGCTACCGTAACAATTGATGTATTGAAAGAAAGATTTGGCGATAACATTATTTCGAAAAATGGTCAAATTAATTGGCCTCCAAGATCATGCGACATAACTACACTAGATTAGTTTCTTTGGGGTTATGTTAAGTCATTAGTTTATGCTGATAAACCAGAAACAATAGACGCTTTGAAAGCCAACACAACTCGTGTTATTGATTAAATAAGGCCGGAATTACTCGAGAAAATGGTCCAAAATTGGTCTGATCGAATGCGGTTCTTCAGAGATAGTCGTAGTGGACAAATGCCGGAAATTATAATATTTTTAAAACATAAATTTCATGAAATTATCTTTCAAATAAAACAAAATTTGGCTTCATTTTCAATTTAAATGTGTTTTATTTCAATTTAAAATTCAATCACTCTAAAAAAAACACCCGATACCTCAGCGTTTCTTCAATTAAATGTATTACCTCTTTAATGATGGCACTAGGTATTTCATCATAACCGTATGAAAGGGAATAGTTTAATAACTTAACTGCTTTAAAAATTTCAGTTTTTTTCTATTTCAAAAACAAGAAAGGTTTTACGAAAGCGTCTTATCATAGTTGTTGATTGTTTTGTCGATGGTTTTGTGTTAATATTCGCAGCAATATTAATAAAATAGTTGTGAAATTTGTTTACTATTTCCTATGGGTTACCAATTGGTACAATTTGCTGAGAAGTTACATTCTTTCCAGTTAAGGACTTTATTATAGATCAAGTTGTTTTCGTTTTACTACTTGAATTACAAATTTTTTCACCAACATAGGCTTGCTTGTATCAACCTTTTATCATACATATTTTTCATCAACTTATATTGGTATAAATATCAGGTTTCTGCCTAAGATCAAGTATTACGGGGTCCTTATAACCTATGGACATTACCATCATCAGTTTTTACCGTTACAAAAGGGAAAGGACCCTGAAACCTTACTTCAAACTTGTAAAAAAATTCCACATAACATCCACATCACCATCATCAAAATCGTACAAACGAGGCCAGTTAAAAACTGACAATTTTTCCATGAAAACTGATGGATTTTTTTGCTAAAATTAGAAGTTAAATGAAACTTACTAGAAATCTCGAGGGAAAATATCTGTCCCAAGTGATCCGATAGATGAGGCTGAACTACCTGAACTGAACCTTCTTCTATATTGGCACAAACATTATCTATACACGTAGCAGAGTGATAAGTTATTCTTGTCGGCTCCCTAATCGGAATATTTATATTGAAACTTTCATAATCGTGAATATTAGCTTACAATTTTTATCATTTTCCCTTAGTAAATCGATATTGAAATCCCCTAAAATAACAATTTCGTTATTACCTATAATCTGAAGAATCTCAATTAATGTTTCAAGAATCAGTTCAACATCAGCAGAAGGAGGTGTGTATCTGGTCCATAGATACATAAAAATAAATAATTTCAAATCCTTCCTCAAACAACATTCAATTGCACAGAAATGAATAACCCCGGACCCAGAAAGGTTTAAAATGTCCAACCCATTTGTACATACATGTTTATTTTTTGAGTAAATCACAACTCCACCATGCTTTTTTTTGCCCTACAGAAACTAGTGATCTGTCTATAACCATCAATGTAATAGCTCTCCAATTATTAATGAGTATGAGCTATATTATACTCTTTACTAATGATTTTTTGGTACAGATCAGCCGAATTAATTTATTTTAGCTCTTAAATTGTTCCCCACTTTGCCAATGTTCCGTTATTGCCAGAAAATCGACCTCTGGTTCATTGTTATAGTCCAAGAGTCTATTGAATGATGTGCTCAGGCACTGCGTATTTATGTGAAATATTTTTATTATATCCAAAGTTTTCACTGGTTCTAATTGCTTGTGAGGGATTTTTTGCTCTGTCGAAAAAAAACCTACTTAGAAACGGGAATGGGAAGTCCTACCCCACCCGCCGTACAGCCCAGACATTGCTTCCTCTGATTATCATCTCTTCCGATCTATGCAACATAGTCTGGCACTTCTCCAATAACGATGAAAACAAAAAGTGGATCGATGCATGCCAGAAAGATTTACTTATTTATACTGCCAATAAGAATTCCTGTAAAGGAATGGAAAAATTAGTCGAATACTCGTTTCTTTTTTCACTCACTTAAAAGCAAATAATTCACTAAAATTTCGATGGAAATATACTCTCACAAGGTAGGGAAACATTAATTAACCATGAACGAGTACGGAAGGTAGGTAACAAAGCTCAGTTCTTCGGATATAGTTTCACCAGAGTTTTTCACACAGAGTGAGTCGGTAAAAGTGTAGACCCATTTTGATGAATTATGGTTTTCCTGTTCCTAATTTAATTTAATAAGCTATCGAATTCAAGTGATAGCATAGTTGAAACGTCAGTGTCCAACCGCATTTAGAAATCTTCACATTTTGCGTCCAATACTTCTAACCCCTCGTCACTAACAACTATCATTATTGATTATTTGTGGATGCCGAAGAAGTGAACAAACAACCCTTAATTATAGAACTGCCGAAATATACATCTTTCGCGCCAAATTATTCGATTGGTTTTCGGTGATATTGGTACAATGAACCAAAATAAGAATTTCTGAATTACAAGGGATCGTCCGAAAAGTGAATGCGTGTAATAAGATGGACCTGTAAGGATAAGAAAAGCAGAAGATGAAAAGAGTCGAGATGAGGGTGAATGAAGTAACTCGGCTCTGTGGTAAAACCACATTCCTGTTCTCAGGCACGAGTTATAAAAGATTCGTAACCTCCGACTAAACGACAGGAAGTTGGAGGAACTGAAACACAGTATTCTTGGATTTTTACAGATTTTTGGTTCATTTGAAAGACCAGCCGATGAATGTATGTCAAATCTCATATTATGAATGGGATTAAAGCTTCTAATTCAGGATCTTACACGGCAGCTTTGACACGGAGATTTATCATCATTTCGTTTTCTTTATAAAATTTACATTTTCAATTAAGATTTTTTTTGTTAAAAAGCATCTGTGAGTTAAAAATGAAATTAGCTTTATTGATGGCCTTTAAATGCCTCTAACAAACTTATATGAAAAATTTTGCACTAATTTTTTTATTTCAAACTACACTTCTTGAAACGATCCAACTTTTTAAGTTGAATTTTTTCGCATATTCGACGAGTTTTGTTGCATCGTTTCCCGAATAACGCCAAAAAGTTCACACAAAACACATTTTCTCTACTCCATGCAACAACAGCAATAAGACAAAGAACTGTACGTTTAGAAGAAAATATCGCTGCTGTAAGTCATAATGTTAATGATCATCCAGATTTGTCTATTCGTCAACGTTCACAACAATTCTCTGTGCATCCACCACATGGAAAATTTTGCGTGAAGATCTTGGTCAACATCCATACAAGATCCAATTGGTTCAAAAACTAAAGCCACTTGACCATAATAAGCGTCGTTTGTTTGCTGATTGGGCCCTAGAACAGCTTGAAGTTGATCCACTTTTTTATCGTAAAATTGTGTTTAGTGAGGAAGCTCATTTCTAGTTGAACGGCTATGTAAACAAGCAAAATTGCCGTATATGGAGTGAAAACAATCCTCAAGAAGTTCTGCAGGTTCCATTGCAACCTGAAAAATGCACTGTTTGGTGTACTTTACACGCTGGAAGCATCAGCGGTCCATTTTTCTTTAAAAACGATGTTGGAGCTAATATTACAGTGAATGGTGCTCGTGACAGAGCAATGATCAATGATTATTTGTTTCAAAATTTGAATGGTATCGACCCAGAATTGTTTTGGTGCCAACAAGATGGTGCTACACCTAATGCTGCTACCGTAACAATTGATTTCTTGAAAGAAAGATTTGGTGATAACATTATTTCGAGAAATGGTCCAATTAATTTGCCTCCAAGATCATGCGACATAACTCCACTGGATTATTTTCTTTGGGGTTGTCAAGTCATTAGTTTATGCTGGTAAACCAGAAACAATAGACGCTTTGGAAGCCAACATAACTCGTGTTATTGATGAAATAAGGCCTGAATTACTCAAAAAAGTGGTCTAAAATTGGTCTGGTGGAATGCGGTTCCTCAGAGCTAGTCGTGGTGTTTATATGCAGGAAATTTTTTTCAAAACATAAATGTCATAAAATTTTAATAATATTATAACATTATTATAAAATAAAAAATAAATTTGCCTTCAATCTTAATTTAAATCTGTTTTAATTCAATTTAAAGTTCTATAATCTAAGAAAAACACCCGATAATTTAAAATGTAGACTAAGAGTGGGTTATTCGGTACTCGATTCCATGTGTTATATATGAGGAAATATTAAACCAAAATGTACGTCGCTCATATGTTATGAATGAGATTCCTAAAACCACACCTTGTTTATATTCTCCGAAAACTCCGAGATCAGAAGAGACTTCTAGCATCAAACAGTAACATTTTCCAGTGAGGAATCTCACATGGAAGTCATATCATGCTTGAGTTGTTTGTTAAACAAACATCACCGAAAGGACTGGTAACACTCAGGCTACAATGAACGTTACAAATATTTATGAAACAATGGCTTCCATCCGTTTGTTAAATGAGTGTTACTGCCGTAAGGTAATAAATGCAAGTATGAATCAAATTCCTCATTTCGACGAGGGTTTTATAGTTCAGGTTGCAAGAAAAAAAGGAGTTCATTGTTGTTGGCTGATTTCAAAATGTTATGGCATGTATGACATAACATAAAACAATGTGTAGGAAACGTTCCCCGTTTCATTTAATGTTGTATTTACTATATGGAACAGGGAAAAGAAATTCCACAAACTGTTCATACAAAATAGTACGTCATTTTCATTCACAATTGTCCATTCATGGTTCAATTGTATTTTGTTTCATTCAGGAAAATATTCGATATCAGGTATTGATTAGATTAAAATTATACATATTATTGATGAAACGATGTGCTGAATGACTTCGTGAATAGCTTTGAATTAATCAAAACGATGTTTTCGAAAATCAACATTAGCTCTTCAGTACTAATCCTTAGGGTATACCCACATAAAAAGTTTGAGCAAGCTTTCAGAAAAGCGTTTTATAATTGATACAAAATTTCAATTTTTACTCGACAAATATTTAAATTCTCTTCATTCCTTTTTCTACAGCCCCTTATATTGTACTACATGACATTTGTTTCTATAAGGTTGTTCGGGAAATAATTTTTTTTCCCGACAGAGGATTTGATTGTATTTTTTCGAACCCAACTTCACACTTAAGCCGCATAATCATTATATGTATTGAGAGCTAATATAACAAGGCTTGTGTATGAAAAAGTGCAATTAATTCTACGTAGCAGTTTTTGGTTGGTGCCCTTTCAAATATGGAGAGCAATAAGCAGCATTTTCGTTTTATTTCACTTTTTTACTATAGAAAAGGTAAAAATGCCGTACAAGCCAGAAATAAATTAACCTATCTGTATAGAAAAGGTGTGCTGACAGTACGCCAGTTCCAGAACTAGTTTGCAAAATTTCGATCCAGCAATTTTTATATCTAAGATGCATCACGTTCCGGAAGGCTGGTTGAAGCTGATAAAGACACGATAAAGGCATTAGTTGATGCAAATCGGCGAATAACAATACGTGAGATCGGTGAGAGGTTAAATTTATCGAATTCAACTTTTTGTGACTACTTGTAAAACCTGGGTGTAATCTCGAAGCTCGATGTATGGGTTCCCCATGTTCTCCCGCAGAGAAATTTGTGTCGTCGCGTTGACGTCTGTGATTCGCTTCTCAAACGTATTACTACTGTCATCAGCTGGAGCAACTGAATTATACACTTCAACAGAAACGACCAGAATTAATCAACAGAAAAGGTATAGTGTTCCACCATGATAAGGTTACCATACAAGTTTGGTCACTCGCCAAAAGCTTTTACAGCTTGAATGGGATCCACTGCCATACCCACCATATCCTCCAGATCTGACGCCTTCTGATTACCATTTGTTCAGGTCGTTGCAAAATTTTTGGACGGTAAAACTTTCACTTCAAATGAAGTGGTCAAAAATCACCTGGATCAGTTTTTTGCCTGCAAAGACCAAAAATTTATGAACGTGGAATCATGCTACTACCATAAAGATGGCAGAAGGTGTTGGACCAGAATGGCCAAGATATAATTCAATAAAATATTTATTTTTTATACGAAAATTGTCTTTAATTTTCCAAAAAAAAAGAAATTACGTTCCGAACGACTCAATATAACTTTCGACCTACATACGCTTAAAGCTAATTGATGCGCTAAAAAGCTTGTGGCAGATTTGGTTTGCTCTTTCCTCAAAAAATTAACCTTTAAAATCTGCAGCAAAAATGTTCCTAATCTCTCTTTTAAATTCCCATAGGTTAAGTTTGAAATAGATAAAATTCAAAAATCGAAAAAATTATTCCGTCCGCGAATATAACTTTTATGAAACAAATAAAAGTGATTCCGGAGAAAATTGGGTATTAATTTGAAATAATTCTTCGGAGATTTTAAACACGACAGATTCACCCGCAGTAATGAAAATTGCTGTAACAAAATAAATATAATGAAATCGGCATCAACTGAAAGGGAAATTATTAAACATCCTATAACAGCGTTGCATTCGCATTTTACAGAAATCTTATGAAGAAGAATCCTAAATTTTACTTCAAATGGGTCTTTCTCAATGAAGGTTCCAAATAAAATGAAAATACTATATTTTGTAACGTTCCCAAAATTATTTATATATTTTATATTCAATTAGAATTATCTCTTGAAAATTCTGTGTTCATTAGTGAAAATTTTACTAAACAGTTAATATTTAATTCTTCGAATTAAAACGTTCATGAATTCATATATTATATTTCAAATAAGATATTGGATGGACCTTTAATCGTTACTAATTCATCAGCTGTAAATTAGTATGTAGTCACCAAACAATATAGATTGACAAGTTTGTTACAGATCTGAGTTACAAAACATAAAGTAAATCTGAACACAAATATTAGTTAAGTACTTTTTCACCAAACCAAAATAATCTTCTAGGATTCAATCTTTGTCTCATAAGTTATATTTGTAACACGCCTGAGGATATTTGGACTTTTTGACAGTAATTCTAAGGTATAATATTTATTCAATATATTAGAAAATTTTTGAAAGTGATAGAATATTCTGCGTTTTAAATTTTAAAAATAGACCGTCTTAGATGGCACCAAAAAAAATTACAGAAAAGGAAATGATAGTTTGAATTGCCACATATTCATTATAAATATTACAATTATTTCACTATCACAGTAGCATCTTCCAATTTTTTATATTTTGTATAATTAAACTTATTTCGGAAATATATTCATTGTATACTTCTAAAGGTATATAGTTCGTTTATTCACCGAAATATCTTTCTTGTTTTAATGCATTTACTAAGATTTTAATAAAGTCTATGATAATTCAAGAAATGGGATTTAATAGGAACTAGGGTAAACAAAAATATTTAAAAGATGGGAATTCTTTACGTCTGTAGTATGTTCCTTGACTAAAATTCTGATGTTATTCTGACTTTTTATAGTGGTTCTAACAAAGTGCGAAAAAACTTTTATTCATGTAAGATTTCGAAAATATGGTTCTGCTTCTGAATAATGATTTGAATATATGGACTTTCGGTTGAGGAATCTCGTGAAAGGATCTTCAATCATTTTTTAGTAAGTTCCGCCAATCTGTCCTATGTAAAGTTTCCGGAAAACAATATAAATATATTTGTCAACCCCTGATTCATCATCAGTAATGTAATTCTTGTATTCAGCGAAATATCTCTCTTGTTTTCAATGAATTCACTAAAATTCAATTTTTTTTTGGATAACGTTCTTAGACTATATTCATTCCTAACACATGTAGCAATCTTCTCAGAAATCCCTTATGTATATTTCCATGCAATATACTCAAACTTTTTTTACGTTGGGGTATACTAAATTTAATGATATTCTATAATATTTATTCATCCACAACTTATCTATCAATATTGGATCATAGTCATTATTGATGGCTATTTGTTAAATACTATTTAGTTCGGAAATGTAATTTGCTTGATTAGAGTATTAACTAGTTTGTAGATTATGTGGTTGAAAACTGATAACTTTTGGTTGATAGGATTTATTATGAACAATTGCATCTCTACATGCGCGTTTGTGAAATATTGAAAATTTATGTGGATTGTTAGATTTGCTGATAGTTAAATCGGGAATTATGGAATTGCCATAGACTTGTGTGTATGAATTATATACCTGTAACAGTATGAAATTAATGTATAACTCAATAAGTTTAATTATTCAACACGTAAAAAATCTGACGATGCTACTGTGATAGCGAATCAACTGTTGCATTAGTGAATATGTGGAAATTAGAATAACCTTATTTAAAATATCAATTCAAATGAATTTATGTAAAGTAAAGATCGATTCAATCCAATGTTCATTGCAGAAAAATTTATTTGGAATATCTAAATATTCGAGATATTCAAATTATGTTAACATCATACGACATTTTGTTATTTATTTCAATAGGTATCCAACAAAACATGCTTAATTCTATACGTCAAAAAGCTTCAGTTTCTCTTTTCAGTAAACTTTAATTTAGGATGTTTTTGAATACTCAGAGTTATTTCCTGGGATGATTGATTCAACTGTTTGGTTTAATGTCATAATTAAGTTATTTACGGAGTTTTTTCCATGAAGGTAAGTAACGGATTTTCCTACAATTAAGTGTATGATAAGTTAAACTCAGATAAGAATTGAAAAAAAAGCATTGTTTAAAAATCACAATAAACAACATATGGACAAAGGTAAGAGTAACGTGGTCCTGAAAGTTGAAAACATTTCTTATGAATCAACAATTGAAAGTCAAGAATGTAATGGCAAAGGTTGGATAACTTCCAAAAATGGAGCTAATAAAGATAATAAAATACACATTCGGGAGAAACTTGTAGTAAACTTATATTAATAATTCTAACTTGCTTTTTGAAAATGTTCTGCATGTTTTAGGGATTTTTTTTAAAGGAACTTATTTTGAGCAAGTTGTTTTTGAAGAAGTTCTTGAGGTGATGTTTTGCATTTTTGAAAGGGAATTTGGTTTTCATAAAACAAGGAACGAAACAAAATTTTGTACTCTTTAAGTATTCATTTAATAATTTTTTTATTGACAATTCATATTTCTTTGAATTTTTTTATTCGCTTTGGTACTTTAAAAAATGTGTTAATCCTATATGTCTACTAAACTGACGCAGTGTATTCTAAAGTCATTTATTTAATTCAATTCTGAAAGTTTCTGAATGAAAATTTTTTGAAATTAAAATTTGTAGAAGGTTAACAGAATAAATGTGCTTGATATTTACAATTTTATGATAATCCTTCTATCAAGAAAAAACTCTTTTTATTATGAAAACTGTAGCTTCATTGTCATTACAGACAAATCTTCCCAATGCAAATCTATAAATTGCTAATAAACCACCTTTTATACAAGGTCAACCAATAGCAGTATCCTTCCAGCTCCTAGTTCATCAACCTAAAAAGAATATTCGACTCATGTCAAGTAATCCATAGTTCCACAACGAGAAGAGAGTGACTGAGATCACACTTTATTATCCTCTCACTGAACATTTGTTTCTCTAGTAATTTTGACAAAACAAGTACTTCTATCGTCCGATTATATAATATTTGCCTAGATAAGAAATCCGTTGAAAGACGGTCGGAAATTACATCAAGCAATTTCAAGACACCCAAATATCCCATGTTATCAACCTACCAAACTCTTCGACACATGTCAAGTTACTCATAGTTCAACAGTGAGAAGAGAGAAACTAGTATCACACCTTATTTTCTCACCGAAACATTTGTTTTTATAGCAAATTTGACGAAACAAATACTCCCATTTTTTCCAGTTATATAATATTTGCTCAGATAAAAAAATCCGTTAAAAAACGGTCGAAACCGTCTTGAAAGTATCCGGAAAAAACAAAGCTCAATTGTAATTATTTAGTAAATATTTCTAATTCTTGAATTAGAAAATTATAACAAAATATTCATCTTATTTACTTATACAACCTGCATTTAACTGTAAACACTTGACTAAACGTCGAGGTCCACCCGAAACTAGACCATTCAACTTCAATCTTCATTAGTCCCTATATGTTTTCAATAAGACTAAGATCTGGTGAAGCTGCTGGTCATGAAATGGTTGTCACTTGGTGTTCTTGCATCCAAGCTTGCGTATAGGCCGAAGTGTGGTATCTTGCATTATCCTGATGAAAACGCCACCCCTCTGGATATAAATATTCGCCATTTCAAGGAGGAAATCGTATAGAATGCCACAATACTTTTCACTATTAATGATACCAATAACTAAACAGAGAGGCGTAGCACCAAGCTGAGATATTGTTCCCCAAACCATTATTTAGGTGGGAAATTTGGAAATTTGAACTGTAACAGGTTGTTTTGATAGGATTTTTAAGTGATTTCCACCAAGTTGCAAACAACTTTCATCAGATATAAAGACATTATGAAAATTATCTTCTTGAAAATGTTGACAAAATTCTATCCTTCGTTTCTTTCGTAAAGGTGTCATTAAAGGGATTATTTTGGTTTCCTTGAAACTAGACTAGTTTCTGGACAAACTTTTATATTTCGTTGATTTCCAAATCTGTTAGCCAATTTGCGAAACCTCAGGCGCGGATTTTCTCTTCCTAAGACCAATAAAGCGTTTAAATTGTTTCCTTTAATCTTACGCAGTCTTCTTGAAACTAGTCTATGCCTCATATTCATGCCATTTTTTATCCTCTTTATTGTCTCATATCTTTTTCCTAGTTCAGTCAATTGCACTAATTTTTTAACGTTTCGAAAACCATTTCAATACAAATATTCTACCTGTTTTTTTTTCTAGTCATTAATTGTATACCTGTTGACAATCGAAATAGTGTTGCCATGCATCTGCACGACCTATTTTATACATTACTTTTGTCTTAGAATGTTACAAAAAATTTGTATGTTAAAATTATGAAAAATAATTAATTCCGGATACTTTCTAGACGGACTAAATATTGTGATAGTCAAGGCTGAAGTAACGTCTTTCAAAAATTGTACAATAAGTGGTGACTGTTGTTGAAAAAATACAGATACTTAATAGATATCACAAAAACTTTAATCCTCAGGGTTGATTACTGAGGTATGAAATTAAAGAAAAATATTCGTGATAAATATACCAACGTAAATTTAGGAGATATAATATAGATATGACTTATGAATTTGTTTTATAGCCAGTGTTACAGTGTAACCGTTGCGGTTAAAAGTGAAGCTAGATTGATTTGGCCGATGCTTGGTATAAATGATTTATAACTGATTTATTAATAAAACACATGTTTCTATTCCTAGTTTACCTAACGTACGTTTAAGTGAATAAAAAGGTATGTGTTGATAATTCTCTATGTCTAAAAAGTGGAACAGTATTTCTGAGACATTTTATTCGATTTAATTTTAAAAATGTTATAAGGAATTCTTCAGGTTAAATTTTTAGAGGTTTCGGAAAATTAATCCAGCTATTATCTGTGATAAATCAAAAAAACCCTTCTAAATGAATTTTGAATTTATATCTGTTTATTATATTTATAATTTGTATTTTCACACATGCGCGTGGTAGTTTTCAGATATTCTGACCGTATCTTTTTTCAAGATTTTTCTGTGGAATAGGATAATTTTTAATTACTGCTTAAATAGTTGATTCGTTTATTCAAGTTCGCTTTCAAACAGGATATTTGGTGAATGAAGATACGTAGGTATTTTTTATTGATTGTTTTTATCCAAATAACTTCCAACTGGGGAGAATATGGGTGAGATTTTCAGATTCAGCTCACAAAACATTGAATTTTATTCTTTTTTTTCGGTTGGACTTTGAGTCATTCTTCACCGGAAAAAATTAGCTGTTATGAGAACTAAGATAAGTCAAGGACTTTCTGAACAAAAGATGTTTTTTAGCAAAAGAGTATCTTTCTTTTTCTTTTATTTTGATACATTTAGACAAAAGTTTTCTTCCTTCCACAAAATAGGTTTTCTAGAGGCTTTTGAAAATGAGCGTATCTTTTAGTGATAACCCCTTCATTTGGCAGAAATCTCTTACTCCCGAGATATTACTGGATCTTTGGAAAGAGGAAGCTGAATTAGCCGAATATGCTAATTGCATTGTCCTGTAATAAGTATTTGTTTTCTTTACCAAATGCATCAAATCAGTTTCTAATATGACTAAAAGCTCTTAGTAGTATGAAATGGTTATCTTTTAACCCCTCTCAAGGTGAAAAATGTAAATTACCTCGCGAGTATCCCAAAAACCTGTCTCTGTAACCCTGAATGTTCTATGGCGAATGCTCTCCGGAAAAGTCCGCTGGTTTGACCCATCCTTAGTCCCAGGTATATTGTAATGGATCCATATTTCCTCCACAATCATGAAGCGATGCAAAATTTCCTTCGGATTATGGGCGAATGTAGCCAAATACTCCTGTGCAGTGTACACATGGTTGCTCTTGTGGTAGAGGATCGTGGCACTCATCGTGTGAATCGCTTTTTTATGTAAAATGCGATATTCGAACTCAGTTCAGATGCCTATAACTTCAGCCACCTTACGCACTTTAATTTTCCTGGCATAACCACCTCTAATACTCAAAATTATTGAGCGAAAGAAACTGTCAGATTTTAAATTCAATGTTTACTTTGATATTCATTCACAAGGAGCTTCAAGATAGAGCAAATTTATGTTTGGAATATTTCAACTTTTCGTTGTTATCTTCTTAGTCGTGATATTATGACAGAGGACAAGTAGCTAGCACAAAAGTTGATATGTCATTCGAAAGCATAGTAAATGAGCTAATTTTGCTGAAAAGAAAACATGTCTATAATTAATATTTTTTCATCAATGAAACCATTGGAAAAATATGACTGATTTTGTTCATTTCAAAATTTTGATATTCATCTCTTTACCACGCCCGCAATAAGAATATTTTGGCACACAGAACTTCTTGTCATCTAGCAAATTTAACACCGTTTCCAGATATGTGGTAAAATTTGATGCGGCTACAAGGATAACTGAAGTATAATTGATTTCATGGAAAAACCTGAAATATTTCCTGAAATCAAGAAATGTTAAATTGAAGAATAACCAGCAACATTTCGACCATGTGTTTTAAAAGTAGACAACCTGTATATGAGAAGCTACTGTCATTTACTTTATAACGAGTTTTCCAATAGGAATGATACAATTGAAAATGGTTATAATGACAACATTGTATATTATTTTTGACATTCTTTATGTCAAATTCAGTAAACCAATTCTTTACCACTGAAATTTTTTGTACACTAAAAAGTATACCTAATGAGCACCATTTCTTCGAAATTCTCGAGGTTTCCACGTCTGTCAAAAGGAAATTATTGAGGCAGCTTGATCAAAATTTGACAAGTCTATTGACAGGAGCAGGATTGCATTTGAAGTTACTAGGCGGAAATTTCAAAAAAGGAACACATTCATTAAACTCGTAATTGAATAAAATGAGTTTGACCATTAATTCATAAGAGCACTTAAACTATTTTAGAGTTTTAATGAATATTTTAGAACACAATAATGAAAAGAGTAGCTTCTTTTCCCGTTCAATTCTGGTATAATTAGTTTTTTTCGAATGAATATCCCATCATTTCGATTTTCAAAATGTAACGGAAGTTAACAGATCGTTTTGTTTACTGTACTAAGCGAAATTGAAATAATAGCACTCAATAATGATTCGATTATTTGAATATTATAATAATTTTTGGTTTTCATCTTTCTCCCATCTAAGATGAGAAAACAGTCAAAACTTGAACATTCTAAATCAAAGATAAATCCAAAAATAGTCATCAATATACTGGACCTCTAGAATGAGTTTTGTACCCATTAATATTCTTGAATATACTCCTATAAATCGGGGTGGCCACGAAACAAAATAGTTATGTTTTGTTGAAAGGACTCCAAAGTAACCCTCTGCGAAAGGTTGAGGATTCTCTTGATGGAAAAGTAGATTGCGGATAATCTAAATTTCGGTTAGGATATAAAGTGTCAGTACTAGGCTAGGCAGTCATATTGCATTTTATGAAAAACAAACGGTTATCGTCTTGTTATGTTTTTTCACAGAAAATTAAAGATTTCTTCTTCAACAACGTCGTATAAGAAGACGCATTCGGCAAATAGCATGTAAACCACTGAATGGAAATCGCTTTTATGGATGCAATGCGTTTCTTCAGAGCCAAAAGTTTCATACTGGATTTATATCTCATGCCTTTTTTGTTATTGTCGCTCTTGGCTTTTTCGGAGCCATGAGTAACAAGCATTCACTAAAGTTAAGAAATCTTATACAATGCGAACATTAAATAACTTCCGAATAAGTACAAAATAAAATTTGAAATTTACCGCAAATTCCAAAGATTTTCACCACCATATCGATTTCAAAATATAATATTCTTATGCTCTTCACAAAATACAGAATTCTGTGATTCCTTGTATTTTTTCAATGACAATCAAATTGGCTACATCGATGGAAATCAATGGAAATATCAAAGAGAATTGTTGCTTCTGTATTATGTCCCTATTTTGTGGTTACGTTTTGATTGATTGAAACAAATCACAAACAATTATCAACTTCATCTGTCTTTATTTCTGTATCATTTATTACAATTAGATATGAAGATCAATGATTTTGCAAAAGAATTAAAAATATTATTATTACTCAGATTGATCTTAATATTAATCAGAA
This sequence comes from Megalocaria dilatata, assembly GCA_034642435.1. Classification (NCBI taxonomy): domain Eukaryota; kingdom Metazoa; phylum Arthropoda; class Insecta; order Coleoptera; family Coccinellidae; genus Megalocaria; species Megalocaria dilatata. The sequence goes on along the minus strand of CM067863.1, from coordinate 18,795,001 downwards.
TTACTTTTGACCGCTGATTCCTCATCAGTTTAAGTCGTTTAAGATCATTTTCGATTCAAAATTAAAAAATTAGAGACATTTGGCGAAAATAAAGTACGCTGTTTCCTAAAACAAGCGCGCAAAAACAAGACTGAAGTGGTAAAATTTCCAAATAATGAATCTACATGTGAAATTCGCTACTCTTGCCAGAATTCTGAAAGAACAAAGTTTATTTTTACTCAAGTTCAGTGAGCTTAGTACAAATATGGTTCCAATATGTTAAAAAACTTTGAACTCCTCTCGTCTCATCTTCACAGTCTTCTCGATTATCTTTGGAAGTATCCGACTACAAATGAATGTCATACGAGTTCATGAGTAGTGGAATTTAGCCTTCTTTTTTTCCTCATTGAAAATTTGAATTGATACGCTTTTGTGTCGGTTGCGCCATTGAAAGCATAGTTCGAAAAGCTCGTAGGTGTAATGCTGAAGAGAGGCAGGTCCAGTACCAGACGTTATTGCCCCATCATCAGTGAATTGATGTCCCACAATCAATTTACATGCATGAAAATTTGAAACCTGAAAAGATCTCTCGTTATTATTTTTTGTACCTATAATATGTCAGGTTCGCACCATATGTGGTAATTTGGAAAATTGCAAGTTAGTGAAATTATTAAAAATTTCACCTAAGTTGTTTAGTATGAATAAGTCTTATCTTTAGAGCCATCCTACCTAACTTGAAACTCTTATTATTTCAGAAACTTCATTGATTACATTAAACACTTATCATTCCCACCTGAATCGTCATCAGTAGATTGACAACTTCAAAACTCAGTTCTCAATCCTAGAACAAACATGCAAAAATACTAGATGTGTTCAAGAAATGGGTGACAAGTACTGACGTGAAGTCCAACAGTGCATTTCTCCTAAAAATCTGAAATCTTTGCATTACTTCTTAAACAAGCTACATATGATGAATAAAAACAGGGAACTCTGTGTTCTGTGATTCGAAAGTCAAATAAACGTCATTTTTCACAATTTTTGAACTGTTCTCTTGACGAAACAGAAAATCTCATGAAAATGAAATATATCGTGTGTCTTTTTTAGAGTGATAGAACATTAAATTGAAATAAAACACATTCAAATTAAGACTGAAGCCAAATTTATTTTTTATTTTGTAATAATGTTATAACATTATAATAATTTTATGACATTTATGTTTTAAAAATAATTTCCGGCATATGTCCACCACGACTATCTCTGAGGAACCGCATTCGACATCGCCAAATCTTTCTTTCAATAAATCAATTGTTGCGGTAGCAGCATGAGGTGTAGCACCATCTTGTTGGGACCAAAACATTTCTGGGTGGATACCATTCAAATTTTGAAACAAATAATCATTGATCATCGATCTGTAACGAGCACCATTCACTGTAACATTAGCTCCAGCATCGTTTTTAAAGAAATATGGACCGACGATGCCTCCAGCGTGTAGAGCACACCATACAGTGCATTTTTCAGGATGCAATGGAACCTGCAGAACTTCTTGAGGATTGTTTTCACTCCATATAAGGTAATTTTGCTTGTTTACCTGGCCATTCAACCAGAAATGAGCTTCATCATTAAACACAAAATTACGATAAAAAGAGGATCATGCTGTTTTAGGGCCCAATCAGCAAACAAACGACGCTTATTATGGTCGAGTGGCTTTAGTTCTTGAAACAGTTGGATCTTGTTTGGGTGTAGACCAAAACTTTCACGCAAAATTTTCCATGTGGTGGATGCACAGAGTCCAACTTGTTGTGAACGTCGACGAATAGACAAATCTGGATCATCCTTAACACTATAACTTACAGCAGCGATGCTTTCTTCTGTACGTACAGTTCTTTGTCTTGTTGTTACATCGACTAGAGAAAATGTTGTCCGAAATCTATCAATAGTTTAACGAATAAGCTGCTCTGATGGACGATTATGTAAACCATAAATTTCACGAACTGCTCTATAGGTTTGGCGAATAGAACACTGATTTTGAAAATAAATTTCAATAATTTGTAAACGTTGTTGCGGCGTGAGTCTTTCCATGATAATTTGTCAATGCCCATTGAACAGAAATGTCAAAACAACATGGCTTCTACCTTCTGTCAAAGCACAGTTTTCCCTATCGAAAGTTTTATCATTTAAAAAAAAACACCCGATACATGGTTGAAAGGCTTCATCTGCATCATTATAAATTGACAAAAAGGAGTGGAAAAAATATATTGAAAAAATATTCATATACTTTTCCTACTTTCTGCAGAAATTAGACAGGAAAAAAATTCAACGAATTCTCGTCGTTTATCTTCATGAAATTATGCATGTGCTTTCCTGTCGTCATTTCACATCGAAATAAATATGAGCTACCGTTCTGATTGGTTCTTTCAAAAATATTTAAAAAATAATATTTCAAATCAAAATAACACAGGAACCATTGAGCCTATTCTGAACATTTTTGAGCATAACTGATATATTTAGACACCAAAGTCATCCTCAAATTTTCAAGTCTTCAGGTCTTTCCATTCGAAAATTAGCACTTTCACCTCCAGTCGTCTGCTCATACGATCGATCATCACTAAATTTCATGTCTCTTAGCTCTTTCCGTTCGAAGTTAAACTTTCAAAGGGCGGACCGGTCGGACAGAATTAGTTTTGACCACGGATTCTTCATCAGTGAATCCAACCATTTTAGGCTAAAACATTTGGGTAAAATGACGCTTTTCCTACCGATGATGATTCAATTGTCTTCATATATATTTTGTAATGTGAAATCATACAAGTTATGTTTTAATACTTTCCCCTCAAGTTTGTCTTGTCAATATAAAGGTTAGGTCCGTAAGAAGCTTATATTCGTTCGTTATTGAATGTTCTTTTGTTGATGATTATTAACTTGTTGGCTCATCTGAATTTTTTCTTAGGGTAATTAATGCATTCTGGTACTTCGTATTCAACAAAATCCTAAAATTGAAAGTTATGTTTATGTAATGTTATTTGCTGAATATCATTGTTTTACTTTTCGTAGGGTTCATTCTAGAGAAAATAATTAATATTTATTTGATATATTCAATAATAAGTGTTTGATTTTTACCGAAACCTCGTATATATTTCGATGAATTTTCAACAAATTTTGTAGAAAATTCTGATAATCGGCGATATTAATCCACCAAACTGCTCGAATTTTGGATTTCATCCCAAGTGGAATAGTTTACTTGAAGGTTTGAATTAAAAGAATATATTTCTCAAAATTGTATTGATGGCTCTTCATCATATATCGATTATAATCCTAGCTTTCCGTAATAAAAACGTTCGTTGGTGGGCAAAATCCATCCAATTGTTCCGCAGTTATTCACATTTGAAACTCATTTTCGCAATAGTATCGAAACTACTTATCCGATCGGAAGTAAATTTCGTATTTAGGTGTACAATAACGACTCAAAGACTCACGCAAAATTTTGTAGGGATCAGCCTTCGGAACGGACGACTTGAGTTAAAAATACTAATTTCTGAACGAAAAGACTTAGAGATTTGAAGGTTTGGAGTCCGAATATATCAGTTAAAAGAAAGTCAAAATTGGCTCAAGGGTTCCTGAGTTATTCTCATTCGAAATTTCATTTCCGAAAGTATGAATTCGAAGTTCGAGTTCTAATTTAGTAATTAGATGTGAAAGATCAACACAAAACCTCATACATATTTTCGTGAAGACAAATTAGGAAAATTTCTGATTACAGAAAATAGTGTAAGAATTATATGAAGTTTTGTTCATTACATGTTTCCCATTTTTTTTTGGAGCGCCTTTTAGGCATGTATTCAGATTCAAGGTTTCGATAATGTAAAAATAAATTCCCTTCAGTCACAGACTTCAATGTTCCCCAAGAATATTATAATAAAATATGGCCATATCATTTACGAAACCCACAATACTTTCCTTAGCTCCAATATCAAATAGACCAATGATGTGAAAGGTAAATAAAGTTGGGTCCAGCACAGTACACTGCCGCACTCCATACTCAACAGATATAGGATCGCTCAAATTTCCATTAAACTAACCACTTGATATCGGTCAATTCAAAGAGCTTTTCAATATTTTGTATATTTTTTCGCTCTTATCTAATCTGCCTAATCTATCTAATAGTTTTCTGTGCTTGACCGTACCGAAGTCTTTCAGTATCAGTATGTTTCACGTTTGCTTGTTACCGGTTCGATCGAACTATTTTATCTAATGAGTGCTTAATATTCCTTTGGGACCTTTATCTAACACGTAAAACTTTTTTCCCACTGTCATGATCAATTTGAAGGCCATATGGTAGGGCGTTGAATATCCTATTATTCCGAAAAATTAAAATTAAATTTTTTTTGTTCACGTAAATTCAAAAGAATTTTATTTCGCACAGTAGAACCTTCGAATTTGACACCCTTGCAGCAGAGTATACAATTTGCAAGCAATAAATATATAAATATCAGTTAGGTGCGGTTGTCTATATAATTCGAACTGTAGGTCGTTGCTGTTCAACTGATATTTATCCTTATATATAGCCCAAAGACCGAACTCCAAACTTCCTACTATGAATTGAGCTTATTGAAAGAGGAAATTTCAGATTTTTCGTTGAAAATTATACAACTCAGTACATTATTATTGATAATAAAAATCTAATCATTTGGGTATATAGACTAATAAATATTTAATAGAATGAAACAAGGAATTACTTTGTTTTCTATCACTTTTTATTATAACTGATATACAGTGACTCGAGTTTCGTAGTGTTTACTACATTTTCAAACTGAACGAACAAATTAGATCTCAACTATTATTTATGGGGATTGTAGGCTTCGGCAGAGCTTCGAAGAGAGGGGTTTTCCAAAGTTCCGTCTGTTCGTTAAGTAGTGTTATTATTGGTACGTGCTTTTTATATTTTTCAATTTCTATGGATTCCAGGATGTCAAGTTTTTTCCCTTCCGCTAGAAATTGAAAAATATAAAAAGCACGTATCAATAATAATACTACTTAACGAACAGACGGAACTTTGGAAAACCCCTCTCTTCGAAGCTCTGCCGAAGGCTACAATCCCCATATATAATAGTTGAGATCTCATTTGTTCGTTCAGTTTGAAAATGTAGTAAACACTACGAAACTCGAGTCACTGTATATCAGTTATAATAAAAAGTGATAGAAAACAAAGTAATTCCTTATTTCATTCCATTAAAATGAACTATCACAAAGTAACGGACTACTCCATCCAAATATTTAATAGATTTGGCACTTAATACTTGCAAATTCATCTTGAATAATAAACAGAAAAAATAAAAATTATCAATTCACACATATAGGTATAATATAATGGAGCTTAATGAAGTTAGCAATATCATTCTCTCAGATAATTACACAGTATGTCGAAAAAAATGTCAGCTTCACTTAACTCTATTTTATTTATACATATTTGTACAAACTGAAAATCTTATTTTATTCCTTCCTATTTATCTTATCTTAAAACGTGAATATTTCAGGAGCAAGCACATTAAAAACTATGTCGAAAAAGTTTCAATTTTCTTTGAAGAACGCTATGAGTTTTCAGAATTGAAAAAACAAAAGTTTCATAGAAAGAGTTTTAAATTACTACATAAACAACTCAAGTTCATTATTTTATAAATTGAATATCATGATATCAACAAATATATTTGCTGATCTAAATGACATTTATCAGAGCAAAATTTGTTTATTTAAAATAATTCACACAGTTTTTATGTTTCACAATTTATTCAGAATCCTGACAAGTCATCTTCACAGGAGATCTCCTTTGACCGAAACACGTGTCAGGATTCTGAATAAATTGTGAAACATAAAAAATGTGTGAATTATTTCAAATAAAATTGTTATAATATTTCACTTACTGCCAACCGTATACCATTCATGTTATTAAGTGAAAAATTATAAAATTCTTATGAAGGCATATAAAAAATTTTGTCTGCCTACCTGTCTAGCGACCTTAATACCTACTATTCAGTCGGGTTCCAATAATACAAGTATTGCCCAGGGGTCTCTATGTAAATTACGAGTAATACGATCATGTCCTTAAGGTTTTTTTGAAAAAATAATAAGTCAAAGGAGATCAACTTCCCTTCAAAACTTTAAATATATCTGCAAATAATAGTAAAATTTGGGAACAAGTTTACAAATCTGCAAATATCTGTCACTCGAAAATATTAGAAGTTTGATGTTCCAAACTTAAGAGCTGAAGCTTCATTGGAAATTTCTGTATTTATAATGAAGATACAAATTGCTCAATATCGCTTATTCAATATATTGGAAAATACCTAACCGATGACTATATAAAGTTTGTATCTCAATAATATTCGTAAGAGGAAAAGTATTTGATTAATATCATATCATCAACCATGAATCCAAAATTTCAATATGGACTAAACTTAATTTCAAAGAAGAATCATATAATCTCTGCCCAATAAATTGAAAATGGTTTAAAAAATTATTATACGTGCAGTAATTAGTTCGAATGTTACAGCCATTTAAATGACGATAATACTCAGTAATCATTTTTAAAAAACAAAGCAAAGAAAAGGCATCAAGATCTTCAGCATGCTGGTACATTAACAGTTAATCAAAAAAAAGGGGAAAAGTAAAGGTTTCTCTTTGAGTTTTTAAACTGATCAACTTCAATCACGAATATTATGAGTTGCAGTTGAAGATTTTAGCTACTAAATATTCAAACTTCGCTAATAAGGAGTTGATGGCACAAGAAACCATTTTTAGCATCTCAAGGTCTTCAAACCTGTCTCTCAAATATTCTGGATCAATTCGTATCTTTCTGGCCAGTAGATACGTTGAGTTGTTGCAGAAAAACTCGATGATACATATTCAAGGATCTACCAACGAGCGTAAGCTTTTTGAGCTTTTTCTGTATTCAGTTGGTTCTCAATTTTATTTAAGCCTCCCAATCAGCTTCCTAAATGAAGTCCACTCAGTTTTTTCCTAACAACTGTCAAAAATATCGAGATACATCGTAAAAAATGTGAGCTTTATTGAGTTAGTGTTTTATGTTTTCTTTTGATTCTTTAATGGTTAGATGTCGCTCAAATGTGTTTATAGTTCTATATTTCTATGAAGTGAAATAATGTTTCTGAGGTATTTCATTCAATTTATTGCTGGAAAGTTTTTAAAAGATTTTTTTAGAATAAATCTGTAGAAGTTTCATAGAATTAATCCAACTATCATCTGTAATATTTCAAAAACACCCTTCCAAGTAAATTTTCAATCTATATTTATTCGAATTACTTCATTTTAGATTTGAGTTCTTCATTTCAATTTGATAGTTTCAAATGGAACTTGAAATCTACCCTGCAAATTCTAAGTTACTAGGTGATTTCCTTCAAAATTCTCGACGCCTACAGTGAGATTAACAATATTGAATTTAACCATTAATTCTTCATCCGTAATTGTTTGACAATATTTTTGGCTCAAAATCCGCAAAAATCAGATGTTTGGAGAAGTTTTTGGAGAGAAGATTCTTGATCAAGAAACATTTTAGAATTGAACAAGGTTAATTTTATTTATTTTACACCTGATTTACTGCAAAAGTTCAAAAAATTCGATTTCATCAAATTCAATCCTTCAAAGAAGCCCATTTGAATAACCTCATAAGATTCACTTTCAAATTTGAGAAAAAATCCTTTAATAAATATTAAGAAATCTTTGAAAGTAGTAGTTTTCACTTGATATTAATTATATCAAATATATAAACAGTGGTTCGTTGATTTACACTCATTCATTCAGTATTCTATATACTCAATATATTCATAATAATATTAATAGTGGGGGGTATAATGAAAATACTGTGTTGAAGAAGCGTGTCACTCAATAAAAAAGTATAAATCAACTAACCAATGTTAATTTATTTGATTTCGTATTTTATTTAATAATGAAACATTTCTCTCTTATTAAAGATACCTTTTATAGGGTTAATTTGGTAGATGTAAATTTCGGAATAATAAAACTTTTTCATAAAGAGTGACTCGTTCTATAAATTCACTTATGAAAAATTCTTCTTGCGAACAGTATTGGGAGTTAATGTAAGGAATGTTCCTTTTTCCCATGTACTTTTGTCCATATTTCTTCCTATATAAAGTCAGAGCATCTTAAAAAAATAAAAAGGAGCCTCAAATATAACAAAAGATTAGACATCACATCAACAGGTCCGTTTTAAGATCAGCTGGATTTTTAGAGATATAAATTTCGAATTGCTTTCTACTGTAATTTGGCGGATTATTGGATCCATTTAAGGGTGTCGTTACTATAATAGTAAAGTTTGTAGTGACACATTTTCCATCGGCATGTTTTCAAGAGGGCGTTGGGCACGTACCGTGAAGAATAATTATGCAAGGTCTTTGAGCACAGAAATTTAAACGCGCATACTTGGTAGTCGTTAGTTTGAGCGCCAATGAAAACCACATACCGAATCAAACCAAACGGCGACTTGAAGAAAGTTGATGTCGTTTCAACGAAAGTTCTGGCGGGACAAGAAAACCTGTTGATGATTCTTCTTTTGGTTGACGAAAAATGATATGAAAAAATATTTTATCTGAACACAAATATGAACTGAAACCATTTCAGGATGAAAAAATTATTGCCAATTTATACTTTTATTATTTCCTCATCGAACTATTGAAATTTTTTCATTTCCCCGTCCTTAAATGTATTTTGACTTCTAAATCCTCGTTTCTGCTAGGTATCGAATTACTCCCTGTAGAATATTCTGGTAAAAAAACTGATCCACTCTTATCCAACCAATATACATTTCCCGTTTCTAGTATTTTGGTGTTTTCATCTGCGAAATTATTTTCTCATCCTTAAGTAAATAAGCTCTAACCCTCAGAAAAATTATCTCCGGATAAAAAATCAGACGATTATTGGGAATAGTACATTATTAGAAATTATCGCTTTCTGTTTTGAAAACTAATGAAAATGCTAGACAACTGGCAAAATTATCAATGTACGCTAATGTTAGTGCAAGAATATCAATTATTCATATGTGATATTCATTTTATTTTAGAATTTATGAACATTGCGTCTGTTTCTAACAAAAAACGTAAAAAGCATCAGAGTGTTACTGACGAATATCGAATTATTATAGATCATTCGTCGAGTATCACAAACTACAGGAATTGCGCGAACAAGTATTCAGAGGATCTTGAATAAACATCGTTTCCATCCCCATAAAATTCACCTTGTCCAAGAACACAATAAAGATGATCCAGCTCCGCGATAACAATTTGTGAACACACAAGTGAAAAGATTTTGAACAATATGCTATTTTTTTCTGAATGGTAATGTCAGAAGACATTACCGGAGATACTGTAGTGATTAGACTCTGAGAGGACAGCACACAAAGTATGCAGAAAGGTTGAATATCCAGGCTGGAATTTCAGGAAACAGCATCGTGAATCCTCTTCTACTTCCTGGCAATTTAGAGGTGAATCTTATCTGAATTCAATCCAAGATCTCATTTACCCACTCATTGTGGGGATTCTAGAAGTATGCGACTTACTCAATCATCATTTTTCCGAGAATAAGACTGAAAGGTCCCATTGAATGGCCTCCAAGATCTAGTGAAGAGTGTGTTGATAGTACCTAATTCTCTAATCATCGCTCAATAATAGTATTAGCATATTCTGAAATAACACCAGAAATGTAATAGAATGTAAGAGAAAATGTTGAGCAAAAACACTATTACTGTTAAGAAATGAACAGTAGACAATTTGAACATCTTATTAATTAACATTCGTTAACGAGTTCTTACACCAAAACGGACGCCAACTAGAATTTTTTCAGCATATTCATAAATAGAATTTCAAAACCTTCAAAATGCTGTCACTCGACCCCTATTGCCATCAAAGGTTCTTGAGAAAGTTGCAACCCCGCTAAGAGAAGGATGATCTTACAGCCATGAATTTGCAATCAGAAGATATCTCCCTCCAAATAAAATTGGCCTATCTCGGCGTTTCGGCTGGACATTTCTATATGGGCGACCTGTATATTTTGAGGTTACCAATATTTAGGTATATTTACTGAACTCTTTCAGCCGTTATAGTTTTATAGTTGATCATTACTAAATCAAATTGTTATAAATTATCATCCTTTGCTGCCGAAAAAATATGTAAATAATAGAATATTCCAATTATTCACACTTTGTTTTTGATCATAATTAAAATGAGTTGCTACTTGAAAAATATAGAAGCTTACACATTTTTCTCATAGTAAAACATAGTAATTTCTAAAATCTTGATTCATTCTATTTTATATTGAAGACACCCCGCGTTGAAATATTATTTCATCACTTGTCTGAAGATGAAATAATTGTACTTCGAAACTGCAATCAAAAAATGGACAAGTGTTTCACATTTTTTTAAATAGTAAAACTAATTAATTTCTGGAAAATTGTTTCAACTTATATTGACGACCCCACCATGATTCCAGATAATCCTTTACTTTTGATGTAGAATAACTATGTTGCAAATTTTTCAGTCACCTGAAATGTCTTATGTTCCTATAAATATAAATATAACTAAAACTAATGTTTGGTCACTGAAATATTCTAGATATTCCAGTGCTCTGATACACGCAAAATTTTATATAAACATTCAGACCATTATACCAAATAGAATTTTTCAACTTTAAGTATTATGAAAATAGGAAAAATTTCCAAAGTGACGAACTGCGGACCCCTTGGACCGATTTTGCTCACTGTCCATTTTAAGCCAGTTATTCAAGCTCAACATCCACCCTGAAAATTTCAAGTCTCTAATTCTTTTCGCTCAAAAGTTAGAATGATTGAGGGCGGAACGCCCTGAGAATTACTTTTAACCTTCTATTCTTCATCAGTCACTTCAACGTAGTCATTTGAGAGCTCTTTCGGCTCAAAATTCGAAAATGACAGACAGTTGAGCATAACGATAGCTCTAGAACAAGCCCATAAAAAACGCAATAAAAGCAATACGAGTTTTTTATTTCTTTATGATTGGAATGACGTAATCGATCTGATTGCGTCAAAGAAGGTTGTATTTGGGATTTAACTTTGCTTGTAGTTATTTTCCTCAAAAATGATGAACCCGAATACTCTACTCCAAGTTCCTTACTTAAACGATAAGTGAACACTTCTTAGCAAGTACTACGTTTTTAGAAAATTGCCTCGTTCATCAAATCTAGTATTAGTGCTATTTTGTCGGTATCACCACTATCGGCGTATTAACGCCGATAGTGGCGTTAGAACTGAGGAGGAAAATCTTTTCAATATATTATTATTAAACAATATATTGAAAAGATTTTCCTCCCCAGTTTTTCAACCTAAGTACCATCATTTTTTTCAATTTGAAAACTATTGATTCTAGAAAATCATGTCAGTAATGGAAGAATTTCTTTTTTCATTTCCTGTAGCAATAATTCGAAAAACGTTAAGCACAGTTGGGAAGTAATAAAGCTATTTTCAGCCATACACCCCAAAAGGCGCGCGCGCGCTTATTCTGAAGACGTTAATTTTAGCGCCACTGAAAATCACGAACCGAATCAACTAGGGGTTGCAACCCTAGCACGTGTCTACCGTTTACTTTTACTTTTCCCGGTCTTATGTCACAGAACCTACACTTCTACTCATATGTCGCGAATGAATACGGAATACTTAATATTATCTGATAATCTTGAACATTGTCGATTAGGTATTCATTGATTTGCATAAGTGAATATGTCGTATATGGGGTGTTGAGTTTTCGTCACCAACAGGCTGATTGTGACTGAAACGCCCCACAATTAATTAAACTGAATCGTCTTTACGAACTTTGTCATCAACTTAGGACTAAACTAATCTATGAGAGTCAGTGAACATGTCTGGCAGGAAAGTGAGAGTTTGTTAATTGATTTTCTTAACTACATCTGCAGTAGGGGCGGACAATTAATAAAGCCGTTAGGAGCAATGCCCCGCAAACGACAAGCTAGCTAAATAATAAACTTACATTGGTCTATATGTAAAAACTGAAGCAAACTGTGAAAAATATATTAAAGCATATTTGAGATAAGATAGTATAATACGATGTATTATACGGGTCTATAGCGTATAGAAGGAGGAAAATATATACTCCCAATTTCCACAATTGAATATCAAAAGTATTATTTTCGACTAAAATCACTATATATTTCTATAAGCATTTGTGTATCGAAAGATATAACATAACTCTTTACAATTTGTTGTTAGACATGACATTTTTCTACTTTCAGAACTTTGAACTGATCTTATAGAGTTAATAATCATTTGACAGAATAATTATTCAAAAATATGCAAAGCCAACCCATGGCTTCCTGAAGAATTCAGGACTTCCGATTTCCAGATTCTTTTTCTTAGAATTATATAACCATTTTTCATCCTCAGCAATGTCTTTCTAGAGATCTGGGAGATTACAATTTTTTTCTTTTAGACGTATTGGGTGTCTTTTTTAGAGCGATAGAACGTTAAATTGAAATAAAACACATTTAAATTAAGATTGAAGCCAAAAAAGATAATTTTATGACATTTATGTTTTGAAAATAATTTTCGGCATATGTCTACCACACATAGCTCTGAAGAACCGCAGTCGACCAGACCAATTTTGGACCACTTTTTCGAGTAATTCAGGCCTTATTTCATCAATAACACGAGTTATGTTGGCTTCCAAAGCGTCTATTGTTTCTGGTTTATCGGCATAAACCAATGACTTGATATAACCCCATAGAAAATAATCAAGTGGAGTTATGTCCCATGATCTTGGAAGCCAATTACTTGGACCATTTCTCGATAATGTTATCGCCAAATCTTATTTTCAATAAATCAATTGTTACGGTAGCAGCATTAGGTGTAGCACCATCTTGTTGGAGCCATAACACTTCTGGGGGGATACCATTCAAATTTTGAAACAAATAATCATTGATCATTTATCTGTAACGAGCACCATTCACTGTAACATTAGCTCCAGTATCGATTTTAAAGAAATATGGACCTATGATGCCTCCAGCGTGTAAAGCACACCATGCAGTGCATTTTTCGGGATGCAATGGAATCTGCAAAACTTCTTGAAGATTGTTTTCACTCCATATACGGCAATTTTGCTTGTTTACATTACAGAAAAACTACATTTTATTTCAAAGTTTTATTGAATTCGTTTTGTTTTTTGTCTTTGTGTCTGTTTCAAATTTGAAAATCAAAATTAAAAGTTCTATCACAAATAATTCTCTCAATCGTATAGCATTCACGATTATCAATGTACTACTGGTTATCAAATCACACATCTTTTCGGACAGAAAAGGAACTAGAATCTGAATAACTCGGAAGTTCGATAATAAACAAGGTCAGGAAAATGTCATCTATACAAAATATAACCAAAATTTGAATATCAAAACAAATTAAAATATGTTTGTCTTCTACATATTTCAATTTCAAAAAAATTTTTATTCAAAAAACTTTTAGAATTAAATTAATGTCTTAAATAAGCACCGCTAACGTTTAATAGACGTATATAATCAAAACTCAATATATAATGTCAAATGGAATAAATAAACCAACAGATATTCGAAAGTCATTAAAATTAATGAATAAATATTTAAAGGAGACAGAATTTTGTTTCTGGTCTTACCTTTAAGAACACCAATTGCCTTTTAAAAACATGAACACACCTTAAGGGCTTCTCATAGAATATAATTTATTTGAAATATTTAATATATTCAAATATTCGAATAAGTTAATTCAGAAATCTTTCAAAATATGCAATATATCTTCAAAAAACAAATATAATTCTAAGTAATCCCTTCTTCGGTCCTAGATAATATTCCAAATATCAAAATCATCTTCTAACAAGTAAAAAACCTATCTATTTTATCAAAATATAACCAGTTTGAGTTTCTATATTGGCATAAAACTTGGAACATATAAAATGGAATGAATGATGATCATATTCTTAGAAAGGATTGATATTTAACTTTGAATAAAAGGAAACATAATTATTCTGTAAAATTAAACATTATTTAATTTTGAAAACTGAATTAAAATATCTAAGAAAAACTAAATTTCCATTTGAGTAGGCATATAAAATTCTTGAATTTCGTACAACATTCCAAAACATAAATAAATCTATAAAAAATGATAGAAAATAAATAACATACAAAGCTGACACATTATACTGTTTTCTTTGAAGAAATTCTATATACCATCGAATGACTTATATAAAATTAAAATATAACATATTCTTCATAAGAGAGTTTGAATCTCATCTGAAATCATCTGCAGAATGAATAAGAAACATTCCAGAAGAAATATATATCATTACATTGTATCGTTACAGATGCTTTTATATTCTAAAGTAATCATGTGTTTCACTGATTTCATTTTTCATTCTGAAGGTCGACTGAGATATTTGGATGAAATTTTCAAACGTTGTTCTGAAGAATATGATATATTTTAATTTCATAAAAGGCATTTTTCGTACAAAATTTGTTAGTCAAAGCATTTGAATGAAACAATATACTGTTTCGGCTATGGGAGTTATTTATTTTTTTTATCAATTTTCTGTACTTTCTATAGATTCCTTGATGTTTTGGAATGTGCGAAATTTTAGAATACTATATGTCTACTTAAATTGACACTTGGTTTTTCGAAGACATTCTGATTTAATTTTAAATATCAAATTATGTAGAGCTTTTACGGAATTTCGTTTCATATTAGGAATAAAACATATATTTTAACTGCATCTTATATCTCGTGAAACTAGTTGAGTTGCTTTTTATGTTTAATGCTATGATTTTGAAATGTTTCTTTAAAATATAAATAACATTCATTACCCAACAAGCAATTCTCAATATTGATCACATTTAAAGGCTGTTTATTCGATATATCAGATATTGAACTGTTGGGGCTATTACTATCGGGTGTTTTTTTAGAGTGATAGAATTTTCGATAGGGATAGGTGAATTCTACCAGAATAATTATTGGCTATTTGAGGAAGGCCTCTTTTCCAAGTGACTACCAAGCAGTCTCCACAGTCCACCCCTAGAGGTAGAAAGTGTGATAAGGATTACGCCATATCATCGCGCGTGGCGAGAACCCCTCCGAAGAGATAAACCCACCAGCTTCCAGTTTGGGCTCCGACTCGAAAGCCAGAACCGTCTGGCTGGTAGCAGCGAAGCACTATCCAACCTCTACTGGCTCAGCAGGTCAGTACCCGAGTTGGTTTGAGACGCAACTCACCAGCTGGAGGGAATTCTTATCCATCCAACCGAACGCAGTCCCATGAACTAAGATAAACTCAAGATTGACGACTACAATTGATCCTGGTACGAGCACCGTCTAGCGGACTATACGTCCTGACCCACCGAACCCATGTGAAGTCATTTGATTGATCCTGGCGTCAAGCACTAATGGCGGAGCCATTTCGTCGAGATCCACAAACCCTAAATAGTTACGCACAGATCCAGGGGCCAAGACAGGCCGGTCGAACCGTCAAGTCCCGTTAAACCCCGAGACGTTTCATGAGAATATCCCGAAAATGGGGGTCTGCGAACAGATAAATGAAATACCCCCCTAGTCCAGCATGCGGACTTTCAACCACTGCCCCCTCGAGTCCAACACCAATGGGGTGGCCAGGTGGTACAAGTAACACCTGTGGGCAAGACCACCCCCCCGAGGTAACGCAGTATGCTACATAACGCACTCGGCCATTACACAGAATCCGGAGATTCATACTGCGATAGGGTAGAGTACGTTAGTTTTAAGGGAGAAGCCCTGTGCTGCGACAGACTCCCTGTCACTGAGTTAATCAACCGGCTCAGCCCTCCATTTCACCTGAGTAAAACTAGGGCCCCATTCGGAGATCTTCCACCATACAGATCCAGTGACTGGCGCGAAATGGCATTACGTTAGATACCAAGACTTAACCCTCCAATTCGCCGGGACGAATCTAGGGTCCTAGTCAAGAGAGCGCCCCCATCACGTCAAGATATAATGCCTGGGGGGCGGATAGGGATAGGTGAATTCTACCAGAATAGTTATTGGCTATTTGAGGAAGGCCTCTTTTCCAAGTGACTACCAAGCAGTCTCCACAGTCCACCCAGAGGTAGAAAGTGTGATAAGGATTACGCCATATCATCGCGCTCGGCGAGAACCCTTCCGAAGAGATGAACCCACCAGCTTCCAGTTTGGGCCCCGACTCGAAAGCCAGAACCGTCTGACTGGTAGCAGCGAAGCACTATCCAACCTCTACTGGCTCAGCAGGTCAGTACCCGAGTTGGTTTGAGACGCAACTCACCCGCCGGAGGGAATTCTTATCCATCCACCCGAACGCAGTCCCATAAACTAAGATAAACTCAAGATTGACGACTACAATTGATCCTGGTACGAGCACCGTCTAGCGGACTATACGTCCTGACCCACCGAACCCATGTGAAGTCATTTGATTGATCCTGGCGTCAAGCACTAATGGCGGAGCCATTTCGTCGAGATCCACAAACCCTAAATAGTTACGCACAGATCCAGGGGCCAGGACAGGCCGGTCGAACCGTCAAGTCCCGTTAAACCCCGAGTCGTTTCATGAGAATATCCCGAAAATGGGGGTCTGCGAACAGATAAATGAAATACCCCCCTAGTCCAGCATGCGGACTTTCAACCACTGCCCCCTCGAGTCCAACACCAATTGGGGTGGCCAGGTGGTACAAGTAACACCTGAGGGCAAGCCCACCCCCCCGAGGTAACGCAGTATGCTACATAACGCACTCGGCCATTACACAGAATCCGGAGATTTATACTGCGATAGGGTAGAGTACGCCAGTTTTAAGGGAGAAGCCCTGTGCTGCGACAGACTCCCTTGTCACTGAGTTAATCAACCGGCTCAGCCCTCCATTTCACCTGAGTAAAACTAGGGCCCCATTCGGAGATCTTCCACCATACAGGTCCAGTGACTGGCGCGAAATGGCATTACGTTAGACACCAAGACTTAACCCTCCAATTCGCCGGGACGAATCTAGGGTCCTAGTCAAGAGAGCGCCCCCATCACGTCAAGATCTAATGCCTGGGGGGCGGCGGATAGGGATAAGTGCGATTTGACAGAAGGAAGAAGCCATGTTGTTTTGACATTTCTCTGCAGTAAGCATTGACAAATTATCATGGAAAGACTCACGCCGCAACAACGTTTACAAATTATTGAAATTTATTTTCAAAATCAGTGTTCTATTCGTCAAACTTATCGAGTACTTCGTGAAATTTATGGTTTACAAAATCGTTCATCAGAGCAGCTTATTCGTCGAACGATCGATAGATTTCGGACAACATTTTCTCTACTCGATGCAACAACAACAAGACAAAGAACTGTACGTAAAGAAGAAAATATCGCTACTGTAAGTCATAGTGTTAATGATGATACAGATTTGTCTTTTCGTCGACGTTCACAACAATTTGAACTCTGTGCATCCACCACATGGAAAATTTTGCGCTAAGATCTTGGTTTACACTCATACAAGATCCAACTGGTTCAAGAACTAAAGCCTCTTGACCATAATAAGCGTCGTTTGTTTGCTGATTGGGCCCTAGAACAGCTTGAAGCTGATCTACTTTTTTATCGTAAAATTGTATTTAGTGATGAAGCTCATTTCTGTTTGAACGGCTTTGTAAACAAGCAAACTTGCCGTATATGGAGTGAGAACAATCCTCGAGAAGTTCTGCAGGTTCCATTGCATCCTGAAAAATGCACTGTATGGTATGCTTCACACGCTGAAGGCATCATCGGTCCATATTTCTTTAAAAACGATGCTGGAGCTAATGTTACAGTGAATGGTGCTCGTTACAGATCGACGATCAATGATTATTTGTTTCAAAATTTGAATGATGTGGAAGTGTTTTGGTTCCAAGAAGATGCTGCTACCGTAACAATTGATTTATTGAAGGAAAGATTTGCCGATAACATTATTTCGAGAAATGGTCCAATTAATTGGTCTCCGAGATCATGCGACATAACTCCACTGGATTTTTTTGTTTGGGGATATGTCAAATATTGGTTTATGCTGATAAACCAGAAACAGTTGACGCTTTGGAAGCCAACTTAACTCGTGTTATTGATGAAATAAGGCCTGAATTACTCGAAAAAGTGGTCCAAAGTTGGTCTGGCCGAATGCGGTTCCTTAGAGCTAGTCGTGATGGACATATGCCGGAAATTATTTTCAAAACATAAATGTTATAAAATTATCTTTCAAATGAAAAAAAATTTGATTTCAATCTTAATTTAAATGTGTTTCATTTCAATTTAAAGTTCCATCACTCTGAAAAAAACACCACATATTTGATAGTTCATCATAATTGGAACATTGTTATTCTCTCAATCGTGTTTCAGTTATTTATTAATACCCGAAAACTGTTGACGGCATTTAGGACCTAGTTTTTAGGCAAATATGCTGCTAATACAGAAGAACTGAATGTTTCGCGAGGTATTGAAGGGTTAAGATTATTATTTTGGATGTATATATATATATGTATATATATATATATATATATATATATAAGTTATAAACTTACAGGAATCAAATTTTGGAACGCTTCTCTGAAATTGATATTCATTAAATAAATAGATCATACGTAACGGAATGAAATACAACTGATTTTGAATTATATAATTTCTCTTTGGACAAACAGACAAACAGCAAGTTTGCAGAGCCTTACCCTCATTCGTACTTCACTTTAAGGGTAAGTTTTCGGGTTCGAACTTGGAAAGGTC
Organism: Megalocaria dilatata; assembly: GCA_034642435.1. Lineage (NCBI taxonomy): Eukaryota > Metazoa > Arthropoda > Insecta > Coleoptera > Coccinellidae > Megalocaria > Megalocaria dilatata. The sequence continues at coordinate 18,776,213 of CM067863.1, read as the reverse complement.
ATCCATCTATTTAAGCTGGTTCGGGTTATCATTCCTTCATAATCTTCGTAGTAGTTTCGAAATCGGTTCACCAAGGGTACCGTATGGGAATACCATGAACCTTACCTTAAAAAAACATATAGTTGTATTACATTCTTGCATGCCTTGCAGACCGCGCGATGACCTTACAACTTCGGTCAACATGTGAAAAATTACAATGGACTATTTAGGGGAGTTCATATCAGCTGCTTCAAGGAATCAGACAAACCGACCAAAGTTGCAATATGCATTTCATTGTATTTGAATGGACAAGAGGTCCGACATCATCGAACCAAAATGAAAGTGCTATCTAAATAATTGAAAACGGACATCGATTATGAGCGCCAATTTTTTTCAATAGAAATCCTTAATCTCAGAACCAGAAATGTTGAGGGGTTGCAGCAAGGAGGAAGTTGAATGCGGAAGTCACAATGAGATCCTGCATCGGACTCTCACGCCGATAATAAATCGATTGTCAGCTTGCTTGAGAATGTGTCACCCCATACATTTTAGTTTGATTACATCAAATATCAAAGATATTTTATCTTTGCAGGTGTTCGATGAAAATATTGAGAGGTGGTGGAAAATTCATACACAAGATTCATCAAAACATTTCTTTCCCTCTGTTTTTCTCCATATCTCTTAAATTTTTCAATATTCCACCCCGTTAATACTGACTCAAGGTGGTAAGGAGCAATTTCATACAACATTTCATTATGTTCTTGAATTATGTGAATATTATTCTTTTACAAAACAAGTAGCTGTGTCTAATAATAGACAACAATAAATAAAATTTGAAAATTCCTCAAATTCCAATAAAAAATCCTCTTCCAAGGAATACACCTTTCTATTCATCTTCATTTTGCATATAATAATTTAAATGACTTAACATTCAGAATTATATATTCTAACCTCTACAATATATATTGAAACTATATTTAAAAACTTTCATATTCATATTCTTATATATAATCAATATAAAATATTTTTCATTGTCTCGAAAAAAACTTTTTACATACCGACTTGAAATGTATTGATACAAATGTATTAACAAAAACTTTATAAGTATGTATATCAACATACAAATACAAGAAAATCCACTATTCCAAAATTATCTAAAATTATCAAAATAAAGGATCAGATAAAAATAATTGAACGAGAACTCGAACATTTAAACTATTTCAGCCTATCTGACCTCATCAGAAATGTATTGAATTCAGATTCAAATATATAACAAGATCAAAATTCAACTTACCAAAATAAGATAAAACCTGAAACGAATAAACTTGAAGTAAGCTTTAAAGTATCCAAAAATAAAAATTGTTTCATACAAAAAATATAACTATTTACACTAGGAACACAGAAAAACAGTAACAAAACTTATTCACCCCAAATAATGTCTCATGATAAGAAAAATAACCTGAATTTCAAAAACAATAAATAATTGAGTAATATATTGTGGATATATTGACTCACATTCAAACTGATATAATAATTTGTTTCTCACACCTGCGCACAACACTTTTCTGATATAACTTAATCTGTAATCCCGACTTTTCCCATGTTATTTTCTGTGGACGAGCATAGAATTTGATATATTCTTTAGGTTAACCTAAAACATTTGGTTTTAGTTATGTTTCTCCTTATGATTGATGATAATGTGATGAATTTTTATTGATTTTCTTTATTTATTACTCAAAACAGTCCGACGGGCGAAGAAAGGCGGGAATTTCAAACACTGTTCTGGGAAATATGCTATATTTCATTTGAAACAGCTGTATCGGATAAAGATTGCTAGGTTATTTCGCTCAATATTCCATATTTTCCTCAGATTCCTTTATGATTTTAAGCATCGTGTGGTGTTTGAGAAGTCTATATGTCAATTCTTCTAAGATATTTCGACTTGTTTCTTATAGATGCACACAACACTTTTCTAATATAACTAAATTCTGGTCTTTATGTTATTTTCTGTGGAAGAACATAGGATATGATAAAGGTTTCAGATTAACCTCAAACATTTTGTCTTAGTTCTGTTTTTCCTCATGATCAGATGCAATTTGATAAATTTTTATCATTTAAAAAAGTCCGACTGATGATGATGGGCAAGAGTTTCAGATGCTCTTATATTTTTCATGGAGATTGAGCTGTATATTTTTTGAAAACCCTTATTTTTAAATTGATAAGGACCAATTTTTTGGAACTGAATTTGTTTTTCATAAGGTTTATTTGAAACGGCTTAATTTGCAACGTAAGTTAGGTCAATATTCTATATTTTCTCAAGATTAATTTATGATACAATACTTGATTTTGAAATATTTTTATGAAACATTTCAAATTAAATGTTAGAATGTTAGAAGTTTCACAGAATTATTCTGCTTAATATTTGAAATATTCTAGATTCCATATTTTCCTTAGATTCCTTCATTTTCTAAAGTGTTGTGGATGCTTGAGAATTCTAATATGTCTACCTACACAGAAAAAGTATTTGTGAGAAAATTTTATTGAATGAGGATTTTCTATCTCGCTTAATTTTTTGTCAGTGTATACTTCAGATGATCACCCAAGTTCGGCAATTCTTAAATCTAATTTTTTTACTGATGGGGCTTACTTTTCACGGGAATCCATTAGAAATTTCCATAAGAATGATTAGTTGAGGAAACTCCTTACCAAAATGGTCGAATCTAGGGTTCAACAAGACTATCCCCTAGAATAGTTACTAATACTTCTTGAAGACATCTTTATACAAATCAGGCAAGTACTATGGATCATGCATAATGCTCGATGATTTCTAAATCACAAAAACGATCAAAAAGGGATGAACTTTGAATATCAAAACAGATTAAATCTGTAAGTCTCCTACAATTTTAATTTCGAAAAATTTTATTCAAAAACTTTAAGAATTGAATTTATGTCTTATAAGCACTGCTTATATTTAATAGACGTATAAAATCAAAACTCATTATACAATATCAAATGGAATAAAAAAACCATCAAATAAAAATTGTTAATTAAAATTAAAAAATAAATAAATATTTGAATGTTTCGTTCCAAGCATGCCCACCCGTAATCTTCAGACAGGCGTGATGCGCATGTCTGCCTGTGAGAAAATATTTTGTTTCTGATCTGAAATTAAAATTGTAGGAGACTAACAAATTAAATCTGTTTTGATATTTAAAGTTTGTAATAATCCTTCTATCAAGTGAAAAACCGCTTCATATTATTTCATCAAAAAGGGATATTATACTAGGATGAGCGATCTGCAAAATTTCCTTTTTCTGAATTGTTCCATAAAGGAGGCATTTAATAAAAACAAAAAATTTTCCCCAATTTAAAAAAAACTATAACTTAGAAGGAAAGGGACTTAGAAAAACAATCATTTAAAAGACACTCCCTTAAAACCATAGGCATCAACTTAAAAACTCCCTGTCTATTTCAACTTTTATTCTTTGAGTATTTGCTTTCTAACAAAACTGATTTTAAGATTGAAAAATGAATTCACCTGTTGATGTGGAAATAAAAAAATCTGCAAATTTTATTCGAAATGTTTAATATTTCCTTTTCCATTTAATTCTCTTCTATTTCACTTATACAATCTCAATTCAGGCATTAATACCTGGCTTGAATGATCAATTATATCTATCTGTATTCATTTCATATAATCATCTGAAAAAAACATGTAATACTTTATTGAATTGTATCAGTCCTTACTTGTTTACTTATTTCAAATTATTTAATACTTTATTATTCTAGAACGTTTATATAAGTCAATTGTTTGGGAGTTATAAAAAAGATTGTACAAGTGTGAAGGAAATCGGTAAATAAGCAACACCGTAAGATAATTGGTAGGTAAGTTTGGCAGAGAAAACAATAAAAATCAATTAAAATTTTGCAGATGTGCTATTCGATTTTATTTTTTCAGGCAAACCCTAATAATTAATAAAATATTTATTTTATCACGATAGAGGGGCCAATAATGAAATCAATACATATCCCTCATCTTCTCTATATTCATTCCTCATCAAATCAACGTCAAATATTATTTCAATTTCTTTGGTTGTAAGACGTTCGAATAAGCAAACATAACTCAAGGAAGTCTGTTCTTCAACAAGATAATTACAATATAAAATTTCTAGGCTACACAAAGATGCGGAAAATAAATGAAGGGAAATACTTAATAAAATTCAGAGGAAGATAATAATTGGCTCAAGTTACACATAATCTTTTCTAACTCTACTAAACTTTTTCGACTTTCACTCCACTTGTGTATAGTACATAAATAATATCTAATGGAAGTACAAAATTTCGAACAACTCAACTTTCAAATATGAACATAAGGTGAAGAAAAACACCTGTTTCACAAAGGGTAATGTTAGTTTGTTATGCAAGGAATACCACCTACTATAGATGGTGCTTTTTTCACAGTCACTAGTCAGGAAACAGACTGTAATAGTTGCAATGAACTCGGGTTAAATATATCTATAGGGGTTGCTAGAAATTGTATTTACCAATAATAAAATTACTCGAAATCTTGAAATGACAGAACTGGCGTATTTTCGAAATTAGTCAATGAATTAAGTTTTTAATTCATCTACTATTAATCGGCACTGAAATTTTGGCACTTGTTATACTGATTGAGATTTGTAACTGGAATAGGCTTCCATATTTTGTAGATTACCTATCAATTTTGGATCACGTATTATCCAAAATGATTATTATATAAAGTTTCGTTATCTACATTTTAAAATTTTCCTTTATTAAGACTTAACCGACTTACATACTTAGCATAAATTTACAATCTGACATCGACATTCTCAAGGATTATTTTCCATAATTCACAAAAAAAATTCTATTGTTTTTTCGGCCGAGATTTAATTTTTGACAAGCAAAGTAGTTTATGAGAAGACATGTAAATAATTGAGAATTGCAGATTTTTTTTAAACTCGATATTCGAATTCTAAGCGCTTCAAATAAAAACTATAATGATTTTAGGAGGTGACAAAACCTTTGTGTTGTTTGATCCTACAGGTTATTGATATAATAAATTAATAAACAAAAACGACTGAAAAAGATTTATCTGTCTGACGTACGTCGGAGAATTCTTTTCTAGAATATTTGGCAGAAATTCCTAAAAATACAAAAATTCAATATTATTTTGTAATGATCTCTCAAGTTTACAATTATAGATTGAATGAATTGAAAATCATAAAATTCTGATTAGTTTTACAAAGTGAAATATATTCAAAGTGATTCTGTTTCTCGGAAAAAGTTCCAGAGAAGCAATCGGTCAATATATTATATAAATAAATTATATATTATAAAATTAACTGAAGAGCCAACGTTATTTCGCCCTGCAAAGTAGCTCATGAGCAGAGCCTTACTAAGAATTTATTCATTTTGTTCTTCTTAGATTTTCAGATTTGAGAGTTTGTTGACTCTCATTTATTAATTATACAGTGATAAATGTATTCCTGATATCATTAAACGGTTTTCTCATCTCCAAATAAAAATTGAGGCGTCTTGGCGTTTTCTGTAAGAATTCATATTTAAGGAAATATCCGGCTGGAGTATTTTATGCGAGCCACAAGGTACATTCCAAGATTGAATACCACAATATGTTAGCTTCAATAATACGTAAGTAATAAAAAATTATCAATATAAATTTAATTTTCTTAAGTTTTAAAAGAAGAGAATTTCTTCTATTTAATAAAAGATAGGGATATTGAATACAGCGACTTAGTGATCTACAGTGTACCACTCTCTTCGGCTGACTGAGGTTATATCGAGATACAGCTTCCCATTCAGTTCCAGAGCTCTAATCAACTCCACCAGCAAAGATGGGACTATTACCGAAGATGAGTCTCCATTTTTTATAATCTAATGCCTCTTGATTGGACTTCCAATAGCGATGCATTTTGTCACAAGGAGTTCAAGAGGTTTTTCCTCTTACCACAAAATCTGCATTCATCATATTTAGCTGAACCTTCTTCTTCTGTATTGATTTGATCTTTCTTCCTAAGTTTCACTTTGGAGTTGTATTTACCTAAGCAACAAAAAGGTTCATTCTATAACTAATTTATTGGCTTCCTTGTTTCCTGACTGTCCTGGAATCCTTACAAAGCAGACTTTCTGTTCTTGGCTAATTCATTGAGATCACCCAGACTTTAACACGTTGTCTTTGAACTAATGGCGTTAAAATGTAGTGGTCTAATGACAGCTTGACTATCACATTAAATCGTTAAATCAAATATCTCCTAGCTTCTTTCTAGGTCCTATACATTTTATTTAGAAAACTTTGTGTGAAATAGGATAGGGCTGAACATGCTTTCCTCTGTGTAAACATATAGATAACATAATAAACCAAAATTGGATGAAGTTCCTGACCACTTACTAAATTAGCAATACTCGTTTGCCTTCGAAGAACGCTATCTAAATTGCCAACAATAAGATTATTTTTGTTTTTCTGATTGGCTATAGAAGAGATCAAACATTTCTCTTCTGACCTCTCTTCCAAGCTGAAAACTGTAACCATAATATAAAAATGAAGATGAAAATCGATCATTTTGATTTTGTATAATAATACGTTTTGGAAAGCAAACTGGTATAGCCCAAAAAAGTATTCACCTAATTAAATTGGAGAATACGAGTATGTCATAAGCTCAACAAGTGGATCTGCCTCAATAATAAATATATGAACTTTACCAGTAGAATACAAATTATAAGCTCTCCAGGGTTTACGAGTAAATATTCCTAAGACTGCGCTCCAGATTAGTCAGTGACATGTAGAAGATATCTTAGTCGTTGCAAGAAGTATTTTAAGTGGTTACGAGGGGCGTTCAATGTATTGGCATAAAAGAAAATTTTGGAAAAATTTTATGTTTCAATGTAGTCTCCTAGAACTTCAATACATTTGTTAGATCGAGAAAATTGTTTTATTAAAATCAAATTCGTTTTCAAAAATTCAAAATATAACCTCAGGAACTTCTTCAAAAATAACTTGCTCGAAATAATCCAAAAAAAACCTAGAATATGTAAAACATCTTCAAAAAGACAATTTAGAATTATTACAACGAAAACTCATCAGCCCTACTTCACATTTAAAAGATAAAAATAATTAACAAAATATATCTTACCATACAGACTGAATGAATCTGAAGAAACACTAGAATGAAGTGAACTTTTAAAAATCCTATGTATCCTATGTTCGCCAGAGAAAATACACAAAGTTTGCAAGGTATTTTATGGACTATTTTAGGTATATAATTATTATATATACAATAAAATAATAAAAGAGGTTTTTCACTTGATAAAAGGATTATTTAAAAATTTTGAATATCATACAAATATATTTTGTTAACCTACTACAAATCTTAATTTCAGAAAATTTTCATTCCAAATCTTTTAGAATGAAATTAAATAAATGTCTAAATTCCTTTCCAAAAATGCTAAATATAACCGCAAGAACTTCTTCAAAAACAACTTGCTCAAAATAAGTTCCTTCAAAAAAAAAATGTTGTTTTTGAAGAAATTCTTGAGGTTATGTTTTGCATTTTGAAAAGGAATTTAGTTTCAATAAAACAAGGAACGAAACAAAATTTTCTCCCCTTCATGTATTTATTTAGTAGATTTAATTGATAATTTATATTTTTTTGAATTCTTTTATTGCCTTTGGTAGTATGTGTCAAGTGTTTAATTCTATATGTCAAAAGTGGCACAGTGTGTTCTAAGACATTTATTTAATTTAAATCTGAATTTATTGGTAGTAAAACATTGTAATTTCTAAAACTTGTTTCAATTAATTCTAAAAGTTTTTGAATGAAAATTTTTTGAAATTTAAATTTGTAGGAGGTTTATAGAATAAATCTGTATGATATTCAAAATTTTTAACAGATATTATGCTTATTGGCTTATAATTAAATTTTCAATGTTTTCATGAGATTGATTCAGATTTAAATCTGCAATATTCAAATAATTTTTCATAGTAAATTTTCCATATATATTCATAATTTTCTGTTATTGATCGGACCGTTTTTTGGATAAAAGTGACAATATTTTCCACTGCTTTGGAAATGTGACACTAGTGAGTTAATAATTTAAATATGCAGTAGAAGAGGGGCTAGATTATGAGCACAGTTTTTCAAAAAGATCGGAGTAATACCATGTGATCCAAAATTCTTGGAGCAGTTAACAATCGCCAAAGTACCAGTTACTCCATTAAAATCAAGAAAATGCAAATAATCACTGCTAAATAAGTTTTGACAACATCGAAACATGAGTTATTCTGGCTTTAAGATTCATATACTTTGTGAAAATATTTAGCAAAATGGTTATGAAGAATATCATTAAAACAGATCAGTTCGACTTTTTCATCACGCTATTAACACGCTTGAACGAAGCTCATTCATTCGGACAATCCTCGGCACTTGTCGAAATACTCAGTTCCGCGAAGAATCGACTGACCCCCGTACACCTCGTCGTATTTGTTACAATAAACGGAAGGGGATGTTGCGGTCTGCGATTTTCATTAGACCGAATCTACATCAGCTGCCCCATGACCACATATGGCGCTTCATGACCCTACGAACTTCTACATTTATTCATCATACTTTGAATTTAATTAATTGAGAACACGAATAATAAGAGAAAGTAGCGCGTAAAAATATGTAACGAAAATTCTATGCCGAAAATAGACCTGTGACCTTTATACCGTACTGAACACTTTATGTTCGATTTGGATTTTTGATGTTTTCTTTACTTAAAATGTGAGCACGTGAAAAATTAACACTATTAAATGTTATTGAGTTGTTCGGAAAGTAATTTCGTTTTTTTTTTGGGAAAATGAAAATCAATTTCCGTATGATGAATGAATATTTCATTAAATTATATATTGGCCATTTTGGTCCAACACCTTTTGCCACTGTCATGAAATGTTTGGTCTTTGCTGGCAAAAACAGAACCAGGTGATTTTTGTCCTCTTTATTTGAAGTAAAGGTTTTACCTTCCAAAAGATTTTGCAATGCCAGATCTGTAGAATATGGTGGGTGTGGCAGTATATCCCACTCAAGCTGTAAAAGCTTTTGGCGAGTGACCAAACTTGTATGTGGTCTTGCAATATCTTGGTGGAACGCTACACCTTTTTGCTCCATGATGAGAATGTCTCTGCGTTTGACATTATTATATACAACCCATTTCTCGCGCCTCAAAAATGGATAATTTCCGTGACGGTCGAGAAGCGAATTGCAGTTGAATTCGATAAGATTATTTTATTTTTAATTCGAAAACATTTTTTCCCAAAGTGAAATGTTCATATGTGCTGAAAGTATTCTTCTTCTTTATCTTTTCGAAAGCTAAAGGCGTGTTTCACCTCTTACGTGACTTCTTGAGATGCTGATGAGCAGCTATTCTTCCATCTCTCCGGAGGGCGTCCCAGTGGTCTCTTAGTAGCTGGCTTGTCATTTCATCGCTCATTCTGGACACATGTTCATTCCAGTATCTTCTTCTTGCACGTGACCATCTCACCACATCTAAGATTCCACACTCCTCTTGGATGTCTTTACTTTTTCTGTGGTCTCTCAAGATATTACCTGTTATGGCTCTCAAGGTCCTCATCTCGTTTGTATGCATCATCCTCTTTGTTTCGGATGTGACGGCTCTGTTTTCAACCGCATACATTCTGTCAAGAAAGTACCGGGAATTATCGATTTAAATCTGGCGGGGCAATGAGGCAGGCAAAATTTTTTTTTCCTAGGTTGGTACCACTGTCCTTAATTACTATGCCAAGCTTGAGCGGGATCTGTCAACTAGTGTGTTTGCAACAGCTGATTAAGTCAGTCGATGTCAGAGTGCGTGCCGATTTTTACTATGGGTGATTACGTTGAGCAAAGAATTTGTTTAAAGTTTTGTGTTGCAAATGAATTTTTGTGTGCCGATGCATTGAAAATGTTGCAAAAGGCCTTTGGTGATAATGCTCTATCGAAAACTCGTGCATATCAGTGGTACAGAGCCTTCAAGGACGGTCGTGAAGTGGTCGCCCATCGACGACTTCGATCGAAGATAACGTCGATAAAATTAAGGAAAGGATGCTGGAAAACCGTCGTACCAGCTTGAGGTAGATAGCACATGATCTTAAGATATCCCACGAGTCCGTACGTACGATTTTGATTGATATTTTGGGCATGAAAAAGGTGGCCGCACGACTCGTACCGAAAGACCTGAATTTTCTTCAAAAACGTCATCGCGAACAGGTTGCTTCAGACATGCTGGATCGCTGTAATTCCGATTCTACATTCATGGAATGCATTATAACTGGTGATGAGACCTGGGTCTACGAGTACGATATGCAAACAAGCCAGCAATCATCGGAATGGGTGGCAAAAAATGAGCCGAAACCGAAAAAACCACGCCAAAGCCGCTCGAAAATGAAGGTGATGCTCATTGTTTTCTTCGATATCCGTGGCGTGGTGCACTACGAATTCGTTCCAGAGGGTCAGACGGTAAACAAGGAGTATTACCTAGGCGTTATGAAACGTTTGCGTGAGCGTATCCGTAAGAAGCGGCCAAATTTGTGGGCGAACAACTCATTGATTTTGCATGACGATAACGTGCCTTCTCACCGAGCTACGATTGTGACTGACTTTCTCGCCAAAAACTCAACAAACGTGCTTCAGCAACCACCGTATTCGCCGGATTTGGCTCCCTGCGACTTTTTCCTCTTCCCAAAACTAAAATTGCCCCTTCGTGGCACCCGTTTTGAGTCGATTGAAGCCATAAAACAAAATTCGGCGCGAGAGCTAAAGTCCATCCCGGAAAGCGCCTATAAAAATGTTTCGATAATTGGAAGTGCCGTTGGCATAGATGTATTGGAGCAAATGGGGCCTATTTTGAAGGTGACCCAATAAATTTTGACGATTAAATGTAAAAATGTTGTTTTAATTGAAAATTCCCGGTACTTTCTTGACAGAGTAGTATGTCATAATCAGGCGTACGCAAGTTTTGTAAATTCTGATCTTACATTGTGTGGTCATAAATTGGTTTCGCCATTTTATCGATTTTAAGGCACCTGCTACCCTGGCTGACTTATTGATATGCTCTCTGACACCACCCACCAGGTTTCCCCATGACGACACTTAAACTCCCAAGTAGCTGAAATCTGAGACTTGCTCTATTATGTTGTCATTAACTACCAGCTTGCATCGACGTGGCTCCGTCGATATTACCATACTTTTTTTTTGTAGTAGAAATATTCATGATGAGTCCTTCGGCTTTGTTTTTGAACGCTTGCAGCAGCCATTTTAAGCTTTCCTCTGTATCTGCGAGGAGGTATTTCCCAGTCTGTAGCTGTGATTCACTTTCCGGGTCCCCTCTATTATCCTGTCCATAATGAGGCTGAACAGAAGTGAACTCAAGCTGTCTTCCTGCCTTACACCAGACTTTATTCTGATTTTACTAGTGGATGATGATTTTGTTTTTATTTCTATTACGTTGTGTTTAGCTTTTCTGTGATGGTATTCCCTTTGCGTTGAGCTCAGTGAGAACGTCTGTAAGCTTGAATCGATCGAAGGCCTGGTTAAGGTCCACAAAACATATGAAAACCTGGTTTGTTTTATTAAATAGCTTTTTCTATAAGTATTGATATGTAAAATTCGAGACAATCACTGGCGTGAAGTTAGGAGCTTTTGCTGGCGTCAAGGCAGACGACTGCAGGTAGAAATCTTCATTCACGTACGAAAAAATCTAAAGACTTAAAATTTTGAGGGTAGGTATGGAGTCTAAATTTATCTGTTATGTTCAAGAATGGATAGAAGAGGCTCAATGATTCCTGAATTATTCTCATTTGAAATTTTATTTTACAGATATCTGTAAAAGTAAAAACTTCTAGTTGGAACCTAAATTTTTTATGGAATTTACTTGGATACAAATTTTTGGTTCGAAACTGTTTCGCTTACCTTTGTACGAGTATATAAAGGTTGTATTTTAGGCTGCCAGCTAACTTCAAATCTATTTTAAATTTTGTAAATTGTAAACACGTTTTTTGAATTCAATTAAATATATATTCAATTTGTGAACAAACCTACTTCTATGTTGTATTTAAACTAACCTTAATTCTAGCAGAAACTATTATAAATATGCAATGAATTGAAAAATAGATATTTTCAGAGAATTAAATGGTTTGTACTTTTGTGGATCTCAATTTTACTTTAATAATGTTCCTCTTAATTGTGTCTGTTTCAGAGAATTTCCCCTGATTCTGGATTCTCCAACTTGTTAGTAGCGCATTTGTTTCGTTTTCCTTCTAGAAATTCTTGAATGCTATCCCGCCAACTATGTCAGTTCTCAATGATTATCTTGATTTCAATGTTGAATCTTTCTATGATCAGGGTAATATATTTCTTATCATCAATTTCATTAATATTATCTTCGTTTTAGGTTATGGGAATTAAATTCTTTGCAGGAGTAGTTTAGAAGGAACGACGTATTCTCGACTCCGGTGATTTTTATACTAAATGACGTTTTGTGAGCCTTTTATAGCTTCCCGAAGAATAGAATTTTCGAAAGCTTACTTGAATTTGTCAAAATTGTTCAAAAATTATGTTTATGCTAATAATATGGAGATTACATATTGGTCTGAAACGACTCTAGAAAATTAGCCAAAATTTTGGTACGTTTTATTTCATTCTGTTCAGTTTTAATTACAATATTTTTCATAAATTCTTCCAAGTGTCAAAAGTTTTCAAAGTTTTTATCTTCTAATGCTCCTAACTCAATTCTTATTATTAACTACCTCTGAAACTTATTACGTTTATATTTATTGAATATGAATTATTTGAATACTGACGAAGCAAAGTCTCTCTTAAAACTTGTTTTTCAGTAATGTTTTTACATATCTTGAGTTTTTATATAAGGTAACTTAGTTAGATATCCAATAATATTGAATATTCTAAGTAAGATAGTTTTATGATGAAATTCTTAAGATTATGTTAGACATTTTTGAAAGATATTTGTTTTCATAAGATTGATCAGCAGAAACAAAATTTTGTCTATTCAAAATATTCGATTTATAGGAATTTGGTTAACAATTTTTATTTATTGGATTTTGTTATACCATTTGGGTGTCTTATAATGAATGTTTATTTTATATGTCATTTGATATAAGTGGTACTTATATGACATTATTTTAATTTATTTTCAGAAGTTATAATCATTAAATATAATTTTCTGAAGTTAAATATGTAGAAGGCTAATATTAAGATATTTGAATAATATTGATTACATTTCTTCAGCTTATATCTTATTACAAATTTATCCATGACAAAAGCATATTAAATCATACATCGTGTATATAAATTTTTAAAATCACTGACGGTAGACACTTTTCTTCCTTAAATTGATTGAATTTTGTTATTTGTTGGCGAAATTACATTGCTTTGATAAGTTTTTCATGCTTCAACTCGAAAATTGTCAATATTTTCATTAAATCTAACGTACGTTTCAAAATAATTATAAAGTTCTCAATCGTTTCTTAGATTATTTATTAAATTCAAATTACTTTGATTTCTAACAAATTTGGCTCACTTAAACATTGAATAATTATGACTTGAATACTGTCTTTCAATTCTGTTTAAATTTTTGAAGGATTTTCGAATTTTGAATAACGTTTAATGAATTTTTACTCGACTAGTTGATGTGTACTCTGAACAGTTGTAGATATTTCTCTCGGAATTGATCTTATTTAAATGATTTCGATCAAATTACTATCTAAGGATTCAACTTATATACAAGTAAGAATTTTCCTTGACATTTCTCTGATTTATTTAGCATTAGTTTTTTTTAACAAGTCATAATATTTGGTGTAAAAAGGGTTTTATTATATGAAATTCATGACAGTACCTGTATTCCACCTCAAAATTTTAAAACCCCAATAAGACCATCATTTGCGTTGATAGTAACAGAAATAGTTCGAAAACTGTATGAACGATTTTTAGACTTAATTTAAGATTAATAGACTACATTTATCTGGGGGAGGTTCACTGTTATTCTTTACATTTTGTTAAAGAATACAGAATGCTCGACAATAATGTTAAAATTGAAACGCGTCGAGTATCACATTTTTAGTGAATAAATTGTGAAGATTTGATAAACTATAGTGCTTCATTCTCCAATTTTTTTTTATTATTATTTATTATTATTGTCCTGATACTCCTAGATCTTCTATAAAGATCCCTCAGAAGCTTTTTTTCAGCTTGTGCGATTTAGCAGTTCAGTTGTGTTCTGGGTAGGCTTTGTTACTGCGATCTTGCGCCACTTTAGGTCACAGCACTGTTAATTTTTGACCCAACAGTGAAATGGTGGCAGACACCCGTCCAACTAGAAAATTTCTTTTCGTTTATTTTACTTTCGGATGACACAGAATTCGTTGTTGAGTACCCAGCAGCATGAAATCGCCTCCTAACTGTGCATTTACTACGTTCACAATTTCACTTCTTGCAGATAATTTTGAATACGAACTTCCGTGACCATTCGGTATCTCAAAGCACTGGAAACGGGAAACGGCTCTAGCTGTTGTAGTTCTTCCTCATCCTGAACCAGATCTTCTGGTGAGCAGACAAATCAGTTCGTAATATTGAAATACGCACACTGGAGAGACACGCCAGAGTTTCTCGCAATTTCGCTCTGACCGCGGCCATCTTCTATAACCACCATAATTCGTACCGCAACAAAAGTGTTTATAGCTATTTTCACACCTACAATGGTAACACAGCTCAATGAAATAATTCAAGATAGATACAAACAATGATACATTTAATTTCTTGGAATTTAGGCGTGACATCTTAAGTCTCGAACACTTATCTAATCAACAACTTTTTTATTCAATTTATTATGATAAAATCATCTCATACAGATAGGTAACCAGTTACTACTGAATAAACAAGAGATTTCACAAATAAATGCAAATTAGTGAATGAATCTGATTTCTATTTATTTTTTAACTTTGTTATCATATTAGAAATGGGTTCGTCTTTCGTTTAAGAATTTCTCAAATCCATTGACAAAAGATTTTCTTCACATTTTGTCCTAATATTATATTGAACTCAGAGCAAAACAATGATATGAGAAGCTTCTTCTCTTCAGTTTGAGAAAAGGCAGTTGAGAGTATACACAAACTGAAATATATTAGCTTTTGGCTCTATTAATTTAACATGGGAAAATACAGTATATGAAAAGATTCTCACATTTTCATATTGTTACCCCTTTTCTTGATTACTTCATTAGACATATTGATGATTTTCATTGTTTGACTTGTATTGTTTTTCAAAAATTGATAATCCAAATTCATTGAACTCCTACATATCTGTAAAAGTCAAAATAGGTTATAAAAACATTTCGAAGAATGTTGGCGGAATTGTTGGATACAATGATTGTTTATACTTGTTAACAATAAATGTAAAATAATTGATCAGTTTATACATCATATAAATAATATATGGCAGAATATTCTATGATATATAAGTTCATTTGGACAGATTTTCAGATTTCGAGACAAGTAAAAGAATTGAATGAAATCCCTTAGAAACACGGTTCCACTTTGTAGATATATAGAATTAATTTGTCCTGGGTGATGGATTTAGATGAATTTGGTCAATATTGAATATTTGCTTCTGATTTTTTATTGGTATGCTGCAGTTATTCCATATGTCTACAAAGTGAAACAGTGTTTCTAAGGCATTTTATTACATTTAATTCTAAAAAGATTCGAGAGATATTTTATATTAAATCTGTATAGGTTTCGGAGACTTAATCCAGCTATTATCTGTAATACTTCAAAAAACCCTTTGTAGTAAATTTTCAATATATATTGTTTGAATTTTTCATCATTTTTATTTTCGCACATGCGCGTGGCAGTTTTAAAAAATGGAATCTTTTTTTCGATATTCTACTGTGAAATAGCCTAATTTCTGCATAGTGCTCGAACATGTTCTTCAAATTTTGCTTTCAAGCAGAATATTTTTTTAATAAAGTTATGTAGATATTTGTTATTTATTGTTTTTATTTAGCATCCAAATAACGTCCAACTGATGAGAATGTGGGTTGGAATTTCAGATTCCTCTTTTGAATTCTATGTGGAACATTTTTTGGTGATGGAATTTGTTTGTTATTGCTGAATATCCAATCGAGACAATTTTATCTTGATTGATGGATTCAGATAATTTTGGTAATTACTTTTGTTTTCTTTTGATTCTTAATTGGATAGCTGCCGATCACATGTATCCATAATTCTATATTTCTGTAAAGTGAAGCAGTGTTTTAAGGCATTTTATTCAATTTCGTTTTAAAAAGTTTTATGGTTATATTTCAAAACAACCCTTCGAAGTAAATTTTCAATATATATTGTTCAGATATATTTTTTATTGATTGTTGTTATTTAACATATAGATAACTTCCGACTGATGAGAGAGGGTAGGAGTTTCAAATGCTTCTTCTGGAGAATGTGCTAGTTTTTTAAGGAACGCTTCATGTGATCAACTCACAATAATAAATCGAAATCAACATCTACCTGTATTATTTCATCATAGGTAGCTTCTTTGAGGATTAATTCACAAATTTGAAATTTTCAAGAGACATGGATGGACTCTTGAACAAGTGCGAAAAACCTTCTAGCTTCACGTCAATGCTTCTCCTTATTTTTCACAACACGAAGGAAACATTAAAATAAACCGTTTCCCAAAAAACACCTTTATAAAAATTGTAAAACAAAAAAGTTACCTCCACTCAAAGTTGCACCTCAATCTCAATTTCAGCCCCGAATTTGAAGATGTACAACATATTTCACAATAAATTAACCGTCAGCTGATCAGTTGTATAGAAACACATAAGTAGGCTACCCCAATTCAAACGAAATTTTCATTTGGTTGACAAACTTGACTAATATTGATGACAAAAATAGGAAGTACTCAAGAAGTTGTTCCAATTTAATCGAGTTCTTCTTAGAACTTTTAGAGGCGTATTAAAATAATTTTTCTCAGTGAGCTTTTCAACATTATACTATTTGAAAAAAATTGTGTTGAAGGATCGTTTAGGGTACCAAATAGTTTTGTACCAAGTTTCATTTATTTCTCAATAGATTACGAGGAAGACCCTGAGCGTACAGCATAAGGACGCAGATTTTTGTATCGATTTTGGTATTTTTCGTACTATGGAACAAAAACTGTGAACATTTCAATGGACTTTTAAAATTTCTTTTCTCTGCACTGATCCAAAAATGTATTAAACCAATTGGATCATCTGCTCTAAATAAGTAGCTCACTTCTTTCTAATATCAATCAAAATCGTTATGTCCAAAACAAACAAATATCAATCACAATTGTTTTTCTCTAGAAGTTCTTTGTGTAAAGTGGAAAATTACAGACGCGTCAACTAATAGAGTTCCAATTTTCCTTTGTAAGGGGTGGAATTCCAAGAAGCGGCTTCCTCTAGACCTAAACAGGTTCACGCTGAGAGAATAATGAAATATTGGGATTAGATGGCATCTATGTGAATTCTCGTTGGACAAAGCTCGAGAGGGCTCAAATGAGCAGTTTCTTCAGGCCAGGCCGAAAAAAGTACCTGTGGATGGACATTTCATCTTATTACATCCATTTTCAGTGCTAATGACTTTCTTCAAACAGAAATTGTTCGTAGCTACGAACAGAATACATATATTAACTACTCGACACTCGACAAAAAATATCAGGGGAGAGATCAATCTCAACAGCAGATATTCTTCCCACTTGATCATAACAAAATCTCATAAATGTATTCATAAGAAGTTGAAATTTCATTGTCAAAACAGGTGTAATCATATTACAAAGTCCTCGTGAATGTATTGAATTAAATCATTCACAGATTAACTTAGAAATGTGTTTCAATTCTGACTGAGTTCGCTCTCAACAATAATGATAGTTATGAGGTCCTATTCAGATTTCAAAAGTTTAAACAAAGCGTTTCTCTGGCATCGAATTTTTTTACGAGTTACATTCAGTTCTTTAAAATTTATTCTAGTTAATGATATTTTTCAACTAGTATAGCCCTTTATTTAATGAATACTCCCCTTACACCTCAAATCATTTAGTACTGAAAGACAAATGAAGTGAAGCTTTGATTCAAGTAAAAATTTTGGATCATCAGTTCGCAATCAAAAATCATACGTAATGTGGAATTTATTCCAAGGAACCAAAAACCTTCTTACAAATTGAATTGATTATAAATGATTGGAATGGTCATTTCTGCATACTGATTCGATCAAACACCTGAATTCTTAAGGATTGAACTAGAGAAAAATTGTCTCAAAAAAAGATTGTTATGAAGGTATGTATACTCTAGTTATGTTCAATATGAAATATATTTGTCACACTTTTTTGCGATCAGTATTTCTAGAGTGACCAAAAATATATTTTACAAATGCGAAAAAGCAGTAAAATCTATCGTAATTTTTCGTTAATATTTTATTTTCTCTAATCTCAATGTTTGTTTCTCGAATTGAATTAGCCCTTTAATGTCTTGATTGAAATATTATAATATTTCACGTAATATCTGGCTTCTGAACCACTCCAATTAATTGATAAGAAAATCATTGAAGTGAGGAAGTTTAGTCTTATTTTTTCATGTCAAACGAACATTCTTCATATATTAAAGTATTTCAATCAGATTTTGTATTTTAGTGGTTAATGTGTACTTAAAAACCTCGAATATTATATTTCCTTAGGGTATACTGATGTGAAAATTATATTATTCATTTAACTATCTTCATTTTCGAGAAAGACCAAAAAAATTTCTAAAATTTAAATTAGAGCTCATTTTTTATTATAGTCGACACCATCTTTGAAAAGCAGGAAATATAGCTGCTATTGAAATCAGATAAAATATGAGTATTTTGTGGAAATTTGAGTACTCTATCTAACCCTAATTTAGTGCCTTATTTTTCTTAGATGATTTGCAACTTCTCAAACACCACATTGTTTATTGTGTCTGGTAAAGAGCGACATATTGATAAATCTGCGTAATTGACAAGCTAGAATTGTGTTTTATGGAAATATGCAAGTTTGGTGCAATAAAAAGAGGGAATCTCCTTTCTCATGCTCCAATTGTTATTGGAATCCTGGTATTTCCAGGGACGATAGCGATTCTCACGAGTTTTATCCTTACTAGAATGACAGTGGCGTACAATACCCCATACTTAAGTGCATTAGCAGATTATTTTGTGCTAAATTGGCGAATTCCATATCTTATTCTCACAGTATGAGAATTCGTTATTGTAATTTCAGCAACTCCTGGTGATTTGTACGTGTTCTATCCCGATTATTCATTAGCTTATTCCAAAAATAGTATCGTCGTTATTTTTTTACAGTATGAAATTTCAAAATAATAAGGAATATTTGTCTACAGTTGAATTTGAAACTTTTAGGAAGAAAAACAGAAACATTGCTGTCAGTTAATTTGAGTGTATCTCCCTCCAGTTCTGCATACTGAATTATAATTTTTTATTTTCATTACAATTTTAAGTATTTAAAATATTAATGGTAAGAAATATGGTGATGACATGTGATTTATAATTTTTACGAAACAATCTTGTTGTAATCTTGGAAATGCATTCTCTTTACCTATGGAGTCCGGGTCAAGATTGTATATGTGATTTACTGAAATATAGGTTTTCTTTGTAAGTTTTTGAACTATTTACTTCGGACTTAATTGTACATGAGAAAAAGAATATGTAAGCCCTTCTGAAAACTTAAAAATCTTTCTATTGTAAAATTTATACATAATTCTCACAGTCTTTGTGACGAAAGAAAAAGACTGACCTACAGAGTTAAACTTATTTATATTTCCATTCTAAATGAATCTAGTTTATGCCTCATTCCATTTTTTTGAAATAAAGTCTATTAATTGTTCAAATACTTATGGTTTGCAAATATTGATGACTCTTGATAATTTCGCCAATTGGGTGCTTATTCAAGTTTTGTTATTTATTATTGTTTAACGTTTTTGAATTCCTGTTTTTTTTTCACAATATTCTGTAAGTATGAGCCTTCCTATTTTTTTCAGTAGTATAAATAATTTGAGATAAAAATCAATTATTGATTAAGTTTGGTAATACTTGCAATACTATTTCTAATCCACCTTGTAGATTGAAATATTTTGCAAGCTAAATTGATTAAACTAATATAGGAAATCATTGAGGGATTCATTAAATCCAAATGAAAATATAAGTGTGACATTCAATAAAAATTTAGAAAAGTGTAAACAACTTACCAAAAAATCTTTCAAAAATAATTCTCATAAATAACAAATATCTTGAACTTACGGTAAGAAATATTCTGAAAAGAAAACACAGCAAACAAAACCAAATTCCTAGTAAGTGTTTTGAAATCCCATCACGAATTTCATTGCGGAAATATGATAAAGAGGGTGTTCAAAAAGTGAAATGGTGTTATATCCTCAAGTAGAGAGACGTAAATCTCAGAGATGCATTACCTTGCGGAGACAGACTGAGTCTTCCCTCTAAAGGTAGTTGGAACTCTCTTAGCGCCCTTCTCGTTCAGCCCTTCAATGGCCCGTAGGGTCTCCCCCACCACAATTTTTTAGTGGGGAGTATCACTCTTATCCTACTATAAGTCTGGCAATCGCTCGGTTCAAATCAGTCTGCGAAGGTTCGTCGTATTGTGTATGTGTAGCTCTCGGGACTGGTGTTTGTGTTGGTTCATAAGATACTTGTTTCGGACTTGCACATATTTTTGGATTATTGCCATTTGTGAATATGCTTAACTCTATGAATAAATACGAGAACTGCCAGTGTACAAGGTAATTGCTTGTTATAAATACTGTTGACCACATATTGCCGGCATCTACGGATTGTCTTTATCTGTCGGTCTTTTTTGTGGAATACGTACGTCGAATATTTGACAAGGACATCTGAAATCAAGGATGTTTCATACTTGGAAGATATACCAGTTGATCTCAGACTATATCGCTGAAACGGAACATGCTCTGTGTCGCTGTTGTTGTTTTTTATCAGTGGTGATTTTGTTCAAATTCAAACACAAAAATCTTGTAGATAAACCAAAAAATGATTTAACGAGGAAATGTAAACTTCTTATGAAGAAAACAGTGATTTCAGAAGAAAAACATGTAAGTTTTGTGCGTTGTACTGTTCTAAGCGGAGCGTTACAACAACCCTTCCGATCGTAAGGGGAAATTCAGAATCGACGCACCGTTTTCCATTTCAATTAGTTCACTTCCTAGGGCAGCTGTCTTTGTTTACTTCGATTATACAACCAATTATTTCCGTAGATAAATATTGGCGCGAAAATAACCTTTTATCAAAGTCGAGGAAAGGATCTATCGGCTCTGTTGTTCAGTAATCACTTATCAGTAGGAAAATAAGCGCCACGAAAGACACACCGTTGCCTCTGCTATTAATTTATATATAATTATACATATCAGCTGATATTTGCCTATTCTACCCGGCTTTTTGGTAACATCACAAATAGGGAAGAAAGGATCTATTCAAAATTTTAAGGGTAACCTATTCAATCGCATTCTATAGTAACATCTCTTTCACGGAATATAAAGACCTTGAAACAGGTCCTACTGTTATAAGGTTACACTCGAATAAGTATTCGGACAGTTTTGAGAATTCCTGCTCTTTCAAAGAGCCCGTCAATATTTTAACGCAATTATAATATCGAAACCTTTTCTGACTTGATGTAAATTATAATTTAATGGCACATCTTGTCTTTTATGGAATTACCTGAATTTATATTTTTGACTTTGCGATCCGACTAACAAATCTAATTAGATTATTTCTTTGTTAAAGAATATCAAGACGTTTGGACATGAACGAAGATACATTCATGGATAAGGAAAATATGGAGCCTCTCAGTCCCATGAAAATTGACGAGATATCATTCTATGAAAATGATAGTCCACGTAGGATAGAATGCAGCGGCACATCTCCATCCCATTGTTCCCACAATTCAGAAAGGGAAATGATCGAAGATTTCGATCCCAGCTCCCAGGATTCCGGATATGGAATGACCTACAATCCCAGCTTGAAGAGATTCGTCTCGTTCACATCGCCATCTAGGTCTTCCAAGGTGTCCTTTGGTTCTCTTGGATCAAATGACGATGACTTTTTGGAGAGCATGTCCGATTTCGAGCCCATAGATGAAAATTTACCAATGAATTTCAGAACTCTTATCAATGGAGAAATATCAACAATGACTGAAAATATAAATTACAAGATGTCGCCACAAGATTCTTCACTGAGACCGCTATTTCGTAGAGCTCTATCCCTTCACAACGAATCAAGTACGCCAAATACACGTAGGGTAAGGAGTTGTTTATTCAAAGGAGAAGAAGTTAAATCCTTTAAGAGGCCAGAGCCACCAGTTGAAGATTTCACTCCCACGCAGTCTAAAAGAACAAAGCTCTTTTTGGATAAAGAAAATGTAGTTGCCAGACCAGTACTTAAGCGCGCCTTTTCTGCATCAGAAGAAACTATCAAATGTGCTGTGCAAAGATCTGCTGAAGAAGAGCTAATCGGAGATTTTAGCAGGACTTATGCTCTGCCATTGACTCAAGGAAGGCACCAAGATCTTAAATCAATTACATCAAACACTTTAGCTAGACTAATGAGAGGCGAATTCAAAGATACTGTTGCTTCTTTCAAAGTTATTGACTGCAGATATCCTTACGAATTCAATGGTGGACATATTGATGGCGCTCTTAATATCTATACAAAGGAACAGTGTTTGGAATTACTCAATCAGCGCAATTTGGACGACACAGATGACAAAATACATATCCTGATATTCCACTGTGAATTCTCCAGCGAAAGAGGGCCTAACTTGTAAGTATTTCACATCACTCTACTTCTACTGAATCTTAAATTATTCTTAGAAATTTATCCTTAATCCGAAACAAATTTACTTATGTTCTCTTTTCTTTCAGATTCAGATATTTACGTCAGATGGATAGGACTAAGAATGAAGCAGCATACCCCGCCCTCCAATATCCTGAGATCTATCTGCTAGAAGGTGGTTACAAAAGTTTCTTCACGGAGTTTTCTGATATGTGCGTCCCAGTAGCGTACAAACAAATGTTGCACCCTGAACATGAAGAAGATCTCCGTTATTTTAGGATGAAATCAAAAACCTGGAATTCAGACACACGCCCAAGATCATACCGTGGAAATATAAAGAGATTAGGACTTTAATTTGTTGATAAGATCTGTGAATTGTGATTCTGTATGGGTGGTTAGTGTGCCTATCTTTCTGCAGTTTCATCGGTTTGATTATTTGAGTGTTGCTGAAACACTGATTCATTAAAAAATAATCGTTTCAAAACGTACCTAATTTTTGAAAGAATCAAATGAACTGTGGAAAGGTGTGTGTTAAAAAGGAGTGAATGTTGTATATAAAAATCAGGATGCCTAATTGTACAAATTTTGCCATATTGGCATTGGTGACTTAACAGTCTACACTTGTAAAAACTGTATATAAGAGTCCTTAAGTACCTAAAATTTTATATAGTTGATCCATTGGATATAGTTACTTACATCCTTTGCAATGCTATCACCAAAGTTTTCTTTTGTTATTTTAAACGGTTTATAGGCTGGTTAACAGTCTTTTCTTGTGCAATGTAATCAGCAATAATAATGTGATGTTGCATTCTCTTACCAGTTCTTCTCTTTAATTTTGCTAATAGCACTGGTTTTTGTTTGCAGATTTTTATTCATTATTAGCATTTAATTTTAGCTCAGTATTCAATAATGCATCAGCATATTGCCCATGTGTTCCAGCAACAGGTGAAAATATTTTACCAATTTTGAAATTTTAGTTGTGATTTCTGTAAATAATACTAGACTGAATTGAATTGCCTTTCCCTGTTGCAAAAATAGTGATACCTATGTAAAATATATTTTTTTAACTTATAATAAATGTCTATTCGTGAATTTTGAATAAGTCTTTTCCTTCTTTTCAGTCCTAAGAATAAAAACTATAACATCAGTGAACCACTGTCAATAAATTCGATAAATAGATTTTCATAAATTGGCCAACTCTTCCACTAGTGACAGTTTTTTGTTCAACTGGAGATATGAACTTGAATTGGAATCGATTCTTTACCAAAAATTAAAAAAAATTTATATTATTAGTTTGTACTGAAACCAAGCGCTTTTTGCGAACTAATTAGCTTTTGGTATAAAATTAAGTTGTATTCATAACACATAATTATTAGTGTTATCATCATTCAGTTGCTCAGATTAGATTTTATGCTTTTTACAGAATTAAATAACTCGCAACTGTTATTTTCAACTATCCTAATTAGCAGTTTGCAGTATAAAATCTTTAAAGAGTATACTATAATAAAATTGAACTTACATTTTTCCATATGATTGCAGTGGATGGCCTTCATTCCGCTAAAGAATATTTTTCATAAAAACGTTGAAAAATTTCTCCAAACTATTGGAAAAGAACAGCATTAAAGGTTAGCATGATATGTTTCTTGGTATGCAGACTTTTTTCCCATGAACTTTCATTATGCAGAATAGATCAATCTCATTTCTCTCACTTTTTTGAGGAGAATTTTGCATAAAGACCTCGGTATGAAAACTCACAAAGTTTAACTAATGCAAGAAGTGAAGCCTCGTGACCATCCGACGCGTTTCCACTTCGCTCAATGGGCTAATGATCGCCTGGTCGAAGATGAGCATTTTCCCAGAAAAATCATCTTTAGCGGTGAAGCTCATTTTTTGTAGTGATCTGTTAATGATGAATGTTACGCTAACCATCCAGAAACGATTGATGCCTTGAAACACGAAATCGAAGTTTCCATTCAGGATATTGAGTCCCAAACAATCGACAATGTATTGAATATTTAGGTTGATCGGATGGAATACTGTAGCCATTGGTGGCGGTCATTTGAATCATATTGTTTTGCATTCATTGTCAAGGTTCAACCTCTAATGAACTCATAACTTTGAAAAAAAATTCCCAAGTTTATATTTATAGTGGATCAAATATGCAAATCTTGAATGACCCACCTCTTAGCTCATAGTATGAATTAAGTAGTTCAGCATTTCTGTAGTCTGTTTTGGGGTTTTAGACCAATTAATAAAATTAACGTATGAATGCTTGTGTACAATGTTTAAAAAATAAAGAATAATATTAATTGTTTATTATTATTGATATATATATATATATATATATATATATATATATATCAAAATTCATAATTATTTGAATGATTGTAATCGCACTCTAAGTCATTTTATCCACTGGGACCTTGTAACGTTTCTGAAAAAAGGATTTAAATTAACAAAGAGATTGTTTAGAAGAAGAATTCAGGTGTTTCAGTGAGTTGGCACATATCTGTTGACAACCTCAAAATAACATTCTGTGTCTTGATATCAAATTTATTGTCAGGTAGAAACGTGCTCATAGCTGACCGCGTTTGGGTTTTTGTTCCGAATTTTCTTGAAATTGAAAGTTTCTAATCTTGTAATTATGTTTAAATCTAAATGTTTGAAGATTAAAATTAATTTTGAAATACGTAGAATAGCTCATATTTTGAATTAAGTTTCTTATCGTCTATGTATTTTCTTTTTCTTTTACACGTGGATAAATTTACGTATATATATATATATATATATATATATATATATACAAAGTCATCAAATATCGTAAGTAAGTATTGATTTTATATTAATCTAATATGTATTTTTTGATTCATAGTGAAAGTTTTTTTGAATTTTGATATTAATTTTTCAATTTTGAATTGAAACTTTCATTAAGTGGAGTCAATATTCAAAATAATTATTAGAAGAAAATATTGCTTTTATTTGATACTGAACTGTTTCAAGTTGATATGAAATAAAAATCTTTTTTCAGCAGAAAGTACGTCCAACTAGCAAAAATTTCATAAGTTGAATACTTCGAAATTGGAGAGTCACAAAAATGTGTGAACTTTTGGATTTTCGATAGTAGAACATAATTATAATAATAATCTTCATTTTCAGAATAATCATCATACATGATAACAAATTGAAAACAAGTCACAAAAAGCAATATTTAACCCCTACACACCCACACAGTACATGGATCATGCATCTTTGAATTCTGTGAATGAATATGGTTCACAGTTCAATAAAAACAAATAAATTGCCCTACGGTACGAGTTATACTCTGATATATCTCTTATGGTATTAGGAAGAAAATTGTAAAGTTTAATAGCCATATATAGAGTGCTACGTTCAGTATTCGAGTACTTATGCATTGGGTAGAAATATTCATGAATTCTTCTTGTTTAATTTGTGTTCTTATAGAATTGAAAATAATGATAATATTTACGAAAAAACAATAATACTCTATAGATATACAAACCTGGTAAACTTATAATATTATTTGCTTTGAAGAAGCTTCTACAAGATCACCTGCATTTAATATTGAACATAGTTCTCACTGCATGTTTTTGAGTTATAAAAACATGTTGAGCTTGTGAACTAGAGCCCCAAAAAATAACACCGTAGAATAAGAGCGACTGGAAGTTTGCGAAATAAATGGTCTTCAAAATATTCATTTCAACTTGGCTTTTGATAACTTTCATAGTATAAATTACCGAGTTCAATTTTGGTACTAATGTTTCACAATGTTGCCCCCAGTTCAAATGTCTGTCAACAGATATTCCGAGAAGTCTTGTACTTGAGTTTGTTGTTATCTCATTAACGTCCATCCTGATGCTTTCAGGGCAAGCCATGTTGGATCTAGTATTGGGGAAGAATACTATATTTGTTTTATCGCAATTTAGGGCCAATGCATTGCCAAAACACCAATCCTTAAGTTCCGAGAATGCAGTTTGTAGTCCAACTGTCAACTGGTCAACGTTGTGGGATGAAATCATCACGTTAGAGTTGTCAGCATATAAGATATCCATTTCCAAATCCTTTAAGGTCTTGTTTTGATCGGTAAAAGGTTTTTGTTCAAAGCTATCTGGAAGGTTGTTATCATAGACGATGAATAAAACTGGACCCATAATAGTACCCTGTGGTATTCCTGCAGATATTGTTAATTCACATGATGATAATTATAGAAAGTTGAATAAAAGATTACAAGTATAGAGATAAAGTAATAAACACATATTATAGAATTAATAGATAAGTTCTTAGGTCGTGAACCGCAAGTTCTATGAGATAATTGTGAAAATTCTTCGATTCTAGCGCAATAATCAATAATCAAACTTATGATGAATTATTGGAATATTTTTACAATGAGGGTATTCTAATTCACTGTACAGAATAAATTAGAGTGTCCGAATTGTGGTTGAGTGTGAACAGCGGGGACCAAAACGAATATGGAAATAGCTCTGACAAAAATAAAATTCATGTATTTAGATTATATGATATATATATATATATATATATTTTTTTATTTAAGTGAATTTAGTAATTTTCGGAAAAGCTGATAAAGTATGGTTTCATACACAGATCTATCGAATTTAAAAATGATAATTCAAACGAAACATTTGAATTTTTTTTTCAAAGCAGATTGCATAGTTTCACTATTGAAATATAAATTTAATAAATGTCATTCTGAAGTAGTTTTTATTCATTCAACAATGTTTAATTTGAGTAAAATAATAAGTAGTGTAGATTAAAAAAAAATGTAATCATTTTCCCACGAATAATAGTATAGTTAGTTTTATAAACCAAATCCATATGACTTCGAATCAAATTATGGTTTGTTGCTGCTATCTGTTGGTTGCATCATGAATATTCACTATTACAAAGAGAGCAACCATTTCTGGCTTAGCTTCAGGAAACTATTTTTCTCCTTCATAAATATAAATGAGGAAGAACTTTTCACACACTTATCCAGCAGCTACGCTTAACTTCAACAGAGGGCAGACATACGAAACAACAACTAGTTCAAGTTTTACCCTCGAAGATGCATCAGGATAACATGTTATGCAAGTGGTCATGATCAAGTGATCGATAAGTTAAATATAACTCTATAATAACAATAATTCTATAGATTCGTTATACGAAACAAGTTTTCTTCAGATTTTGAGTATTTTTCAATTCACTGATTTTGGAAAGGGGTAAGTGAAGTAGAAATATAGAAAAACAATAACACTTGTGCTGTGTTTCTGACAATAGCCACAGCAGAAAAATCTACTTCATCGAATTGACCTATTAGTGTCTTCTGTCTGTTATATGTATAACCATCTACTATATTGCCATAAAAAATGAAGAACGAACAAGTATTACAGACTCCTTTGCAGAAGAAGGAAAAATGAGATTTTTAAATTCATTACAAGTGAACAGGACCCTTGGTCACATCCGTGTATGTTTACTCAGTCAGTCAATAGATGGCAGGAATAGAATGAACCAATAGCAGAATAATCTACTTCATCGAATTGTCCTACTAGTGTTATCTGTTCCTTTTATGTTTAATCATCTACGATGTTATCATGAAAATATTGGAGAGCGAAAGAGTATTACAGATTTCTCTTATCTTGAGGTAGGTCAAATTAGATTTCTATATCCAGTAAAAATGAACAGAACTCATCCTCACATTCGTGGATGTTTTCTGCGCACGTCAACAGATGGCGGGTGATTGAAAGAACTACTCACTGCATTGCCAATAGGTTTCCTCTATTCAGTAATTGTATCAGGATAACATGTTATGCGTACAAGTGATGTCAATACCAACCGAACTCTTCGGTGGTAGGTATCACAATAATAGTATAGATTTTTGAATTGCTTTTTTTTTGGAAATTCTTTCAGCCAATAAGTCTGAAGACGCCGAGTGTAAATCATTGTAAAATTGGTTTGACTTTATAGAGATATAAAATCATTTTAATAACCAGTGGCGGCTGGTTTGTTAAAGTGGATGATCTGCATCCAAAGTAGAAGATACGTGACCCAGTATAATATAGAATATCCAGAGTAGGCAGATATTGAGCTGCAAGGGACTATTTCAACCCATTAGATATATTACAGATAATAGCTGGAATGAATTCTCCAGATCCTCTACAGATTTAAATCTGAATAAATCTCATGAAAACATTTAGAATTAAATTTTTAAAAACATGTCCTAGATAACACTGTATCACTTTATACACATATATATCATCATCACATGTGGTGGAAACTAACTAATAAAGAATCAAAAGAAATATAAAATAATAACAAATTGATCAGACATCACCTTATATATACATGTTTCAATTAGATGTTAAAGCATCACAAGTTCCATTACCAAAAAATGTACAACATATATAATATTTCAAAAAAAGCCTTTTTTATTTTCCTTTTTAAAGAATATATAGCACATTCTCCAGAGAAAGTACCTGATAAATTCGGACCCAACTCTCTTCAGTAAGAAGTGATTTGAATAAACAAAATAATCATTAAAATATATATGAAAAACCCCTTTTTTACCAGATATTTCTGCAAAAACTTACCAATTTTTAGATAAGCATCGCCTATACGAAAATTAGGTTATATCACAGAAATATAAAATGAAAGAAGATACGACTTAGACTCAGTATTAGATAACTCCCACTTTCATATGAAATTTCTCGATCATTAATATAATATCTGTAATATTCAAATACTTCTTCATAGTTAGTTTTTAATATATATATATATATATATATATATATATATATATATATATATATATATATATATATATCTGACCATCATGAACTTTTGGCTCTACCGAAGGTGAAGAATATCTTAAAATCGATTAAAGTAAGAGGTTAATTTCGTACGTGTGTCATTTCATTAACTCCGGAATTGAAAGAAATATATTTTGATGCCCAAAAAGATGTGATGTTCAAGAATGAATATTAACAACTGGATTTCAAGAGGATAAACATGGATTTTGTGCTGAATAATTTTGATGGTAAGAGTGTTTCAGTGAATTTATGGTTCGAAAAATTCGAGACGGAATGCACGCGTTGTGAAGTAGAAGAAGATAGAGACAAAATTTTGATTTGGTTGTTTCTGGATGGAATAGCGAAAGAATGGTTTGATTCTAAATTGATTACATTAGGTTTAGACAAAAGTTTTCAATTATGGAAAGATAACTGCTTAGAGAGTTTTTGGAAACGAGTTGGCATAAATATAGAAAGGCCTATTCATTTAGGTACATAGGAGGAAGTTTAGTTGACTACGCTTTTAGGAAAGAAAATTTGTTATTGTATCTCCGAAATAATTTTCCAACTGACATATTAGTTGATTTAATTGTGACAAGTTCGCCAAATATTTCACAAGATAGAATTGATCGATCAAATGTAACAACTTTCGAGAAATTATTGGGTGAGTTGCGAAAGCTAGAAAGTTCAAAAAAATATGACAACGATCGAAATAAAGAAAACCATAGAATGAATAAATCTACCGAACAAACTCCTTCTTATTCACAAACAAATAGAAAATCAGTTAAGAAGGAACCATGCTCAATTTGTGAGAAGAATGGTTTTTCAGGTAGTTTTCATCCGGAAACTTTATGTCGGCTAAGGAATAAATCCAATAATTTTGAACAAAAGAACGTACCCGGTAACATAAAAACTGTAAACAATGTTGAGGTACAGGATGAATTGAATTAAATCAGGCCATATCAAAAAAAAAAAAACTAAGACTGCTGCCATTGATAAAATTGAAGGTGTTTAAAAATAATAATGAATTATGTGGAATTTATAATTCGGGCTCAAATGTTAGTCTTCTGAATTCCAAAGTAGCAGAAAAGTTATGTCTATGCATTCAAGATAATAGAAACACATTCAAAACAGTCAGTGGCAGGGCAAAAATAATAATTACAAAAATGAGAATCAATAATATCAAAAAAGAAGTTGTATTTTTTGTAGTTAATGAGAAAAATTTCGAGTATGATATTCTACTCGGACTAGATTCTATTTCCAATTTTCAATTAAAACAAGATATTGATTTGAATATTTATCAAAGATTAGATATGAATGAAGAGAGAAAGATCGCTTGTGTCCATAAAAATAATAATAATGATAACAATCAATTCCACCATCAATTCCAATGAAGAGATACCAACAGAACTTTTCGAAGCAAAATTAGACTATGTGGAAACGAATCAGAGAAATAAAAGTGAAGTTTTAATAAATAAATATGACCATATTTTTGCAAAACACAAGTTTGATATTGGTCAGGTGCAAAATAATGAGGCACATATAAAACTATTAGAACACAAATTTATAGCATAAAAACCATACAGATGCTCAATGGAGGATTAAAAAGAGATAGCATTCCAAATAGGAAGATTGTTGAAAGCGAATCTGATTGAGGAGTCCTCCTCACCTTTTGCATTACCAGTCACTTTAGCATATAAGAGAGATGAAGGGTCTAAAACCAGATTATGTGTCGATTTTCGTGAAATCAATAAATTAATTGTTCCCGAACCACACCCTTTCCCATTAATTGATGAAATCTTAGCCAAGACCCGAAATGCAAAATTCTTCACTACATAAGATGTAAATTCTGCCTTTTTGTCGATTTCTATTCGTATCAAAGATAGATATAAGACTGCTTTTGTGACACAGAATGGACACTGGCAATGGAAATGTTTACCTTTTGGACTTAAAACATCCCCGGCCATATTTCAACGTATATTGAATAATATTATCAGAAACTATAACCTGAATTTATTCTGCCTAAATTTTATGGATGATATTCTAATATTTTCTTTAACATTTGACCAACATATAGAACATTTGGAGAGTCTCTTGAAAGCAATATGTAATGAAGGATTCAGACTTAAATTTATCAAGTGTAATTTTGCAGAAGAAGAAGTCAAATAATTAGGACATATTGTAGGAAACAATACAGTACGACCTATAAATGACAATTTAATTTCCATTAGGAATTTTTCTCCTCCAGATACTCGGAAGAAGATAAGGCAATTTTTGGGTAAAGTTAATTTTTATCACAAATATATAATAGATTCAGCTAGATTATTAGAACCGTTGCATAATTTACTGAGAAAAGATGTAAAATTCAATTGGTCATTGGCTTGTCAGGAAGCTCTTAATAAGGTTAAGGGCATCCTTTGTTCTGAGCCAATTCTTGCAATTTTCGACCCAAGTGCCTATACTACTATATATACTGATGCCAGTATTCAAGGAGTAGGAGCTGTCCTTAAACAAAAACAGATTAATGAAACCCGTAGCGTATTTTTCTAAAAAACTAAATAAATATAAAAAGAACAAGAAAGCAATATTCCTAGAATGTCTGGCAATTAAAGAGGCAATTAAATTCTGGAAATATTGGCTAATAGGACATAAATTTATTGTTGTTACTGACCATAAGCCATTAGAAGGGAAAGAATTTCGTACAAGACCAGATGGAGAGCTGGGTGACATGATGAATTTTCTAACACAATTCGATTTTGAGATTAAATATGAACCAGGAAAAGGAAATGTAGAAGCAGATTGCCTTTCTAGAAACCCAGTTCTGGAAGAAACGGAGAATATGGATGAATGTATAAGAACAGTTAATTTGCTGGAATTAAATGAAATAAAAAACGAAAAGAAAACAAGGGTATGGACGAAAATAGCCGATGAATGTATTGAAGAATACAATAGAACAGACCATTCTACAACTGGATATAGCCCAGAATATTTACTTTGTGGCAGAATTGATCCCATTGCTTCAGAAGAGCTTATGGAAGAGAGATATTTACCTAAAGATAAGGAATTAGCAT
The DNA here is from genome assembly GCA_034642435.1 of Megalocaria dilatata. Taxonomy (NCBI): domain Eukaryota; kingdom Metazoa; phylum Arthropoda; class Insecta; order Coleoptera; family Coccinellidae; genus Megalocaria; species Megalocaria dilatata. Next base: position 18,743,433 of record CM067863.1, on the reverse strand, counting down.
ATAAAAATTCTTTACGCTATCATGAATACAATAAAAGACTGATCGACAAGAATAGGAAACATTATGATTTTAAAATTGGAGACTATGTTTACGTTGAAAATAAATCAAAATTGAATAGAAAAAAATTGATGAAATAAGATTAGGACCTTTTCCAATAGTGAAAAAAATTTCTAACACTATATATGAGATAGATATTGGAAATAAAAGAAAGGACAATAACTATTTTCATGTAACTAAGTTGCTCCCATGTGAACACGCAAACATGTAATGAGGGGTGCATACTTGTGTGGGGGTATATGGTATATATATGTGTATATATATATACCATTTGAAATAATAAAAGACATTTTTTTCCGTTTTCTTCTTAATTTTTTTTAAGCATTGTTACGGAGTGAATGGGACGAATTATATCTGAACGAAAAAGAGAACGAAATAAAAAATAAACATAACTCACCTGTAAATTTACTTGCTTCGTGTTAGAGAGAAAAACTCTTATAATTATTTTTTATGAATTAGTTCAATTCTTCCGGATTTCTCATCAATAACTTTCCTATTGAAATTTTGTATGGTGTTGACCATTTGAATTGTGATACAGTTTATAAATTGTTGTGTGCAATTGAATAACCCCACAACAGACATGAAAAACAACAAGTTATACATCCTGTTTACGTGAAGTGAATAAATAATGAGAGAAATTTTTAAATGTTAAAAGGGAAGAAATGTAGAGAAAAACAAATCAGCGGAAAAGTTTTGAAATTCTCAATTCCTAAAGGAACCATCATGCTAAGAATATCAAACAAAGAAAAATGTTTCACCAAATTATTGATAGATATTTTTGATGAGTTAGCACATAGGAAAACAATTACTTATCGAAAAAGTTATAAGCCCTAGCTAACTTCTACTATCAAAGAAATAGGAGCGAGAGTATTATAAGGAAATTCGGAATGGAACTACAGCAGCATTTAATAGAGTAAAAAGGCGTATCTACAGTTTTCGATGAATCAGAAAAATAGAAATTCTGAAATCTTCTTATGGAAAAAACTTGGTGAACTAGAGATAACAGTAAACCATACAGAGGAGGAATCCCACAACTTTGATATGCTACAGGGTTTGAACGATTTCTTCCTAGAGCTTTAGCGTGATTCATGTCACGAGGACATTTCGCAGGTGGCAGATTATTATCTGTCGACTGATTCCACTTCTTTTGGGGAGCGATTAAACTTTGGCTTGACAGAAGAAATCGAAGTTTTACGGATTTTGGAGCCCGATGGGTTCAATATTGAGATGCTTATGTCTAAGGTGAATGATCTCGTAGGCTTCAACAACATCCGTCCGATATCTATTCTATCTCCTTGAGCAGAGATATTCGAATTTTAGCTCTTAGAATCAGATCTCATTTGGAGGAGTACAACAATTTACCTCCTCGTCAATCTGGCTTCCGGAAGGGTTACAGTTGTACGGCCCTTCTCGATATATAGGACTTTGCTATTGCTGATATAGATTCAGGTTAGAATTGTATTTTGGTGCTTTTAGATTACTCCAAGGCCTTTGATAGAGTGAATCATAAAATATTAGGAGCGATTTTACAGCACATATGATTGTCGGAAGCCGCCATTAAACTGATCGGGAGCTATCGCCAGGATAGATGTCAGTATGTTGGGACATTGTTTGGTAGGTCGAAGGTGGATACTATTGAAAGTGGCGTACCACGGGCCTCAGTGCTTGCTTCAATTTTGTTCTGCATCTACACATTTTTCGTCACCGATGGAATAAAATTCTGTACAGAGTTCAGATACGCAGATGGCACTCAGCTCCTCTATTCCTTCAAAACTGAGAGCAAATAATGAGTACTTGACTAATGAATACTCATATCAGAGAAGAATAGTTCAGATACCAGAGAAGCCTTGGAAAGATCAGAATTCCTTAGGCGTATGCGGCATAGGAAGTCAATATGGCAACTTTATCTGCACTATAAGCAACCAAGGGACTACGAAGACCATCGACGTTTCCCCAACTCACTCTCCTCTCAAATTGCTGATGCCAGAAGAAACTTCGAGCCCAGGCTTGTTCGTTCCAACAACCACAAAAAGTTCATACGTAAGATCAACCCTTAACTCGAAAGTTGGCATACCGATCGTACTCAACTCAAGCAATAAACCTTGCTGCATCCCGATGGAGACAGCTAACGTGCTGGCTGATTCTTTTGTTTCTTCTTTCACCGGAAGAACCTAAAAATTTCCCCGAATGATTAATGACTGCAATTCTTCTTCATTAATCGGAACCTGTTTCAGTCCTGCAGCTGTTGGAGCCCATGTTTCGGCTCTTAAAGTTAACTCAGCTCCTGGTGCTGACGGTATCTCTGCTAGATTACTCAGGGAATGTGGCCGAACTCTTTCGTATCCTCTTTCCTCCTTATACACACGTTCTTTTGAAACATCTTGTCTACCCGCTGCCTGGCGCAACGCAATTGTAACGCCAATCTTCAAAAAGGGAGAACCAGGCAGCGCTGGAACTATCGTCGCATTAGCCTGGTTCTGATTGTGGCGAAGATTTGTGGGGAGGTTTTTTCGGATGTTATCCTCAAAGTTGCACCCAATAACAACCGTATTCCAAAGTATCAGCACGGCTTCGTGCCAGGGCGATCGGTCATTAAAATCCTCCTCAAATGCATTAATTCCTGGTCCAAGCCCTTAGATAAATCCTGTCCAGTTGATATTGTCTATCTGGATTTTTCTCTAGCATTCGATCTCCTCCTATACAAGCTCGAACATCTCGAAATTCGAGTACGCCTGCTTTCTTGGGTTGAAGCATTTCGAAATTCTTCTCGTCGGCTAGACTTGTTGCGAGTGGAGTTCCCCAAGGATCTGTTTTGGGTCCACTTCTCTTCCTCCTAGACATCTCAGATTTTCCCAAGATCCTCAAATCTCGATGTTCCCAATTTGCCGACGACACCAAATTGTTCGGCAACCCCAATCAGACCGGTCACCTAATCCAGGAAGATCTAGAGATATTTATCCGTTGGTGTCAGGAGTGGAAGTTGCCTCTCAATCGTAAAAAGTGTGCTGTTCTGCACTAAGGTGCTCACAATCTGCGTTGTCAGCACTTCCTGAACTGCACTACCATCGTTACTTGTAGTAGTCATGCTGACCTTGGTGTGATTGTGATCGAGCACCTGAGCTGGTCGGACCACATTCTCCACACAGTGAAAAAGGCCCAAAAATTTGTGTTTATGATCCAAAAAGCTGTTGGTGGCTGTGATCCGTCCACGTTTGCTACTCTCTACAAGGCGTATATGCGCCCCATATTGGAGTTTGCGGGCCTTGTGTAGGGTCCATTTTTGAGTAGGGATTCTGCCTTGCTCCAGAGTGTTCAGCGTCGTGCAACTCGTCTACCTTACGACATCTCGCGTCCCAGCTACAGCGAAAGACTGTCCGTAATGAACTTGCCCAAATTTGATGTCAAGAGGGAGCGTGGTGATCTCATCATCACTTATCGCGCTCTTTACAACTTGATCGGAATTGATCTAAGTTACATCTTCAATTGAACCTTGATAACCGTCTTCGAGGTCACGCCTACAAGTTGAGGAGGGAGAGCTTTAAGACGCCACAGAGGCAAAACTTCATTAATAACCGGGTATTTTCCGTGAGGAACTCTCTACCCTCGTCCATGGTTCACTCAGTGTCTGTGAACGCCTTCAAAAACGGTTTCGATGCTTGGTTTCGACGTGAGTGAGTGCCACTTGTGAATCTGACAGTCTATTTTTTTTTCTCTCACTTCTCTTTCCTTTGTTTGTATTTCATCTATATCATGTGAGTTTATAGATTCTGCCTCAGCTTCAATCATTTGTATTATAATAATAGTAAAAATGTTGGTTATTCTTCTCAAGATGATTTTTGCGAACACTTTGTAGACAGTTGACATTAAGCTGATTGGGCGGTAATTTTCAATGTTTGTTTTCCGCCATTTTTTACGTAAAAGTCAAATTTCGTAAATAGTTCAGTTTTTTGGTAGGTTTTAGCTCTGGATGACTTTATTAAATATACGAGTCAGTGGTATTGTGAGTTCTTCTGCTATAAACTTCAACAACTCGTTGGATATTCCATCTTTACCTGGACATTTTCCGTTTCTGAGATCTTTAAGTGTGATGCTTACTTCCGATTCTATAATTGGTGGTACTTCATCCATATTGTGATGCAGTATCCTCTCTTCTATATTAGGACCATCATTCTTGTGAAACGATAAAATTCAGTTGCAATATTGAGTACTTTTCCTGTATTTTTTCTTTATGGATTTGATTCCATTTTAACATTCCCATATTTACTTTTTTTTTGAAATCATTTCTTATAGTTTTTTTGGCCAGTTTTGTTAGTTTCAGCGTATTCAACTTTATTTCTATCACTGAGGTCTCTGATTTTCTTATTTTCTTCCCTAAGATCTATCAAAACAATTGTTTCTTTACTTTGTTTGTTATTTCTGATTTCATTTGTCTCACATTTTTTAGTTCCTTGTTTTAGTTGTTTTGTAAATATTGCGTAGTACCGAGTTGTTGTTTTTCTTCTAGATGATGTAGAAGTTTTGTTATTTCAGTTTTAAACTTGTGTTTGTCTATGTTTTCGATTTGCAACACTTTATTCTTCTTGAACCATTTCTTTCTATCCCTTCGTCCAGTGATTCCAATAGACGACCTCAGCAGTGTGTGGTCACTATCAAAATTAAATTGGTTTAAAATCTGTATATTTTTTAATACCGCTAGGTTGTTGGTGAGCATGTAATTAATTTCAGTTTTGGTTTTACCGTTGGGAGATCTCCATGTCCACCTTTTGTTAGAGCGTTTCTTGAAAAAGGTGTAATTATCTTCAATTGCTGTCCAAATGCAAACTGAACAAGCCTGTCTCTCCTTCCATTTCGAGTCTCATATACAAATTTGCTCAGAACTAAGTCTTCATCATCTCTATTCCCCACTCTACTATTAAAATCACCCATGACATAGTTAATTTCTGATTTGTATGTTTCAAGAGTGTTATCTAGTCGATCATAAAAGTTTTCTATATCCTCATCCGTTGGTAGGTCAGTTTGAGTATATACTTGAACTATGATTACTTCTTTCTTCATAATTTTTAGTTTTAGAACAGCCACTCTTTCTGATATACCTTCAAAACACAAGATCTTATCCTATTATTTCCTGTTGACTAGGAATCCTACACCATACAATCCTTTTGTTTGTACAATGTGATACAGAATGTGTCCATTATTTCTTTCCAGAACAATCTTGCCAAATCTTCCCATCTCAGGCATTCCAATGACATTCCATTTATTTGTTCTCAAGCAGCTTCCAGTTCTTCCAGTTTTTAATCAGATTTCAAAGTTCTTACATCCATACTGCAGATTTTAAGCTGTCCAGTGTGTGGTGTGGCAAAAGTAGCATGACCAGCAGCATTCCTCCCGTTGTAAGTACTACTTGGGTCCCCTATGATTAAATCGTCCTCGTTTGCATGGTACTGAGGGCGTCCGAGGCTAAGCATAACTCTGCTATCCATATTTGGTTTACGAAATAAGGCACAATAGAAGCGAGATTTGGAGGGTTGAAAAAAATTCCCACAGATTTTCAATACAGCTTGGAAAAATAGAGGAACAGAATGTGAAAAAAGAAAGCACAATGCAAAGCAGGAGTTACAATGTACTTGCTGAAAAGAACAAGAGTTGACCAAGAAAGGCCGAGAGGAAAGATTAAAACTCGCCTCGGGGCCCCATGGTCGTTAACCACGTACGTAGTATTCATAATTAATTATAACTGTATTTATTTATGGTGAATATGTAGGCATATGGAGTTGGAATAAATTAAATTGAATCGATTGCTTACAAAAGGCACTGAGGTATAGATCGAATATTTATCATTGTAAAATCCTAGGATTTTGCTGCATTTATTTTTCTCTAGAAATATTCTTGAGGAACGAATTCCATTCTATAAAAGTAAGAAAAAATTTGTCGACGACAACTTAGCAGAATTCACCATTGAATGAATATGTAATTTCTTCGCTGAATAGCCGTTGGTATTATTTTCGACTTTCATTTCGGCCACAAAAAACGCAATAAGAGCAAGAGCGGCACGCTTTACCATATTTAATAAACTGGATATTGATTCTTGAAGATTTGGTGCACCTTTTAATATTCGTTCAAGCTAGTCCGAGTCATTCCAATTTCATTTCAGTTAATGCCTTTCCTTTGCTGCTGACGTCTCGAAATTTATTAAGGAACTCATATCATACCAATTTTATCAAGTTGGCGGCGTATTTTTGCAAAGGCCGTTCTTTTTCATGTCAGTCTTGGCGTAAGATTAATTTTACGTGTCATTTGTTATATTTATTTCGCAAGTGACCCCGATTAGGTGGCCGAAATCTTATATATCGTTTAGGTGTTCATTGTGAAAAACAGTATATTTATCGTTCTCATATAAGGACGTTATGAATGCGAAACGCTTCGAATAAATTTTCCTGAATGCTACAGTGCGTAGGGTTTTGTTCTGCATCTCGATTCATTACTTCTTCGTATTCCAACCAGTGGCGGCCGTGATCAGCATGTTGGTTTGTATCAAATCGTTTGTATTGTGCAGAAGCGAAACTTGAAAAAATCAAAATCATTTACTTGCCATCAAAAGATTTTAATGTTGATGTAGCCATACACATACCTCAATATTCGTTATTGTATAAGGTTACACCACATAAAATAGTCCAGCCGGATATTTTCGTAAGATTAAGTTTTTCCGGAAAACACCGAGATAAGTGTTTTCATTTTCAGGAAGAAATCTTTTGATTGCAATATCGTGGTGTACGATCAAACCCCTGAGCGAGGTGGTTACCCCCTCAAGGATCTTAAATAGCAAGAGGGGTCGAATGACGCTTCAGGTTTTGCAATTCTATATATGCATGAATAAAATTTTACAGATTTATTCTGTCAACCTTCTACAAATTTTAATTTCAAAAAATCTTCATCAAAACACTTCTATAATTAAATTAAAGAAATGTCTTTAGGACACACTGTGGCAATTTAGTGGACATATAGAATTAACACTTATTACACAGTACCAAAGGGAATGAAAAAAATCAAAGAAATATAAAATGTCAATTAAAAATTTATTGAATAAAAAGAGAACAAGATTTAGTTTCGTTCCTTCTTTTATGAAAAACAAATTCCTTTCCAAAAATGCAAAACATAACCTCAAGAACAACTTGCTCAGAATGAGTTCCTTTCAAAAAATTCCTAAAAAAATGCATAACATCTTCAAAACGCAATTTAGAATTATTACAACGGAAACTCATCAGCTCTACTTCATATTTAAAAAATTAAAATAATTAAGAAAATATATTTAATATATCTGCAGTTGACTTTAAATTCAGAATTATATATTCTAACTTCTACATTATATATTGAAACTTTATATAAAAACTATCAAATTGATATCCTTGTATATAATCAATATTTTTCAATGTCTCGGAAAAAATCTTTTTACTCCAGACATGAAATGTATTAATACAAATGTATTAACGACAACTATATAAGTATGTATATTAACATACAAATACAAGAAAATCCACTATTCCAAAATTATCTAAAATTATCAATAAGGGATCAAATAAAAATAATTGAACGAGAACTCGGAGCAACAACTCGGAAAAAAAAATATCTGCAGTTATCTAGCCAAACACTAGTATGAAGTGAACTTTTAAAAATCCTACGTATTTTATGTTCACCACAGAAATTACATAAAGTCTGTAAGGTATTTTATGGATTCCTTTAAAACCAAACGAAAATATGTTATAAGTGCAAACCAAAATATATATTTATTATGTTCAATAAAATAATGAAAAGTTTTTTCTTGATAGAAGAAGGATTATTATAAAATTTTAAATATCATACAGATTTATGCTGTCAACCTCCTACAAATTTTATTTCAATTCTAAAAGTTTTTGAATAAAAATTTTTTGAGATTAAAATTTGTGATTATGTAATGAAATTTACATAGTTAAATATCACAATATATATTCAATACAAAATATTTTTCAATTTATAGGACATAAAGTGACTTATGTTTATATTTACAATTCATTTCTCTAGTGCTTTCAATACATTAAACATACATTCTGTCAAGAAAGTACCGGGAATTATCGATTTAAATCTGGCGGGGCAATGAGGCAGGTAAAATTTTTTTTTTCCTAGGTTGGCACCACTGTCCTTAATTACTATGCCAAGCTTGAGCGGGATCTGTCAACTAGTGTGTTTGCAACAGCTGATTAAGTCAGTCGATGTCAAATTGAGTTTATTCGTTCCAACTTTTATCTTTCTGGTGAGTTCAAATTGATTTTGTAATTTATTTGAATCTGAACTAAGTACAAATCTAATGAGGCAATTATGCCAAAACAATTATATATACTTATCAAATGTTGAAGTTATGGTCCAACTCTTTTTATTTTATCCTTTATTCTGAGATTTTTATATAACTTTGGAATAGTAAATTTTTCTGCATTTATATGTTTATATACATACCTTTGTATGTTTTGTTTATACATTTGTATGAATACCTTTCACTTCGTAAAGAAAAAAGTTTTTCCTAGGCATTGCATAATATTTCACATTGATTATATATTGTGATATTTTAGGATAATAATTTTCAATATCTATTGTGGAAGATTCAAGATACAATTCTGAATTTAAATATGACAGATAATAGCTGGATCCAATATACGAAACCTCTACAAATTGAATATAGAAAAAATCTTTCAAACATAAAAAACTGTATTGAAATCAGATTCAAATATATCACAAGATCAAAACTTTTTCATTCCAGGTTTTATCTTATTTGGTGAGTTAAATTTTGATCTTGTGATATATTTGAATCTGAATTCAATACACTTCTGAAGAGGTCTAGAGACCGAAATAGCAGCTATCAAATGTTGGAATTCTTGTTCAATTATTTTTATTTGATCCTTTATATTGATAATTTTAGATAATTTTGGAATAGTGGATTTTCTTGTATTTGTATGTTAATATATTATACATACTTATATAGTTTTTGTTAAAACATTTGTAGTAATACGTTTCATATCGGGATGTGAAAAGGTTTTTCCGAGACATTGAAAAATATGTTTTATTCATTATATATCATATAAGGATATCAATTTGATAGTTTTTGTATATAGTTTCAATATATTGTAGAAGTTAGAACATATAATTCTGAATTTGAAGACATTTAAATTTTTCTTCTATCAAGTATTGACTCACATTCAAATTATGAAATAAATTCATATGGAGTCTGAATATCACAATATATTCCTTAATTATTTATTATTTTTGAAATTCTGGTTATTTTCCTCTTTATGGGACATTATTTGGGGTGCATAAATTTTGTTATGTTGTGCTGTGTTCCGAGTACAAATAGTTATAGGTTATACGTAATAACACGTTGATCCTTTTTGTTTTATTTTGGATACTTTAAAGCTCACTTCGAGTTTATTCGTTCCAGGTTTTATCTTATTTGGTGAGTTAAATTTGGATCTTGTAATATATTTGACTCTGAATTCAATACATTTCTGAAGAGGTCTAGAGATCGAAATAGCAGCTATAAAATGTTGGAATTCTTGTTCAATTATTTCTATTTGATCCTTCATATTGAGAATTTTAGATAATTTTGGAATAGTGGATTTTCTTGTATTTGTATGTTGATATACATACTTATATTTGAAAATTTTTTGTATATAGTTTCAATATATATTGTTGAATTTAATATATACAACTCTGAATTTAAATTTTACTTGTATCAAGCATTGACTCACATTCAAATTGAAATCTGAACGATATTTAAAATAGTATTAATAAAAGAGTTGACGTATCTAAAAAAGTAGAGCTGATAAAGAAAAACTGATTTCATATTTAGATTTAAGTCATTAATTATAGCAATTCTAATATCCTCGGCAACAAAGAAAAATGTTTTTCAGGGCTGTGTTCTCAACTCATAAAATTTGAAGACTCATCAATACAAATGTTTCCATAGAGTACGTGGCAAATGAATTATCTGATAACTTTACATTCTTCAAATTTCAACAAAATTCAAGTATTGATCATTTGTTGCATGGAAACGTGAATCGAAATAAAACGAAAAGTTCGTACCACAGCTGAATATATTACGCTAAATGAATTTCAGGTGAAAAATTAGAATGGCATTATCATTATGTGACAGGGGGCACAACGAACTCTGAAATGCCAAGACTATCGAAGCAGAGAACTGGTATCTTGTTGATGGGTTCACTAAAAGGAACCTCTGAGTATTATCGCAACTTTGGTACATATGTAGGGTGTGTAATTTACAAAACCAATTCCTCAATAAAATGAGAGAAGTGTTAATGGCGAAACATAATGATAAAATAAGGTCTGATTTATATATCAAGCCGTACTTAATTATACTTTTAATCAGCGGAAATGTGAAGCTTTTAGAGAAAAATCGTCGCAATCTCACTTCAATTTTTCACGAACGTACATAAAGCATTCAAATCTTTCGGAATTGAAAAAATGCCCACGCAAACTAATAAAGAGTTGAAGCTTATCGGAAGACAGGTTAATGTAGTGGTTGCCTCTACAAACACGTCCACTTTCATTCCTCAGGTGGTCTTTAAGGTGAGACAAGGTGTGGACGTAGAACTCATAACTAAATTGATTTTTCAAATGCAAATATATTCAGATCTAATACCATAAACTACGCAATTTGCAATAGGTTATCGTTATGGGTAGGTCCCCATACAAAAATAAAGAAAATTGACGATGTTGATATAGCGTCCGGATTTGAAATTCTACATAAACCATATTTTTGTGTGTTTTTGACAGAGTTCGAAAGAATATCCTGATAAATTTATCTGTGAGGTTGTTCGGAAAGTAATTTTGTTTTTTCCCAACAGAGGGTTTAATTGTATTTGTCCGAACCCAACTTCACACTCCTGCCGCATAATCATTATATGTTTTGACAGCTGATATAGCAAGGCTTGTGTGTGAAAAAGTTCAATTAATTCTACGCGGTAGTTTTGGGTTGGTGCCTCTTAAATATGGAGGGCAATAAGCAGCATTTTCGTTATAATTTACTTTTTCACTATAGAAAAGGTAAAATTGCTGTTCAAGCCAGAAATAAATTAACCGATGTGTATGGAGATGATGTGTTGACAGTACGCCAGTGCCAGAACTGGGTTGCAAAATTTCGATCCGGCAATTTTGATGTCGAAGATCCATCACGTTCCGGAAGGCCGGTTGAAGCTGATAAAGACACGATAAAGGCATAAGTTGATGCAAATCGGCAAATAACAACACGCAAGATCGATGAGAGGTTAAATTTATCTCAAAATATTTCGAAAGCCAATATCCATCAAAAAAGGGGATGCTGTTTGTTTGGTGGGATTTTAAAGGAAAATTTATTTTTTAGCTTTTTCCGGATGACACAACAATTAATTCGGAAGCCTACTGTCATCAGCTGGACAAATTGAATAAAGTACTTAAACAGAAAAGGCCAGAATTAATCAACATAAAAGGTGTAGTGTTCCACCAAGATAATATGAGACCTCATACAAGTTTGGTCAGTCGCCAAAAGATTTTAAAGCTTGAATGTGACATACTGACCAAATATTTTATGAGCGTGGAATCATGCTATTACCAAAAGGTGTTGAACGAGAATGGCCAATATATAATTTAATAAAATATTTATTCATTGTACGAAAATTGTCTTTCATTTTCCCCCCAAAAAAACGAAATTCCTTTCCGAACAACCCAACACTTTGGTACATTACTAATATATTATGTACATTTATGAAAATTGTAAATGATCTCTGAGTACGAAAACAAAAGTTGTGCCTTCCACAAATACGAAAGTTATTAGATAATTGATCCTCTCGTATTTAGTAAAATTCTGATCATTCATGAACATGAATGTTCGAAAAAATTAGGGTCCCAGTTTCGATCCTTGAAGAATTGCAGATTGTGCTTTCTTTCTAATGGTACGTTGTTCTACAGGACTTGTTTTCTGTTAGAAAGGAAGGAACAGATTAAATCCACAGTTCCTCTTAATCCGTAATCCCGCGATATAATTTTTGATGGATACATACTTTTTTCCAGGGATTATTTCATTGATGACCTCCAGAAGTATAGATGCTGGCGACCTTAAGCTACTGAATCCAGGTTATTACGAGTATTCTCAAAGTATTTCATTTCCTGGAAAATATCATAGATGTCTTGATTTAATGATTTCTTACAGAACCTTTGATACGGCTAGTGGAATGAAAATTGGAGGATAGTTTGACACAGCATTTTCATCTCCCTTCTTATGGATCGGGAATATTCTTTCAATTTTGAAAGCTGCAGGAAATAAACCTTCAGAGAGACATTTATTGAATATTACTGTGACTGGTTGGGTAATTTCAATCTATTCTAATAAATCTAGTTGTAATATATTCAGTTTTTAATATTATTATTTGGAGTCGCCTGTAGCAACAACTTTTTCCATCCTTGATATCAGCTGGTATGTTCATATAACCTCGTTGATTTAATTAATGATATTTTTACTATGAGTAAGTTCGAAATGAGCGACTTTCCAAAAATCACTAGATCGAAATATTCTAAGAATAATCCAGGCGACACATTCCTAGTTATTTGCATTGTATTCAATAAATATAGATGTAAATTTTACTTCTGATGATTTTTTGAAATATTACAGATGATAGCTGGATTCATTCTCCGAAACCTATACAAATTCAATCTTGAAAAATCTCATGAAAACTTTTTAGAATTGAATGTAATGAAATGCCTTAAAAACACGGCAGTTAACCAATGAAGATGCCAGATCTGGAGAATATGGTGGGTGTCTATCCCATTCAAGCTGTAAAAGCTTTTGGCGATTGACCAAGCTTGTATGAGTTCTCGCATTATCTTGGTCAAACACTACACATTTTCTGTTCTGATCTTTTCTGTTGATTAATTCTGATCTTTTCTGTTGAAGTGCAACATTCAGTTTGTCCAACTGATGATAGTAGACTTCCAAATAAGTTTTTGTGTTATTCGGTAAAAGCTCAAAAAAAAAACGAAAAAACTTTAAAATCCCATCAAACAGACAGCATCACCTTTTTTGATGGATATTGGCTTTCGAAATGCTGGTTCATCTTTTTTGCTCCATGATCTCTTGCGTTTCACATTATTATATATAACCCGTTTTTCGTCCCCAGTAATGATGAACTTTAGAAATGGATCATTTTTGTGACGTTTAAGAAGCGAATCACAGATGTCAACAAGACGACACAAATTTCTCTAAGCGAGAACATGGTAAACACATATATCGAGCTTCGAGGTTAAGCCCAGACCTTTCAAGTGGTCATAAACAGTTGAACTCGGTAAATTTAACCTCTCATCGAACTTACGTGTTTCTTTTCGTCGATTTGCACCAACTAATGCCTTTATCATCTCTTTATCAGCTTCAATTGACCTTCCGGATTATGGTGCATCTTCGTCATCAAAAATGCCGGATCGAAATTTTGCAAACCAGTTCTGGCACTGGCGTACTATCAGCACATCTTCCCTATAAACATCGGTTAATTTCTTTCGGGCTTGAACAGCATTTTCACCTTTTCTATAGTAAAAAATTAAAATATGACGAAAAAGCTGCTTATTGCTCTCTATATTTAAAAGGACACCAATCATAAACTACTGCGTAGAATTAATTGGACTTTTTCACACACAAGCCTTTGCTATGTTAGCTCTCAAAACATACAATGATTATAAGGCTTGAGTTTGAAGTTGAGTTTGAATCCTCTGTCGAGAAATAACCAAATTACTTTCCGAACAACCTTAAAGATTGAAAATTTACGTCGAAGGGTTCTTTTAAATATTACAGATAATAGCTGTATTAATTCTCTGAAACCTCTACAAATTCAATCCTAAAAACTTCTTAAGCACATTTCAAAATTGAATTGAATAAAATGCCTGCTTCACTTGATAGTCAGAGAATTATCAACACATGTTCAGTAAACACTGTGTTTGCTCTATAAATTTTTCTCGCAGTTTGTTAATTTTTGATAATTTCCTTCATTAAATACATAATTGTCTCGGTCTCTACTTGACGAAAATTTATTTCAAATGATTTATTTCATTCAGACTACCTGTTATTACCAAGAATAAAAGTCAAGACGGTGACGAAATGAAAAAAATTGTACACGAAAAGAAAAGACCCCACGGTAGACTCTCTTATCTGAAGTATTATGTTATTTGAGGAAATAAATCAACAGCAAAATATATGTAAACATAAATGAGAAAAAGTCACTATGAAATATCGTTTGGAAAATGTAGAATGTTTATTTTTTTCTTGGATACCTTCTCAAGTAAATAATCAAATATAATCATTTAATTTGATCGTTCATGCATATAATATATTTATAACACTAAAGTCATATTTATTTTATGGTTTATTTCATTCTTAAATTAAATTATATTCGATTTTATATCAACTTTTAATAAATAACCTTCAACATGAAGCGATTGAAACTTTATTAATAGTAGAGGACCCTATTTCGAAAACTTTAATTGAATTTAAATTTATTTGAATTACTTCGACTATCGACTTTCATCTTAATTTACCCTATCCTGAAACTTCTTCTAAGGATGACGTGCATTTATGTGAAATTTTGAAGATTAAGTAGGAATTATCAAGTAGTTATTGAATAATGTGAAACTAATGACATCATATATGATTAAATTATAAAGCATGTCTGAAGCATGTGGATTGGACAAAAAAATTCATGAAAATTGTTAAAAATCATGTAAAGATATGTTTCAAAAATTATACTTCAAAACTCAATCGGAATAAATAAACTTAAATCTTGATGAAACATTCGTGAATATTATATTTCAGGGTGAAGGAAGTCCCATCAAAAATATATCGGAATTTTTGAGAAAAACCGCTTAATTACTCTATCAAAATGAAAGAACCATTTTCAGAAAACAACATCATTTAATCATTTTAGATTCACAGATTTCGCAGAAAAATTTCATTTTTAATGAATCACAACGCATTCAAACCCATAATTCAGATTAAAATTCAGATTCTGCTACAGTGAGTTCCACCTAGTCGTTAGAACAATTTTCGGATCAAAATTCGAAAATTATGATCGTTTCTGCAAAAGGATAGCACGCATTTCACTACAACTAGAGCCCAAAAAGAGATATTGCAATAAAAATTATCCAAGAAATTCCAGGGTTTTGATCAATGTCCATTATTGTAAAAATTAAAAATTTTGATGAATAATAGAAGGCGTTTGTATAACTCCAGGTAGAAAGAACGCACTATCCAAAGAAATTAGTCACCACGAATCAGTAAATCAATCAATATTCGCAAGGTAAAATCTTTTCAAATGTTCCGGCAAAACAGGCTCATCAAAATTGATCCAAAAACAGTTTATTAGAAATATTCACCTTTACTGGTACAAGAATGAAAGTTTATAAATTTCGTACGCCGAAATATTACATTTTTTCATTCATTCCAAGAATGTTCTAATCAAAATCAGAAATTGAAGTGAAATGGATGTTTCTTGAATTTCAATCCAGTGGAAAATTTAAATAAAATTATACACATTGAATTAACAATTTGATAAGGATACGATAGGCAACTTAACTTCCACACTCAGTGTTAGAAAAATAGCAATATACATGGCGCTCCACATTCATATTGAATATACCTACCATAAAACCTTCATACAAACGTAGCATAATTCTTTCCGACAATTTTGTAAAACGAACGCACATTTTTGCATGAATAAGTGCTACGTTGTAGTGGATGTCACAAGTACTAAACAGCGGAAGAAAAATGATGCAACATAACTAGCGTGTGGTCTAATAAGGAGATTTTTCAAATCCGAAGAGAAAGAATGTTAAACGGATGACGTTTATTCGTCCGAAGCCAGACATATGGAAAAAGAAAAGCAATTCAGCGAGATGGCTGCATCCCATTCTAGTTGGAATGTCTGTTGTGCCCAAGAAATGGAACGGAAGGTGATGAATAAACACAATGGGAAACGGATTGATTTTCAGTTAGTGAAACGGAAGGTACTTAGTACCGGCATTTATGGTTGCCGATTTATGGCTTTTCTTCACGTCATTGCTTCTTTTGCTTATTTTTAACTAGATTTCACTCGCGGCTTCTGCTATCATCAGTTATAGTTTATTAATTTAGCTATATCCTCAACTGAAGCACTATATGAATGTAAATATATTTTTATGAATTCTATTAAAGATTTTTTGAGATTCATAACGAATTTTGTTTGGTTTGCGTTGAAAGCTAGATTATTATGGAAGCTTACTTAAAAAAATGTCAAAAGTTTACAAAGTTTTTAAATTCTAATGCTTCTCACTTAATAATTACTCACACTTAATTATTGAATTGAAATAATAACAAGGTATTCTACTTGATAGAAGGATTATTTAAAAATTTTAAATATCATTCAGATTTATTCCCAATTTTAATTAAAAAGAAATTTTATTCCAAAAACTTTTAGAATTAAATTAAATAAATGTCTAAGAACACACTGTGTCAACTTAGTAGATATACAGAATTAAACACTTATCACATAGTACCAAAGGGAATGAAAGAATTTAAAGAAATATAAATTTTCAATTAAATCTACTAAATAAGGACTTGAAGGGTACAAAATTTTGTTTCGTTCCTTGCTTTTTTGAAACTAAATTCCCTTCCAAAAAAGCAGAACATAACCTCAAGAAATTCTTCGAAAACAACTGGCTCAAAATGAGTTCCTTCAAAAAAATTCCTAAAACATGCAGAACATCTTTAAACAGTAATTTAGAATTATTATAACGAAAACTCATCAGCCCTACTTCACATGTGAAAAATTAAAATATCTAACAAAATACTACTCTGTCAAGAAAGTACCGGGAATTTTCAATTAAAACAACATTTTTACATTTAATCGTCAAAATTTATTGGGTCGCCTTCAAAATAGGCTCCATTTGCTCTAATACATCTATGCCAACGGCACTTCCAATTATCGAAACATTTTTTATAGGCGCTTTCCGGGATGGACTTTAGCTCTCGCGCCGAATTTTGTTTTATGGCTTTAATCGACTCAAAACGGGTGCCACGAAGGGGCAATTTTAGTTTTGGGAAGAGGAAAAAGTCGCAGAGAGCCAAATCCGGCGAATACGGTGGTTGCTGAAGCACGTTTGTTGAGTTTTTGGCGAGAAAGTCAGTCACAATCGTAGCTCGGTGAGAAGGCGCGTTATCGTCATGCAAAATCCATGAGTTGATCGCCCACAAATTTGGCCGCTTCTTACGGATACGCTCACGCAAACGTTTCATAACGCCTAGGTAATACTCCTTGTTTACCGTCTGACCCTCTGGAACGAATTTGTAGTGCACCACGCCACGGATATCGAAGAAAACAATGAGCATCACCTTCATTTTCGAGCGGCTTTGGCGTGGTTTTTTCGGTTTCGGCTCATTTTTTGCCACCCATTCTGATGATTGCTGGCTTGTTTGCATATCGTACTCGTAGACCCAGGTCTCATCACCACTTATAATGCGTTCCATGAATGTAGAATCGGAATTACAGCGATCCAGCATGTCTGAAGCAACCTGTTCGCGATGACGTTTTTGAAGAAAATTCAGGTCTTTCGGTACGAGTCGTGCGGCCACCTTTCTCATGCCCAAAATATCAATCAAAATCGTACGTGCGGACTCGTGGGATATCTTAAGATCATGTGCTATCTCTCTCAAGCTGGTACGACGGTTTTCCAGCACCCTTTCCCTAATTTTATCGACGTTATCTGCGATCGAAGCCGTCGATGGGCGTCCACTTCACGACCGTCCTTAAAGGCTCTGTACCACTGATATGTACGAGTTTTCGATAGAGCATTATCACCAAAGGCCTTTTGCAACAATTTCAATGCATCGGCACACGAAAATTCATTTGCAACACAAAACTTTAAACAAATTCTTTGCTCAACGTAATCACCCATAGTAAAAATCGGCACGCACTCTGACATCGACTGACTTAATCAGCTGTTGCAAACACACTAGTTGACAGATCCCGCTCAAGCTTGGCATAGTAATTAAGGACAGTGGTACCAACCTAGGAAAAAAAAATTTTACCTGCCTTATTGCCCCGCCAGATTTAAATCGATAATTCCCGGTACTTTCTTAACAGAATGTATATCTTACCAGACAAACTGAATATAGCTATGTGATCAAACATTAGAATGAATTGAAATTTTAAAAATCCTACATATTATATGCTCGCCAGAGAAACTACACAAAGTTTGCAAGTTATTTTATGGACTCCTTTAAAACCAAATGATAATATGGTATAAGTGTAAACGAAAATATTATATATACAATAAAATAATAAAAAGATGTTTTTTACTTGATAGAAGGATTATTTGAAAATTTTAAATATCATACAGATTTATTCCATCAACCTCCTACAAATTTTGATTTCAAAATGTTTTTATTCAGAAACTTTTAGAATTAAATTGAATGAATGTCTAAGAACACACTGTGTCAATTCAGTGGACTAAAGAATCACACAAACAAGGAGCGAAACAAAATATTGTACTCTTCAAGTATTTATTTAGTAGATTTAATTGATAATTTATATTTCTCTGAATTATTTTATTCCCTTTGGTACTGTGTGATAAGTATTTAATTCTATGTGTCTACTAAATTGACACAGTGTGTTCTTAGAGATTCATTTAATTTAATTCTAAAAGCTTTTAAATAAATTTTTTTTTAAATTAAAATTTGTAGGAGGTTAACAGAATAAATCTGTACGATATTTAAAACTTATTAAATAAATTACATTTCTTCAGCTTATATCTTATTACAACTTTATCCATGCTAAAAACAACTTAGATTATATTCCTTGTATAAAAATTTTCAACATTACTGACGTAGATACTTTGTTTCCATAAATTAATTGAATTTCGTAGTTATTTAGAAAATTTAAGATTGTTTTGGTGAGTGAGATGTGATTCAGTCTGCATATTGTCAATATTTTCACTAAATTTAACATAGGTTTCATGATAATAACAAAGTTTTCAATCGTTTTGTCTATTATTTTTCAGACTAGGTATCAAATAAAAATTACTTTCATTTTCATCAATTTTGGCTATCTTAAACATTCAATAATTGTGAACTGAATGCTTCTTTTGGTTCTATTTGAATTTTTCAGAATAATTCCTAATTTTTGACTAACGTTTTAAAGAAGTTTCACTCGACTAGTTGACGTGTACTCCGCACTTGCTGTTTCTTCAAAATATTGGCTTGCTAGTATTTTTATGTGTTCATTTATAAACAGATCTATCTATCAGAATATTCAAACAATTTTGATCTAACTGCTCTCTAGCGAGTCAACCTATATACATCTGTAAGTCTTTTCCTTGAAATTTGTGTAAAATTGTTTATTTTATCAATAAATTCCATAATAATATAAACGTACTATAACGTACGGAACCTACATGAAAAAATCTGGAAGGTAACTGACGCGCCTCTGAACACCTTTGATCTTTGAATTAACTCTTAAAGAATCTACATGTGATTAATAAAAACACATAATTCTGCGTTTTGTTATCTAAAGGTCAAATGAACGTCATTTTTTGAAATTATAAAACTAATGAAATCTGATGAAGCGGAAATCTCATGAAATGAAAAATACATGATTGAAATACTCCATTCTTGTTTCTTGTTCTTCGTCTTCGATGAACATCGTTACATATTGGCAAGAAACAGTAACAAATTGAGTGGTAGCTTTTTTTGACGAAACTTGATAGTGATCTGGATTAGAAAACACGATGTGAATTTTTTTTCACATCGTCATGGATCATTAGTTGTAAAAATATGGGTGGTCGTCCGAAAAAATGACACCTAATGAAGAAGATGAAATTTTGGTTCGAGTAGATGAAAATCCTGAACTGAGTTCACGTCAACTGGCAGCAGCAACAGTCAGTTATTGATTTCTGAAAAAGAAAAGATCCACCCTCACCATTTCATTCCTGTTCAAAATTTGCTTCCAAGAGGTCTACCATACAGTTCTGCAAACGTATGGCAGAAGTATGCAACAAGCATATTGATGACCGAAATTTTATTGAGGATATTATGTTTACCTATGGGGCGATTTTTACTAGACGTGGGGTATTTAATTGAAGAAACAGCCGTAACTGGAAAGAAAAAACCTGCACTCTGTTAAAGAAAGACATTTTCAACATGACAGGGCCATATGTTCTTCCTTCAAATTTAAATGGAGATTCTTATTTATTTTTTTACAAAATACTTTAAGTGATTTTTTGGACGACGTGTCACTAGATGTGAGAAAAAAATGTGGTTTATGCAGGATGGAGCTGCACCTCATTTCCCATTGATTGTTATCTAAGTGACATATTTCCTCATCGTTGGATTGGCAGAGGAAGTGATTTTAAATGGCCAGCAAGAAATCCTGATTATAACTCTCTCGATTTTTATGTTTGGGACTTATGAAGTCCTTAGCTTATGCCCATGAAATATTATAAAGAAACAGAATAATGTTTTCTTGGACCCATAGAAGTCATTTGTACAAGAATTAGAAAAGGAACAGTGGTCGGAAAAGACTACTTAGAACCTTTATTTTGAGTTTGCTCTTTTTATGTTGAATTGTTTTCATTTCTTCTTTACTGTTGGAACAGAAGCCTCACGTTACAAGTTTATTTATTGTCTGTTATTTGAAATCTCCTTTTGAGGAAATGAACTCTCTTCTATTGCGTTTTTCTCAAAAACGGGTGAAATTATCGTATTCAAACGAGAGTACAAATATAAGGTAAAAATGAATTTTATATCGAATTTTCTAATGGAAATCACTATCAAGTTTCGTCAAATAAAGCTACCTCTCTGAATGTCATTATCAGAAATGATTTACGTGGCGTGCTCTATAACAAAAGAGAACACAAAGAATAATATTTCTCGTCGAAAGTTATGCCTCTGGGCCCATTTTGATAACAATTGAAATTATTAGTGAAACACGAAAAACTATCAACACTAACATCCTGCATTTTTTTCACAGCAAATTTTATTAAGGCATATTTGGTCCAATCGCTCTATTTTGGTCCAAATAACCTCTACTCGAACAATCCAGTGTTTTTGTATAGTGATAGAACTTTAAATTGAAATAAAACACATTTAAATTAAGATTGAAGCCAATTTTTTTTATTTGAAAGATAATTTTATGACATTTATGTTTTAAAAATAATTTCCGGCATTTGTCCACCACGACTAGCTCTGAGGAACCGCATTCTACCAGACCAATTTTGGACCACTTTTTCGAGTAATTCAGGCCTTATTTCATCAATAACACGAGTTTTGTTGGCTTTCAAAGCATCTTTTGTTTCTGGTTTATCAGCATAAACCAATGACTTGACATAACCCCAAAGAAAATAATCCAGTGGAGTTATGTCACATGATCTTGGAGGTCAATTAATTGGACCATTTCTCGAAATAATGTTAGTGCCAAATCTTTTTTTCAATAAATCAATTGTTACGGTAGCAGTATGAGGTGTAGCACCATCTTGTTGGAACCAAAACACTTCTGGGTCGATACCATTCAAATTTTGAAATAAATAATCATTGATCATCCATCTGTAACGAGCACCATTCAGTGTAACATTAGCTCCAGCATAGTTTTTAAATAAATATGGACCGATGATGCCTCCAGCGTGTAAAGCACACCATACAGTGCATTTTTCAGGATGCAATGGAACCTACAGAAATTCTTGAGGATTGTTTCCACTCCATATAGGGCAATTTTGCTTGTTTACATAGCCGTTCAACCAGAAATGAGCTTTATCGCTAAACACAAATTTTCGATGAAAGAGTGGATCAACTTCAAGCTGTTCTAGGGCTCAATCAGCAAACAAACGACGCTTATTATGGTCAAGTGGTTTTAGTTCTTGAACCAGTTGGATCTTGTATGGGTGTAAACCAAGATCTTCACGAAAAATTTTCCATGTGGTGGAGCACAGAATCCAACTTGCTGTGAACGTCGACAAATATATTAATCTGGATCATCATTAACACTATGACTTACAGCAGCGATATTTTCTTCTGTACGTACAGATCTTCGTCTTGTTGTTGTTGTTGTTGCATCGAGTAGAGAAAATGTTGTCCGAAATCTATCGATAGTCGACGAATAAACTGCTCTGATGGACGATTATGTCAACCATAAATTACACGAAGTATTCTATAAGTTTGGAGTATAGAACACTGATTTTGAAAATAAATTTCAACAATTTGTAAACGTTGTTCCGGCGTGTGTCAAATCACAGTTATCCCTATCGAAAGTTCTATCACTCTAAAAAAAAACACCCGATATGTCCCAATAGTTAAGATCAGCCTGTATATTTTAAGTCCTAAGAACGTAAAGCAGGTCCGACGATACTGGAATTTAAGACCATAAATATCGTAGGATCTCTTTTAGGATGAAATAAAATAGAAAGGCTTTTTACTTGATAGAAGAAATATATCAAAATTTGAATATCAAAACAAATTGAAATATGAATATTCGTCAAATGATTTCTAGATTATCATTTGCGGTTAGGAGGCATACTATATATTTCCATTTCCCAATTACGAGAGATGATTGGGATAGATTAAAATATACTTGAATCAAAGACCATAAATATCGTAGAATCTCTTTTAGGATGTGTTGTGTTATTGGATTTTATAGAATATTCGTCAAATAATTTCTAGATTATCATTCGCAGTTGTGGCGGCATACTATATGTTTCCATTTCCCAATTACGAGAGATGATTGGGATAGATTAAAATCTCTGATCCTCCTTCCGATCTGGAGGAAATTAACTACTGATATAATCGAAAACTTAAATCGCACCTCACCCTATGACAGTGAATTTGCTTCATTAATGCGTCCGCTTTGATTCCCAAAGGTACCCTTGTGTCTGGTAAGGGTCAGAATATAAACACGATGTTGTGTTCCATTCTTGATAACATGTACGCATAGTCACTATCCAGGGATATGGGTAAACAATGGACTACATAGAGTGATGGAGAGTTACATGAAAATCACGAGTGCTAGGGGCGTCAGAAACATCGTCAAATTTGAACCTAATGAAATAATTCTGAATTGCTTAGGTAAATACCTCAGAGGTCAATATGCCGATATACTGCATGTAATCAATTATTCTTTTCAACTAGGAAAGAGGTTTTCGAAAATATATACTTTCAAAATGAAGATGTTGCCTGATGAAACAATTGAATAATAAACTAGTAGCGACATCTCTTATCGAAACCGCACGAACTTAGTTCTACTCCTAATATACAGTAGCAACTCGTACCAGAATAAGATGGTGAACTCTACTCTATCAGTTTCATAATAAAATTTGAATATTAAAACAAATTGAAATATGTTTATCTTCTACAATCAATTATTTTCAAAAAAAATTTTTGATTCAAAAAACTTTTAGAATTGAATTAATGTCTAAAACAAGCACCGCTTACATTTAATAGACGTATATAATCAAAACTCAATATATAATGTCAAATGGAATAAATAAACCAACAGATATACGAAAGTCATTAAAATTAATAAATAAATATTTAAAGGAGACAAAATTTTGTTTCTGGTCTTACCTTTAAGAACACCAATTGCCTTTTAAAAACATGACCACACTTAAAGGACTTCTCAAAGAATATAATTTATTTTAAATATTTAATATATTTAAATATTCGAATAAGTTAATTCAGAAATCTCTAAAAAATGCACTATATCTTCAAAAAACAAATATAATTATAATCAATTCCGTCTTCAGTCCTCAATAATATTCCAAATATCAAAATAAAAAAACTAACCTATATCAAAACCTCAGCTCGTGTAAAAGGACAAATGCTTCGAAACATAGATCAACTTTATGATTCAAGATTGATCTATGTTCTAACAAAATCAAAGAACAGTGTGAGTTATTTTTAAGGCTTATTTAAATTCATTGACATTCCATAATGAGATTTGTTGAAGCCAAAATATAATTATATATTATATATAAAATGAAATAGAAAGGCCTTTTACTTGATAGAAGAAATATAACAAAATTTGTTTTAATATTCAAATTTTGTTATATTTCTTCTATCAAGTAAAAGGCCTTTCTATTTTATTTTAATTTCATAATAATCATTATAGAAAATGTTATTACTAATAATTTGAATTATTGAATCTAAAAACAAATCCTAATCATATTATGGCTATATTGACAAATTTGTTTTTATCTTCTGTTTTAAAAAAAATCCTTTGGTATTAATGCCCCCAATAGATGATTTTTGAGGTTGTTTTCAACATGTTGCATTGCTCCAAATATGAAAATCGTTATTATGCAGCTGTCCAGAATGAACCAACGTGTAGATGTAGAGCATTCTTGCCAGGTAAGGGATAGGTATGATGGAAATAAAGGAAAACGGGTTAGATGAAGATCGAAGATTTTAAAATAACAATATGGTATTAACGAAATAAACTCTAAAATGAAGAAATGAACTCTAAATCAATAAAATAATTTGTAAATTAACAAAATAAAAAAACGACCTCAGCGTATAATATAGGATATATTCCGAAAGTTGTACAAAAATATGAATTCTAAATTGAAATCGTGAGTTCTCAAGATTAGAATTTTTTATAGACAAGAGGAATTCTGCGATATTTCTGTTCATCGAAATGATCTATTACCTCGTCTATAAAACTGTTCTCATCTTGTGATTTTATGAATCCTTTTTCAATTTAAATTTTTGCCATATTACACTATCGCGCCTGTCCAATTGTATTTCTAATATATTTTTTAATTCTTCTCAATGCGGAGGAACTTCTTTCTGTATAGAAGCAGTTGTCACTGGCAAAACAACAACAAGACATAATAATTTGAAGAGCTCTGGCATACAAAATTTTAAGACATTATCGTGAAAAAAGTTGACATTTCATGAGGGTTTCTACAATTTTCTATTATATCGTTTCCGTATAGAACAGTCAATTATGTATAAAATAACATAAATAGAGGTTAATTCTTGATAGAAGGTATATAAAATTATTTAAATATTTTAATATTAGCCTTCTACATATTTAATTTAAAAAAAATATATTTAATGATTATAACTTCTGAAAATAAATTAAAATAATGTCATATAAGTACCACTTATATCAAATGACATATAAAATAAACATTCATTATAAGATATCCAAATGGTATAACAAAATCCAATAAATACAAATTGTTAACCAAAATCTTATAAATTAAATATTTTGAATAGACAAAATTTTATTTCTGCTGATCAATCTTATGAAAACAAATATCTTTCAAAAATGTCTAACATAATCTTAAGAATTTCATCATAAAACTATCTTACTTAGAATATTCAATATTATTGGATATCTAAGTTACTTTTCATAAAAACTCAAGATATGTAAAAACATTACTGAAAAACAAGTTTTAAGAGAGACTTTGCTTCGTCAGTATTCAAATAATTCATATTCAATAAATATAACATCAATCAATAACAAATATTTACTCACCCTTCAACCATTTAGAAAACTTCTGGTAAACTGAAAAATCTTTAAATATAGTGTAACGGTTAACTAAAATTAAATATTTCTGTGGTTTATCCTTGATCTAAAAGATTGAAAGACAATTTAACGGCCTCTGTTATAGCAGAAGGACTATCTGTATAAAGAATGTTAAGGAAACCAAATAATTATATATTATGAATAAAATAACATAAAAAGAGGTTAATTATTGATAGAAGGTATATGAAATTATTTAAATATTTTAATATTAGCCTTATACATATTTAATTACAAAAAATTATATTTAATGATTATAACTTCTGAAAATAAATTAAAATAATGTCATATAATTACCACTTATATCAAATGACATATAAAATAAACAATCATTATAAGACATCCAAATGGTATAACAAAATCCAATAAATGAAAATTGTTAACCAAAATCCTATAAATTAAATATTTTGAATAGACAAAATTTTGTTTCTGCTGATCAATCTTATGAAAACAATTATCTTTCAAAAATGTATAACATAATCTTAAGAATTTCATCATAAACCTATCTTACTTAGAGTATTCAATATTATTGGATATCTTACTAAGTTACTTTTTATAAAAACTCAAGATATGTAAAAACATTACTGAAAAACAAGTTTGAAGAGAGACTTTGCTGATCAATCTTTCAAAAATGTCTAAAATATTTAAATAATTTTATATACCTTCTATCAAGAATTAACGTTATAATTATTATTTAAAATTTAAATATAAAAACAGTTTTAGTATGTTAGCCTCCTACAAATTTTAATTTAAAAAAATTTCATTCAAAAACTTTTAGAATTAAATTAATCTCTTATAAGCGCTGCTTCAATTTAGTAGATATATGAAATCAACACTCATTATATTATATAATATCAAATGGAATGAAATTACATTTTGGTGGCTAACAGAATAAATCTGTTTTGATATTTAAATTTTGTAATAATCCTTGTATTAAGTAAAACACCTCTTTTTATTATTTTTTGTTTATATAATATAAAACTATATTTTGGCTTTCCTGACTCATTATATAAATGTCAATGGTTTCAACTTAGGCCATAAAATACCTTGCAAGCTTTGTGTGATTTTTGTGATGAACATAGAATACGTAGGATTTTTAAAGTTATCTAATTTTAGTGTTTGTTCAACAAGAATACCACGAGGTCTGCCTGATAAGATATTTTTTGTTAATTAATGTTATTTTTCAAATATGAAGTAGAACTGCTAAATATATTGAATATTTAAAATAAGTTAGATTTGGAGAAGTTCTTGAAATTATGTTTTGCATTTTTGAAATAGATTTGGTTTTCATAAATATAAGATTAGAAACAAAATTTTGTGTTCTTCAAGTATTTTTAGTGATTTTAATTGATAATTCATATTTCGTTGGGTTTTTTTTATTCCATTTGATATTATATAATTAGTGTTGATTTTATATGTCTATTAAATTGATGCAGTGCTCATAAGATATTAATTTAATTCTAAAAGTTTTTAAATGAAATGTTTTGAATTTAAAATTTGTAGGAGGCTAACAGAATAAAAATGTTTTTGATATTTAAATTATGTAATAATTCTTCTATCAAGTAAAAAACCTCTTTTAATTTTTTTAGTGACTGGTAGATGTTGAATGCGAGTTGTCTGACTTGTAACTCCGCTGGTGTGCGTGAATTATTTTTTTGAAGGATCTTTCTGTTTGACTTATTTACCATAAGGTTATCACTACAAGTCAACTTATAGACTCCAGATTTATTGTCTTCATTTGTTTGATCTTTGATATTAGCTGTTATAAAAGCTACATTCGAGTCAAATTTCATTTTAAAATACTTGGCAATATCATCTGATATTTATTTGATAGATTCGGTCTTCACTTGGCGGAAACTCATTTTAATCAAAAAATCTCGTGTACCCAATCATAAAAGAGGACAATACACAGAAATATTTTTCGTTGTCTTATGTCAATGGATTATCTGAAAATATTGCTAAATATTTCAAAAGTTGTTTCAATTATAACGCGGCTTTTAAGATAATTAATAACCTTAGTACCTACATAAAAAACAATAAAGATCGTACAAATAAAGAAAATAAATCCGGAGTCTACAAGTTAACTTGCAAAGATTGCCATTTAGTATACATTGGCCAGACTGGTAGACCATTCAAGAAACGTATCCAGGAACACCAAAGGGGTTATATATACAATTCTGTACATTCGACATATGCTAATCATCTTAAGGAATTTAGGCATAATTTCAACAATAATTATGAAATTATCCACGTTGAAAGCAAAAGTTCTAGATTAACACTTTTAGAATTTCTTGAAATCAACAGGTATAAATGCCCGTAAAATCCTTTTGAACGAACAAGCAGATGTCGATCATTCTCCATTACTGAATATTTTTCCTTAATGGCATTTTTAGCGGCAAACTCCAATAAACACCTAGAGTTTTTATGACTTGTGCTTCTATTATTTGGTCACGTACCTAAAAATGTATATAAACTCGGTTACACTCAATATCATCAGACAGTACAATGTAATACCTGAAGAAGCCACATCGTGGTGAAACAATTGTTGTATTAGTACAAACATTTTTGTGGAAATAAATTACTGTCATATATACCTTTTTTTAATCATCTGATATTCTATTCACGTAAGGAATGAAAATGTATCTTTTAGTCAAATCTTTTCTAACAAGCTAAACTGAATTTAATGTTATTTTCTCTTGTTTTTTGTTTAAAATTTCATCTGATTTTGGACTATAGTCGTTATTCGATGCAATTGGACTAATCATATTCAATTCTATAGAAAAATAATCGTGATTCATAGGTACGTTAACCAATCTATGCATCATACTCTGATATGCAGCCATTTTCTGATTAATAGGATAGTTGGATGTGTTCAAAACGTTCAAGAAAATTTATATTAGAATCTTTTTTTTTTTATTTACTTTCTCAAAAGTGAATTTGATGTTTTTCATCTTTCATCCAGAATTCAAACGTCTATGAGATTGTGACAGGCATTGAAATATGAATATATCCATATAAACATGAACGGTCACCTGTTTTTTCGGACTAATTGGACATGTCACCTTATTCCTGTTAGAAAAGTCAATTTTAATTGTTACACCAGAAGTGTTCGGAAATATCGGGGAGACCAATCATATAAAACGAATCATTCACCACCACGACAATGCAAACACTCACATATCACCTCAAATGAAAATGTTTTCGAGCAGTCAAAATCTTGAACTGAAGTGTAGTGATCTTAATGTTTAATATAGATGAATAATAAATACCATTTCCCATGAAAAATATATGTTTTTATTTGACCATTTCGTAACTTAAGCAGCAACCCTCGTACGCAAATTCGTAATTCTGAGAGAATTTGGGACAGCAAATATTTTATTGGTAGCGGAAGCGAATATCGAGGCTATCAACCAGTCATAAACGGGGTCGTATATTCAATATGGAATCGTCCACCTACTTGTATTGAGGTAGTGCAATTCTGTCGATTCCTGTTGTATAGTAATCTATCTATTGATCGAAATAGTCCGGATTGTCCCCATTTTGTGAATTTGGGCCTAAGGTTTACTGATACTTGAACTATGTTAACAGGCGCCTCAATTATCTCCTAGCAGTTAATTCTCATCAGGAACTTTGTAATTAGCGGTTGTCATTAGGTGAATGTTTTGGAAACATTCTGGCGAACTTTGTAATTTTCCCGCTAATTTCATAAATACTTTAAACCATCGTTGACACCACCTGTGGAATTCTCGTTTTATTATAATCTAGTTAGTTTGGTGTTCGCCTAACTAATTTTGGAAATTCCATCAAGTGTGCTGAAGATGATCAAAAATTTAGATGTTCCAGGGCGAGACAGTCAGGGAAGAATTCTTCATGCAGCCGTTCTAATTGAATTAAATTCGCATGAATATGAATATGGAACCTTGTTATTTCAACATTTAATTTTTTATCTTTTTATTTTACAATTTTAATGGCATATCATCAAAGAACTGAATGGAAAATTTTGATAGCAAACGGGTTTTTACTTAGTAGAGTGTTTGTTTAAATATCGCAAATATAAAGCAGAGTAATTCTGTCACACCTCTCTACAAATTTCAAGTTTAAAAATTATCAATAAATCATTTTAAAATTTAATTGAATAAAATGTATCAGGAACAATGTTTCTTTTCAGTAGACATTTCCTTTCGTGGTTCGGATTTCACTGTTTCAATGAGTACTCTCACAACAAGTAGGACAAATTGGAACCTCTTTCAAGAAATACCAAGTGAAAACATAAACCTAGATATTAAACTGAAAGCTGCTTCAGACTTGGATGCAGCTTCAAAGCTTATAACACATATGATTCAGAAGGCAGAAACTACACCATATCGATTAAAAGACAATAGTACAGAGAAGAAAATATCGTTACAAATTCGTGAGCTGCGAAAAGACAAGCTAGAAGCAGATCGCAGAGATCTCACAACTTAGTGGACAAAACAGAGTACAATCGCTTGGCTAGGGCACTCCACAAAAAACTGCAAGAATATTTCAACTCACAATTCCAACACTATATTCAAAATATAGACAACAACGGCAAACAAAAAAGATTACAGAAAATACCAAAGACCTGTACAACGAAAACCTGTAATCAAACAAATAAATGGAGAATGAGCCAAATATAATGAGGAGGAATCAAACTTATTTGCAACACACTTGTCACAAGTACTCACCCCAGCTAATCCTTACTCAGGTAATAAGGATACTGATATTGAGTCATTCTTGGATAATGCTTATCAGATGTCTCTTCCCAAAAAACCTTTCAAACTCAAAGAAGTTTTTCACGAAATCAAGAAGTTGAAAAACAAAGGAGCACCCGGTTTTGATCTGATAACAGGAGAGATTTTGAAAAAACTGCCACAGAAAGCTACAATATTACTCAGTACGATATATTGGGTGTTCTTTTAGAGTGATAGAACTTTCGATAGGGATAACTGTGATTTGACAGGAGGTAAAAGCCATGACAAATTATCATGGAAAGACTTACGCCGCAACAAGGTTACAAATTGTTGAAATTTATTTTCAAAATCATTGTTCTATTCGCCAAACTTATAGAGCACTTCGTGAAATTTATGGTTTACATAATCGTCCATCAGAGCAGCTTATTCGTCAAACTATCGATAGATTTCGGACAACATTTTCTCTACACGATGCAGCAACAAGATGACAAAGAACTGTACGTACAGAAGAAAATATTGCTGCTGTAAGTCATAGTTTTAATGATGATCCAGATTTGTCTATTCGTCGACGTTCACAACAAGTTGGACTCTGTGCATCCATCACATGGAAAATTTTGCATCTACACCCATACAAGATCCACCTGGTTCAAGAACTAAAGCCACTTGACCATAATAAGCGTCGTTTGTTTGCTTATTGGGCCCTAGAACAGCTTGAAATTGATCCACTTTTTTATCGTAAAATTGTGTTTAGTGATGAAGCTCATGTCTGATTGAAGGGCTATGTAAAAAAGCAAAATTGCCGTATATGGAGTGAAAACAACCCTCCGAAGGTCTGCAGGTTCCATTGCATCCTGAAAAATGCACTGTTGGTGTGTGCTTTACACGCTGGAGGCATCATCGGTCCATATTTCTTTAAACGATGCTGGAGCTAATGTTACAGTGAATGGTGCACGTTACAGATCAATGATCAATGATTATTCGTTTGAAAATTTGAATGGTATCGACCCAGAAGTGTTTTCGTTTCAACAAGATGGTGCTACACCTCATGCTGCTACCGTAACAATTGATTTATTGAAAGAAATATTAGGCGATAACATTATTTCGAGAAATGGTCCAATTAATTGGCCTCCAATATCATGCGACATAACTCCACTCGATTATTTTCTTTGAGGTTATGTCAAGTCATTGGTTTACGCTGATGAACCAGAAACAATAGACGCTTTGGGAGCCAACATAACTCGTGTTATTGAAATAAGGCCAGAATTACTCGAAAAAGTGGTCCAAAATTGGTCTGGTCGAATGCAGTTCCTTAGAGCTAGTCGTGGTGGACATATGCCGGAAATTATTTTCAGAACATAAATCTCAAAAAATTATCTTTCAATAAAAAACATTTGGCTTCAATCTTAATTTAAATCTGTTTTATTTCAATTTAAAGTTCTATCACTCTAAAAAAAACCCGATACAACCGAATGATGAGTATATCTTATTTTCCCACCATCTGGAAATATGCAGAAATAATTATGATACCAAAACTAAATAAATCTGAGCACTATGTAAGATCCTGTAGGCCGATAAGTCCATTAACAATTCTGGGAAAATTGTTTGACAAACTTCTGTTCAATAGATTGAAGAGGGATATCAATCTACACGAACTTCTATCAAAACATCAACAAGGACTTAGAGGGAATCATTCAGCAACACATCAAATACACCGGGTAATAAACACCATCTCAACAAGCCTCGAAGAAAAAAAAATACTGTACTGCTGTATTTTTAGACTAATCTCAAGCTTTTGACAAAGTTTGACGTAGTGGATTATTCTTGAAATTGAAAAAACTTCTTCCGCAACCCTACTATCTGATTCTGAAATCCTACCTATCCGAACGATACTTGCGATGCACTATCTACCTCATTCGAAGTTAGAGCAGGGTTTCCACAAGGAAGGATATTGGATCCACTGCTTTATCTGATTTATACATCCGACCTTTCAGAAAAACAGAACATCACACTAGCTACTTTTGCAGACGACATAGCGACATTGACATCCCATGAGAATGCATCAAATGCTTCCAAAACCTTCAAGAATATCTGAATGAACTGGGACAATGGTACCGAAAATGGCGCCTTACCATCAACGACACAAAATCCGTACAAGTAACATTCACCAACAAAAAAGATTAGTCCGCCAGTTAAAATACGTGATAAACAAATACCAGTTAAAACAGAAGCAAAATTCAAGCTAAAAAGACACAAATAAACATCAAAATTAGACAAATGTATTGGCTAATGGGCAGAAAATCGAAACTATCTCTCCAAAATGAGGTATTGATCTATAAAGCCATTTTTAAACCAATAAGGACATACAATATCCAATTCTAGGGTTGTGATAAGACTTCCAATATGTAAATTATACAGCGACTTCAATCAAAAATACTACGTTCGCTAACAAATACACCCTGGTATGTTTCTAATTTGACAATACATAATGATCTGAAGATCTCCTTCGTTAGGGATGAAATCAGAAAA
This sequence comes from Megalocaria dilatata, assembly GCA_034642435.1. Lineage (NCBI taxonomy): Eukaryota > Metazoa > Arthropoda > Insecta > Coleoptera > Coccinellidae > Megalocaria > Megalocaria dilatata. The sequence continues at coordinate 18,710,534 of CM067863.1, read as the reverse complement.
CATTCAAGAAAATACCACCAAAATCTGGAAGGACATGAAAACAGCATTATGGATCAACTGGCAGAAAACCCATTTAACATAATAAGATTACAAAGGACTTGGCCAACTGACTTCAATTGAAGTATTGTTAAGAAATAATCAATAACTTCTACATGTCTTTTCACATCACATCACATTTAGTTAATACTTGTGAAAAGTAGACTGTAAATTTCAATAAATGTTGAAAAAATATATATGTCCAGAACAGATACAGTAATTACTACGGATTTTATCTGAAACCAAAGAATTTATTAAAACTTATCAAATTTTGATTATTGTAAGTTCGTGTTAGCAATAGTCGACAAATTTGTTTTGTGTGTTTCAAGACGTTTCGGTTAGTCAGGTGTCTCTGATCGTTTTATCCGTAGGTGAGGATTGTGGAGGGGTTATAACCACAGGTAGAGGTGTAGACTGCCTAATTTCACGTTCTGCGTTTGTTCCAGTAGGGGGCGCCATATTTGTGGGACTTTATTCTTGGGTGGCTGTAGAAGTGTGGATTTTGCTGTAGGAGGAGAGCCTCTTTTAACTTGAGCTTTTTCTAATGGTTATTACTGGTAGATAATCTTCGCTTGGTTCCATTGGATCTTATGCCAGATATATTCTGCTATTCCTGATTTGATTGTTTCCCCCCTGATGGTTTGACTTTTGTGTTCCTCAACTATGACTTCAAGTGGCCGTTTCGTTTCTCCTTTATAAGATGCTTCCCATTCATAAGGTATCGAGTAGTTGCAGTACTTGTTGGTAACTGAGTCTTTCGGTTTGGGTTTTCTCAGGAAACTTTTGATTATATTTTCCGATTTGAACGCTGTCTGGATGTTGTAGTCCCGAGCTATTCTGCAGTTGTTCACATCTAAGACTTTTTCTCGCTTTTCCATTAGTTACGAAACTACCGTTCCAATCGAAATCCAATTAGATAGTTGGGTGTATAATAACGACACGAATATTTATCCCAAAGGATTAGCTGCTCTATTAATGAATATTTGCGAAAACTGTAATACCAGAATTGTTGTCATAAACGGAATCTTTTAGAACCTATACTTGCATCCAAGAAAAATCGGTTACTTTCATGCATTGATCCTCAAAAGTGTTCACTCAGGTGAGAAGAAGTGTTGGAAACATTATTTGAAACAAAATAAGTTCATATATAAGTAATTATAACGAATCAGTTAATTTGGGTAAGAACTTTTATTTTTAAATAAAACGGAGAAGAATTCAGGACGATGGAACCAATAATTGCAGAAATATGGAAAGCCATTAATTATATGCGTTAGACATGAGTACATAATATTTAAAACTTATTGAAGCATTTATATCTTATAATGATATTCAGACCTGCTGCTCTAATTATGCTTAGTAGATATTAAAAATAATATGAGAAAATAAAATAAATGGAGGTTTATACTTGATAGAAGGTATATAAAATTATTTATATATTTTAATATTTACAGATATATTCTGTTAGCCTTCTACATATTCAATTTCAAAAAATCATATTTAATATTATAATTTCAGGAATTAAATTAATATTATATCATATAAGTACTACTTATATCAAACAACATATAGAATAAACATTCATTATAAGACATCCAAATGATATAACAAAATCCAATAAATATGAACTATTAACAAAAATCCTATAAATTAAATATTTTGTGTAGACAAAGATTTTGTTTCTGCTCATCCCTCTTATGAAAACAGATATCTTTCAAAAATGTTTAACATGATCTTAAGAATTTCATCATAAAACTATCTAACTTAGAAGATTCAATATTATTGGATATCTAACTAAGTTACTTTTTAGAAAATCTCAAGATATGTAAAAACATTACTGAAAAACAAGTTTTAAGAGAGATTTTGCTTCGTCAGTACTCAATCATATTATTCAATAAAATATAACATCAATCAACAACAAATATTTACTCACCTTTATCAATTCAGAAAGCGTCTTGGCACATGAATACTGAACATTTAAATGGAGCTTAATGTTAATTTGAAATAAATAGTTCTGTGGTTCATCATTGATCTTAAAGACTGAAAGGCAATTTAACGGCCTCTGTTATAGCACAAGGACCATCCGTATAAAGAATATTAAGGAAACCATAATTATATATTATGAATAAAATAAAATAAAAGGAGGTTTAAACTTGATAGAAGGTATATAAAATTATTTAAATATTTTAATATTTACAGATATATTCTGTTAGCCTGTCTACTCAAAATATTTAATTTATAGGATTTTTGTTAACAATTTATATTTATTGGATTTTGTTATAATATATCATTTGGATGTCTTATAATGAATGTTTATTTTATATGTCGTTTGATATAAGAAGCACTTATATGACATTAATTCAATTCCTGAAGTTATAATATTAAATATAATTTTTTGAAATTAAATATGTAGAAGGCTAACAGAATATATCTGTAAATATTGAAATATTTAAACAATTAAATAATATATCTTTTGAAGAAAAGAGAGATTGATTAAGTTTCAGGAAATACATATGATTAATGTCGATACACATGTCATAAATTCCATTTCAAACATTTGAAAATATTCATGTCATAATTTCACTGCAATGAAAACATTCTTCAATAAGCGAAATAATCATGGAAATCATGAAAGTTATGATCTCGTTTATACGTAAGATGAAAAATGCACCGCCATCGAGGTCGACTATAACAATTATGGTGAAATGAAAGGAAAAGTTTTCATACCGACAAAAATCACACCGAAAAACGTCTGAAAATTAATCATCTGAAATTGCTCGGCTGAAAATTGCCTTGTTAAGAATTGTCATACTGAAAATTGTTACGCTCAGGATGAACTCGGGAAAATCATCCTCCATAAGATTATATCTTGGAACTTCTCACAGAAAGTTATCTTGTCGACATGACCCATTAAAAATGTCTCACTAAAATTATTCCACTTGAGTTTATACCGTTAAAAATCGTCTCGCTGAAAATTTTCCTTTGAAAATTATGCGATATATTATCTGGATGGGAGCAGATCCCTTGGCACTGAGACTATATTTGAGGTAAAAGAATGGTTGATAGAAAAACGATAAGTGAAATGAATTAATCATTTCATTAACGAATGTTGTATCGTAAGTAAATCATGGCATACTGAAAAATTTCTTGCAAAAAATTTTTTCGCTTATGCTACTAAAGAATATAGCATATATTTATTTATGAAAATTCATTTTTGGTGTTATATAATTTATGTTCAAAAATGGATACCATAAATAATATATATATATATATATATATATATATATAATATTATATAAATATATAAGTATTTTCAGATAATATATTTCCTCTATTTCTCCAAAGTTATGTGAAACTTTCAGCACTTTTTCCAAAGTTTATTATTGTACTCCTATGGAACTACTTCTTCAGCTTATAAAATACGTCCATGAATTTAAATAAGCCTTAAAAATAACTCAGACTGTTCTTTGATTCTGTTAGAACATAGATCAATCTTGAATTATAAAGTTGATCTGTGTCTCGAAACATCATTCATTTACACGTGGTACGTTGTTTATATAGGTTAGTTCTTTGATTTTGATATTTTGAATATATTTCAGGACTGAAGACGGAATTGCTTAGAATAACATTTGTTTTTTGAAGATATAGTACATGCTTTGAGAGATTTCTGAATTAACTTGTTCGAATATTTAAATATATTGAATATTTCAAATAAATTATATTCTTTGAGAAGTCCTTTAAGTGTGTTCATGTTTTTAAAAGGCAATTGGTGTTCTTAAAGTTAAGACCAGAAACTAAATTTTTTCTCCTTTAAATATTTATTTATTAATTTTAATGACTTTCGTATATCTTTTGGTTTATTTATTCCATTTGACATTATATATTGAGTTTTGATTATATACGTCTATTAAATAAAAGCGGTGCTTGTTTTAGACATTAATTTAATTCTAAAAGTTTTTTGAATAAAAATTTTTTGAAATTAAAATTGTAGAAGATAAACATATTTTAATTTGTTTTGATATTAAAAAAAAAATACGTTTTTCAGATAATGTTTCAGTCGTTACTTTTTGGTAGTTGATCATTGATGTGTAAAATATCAATTTATTAGTAGTAAAACATAGTAATTTCTACAACTTGTTTTTACTATAAAATACGTGTTATTAGCAGATTATAATGTCAGTCTGTATACTAATATTTTCTGATGTATGTATGGAATATTTTATTGAAAACGAGGCAAATTATACTTATTCATTCGAAAATCAGTATTTTCTCATGAACTTCATTTATTATAATCACTCAATTATAATAAATGAGGAAATACGTATACTCAAAAACTATCCCTGATTTTTTTAGGATCCTTAATTTTTTAAGACGAACACTTGGAATGAAAAAGTTTCATTTGAATAAATTGAAAATGCAGCCAGCACCCATTTTACAATTCTTGAGATCGGAAAAACTTGCTGAAAAGCTTGTTCGGTCTTCCGTTGTTAAAAACTGCATAATTATTGTACTAATTGATTTCCCGCATTATTTCAAGAAAAAATACGGACATATGGTTTAATCCATCTAATATTCCAATTGTACGCACCTTCAAATGTTACGTTTGAAAATTTTTTTCAATACACAATTCTAAAGATTTCTTATTTGAGAGAATTATAAACTAAAATCGTCAGAATTAAAGTTATTAATTAGCAAACCTCTTCAAAGTTGCTTCTCGAAATACAATATACTGTTGTATATGTTGATGCTTCATAATTAATTCGAACTAATATACAAACTCTGCCTCAATTGAAAACAGGAGATTCAAAATTTAATACTTTTTGTCGTATCAAAGTAATGAAAACCTATTAAAATAATTAACATTATTGGACTCCATAGAAAGAATTGGTGACGTGATACCTCATATATTACCACCGAAATTTTTCAACGAATATTTAAACTAATAACAGGTGTTAGGTCTCAAAATTTCACATTTGGAATTATTGTTATCTATTGTGATTTTTTATCCCAAATAGGACTGGATAGCGCCGCCTATTGTCGGCTGTGAAGAACTGAGCAGAAACTGATACACATGAATTTTAAGAGATGGCACCCCATACACCTAAAAGTGGTCCAAACATTTCTAGGTGAAGAACAATAGCAATAAATCATCTATTAGTATCCTATAATCAAAACGATGAATACAAGCAATTAGGTACAATTTCACATATCGTATAAACATAAAGAAATATGAGGTTTCCGTTTATTGTTTTTTTCAAATAATGAACTTTTGGATTACAAAATTGTTTGAACGCTCTGAAACTTTCACAATTTACCTACGTTCTTTCGCCCCACAAAAAGAATCAGCTGATTTCCTCTGAACAATGAAAATTATTCTTGTATCCATTGCTATGTTACACGATATTTCGGTCAGAGATACATTACTGACCGAAACACTATGAAACATGTTTGTTTTGACTATCTCTATTACAGAACTTAACATAATAATTTCTAAACTATTTTTTACATTTTATGATTCCAGATTCAATCAATAATAATCTTTTCTGTTCTAGAACATTTTCCATTATATTGGGCTCTTTTAAGAACAGTTTTTGAGGGCTTGTTTTCGGAAATTGAGTACTATCCTTTTGACCAAATGTCTGCAATTATTTAAATTTTGCGCTTTAATGTAAATTAAAGACAGGAAGGCTAATGTAATATTTATTGAGGGTTGCAGGTGATATGAATAAACGTACAAAAGCGCCTGACATCACGTCAATGTGTTTTAGAATTTTTTGTATTGGATTTCGTGATTCTACTTTCTAATCGTTCATATATATCCTTCACATGGTATATTATGTATGAAATTCAGCCAATGGATGTCCAAAAAAAAATCAAGTTGATATTTTAATCAACGAGTTATATCCATGAATCTTGACTAAATAATGAAATATTCCCCGATGAAAAAAACACTGTCATATGGATATAGTACTAACAAAAATTATTATAGGCAAAGAACATATTCAAATATATGAGCTTACAATTTATCTAAAGAATATAAACTTCTCTCATTAACCGTATTCGTCAAAATTTTCTTGAATGGAGTCACTTCGAATTCTTGGTTGATTGTTTTTCACAGAAATATGGTAGTTGATAAATTGAGTCCTGTTTATGATTCCTGTGATGGTGTTGAATAGAAAAATCATCTCTTTGTCTTGTCTCATATCGTGAAACATATGTGAAGTATGAAATTTTAAATTAGTAATATTTCCAGGAAATGCTTTTGCCATTTAATGAGAAAAAATATATCTGCTATTGTATGATCATTCGAATCAAAAAAAAAAAAAATCAAGAAATGAAATGTTATATAAAATCAATTGAATATCTGGCGATTTTTTCATTCGTTCAAAACTTTTAATTTTGAATTTTCAGTCATACTTGGTAAATATTTTTTTAAGGAATTGAACATTTTACTCAGAAAATTCTTAATAATTTCGAAATACATAATGAAAATGGTCCTTATGTATATAAAATTAGAATATCAAAACAGATTTAATCTGTCAGTCTTCTACAATTTTAATTTCAAAAAAAATTTTATTCAAAAACTTTTAGAATAAAATTAATGTCTTATAAGCACGGCTTATATTTAATATACGTATAAAATCAAAACTCAATATTTAATATCAAATGGAATAAATAAACCAACAAATAAAAATTGTCAATTAAAATAAATAAATAATTATTAATCTGAAGGAGACAAAATTTTGTTTTTGATCTTACCATTATGAAAACCAATTCCTTTTCAAAAATGCAAAACATAATATGAGGACTTCTCAGAAAATATAATTTATTTGAAATATTCAATATATTGAAATAAATTAATTCAAAAATCTCTGAAAACATGCATTATGTCTTCAAAAAACAATTAGAATTCCGATAATCTCTTCATCAGCCCTAAATCATATTTTAAAAGATCAAAATCAACCAACAATAAATACAACTTACCTAAAAGTTGTCCTGCGATTATCGTTTGAACAACTAACTTTGAAATCAAGATATTCTATGTTTGTCACAAAAATCACAGAAAGCTGTGAGGTATTATAAGGTTTTCTTTAAACCATTGATATTCCATAATGAGATTTTTATTCAAGTCTCAATATAATCATATATTATGTATAAAATAAAATAGGAATAGTCTTTTTACTTGATAGAGGGAATATAAAAAAATTTTAATATCAAAACAGATTTAATCTGTCATTTATTCCATTAGATACTGTATACTGAGTTTTAATTTTATACGTCTATTAAATATTAGCCGTCCTTATAATACATTAATTTTTTAAAGAAAACCTTATAATACCTTACAGCTTTCTCTGATTTTTGTGACGAACATAGGATATCTTGATTTTAAAGTCAATCCAAAATATTATAATATTTCGGCCTTATTGGGAAACCTCTCAAATATCCAAACAGTATATTAAGAAAAAATCTTCAACTTATTGATTTTAAACAATTTCAATATCTTCGTGGGAAAGTATTGATTTATGTAATACTTTGAGGTATATGTATATGTTTTCCTTACTTTTAAGAATTAATTTACTATTTATTATGTTTATAATAAATATTTTCACTATATAACATAAATAGAGGTAAATACTTGATAGAAGGTATATAAAATTATTTAAATATTTTGATATTAGATATGAGATGTCTTATAATGAATGGTTATTTTATATGTCGTTGGATATAAGTGGTACTTATATGACATTATTTTACTTTAATTCCTGAAGTTATAATTATTAAATATAATTTTTTGAAATTAAATATGTAGAAGGCTAATATTAAAATATTCAAATCATTTTCACTATATGTCTTAGACATCTTCGGAATTTTGAATTTTTTTTCTTCAAAGAAGTGTATAACTTAGAAATTCAAATTATGAAATATGTAACTCACCAAGTGGCTTCCGTAAAAACAAAACTCACACATAAACAATACAGTATAAATACAAATAAAAAAAAATAATAAATACAACAGAAGATATATTTTTTATGTCATTATTTGGAAAATCTTTTTCCGAAACATATTTTTGATTTTAAAAATACTCATTTTGTAACAGTTTTCAGAGTATTACTATTTTCAATTTATTTGATATCCATATATATTGAAAATTATTATGGAGAAGTATTCGCATATTACAGATAGCTGGAATTAATTCTCCAGAACCTCTGCAGATTCAAATCTAAATATTTAGAATTCTATTTAAAGAAAACATTTCCTAGATACACTGTATCTCTTTATAGACATATATTTTATTATCATATGTGGTGGAAATTAACTTATAAAGAATCAAAATAAATATGAAATAAGGACGATATGATTTAGACATCACCTTATACATATATGCTGTTGAAGAATCACTAAAGTTCCATCACTAAAAAATGTTTAACATATAATTCAAAAAGGCCTCTGTTTATTTTCCTTTTTAAAGAATATATAGCACATATATTGTGAAATTTCATTTTATGCACGTGGTGGTTATCTAATGCCGAGTCGTATCTTCTTTCATTGTATATTTCTGTGATATCACCTAATTTTCTTATAGGCCATGCTTATCCAAAAATTGGTTAGTTGTTGCTAAAATGTCTGGTGATAAAAAAGTATTTTTAAATGGGTTTTGATGATTATTTTGTTCCTTCAAATAACTCTTTACTGAAGAGATTTGGGTTCGAATTTATCAGGTTCTTTCTCTGGAGAATTTGCTATATATTCTTTAAAAAAGAAAAGAGGAGGAATATGTATAAGGTGATGTCTATATAATTTGGTCATTATTTTATATTTCTTTTAATTCTTTATAAGCTTATTTCCACCACCTGTGATAATAATATATATATTTATAAAGTGATACAGTGTATCTAGGGCATGCTTTTTAAAATTTAATTCCAAATATTTAAATTTGAATCTGTAGAGGTTCTGGAGAATTAATTCCAGCTTTTATCTGTAATATTCAATATCGCTTTTGGATCTTTCAGTGTTCTTTAAGTGGACCATGAAAAATAACCGACTAGTAGATGTTTTGAATGTGTTGTGGTACCACAAGACCACTCATCACTCACACACTTCAGAATTTAACATCTGCCAAAAAAAATAACTAAAAGATTACCCTGAAACTTACGGGTTATTGAAGGAAAATATAACCCTAATTTCATAATAGTGAAATTAAAATTTAAAATATATGACATATTTATTCGAGTGAACTTTTATTTTCGAGTTTACTTGAAAATATTAGAGCTTTTCAAAATCATCAATCATTCCTATGGTAGATTTTATTAGACAGAGATGCATTAACCCATTAACCGTAAGTAGTTGGCGAAACAAAAAATAATAAATAGGGAATAATATTATTATCGAACATGTAGATATAAATCAGCTTTCATAAACACACTAATGAATATTTCTAGTCAGATTATTTATGTTTTTCGAACTACGGTAATGGTTGAAAAATGGGATTTAAATTGTGAGGCGCATTGTTCGAAACTGGTAAAGTCTTCTCACAATTTTCGTAACACTTGGCTCACAATCTAATGACTTAATTCAACACGAAAGTCAAGGGACATCATTAGCATGTTATAGTCTTGATCACACGAAAATTGTGTGTTGGGATCTGATGTTATACCGAAAATTTTGAACTCTGAGTGATAATTTTGATAATTATAGCGTCTAGCTACACAAGGTGAATTCTAAATTACTTAATTTCATTCCGGTACATGCCTAATATTCCCTACACCGTGAACAGAAGCTACGTAGGGACCATTTGCATTATGATTAATTGCCTCATATCCTCCACATCCTTCAGCAATCTACCACATCGTCCCCCATCATTATAACCACTGGTCAAGCTTTGTCAGTGTAAAATTGATAGTCAAAAAACCGAGGAATTAGTTTATAGATATTGACCGATCTCATTGATATTCACATCCTGTCAAACGCATGGTGTTAATCAACACATATTGAACATTTGGGAACCTTGAGATTTATGCTGTCCGCAAGGTTGAATTGATGAATTGAGTATTCTGCATTTCAGGTTAAATTAATCGTTTGTTGTTTAAATAATACGATAATATTCATTCTTCTTTGATGTTCGAATTGTGTTGGCCTTTACTTAATAATGCATATGTACACGGTATTCCAGAAGTGTGTACTTTTCAAATTATATTGCATTTTTTAATATTCGAGAAAATGCACACCCTGATGATTTTTTAACTGATCTTGCTACAATTTTTTACTTTCTTCAAATTTTATTTTTCCTATGTTATCCCGAATAGTGCTTCTACAACCTGTGATCTTCAGTTCTAAGCCAATTACTCCAGCTGGGAGAATAATGTCACTTTTTGCCGAACCAAGAGTTCAACATTAATATTTTGCACAACTATAACTGACTGTACTGAAAAAAAAATCGTACTACATCAGTTTGGCAAATTACTCTAAAAGTTAGCGCATCTATTAGGGATTCTAAAATGGTAAAAGACTTACTGCATTATTTCTTAGATCGGTCAAAGAAAAATCAGTGTTTCTTATAGAAACACAGTTTCGAACAATTTCTTCAAACATTCTAAAAATGATTCTAGCGCTTCCAATACTTTGAGAATATGGTTTGAATGAGATGGGGTGAATAGTGACACCACTATTTGGTATTGCCACACGTAAACGCAATATAGATCAGTACGCTACGCCCCTTGGTTTACTGCGCATCTTTCCGTATTTGATCGTGTTGTTTGTGTACTTACAACTTTTGGCTTCGTTAATTAGATTTGTTTGTTTGCGATTTGGATAGTTTTGATCTCTTCACGATAAACTTTGATTCTACCTGGACTAACCTGTGATTATACATTATACTGTATACCACACAGGAATGCATATTCCTGGCAACATGTACCTCATTTATGGGGAATTCAGATGTAACGCTAGTGCAGCTTCGAGAAAGTATCGAGAGAGACGCCCTAATGCTGATCGTTATCCGGGTCATCGAGTTTTTACGAATGTGCACCGTGTACTCTTCACAGACGCCGACTTCCAAACAAAGTGCATGGTGAAGGAAGAAGTAATTTCCTTACCTTACGTCGATATTGTGCTTCAACCAGTTGAGGAAGATCCAAGTACTTCGCTACGTGAAATTCAGCGAAGCACAAGAGTGCCCAAAAGTACAGCGAGTAAAAGCTCTGTTACCTCGGTATTAGGAACCTCAGGTTGCGTTTTGCCAAACAATGCTAAAAAGAACCGAAAGACACACAATTCTTAGAAAAAATTTTGTGGTCGGATGAATCAACAGTTAGAAGTGATGGTTACATGAACCTACACAATTTACACTAGTGGCACGTAGAAAATCCGAATTTAATGCGACAAGATAGATCTCAATATCATTTTAAAGTGAACAAGTGGACTGGAATTTTGAACGGAAGAGCATTAGGACCTTTTGAGTTGCCAGTGGTATTAAATGCTGAAATTTATTTAGATTTTTCACGAAATCAGTTGCCAAATTTACTTGAAGACGTGCCACTTAGTATTTTCAGAGACAGAAATATGGCTTCAGCAGGATGGCTGCCCAACGCACTATGCCCTCTTAGTTAGAGAATATCTAAATGAAGAATATCCGGGCAGATGGATAGGGCGATCTGGTACAATCTCGTGGCCAGCCTGTTCACCTGATTTAAATCCCTTAGATTTTTTTACTGGGGAGCAGTGAAGGAAAACATTCATTCAAAACAAATTGAAAATGTAACTGAGCTTCGGGAAAGGATTAGGGAAGCAATGCAATTCGTCAATAACGTAAGATTCGTCCGTCTGATATCCCGATATTTTTTGAGAAGATGTCGTGCATATATTGCGGCTGAAGGAGGGCAGTTTGAACATCTTTTGTGGATCTATTGAATCTTATCATGAAAGGAAACTTAATTTCTTTAAGGAAAACCTTTTTTTGTTCAATCTAAAAAAGGATGTAGTTAGTGTTATAGCATTTTAGAATCCTTATTTAATGTGCTAACTTTTGAAGTAACTTTCCAAACTGATGAAGTACAATTTTTTTTCAGTACAGTCAATTGAAGTTGGGCGAAATTTTAATTTAAAATACTTGGTTTAGAAAAAAGTGACATTATTTTTCAAGCTGGAGCAATTGGCTTAGAATTGAAGATTGCAGATTACAGAAGCACTATACGGGATAACATAGGAAAAATAAAATTTGAAAAAAGTAAAACATTGTAGCGACAGGAGTTCAAAAATCATCACAGGGTGTGCATTTTATCAAATAAAAGAAAGTGCAATATAATTTGAAAAAATACAGGAGTTGGATTTTCTTTTATATTTTTCTGATGACTATTATGACTTGACCTGTCTTGAAGTCGACTTCTGGGACACTCTTTGTTGATTTTTATTAATTATTATGAGTTGAACATATGACGCGTTTCGCTATATCAAAGCTTCTTTTGAGAAAGCTAGCTTTTCAGTAATTTAAATATGGACCCTATAAATCCGTTGTTTTCGAACATTTTCAATGCTCGCGTATGGTTAATGCTTAACACAAATCGTTAAATATGCCTTGTGAAGGAATCCTTTTGCCCAGGTACTCATACGATCTCCTTGTAAGATCTCTTTTCGCATCATTCATAGATTTTGCCCTCAATGAATCTACAATATATTGTTTTTCGTAAATAATCTGATATTTCTTCATGTAATTCGCAATATACATTCATACATTCTGTTAAGAAAGTACCGGGAATTATCGATTTAAATTTAAATCGAAATTTTTTTTCCTAGGTTGGTACCACTGTCCTTAATTACTATGCCAAGCTTGAGCGGGATCTATCAACTAGTGTGTTTGCAACAACTGATTAAGTCAGTCGATGTCAGAGTGCGTGCCGATTTTTACTATGGGTGATTACGTTGAGCAAAGAATTTGTTTAAAGTTTTGTGTTGCAAATTAATTTTCGTGTGCCGATGCATTGAAAATGTTGCGAAAGGTTTGGTGATAATGCTCTATCGAAAACTCGTGCATATCAGTGGTACAGAGCCTTCAAGGACGGTCGTGAAGTGGTCGAAGACTTGCCTCGTTCCGGACGCCCATCGACGGCTTCGATCGAAGATAACGTCGATAAAATTAAGGAAAGGGTGCTGGAAAACCGTCGTACCAGCTTGAGAGAGATAGCACATGATCTTAAGGTATCCCACGAGTCCGCACGTACGTTTTTGATTGATATTTTGGGCATGAGAAAGGTGGCCGCACGACTCGTACCGAAAGACCTGAATTTTCTTCAAAAACGTCATCGCGAACAGGTTGCTTCAGACATGCTGGATCGCTGTAATTCCGATTCTACATTCATGGAACGCATTATAACTGGTGATGAGACCTGGTTCTACGAGTACGATATGCAAACAAGCCAGCAATCATCGGAATGGGTGGCAAAAAATGAGCCGAAACCGAAAAAACCACGCCAAAGCCGCTCGAAAATGAAGGTGATGCTCATTGTTTTCTTCGATATCCGTGGCGTGGTGCACTACGAATTCGTTCCAGAGGGTCAGACGGTAAACAAGGAGTATTACCTAGGCGTTATGAAACGTTTGCGTGAGCGTATCCGTAAGAAGCGGCCAAATTTGTGGGCGAACAACTCATGGATTTTGCATGACGATAACGCGCCTTCTCACCGAGCTACGATTGTGACTGACTTTCTCGCCAAAAACTCAACAAACGTGCTTCAGCAACCACCGTATTCGCCGGGTTTGGCTCCCTGCGACTTTTTCCTCTTCCCAAAACTAAAACTGCCCCTTCGTGACACCCGTTTTGAGTCGATTGAAGCCATAAAACAAAATTCGGCGCGAGAGCTAAAGTCCATCCCGGAAAGCGCTCATAAAAAATGTTTCGATAATTGGAAGTGGCGTTGGCATAGATGTATTGGAGCAAATGGAGCCTATTTTGAAGGCGACCCAATAAATTTTGACGATTAAATGTAAAAATGTTGTTTTAATTGAAAATTCCCGGTACTTTCTTGACAGAGTAGTATATTGAATTAATGAATTTTGTATTGTTTTCCCAGGTCCATTCAAAAAGACATTGTCTTCAGAAATATTTGTTTTTCTTGAATTTACATACAGATATACACAATATATGATATCTTACCAGGTATTTCTCCAAAATTTTGGTAATATCATTATCAAGTATTCATGTTCAAAAATAATTATTTCAAAGTGTTTAGTCCCAGGTTCAGTCATGATGGGATTTCAAAGAGCTCTTCAATATCGAATGTCCAATATTGGCAGGATGAAATGAAAAAGTAATTAAATATATACTTCACACCAGTTCAGTATACAGAGTGGAATTGCTAGTTCAAAACAATAAGGTAAAGAAATATTAGTAGATTCGTTTTTTTGTATGTTTATTATACGGGGTTTTATTAAATATATACCGGACTAGGGTAAAAAAACACATATTTATTAATATAAAAAAATGGATACATTTTATTTTTCAACATAGTTTCCGCTTTTATCAATACATTTTCCATAAAGGAATAGGAAGATTTTTGTTGTATTATCGAAGAATGTAGTCGGTCGTCTCAGTTCTTCTTTGAGTCGAACAAACATGTGACAGTCACTCAGTGTTAAGTCTGGGTTGTAGGGCGGGTCCTCGAATATTTTCCAATGAGATTTCTACAGTTTTTCCCGAGGTCAAAGCCGCTGTGCGTGGTCGAGCGTTCTTATGAAGAAGAATCACACCAGGATGTGCCTCGAATTTTTTTTCGATAAGCCAGCTTCACCTCAACAAGGAGCTTGCAGTAATATTCAGCATTGATCGAAATTTCTTCATGAAGAAAATGAATAGACAATTGCAAAAACTTTTCCCGCAGACAGAGGTGCTTTGGCTTTTCGAGGTGGGACATCTTCAGGTTATCTCCACCCCATGCTTGCATTAACAGCGTTTCACACACAGCAAGACGATGTGCTTTGTGATTTGCCGTGAATAAGCGAGGAACCCATCTTGCCGACAGTTTGCGATAATCGAACTCATTAGAAATTATTGACTTAGTACTCCTATATGATATTCTTACTTCTTTAGCAATTTCGTATACTGCAAGTCGCCAGTCAGCTTGAATCTGCTCACGGATCGCACGAATATTCGTGTCAGTAAAGCTTGTTAGCGGTCGGCGGGCATGACTAACATATTCTATTGCTGCACAATTGAAAATTTTTTGTGCCCTTCATAGACTTGGGCTAAGTAAAGTCAATAGGCGCAAAATTCTGGAAGGTTTTACGCCTTCCCGAGCTGAAAATTTTATAACAAAGCGTTGCTCAACAGACGTATGTATCTCTTGCTCCGAAATGATGCTACTGAAGCCCAATCAACTGAAGAATTTTCCTTCCCTCTTCTTGATAATCCTTTCCAATACACAGCGTAGCACCACGCGAGTTATTTCACGTAAAAAAATAGGATACCCTCCTAATTACCAAGCGAATGAAATTTGCAACTATAATTACATTGGGCTAGTACCTGATCGAATCTGCTAATAAATTGAAATTTCAATACAGAATGTATTGTTACAGAATTCATTTTTTCACATAATTTATAATAGAATAGTAACTATTATAATTTATAATTATCCATTGATTAGTGAATGTTTCCACTCAAGTGTCTAATTTAACCATAATTTAATTGTTCAATTTTTAAATCTTCTGGAACCTGCATAAACACCGTGTTTATTGCGATGAATATATATTTCAGTTGTATATAATTTCCTCTGTGTTTATAATCAAAATATGGAATTTCCGCATATTTTGCTGGCCCGATTTCGGGTAAGTTGATCTGAAATATACAGGATCCTGCAATAGTGCTTTGCGCTTCCATAGCTGCTGAACCAGGCATCTTATAAATTCCGTTCGAAAGCAGGCTTCCTGTGAAGGGTGAGCCGCCTAGAGTTTGTATCTTGAAGTAGTAGGTAGTTCGAGTCTGGTAACACTTTTGCCATTCGTGTTTTGACTGAAAGCTAGTTTAATATTTGACATTAACGAAATGAGTTGATTCATACAAAAAATTATTTCCAAAGTGGTGAATCTCCTAGGAATATTAAAAAAAATGAAATGCCCTTACGGCAATTTGTGGATCGATTAATGAATTAGTTTTGATCAGCGTGATCTCATCGCTTTTAATGAGTGAAAGAGACAGAGAGATCTTCCGATGTACTATATTCAGATGCAAAGTGGCCCTGTATATGTGCGTTTCCCATACTCTATGTAGAATGGAGATGTTTAAACTCTCGGCCATATTCTCTCTAGCAGCAGCAATGTTTACGCCTGAAGGTACTTCACAAGTACGCACTGGATATCTAATGTCTGCCACAGATACGGTTTCATGAAATTTCGTCACAATTTTTCCAGCACTCTTGGTTGGTCGATTATGCAGGCGGGAAAAATCACTTTTCTGATTTTAACATATTTAACTATCTATATACGTGGCTGAGCCATCCTGGCCAGAAACATTCGGAGGTGTTCCTTGAAAGGGCTTCGAACCAAAAGATGGCATAGCTAGTGCTAGATCTCGACAAGGCCGAACTCAGAATACTTGTCGGAATTATGACAGGTCACTGCAGTGAAAGCGCATTTGCATAAAATCGGTCTGGCAGAAGACGATGAATGCAGGCTGTGCCTTGAGTACACTGAAACAGACATGCACATGGTCTCAGAGTGCCCAGCGATGAGTCGCATCAGATTTGAGGTCTTTGGTCAGGCTATTATACCACGCTACGAACTGAAAAAATTACTCCCGAACAAGATCATCGGTTTTATCCCAAAATTGACCCACAATAGTTCGCGCGGACGCAGTGGTATGGTTGAATAGACGCCCGCTCACTATAAATAATAATAATAATCTATATAAGATGATTGCTTGAACGAAAAACGCAGTGGTAGGGTTGAATAGACGCCCGCTCACTATAAATAACAGTAATAATCTATATAAGATGATTGCTTGAACGAAAAAGTTGTTTTTCCGATAAAAAAGCTGAATTCCTTAAAACAATTTTCAGCATATGTTTTGTTTCATTGGTTTTATCCGTCTATTGAAAATTGTTTGTTTGATTTGTGTAGCCAATGTAAGTGCTGAAGTGGCAATAAAAACTGTTGTTGCGGCACGAATTATGGCGCCTATAGAAAATGATGGCAGTCAGCAGTCTCCTCACACAATACCTGGTTCAGGACGAAGCAAAAGCACAATAGCTATAGTCAACCACTTTCTCGTTTATAGTGCTTTGAGAAACCGCATTGTAACGACAATTTTCAAAATCACTTGCAAGACATATAAACATAAGTCAGTTGTCCCTGATTTTGTGCTCGGCAGTGCATTTTGAGACATTTAATTCAGCAAGTATGTATATTACCGGAATAATTGAAAACTAATTCATTAACAAGCTCATAGACACAGTGGAGGGCGCTAGTTTTGGTCGATGGCAAAGAAAATTGGCAACAACTTCTCTCATTCAAGTTTTGCCCCTCTGATAAAAGAGGATGGTTCACTTGCAACTTCATCTAAAGCTCAAGCCGATCTCTTCACTTGGATATTATCTGCTAATTCGGAACTTCCAACAATTCCAACTGTTTCATCTAGGATGCGGGAAATATAATTCAGACCACTGACTTAATTCCAAGAAAGCAACTGTAGTAGACAGGATTCCAACTATTGTTTTAAAAAATTGTACATCAAACCTTACACCTCTTTTCTGTAAGATGTTCACTATGTCATACATGGAAGTAATTTTCCCTGATTCATGGAAGAAAGCACGAGTGCAGCCGATACCAAAGAAGGAGAGGAAATGTTCTCCATCAAACCACCGCCCACTAGCGATAATATCCATTTTGTCGAAAGACATGGAAGCAGCTATGAATCTCGAAATGGTTAGATATCTGGAAAGTAAAGACCTCATCAGTAACAATATGGTCTTCGCAAAGACCGATCAACAGGTGACCTTCGTGTGGTTTTCTCTGGAGTGTCTGCGATTGGATGAAGAGTTTCCTCACCAACAGGAACATTCATGTGGTCGTGGATGGTGTCGGTTCCCGTGGTTTTCAACGTGCCTCAAGGTTCAGTTTTGTCTTCCGCCCTTTTTCTGATTCACATAAACTATCTCCTCAGTACGAACAAGAATCACATTTTGAGCTTCAAGGATGATAGCACGTTGATGTTTTATTTCACCAGTGACAAACCTTAAACACCGTTGAGTCTCACCTCCACAGATGCCAACAAATCGATTCCCTGAACAAAGATTTCAAAAAAAATAAACAGATAGGGTCAACGGAATTTGGTGCTTTCAAATGTCTCGAAGACCTCTCTCCAAAAACTCAGTTCGTGACTTCTGATTTGATGATGGAAAACCAATTACTTCAATCAAGTGATTCCTTGCATCTTCTTAGCGTGACTTTCAACCCTTTGGTCTTTTGGTGGGAACATGTAACTGACATTGCGAAGTCTGCTGCAAATAAGTTGTGATATTTGTTTATGGCTAGGGAATATTCCAGATCAGGGTCTTTTGGTCTATGAAGGCCAGATCAGACCAGGACTCAAATAGTGCTCTCATGTTTGGAACTCGTTACAACTTTTGGAGTCCATCCAGAAAGAGCAGTATGCTTGATTAACTGCCCAAATAAAACAGCCAGTTTGCAATCGTAAGAATATAGAAGAAAAGTTGCCGACTTGTGCTTGTTCTACAGATATTATTACGGTCAATGCTCTACGCAACTGAAGGAAATGATGCCAGCAGTCGCTAGATTCGCAACGGCGCTAGGGCTGCGCAGCCAGCACATTCGCAGTTGAATTAACAACTCCGACAACTTCTGTTTAGCAGAAGTCCTTCTTCCACAGAACTGGCGAGTTGTGGAACACGCTTTCAGCTGATGTGTTTCCTTCTGTGTATAATCAGTTCAAGACGAGAGTAAACAGGGCACAACTTTTCACTCAGGGCATTAATGTGTGATCATTTTCTGGGGCGGTCAAAAAAATAAAACAAATGTGAGTGAATTGTCCATTCACTTTTACTGAATAGGTAAATTAAATTAGAGTGATATATTTTTAAATTGAAATAAAATACATTTAAATCAAGATTGAGGCCAAATTTTTTTTTATTTGAAAAATAATTTCATGACATTTATGTTTTAAAAATAATTTCCGGCATATGTCCACCACGACTAGCTCTGAGGAACTAGATTCGACCAGACCAATTTTGGACTACTTTTTCGAGTAGTTCAGGCCTTATTCCATCAATAACAGGAGTTATGTTGACTTCCAAAGCGTCTATTGTTTCTGGTTCATCAGCGTAAACCAAAGACTTGACATAACACCAAAGAAAATAATCCAGTGGAATTATGTCGCATGATCTTGAGGTGTAGCACCATCTTGTTGGAACCTAAACTCTTCATCATTGATCATCGATCTGTAACGAGCACCATTCACTGTAATATTAGCTCCAGCATCGTTTTTAAAGAAATATGGACCGATGATGCAAGCGTGTGAAGCACACCATACAGTGCATTTTTCAGGATGCAATGGAACCTGTAGAAATTCTTGAGGATTGTTTTCACTCCATATACGATAATTTTGCTTCTTTTCATAGGTGTTCAACCAGAAATGAGCTTCACACTTAACACAATTTTACGATAAAAAATTGGATCAACTTCAAGCTGTTCAACGAATAAACGACGCTTGTTAGGGTCAAGTGGCTTTAGTTCATGAACCAGTTGGATTTCGTATGGGTGTAGACCAAGATCTTCACGCAAAATTTTCCATGTGGTGGATGCACAGAGTCCAACTTGTTGTGAACGTCGGCGAATAGACAAATCTGAATCATCATTAACACTATGACTTACAGCAGCGATATTTTCTTCAGTACGTACAGTTCTTTGTCTTGCTGTTGTTGCATCGATTAGGATCTGCGGATCCTTGTGTTTTTTCTGGGCGATCTGTCTGATCTCATCTTATCCGACTTCTGCCGGGTTAGAGTCAATTTCTTGGCGGTTTCTTCTTTCGCCGCTGATGCTGTCCAACGTCTGAACTCTTGGCATGTCGAATGATTTGGAATCTGGAACGGCAATGATGATATCACACTCAGTGACTGTCGTGTGCACTGCTCTGAGCTGTTGTTGCATCGAGTAGAGAAATGTTGTCCGAAATATATCGACAGTTCGACGAATAAGCTGCTCTGATGGACGATTATGTAAACCATAAATTTCACTATGCTCAATAAGTTTGGCGAAGAGAACACTGATTTTGAGAACAAATTACAACAATTTGTACACGTTATTGCGGCGTGAGTCTTTCCATGATAATTTGTCAATGCTTACTGAACAGAAATGTCAAAACAACATGACCTTTTGTCAAATCACAGTGATCCCTATCCAAAGTTTTATCACTCTAAAAAAAACACCCGATATATTAAACCCCGTATAGTCAATCTCGATGAAAAAGGTTATTTTAGAATATGCTTAAATATAAAGGAGATTTCATTCGATTGTGAAAAGTTTGGTCAGGTACAATTAATTATTAAACAAAATGTAACTCATCATTCCTACTTTTAGTAATATTTCATAGAAACTATATTGTTAATATTGAAGATATTTGTCTGTTTTTATTTTTCAGTCAAACCCTTTTTATCCACTGTAGAAAAGCAGGGCGATGGCGAACTCGTTATCAAAAGAACACTCCGTATAATTCGAAAGACAAGGATGTTTCCGATTGTATCTAGAAGGGAATAACATGTCGAGTCATGCACTTAGATGTTCCTAATTTCATACTATCAACTACAGTTAACAGATAAGAATGGGAATAATTATTTTTCCTCTAGAAACTTCTGACGTAAACAATTCGAAGCAGGGGATGCGTTTTCCAGGAGCGTCTGATTGGCGCTTTTCTCGTGCTTTCCATTATTATTTTTGGCCAAATCGGCTGAATGACACAGGGCCGTCTAGACAATCCGATTAAGGGAAACAGATCCCGCCGACTTGAACAAGGATACATTATGAGATTAAAATCAACAAATTAACGCTTTATTGGCCCGATATGCTTTTCTGAATTACCGTAGAGAAAATTGAGCGATAAATCTTTGATAGAGCACGAGACGCTTTAGTCACGGGATTATACATATATTTTGTTGGAAAGTTTCGGGGAAAATAGGAATAGAACGGCAACAGAGCGGTCAGTGCATCCCAAATGGACGACTGATATTTATTTAAATATTTTAATATTAGCCTTCTACATATTTAATTCCAAAAAATTATATTTAATGATTATAACTTCTGAAAATAAATTAAAATAATGTCATATAAGTACCACTTATATCAATTGACATATAAAATAAACATTCATTATAAGACATCCGAATGGTATAACAAAATCCAATAAATAAAAATTATTAACCAAAATCCTATAAATTAAATATTTTGAATAGACAAAATTTTGTTTCTGCTGATCAATCTTATGAAAACCAATATCTTTCAAAAATATCCAACATAATCTTAAGAATTTCATCATAAAACTATCTTACTTAGACTATTCAATATTATTGGATATCTAACTAAGGTACTTTATATAAAAACTCAAGATATGTAAAACATTACTGAAAACAAGTTTTAAGAGAGATTTTGCTTCGTCAGTGTTCAAATAATTCATATTCAATAAATATAACATCAATCAACAACAAATATTTACTTACCCTTCAATCTTCTAGAAAAGACTTCTGCCGAAATGAAACCTTTAAATGTAGAGAGACATTACCTTAGTTAGATGTCCAATAATATTGAATAGTCTAAGTAAGATAGTTTTATGATGAAATTCTTAAGATTATGTTGGATATTTTTGAAAGATATTGGTTTTCATAAGATTGATCAGCAGAAACAAAATTTTGTCTATTCAAAATATTTAATTTATAGGATTTTGGTTAATAATTTTTATTTATTGGATTTTGTTATACCATTCGGATGTCTTATAATGAATGTTTATTTTATATGTCAATTGCTATAAGTGGTACTTATATGACATTATTTTAATTTATTTTCAGAAGTTATAATCATTAAATATAATTTTTTGGAATTAAATATGTAGAAGGCTAATATTAAAATATTTAAATAATTTTATATACCTTCTATCAAGAATTAACCTCTATTTATGCGACTGATATTTGTTTTCAATCCATTGTAATTTTCTTGGAAATTAAGTATGATGAATATGTCCGATATGAAAAATACCATGAATTGTTTACCGTGGTGAATTTGTTTGGTTTCACAATCTTCAAATCAGGGATGTAGAATCTGAAACGATAAATCTTCGATACAGCAGACAAATAACCGGTATTTGCATTGGATCTTTTATTAAGCGTTTCCTATCTTCAAATTCAGATAAAATGAAGCGTGTACGAGACATAATGGTAATTTTTTATTGTTTGAAAGTCATAGCGTGGCCTACAGGTGGCGCGCATCCGAAATGTTAAATTTTGTATTGAAATATTATTAGAAACTTTTTAGTTCTTCACGAAAAACAATTCTTTTGGAATTAATTTCTCCAAAATAATTAATTTTCATTGAATTAATGTGTTAAAATTCATATCCAAAAATCAGGACGAAATAAAAAAAATAATTCTGGGCACTAAAGGGTTAACATAAGTAGATACATGAAATGTTCTGATTTTTATGAGTATGAAATCCGACACACAGCTATTATAGCCTTTTCCAGACTTTCAATAACTAAATATGAGTCTTCAGTGTTTAATACCCATGTACATGGGTATTATACTATACAACTATTTGCCCAGTACACTAAAATCTATGAATGGAAAAAAAAAATTTTCAAGAGAGAAGTCAAGTCCATTTTACTCAATGGCTGTTATTATAGTATTGAACAGTTTCTTGTGGATACCATTCGTTGAGGTTTAATTTAATTTTTCTTTAAATGTAGGCTAATTGTATGACTTGTCCTATGGATTTGTAAAATGTCCAAAAGAGTCAATGAACTTTATTAATATGCCTACTTAATCACTCGACCAATAACATATCGGGTGTCTTTTTTGGAGAGATAGAACTCGATAGGGATAACTGTGATTTGACAAAAGGTAGAAGCCATGTTGTTTTGACATTTCTGTTCAGTAAGCATTGACAAATTATCATGGAAAGACTCACGCCGCAACAACGTTTACAAATTGTTGTTTATTTTCAAAATCAGTGTTCTATTCGCCAAACTGTATGGTAAGCTTTACACGCTGGAGGCATCATCGGTCCATATTTCTTTAAAAACGATGCTGGAGCTAATGTTACAGTGAATGGTGCTCATTACTGATCGACGATCAATGATTATTTGTTTTAAAATTTGAATGGTATCGACCCAGAAGTGTTTTGGTTCCAACAAGATGGTGCTACACCTCATGCTGCTACCGTAACAATGGATTTATTGAAAGAAAGATTTGGCGATAACATTATTTCGAGAAATGGTCCAATTAATTGGCCTCCAAGATCATGCGACATAACTCCACTGGATTATTTTCTTTGGGGTTATGTCAAGTCATTGGTTTATGCAGATAAACCAGAAACAATAGACGCTTTGGAAGCCAACATAACTCCTGTTATTGATGAAATAAGGCATCAATTACTCGAAAAAGTGGTCCAAAATTGGTCCGGTCGAATGCGGTTCTTCAGAGCTAGTCGTGGTGGACATCTGCCGGAAATTATTTTCAAAGCATAAATGTCATAAAATTATCTTTCAAGTAAAAAAAAGAATACGCTTCAATCTTAATTTAGATGTCTTTTATTTCAATTTAAAGTTTTATCACTCTAAAAATCACACCCGATATAAACTACTTTCATCACCAGTTTGAAGTAAACGTTACTGACTATTTTATTCGATCATTGGAATGACTATTCAAAATGGAAATGTGGACATTTCATTGGAATGACATTTCTTCTTTATTAAATTTCTAAAATTGTCTTGTATTATTAATTTTGAATATTTCAGGTTATATTGAGAGGACTAAATATCTAGGTATAACAATAGATTGCCATTTGAGATGGAACTTTCACAATGAACAGGTCTGTGGTGCTCTCAGATCTATGCTGCAGAAATTCAGATACCTCGCAAACATTGTGGACTTGTCCCATTTGAAGATGGTTTATTTTGCCCTTGTGGAATCCAGACTGGGATATGGAACACTGGGCTGGGGGGAACTCCATGGTTCGCATCTGGAGAATCTGAATATGCTTCAGAGGTATTTTCTCAGGATCGTCCTCAGGAAAGACCGCCTGTTTCCATCCGATGCGTTTTTTACCGAGGCTCGAGTTTTAGATCCACGAAAATTGTACTTCCTGGAGATTACCTTGTTCTGCCACAAAAACGGAAGTACACTAGAGCAAGTCTCCCATGGGTTCAACACTTGAATAAAGACTAATGAAATGTTTACACTTCCAACGTCCTTAAAATCAGTTGGACAAAGGTGTCATGTGTTTCTTGCTTCAAGGGTGTACAATTTCTTGCCCTCATTTTTGAGAGGCATCTGTTCATATAGCTTCTTCAGGTCGAAGCTTCGACAGTACTTGATTGATTGCTGAGGACAGATACAGAAAAAAGGATTTTGTAGATGAGCGGCAGGAGTTGAGTTAAATGTGAGAGTGTGAACGGGTGATCCAACCGATTTCTGTGATTTTATTTGAGCTGTTTTAATTTCAATGATGTTGTGGTGGGTTTTCATGGTTGAGGCGTCTTTGTCTCCGATAATCTTATCAAACTTTGCGTAATATAAGTTGTTATTTATTGCCCATTTTGTTGATTTATTGTTGATTTTTTACATATATAATATGTATATATAACGCGTCTGGAATTCACCCAGGTTCTTCTTGGGGTTTCACGGCAATTGCCAATTGTTTTGGTTAGCCGACAGAGTGTTACAACTACCTATGTATTATCGTCTGTTATTATCGCAAAAAGGGTAGTTTTATCCTCAAATATTTCACAAAATGCAGTGTCAAAGCAATAAACGTAAACGCGTTGTTATCAGCTTGCAGGAAAAACCTGAAGCGGTTCGAGGATTAGATAATTTGCTTAAAAATATAGAAAAGGATTTAGGCATAGGCGTGAGTACGGTTGCAGAATGGAGAAAGAATCGCGAAAAACTTGAAAAACGGTATAGTGTTTTGTCATCGCCGACCTCGGCACGAAAAAGTATGAAAAGAGGTGAATACGAAAAAGTGTATGATTCTTTATTTTTATGGTTTACACAGAATCGAGAACGTGGAATACCAATTTCGGGGACCATTTAAGAACAAAAAGTAGTGAGTTTAAGGGGAGAATTACCTGTCATTGAAGCGTCTGAAAGTTTTCCTGCCAGTGATGGATGGCTAGACCGATGGAATAAAGACATGGTGTATGTCAGCTGAAAGTTTGTGGGAAAAAGATGTCTGCCGATGTATCTGCCACGAAAAAATTCGTAGAGAATTTTATGGAGCTTAAGAAAGAAAATGATTTACAACCAGACTAGATCTACAATTGTGCCGAAACCGGCTTGAACTACAAAATGTTGCCCTCAAGTACCTCAGCTTCAAAAACGGAAGCTGGAGCACCTGGTTACAAATGTAGCAAAGAACGTATCACTGTTCTTGCATGCGTTCATGCTTCTGAGAAACACAAAATTCCTTTATTATGAAACGGTAAGTCAGCAAAACCACGAGCCTTCAAGAATATTCATCCCAATGCATTTCCTGTTTTGTATGAGAATCAAAAAAAAAGGCTGGATGAAAGCAAATCTATTCGAAAATTGGTTTTTTGAAGATTTCGTAACAAAAGTAGAGTCTTTTTCAAAAGAGCAGGGATACCCTAGAAAATATGTTTTGTTATTAGACAATACTCACCCAAGTACGGAGCAACTTGAAAGTGGGAAAATAAAAGCAATGTTTTTGCCTTCAGCTGTAAATTCTCTCATTCAGCCTATGGATTATGGTGTGCGGGAAAATTTTATACGTAATTACAGGCGTTTGCTATTGGAACATATTTTGGAAGAAGTAGATGAGGGTGCCAATCTCACTGAATGTCTAAAGAAGTTAAACTTGAAAAATGTTGTATATTGGATAGCTTCAGCTTGGAATCAAGTAAAAGGTAGAACCCTGGAAAAATCTTGGTCAAAATTGATTCAACACGAGGAAGGACGTATCATAAAAGCAGAGTCCGACTATGAAGAAAGTTTACAGCAAATTTTCACGAAAATACCAGGATGTGAAAATGTTACGGAAACAGAAGTTAATGAATGGTTAAACAGTGATAATGTAAAAGATGAAATGACTGACCAAAGAATTAATTGAAAGTGTTTGCAAAGATGCTAATGAAATAACGTCATGACGATGACGAAGTAGACTGCACTGACAATATTCCAGTAAAAATGTCACATTCAGAAGAACTAGAAGCCTTGGAGAAAGCGTTAACTTATGTAGAACAACAAGAAAATGCAACTGCCGCGCATGTTATTTTTATAAAACGTTGGAGAGACATTGCGGCCAAAAACAGAAGTACTTATTATTATTATATTATTCTCTGGGAATATTTCTCTGATGTGTGATAATGCCGCTGTTTTCAGATGCTGTACATCCCTGTCTTTACGGAAACTCTTCAAAATGGAATAGACAGAACTTCGTCCCTGTACAAATTCGATGGAAAACAGACTAACACTTTTCTGATTGGATTAGGAGCATGAGTTTATTCGGAACAACAAGGAATATCGTTAGTCGTTTCCTTGAATTTTCCGGCAAACAAATCAATCCAGTCACACATTCGGATAGACATTTCGATTAGTTCAACGAATTCGGATTAATTCAATTATACACGTCAATCGGAGTTTGTATGATTGTGATTTTGGCGTATAATGTACTCGTATCTGCGCTTCAATTTCCACCTCAGTTCCTCTAAGCGAGAAGATTTATTATAATTATGATTATTATACCATAAACCCTTATCAGAATGTCGACATTGGCTGAAACGGGGATGGTAAATAGATCAAACGAGCTCAGGATAATTCTCGCGACTACCGTTTGATTTTCAATTTGTTGGGGATATTTTGACGGCGTTGAGTTTCGACAGATCTTTGCAGGTATCAATGGTCTTGTGTGTTCCTGCTTTGTTCCTATAATTACATGTGGGTTTGTACATAATTCTATTCAAGCTGCACTTGACAATGTGAAATTACGTTGTACAATGAGTTATAGACTTCGTGATAGCATCGACCGATAACCTATTGAGTTCGAGGTGACATATTTTAATGGCATATTGGTTTTTATATCACAGTAACTTCCTTAAACGTTATTACTTTGGAATAGTTTCACCTGAAGCAGATTACCTTCAGTCAAGATTGTAATGGAAATTGTTATATAAAACACATCATCCCTTTGCTCCAAAAAGCCATTAAGTAACAATTCAAACTGTTACAACCCTTTCATTTTGTATTTAATTATAATCAAAATGAGTTTTTATAAATTACAATGTTCAACAATCATGAATTTGTGATGCTCGCACTTGTTTTTCACTGCAGGTATAAGATCATCATAATAAGAATACAATTATATATGTTCGGATCATTAATGAATGCGACCTCGGACCATTAATGAACGCCGTCAAATTACACCAGAAATCTTGAGTAACGTAGGTGATTGTTTTCAGCAAAACTTACATTACTGTATGGAAGTGAATGGTGCTCATTTCCAGAATTTAATAAACTAATCACAAAATTGACTACTCTTGCACTATTTTACCTGTCATTTCGTTATCAATGGAAATTTTAAAGCGAAATTTCGGGATCAGATAGTACTCGATAAGATCTTCAAAATGAAGTATCGCAACACTTCTCATCCCTATTCAAAATCAAGGGGTTGTACTCACCCCCGTTAGGATGATGCGAAGAGTGGAAAAGTTGTTCTCCTCGAATCAGAAATTGACGAGTCCGAGTGATTTTCCATATTTTCATTATACAGCCGGAAAATCGAGATCTTGAGTTTTCGATGGACCACACTGTATAAGAGCGCCTCAGAACCTCTGAAAGTTGTTCAAAATTACGTACTCAGAGCAATTTTTAACAGAGAAAGGTTATTTGCCTCAAAATTATTATAGACTGAGGACATACTTATCATATTTGAAACATGATATGGAAAAACAGCTAATCCAACATGGTTATGAAACACACCAGGTGTCGTAGATGAATCTTCGAGTAGTTTTTTATCGCAAGGATTCCAATCGAAGATTTTTAAGTATTATAGTATTTCTCAAAAACTTCATAATATATTATCGGTAGATATTGAACATTTGTTAAATTATTAGAAATCCTAATCAAATTTCCGGGGAATAGATGACAGAAAATAAATGCAAAAATCTATTATATTTCATCACAATATATTTGACATAAATAGAGGTTAATACTTGATAGAAGGTATATAAAATTATTTAGAGATTTTAATATTAGCCTTCTTCATATTTAATTTCAAAAAATTATATTTAATAATTATAACTTCAGGAATTAAATTATAATAATGCCATATAAGTACCACTTATATCAAACGACATATAGAATAAACATGTAGAAGGCTAATATTAAAATATTCAAATAATTTTATATACCTTCTATCAAGTATTAACCTCTATTTATGTTATTTTATTCATAATATATAATTATCTGGTTTCCTTAACATTCTTTATACAGATAGTCCTTGTGCTATAACAGAGGCCGTTAAATTGTCTTTCAATCTTTTAGATCAAGGGTAAACCACAGAATTATTTATTTGTCGTTAACCTTACACTCCATTTAAATTTTTGCAGGGTGAGTAAATATTTGTTGTTGATTGATGTTATATTTTATTGAATATGAATTATTTGAGTACTGACGAAGCAAAGTCTTTCTGAAAACTTGTTTTTCAGTAATGTTTTCACATATATTGAGATTTTATAGAAAGTAACTTAGTTACATATCCAATAATATTAAATATTCTAAGTGAGATAGTTTTATGATGAAATTCTTAAGATTATGTTAATTATTTTTGAAAGATCATAAGATTGATCAATAGAAACAAAATTTTGTCTACTCAAAATATTTAATTTATAGGATTTTAACAGTTTTTATTTATTGGATTTTGTTATATCATTTGGATGTTTTATAATGAATGTTTATTTTATATGTCGTTTGATATAAGTGTTACTTATATGACATTATTTTAAATTAATCCCTGAAGTTATAATTATTAAATATAATTTTTTGAAATTAAATATGTAGAAGGCTAATATTAAAATATTTAAATAATAATATATTTGTCTCTGCACTTACAGGATGATCTAGCCTAGGTGTGGATTTAACATTGTATTCGGTATATATATATATATATATATATATATATATATATATATATATATATATATATATAAATATATATATATATATATACATATATAAATTAATTATATATAAACAGTTCGAATTGCTATATGAAACAGGGCCCCAGTCTGTACAATTCAAACTGTTAATTACCGAGTATTAATTTCCTTAGATTTTGAGGACGTGTGATTGTGAATAGTTCTACTAATTACCTTATTTCTGTTCTTCTTATATAAGATATTGCGACAGTTTAAGGAGTAAACTATGCCCAAAAAATAATTAATTATAGATAAAGTGTATCAGAAAATCGATTTGGTTGGAACCAAATTTCATCAGTTCGTGGCACCTCGAAATATTTTATTGCTCAGTTAACTGCCTCTCCTCTGCGATAATTGGACACTTCGACGCTTGATTAAATTTACTATAATGGAATTTTATGTTTATGCCATCTGGATAATTTTATTTTGGGCGATAGAAATATAGAGAAGTGATGACTTTTATGGCAGATTCGAATTAAATAATTAAATTCCTATGTGTTCCGTTTTCATGGTGTACTGAATTTGTGAATATAATGGGTTCTAATAGATCGCTTCAGCTAATAAAAACAACTACATTAAAACTTCTTCATGGGAGTCTCGACCCTGCTGTGCAATCTATTTTATCGTCGGTTCACTTTTGCCCTAATAGCGGATATAATTTTATTTCTTCCTATTCGTCGGTATCTCAATTTGCTTTTCGATACTCTAATATTTTCCTAACTAATAAACCTTTGGTATCGAGATGCCAACAATATTTCTGTCTCATAATTCAACTATCCCATATAAAAATCCTGCAAATTTTTTAAAGGGTTCATTTTGTTCTGCAGAATAATTGCAAATTGCTACTATAGTTAACCTATTTGTTTTAAATTTATTAGTCAATTGCCGAAATATTTGTACATGGGAACCTAAATTTTGAGCCCCATGTACCTCGATCGCTAATTATTGATGATTTATGAATTTATTGTTGAAGTACAGTACAGTATTGTTAAAGTACAGTAGCAAAAAAAATTCAATGATACTGTACATTCAAAATGTCATCAAATTGGCTCCCGAATGTTTCTTCATACAAAATCCCACGACTGGTTAGTATTATTTGGGCATTGGAATGTACTGTTATGAATTTATTAAATGATTTTTTTAATTATGAATTAAATTTTTGAATAAGTATCAATTATTTATTAGTAAGCAACCAATTTATGAATTTTTTTATTTAGTTTTAATATATGATTATAGTATGAATACTTGTTAGATCACCCTTGTATCTGGTTGCATGTATTGAGTGTTGACAGCCAACTCTTAAAATTATTATTTTGTTATTGAAATTTGCAATGTTGAATATTATTAATTTTGCTTTGTTTTATTAGGGAGAGTTCAACTTCAATTTTAATAAAATAATATTCAAAATGTATATTGAATCGAAGTAATCTGAAATATAACAATCTGTGACTACTAAACTAATCTAATGTCTAAACTCTATGTTCTATGTTAACCTAACCTTCTCTCTAAATATCGTAATTCTAATATAACCAAGAAATGTTTTGAATTGATATTGATGTTTTACATAAATAAACTTATTTCTACCTTTGGTAAGTTTAAACGTCCACCCTCAATGTCCTTTTATGATGGCTTTGCTCTGTTTCAGAATTTTGTTTGATTCTTGGAGAAGGATTCTGGAATTTTCTGATTTCCCAGCCCACTTGGTTGATTGCTTTTTTTGGATTTAAATTATTGTATACTTGGTATATGTGGGAAATTTCCATTTAAAACACTCAGGTAACGTATTTCTTGATTACATTTCCATTCACAATAATAATGTTAATTTCTTTTTAGGTTTTGGAACTGGATTATTGAAAAGTAAATGTACTACTTTGAAACAAAAAGACGTGATCTCTGCTATGGAGAATTTCATACTGAATGACATTTCCTCTGCTTCGTCCTTTTATAGTTTTCTCGAAAAACTGAATTCCAAAGCTTACTACCTTTGCCAAAATTATTGAAAAAATGATGCTTTCACTGATTTTACAAAATTCACATTATTTCTTGGCTTGAAACTATTCTAGATAAAATTAACCTGAATTTCTGTGAATAATTTGGTACCAATTTTCTTAAAATTGGTGGAGTTGAAATAATTATTTTCATATGAAGAATTTTCCAAATGTCAAAAAGTTTACATAATTTAATTTCTAATGCTTTTTACTGAACAATTACTTAAAATTACATATGAAATTGATTACTTTTCTTCAGCTTCGATGCTATTACAAATTTGTTGACACATAATCACCTTCAAGGATATTTCGTACATTCATAATTTCAGAATTTCTGCGGTAGACGCTATGTTTTTATTAATTAATTGAATTTGTCCTATTTAAACTATTCTGGAAAGTTAGATTCGATTCAGCTTATTATTTGCCAATAATTTCACTAAAGTTTAAATATAATTCATGATAGTAACAAATCTTTTCAACAATTTCTTTACCAATTTCAAACTAGATATCTAAATTCAAATTACTTCTATGTATAATAAAATAATAAGGAAAGGTTTTTTACTTCATAGAAGGATTATTACAAAATTTGAATATCAAAACAGATTTAATCTGTTAGTCTTCTACAATTTTAATTTCGAAAAATTTACTTAAGAAACTTCAAGAATTAAATTAATGTCTTAATAAGCACTGCTCATATTTAATAGACGTATAAAATCGAAATTCATCATACAATATCAAATGGAATTAAGAAAAACCAACGAATATAAATTGTCAATTAAAATTAAAAAATAAATAAACATTTTTTGTTCCAGGCATGCGTACTGAACTCTTCAGACAAATACAAAGCCCTGTTTGTTACAAAATGTATTGATTTCTGATCCTATATTTATGAAAAATAACTTTTTTTCAAAAATATAAAACATAATTTTAAGAACTTCTCAAAAACTAATTTATTTGAAATATTCAATATATTTAAATAAATAACTTCAAAAAATCTCAAAACATGTCGCACATCCTCAAAAAATAATTAAAATTACGATAAGATCAACTTTACATATAAAAAATAATAAAATCAATTAACAATAAACTTACCGAATGCAATCTTAAGAAATATGTGATCTTCAGAAAAATTCACTTAGGTACATCTAATATCCAAGGTACTCTATGTTCTATGCTCACAAAAAATCACACAAAGCTTATAAGGCACTTTAATGGTCTTAGTTAAAAACATTCAACACTCTATAATGAATTTCCTTATTTAATTGATTTTATTATTTTTTATATTTAAAGTTGAACTGATCTTATCGTAATTTTAATTATTTTTTGAGGATGTGCTACATGTTTTGAGATTTTTTGAAGTAATTTATTCAAATATATTAAATATTTCAAATAAATTAGTTTTTGAGAAGTTCTTAAAATTATGTTTTATATTTTTGAGAAAGAGTTATTTTTCAGAAATATAGGATCAGAAAACAATACATTTTGTAACAAACAGGGCTTCGTACGTTTGTCTGAAGAGTTCAGTACGCATGCCTGGAACGAAACAAAAAATGTTTGTTTATTTTTTTTTAAAATTTGAATTGACAATTTATATTCGTTGGTTTTTCTTAATTTCATTTGATATTGTATGATGAATTTCGATTTTATACGTCTATTAAATATGAGCAGTGCTTATTAGGACATTAATTTAATTCTTAAAGTTTCTTAAGTAAATTTTTTGAAATTAAAATTGTAGAAGACTAACAGATTAAATCTGTTTTGATATTCAAACTTTTATGTATTGTGACTTAAGCTTTCTTAAACATATAATATTTATCAATTGAATGCTCCCTGTGAGTTCTATTTAAGATTATCGAAAGTATTTCTTGATATTTGACTATGGTTTAAAGAATTTTTACTCGACTAGTGGTGGTTATGTATTCTAAATATGCACTTTCTTCAAAATTTTGGCTTGTGAATATGTTTATGAGTTGACTTATTGATATTTCTGTCTGAATTGATCTAATTTTATTAATTTTTATTTGATTACACTTTAACGAGTTAACACATTCACAAAGGTGAATCTTTTCCTCGAATTTTATTGATTTTCATTATCTGAGTTTTTAAATAATGGTTATTTATAACTCGTTTACAAGGTGTAATTCACAAAATCCATGACAGTATCTATGAATCCTGATTTTTTATTGAATTGAATATTATTAAACAAATTGCACCATTGACAGCTATAGCTCAATAAGGATAAAAAAAATTAAACAAGAAACAGAAGAAAATTCCATTGAATCTAGTGTACCCGGTTATAAAAAGATTTAACTAAAGAATACATATCTGAAACTCTCAGCTATAATCGTCAGTCGAGTTTATAGGATGATAAATAACACTTTCACAAAACCATATAACATACATTCATTTATAAGATTATTCAACTAAAAAAGTTAATTCAATTAAATATTTCAAACTAAAAGAATGAGAAATAAGTTGAGTTTGAAGTTTCAGCGCCGGCATAGCAGGTGAAAATTAGGTCTTTTCAAACATTGCCTCAGAGACTTAATAACAATAGCAGCTGGAAAGAACCTCATCAAAAGTTGTGAGACAATGGATGCCTCCTTTATGCCATATTATCTTCGTGGGTTAGCCCAAATAAGTTCATTTCAATTTAATCTTAATTATTTTGCTATCTATATCCTCAGACTTTCCCGGAATTGAAACCACTTCGAGACAAAAGATCTATTCGGAGTGAAAAATAACCCCAGAAATAGTAGTTGGGGTAGGAAGGATAGTATTCTCCAGATGATTTTCTATTTTTCTGGAAGGATCCATTATCGGGTGACGTTAAAATTCAACGGATTCAGAGATTCAAGCAGTCATTAGCTCTTAGATAAATTAGAATTCCCTTTGACTCTCATGAGAATTAAACTTTTCAATGCGGACGGAAATTATAGATTCGTATTTTTGATTTAATGCTCCTGTGAACTGATCACCTTGATTATCACCCATACTTTTCTTTTAGAGAGTTGTGGTTTATTATTTTCTCTATTACTGATCGTTTGAAAACTTGCCATGCAAAAGATTCTCTAGCTCCCTGTGATGTTTTGAAACCCTTATGAAGAAGTAGGATGAATTTAACAATCAAACAAAAAAATCAGACATACGTCTACACTCTTTATCGTTTTCTTGGAAATTCAAATGACATCCTACAACTATAAGCAATTTCCAGGGTGGCATAAAACACTCCACTGTGAGTTTTCCAGAAAACACCAAGACAGGTCAATTTTTCTTTGGAGAGGGACATCTTTTTATTGTAAATTCGTGGTTGTGAGATCATCCCCCCAAGGAAGGGTGACAACTCCCTCAAGAATCTTAAATAGCAACAGAATTCTAGTGACATCATTTTGAAATTTTGCAATTTTCTCTATGAGAAATTTCTGTTTGACATTCATTTCGTTGTAAATACTCGCTTGAAGTGATGGATGAACTGCATTAGGTGCTTTTTGAAGGATTGAGAATTCAATGTTGAAATTGTTCATCAGTTGCTACTAGATAATATTTTATGTCAGCCAGAGAGAAAAGCAATGAAATTGATCGATTTTGAACGAATGAAATGCCTGAAAGTCGGTCATTCAAATGTGATTAATTTGATTTCCAAATTCATAAACCCATGATTATATTATTGTTAACAGATAAGTTAAAAGATTTTGAATGATCTTAATTTTTTATATTCAGTTTGCTTCTTTGATGAATGCTATTCTTCTGTGAATTGTGAATGATGTCAACAGACATAACTATAGTTAACGGAGTCATTTGAATGCTATAGAAGAAGAGAGCACACGCAGTATCCAGAAATGTTGAATTTCAGATCGCTTATTGTTTCAATTGCCGGGAAAAACAAGAAACATTTTTAAACGAGAATAACTGCGCATTTATTGAACCGATTTTGACCATTAACGAACATGGCCCCGGCATTCAGACTCCAAACCATCCCTGGAATTTTCAAGACTCCAGCTCTTTCCAAAAAGGTCAATCGTTCCAGATTAAGATATGAGAATGGGATCAGAAATTTGAAGTGATCACTATATATATTATAGATATAGCTAGAATAAAAGTAGAAACAGCCAGTGCAACTGAGAATGATAAAAACAAGAAAAATAAAATAGAACACGAATGGCTGAAAACATACGGATTGAAAAATAGATAAGTAGCAGAATTGTATAAAATTGAATCTAAAAGAAGATGGAGTAAGAAAAAACTAGAAAAAAACATTACTATAGACAACGAGTACAATCGATTGAAAAATGTATTGATAGATTCCACAAGAAAGGTTTATGAAAGTAACAAGAGAGAAAGTAAGAAGGAGAAAACAGCATTGTAGAAGAAAGAAATGTAATTGTTTTTTGTAAATCAATAAAATAGCGGAAGTAAACATTTGTTTTTCTTATAATGAAAGAAATGAAAGCTCAATTGAAACTGCAAAAAATTCTCAAATCAAAGAAGTACAAAGTACAAAGAAGAACAATTATGAAAAGTATAAAAAGCAGATAAAGGCTGCAAAAGATCTGGTATTTTCACAAAAGAAAAAAGTGAAGAGAATTTGAGAAACTGTTTTACAGAATTCTTAAATCAGATAAAAATTGAAAAGGAAATGATACTGTAAATACAAAAGATGAAAATGGATTCAGGGACGATGAAGTATAAAGAAAATATTTTCAAGAACTACTTGATGATGGACAGAGCGAAATAGATTAATCAAATGAACAACTAGGAAACGTTCAAGTCAACTGGGATTATGAAATAACAATGGAGGAACTAAAACAGTTTGAAGCAATATAGGAGAGTGGTAAAGCACCCGGATGTGACATGATAACATCAGAAATGATCAAGAACTTGGGACAAAAAGGAATGGCATTTTTCAAAGGGTATGGAACGGTTAGTTAATCCCAGAAGATTGGCAAACATTATTGATAGTCCCAGTATACAAAAAATGCGACAAACAGGTCTCTAGTAAGTACCGAGTAACTCTCTTGAGCACAACTACGAAAAATTATTTTTTTAGATAGGAAGATCAGACAGAAAATTGAAACAAGAAGCTAGAAGAAATGCTGAGAGGCTTTACTAGAGGAAGAAGTAGTCAAGATAATGTTTTCATCATGAACATATTATTCGAAAAAGCAAGACAGGAGAAACGAAATTATAAATATAGGCTTTATAGATCTGGAGGAGGCGTTTGGCAAAGTAAGAAGAGAAAAATTCAGGTGCAATGATATCAAGAAATACGTTATATAGAATATATGATGGAAAAATTCAACATTGAAATCTTCAAATATTTCTATTCTCAATTAAAAGGAGAGATAACGTCGATGGTAATAAAAGTAATTGGGGTAGTCGTTGGTTTTTCCAAATTAGATGAAGATATTTAATAAAGGTGACTTGTTCGTGTCCGGAGAATTTTCTGAGAATTATATCGGTTTATTTCAAGTGATTCTAAGAATGTTAATTCAGAAGCCTTACTCTCGATATGCATAATTTCATATTCGTTATTCCAATTATGTTCAAATTCTATTAGATGGTTGGCAAATGTGGAATGTGTTGAATTTGAACCATAGCGCTTTTGATGTTCATGTATTCTTTTCTTGAACGATCTACCGTTCTGATCAATATAAACCATTGGGCAATCCTTACAAGTCAACTTATAGACTCCTGAGTTCTTATCTTTGTTTGATTTATCTTTATTATTTTTAATATATTTATCAATGTGATTAATGGTTCTGAAAGCTGTTATGTTATTAAAATTTTTGAAATAAAAAAAAAATTCTGAGGACGTTATCTCTCCACTTAATTGAGAATACCCTAATAAATACCATTCTACTTGTCCCACTTTCTTTAATACCTGTCAACATATAAGAACCTATGTAAGCTTTCACAAAGTACCAGTTCAAATGTAGAATATGATCAAGCCACAGTGTGACGAAACAATTGTTTTACCACTTGACTTCGTGATAATAATAATTTTCTGTTTAGGTATATACCCTCTTAATTCTATTTTATTTGTTTATTATTGTAATATCTTTTTACAGACTTGTCAAATGAATGGAAATTTGTTTGCTAATTAAATTGAGAATGTCCTGAACCGAGGACTAAACGTTTTTTTAATATATATAGTACTTTTCTGTTTTGTTTGTGGAATCCAACATCAGGAATCCACTAGTCGAGTGAAAATTCTTTGAACTGTGATCAAAAACCAGTAATTTTGTTGAAAATTTTTTTTATCCAATTCACAGGGAGTATCCAATTCACAATTATTCAATGTAAAGACTGCCAAAGTTGCAAGAAATAGAAGTAATTTGAATTGAGATATTTAATTTGAAATTGATGAAGAAATTTTTGAAAAGATTTATTACTATCATGAATTAAATATTAACTTTAGTGAAATTATTGACAAAGTACAAGCTAAATTAAACATAACTCACCAAAATAATGTAAATAGGGCGAAATTAATCAAAAATCAATTAATTCAATGGAAGATAGTGTTGACGTCAGAAATTTTGAAAATAAGTAGACTTGTAATTGTATATAAGCTAAAGTAATGTAATTAATTTCATAGGTATTTTAAAGTAATTTATAAGTTGTAAGCATGAGAAGTTGAACTTTGGTAAAATTTGACATTTGAAATAATTTACGGAAGAAAAACAAGACTTTCACTGTTCTGTTTAACATGAGATTGGTACCAATATCTAGATAAAATTCAAGGTAATTATTTAGAGTAATTTAAAACCAAGAAATATTGTAAATTGTGTAAAATCAAAGAAAGCATAATTTTTTCAATATTTTTGACAGAAGCTATAAAAATTGGAGGCATGGAAAAAGTGATTCAGTATTGAAATACTCGGGAGCACATACATGTCTCTCTGATTAAAGATTTTCTCTCTTTAAGAATCCAGTTCAAACATCTAAAAAGAAATTAACGTTATGATTATTGTGAATGGAAATGTGAAAAAAAATGCGTTACCTGAGTGTTGTGAATAGACACATCCCTCATATCAATCAAAAATTCAACAATTTAAATCCAAAAGAAGCAATCAACGAAGTGGGCTGGGAAATCCGATCATTCCAGAAACATTTTCCAAGAACCAGAAGAATATCCTGAAATCGAACATAAACCTAAATTTTATGAAAATCTCTTTCTGAAATTTTCCAAATAACCTATAGGCATATCTGGGTTAATTGAATTTCCATCCTGCAATTAACTCAATTTAGTAGCTGTATCGCAAGACATTCGGCAGGAAAATTGAAGAGGTGTAACTGCTCCTTTGACCTTCTCCATTCGTCCTCGATTTCATCCAAACATTCAAGTGTAAATAATGAAATGGGGAATATGTGGTAGTTCTCCAATTCAAGAAAATTCCTTCCTTCCTTTCCGATGGCGAATATCAGATTGGAACCGCACGCGACCTCATAATATTTGTTTCGCGTTGTTGCTCGACCCGAGTGGCCTGTTCCGTTCAGGAATTTATGCCAAATCGCCATTTCTCTGATATTTCTCATCGAAAATGGGTTAGATCGAAGCGCGTGTCTTCACAACGGGAATGGTCGTAGAAAGGAACGCTTCAGGTCCTTAGAGAATTGAGCTGATGATATCGTTCAGATTTTTATTGTAGGTTCGTGGCAAAAAGAAATTGCTCATGGTGCACAATGAGGGATTTTGTGTATTGCTTGACGAGTAATGAATAGGAAATATAACGAAGATTTTATAATTGGATAATAATATTTTATTGATGCTGTCCTCAGTTCCAAAAGCAATGTAGGATTGGCTTCTATACCTCTCTTATAAATGGAATATTTCATATCCAGATAGATAATTCACGGAAGGGATAAACCTTTTCGATAAAGGAAATCTATGAACTCCAAAACGTGAACATAAAATTATTCTTCTAGTTAGTAGAAAACAATTATTTTATGAAATAATAAACCGGAATGAACAAGTTGCGGTCCTTCGTGCAGAGAAATTTTGATTTAATTTAATGGTTCAACAGAAATTTGTCAATTTGGTGCAAAAATCGGATGCAGATTTTGGCCCGAACAATTTACTAAAAGGTTGAAAATTGAGGGTTTTAATCTACGAAAATTATTACACGAAATCTGATATTATTTTTCATTGCAAAATTATAAAAGTTTTCGTAAAATTTGCCCCGTTTCTGCTCAATCAATAAACTGCAAGCTGCAAGCACATTCTCGTTCGTTCATCATTTTGCACTACTCAAAAATTGAACTGGATAATTGGCGTACATACAACAATATATGACGAGAAATGAAAAACGATTTTGTATGAACACTGGTAGAGAAATAAACATAATAAAGATTCTGACTGGTAGACTCCCAGGCATTAGATCTTGACGTGATGGGGGCGCTCTCTTGACTAGGACCCTAGATTCGTCCCGGCGAATTGGAGGGTTAAGTCTTGGTGTCTAACGTAATGCCATTTCGCGCCAGTCACTGGACCTGTATGGTGGAAGATCTCCGAATGGGGCCCTAGTTTTACTCAGGTAAAATGGAGGGCTGAGCCGGTTGATTAACTCAGTGACAAGGGAGTCTGTCGCAGCACAGGGCTTCTCCCTTAAAACTGGCGTACTCTACCCTATCGCAGTATAAATCTCCGGATTCTGTGTAATGGCCGAGTGCGTTATGTAGCATACTGCGTTACCTCGGGGGGGTGGTCTTGCCCACAGGTGTTACTTGTACCACCTGGTCACCCCATTGGTGTTGGACTCGAGGGGGCAGTGGTTGAAAGTCCGCATCCTGGACTAGGGGGGTATTTCATTTATCTGTTCGCAGACCCCCATTTTCGGGATATTCTCATGAAACGACTCGGGGTTTAACGGGACTTGACGGTTCGACCGGCCTGTCCTGGCCCCTGGATCTGTGCGTAACTATTTAGGGTTTGGGGATCTCGACGAAATGGCTCCGCCATTAGTGCTTGACGCCAGGATCAATCAAATGACCTCACATGGGTTCGGTGGGTCAGGACGTACAGTCCGCTAGACGGTGCTCGTACCAGGATCAATTGTAGTCGTCAATCTTGAGTTTATTTTATTTTATGGGACTGCGTTCGGGTGGATGGATAAGAATTCCCTCCGGCGGGTGAGTTGCGTCTCAAACCAACTCGGGTACTGACCTGCTGAGCCAGTAGAGGTTGGATAGTGCTTCGCTGCTACCAGTCAGACGGTTCTGGCTTTCGAGTCGGGGCCCAAACTGGAAGCTGGTGGGTTCATCTCTTCGGAGGGGTTCTCGCCACGCGCGATGATATGGCGTAATCCTTATCACACTTTCTATCTCTAGGGGTGGACTGTGGAGACTGCTTGGTAGTCACTTGGAAAAGAGGCCTTCCTCAAATAGCCAATAACTATTCTGGTAGAATTCACCTGGTAGACTCTTCACTCCCCCCCTGTCTCTGTAACTTGTCTTGGTGGGGGACTTAACAAGTGTCCTAGTTTCATTCATGAAATTTAGGATAAAGTTATGATGCCTAAAGCAGATGACTCGCAATCCAAACTTCCTCACTTTCTTTCTTTCTTGCATAATACCATTCCATCATGTTGTCCCACT
The DNA here is from genome assembly GCA_034642435.1 of Megalocaria dilatata. NCBI lineage: Eukaryota > Metazoa > Arthropoda > Insecta > Coleoptera > Coccinellidae > Megalocaria > Megalocaria dilatata. The sequence continues at coordinate 18,669,500 of CM067863.1, read as the reverse complement.
CCATCTTTTTCCTACCGCAAGGCTTGGAATCGTACAGGGAAGCTGGCTCTGATTGACGACCAGAATTTGCGACACTGCGATCAACTAGAGAGTTGTAATCCTTTCAGTGGCGAAGGCGATACCCTGCTGGTTCTCAGCATGGGTTTTCCAACCTTCGTCCTCTTATCCGCTTAAGGATCTTAAATGGTTGCTGAAGGAAATAGGCAGACTACGACGTTTCGAACAAGTTGGGGGACTTGGGAGATTTGCTCTGCTCGCACCCAAATTTGGCTCCATTTTTAGATCCTGAAGCTCCCGCTGCGGGGTCCTGATTGGTCCGTTGGAGGACAAAGGGAGACTAGGACGTTTTGAACAAGTTGGTGGACTTGGGATATTCGCTCTGCTCGCCCCTAACTTCGGCCCCATTCGTGGATCCTTAAACTTATCTTATCCGCTGCGGGGTCGGAAGTGGTCCGTTAGAGGGAAAGGGAGACTACGACGTTTTGACGAGGTTTGAGGGTCCTGGAAGATACGCTCTGCTCTTCCCCAGCTCTGGCGCCCTTTTGATCCTAAAGCCCAATCCTTTGATGCTTCGGAGCCTCGCTTTTGGAGGCAAACAATAACAGCGATCCTGTGGTGCCGGGGTTCCATGCTGAGAAGCTGTTATTAGTGTTGATTCGTTACTTCAATCTTTCATAACTATAGAGACACTGCTCAAATGACTTAGTGTTGGGATCGGCACGGCGATCTTCTTTCTTGGAGCGGGGAGGTGACTTGTGGGGGTCCCTCACCTAGTTATGCTGGCGCAAAGTTCTCTATAAAACTTCCTTCAAAATTCCCATCTTTCTATTTCAGCTTATCGGGGGTCTGCTGGAGTATCAAAACTTGAGCAGAAACCCGGGACAACGGTGATGACAATGGTACTTTGATGTTATTAGACAGCTCTGCTCACATTTTAAATTGTACAATTCTGAGTATGGTAGACTCTTCAGGCTTAAAAAAAGGTTTTCTCTGTTAATAACTACCTTGAAATCACCGTTTAGTATCGGATGGGGCCTTCTCTAGCTTTTCGTGGTGCTCTTACTCTATTCGGTTTGTATCAATGAGGTTAACAATGAAAGCTTGAGGAATATTTTGCCTAATCTCCGTTAAAGCATCGACGAGCAGTTGTAATGTCTGAGGTGGGTCAGGTAGGTGGTGTTATTGCTGTGACATTGCAGCCCAGACATGTTCAGTACAATTTTTGTCTAGAGAGACAGCGAGCCAATTCATTCGGTTAATACCATGCATTTCTATACAGTCGTTGATAATTCTTGCCTGAAATGTCACCAACGCTTGCCGCAAAGGAAACAATAATTGATTTTAAAATGAAATCGCGTTAGCCTAACGCTGTCATGGTGGCGTTAATGAGGCTCATAAGATATTTGCGCCTACTGAAACAAATACCTACCCAAACGAACACTGGACCGCCACCGAAAAGAATTGTTGGCATCATCAAATATTCATTATACCGTTGACTTCGTTCTCGCCACACCAACATTCGCCCATCAGATACAGCCTGATACAGACGAAATCTGTACTCATCTGTGAACAAGCAGGATCTCCATCTGTGCGCGTTCAAGTTCTCATGTTGAAGAGCCAACGCTTTCTTACAGCCTAGTGCTTCCTTCTCAATCGCGGGTGCTTGGCGGATCTTCTTGTCCCCAAATTAAAACTGTGCAACCTATTTCAGATTGTTTGGATAAGAATTATCCTACCGGTAGCTTGTCGGAATGAGCTACTGATTCAGGATGCTGTGAAGAAGGAATTTCGTTGTGCAGTGAACCGATCTTGTGCAACGGTTGTAGCAATTCTCGAGTCACAATTCCGAAATTAAAGACACTTTGGTGAAAAAGAATGCTGTTTCACAGAAAGAGCGCGCCTAAAGTAATGAACACATAAGGATAAACATAATTCGTTTTCTCCCAAATGTACTACCACCTGGAATGATGGTATTTCGCCAGCCCTGCAATTATCTCAGTCTTAAGAATAATCAGACGATTCACGCGTTTGTTAACGCTCGCGGCTATCGAGTATTTCCTAAGTGATATCTTTCTGCTGTTTGGCTCGAACTCTCCAAACATTCAATATTCGAATGAATATGCGGAGTCTTTCAATAAGTTCACGGAAGTTAAAACAGTTGTTATTACCACAGGATTGTTTGTGTACACCGAATTGATGCGATTCGACATAATATAGCCAATCATAATCCGTTTATAGCATAGAAATAATATCTCTATGGTATAAAGGCCTAAATAACAGGAACGGACTCAAAATTTTCTGAAAGTTGAAGGTTGCCCTCGAATATTTTATATAAGCGAATTTTGTTTGATTTTGATGAGTTCTGCTTGCTGTTAAAAAAGTCCCAAATTTGAAATCACACTGTACGTGTTGAAATTCATATCCACCAATTCAACCTGCAGTTGTCCACCCGTAAAAATGAATAAATTCTGCTCAAAAGATTGAAAAATGCAGAATGCAGAATAAACTTTCCTCATGCTCAAATCAGACCATAAATTGCCGTAATGCTCAAAAATTGGCATATTCATATTAAAATATATTAATCCGGCTGATCTGTACCATAGCTCATACTCCTTATTGATGATTTTCGGTACAGATCAGCCGGATTAATTTATTTTACTATGAATATGCTAATTTTTGAGCATTACGGCAATTTATGGTGTGATTTGAGCATGAGGAAAGTTTATTCTGCTTTCGTAACGTGAAAATATCAAGAATAAATTTCTTTACTTGAATTAACACGCAAAGGTATGTCTTGTATGTATTTTGTATGCTCTAGATGGCGTTAGTGTATTATTGATATCTTAGAGTCACTGTCTATGTATTTTGTATACTATAGATGGCGCTAGTGTATTAGTAATATCTTTGGAGTCTCTGTGTATAGCGAATATAGATACTGGACAGATTTGGAGTCACTAGCATACATTGCACTGAAGAAAACCAATCAGTTAAATCAGAGCAATTTGCCTTTGTGATCTACAAAACCTTGACGAGTTCGTTCGAGTATAGAATTGTTATACAGATGTACGTTACACTGTCTCGATTTCTAGAACTTTCTATTTCCATAGCTCATACTCCTTATTAATGACATTGTACAATAAGTTGTCGAGATAGATCTTCAAAATATACATCTTCTAATCCTACTTGAGATGAAACATGGAGAGAGAAAATTTTGGGTAAGACGGAAAATATTGTCCGTGTACTGTTTCGTCTAATATTTCAGAAACTAAATTGCACTTAAGAGGTACACGAGATTAGATAAAAACTTCCTCTCGACTAAAAATATACAATACATTTTATATCATCCTTCACACTATGTACGTGACAATCCTTTGAGCTCCAGTAGATATATTTTTCAGATGTTGATCTCGACCAGATTTGTGAATAATACGAATGCCAGACCCTTTATTTTGCCATCAAATCTCCAGAGAAAAATACTCGAATAAAATGCAGTGAGTGGAGGTGACAGCACAGTAAGCAAATGTCACAAAATATTTCCCCTTGATAACTAAACATTTCCGTTCCATTGTATATTCAGATATATGGAAAAATACAACGAAACGTAGCAGAAATAAGGTGATTTATACGGTGACCATATGGCTTCAAGTTCCGAATTGACGTTAGAGAAAATGATAAATCATTCAAATATGGCACTGGAGGCTTAACATAAAAGCTCTCATATATAACATATCAAATGAATAAATTATCTTACACAGAAATTCGTATAAAAGCTCTTTCGAATCTTTTAAAACCTGATATACGACATGCTGAGCGTAATCTGCAGTCGACGAAAAGTCGTACGTTCAGATTTCACCGAGTTAAATTCTTAGAATTTTTTAATATCAGAATTTGGGTCATCCCTTAAACGGATATTAATGCTGCCTATTGCAAACTAGTTATAACAGAAAAGATGCTTCGTTTCACGTGTCTGAGGGATTAATACAGCGTCAAGAGACTGAAACATATAGTAAAGAAGAAACCCGATAATATGAATCCATTAAAGCTAGCACACATCCGAATTAATGAAATAAAGTTTCATTAAAACGTTTTTGTGAGACGTTTTTGTAACGCTGTTGAAAATTTCGGTATTTTTGATAAATAAACAGGATTTGCGGAAAGTTTAATTTTTTTGTTTTAATCGGTAAAAGAGCTTATCGTATAGTTGTGAAAATTTATGGTGATAAAGCTCTTACTGACTAGTCATGTAGAGAATGGTTTCGACGCTTAAAAAAAGAGGATTTCAGCGGTGAAGATAGAATTCTAAGAAAATTAATTACAGACATTACTTGATGAAAATCCGAGTCTAACGCAAGACGAGTTTGCACTTACGTTGGGGTTGACCCAATAAGCAGTGTCTGTACGTTTGAAATCTATGGGCCCGATTCAAAAGCAAGGCAATTGGGTTCCTTATGAATTGAAACAAAGAGATATGGAAAGGCAATTATTTTCTTGTAAGCAACTACTCCAAAGCAAACAAGAAAGGGTTTTACACCGGGTAGTGACTGGTGAGAAAAAATCTTTTACGACAACGCCAAGAAAAATATTCTACGCTTTGCCCGACCAATCGTTGCCTCTATTTCTGCATCCTTAAACTTTGGTGGTGCTCTGGACTTATTCAAGGATTATTTGGAGGATAGGATACAGTATGTCAAATTTGGAGATGAGCTCAGTCACCCAATTAAAATAAACACGGGAATTCCTCAGGGTACAGTTCTGGGACTGGTATCATTTCAAATTTTCATAATCCAACTCTCGTCTTTTACGAGCCTCGATATAGTTTCTTACGTTGACGACACGCTGATAACGTTTAGTGGTGGAACATGGGATGAAGCTTTGGTTGTTTCAATTCTACGATATGGAATTTCGATTTGGGGTGGTGCTTTCAATGATTACCTGAGAAACTTGGAAGTCGCTGTAAATACTGTACTTAAGATCATACGTAGGGTGGAAAGAAGATATAGTACAGATGGACTATATACAGATATATCACCTCAGTATAAAACAGCTATATATTCATTAAAGTATTTTAAAACAAATAAAAGGAGAAAAATACTTGTTGAGCACTCTTATCCAACTAGATAGCTACCGGTCTGGCAGTAGTATATCCAAGATTTGCAAGAACACAGTTAAAGCATAGTTCACTTTATCATGGCCCAAAATTTTAAGGCTTACCGGTTCTCTTCAACATGAAGAACAGAAGACACAGAATTAATCTTAAAGAGTATATATTAGAAAACTCCGACAGATTTTACTCGGTACTTATTGGTGCACGATAGGGAATTTTTATGATGATTGCGCGGAACATTCTGGTAGCATAATGATGAGGATATCACATACCATAATAATTTATTTTGATTAGTTAACTTTGGGTTCCTTGGCGTCATCTTTATATTGTAGATATTCAAAAGGTACGTGGTGAGGTGGAATTTGTTTATGTATGGGATTTATTATTCATAGTGATTTCTGGGGTTGTACGACATACAAGCACTGCTTAGGTCGTATAGCTCTTAATTTGTGTATTGGTGATGGCTGCAAAAACTTATGTTAATGAAAAAATTTGATTTCATTTCATTTGAAACCGCACGAACTTTTTCTATTCTTAATCTGAAATGGCCGAAATGATTTACGAGTAGATGAAATAGACAGAACAAATTTTAAATAGAAGGTGGAATCTGGATTCACAGCTGGCGACTCTCCGATTAATGAAGATGATTATTACGTTTTGCTTCAAAAGTATCTTAGGAGGAGACAGAATGGTTTTTGATGAATATGAGAGAAATTATGTTACTTTATAATCACAGTTGATGACGAATTCACATATTACATGCCGACTAGTTCGGCCCGAGAACTATTTCACTAAATAGCACTGTTCTGATCTAAGATATATTCCAGCTGCATCAGTATTCGCTATAATTCCCAAAGAAAAATTGGATAAAATGAACGGAGCTTTTGGTTATCTCTAGATGGAACATGGAAACAATTTTACTCCAAAAAACACTCGCTATAAGCATTTTACAAATTACTCAGAAAACTAACGCGTGCTTCGGTTGTTTCATATTTTTTCCACCATATTATGAGGGGCACGAATATTATCTGAACTTAAACTCATATACTTACCATTTATGATCCAATTCGTTTTGAAAAAATATTAATTATGGACATGTTTTGTCTTCATCAGGAAATATCGGGTGTTTTTTAAAGTGATAGAACTTTAAATTGAAATAAAACACATTTAAATTAATATTGAAGCGAAATTTTTTTCATTTGAAAGATAATTTCATAAAAATAATTTCCGCCATCTGTCCACCACGACTAGCTTTGAGGAACCACATTCGACCAGACCAACTTTGGAACACTTTTTCGAATAATTCAGGACTTATTTCATCAATAACAAGAGTTATGTTGGTTTCCAAAGCGTCTATTGTTTCTGGTTAATCAGCATAAACCAATAACTCCAAAGAAAATAATCCAGTGGAGTTATGTCGCATGATCTCGGAGGCCAATTAATTGGACCATTGCTCAAAATAATGTTATCGCCAAATCTTACTTTCAATAAATGCATGAGGTGTAGCACCATCTTGTTGGAATCAAAACACTTCTGGGTCGATACAAATCAAATTTTGAAACAAATTATTATTGATCATCGATCTGTAACGAGCACCATTTACTGTAACATCAGCTCCAGCATTGTTTTTAAAGAAGTATGGACCGATGATGCCTCCAGCGTGTAAAGCACACCAAACAGTGAGTACATTTTTGAGGATGGAATGGAACCTACAGAACTTCTTGAGGATTGTTTTCACTCCAATTTCGCTTGTTTATATAGCCGTTCAACCAGAAATGAGCTTCAACACTAAACACAATTTCACGATAAAAAAGTGGATCAACTTCAAGCTGTTCTAGGGCTCAATCAGCAAATATACGACGCTTATTATGGTTCAAATGGCTTCAGTTCTTAAACCAGTTAGAGCTTGTTTGAGTGTAGACCAACATCTTCACGAAAAATTCTCCATGTGGTGGATGCACAGAGTCCAACTTGCCGCGAACGTCGACGAACAGGCAAATCTGGATCATCATTAACACTATGACTTACAGCAGCGATATTTTCTTTTGTACGTACACTTTGTCTTGTTGTTGCATCGAGTAGAGAAAATGTTGTCCGAAATCTATCGATAGTTCGACGAATAAGCTGCTCCGATGGACGATTATGGAAACCATAAATTTCACGAAGTGCTCTATAAGTTTGACGAGTAGAACACTGATTTTGAAAATAAATTTCAACAATTTGTAACCGTTGTTGCGGCGTGAGTCTTTCCATGATAATTTGTCAATGCTTACTGAACAGAAAGGTCAAAACAACATGGCTTTCTACCTTCTGTTAGATCACAGTTATCCTTATCTAAAATTCTATCACTCTAAAAAAAACCCGATACCTCATTTAGTGCGGTTTCGAATTACATGACATTACAACTTTTGTGCTAGCTGCTTGTCCTCTGCCACAATATCATGGCTAAGAAGATAACGAAAAGTTAAAATATTCCAAACCTAAATCTCTTCTATCTTGAAGCTCTTTATGATTTAATATTAAATTAATTCTCATGGAAATCATGAATTTATCTGTCCAATCAAAAGAATTCAAACGAATAAACTTAATTTTAGTAATACAGATTTAATGAAAAAAATGTACAGAAAATTCTTCAAAATTTCCACCGCCTTTTTCAATACATTTCACACATAGTTTTTACACTGAATCTATCTACAACACTGTGAAGTTCACAAAATTTCTGACGCATTTCTGCACAACGCAATTTTATTCTTTCGATCAGATCCTTCATAGTCTGAACGCGAATTTGATATACTTTTTCTTTCAAGGTGTTCCAGACATGAAAATCCAAAGGCGTAATGTCGATGCTCCTTGGTGGCCATCTTATCGGACAGTATCTTCAAATCCATTGCACCACAAAATATTCCTTCATTAAGTCCGGTTTATTCCGGCTATTATGAGCTAGGCAGCCATCCATTTGAAATCAGACATTTTTTCTGTTAGCCAGGGGCATTTCATCCAATATGACTGTTAAGCTGCTTTGGATTAATGTAATGAATTGTTCAGCGTTCAGGCGATAGGGAAGTTCTACTGGTAGGAAAAGTTCACCTCGCATGATTTCCAACCACACGTTGAAACTTAACTCATGTTGGAAATGAAAAGAAATAGTTGCATGGGGGTTTTCTCTTTTCAATACATCGCTATTTCGTCTTTATCATACCCGATTTCGTGAAAGTGGCCTTATCAGTCCATAATATCCTATCGCCCTCCGCAGTCTGCTAACTTATTCAGGTACCACCTACAAAATATTAGTCTCATCTCAGCATCTTCAGCTAACCGATCCTGCACCTTTCTGAAATGATATGGATGTAACTTTTTTTTTGAGTTCTCGGTGTACGGTAGAATGATGAATTCTCAATGTACAACCAATTCGACGAGTACTTGTTGTGGGATCCTTCCGGATAGGTTGAAGTAGAGCATGCTGAAGCAAAGGTGCATGTTGGCCTTGCAGACCATTTCGACGACCTTCTCTGATTCGGAAACCACCAAATGAGCCTGTTTCACCTAATCGCCTGACTAAATGTCTTTGTATTTGGTTGTAGTGTATTGGGAAAACGCAAACCGTACGCTCGAACCGCTGCGCGAGCATTCGCAAATCCATAAATGAACAACATATCGCGATATTCGATGTTTGAGAAAACAGGCATAATTTTCTCGATTTTTTCTAGAATACCTATTATAAATTGAGTTAATTCGTTAGATTCAAGAAAAAATACTAATACCCAAAATTGTTGAGCGACAGAAATCGTCAGATTTTAAATTCAATGTTTACTACGATATTCAATAACAAGGAGCTTCAAAATAAAGCAAATTTGGGTTTGAAAAATTTCAACTTTTCGCTGTTATTTTCTTAGTCATGATATTATGGCAGAGGACAAGCAGCTAGCACAAAAGTTGATATGTCATTCGAAAGCACACTAAATCAGGTATTTTCTGCTGAAAAGAAAACATGTACATAATTAATCATTTTGCATCGATAAAACCATTGGAGTAATATAACTGATTTTGTTCAGTTCAGAATCGTAATATTCATCTCCTTACTACGCCCGCAATAACAATTTTTTGGCACACAGAACTTCTTATCTTGTAGCAAATGTAATGCCGTTTCCAGATATGTAGTCAAATTTGATGAGGCTATAAGGATAACTGAAATATAATCGATTTTATGGAAAAACTTGAAATATTTAGTGAAATCAAGAAATATTAAATTGAAGATGGTCAACATTTCGACCATGTGTTATATGACATTTTTTGTTGCAAATAACTTGTAGGATCTCACCTTGAAGTTTGGCCGATTTAAAGTAGATACCCTTAAAAGGGAAATGACATCCACAGTATGTTCTGCAAAACAGTCAATTTTTGCTTTTTCAGATAATGTCCTGTCCTCTTTGATTTTATTTCGTAAAGAAGAGTCCATCTGTTCTAAACTGGGTTATTGCGGATTTTAATTGATATATCCTGCACTCGGAAATGGGCTCCTTTCGTTATTATTCACTAACATCTTAGCTGAATTATTTTTATTAATATCAAAATTCCAGAGGAAGCTTTGAAATGTTCGTCAATTTTGTGGAAAAATATATTTACTTCTCAAGCTTGATTATTCCAGTTCCAATTTGAGAAATAGAAGAGTAGCTTAAGTACGGAAATGTATAGAATGCGTTTAATGAATCAGAGGGGTGTACCGTTAAGGCTGAAAATGGAAATGTGAAGCAAGATAATTTACATCGTCCTTCTATTGAATCGAAACGAAGGATTCCGGTAAATATTTGCCTCTTTCAAACGAATAATTCACTCGGTACGGTGAGGATTAGGGGGTATTAAAATGAAGTTCTGGGAAGATGGGCGTATAGAAAACACCCCAATAAATGGAAAGTAGAAAATATTGAGACACATCGCAACTTCTAGAAAATTAAAGAGTAGTCTATAATTACACGTTATCATTTATTGGGTTCTTCGGAAATTAATTCAATTTTTTTTGAGAAAATATGAGACAATTTTTGTAAAATGAATAAATATTTTATTAAATTACATATTGATCATCTGGTCCAACAATTTTTGCATTCTTTCTGGTAGTAACATGATTCCACGCTCATAAAATTTCTTGGTCTTTGCTGGCAAAAAACTGATCCAGGTGATTTTTGACCTCTTCATTTTAAGTAAAGGTTTCACCGTCTAGAAAATTTTTCAATAACCGGAACAAATAATAATCTGAAGGCACCAGATCTGGAGAATATGGTGGGCGTGGCAATGTATCCCATTGAAGCTGTAAAAGCCTTTGGCGAATGACCAAACTTGTATGAGGTCTCGCATTATCTTGGTGGAACACTACACCTCTTCTGTTGATTAATTCTGGCCTTTTCTGTGGAAGTGCATCATCCAATTTGTCCAGCTGATGACCGTAGATTTCCGAATTAATTGTTATGTTATCCCGTAAAAGCCCAAAAAAAATGATTCTATTGAAATCCCACCAAACACACGTTTGTTTTTTTCCATAATTTTAGCCTTTTATTGTTAGCTACAATTTCGCTTTCAATTTTATTGTTCTAATGTAATCATAACTCCCCCTGTTTATATTGGATGTTAATTTTCTGTATCTCATTTCAGAGCCATGAAGAAGAATTTAGAATGAAATCGAAACATGTCGGCGTTGCTTCTGAGAAATGGTTTTTTATTTCTATAAATTGACCTTCAACCTGTCAACAAAATCAATAATTCGAGAAAAAAAGGTGTCTAATCTACAACTGTAATGGTATATTCTATTTCTTCTTTAATGTTGATTAATATTTTTAACAGTTTTATTCTCCATACAATCGATTTTCCTGCTAACGCACAATGTGAAAATTCAACAAACTGAAACTTGCACTTTCTTGCTCGTTTCTATGTCTTCATTATCTGAATGATAATCTTCAACTCATTACCTTCTAAAAAATCATGGAACCCTATCATATATGTTGTTGCATGTCGTATATTCTATAGGTCAGAATAACTGTGCGATATTTCATATGAATGCTCAAATATGATTTAATAACGCCGTAAATTCCTCAGTTGTTTGGTTTGTGATGGTTATAATGCTCTCACTCATTTATTCCTTGCATGAAAGTTGCTAGTATTTAGTGGAATAACTACGCTCAGTGTAATTCTGGAGTGTACAGTAAAAAGAACTTCAATTATGGTATCATGTACCGAGAAGCAGTGATAAAATATGAGACTAGAAAATACACCTGTTTATTTTATGGTATATTCTTATTCGTCCTACAGAGGCTTGGAGACTCCGCTAGTCTTAATGAGGCCTGCAAATCCTATTCATATTCAACGTCAATTGGAAGAGTCATCCTATTCTTTCTTACATTCATAATAACAAATGATTTATATTTAATGGCGACATAATTCAAACATGCTCAGTATGAACAAGCTTCAGTTCATTGTATGACCAGTAGTGCAACACATTTTATGCAACTTTTACTGAAAACTTCGAGACCATACTATTCACTTCGCTTTTCTGTATGTGCACTCTTATGAAATCAAATGATAGTTTCCTAATTGAATTGAGGGATATTCGAATAATATGAATGCATTAAAATAAGTTGTGGGGAATAAATCACTCTTTTATGTATTTTCTATTGAAGTTCTATGTCTTTCAGTAAAATAAGATTATTAGTAACTCGTTTCTGCAATACCACGGTACAAATATACAAAGTGATATCAGAAATGTTACATCCAGAAGAAGCAATTTTTTCATCGTGATTTTTTGACAATGTTGTAGTCTTACATCAATGTTATCTGAAGCTTGGCGACTCCGTTGTTGACTATACTGAGTATACACGTCTAGGCATCGATGTATGCTTGTGGCATCTAGTTCCAAGAAACTTGAACTTCGTGAATTTACTACGTCAGACTCCCCATCTTATTCCACACCCAAGTGTCTCAGGATGTCGCAACAAGATATTCCCAAGCAACGATATTGTTATGCGGAGAGATAATAATTAACCAATAATTAGATAGTAGATGTATGAATGCAAAATTCCTCACCAAAGTTTCATCATTTAAACCACATCGAAGATTCTCTGTTCTTATATCCAACATAGTTTCAGAGAGGGAAAATCTACTAGCTTTGGTCCACAATGTTGAATACATCATGAAAGCAGTGGATGATGCAGATGATGTAATGCTAACCTGCATGGATCTAAGGCGAGCGTTTGATTGTGTCAACCATGAAAAGCTTTTGCATAAGTTGGAGTACATTGGCATAAGAGTGCCAGTTTTGAATTTGTTGGGGTTGTCCCTTAAGGATAGGTACCAAATTGTTAATTTGGAAGGTAAAAGGTCTTCCAAGATGGAAATTACCGCAGCATTATCGATGACCTGATATATAACGTAATAAGACCCTCTTAGCTGACGATACAATATTTTTAACAGAGCCAAGGGCAGAAATCTACTCCTAAATAAATCACAAGAAACAGTCAAAGATGCAGTAGAATGGTTCAGTTCAAATGACATGAAAATGAACGAAGAGAAAATTCAGGAGTTGATTGTGAACACAAAACGTCAAGAACCAAAAGGTTTTTCTCTGCTTGGGGTTTTAATCAGCGAAAATTTAACTTGGCTGAAGCACATAAGTGAATTGTGCCAAAGACTCTCAACAGCATTATTTTCAATAAGAAGAATAAAAAACTTGCTCACACAAAGAGAAGCGTTACTTACATATCACGCACATTTCCACAGCAGGATGAGCTACAGCATCATTTTATGGTGTGCATCTTCGAAGGCAGAAAGAGTGTTCCTGAAACAGAAAAAAGCTTTAAGATTAGTAGCCGGAGTAAACCAGGTCACTAGCTGTAAATCCCTCTTTAAAAAATATGGAATACTTACCTTATCATGCCTTTATATCCTAGGATGTCTTATGTATGTACACAAAAATCGGGATACTTTTCAGACACACTCAACGATTCACACTCATAACACCAGGTATAGGAACAACTTTATTGCTCCAAGACAGACTGTAGATGAAACAGAACACTGATATATTTAATGGAATGAAAATCTATTATATAACAGACTTCTACAATTCTTAACAACACTACATTCCGCAACATTAAAGCGAAAAGTCAAAGCGATGCTAACTGAATGTGCATTTTATTCAATGGATGAGTTTATGAAGTACCAGTTCTAGTCGTTAACTTTCTGTGTTTTAGTTCATACCTTAGAGTTTGTTTTTTATTGATTGTTGTAAATTTTAGAGTTGAAATATTTTAGTATAACATATTTACAATTTTTTATTTTATGATGTACATTATCGTATATTTCTTTGGCGTTCCCTGTAAGATTTTGAGGGTAGCTAATAAATTTGAATTTGAATTTATCTGTGTATTCATCTAATTGACTGGTGTATTCACATTTGTTTGCAAACCTACTATGTTTGAGAATATCAGAATTTAATTGATGTCTGTGTCGTAAATTTCTGCCAAATAAATAATAATACAAGATTGCAAAATGTGTTTGGAGCTTAGTGCTTCAGGTTTTCTTTCTAGTCCTTTCTTCAAATCGCACTCTCCCATTGTTTGCGAGATATTTCTGGGGTTTTTGGTGTTGACGATACGGATTAAGACCGTTGGTTCTCGAACCAGTATCGATTGAAATATTTCATAAGGGTTCGTGGTTCTTGACGGTTCTCAGTTCTCGCTCGGTTGTCAGCGCTCGAACCAGGATCGATTGAAGCATTTATTATAGAGATTTTTCTTGTTCCTTGAGTTTCCTGCTGGGTGGTGGAAATCAACACCTTCGGCGTATGAGTTGCGTTCCAAACAATTCGGGTAATGACCTGGAGAACCAGAAGTGGTTGGATAGTGTTTCACTGGTACCAGTCACGGTGTAGGTTTTCGAACAGAAGCCCAAACTGGAAGCGGAATGAGTTAAAAACTCCATTGAGGGGGTTTTTGTTGTGCGCAATGATAAGGCGTATCCTTATCACACATCCTGCTCTCCGGCTTTGTGGAAACTGCTTGATGGTCACCTGGTGGAAGAGCCATGCTCACATGCCAGTAACTACAATGGTGATGTTTATTCCTTTACCTTCTTCTGTCTACACACGACACTAAACCTTACCGTCATTACAGTGCAGAAACACGTCTCGATACTTTCTAGATAAGACAAATTTCTCAATAGGCAATCATTTTACTCCTGTCAAAGGCTTAAAAGTAGTGATAACTTTGATGTCTTCGAACTTAAGGTATTTTGATACGCTTAACACTATTACATGGAGGCGCAATAACTAAATATATGTGTACAAGTAAGCTCTAATGAACGGGTTTCTTCAATTTGTTTTTATTTTTTACTATATCTCATACTGTAGGTTCTTTGATTTCTTCGGATTATTTTATATTCCTTTGTCAGATTGAAAAGTTTACAGTTAAAAATTATCGAATATATTTTATGTTACATACGCTAGCTCAGCTTTATATAATGAGTTTTGATTTAATATTTCTACTAAATTTAAGCAGTGCTTATAAGACATTAATTCAATTCTAAAAGTTTTTGAATATTTTTTGAAATTGAAATTTATAGGAGACTAATAGAATAAATCTGTTCTGATGTTTAAATTTTAAATATATTATATCTACCTTAGTTGGAAATTATTCTAATGCGCCTTAAAATGGCACATTAGAATAATTTTCAACTAAGTTAGATGAATTTGTTAAAAATGGGATTATTTCCAAAAAAAATTGGCTACAATTTCAGCAAGAATTTACCAAGTGTTATATCATCTTGGAATTCTTACTAAATGTGCCAAATAACAATAATAATTCTAAATTGTTTTTCGAAGATGTTCTGCATGTTTTAGGAATTTGTTTGAAGGAACTTATTTTGAGCAAGTTGTTTTTGAAGAAGTTTTTGAGGTTATGTTTTGTATTATAGAAACGGAATTTGGTTTTAATAAAACGAGAACGACACAAAATTTTGTCCCCTCAAAGTATTTATTCAGTAGTTTTAATTGATAATTTATATTCCTTTGAATTCTTTTATTCCCGTTGGTACTGCGTGATAGTGTTTTATTCTATATATCTACTTAATTGACACAGTTTATTCTTAGACATTTATTTAATTCAATTCTAAAAGTTTTCGAATAAAAATATTTTGAAATTAAAATTTAAAGAGGTTAATAGAATAAATCTGTATGATATTTAATATTTTTCGAAGAATCCTTTTATTAAGTAAAAAACCTGGCTCTTTCCGATTGAAAGAGTGTTTAAGGATGGACTGGAGCAGTCCTCAATTCCAAAAAAAAGTTAACTAAGATATTTTGGTAGAATAACAGCTATTTTGAAAATATTGTTTTTAATGGTTTGAAACGATTTTTTTTTGCCTCATTTCGCAGACAACCACAAATAACGACCTTTTCAAATGTCTTGGTTAGAATAATGAGCAAGTGGTGTATTTGTTTCCGAGGACTAATTAATTAAACTAAATAGATTCGGGTTCTGCCAGCTATCGCAGTTAGTTATTTTCACGTTTAATTATGTCGTTTCACACAAAGTTTTAATTCTCCTGACACCGAAAACCGTGTTAGTCATAACGATATCTGAAACACTAGGCATTCATTCTGCTTTGTCTCGGGAAGAGCTGAACCTCGTTTCAATCTTCATTGTTCTATATCGTTATCTTTCTATTTGTATCGTGTATCCTCCTTCATACAAGGCATCTAAATCAGATCCCCGCAGAAAAATGGATGAAAGAGAGTGACGCTCACTCTGGAGTCTTAACCAACTTTCATACGAGCTCTCTACTCAAGATTATCATATTACGAATTCTTCAGTATTTTGTTACCTCCCACTTGAACTCGGTTTATTTTAATTAGCGGTGAAACTCGATTAGAATGTCAGCATGTGCGAACATCAAATTTATTCCACTTGTAATATCAGGTAATTTTTAGAGCTCTTCACAGAAATCAAGATATTTGAATTATTTTATGTAATAAGTATAATAAAAGGTCGAGTAAAAATAAATTCATTAATTTTTTTGGTAGATGGCTGTAGTGATCCACATCTCCTAAAGTATCGATCCAACAATTTCAGATTTATGCTCGTTCCCAAGGTACCATTTCACACCAAGATTTATTTTTTCTGTTTATTGATTGGCCTATTCAGTTGTGAATTACAGGTTGTTGCAATTGGAAGTCAACAAAAAGCAAATTCCATAAATTTTACAGTTTTATTTGATAAAGCGGAAAATACAAGCTCAAAATTGTGAAGGGTGTTTATAGTTCCCATACTGCCATAGCTAATTTTGTGCAATTTTGGTTTCGTTGGTTCTGTTCAGGCATTTTTTATGTTGAGGATGCACCTTGCACAAGCAGGCCCTTCGTCGGAAATGTAATCGCAGTTGACTGGCCTTATAGTAGTCATTACATCGTCCAGGAACTGAAGAATGACCATAAAACAGTTTTGAACTATTTGCGTAAAGTTGGATTCAAAAAGAAGCTCTATGTTTGGGTGCCACACCAATTAACGCCAAAAAACATGATAAATCAAATTTCCATCTATGAAGCCTTGGCCAAACGAAATGAAATTGACACATTTATTGAACGGGTGGTGATCGGGGATGATGAAAAGGTCGCATACGACAATATTGTGCGAAAAAGATTGACCACATTAACCAACAGAAGAGGTGTTGTGTTCCATCAGGACAACGCCAGGCCACACACTTCTGTGTTTACCAGAAACTCCGGGAGCTTGGTTGGGAAGTTTTAATACATCCACCAAGCGATTACTATATTTTTTTCGGACTCCAAAACTTCCTGAGTGATAAGAAACTGGCATCAAGAGAACATTGTGAAAATCGATTATTAGAGTTTATCGCCAATAAGGACCAAAACTTCTATGAGAGAGGCATTATGAATGTCCTTCAAAATGGCAACAAATTATTGAGAAAGCCGTGGATAATACTAACAATAAATCTTTATTTGTTCTTAAAACCAGAAGGTACGATCACGTACAAGAAAATACCTAACTAATTTCAGTTAACAAATAGAAATTAGGGTCCATCAAAATCTTCCTCACTAAGAAATTCTCTAGCAATATAATAGCCTTTTCTGACTAAACTTGTTTTAGAATTTTCCTTTGTAATACAGCATGTTTAGTCCTGAAGTTGTGGAGTAACTTATTCCAGATTTTAAACATAAAATAATAATAAAATTGAAAGGCCTTTTACTTGATAGAAGAAATATAACAAAATTTGAATATTAAAACAAATTGAAATATGTTTATCTTTTAGAGATTTTTGAAATAATTTATTCGAATATTCAAATATATTAAATATTTCAAATAAATTATATTTTTTGAGAAGTCCTTTAAGTGTGTTCATGTTTTTAAAAGGCAATTGGTGTTCTTAAAGGTAAGACCAGAAACAAAATTTTGTCTCCTTTAAATATTTATTTATTAATTTTAATTACTTTCGTATATCTGTTGGGTTATTTATTCCATTTGATATTATATATTGAGTTTTGATTATATACGTCTATTAAATGTAAGCGGTGCTTGTGTAGACATAAATTTAATTCTAAAAGTTTTTTGAATAAAAATTTTTTTTTAAATTAAAATTGTAGAAGATAAACATATTTCAATTTGTTTTAATATTCAAATAAAATAATAAGCTTTTTTTGTATATAGGTAAAGTCTGTTTTTTCTGCACATAGGTAAGTTTTACCCCTAGTGTTTTATTCATGCTATAGAAGCAAGATTTTGAAATCATTATAATTTTTCATTACATACATTATATACATTTATATATACAAGCTGTGAAGTGTTAAAACATTGTGTTGAATAAGAACATTTTGACAAGTTTCAGTTAAAACTTACCCATTCAAGAAAAAATCTGAACAAAACTTAAACACGGTCATTTTTAAAAGACGAGAATTTCATTAATTTAATTATTCATTTAGGCATAGATTTTTGTTTAGAGGGGAACATCTTCAGCTTGAAAATTTGCGGGTGTTCGATTATACCCCGAAGCGGGATGACAACACCCACAAGAATATTAAATGGCAATAGGGGTTAAGTGATACATCATTTTGAAACTGAAATAAAATGAGAATTTACTGCGTTTTCTACAACATTTTATTACCGAACATACACAGTGACATTTTCAAAGTGTATATGTAGGATAAATTGAATTTCAAAGGTTTTATATCCACTGATGACTTCGACTTGTTCAAATCTTCGAGAAGTGCGGCACCCCAAAAATCCATCTGCTAGTTTAATAGTTTTACTTCTAAAGCGTGCTTATTCTTGAATAATCCTTCAGATCCCAGGATGTCTAGATTTTTGCCTTTCACTTTCAGATGTAGTATTTCAAGATTATCTAATTCTGGAAAGAATTAACTGTTACGAAGTTACGGATCTATTCCAGTCAGTATTTTGAGAAAGCTAGTAAAGCAGAACAGTCAACATTATATAGAAAATTGCGTCTCAAACGCCAAACAGCAATGCCTGATTTACCCAGGAGTGCCCACAGTGCCGTTAGAACAACGTATTTTCAGCATTAATTCAACTTAAAAACAGAACAAATAACACCGAATCTAGAAGAGCAATAGACGAAGGAAAAACCATATGGCTCAAGGAAGAAACTGGAAAATGGTTCAGTTTCACAACACCACAAAACAGATTCTTAAATTAAAATAGGAAAACGCTATTTACTTGAAAGAAGGAATATAACAAAATTTGAATATCAAGACAGATGTAATCTGTCAGTTTTCTACAATTTTAATTTCAAAAAAAATTTTTTATTCGAAAAACTTTTAGAGTTAAATTAATGTCTTATAAGCACGGCTTAAATTTAATAGACGTATGAAATCAAAACTCAATATACAATATCAAATGGAATAAATAAACGAATAAATCTAAATTGTCAATTAAATTTAATAAATAAATATTTGAAAGAAACAAAATTTTTGTTTCTGATCTTACCATTATGAACACCAATTCCCTTTCAAGAATATAAAACATAACTTGAGGACTTCTCAAAAGATATAATTCATTTAAAATATTCAATATATTTAAATATTTCAATAAGTTAGTTCAAAAATCTATCAAAACATGTACTATATCTTCAAAAAACTATTAGAACTCCGATAATCTCTTCATTGGCCCTAAATCACATTTAAAAATCAAAATCAACAGACAATAAATATAGCTTACCTAAAAGTGGTGACTGGATCATTGCTTGAAACAACTCAATTTAAAATCAAGATATTTTATGTTCGTCACAAAAATCACCGAAATCTATAAGGTATCATAAGGTTTTCTTTGAACCATTGATATTTCATAATGAGATTTTATTCAAGCCTGAATATAAATATATATCATGTATAAAATAAAATAGGAAAAGGCTTTTTACTTGATAGAAGGGATATAACAAAATTTGAATATCAAAACAGATTTAACCTGTCAGTCTTCTACAAATTTAGTTTCAAAAAATTATTCATTCAAGAAACTTTTAGAATTAAATTAATGTCTTATAAGCACGGCCTCCTTACTGATGAGATTTTGGGTCCGAATGTATCAGGTTCTTTCTCTGGAGAATATTCTATATATTCTTTAAAAAAGGAAAATAAAAAAGGCCTTTTTTGAATTATATGTTGAACATTTTTTGGTGAAGGAACTTGTGATTCTTTAATATCCATTCGAAAGATATATATTTATATATATATATATATATATATATATATATATATATATATATATATATATATATATATATATATATATAAAGTCTCTATTTGCAAATGTTATTAACCAAAAATTTATTTTTGGGCTTCTCATAAACTTTTTCATCAGATTTATGGCATTTTTCGATAGATTTCGAATATCTAATTGAAAAATTGACGTAGGAACACTAAAATATAAATTGACCATGCGTTAAGAAAAAAATTTTCTGAGACCGACTATTTAAATACGAACATTTTCAACAAAATATAAGCCATCTAAGAGAATTTCTCCCCCTCAAGATTTCGACCCAAATCCGCCCTTGTTTCGTGTTCATAAGAAACCTCAGAGTGTCTAGTCCAACAATAGCGGTTCTAAGAAATGGAAAGAACCCTTCATGAAAGCGCGTCCAGTATTCTCTTACCGTGCAACATGATCTCCCGGTATTGTATTCATTATTATACCTCTATTCATCAATAATATACGGGAATTCGAAAATATGAAGGTCCATTATTCACCCCCCTTTGAACCTGTCATAAGCAATAACGCATAAGCGTCCATGTAACCTTGTTGCCTGATGCGTTCATGCTGTCGTAGATTGGTGCCTTCTAAGGGCGCGAACTTTTATGAATCTCGAATATCCGAACAGAAAAATTGATGAAGTTGAACGTATTCCATTAGGGATCAAAGTAGATATTCTTGTTGTTGCCAAACATGCGTTAAATGGAGAAACACACAACTCTTGCGTTTCCATACGTCATATCTTAGGACGAGACTCAGCATTCGAAAGGGGATTAATGTAATACAAACAACTCAGTGTCTTAAAGATCCAGCAGAGTAATTCAGTTACACCTTTTTCTCTTAAAAATTCAAGAAAATTGAATTGAATAAAATATCTTAGACTTCTTTTTAGTGGAAATAAAAAATTAACGCACATCGCACAGCATTAACAAGAGATAAATAAATTAAAAAAAATAAAAAAAATCAAGGAAAATACTGAGTATTGACCGAGCTTCTTTACATAATATAAAATGGAGTCGCTTTCGCTGTCTGTTCGCTTAGATCTTTCAACGGATTCAACGGATTTTAATGCATTTTCCAGCATTATCAAGAGTAATTCAAGATTTACGATAAAAAAGTGGATCAACTTCAACCTGTTCTAAAATCAGCAAACGAACGACGCTTATGATGGTCAAGTGGCTTTAATTCTTGAACCAGTTGGATCTTCTATGGGTGTAGACCAAGATCTTTAGGCAAAATTTTCCATGTGTTGAATGCACAGAGTCCAACATGTTGTGAACGTCGACGAATAGACAAATCTGCATCATCATTTACACTATGACTTACGGCAGCGATATTTTCTTCTGTACGTACAGTTATTTGTATAGTTGTTGTTGTTGCATCGAGTGGAAAAATGTGGTCCGAAATCTATCGATAGTTCGACGATTAAGCTGCACTGATGGACGATTATGTAAACCATAAATTTCCCAAGTGCTCTAAGTTTGGCGAATAGAACACTGATTTTGAAAATAAATTTCAACAATTTGTAAACATTCTTGTGGCGTGAGTCTTCCTATGATAATTTGTCAATGTTTACTGAACAGAAATGTCAAAACAACATGGCTTCTACTTCTTATCAAATCACAGTTATCCGACTTCGACATTTTTGGAAAACCTACCACTACTGATACTATAATCCATTCAAAATCCAATCAGTCATGGCACATTAAAATGTCAACATTGCATAGTTTCATTCTTAGACTTTTGGGCATCCCTTGAACGAAGTCAATTTCCGAAAAGAAGTCAATATAATTAAAACTATTAAGGTGAACAATGGCTATAGAACTGAAATCGTTGACAAAATGATTAAAAAGAAAACCTACCACAATATTTAAAAAAAATTCATATCAATACAAATGATCCTTATGAAGAATAGAAAAAATGGTTTTCAATGGCTTATATGAAAGGTTTCAGCAGTATTAGGTCTTTAGCAATAAATACAAATAAATTTGAATTTGCAGTGTGCCACTGCTCATTTTGCCTCTTGGTCTCAGGATCTTATTCAAAAATCTATGATTCAGTTCCTGTGATCACACGACTGACAAAATCTTGCTCTCGCGATTTTGTCAAGTAGAACAAGACACATGTTTTTTCGAAGGTCCTACTGCTCAATTGCGAGGTTTTCGGTACCGAACTTTTGCATGAGCAAATGTTCAGTCAAAATTTGATGAACGGTAAATCTGCTCAAATTTAATTCGGTACTTAACATCCTTGATGTTAAACGATCCTCTGATCCCACAAGAGTGTTCACATGTTCGGTGTTTTCGCCTGTCATTGAAGTTGAAGGCCTCTCTGGAGGGTGTTCATCTTCAAATTTTTCAGCGAAAAACTTGATCTCGGTATAAAGAATGTTTCCCATAGGCCCATATTAACAAGCTAAACATAAAATTTATTGGCACCAAGTTGCTCCAAATTTCACTGTTCCATTTTGCATCCTCGCAACCAAAAATACAACTTCGCTGATAGCAGTAAACGAAAGTAGTTCAAACTAGTATTAAGCCTTGGGAGGGTAACGAAATACGTGCTCTGTCAAGGACAACAGCGCTGTGTTACCAGTAGCTTGCAGTATTGCCGGTCTCCTTACTTTTCTGCCACACCTAGTATATTTCCACTAACTTGTTCTGTATTACTTGTGGATGACCGAATCTATTCACCACTTGATGCACCGGATTCATCATTCTAAAGATATCGGGTGTTTTATTTAGAGTGATAGAACTTTCGATAGGGATAACTGTGATTTGACAGAAGGCAGAAGTCATATTGTTCTGACATTTCTGTTCAGAAAGCATTGACAAATTATCATGGAAAGACTCAGGCTGCGACAATGTTTACAAATTGTTGAATTTATTTTCAAAATCAGTGTTCTATTCGCCAAACTTACAGAGCACTTCGTGAAATTTATGGTTTACATAATTGTCCATCAGAGCAGCTTATTCGTCGAACTATCAATAGATTTCGGACAACATTTTCTCGACTCGATGCAACAACAACAAGACAAATAACTGTACGCACAGAAGAAAATATTGCTGCTGTAAGTCATAGTGTTAATGATGATCCAGATTTGCTTATTCGTCGGCGTTCACAACAAGTTGGACTCTGTGCATCTACCACATGAAGAATTTTGCGTAAAGATCTTGGTCTACACCCATACCAGATCCAACTGGTTCAAGAACTAAAGCCACTTGACCATAATAAGCGTCGTTTGTTTGCTGATGAACAGCTTGAAGTGGCTTTACCTTTTTATCGTAAAATTGTGTTTAGCGATGAAGCTCATTTCTGGTTGCACGGCTATGTAAACAAGCTAATGGTTCAGTGAATGGTGCTCGTTACAGATCGATGATCAATGATTATTTGTTTCAAAATTTAAATGGTATCGATCCAGAAGTGTTTTGGTTCCAACAATATGGTGCTACACCTCATGCTGCTAACGTAACAATTGATTTATTGAAAGAAAGATTTGGCGATGACATTATTTCGAGAAATGGTTCAATTAATTGGCCTCCAAGATTATGTGACATAACTCCGCTGAATTATTTTCTTTGGGGTTATGTCAAGTCTTTGGTTTATGCTAATAAAACAGACGCTTTGGGAGCCAACATAACTCGAGTCATTGATGAAATTAGGCCTGAGTTACTCGAAAAAGTCGTCCAAAATTGGTCTGGTCGAATGTGGTTCCTCAGAGCTAGTCGTGGTGGACATATGCCGGAAATTATTTTCAAAACATAAATGTCATGAAATTATCTTTCAAATTAAAAAAAATGCCTTCAATCTTAATTAAGATGTGTTTTATTTCATTTCAAACTTTTGTCACTCTAAAAAACACCCGATACATTTTACAAATTTTCAGATGTTTCTGCATTTGTGAAGGAAGGCTTTGCATTTATTTGCAAGTTTCATATTGAGTCAAATTTCCAGTGTTTTTCGAAGTCACTCGATCGAATCTTATCTTAACCGGCTGCTTACTCTTTAGCATTTTGATGTATCTTAATTAAAGTTCCTACAATCGATATTTTTCACAACAATAAAGCACCACTATTCAGAAGAGTTCCGTCTCGAACTGTCGCTCACATGTGATCTTTGAGTTTTTTAAAAGTAATTTTTGGAACGGAAAATAATTCCGGCAACAATCCTGGAACTGCTTCAACCAGAATTCAGAACCGAATCGATGCAAGCTACGAATATAGAACCGTAACTAATAGAATTATCTGACCACGAACGCTGTATTTCAAAATGTTTGGACATGAAAGAATCTAATTAGAATTGACGATGTCAATATTTCATCGTTTCATCCAATTCCGAACGGTTTGGGACTCCTATAACAAACTTATACCACAATATTTTACTTCGCGATTAATCCGATTATGGTTGTGTACTAACCCTCGTATAATACAGGTTATCCATTTTGTGTTTCCGAAATGAAACGTATAAATAAAACAATCTTTCATTCAGAATATGGATAAAATTTTCATTTCAATATAATGCACGTTATTTTTGGAATACAAAATCATTTAAATGTCGTCCTCGTGATCTCTCACAGGATTCGATCCTTGTGAGGTAATTTTCGATGACTCGCTGGCACATTTCGTGAAATATCTCACCAATAACTTGACGGATGTTGGTTTTCAGATCTTCAATAATCTGAGGATTGTGTGAATTTTACTATCATAGTTGTATTGGCATGTGATCGTGGCTCTTTCACCAAGTGACTACTCAGCAGTCTCCACAGTCTGCCCCCAGAGGTAGAAAGTGTGATAAGGATATCACGCCATATCATCGCGCAAAGCGAGAACCCTCCGAGAAGATGAACCCACCAGCTTTCAGTTTGGGCTTCAGTTCGAAAACCTACGACCGTCTGACTGGTAGCAGCGAAGCACTATACAACCTCTACTGGCTATGCATTGTCAGTACTCGAGTTGTTTGGGACGCAACGCACACGCCGGAAGGGTTTCTTATCCATCCACCCGAACGCAGTCTAATGAACTAAGATAACGACCTGTACGTCAAGATCCACGAACCTATGTGAAGTCTTTTGATGAATCCTGGCGTCAAGCACCAACGGACTAGCCGTTTCGACGAGATCCACAAACCATGAAACGTTACGCATTAGATCCAGGTTCAGGACGAGGCCAGTCGAGCCGTCAAGTCCCACTAAACCGTAGGTCATTTCATGAGAATATCCCGTACATGGGGGGTCTGCGAGCAGATAAATTAAATACCTCCCTAGTCCAGCATGCGGACTTTGAACCACTACCCCTTCGAGTCCAACACCAATCGGGTGGCCAGATGATACAAGTACCATCCTCCAGAGGTAACGCAGTATGCTACATATCGCACTCGGCCATTGGACAGAACAATCCGGAGATTTACTGGAATTGGGTAGAGTACGCTAGTTTTAAGACAGAGGTCCTGTGCTGCGAGGGACTCCCTGTCACTGAGTTGATCAACCGGCTCAGCCCTACATTCCACCATAACGCAAAACTAGGGCATCATTCGGAAGATCTTCCACCACACAGGTCCAGTGACTGGCATGAATGGCATTACTTTAGGGATCGAGACTTAACCCTCCATTTCACCGGGATGAAACTAGGGTCCTAGTTAAGACAAACGCCCCCATCACGTCAAGATATAATACCACGGGGGGCGAATCTGAGGATTATCGGCATAAAAACGATCCTTCGCAGCACCCCACAAAAAAAAATTCAGAGGCGTTAGATCACAAGATCTTGATGTCCAATTCACATCGCCGAAACGAGAAGTTACGCGTCCTGAACATTTTCCTAGCAATAAAGCCAAAACGGGTCGTGTTGTGTGGCTTATTGCGCCATCTAGCTGGAACCACATCTCTTACAATTCCATATCATTAATTTCAGGTCAAAAAAATCGGTAATCATTTGGCTTTAGCGATGAGATTTGACGGTTTGAGTGACACCTTCTTCATTCTCGAAGAAGTACGGGCCAATCACTATACTAGACCAAATTCCACAACATACAGTGACTTATTGTGGATTTAATGGTATCTCAGCAGTTACATGAAGATGCCCCAGATGCGATGATTTTGCTAGTTCACAGAGCCACAGAATGAAAAAAGTGCTTTGTCGCTGAAGAAAATTCAATGTGAAAAATCGTCATCCAAACGTTGTTGTTCAAGCATCCAATCGGCATTTATTCTACGCTTTCTATAGTCAGCTGGCTTCAGTTCTTGTGTCAACTGAAGCTCATAAGGATGGAGATGCAAATCCAGATACACAATCCGCCATAGCGTGCCGTAAGATGGGTCTAAACATTGGGCGCGCGATGAATTGATAAATTTGGAGCTTCACTTTCACTTACAGTAGAAATATTTTCTGTCGAGCGTGCATCTAGATGATGTATGGGTCTTAAGACATCAGTAGCAGATTCAGCTTCTTCCGATTTTTTCACTGTTACCAATCGTATGCTCAGATGGACGACTATGTCGACCACAATTTGCCCGTAATGCACGAAACGTACTTACTATGGAATCATTGTTCTTGTAGTAAATTTCCACAATTTCCACACGTTCATCAATAGATAAACGATCCATATTGTTAACTGTTACCTTCAACTAAACATACGAGGCTTCGGATCACAGTTCTGTTCGACATATATAATTGAAACAGGGCTGTGAAATCCGGACCACGAAATGGAAAACCCGTTATAAGACCTCAGCATTATTTTGACTCAATTAATGCACCACAAACAAAACACGAATACATTACAAATTCTATGATTTATTAATGAGGAGTATGAGCTATGGTAATAAAAAGTTCTAGAAATCGAGACAGTGTAACATACATCTGTATAATAATTTTATACTCGAACAAACTCAACAAAGTTTTGTAGATCACAGAGACAAATTGCAGACATGCGCACATTTCAAACTGATTGGTTTTCATCATTGCAATCTACGCTAGTGACTCCAAATCTGTCCAGTATCTATATTCGCTATACACAGAGACTCCAAAGATATTACTAATACACTAGCGCCATCTAGAGTAAACCTTGTCGAGTTTGTTCGAGTATAGAATTGTTATACAGATGTATGTTACGCTGTCTCGATTTCTAGAAATTTCTATTACCATAGCTGATACTCCCTATTGATGATTTTTGGTACAGATCGACCGGATTAATATATTTTACTATGAATATGCTAATTTTTGAGCATTACGGCAATTTATGGTCTGATTTGAGCACGAGGAGAGTTTAATCTGCGTTCGTAACGTGAAAATATCGAGAATACATTTCATTACTTGAATTAACACGCAAAGGTATGTCTTGTATGTATTTTGCATACTCTAAATTGCTTTAGTGTATTATTAATATCTTAGAGTCCCTGCGTATGTATTTTGCATACTCTAGATGGCACTAGTGTATTTATTAGTAATATCTTTGGAGTCTCTGTATATAGCGAATACAGATACTGGACAGATTTGGAGTCACTAGCATACATTGCTCTGAGAAAAACCAATCGGTTTGAAACGTGCGCATGTCTGCAATTTGCCTCTGTGATCTACAAAACCTTGTCGACTTTGTTCGAGTATTGAATTGTTATACAGATGTATGTTACACTGTTTCGATTTCTAGAACTTTCTATTACCATAGCTCATACTCCTTATTAATGGTTTCTGGTACAGATCAGTCGGATTAATTTATATTCATTAAAATTCTGTGATATTGGATGGAGTAGTTCGTTACTTTGTGATAGTTCATTTTAATGGAATGAAATAAGGAATTACTTTGTTTTCTATCACTTTTTATTATAACTGATATACAGTGACTCGAGTTTCGTAGTGTTTACTACATTTTCAAACTGAATGAACAAATTAGATCTCAACTATTATATATGGGGATTGTAGGCTTCGGCAGAGCTTCGAAGAGAGGGGTTTTCCAAAGTTCCGTCTGTTCGTTAAGTAGTTTTATTATTGGTACGTGCCTTTTATATTTTTCAATTTCTATGGATTCCAGGATGTCAAGTTTTTTCCCTTTCGCTTCCACGTGCAAGATAACAAGGTTGTTCAATTCTGGGAACGTGTGATCTGTAGTGAAGAAATGGTTCGCAAAATTGGAATTATTCTTCCGGTTCCTAAAAGCAGATTGATGCTCTTTGTACCTTTTATGAAAAGGTCGGCCCGTTTGTCCTATATACACACTATTACACTCTTGACAACTTAATTTATAGACTCCAAAATTATTCAGTAGGTTCTCTTTGTCTTTCGGATTAAAAAAGAGATTAGAAATTTTATGGGAGGGTGTGAAAGCTGTTACTATGTTAATTTTTGATAAAATTTGAGCTATTTTTTGTGAAATTGGTCCAAAATATGTTAGTTTTATGAATTTATTGTTACTATGATCTGATTTGGAGATGGGGTAAATTTGTTTACGAATTAGTTGCTTTTGTTTTTTGTTTATAGGGGAATTTATAGTTTTGGTTTCGAACTGATTGTTTGTGGCTATTTGTTTGATTGTATTCAATTCCCCCTTTAACGTAATATTATCTAAAGGAATTGAAAATGCTCTTTGTACATAGAGTATTTTCAATAAATTCATGAAACTAACATATTTTACAAAAAATAGCTCAAATTTTATCAAAAATTAACATAGTGACAGCTTTCACACCCTCCCATAAAACTTCTAATCTCTTTCTTAATCCGAAAGACAAAGAGAACCGACTGAATAATTCTGGAGTCTATAAATTAAGTTGTCAAGAGTGTTATAGTGTGTATATAGGACAAACGGGCCGACCTTTCCATAAAAGGTACAAAGAACACCAATCTGCTTTTGGGAACCGGAAGAATAATTCCAATTTCGCGAACCATTTCTTCACTACAGATCACACGTTCCCAGAATTGAACAACCTTGTTATCTTGCACGTGGAAGCGAAGGGGAAAAAACTTGACATCCTGGAATCCATAGAAATTGAAAAATATAAAAGGCACGTACCAATAATAAAACTACTTAACGAACAGACGGAACTTTGGAAAACCCCTCTCTTCGAAGCTCTGCCGAAGCCTACAATCCCCATATATAATAGTTGAGATCTAATTTGTTCATTCAGTTTGAAAATGTAGTAAACACTACGAAACTCGAGTCACTGTATATCAGTTATAATAAAAAGTGATAGAAGTAATTCCTTATTTCATTCCATTAAAATTCTATGACATTTGGTATATTTTTCATCAAGATGTTGGAGAGTGAGGAGGGCGCTCTCGAATATATGTGAGCATTGCAGAAAATTTGCAAATTTGCATCAAATGTAAAATGTAGTGATTGCACTTGCAGTTATCACCCTGCATGTGCAGCAAGGATAAATGGTGTACAACGAACGGGTTTCAGTACATCGAAATGCTCAAAATACAATCAGAATCAAGAAAGCACAATGTCCATAAAACATCTAATGGTAATGAACTAGAGGCTTTCAAAAATTATATTGGAAATTGAAGCCAAAAATAGTTTACTGAATGAAAATAAAATACTTCTGGAAGAAAATGTCAAATTCTTGGAGTTTGAGTACAGAAAAATGAAGGGAGATTCGAATTATTATTCAAATATATTAAAACATGTTAATTCTAATGAGAATGAAAACAAAGAGAAAAAACGCTAAGACTATAAGCCGAGCTACAGACATGTCATCTGGAACGACATTATCGGCTAGTCGAAATGAATTTTCTAGTAGTACTCATGAACAAAATGTTGAGGCTAGAAATCAACTACTAAATTGAAGCTCTTTAAGTTGCGGTGTTATCAGGGAGCTTTTAACCTCTCTGTTTCGGGAGGTAAGGCGTATAGTTCCAACTTGCAGCTCCTGAAATCTTCTGATTGGAAATAGGAGACAATGACGCCTGTAACCTTGTTCCACGTTGGAACGTCGGTTGTCGGAACGCTTGCACTCTGCTCTACTTAAAGCCGGCGACACTGATGAACTTAGTATTATCGGAAAGCGGTCACGTCCTCTATACGATACGCCGCGAAGCTGCAGCAGAGCAGAGCGGAATTCTGGGGAAAGAGCGGACAAGTCGCCACAAAATATAGAAAAACCAAAATCGTTGAAAGTAAACTATGAAGCAAAAACAGAAGAAGCAAAAAAGAATGGCTTCTTCGGAACCTCTGAAGAGCGAAGTGAGGAGAAAACTTCTTCAGAAATTGAAATGGTATATTTAGAAGTCATACCGATTTTCTCGGTATGACTGGTTTTTTGTTGATATGGCAACCTGCAATGAAACTGAGAAAAAGATCAAAAATTATATAAATGCTAAATGCCCAAATCCCGATGTTGAGGTGACTCAACTATGTTTGAAGAGTGCGAATAAACATGCGTTCAAAGTAGGTATTAATAAATTGTATGAAGCAAAATTAAAAGATTCATCATTTTGGCCCGCAAACATCAACATTGATCACTTTTGTTTTTTTCTCGAAAGAAAGAGGAGAGGAAAATTCGACAAGAGTGGGAAAAACTGAAAAACCCAATCAATAGGAAATTGTTTGAATCAGATTGAAGTTTTTCTGCAAAACCATCCACAATGTTTAGCTCTATGTGTAACAGAGAATTGAAAATCGAAAACTGAATAAGAAAATTTTGAAATCAAGGACTATATTCTTATGGAGTGGTTCTGTATGAGTGAAAATCAACATAGAGGATGTGTCATTTATGTTAGCAAAGCATGCATAACTTGAAAAAGGTCAAAACTTACTCGTCAGTTTCTGGTGTTTGTGTAGTGCAGTTGAAATCACCGTTAGAAAAGAGAAAATTTTGCTAATTGCTGTATACCGCCCATGTCAGGGTGATTTGTATCATTCAGTGGAAATACCTGATAGGATTTCGAATCAAATCGCTAGTGAAATGCTTTAGTGGAGTTAGCATGAGATTTTTATGTCTATTTCCATACCAATGATAAGAAAAGGGTAAATTCATTGTGTTTATTAGATTCATTCAAATTAAAACAGCATATTAAGGAGTTCACTACGGGTTACACATCAAAGTAAAACATCTATGAATAATATATAGGTAGAAAATTCTTTTGTGTATTTCAATGGAATATCAGATCACTCTGTACAAAAATTGTCATTCAAAACTAAGAATATGCTTATAAAACTTATGAAAGAATTTTCAATGGTACAAATAAGGGAAAATCCAAACGCTATTTAGGGGATATTAGATGGATTATAAAAAGAAGTTTTTTCATGATGAAAGGATTATTAAAAAAATTTCAATATTACACAGACTTATTCTGTTAACCTTTTACTAATTTGAATTTCAAAACATTTTTAGAATTAAATTGAATAAATGTCTTCAGAGGACCCTGTGCTAATTTAGTAGACATAAAATTAACAATTTTTACACAGTACCTAAGGGAATAAAAGAAACTCAAAGAAACATAAATTGTCAAAGTTTTTGACGTGACAACGTCTTATAAATTGGTTTGCCGGGTGACACTTCAAGAAACTGCGTTACGCTCCGCTCACGTTATGCGCTCACAATGAGAGCGAGTGAGAGGCACGCGTCCCTTCCACTCGGGCATGGTTAGCCCGCCTAAGAGCGAGAGAGACAGACATAAAAAGTGAAAGGCACGCGTCCCTTCCACTCGAGCACAGTTAGTCCGCCTAAGAGCAAGAGAGACAGAGCGAGAGAGAGAGAGAGTGAGAGAGATAGGCATACACACCGGTTCATGTCTTGCGCTTCTATTTCGCTTAGGCGCCTGCATACAAGTTTACACGTTGCCAGTTAATTGTAAAACGATTGTGTAGTGATAATGTGAAGGTAGTTTCGTCCATCGCAACAATTCAAACAGCAAAGGTAAATAATTTCAGACTGATAATATAACATGATGAAATAAATGACTAAGACATAAGTGAATAGGTTATGTTGTAGTAATCACAATGTTGTGGTAGTTTTCAATCAAAAAAGTAGTAGAAATCGTTTCTCAACCAATAATCATTTGTT
The DNA here is from genome assembly GCA_034642435.1 of Megalocaria dilatata. NCBI lineage: Eukaryota > Metazoa > Arthropoda > Insecta > Coleoptera > Coccinellidae > Megalocaria > Megalocaria dilatata. The sequence goes on along the minus strand of CM067863.1, from coordinate 18,637,645 downwards.
TAACTTGAAAAAATGAGCGCGACTTGCTATGTAAAAAATTGAAATAACCTCCAACCTGTCAAATCGAAACTTTCAAACATTCAAACCGAGACGACTAATCACTGCGCAAGGTCGTAAGCGCGCGATTTAAAAATTCAAAGATCAAATGTGAATTAGTTTTCTCCTTTTAGAAAATACACTTTGAATTAAAATCGATCGATATTAACAATTAATGTGATTTAAATAAATGTTCTAACTTTTAAATTTAGTTTTTATATTTATAACAATGTAAAACAAGTTAAATTTATTAATAACTTATAACAACTGATTGATAAATAAAATTTTGTTAATATGAAATTCAGTGCGAGATTCTTTGTATAAATTAATGTTTTAAATATAATTCTTTGTATAAATAAATGTTTTAAATTGTTACTATTATTTCATCCTTCTTCCTACTATACGAATGAATATTCACATTAAAATTATTTTACCACTCAAAGTCGTTGTCACGTAAAACTTTCGCCCGTATACCGACTTTACAGGCAACAAATTTTTTAAATGAATACTTGAAGAGTACAAAATTTTGTTTCGATACTTGTTTAAAGAAAACTATATTTCTTTCCAAAAATGCAGCACATTACCTCAAGAACTTTTTCAAAAACAACTTGCTCAAAATAAGTTGTTCAAAAAAAATTCCTAAAACATGCAGAACATCTTCAAAAAGCTTTGATTATATACGTCTATTAAATGTAAGCGGTGCTTGTTTTAGACATTAATTTAATTCTAAAAGTTTTTTTAATAAAAAGTTTTTTTGGAATTAAAATTGTAGAAGATAAACATATTTTAATTTGTTTTGATATTCAAATTTTGTAGCAATTTAGAATTATTACAATGGAAACTCATTAGCTCTACTTCATATTTAAAAAGAAAAATTAACAAAAAATATCTTACCAAACCAACTGTATGCAGCTTAGTCAACAAATACTAGAATGAAGTGAACTTTAGAAAATTCTACGTATTCTGTGTTCGTACACAAACAACATAAAGTTTGCAAGGTATTTTATGGATTCCTTTGAAACCGAATGATAATATGTAATGAGCATAAAACAAAATGAATAATTATTATGTATACAATAAAATAATAAAAAGAACTCTTTTCCTGATAGAAGGATTACTACAAAATTTTAAATATCATACAGATTTATTCTATTAACCTCCTACAAATTTTAATTTTAAAAAGTTTTTGTTCAGAAACTTTCAGAATAAAATTGAATAAATGTCCTTAGGACACATTGTATCAATTTCAATATAGTACCCATATAGAATTGATACTTGAAGGAAATAAATGAAATTCGAAGAAATGTAAATTCAACTAAAAATTATTGAATAACTACTTGAAATGTACAAACAAAATTTTGTTTCATTCCTTGTTTAATGAAAACTAAATTCCTCTTCAAAAAAACAGTTCTAAATATAATTGTAAAAGTTTTCGAATAAAAATTTTCAGGAGGTTAACAGAATAAATCTGTATGATATTTAAAATTTTGAAATGAGTTGGTTTTCGATTTTCCATGAGAATAAAAATGTAAACTCTGCTGGGAGTTTTTTCAGGAGTATTTATACACAGGCATTTGAGTATTGTTTCCCAAAAGCTAAAATAAAACAACGAACAAAAAAAAACAAAAACTGAATTAATAAGTGACTTAAAAAGTTATTCAGAAATCAAGATGTTGAAACAAAAATTAGATTATTTATGAATAGCAGAAACTTTGGAAATATCTGAATTATAAAACTGAATATTCAGGATATAAAAAACAATATGAAAGAGCTCTATCTGATTGCTAGAAAAAATAATTTTCAGACAGGATTAAAAATTCCGATAACAAATCTAACTATGCCTGGCCAATTATCAATTAATTAAAAGGGTGTGATAAACACAAAGACGTCAAGAATGATAATGCCAAGATCCCGAATCTCGCCAACCCTACTCAAAACAGATTCACCAATGGTATAATCAAAGTATACATTATGGATCTCCCTACTATATGTAACAACATTGCACTTCTCAACATTCAAGCTCAATCTGTTCACCGCACACTAATTTGAAACAGAACAGAGTCCCATCTGAATGTTGGTACAATCATTAACGGTCTTGATTATACCAAATATTTTCAAATCATCGGCATACATGAGTTTACGAGTACCAATGGAGTCCATCACATCATCGATAGAAAAGGGAAACGGAAGCGGGCCCAAATTAGAGCCCTGTGGTACACTAGATCCCGCCACAAACTCAAAAGAAGAGTGCCCTTCGAAACTGGCGTCTATCGAACAAATAAGATTCAATCAACTATACCAAATCGTCCGAAATACTCCATCTGGTCTTCAACTTTTTCAACATTATCTTATGATTTATTCGATCAAATGTTTTCGTAAAATCTGTGTATACGTCATCCAAACTTTTCAGTACAAATTCTGAAAAGGTAACAGGGATCGACATGCAAGATCTCCGATATTGCATGTCTAATTTTCTCCAATTTTGACAATCTTCCAAACTGTTGGATATATAATTTTCCTAAAAATTAGATTAAAAAGATGACACAATGGTTCGGCGAATACACGAATACAGTCCTTGACTATAAAAGTTGGAACCCTGTCAGGACCGGCTGTATCCTTTGCACTTAGTTTCCTCGAGGCGAAAAGAACGTCCTGCACAGTTAAAACGTTGACATGAATAAAATTCTGACCAACAAACTCATTTTCACCATCGAAAGCCACATCAGCTGTCTCATCATATACACCACCAAAATATACGGCAATGGCATCTGATTCATTCGGTTTATCATACCGCATTCCATGCTCTTCAAACATAACACCAGGCAAATGGGAGCTAGACTTTTTCCTTCGAAGAAATTACCAGAATTCTGATGGATTAGTTGATAAATACATCTCTGAGCTACGAACAAAATCACCATAAGCTTGCTTTATCCTTGCCTTAACCACACTGCGTATTGTCTTGAATTCACTCCAATTAATAGAGTTAGGTGTTTTCTTGTATTTCTTGAAAGCTCTCTCCTTGATGTATATATATATATATATAAAGCTTATCAACTCAGTCGAAAACCATACTGGAAAATGTCTTTTCCGTTCTAATTTATACGGAAACGATTGCCTAAATATACTGTCCAAGATCTTATAAAGTCTAGAGCATGATAATTCCGGATCATCAATATCAATTAACGAAGTCCAGTCCGCACTCAAGATGAGATCATACATAAGAGGAAAATTAGATTCCCTAAAATTAAATATCTTGAGCGTGCCAGAGTTAGCACTCTGACATTTTTAATTGTCCTATACACAGATTTTCTGGGACGGAAAAGGAAGATTGTTATCCATCCATGAAATTATTTAATCATCTTCTGAATGAAATAAAATTAAAAGGTGATTTGAAGAATTTCATAGTTTATTAGAATGAGGTGTTTTTTTAGATTGATAGAACTTTAAATTGTAATAAAACACGTTTAAATTGAGATTGAAGCCAATTTTTTTTTTATTTGAAAGTTAATTTTATGGCATATGTGTTTTAAAAAGAATTTTCCGCCACGACAAGCTCTGAGGAACCGCATTCGACAAGACCAATTTTAGACAACTTGTTCGAGTAATTCAGGCCCTATTTCATCAATATCACAAGTTATGTTGGATTTCAAAGCGTCTATTGTTTCTGGTTTATCAGTATAAATCAATGACTTGACATAACCCCAAAGAAAATAATCCAGTGGAATTATGTCGCATGATCTTGGAGGCCAAATAATTGGACCATTTGTTGAAATAATGTTATCGCCAAATCTTTCTTTCAATAAATCAATTGTTAGGGTAGCAGCATGAGGTGTTGCACCCAAAACACTTTTGGGTCGATACTATTCATATCTTGAAACAAATAATCATTGATCATCCATCTGTGACGAGCACCATTCATTGTAACATCAGTTCCAGCATCGTTTTTAAATGAATATGGATCGATGATGCCTCCAGCGTGTAAAGCACACCATACAGTGCATTTTTCAGGATGAAATGGAACCTGAAGAACTTCTTGAGGATTGTTTTCACTCCATATATGGCAATTTTGCTTGTTTACATAGTCGTTTATCTAGAAACTAGCTTCATCACTAAACACAATTTTACGATAAATAAGTGCATCAACTTCGAACTGTTCTAGGGCCCAATCATCAAACAAACGACGCTTATTATGGTCAAGTGGCTTTAGTTCTTGAACCAGTTGGATCTTGTATGGGTGTAGACCAAGATCTTCACGCAAAATTTTTCATGTGGTGGATGCACAGAGTCCAACTTGTTGTGAATTCGACGAATGACTTACAGCAGCGATATTTTATTCTGCACGTACTGTTCTTTGTCTTGCTGTTGTTCTTGTATCGAGTAGAGAAAATGTTGTCCGAAATCTATCGATAGTTCGACGAATAAGCTGCTCTGATGGACGATTTTGTAAACTATAAATTTCACGAAGTGCTCTATAAGTTTGACGAATAGAACACTGATTTTGAAAATAAATTTCAACAATTTGTAAACGTTGTTGCGGCGTGAGTCTTTCCATGATAAATTGTCAATGCTTACTGAACAGAAATGTCAGAACAACATGGCTCCTACCTTCTGTTAAGTCACACTTATCCCTATCTAAAGTTCAATCACTGTAAAAAAAATATCTGATAGATATAGAACTATATTCCGTTGGGTAGTATCTGTTGTGGGGAAGGAATTGAATATGACAATAATTTAGTTGAATTTTTTTATGTGAAACATTTGTAAATCAACAAATTATTATCAGTTTAGAAAATTATAAACAGTTGTCAGAAATTAACATCGGCATTTCGCGAATTATAGACATCAATGTCTAGAAATTTTCGTATTTATATCTTTGAATAAATTCTTTTTGCCTTCGATGAAGTAACTGGCACGTTCTCGGAATTTATTGCAGTTGACTCAGCGTCTTTTTTCCATAGATATGAAAATTTTCTAGGATGAGTTAAATCCTCTGTTTCTTAAGGCAATTATTTCCAACGCTCTCTGTTGATGCTAGAAAGCGGTGTAGCACCAGGGTTAAACTTCCAAGTTGTTTTTTTATGCATTCGAAGCAGGTAATTGAAAAACTTATCAAATTACAAGGAGCAGGTATGATAAAATGGATTACATCACTTAATTTTAAATACACATTACGAAGAGGTGCTTAAACTTTCACGCAGAATTATATTCTCCGTAGGATTACCTCATATTTTCTGAATTTACATACTTTATTCGCGAGCGTTATTGATCCAGAACGGGGTGAATTCTAACGAAGCGAAGAAGAGCTTGTATTGCCACATAGTTCTTTGCGGTGGGAATAACCGAATTATTTTCTTTCGCCCAGTTCGTGTTAATCGAATTTGAAGATATAACTTTATGAGTAAATACTTGAAAAACGGCAAGGAGTTGAGGGTTTATAGTGTAATATTTCTTCATTTTAATTTAGTCATCTTCAGCTACCTAACTTTCGATATGGATAACTGTGATTTGACAGAAGGTAGAAGCCATGGTGTTTTGAAATTTCTATTCAGTAAGCATTGACAAATTATCATGGAAAGACTCACGCCGCAACAACGTTTACAAATTGTTAAAATTTATTTTCAAAATCAGTGTTCTATTCGCCAAACTTATACAGCACTTAAAAAAAATTATGGTTTACATAATCGACCATCAGAGCAGCTTATTCGTCGAACTATCCATAGATTTCGGACAACATTTTCTCTACTCCATGCAATAACAACAACAAGACAAAGAACAGTACGTGCAAAAGAAAATATCGCTGCTGTAAGTCATAGTATTAATGATGATTCAGATTTGTCTATTCGTCGACGTTCACAACAAGTTGGACTCTGTGCATCCATCACACGGAAAATTTTGCGTAAAGATCTTGGTCTACACCCATACAAGATCCAACTGGTTCAAAACCTAGAACCACTTGACCATAATAAGCGTCGTTTGTTTGCTGATTGGGCCCTAGAACAGCTTGAAGTTGATCCACTTTTTTATCGTAAAATTGTGTTTAGTGATGAAGCTCATTTCTGGTTGAACGGCTATGTAAACGAGCAAAATTGTCGTATATGGAGTGAAAACAATCCTCAAGAAGTTCTGCAGGTTTCATTGTATCCTGAAAAATGCACTGTATGGTGTGTTTTGCACGCTGGAGGCATCATCGGTCCATATTTCTTTAAAAACGATGCTGGAGCTAATGTTATAGTGATGATCGATGATTATTTGTTACAAAATTTGAATGGTATCGACCCAGAATAGTTTTGGTTCCAACAAGATGGTGCTACACCTCATGCTGCTACCGTAACAATTGATTTATTGAAAGAAAGATTTAGCGATAACATTACTTCGAGGAATGGTCCAATTAATTGGCGTCCAAAATCATGCGACATAACTCCACTGGATTTTCTTTGAAGTTATGTGAAGACATAGGTTTATGCTGATAAATCAGAAACAGTAGAGGCTTTGGCAGCCAACATAACTCGTGTTGAAACAAATTGTAGAAATTACTATGTTTTACTACCAATAAAAAGATATATTACACACTTTCTTGTGACTCGAGTTTCGGGAAACGAACTATCCCATCATCAGACAACATCAGTTGTCTGATGATGAGATAGTTCGTGTAATATATCTTTTTATTGGTTGTAAAACATAGTAATTTCTACAATTTGTTTTAATTATGATCAATTACCAAATAGTAACGGCTGAAACAATTCAGTGTAACTCGTGTTATTGATGAAATAATGCCTGAATTACTCGAAAAAGTAGTCCAAAATTGGTTTGGTCGAATGCGGATCCTCAGAGCTAGTCGTGGTGGACATACGCCGGAAATTATTTTCAAAACATAAATGTCATAAAATTATCTTTCAAATAAAAAAAAATGTGGCTCCAATCTTAATTTGAATGTGTTTTTTCAATTTAAAGTTCTATCACTCTTAAACAAACATCCGATATAACTTACTTTGAATAAGTTCGTTTGAAAAGTTTCTAAAATATGCAGCACATCTTCAAAAAGCAATTCAGAATTGAAAAACGATAACTCTTCAGTCCCATTTTATATTTAGAAAATAATAATAATTAACAAAAAATATCATATCAGACGAGCCTCATGTCTTCCTTTAAACCAACACTAGAATATAGTGAACTTTTAAAAATCCTACATATTCCATGTTCGTCATAGAAATGAGTCATAAGCCGACACATTATTATTATATATTCACTCCATATACAGCAATTTTGCTTTTTTACTTAGCCGTTCAACCAGAAATGACGTTCATCACTAAACAAAATTTTACGATAAGAAAGTAGATCAACTTTGTTGTTCTAGGGCCCAATCAGCAAACAAAACACGCTTATTATGGTCAAGTGGCTTCAGTTCTTGAATCAGTTGGATCTTGTATGGGTGTAGACCAAGATTTTCACGCAAAATTTTCCATGTGGTGGATGCACAGATTCCAACTAGTTGTGAACATCGACGAATAGACAAATCTGAATAATCATTCTGGATCATAATTAACACTATGACTTACAGCAGCGATATTTTCTTCTGTACGTACAGTTCTTTGCCTTGTTGTTGTTGCATCGAGTAGAGAAAATGTTGTCCGAAATCTACCCATAGTTCGACGAATAAGCTGCTCTGATGGATGATTATATAAACCATAAATTTCATGACGTGCTCTATAAGTTTGGCGAACAGAACACTGATTTTGAAAATAAATTTCAACAATTTGTAAACGTTGTTGCGGCGTGAGTCATTCTTCCATGATAATTTGTCAATGCTTACTGAACAGAAATATCAAAACAACATGGCGTCTTCCTTCTGTCAAATCACAGTTATCCCTATCGAAAATTCTATCACTCTAAAAAAAACACCTGATATTTGAAGAAGTCCTTGAGGTTATGTTTCGCATTTTTGGGAAGGGATTTGGTTTTCATTATACAAGATGCGAAACAAAATTTTTTTATTCTTCAAGTGTTTATTTAGTATTTTCAATTAATAATTTATATTTCTTGGAATTCTTTTATTTGAATATCAAAACAAATTAAATATAATATGTTGTCTTCTACAATTTTAATTTCAAAAAATTTTATTCAAAAAACTTTTAGAATTAAATTAATGTCTAAAATAAGCACCGCTTACGATTAATAGACGTATATAATCAAAACTCAATATATAATGTCAAATGGAATAAATAAACCAACAGATATAAGAAAGTCATTAAAATTAATAAATAAATATTTAAAGGAGACAAAATTTTGTTTCTGATCTTACCTTTAAGAACACCAATTGCCTTTCAAAAACATAAACACACCTTAAGGACTTCTCAAAGAATATAATTTATTTGAAGTATTTAATATATTTGAATATTCGAATAAGTTAATTCAGAAATCTCTCAAAACATGCACTATATCTTCAAAAAAACAAATATAATTCTAAGTAATTCCTTCATCGGTCCTAGATATTATTCCAAATATCAAAATCAAAAAACTAACCTATAATATATCAGAACGCACACGTGTTAACAATGAATGATGCTTCGAAAACAAACCAACTTTATAATTCAAGATTGATCTGTTCTAACAAAATCACAGAGCAGTGTAAGTTATTTTTAAGCTTATTTAAATTCATTGACATTCCATAATGAGATTTATTGAAGCCAAAATATAATTACATATTATATATAAAATAAAATAGTAAAATGCCTTTTACTATTTTATTCTCTAATTTATTTTGGTACTGTGTAATGGATGTTAATTCTATATGTCTTCTAAATTAAAACTGTGTTTTCCGAGACATTTATTGAATTTAATTCCAAAAAGTTTTTAAATAGAATTTTTTTGAAATTAAAATCTGTAGGAGGTCAACATAATAAATCTGTATCATATGTAAAATATTGTTATAATATTTCTATCAAGGAAACTCCTTTTTTATTATTTTAGTTTATATATAATAATTATATTTTGGTTTATCACTCATACATATTGTCATTTGGATTCAACTGTCCTAAAATTACCTTTGTGTTTTTTCTGTTGAAAATTCACTCTATTCTGGTGTTTGTTCGAAGAAAGACAGGAGGCTGGTCTGGTAAAAAATATTTTGTTAATTATTTTCATTTTTTAAATATAAAGTGAGACTGGAGAGTTGTCTTTTTTTGATTCTAAATTGCTTTTCGATGATGTGCTGCATGTTTTAGGAATTTTTCCGAAGTCACTTATTTAATGTAAGGTATTTCTGAAGAAGTTTTTGAGGTTATGTTTTGCATTTTTTGAAAGGGGTTTGGTTTTCATAATACAAGATACGAAATAAAACATAGCTTACTTAATATGTTGTGAAGTTATCATTTTCAAAGAAAGTTCGAAATTTAAACCATAAAAAGAGAAAATGTTGTCCGAAATCTATCGATAGTTGGACGAATAAGCTGCTCTGATGAACGATTATGTAAACTATAAATTTCACGAAGTGCTCAATAAATTCGGCAAATAGACCACTGATTTTGAAAATAAATTTCAACAATTTGTAAACGTTGTTGCGGCGTGAGTCTTTCCATGATAATTTGTCAGTGCTAACTGAACAGAAATATCAAAACAATATGGCTTCTACCTTCTGCGAAATCACAGTTATCCCTATCGAAAGCTCTCTCACTCTAAAAAAAACACCTGGTACCTCAATTGCATGGAGATTTAGGCATAAATAAAAATATAAATGAGAAACAAGCAATAATCTGTGATCATCGTAGGTATCAAAGATGTGGCAATAGATATTCATTTTCGAAAATATGACTACTGGTGTAAGCTGGCTTGTCGTCTAGTAACAATTTGATATTGAGTTTCGGAACAGCTAATGTTACATTCTAAACTTAATTTTTTGTTATATTTGTGTGTGATTTCTTATACCTATTAGTTTACCGGAAATTCTGAAAAAATCAACTGGGACTGATCTCACAATTAGGAATTTATGATACATAGTCTTCGAAATTTTTTTCTCACGAATGGTAATATAATAATTTATTACCCTATTCATAATCATACAGATTGGCAATCTGAATCGAGATTTTTCCTTTCCGACAAATTTATCGATACTAAATTAAAGATTTCGATTGTGTCCTATTGAAAAATGCAGAGGTTATCACCTAGTGGATTTTTCCATTACAATTATCTTCACAAATTTACGACTATTTAATATTACGCATAAACCTGGTCAGCATTTTTGCGAAGAAGAAGGATGCACAATACCTGACGCAATTTAGTTGAATTTAAGGCTTCATTGTTGTGGAAAGATTTATGGGCTAGATGCATTTAATTAAACAAACGTTTGAATATGATAAATTTTCCCATGTCGGTGCACTACACAATCGGTTTATGATTATAATAACAGTTTTATTACACGCTGCTTGAAACAAAGCAATAAATTACTTTACGTTATGCTGAATGAAGGGTATTCCAGGATTTTGAAATTATTCCAAATAGACCGGTAGTGAAATTTATTGTCCGAACAGATCTGTTCGAATAGACGCCAGTGATTAATACTTTACCCAGAGGATTTTTGCTGCATATGAAATGCAGTTTATATCTCACTTATATCTTTTTTTGAATTTTCTAACTTATACAGTTTTATGCATGGGCTGTCAAAACTCATTTAGGCTGCTTTTTTTGCTGCATATGAAATGCAGTTTATATCTCACTTATATCTTTTTTTGAATTTTCTAACTTATACAGTTTTATGCATGGGCTGTCAAAACTCATTTAGGCTGCTTTTTTTGCTGCATATGAAATGCAGTTTATATCTCACTTATATCTTTTTTTGAATTTTCTAACTTATACAGTTTTATGCATGGGCTGTCAAAACTCATTTAGGCACTCCTAAATCTGTTCATTCATTTCAGTGTTCGTTATTTTCCTTTGCAACCAAATACTTACTTAATCGATGTGTCAAAAGAGGTAATAAAATCTTTCATCCTTATCGAATTATCCAGTGATTATTTTAGAGTGATAGAACTTTAAATTGAAATAAAACACATCTAAATCAAGATTGACGCCAAATTTTTCTTTATTTGAAAGACAATTTTATGACATTTATGTTTTAGAAATAATTTCCAGCATATGTCCACTACGACTAGCTCAGAGGAACCGCATTCGACCAGACCAATTTTGGACCACTTTTTCGAGTAATTCAAGAGTTATTTCATCAATAACACGAGTTATGTTGGCTTTTAGAGCGTCTATCGTTTCCAGTTTATCAGCATAAACCAATGACTTGACATAACCCCAAAGAAAATAATCCAGTGGAGTTATGTGGCATGATCTTGGAGGCCAATTAATTGGACCATTTCTCGAAATAATGTTATCGCCAAATCTTTCTTTCAATAAATCAATTGTAGGGGTAGCAGCATGAGGTGTAGCACCATCTTGTTGGAACCAAGATACTTCTGGGTCGATACCATTCAAAATATAATCATAGATCATCGATCTGTAACGAGCACCATTCACTGTAAAATTAGCTCCAGCATCGTTTTTAAAGAAATATGGACCGATGATGGCTCCAGCGTATAAAGCACACCATACAGTGCATTTTTCAGGATGCAATGGAACCTGAAGAACTTCTTGAGGATTGTTTTCACTCCATATACGACAATTTTGCTCGTTTACATAGCCGTTCAACCACAAATGAGCTTCATCACTAACCATAATTTTACGATAAAAAAATGGATCAACTTCAAGCTTTTCTAGGGCCCAGTCAGCAAACAAACGACGCTTATGGTCAAGTTGCTTTAGTTCTTGAACTAGTTGGATCTTGTATGGGTGTAGACCAAGATCTTTATGCAAAATTTTCCATGTGGTGGATGCACATAGTCCAACTTGGTGTGAATGTCGACGAATAGACAAATCTGGATCATCATAAACACTATGACTTACAGCAGCGATATTTTCTTCTGTACGTACAGTTCTTTGTCTCGTTGTTGTTGCATCGAGTAAAGAAAATGTTGTCCGAAATCTACCGATAGTTCGACGAATAAGCTGCTCTGATGGATGATTATGTAAACCATAAATTTCACGAAGTACTCTATAAGTTTGGCGAACAGAACACTGATTTTGAAAATGAATTTCAACAATTTGTAAACGTTGTTGCGGCGTGAGTCTTTCCATGATAATTTGTCAATGCTTATTGAACAGAAATTTCAAAACAACATGGCTCCTACCTTCTGTCAAATCACAGTTATCCCTATCGAAAATTCTATCACTCTAATAAAACACCACATAGTTTTTATTCGTAAAACAAGATTACAAATCGGTTGTACAAAACATCCCTTTTTCACAGTTTGTATTCAAGAGAAAGCATTCAATGATTCCACATTTTCATTTCAAAGTCGGAAAATCCAGGTGTTAAGTTTTCGTTGGACCGCTCTGTATAATATTTTCATTATTAATATCCACAAGGTAACGGAAAAACTTAAAGGTTACACCCTCCAATACGCTGAGTACACAGCCCCCATAATGCAAAGTAAGAATCTAAAGGACACAAGGGAGGAACTAGAAAGATTATGTAACAAAATCATGACATGAATGAAAAAATGCAGATTTCTTCCAAACCCTGACAAATCTAATAAAATATATAGAACTTACTACTCTATCTGATCAAAGAATGATGAGAAATATGAAACTTATTCATAAAATTATCAATTCCTTAGATTCTTGCGAACTTGTTCCTATCACTATCCTACCAGTGAGCACACCTGAAATCATTGCTGCTGTAGCTCAGAATGTGACTGAATATCCATCAACATCAACTTGTTATCGTGCTCAAGAACTGAAAATTCCTCACACTTCTCTGACAAGGATTTTCCGCATAGAGCTTGGTATAAAGCCTTATAAAGTTTTACTAGTGCAGCCTCGTGACCATCCGATGCGTTTCCACTTCGTCAATGGGCTAATGATCACAGAAAAATCATCAAGGAAAAGTGTAATGCTAACCATTCAGAAACGATTGATACCTTGATACACGAAATCGATGTTGCCATTCATGAGATTGGGCCTCAAACATGTAACGTTGAAAAACGCCTTTAAATGTGATTAAACTAAGACCATTAAGAAGTTTGAAGTTTCAGCAATGAAAGTCGACGTTGTTATCGCATACGCTGAAGAGCATTGTTTTCAAGAAGTGAAGAATTTCCCAGATTTTTTTTTCGTTTTGTGGGGTACAAATACCTTGTGGTATTTTTATCGAATTAACGTACCTAATCCATGAAAATCGTGGAACATTGAATTTTACTGTTTCATATAAGACGTATAATCAGAATGTGTCTTAGTACCGGATGATCTTAAAACTGGACAATCTTGGTTCGGACCCTTCTTTTTGCTGGGGTGCCTTTTTGGTTGGATTCTCTTAATACCAGACAAATATTTCTTGTGCCGGAATTAGAGGATCTTATTTCCGAACCATCTTAGTTCCGGATGCTCTACCGGTCATTTGTAACAAATTGAAACTGAAGATCTACTGATTATATGCAGAATAGTATCTATCGTTGAAGAAAGCAGTATCACTCCGACACCTTGGAAAACAATATTCCAGGAGAATCTCAAAGATAAGTCCTTATGTAAATCTTGGATCTCAAGCTTACTGTAAAACTATATTATATTGTAAATAAGAGTCACTATTTAAATCGTAAAGTTGAAATAAATGGATAGGGAGTAAGAGTTTGCATTCTCACTATCAGATTGACTATTTGGAATTCATTCGGGAAAGACAAGTTTTATTTATCTCTTCATTGGGGCATTTTACGAAGTATCGGGTGTTTTTTTTACAGTGATAGAACTTGATAGGGATAAATGTGATTTGACAGAAGGTAGAAGCCATGTTGTTTTGACATTTCTGTTCAGTAAGCATTGACAAATTATCATGTAAAGACTCACGTCGAAACAACGTTTACAAATTGATGGAATTTATCTTCAAAATCAATGTTCTATTCGCCAAACTTATAGAGCACTTCGTGAAATTTATGGTTTACATAATCGTCCATCAGAGCAGCTTATTCGTCGAACAATCGATAAATTTCGGACAACATTTTCTCTACTCGATGCAACAAAGAACTGTACGTACAGAAGAAAATATCGCTGCTATAAGTCATAGTGTTAATGATGATCCAGATTTGTCTATTCGTCGACGTTCACAACAAGTTGGACTCTGTGCATCCACAGAGCGTGAAGATCTTTGTTTACACCCATACAAACGTCGCTTATTATGGTCAAGTGGCTTTAGTTCTTGAACCAGTTGGATCTTACTGGTTCCAGAACTAAAGCCACTTGACCATAATAAGCGTCGTTTGTTTGCTGATTGAGCCCTAGATCAGCTTGAAGTTGATCCACTCTTTTATCGTAAAATTGTGTTTAGTGATGAAGCTCATTTCTGGTTGAACGGTTATGTAAAAAAGCAAAATTGCCGTATATGGAATGAAAACAATCCTCGAGAACTTCTGCAGGTTCCATTGCATCTTGAAAAATGCACTATATGGTGTGCTTTACACGCTGGAGGCATCATCGGTCCATATTTCTTTAAAAACGATGCTGGAGCTAATGTTACAGTAAATGGTGCTCGTTATAGATCGATGATCCATGATTATTTGTTTCAAAATTTGAATGGTATCGACCCAGAAGTGTTTTGGTTCCAACAAGATGGTGCTACACCTTATGCTGCTACCGTAACAATTGTTTCATTGAAAGAAAGATTTGGCGATAACATTATTTCGAGAAATGGTCCAATTAATTGGCCTCCAAGATTATGCGACATAACTCTACTGGATTATTTTCTTTGGGGTTATATGAAGTCATTGGTTTCAGCTGATAAACCAGAAACAAAACATAACTCGTGTTATTGATGAAATAAGGCCTGTGTTACTCGAAAAAGTGGTCCAGAATTGGTCTGGTCGATGCAGTTCCTTAGAGCTAGTCGTGGTGGACATATGCCGGAAATTATTTTCAAAACATAAATGTCATAAAATTATCTTTCAAATAAAAAAAAACTTGGCTTCAATCTTAATTTAAATGTGTTTTTATTTTAATTTAAATTTCTATCACTCCAAAAAAACACTCGATAGGATGTTTTATGTGGGGGCGGACAAAATCACTAGCGCAAACTAGAGCGGTTTAGTTTCACTTCCTTTTATCTTTTCATCATAGCCTTCGCTGTGGTGGGTTAGCGATTTGGTTTCAAATAATCGACAATTTACTGAAAAATTTGGTTGATCGGATCGGGTACTGTACGTCCATTCGTCGCGGTCATTTGAATGACATTCTTTTTCATTCGTTTATGACAAGGGCCAACCTTTCTTATATACTCATAACATAAAAATATTTATTAGTTTTTATTTATAGCCGATCAAAAATGTAAATGTTAAATGGTCATTCCTTGAAAGAAATAAATTTTTACTCTACATAAGTGAAAGTTCGATCAATCATCATTTGAATTCGCCTTTTTATTAGATGTTGCAAATCCAATCGTGTTGGTATAAACGCTTTTAAAAATTCCTTAGTATAATTTTTGAATACTTTGAGACGCTTCTTTGATAACCATTTTTGATCGTTCTTTCTGCCTTCAGAGCATGAATTTTCTATAGACTTTCTGCATCATAATATAAAATTTTTGCAATTGAAAAGTTATTTCAGACACCATAATATTATTAGTCTTTAAATGAGTTCGCCCTGTCATGTATTCAACTGAATAACTAAATTAAAACAAATTGTAGAAATTACTATGTTTTACTACCAAAAAATATATATTACACATTTTCTTGTGACTCGAGTTTCGGGAAATGAACTATCCCATCATCAGACAACTGAAGACCTAACAGTGGTACAGTGGTATTTAAACAAAAGTGATAAATATTTTGAATATTTCAACAGATTCTCGGTAATACCTAATAGTGGTACAGAGGTTTACAATCGGAACGTGATAAAAAACCGGGTTAAAAAAAAGGGGCCTTCTAACAGATATCGGAATGTCGGCAATCGACAAAAAGGTTGTTAAACAGATGGTACCCATTTAAATATTTCAAATAATTTTTGGGGTTACATAGCTCCGTAGTCATTCATTATTTTTACATTATTTTGTTGTATATCTCAAATATTTGGATTTAGAAAGTTCAATACAGTCATTCATTATTATTATTTATTCATTAAATCCAAATATTTGAGATATACAACATAACAATGTCAAAATAATGAATGACTACGGAGCAATGTAACCCCAAAAATTATTTGAGATAAAATAGAAAGGCTTTTGTTGATTCAGAAATCTCTAAAAAATGCTCTATATCTTCAAAAAACAAATATAATTCTAAGCAATCCCGTCTTCAGCCCTCAGTAATATTCAAAATATCAAGATCAAAAAACATAACCTACATCACAAACAACTCAACACGTGCACAAGGACTAATGCTTGGAAACACAGATCAACTTTATAAATCAAGATTGATCTATGTTCTAACAAAATCAAAGAACAGTGTGAGTTATTTTTAAGGCTTATTTAAATTCATTGACATTTCTATAATGAGATTTATTGAAGCCAAAATATAATTATATATTATATATAAAATAAAATAGAAAGGCTTTTTACTTGATAGAAAAAATATAACAAAATTTGAATATTAAAACAAATTGATATATGTTTATCTTCTACAATTTTAATGGAAGATATAGAGCATTTTTTAGAGATTTCTGAATCAACTTATTCGAATATTTAAATATATTAAATATTTCAAATAAATTATATTCTTTGAGAAGTCCTTTAAGTGTGTTAATGTTTTTGAAAGGCAATTGGTGTTCTTAAAGTTAAGACCAGAAATAAAATTTTGTCTACTTTAAATATTTATTTATTAATTTTAATAACTTTCGTATATCTGTGGGTTTATTCATTTCCATTTGACATTATATATTGAGTTTTGATTATATACATCTATTAAATGTAAGCGGTGCTTGTTTTAGACATTAATTTAATTCTAAAAGTTTTTTGAATAAGAATTTTTTTGAAATTAAAATTGTAGAAGATAAACATATATCAATTTGTTTTAATATTCAAATTTTGTTATATTTTTTCTATCAAGTAAAAAGCCTTTCTTTTTTATTTTATATATAATATATAATTATATTTTGGCTTCAATAAATCTCATTATGGAAATGTCAATGAATTTAAATAAGCCTTAAAAATAACTCACACTGTTCTTTGATTTTGTTAGAACATAGATCAATCTTGATTTATAAAGTTGATCTGTGTTTCCAAGCATTAGTCCTTGTGCACGTGTTGAGTTGTTTGTGATGTAGGTTATGTTTTTGATCTTGATATTTCGAATATTACTGAGGGCTGAAGACGGGATTGCTTAGAATTATATTTGTTTTTTGAAGATATAGAGCATTTTTTAGAGATTTCTGAATCAACTTATTCGAATATTTAAATATATTGAATATTTCAAATAAATTATATTCTTTGAGAAGTCCTTTAAGTGTTTTCATGTTTTTAAAAGGCAATTGGTGTTCTTAAAGGTAAGACCAGAAACAAAATTTTGTCTCCTTTAAATATTTATTTATTAATTTTAATAACTTTCGTATTTCTGTGGGTTTATTTATTTCCATTTGGCATTATATATTGAGTTTTGATTATATATGTCTATTAAATGTAAGCGGTGTTTGCTTTAGACATTAATTTAATTCTAAAAGTTTTTTGAATAAAAATTTTTTTGAAATTAAAATTGTAGAAGATAAACATATTTCAATTTGTTTTAATATTCAAATTTTGTTATATTTCTTCTATCAAGTAAAAAGCCTTTCTATTTTATTTTATATATAATTTATAATTATATTTTGGCTTCAATAAATCTCATCGATATCTGTTAGAAGGCCCCTCTTTTTTAACCCGGTCTTTTATCACGTTCCGACTGTAAACCTCTGTAACACTATTAGGTTTTACCGAGAATCTGTTGAAATATTCAAAATATTTATCACTTTTGTTTAAATACTACTGTAGTACTGTTAGGTCTTCAGTTGTCTGATGATGGGGTAGTTCATTTCCCGAAACTCGAGTCACAAAAAAATGTGTAATATATATTTTTTGGTAGTAAAACATAGTAATTTCTACAATTTTTTTTTAATTATGATAAACTACCAAATAGTAACGGCTGAAACAATTCAGTATCTGAATAACTAAATAAATAAATAAATTATAAAATCCAGCCAATCCTCTCGAATTCGATAGGTATATTTTGCAGATGGAATATGTATTATTTTGAAAGTATTGGTGGTGAGTGGTGCAAATCGTGTGGAAGCATAACAAGCAGTTCCTATCTTAAGAACTCCCACCAGTGATGCACACTTCCTCAGTATTCCACGCAAGCGGAATTTATGCACAAAGAATTGTTATCATTCTTCTTACATATGGAATAAAATATATGTATACATGAATAATAACACTACTCGTATGGTATGTAAGACCACCGCGATAAAAAAATATAATAACATAATCTTAGGGACTGGAATTTTGGAAAATGACCACATGGTATTCGATGGCACCAGCCATTAGTGTAGCGCAGCATGTGTGTCCCGATGCAATTAATGTAAGGTTCTTCATAAAAGAACCTTGTCGGCAATCTTTATTAGAAGGCTTGAAGTTGTTTTTCCACCTCTGCGCGATTCGTGGCTCACCTTTGAATCCGTCTGTCTCTCTCCATCGCTTCAAAATCGTCAGTGGCGTTCCGTCTACATCACTTCTGACCCGCTCACAACACAATCGTGCACTTGCACGTAACTTTAATGGCCTTTATATGAAAGTATTTTTCGCATCGATGGACCATCTCTTATCGGATTTCTATGCGACGCAACGGGAAAATTGATATGATACTCTCCTCCTACATAGTCCGATTCATCCAGTCTTCCTACTCTCATTTCAATAGAAAACTGCCATACGTATTCACCAATTTCAGGTAGCATTCCTAGGCAGGATATATATATATATATATATATATATATATATATATATATATATATATATGCAAAAATTTTTCATTCAAAGACCTTTAGCAATAAATTAATGTCTTATAAGCACTGCTTTAATTAAGTAGATATCTAAAATCAACACTCATTATATGATATCAAATAGAATAAATAAAACCCAACGAAACAGAGATCATCAATTAAAATTACTAAATAAATATAATACTTGAAGGAGACAAAATTTTGTTTCAAATCTTTTTATTATTAATTATGAAAACCAAATATTTTTCAAACATGCAGAACATAATCTTGAGAACTTCTCCAAAAACTAACTCATTTTAAATGTTTAATATATTTTATTTGGTTTTATATGCCTACTGAATTGAGGCAGACATTAATTTAGTTTTTAAAGATTTTGAATGAAAAATTTTTGAAATTAAAATTTGTAGGAGGCTAACAGAATGAATCTGTTTTGATATTTAAATTTTGTAATAGTCCCTCTATCAAGTAAAAAACCTATTTTCATTATTTTATTGTATATATAATATATAATTATATTTTAGTTTTCCTCACTCATTATATAAATGTCATTTTGGTACAAGCTTTGTGTGATGAACCCAGAATACGTAGGATTTTTGAAGTTCTCTAATTTAAAATAAATGGAGATTTATACTTGATAAAAGGAATATAAAATTATTTAAATAATTTAATATTTACAGATATATTCTGTTAGCCTTCTCCATATTTAATTTCGAAAAATTATATTTAATATTATAACTTCAGGAATTAAATTAATGTCATATAAGTACCACTTATATCAAACGACATATAAAATCAAAAATTCATTATAAGACATCCAAATGATATAATAAAATCCAATAAGTATAAATTGTTAACAAAAATCTTATAAATTAAATATTTTGAGTAGACAAAATTTTGTTTCTGCTCATCCCTATTATGAAAACAAATATCTTTCAAAAATGTTTGATCTAATCTTAAGAATTTCATCATTAAACTATCTTAATCAGAATATTCAATATTATTGGATATCTAACTAAGGTACTCTTTAGAAAACCTCAAAATATCTAAAAACATTACTAAAAAACAAGTTTTAAGAGAGACCTTGATGTTAAATTTTATTGAATACGATTGAGTACTGACGAAGCAAAGTCTCTCTTAAAACTTGTTTTTTAGTAATGTTTTTACATTTCTTTAGATTTTCTAAAAAGTACCTTAGTTAGATATCCAATAATATTGAATATTCTAAGTAAGATAGTTTTATGATGAAATTCTTAAGATTATGCAGAAACAAAATTTTGTCTACTTAAAATATTTAATTTATTGGATTTGTATATCATTTGGATGTCTCATAATGAATGTTCATTTTATATGTCGTTTGATATAAGTGGTACTTATATGACATTAATTTAATTCCTGAAGTTATAATATTAAATATAATTTTTTGAAATTAAATATGTAGAAGGCTAACAGAATATATCTAAATATATCAAAATACTTGAATAAGTTCTCTAATATTACTATTTGTTCAACGAGGATACCACGAGGTCTGTCAGGTAAGATATTTTTTGTTAATTGATTTAATTTCTTAACGTTGGCCAAATTTTCAATTCCGAATCACGACGCAGCGGTTGCTATGAAAAAAAAAATAGACAACAGAAAAGAAAAGTCACTCAACGTGTTGTGTTTAGATAAAATTTGAAGAAAATAATGTCTCACGATTCTGATTGCGACTCAAATGATATTCCACTTGAATTAAAAGAAATATCCGATAAGATAGAATTGCCGGATAAAGCTAGGGCCGCTACGAAAAAACGTTTGACATCTATGAAAACTGGTGCATTGAAAAAAAACGTGAAGAACAATATGACTTCAGAAACAGTCCTGTTGATTTTTTTGGGGAAATAAGTAGGGATAAGAAACTGTCAACGATATAGTCAATGTACAGCATGATAAAGGTCGTTCTCCTCATTAGAGAGGAAGTAGATATTTCGATTTGGCAGGCTTCTTGCATTTCTAAAAAAACGAAACATAAGACACAAGCCAAGGAAATCGGATACTTTCACAAGAGAGAACATTGATAATTTTGTGCAAATTTCTTCCAATTCCAATTTTTTCCTCATATCATTGAACTATATCCATCTATTTCATCATAATTTCAGGTGGCTCTTATGATGGGAATATCAGGTACCTGCAGGAGTGACGAATTATTCAAAATGAAAATATCGAACATCATTCTTTTAGCTGGAAAGTATCAATCGAGATACCATATACGAAAACTTACCAAAGCATAGTATTTCTTATTACAGAGGAAATTTGGATACAGATTTTGTTCAATGCTGACTCGGAAATGCAATCAAAGAACCCTATGAACATCACACCGTAGCGCAATTTGCAAGGAAAATGGCTACATATTTCGGGCTTGCTCAACTAGAGCAATACACTGGACACTGCTTCATAAGAACATCGGCAACATTACTTGCTGACAGTGGCGCAGACATTTTAATGCTAAATCGTCTGGAAGGTTGGAGGTCCAACATTCCAAGACGTTTATTCTGCTCTCAAGACCTTCTACATCCAGTTCTACATCCCCTGATGTGTCCTGTCACTTCAAGAATTTTCCAAACCATACAACAATAAGTGAAAACTAGCAGTACCTTAACATTCTAACAACTATCTTGGCTAAAGAAACAAGTTTATCTATTTCAATCAACGCCTATGAGTCATCAAGAGTGACTGTAAACTTTAATAAGTTGTGGAGTTCTATTTGTATGAAATTCCATTTATTTCTGTTCTTGTGTTGTATATATTGAAATGAAATGAAATGTTCTTCTGTTCTCCCTCTACAAAACTTTAGAACTTTAAATTGAAATAAAACACATTTAAATGAAGATTGAAGCCAATTTTTTTTATTTGAAAGATAATTTTATGACATTTATGGTCTAAATTTCCGGCATACGTCCACCACGACTAGCTCTAAGGAACCGCATTCGACCAAACCAATTTTGGACCACTTTTTCGAGCCATTCAGGCCTTTTTTCATCAACAGCACGAGTTATGTTGGCTTCCAAAGCGTCTATTGTTTCTGGTTCATCAGCATAAACCAATGACTTGACATAACCCGAAAGAAAATGATCCAGTGGAGTTATATCGCCTGATCTTGGAGGCCAATTAATTGGACCATTTCTCGACAAAATGTTATCGCCAAATCTTCCTTTCAATAAATCAATTGTTATGGTAGCAGCATGAGGTGTAGCACCATCTTGTTGGAACTAAAACACTTGTGGGTCGATACCATTCAAATTTTGAAATAAATAATCATTGATCATCGATCTGTAACGAGCACCATTCACTGTAACATTAGCTCCAGCATCGTTTTTAAAGAAATATCGACCGATGATGCCTCTAACGTGTAAACCACACCATACAGTGCATATTTTAGGATGAAATGGAACCTGCAGAACTTCTTGAGGATTATTTTCACTCCATATGCGGCAATTTTGCTTGTTTACATAGCCGTTCAACCAGAAATGAGCTTCATCACTAAACACAATTTTATGATGAAAAAGTGGATCAACTTCAAGCTGTTCTAGGGCCCAATCAGCAAACAAACGACGCTTATTATGGTCAATTGGCTTTAGTTCTCGAACCAGTTGGATCTTGTATGGGTGTAGACCAAGATCTTTCCGCAAAATTTTCCATGTGTTGGATGCACAAAGTCCAAATTTTTGTGAACGTCGAAGAATAGACAATTCTCCATCATCATTAACATTATGACTTACAGCAGCGATATTTTCCTCTGTACGTACAGTTCTTTGTCTTGTTGTTGTTGCATCGAGTAGAGAAAATGTTGTCCGAAATCTACCGATAGGTCGACGAATAAGC
The DNA here is from genome assembly GCA_034642435.1 of Megalocaria dilatata. Lineage (NCBI taxonomy): Eukaryota > Metazoa > Arthropoda > Insecta > Coleoptera > Coccinellidae > Megalocaria > Megalocaria dilatata. Next base: position 18,614,707 of record CM067863.1, on the reverse strand, counting down.
TGCTCTGATGGATGATTATGTAAACCATTAATTTCACGAAGTGCTCTATAAGTTTGTCGAATTGAACATGGATTTTGAAAATAAATTTCAACAATTTGTAAACGTTGTTGCGGCTTGAGTCTTTCCATGATAATTTGTCAATGCTTACTGAACAGAAATGTCAAAACATCATGGCTCCTACCTTCAGTCAAATCACAGTTATCCCTATCGAAATATCTAAAATTCTATAAAAAAACACCCGATACATACCTTCTGTTCTGTTGGCTTGGAGCAAACTTAAACAAACATTTAAGGGTAACTCTACAGTATTCGTTAAACTATGCTCCTCCGCAGAAAATGTTTGAAAAGTTAGTCTAGTTTTGGTGGATTGCGAATTCGGCAAATTATAGATGGTGTCGAAAATAGACCTTTCTGTGTGACTGGTCCTTGTCTGATTGGAAAAGACACTTCAGAAAATGTACTTTAATTGCACAATATTGAAAATGGTTCATCGCAATTTTTTTCCTGTTAGTCCAGAAATATTAATCGTACGGTTGACTGAAAGAGAAATCTATTGGGAACTTCACATCAGACATGTTAATCATTCGAACATCGCTCCACATGATAGCTCAGTTGAATTAAGCTTTTCGCCACCCATGCCGCATATCAGTAAGCTGGCCAATTTGAGCCGAAAATTCGTCCTACGAAAATCGGCCATAGCTCGACGCCTAGGCGCTTTAGCCTTTCATTAATTTGCGAGCTGGCTACTGCTTCATATTCCATAAACGTTTGAAATTACATCCACACAAATTAGGTACAAGCTGTCGGGGGGAGATTAAATAGCCATAAAAAACGTGTTGGACTAACGTTTATACGGAAACCAACGAAATGCATATATGCCAGACGCTTCCGAAATGTTTCGGACGTTATCGAGTTTATGGTAGTGCCTCAAACATGTCTCAGCTCCTACATAATAACTCTTAAACTGCAGAATGTAGAAATTTCATGGTTGTTTGAAGTAAAAAATGTGATCTATAAAGAAATTAATTTTTTTTGGTATATTACGGACAATAGCTGGGTTAATTCCTCTACGGATCTCTTTTTAGACTTATTTATAAATAAAATTTTCTAAGAATTAAATATGTAGACTGGCGCTATTATGAACACACGTTTGTGTGAACAACCCAATAGTGCGAACAAGAAAGTATTCTCATTGTATATACACAGTACAGTAGTGTGACCTATCCACGATCTCATTGAGTGTGACTTACTATAGGGTGTTTTTTTTAGAGTCATAGAACTTTAAATTGGAATAAAACATATTTAAATCAAGATTGAAGCGAAAGTTTTTTTTTGAAAGATAATTTTATGACATTTATGTTTTAAAAATAATTTCTGGCATATGTCCATCACGACTAGCTATGAGGAACTGCATTCGACCAGACCAATTTTGGACCACTTTTTCGAATAATTATTCCATCAAAAGCACGAGTTTTGTTGGCTTCCAAAGCGTCTTTAATTTCTGGTTTATCAGCATAAACCAATGACTTGACATATCCCCAAAGAAAATAATCCAGTGGAAATATGTCACATGATCTTGAAGGCCAATTAATTGGACCATTTCTCGGAATAATGTTATCGCCAAATCTCTATTTCAATAACTCAATTGTTACGCATGAGGTGTAGCACCATCTTGTCGGAGCACTTCTGGGTCGATACCATTCAAATTTTGAAACAAATAATCATTGATTGTCGATCTGTAACGAGCACCATTCACTGTAACATTAGCTCCAGCATAATTTTTAAAGAAATATAGACCGATGATGCCTCCAGCGTGTAAAGCACACCAAACAGTGCATTTTTCAGGAAGCAGTAGAACCTGCAGAACTTCTTGAGTATAGTTTTCACTCCATATACGGCAATTGTGCTTGTTTATATAGCTGTTCAACCAGAACACAATTTTACGATAAAAAAGTGGATTAAAATCAAGCTGTTCTAGGGCCCAATCGGCAAACAAACGACGCTTATTATGTTAAGTGGCTTTAGTTCTTGAATCAGTTGGATCTTGTATAGGTGTAAACCAAGATCATTACGCAAAATTTTCCATGTGGTGGAACACAGAGTCCAACTTGTTGTGAACGTCGACGAATAGACAAATCTGGATCATCATAAACACTATGACTTACAGAAGAAATATTTTCTACTGTACGTACAGTTCTTTGTCTTGTTGTTGTTGTTGCATCGAGAAAAGAAAATGTTATCCGTAATCTATCTATAGTTCGACGAATAAGCTGCTCTTATGGAGGATTATGTAAACCATAAATTTCACGAAGTGCTCTATAAGTTTGGCGAATAGAACACTGATTTTGAAAATAAATTTCAAAAATTTGTAAACGTTTTCTCGATATGAGTCTTTCCATGATAATTTCTCAATGCTTACTTAACAAAAATGTCAAAACAACATGGCTTCTACCTTCTGTCAAATCACAGTTAGCCCTATCGAAAGTTCTGTCACTCTGAAAAAAACACCCGATACTTTCCTATTTTAAATTGTTGATAAACTCATGCGTAAAGCCATTTAAATGATATGAATTTTATTTATAACGAGTTATCTTCCACCGCAAGAAGTATCTTTTAATGTGAAATATGTAGTTAAAATGGCGAAAAACAAGAAATTTTTGAGCCTGTATGAAAAATCGAAGATCTTGGAAGATCACCGGCAAGGCAGGAGCCTAACATTGCTTTATAAAAAATATGGAATTGCGAAATCAACTGTATGCTCGACTAAAAAAAAAACAGACCAAAGTCATGAGTATTGTGAACCAGAGTTTTTAAGCCAAATAAAATTTAAAAAATGCACTTCAGGGGAAGCTGAATATCCAAAAATTATTAATGATTTTTGGTACAGATCAGCCGAATTAATTTATTTGAATATTTTTGAATTTATTACAGTACATCTATGATTGTTTCGGTCTTTACTTGTATCTTGTAATACTCAGCTGAAGAAGTCATGGTATGACGTAACGATCGTAGTGTTAATAAAATATTAGCGGAAATTAGAATATTTTTTTATTCATATTACAGTACATACTGCAAACGGGGAATTAATTGGGATTCGTCACTGGTATTCCAAGAACGTGAAAGAAATTGAAAATGGTAATTAAAATTATTGGAGTTTGCCGCTGGCAAGAATATGACATGAGATAAGAAGATAAAAGTAAGTAAACATAGTAATGAAAGTTATTGGGGTATGTCACTATTTCACTATTTCTAAATTACAGACAGATATTACGTAACGGTGATCTGTTGACCTCTGTCTTTTAATATAAGATAATTTTTTGGGAATTATATCTGTTGATTTTAAGTCATTCTGAGAGTGTCAGTCTGAATCCTTTAGTCAGAATATTTATAATATTATCGTCGTTAATGAAATTTCAAATTCTTCCAAATGGTTGGAGTATGTTCAGTGTGATGTATTTAAAGTGTAATTTTTCTGCTATTTATATATTCTTTTTTTGAATGATCTTCCAGTTTGACTAATATAAGCTTATATACGTTCGAAAGTTAGAGCGTTTACGAATAGACGATCGTCACGAAATTTTGGACCTTAACTGTCGTTATTTCACATCTAAATGATATATATATATATATATATATATATATATATATATATATATATATATATATCTTAATTAAATCATGAGACTGTTGTTGTGGTTTCGATAGTGCTTAAAGCTGCTCTATTCACAAAATATATTTCTTTAATCTTTGAATGATACGATCTTCATGAAATTTCACATTTACCTTTATGTCGTTATTTTACATTTGAATGCTAAATTTGAACTATATCGTAGGTCTCTTGCTATGGTTTCGGGGGCGCTCAAATCTGCGCTTTCACAAAAAAAATCTTCTAATGATTTGAAATGAAAAACAAAAATTTGTGTTACTATTGTACACCCAAATACCACATTTCAGATCGATCAGATTTGGAGTTTGGAAATCATTGAGAAAGACCAGAAAACAAATTCATCTGTAAATAACAATGGAACTGGTTTTGCCCCTTAACGAACTCATTCGAGATATTTTGACCCCAAAGCTACCCTGAATGTTCAAAAGCTTTCTTCTAAAGTTAGAGTGTTTCGCTCACAATTCTTCTTTAGATTAGAATCATGCCATCTTCACGAGATTTCGTGTAATTATTCTACATCTAAGCACCAAATTTCACCCCGATCAGGTCAGAAAATTTCGGAACTATTGGTAGAATAAGAAAAAGTTCTAAATAAGAAAAACTGCGAAATCATTCGAGAGATTTTGCCCATTAACGTACTCAGCTGAGATATTCAGAAGCCACCTGGAAAGTCTCTAGCTCTTTGCGTTCGAAAGTTATCGTGTTTAAAGAAGGCCGGCCCGACATATTTACATTTGACCACGGATTTTTCATCAGTGAGTACAACCTAATCATTTAAGTCCATTTTCGGCTCAAAATGAGACGTTATACTAAGTATACATTACTTCAAAATTGTAATGAAGTGTACTCATTATTGAAAATCTACACAGTTTTTATGTTTCACAGTTTATTCAGAATCTTGACACGTGTTACGGTCTTTTAACCATCTTCAAAGGAGTATAAAACGTAGCTAAACTTAAAATTGAAAAAAGGTTTTTTTATTACACTTGGACATCTATGTATTTTTATGGCGGATGGAAATAACAGCATCCAATATAGGAGTGTTCTCAAAGCGTACATGGAAGTTTGTTAAATTCTCCTTAGTCTCAATGGCTTTTTTGATTGGAAGAATCTCCGAATAGTCCATGAATTTACCCTTTTTAACATTATATAGTAAAGAGACATCTTTCTCATTAAAAACTGATTATTTTCTATACAATGTTCTGCAAAACCAGTTGCTTTCTGGATTTTCAAAATAGACATCCTATGTTCTTTTATTCTATGTTGTTAACATCGGCCTGTCTGTCCTATATGTGTAGAACAATCATCATATTTAATTTGATAAATCGCCGATTCGAAAAAGTTGGGGTTACTTTTTTCATTGTTCACCAACATCTTAGCTTAATTATTTCTATTTACTGATAAAACAGAATTAATTCCCATTTTATGAAGACTATTAGAGATCCTACTACTGAAACCTGTTATATAAGTCATTGAAAACCATATTTTTATTTCTTCATTAGGATCATTTATATTGATATAAAATTGTTTTCCAATATTCTGGTAATTTTTTTTAATCATTTTGTCAATAATTTCAGTTCTATAACCATTGTTCACAGCTTTATTATATATATAGTTTTAATTATATTGACTTCTTTTCGGAAATTGACTTCGTTCAACGGGATGCTCAAAAGTCTATGAACGAAACTATGGAATGTTGACATTTCAATTTTCCATTACTAATTGGATTTTGAATGGATTATGGTATCAGTAGGGGTGGGTGTTCTGAAAATGTCGAATTCGAACTTATTGTTACAATGATTAAAATTTAAGAAGTTCATTGAAGAATTTTCTTCTGTTTCCATTGTGACTTTAATATTTTCATTCATTTCAGAATCGGGGAATCGGGGAATCAAGTGTGATGATTGTAATGCTACATAACGCTACAGGACAGATAGGCCGATGTTTACAACATAGAATCAAAGAACATAGGACGTCTATTTTTAAAAACCAGAAATCAACCGGTTTTGCAGAACATTGTATAGAAAAGAATACATTTTTCAATGAGAAAGATATCACTCAACTGTATAATGTTAAAAAGAGTAAATTGATGGACTATTTGGAGATTCTTTCAATCAAAAAAGTTTTTTATTTATAGCCGATCACAAATGCAAATTTAAAATGTTTCACCCGCTATGGTAGCGGTTGTTTCATTATAAGTGGAAAAACTTTACACAAAAATTTAATCAGGATAGTTTCTTTATTCGAAATTCGGTTTCTGAGTATTTCCAAACGTGAAACGAGGAAAATATTTTCACTCTTTGATTTAAACGACGTATTCTGAGGAAGTTATTATCCATCATGTTGAAATTCAAACTGAGGAGTTATTGCCTTATTTCTTTCACAAACGTTGTAATCGTTTTTTTGAATAGCCTGGTCGAACCTCCGAAAACAATTCGAATGGCAATTCATAATTAATAGGCAACATTTATATAATATGAAATTAATCGATTCTCATATGTTATTAAAATTCATTTTATGATATCGGAATTGAATTAATGAATATAATCTTTTTTTCCGCGGAGATGATTTATTCGATACAATGACATACTTGGCACAGCGAATGCTAATTAAGGTTTACGTTCATTAAGTAATTAATGGCGTTCGGAATAAATTGTTATTCCATTCGTAGGTCTATTGAATGGAGGGAACTGGGTATAAATTAAATTTTCGCTTTGAGAATTTATCACCTCAAGGAAATGCCGAAATTACATAAAAAATTTATGGAGCTGATTTTTCGTACATCTTCTGCTAGAAAATACACTGTCCAAGAAATGAAGTATAATATTTTTAGTATTGTTTCTTTTACGTATCTTTTATTGAGAAAAATGCAAAATATCTCATAGAAAGGTTTATTATTTGCTTATCAGAATATACTTCTTTTCTAGCTTTCTTACATTTCTTCATCTAGTGCTATTAGTAAAAAACTACTCAATCTGATATTTGCGCTTAAAATAGGAAATGAAGAATCACAAAATTCTAAAAAATCTTCATAAATAATTTGAATTACCACTTATTTTATGTATCAAAAAATTCGTTCCATTTAATAAAATTAAGAATATATCTACCTTTATATAATCAATGAGAATCAACAATATTCAAGAAAATAAAAACTTTAGATGGAACATATAAATGTTTGTGAGAATATTGTTTCATCCTTGAAAAATATATCTGGAATTCACCGGGCAACTGTTTTATTTAAATATTTTAAACGGTTATTAATAAGTTATGTGAGATGTGGTAAAGTAATCTATTTGAATTTTAAATTGTTGTCAAAAATTCACCCTTACTCTGATGAATCAGCTCGCTACCAATATGCTGCAAATATCTACGCCATACCAAAGTACAAATTGGTGCTTAGTTAATCTATAGAGAAACAACAAATTGTTTCTTAATTCATAATATTCATACTTGCTGAATAATATGTTTGACGAATTCCAGAATATTCATTAATGAAACAATAAACATTCTGTCAAGAAAGTACCGGGAATTATCGATTTAAATCTGGCGGGGCAATGAGGTAGGTAAAAATTTTTTTTCCTAGGTTGGTACCACTGTCCTTAATTACTATGCCAAGCTTGAGCGGGATCTGTCAACTAGTGTGTTTGCAACAGCTGATTAAGTCAGTCGATGTCAGAGTGCGTGCCGATTTTTACTATAGGTGATTACGTTGAGCAAAGAATTTGTTTAAAGTTTTGTGTTGCAAATGAATTTTCGTGAATTTTCGAAAAAACCACGCCAAAGCCGCTCGAAAATGAAGGTGATGCTCATTGTTTTCTTCGATATCCGTGGCGTGGTGCACTACGAATTCGTTCCAGAGGGTCAGACGGTAAACAAGGAGTATTACCTAGGCGTTATGAAACGTTTCCGTGAGCGTATCCGTAAGAAGCGACCATATTTGTGGGCGAACAACTCATGTATTTTGCATGACGATAACGCGCCTTCTCACCGAGCTACGATTGTTACTGACTTTCTCGCCAAAAACTCAACAAACGTGCTTCAGCAACCACCGTATTCGCCGGATTTGGCTCCCTGCGACTTTTTCCTCTTCCCAAAACTAAAATTGCCCCTTCGTGGCACCCGTTTTGGGTCGATTGAAGCCATAAAACAAAATTCGGCGCGAGAGCTAAAGTCCATCCCGCAAAGCGCCTATAAAAAATGTTTCGATAATTGGAAGTGCCGTTGGCATAGATGTATTGGAGCAAATGGAGCCTATTTTGAAGGCGACCCAATAAATTTTGACGATTAAATGTAAAAATGTTGTTTTAATTGAAAATTCCCGGTACTTTCTTGACAGAGTAGTATATCGTTAAATAACACACTTAATCAGGTGAGTTTGGTTTCAGGTACCATACTCACCAGATCAGGTCAAAATGTTATTGACGAAAAAATTGTTATGTAAACGATAAATAATTTACTATTAGTGGAAATAAAGTGTTTGACTTTAATTAAAAAAATGTATATGAGACAGTAATTTATTTCCACAGAAATGTTTGTACTACTACAACAATTGTTTCACCACGATGAGGCTTGTTCAGGTATTACATTGTACTGTCATTGTTGTAGTAGTACAAACATTTCTGTGGAAATAAATTACTGTCTCATATACATTTTTTTAATTAAAATGAGTTTCCCCCAAGTAAAGATCGAATCTATCAAATATGTTTCACTTTAAATCATATACGATGAATTTCTGTCAAGTAGCCCGAAACAATCAAGAATTTTTTCCCAACATTCACAATTTCAAAATTCTGGTTGAAGTCATGTCTCGCGTTCGATGAATGGTTTCAATAAGTGAAAATTTTTTTTTATTTAAAACACTTTTAAAATGTTATTGAGTCATTTTTTGGAAAGTTTTACCAATTTGTTCTTTATGAACTTCATGGGAATAACCACAAACTAACTATTTACTCCACATTTATCATCTTTTTTACAATATCTTTGTTTTTAATTCATTTACTGAGGTTTGAATTGATCTGGAATGAGGTTCTCAAATTCTATTTATTTTTGACATATGTTGCCAAATCATGGTCCAGATTCAATAATATTATAGAACAAATTATAAATAATTATATAAAAAATATTAGGAGTACAAATAAGTTTCCCCCGTTTTATTGTAGATGGCGCGGCACGGAGTTTCGGTTAGCTTTCGCAGATGATAACCGGCTTAAAAAATAGTTTGGACATTCAAGAACAACATAACCTATTAATATCATTGATTTTATAATGGTAAAATATAATTTTTATAAGTTGAAAATGTCAAAATTTGAGCCAAGTGTGCGTCATTTGCGGGAAATATTAGTTTACTTCTTTAATTTGAAGAAATCTGCTGCTGAGGCGCATCAATTGCTCGTAGAAGCATATGGTGAGGGTGCTTTGAGTGAGAGAACGTGTCGAGAGTGGTTTCAAAAGTTTAAAAACGGTGATTTCGACGTAGAAGACAAAGATCGCAGTGGAAGGCCAAAAATTTACGAGGATGCAGAATTGGAGGAATTATTGGAGGAAGATTCATCTCAAACACAAAAAGAACTTGCTCTAACATTAGAAGTTACTCAGCAAGCAGTCTCACATCGTTTAAAAACATTAGGAATGATTCATAAACAAGGAAATTGGGTTCCGTACGAATTAAAGCCGAAAGATATTGAACGTCGATTATGCTTAAGTGAAATGCTGCCAGCTAGACACAAAAAAAGGGTTTTTTACATCGTATCTTAACTGGTGATGAGGAGTGGATACATTATGACAATCCAAAAAGAAGAAAATCATGAGGATTACCTGGCCACGCGTCAACATCAACAGCAAAACCGAATATTCACGGAAAAAATTTATGATGTGTATTTGGTGGGATCAGCTAGGTGTAGTGTATTATGAGTTGCTTAATCCGAGCGAAACAATTACTGGAGCCCTCTATCGAACACAATTGATGAGATTGAGCCGAGCTCTGAAGGAAAAACGCCCTCAATACTATTCTAGACACGAAAAAATCATTCTTCTGCATGACAATGCCCGTCCACATGTTGCGGCTCCCGTGAAAAAGTACTTGGAAACACTTGATTGGGAAGTGTTACCCCACCCGCCGTATTCACCAGACATTGCACCGTCCGATTATCACCTGTTCCGGTCCATGGCACATGCTCTGACGGCGCAGCGGTTCACATCTTATGAGGATACCAAAAATTGGGTTGATTCGTGGATAGCCTCAAAAGACAAGGAGTTCTTCAGACGTGGGATTCGAATGCTGCCTGAGAGATGGGAAAAAGTGATTGCAAGTGATGGGCAATATTTTAAGTAAATTTATATTACCGTTCTTCTATAATAAATATTTAATTTGTGTTAAAAAACGGCGGAAACTTATTTGTACTCCTAATAAAATGAAAAGAAATTATAAATTATTATTTTTAAAATAGAATCAATTAGAAGGGAAGAGGGTAATTTGATAATTTAAATTAAAAAAAAAGGATTTTGTGAAACCTCTACACAACTTAATTTTCGAAATGACATGTTTTATTTTTTTTTCACATTTTTATGGATGTACATTGAATTTGACAAATGTTTAGAGTTAACTTCAAACATTCTGTCTTTATTCTACTTCAGCTTCAAAATTTGATAGAAATAATGTTATACCGAGTGTTAAAAACAAAGTTTCAATATTTTGGGAGCTGATTGAAGACCTCAAAATATATAAAAACTTTTATATAAACATGGTTCCGCGAATATTTGGAGATATAAGCCATTTTCGGTTTCTTAGGACCAGTAGTTTTACCGCGCAATTTAACAGAAGCCGCATACCAAAATACCTTGGCCGATTTTCTAGACGTGGTACCTTTAAATCAGAGAATAAATATCTGGTTTATGCAAGATGAAGCGTCCCCACATTATACACTTGCTGTTAGGAAACATTTAGATCGAACATTTCCCAGAAGATGAATAGGACGATGAGGCCCAGTGCCATGGCCCGCTAGATCTCCCGATTTGAATACTTTGGACTTTTGTATTTGGGATTATTTGAAAAGTTTAGTATATGCAACGTCAGTGAATAATATCGCAGAGCTGCAACATCGGATTGAACTATCCTGTCAAACGATCTGAACACAACCAGGTCTTTTCGAAAGAGTACGTAATTTCTTCATGCGACGATGTACTTCCTACATTGAAATGGACAGTTGTCATATGGAACATTTTCTGTAAAACACTATAAGTCAAAAATAAATCGAATATCTTCTGTAATTTATCGTATTTGGTTGCTCTAGTAGTTAATATTTTGAAAACCGAAAATCGCTCATACTCCAAAATGCTCATTTGCGGGCCCATATTTATATTAAACTTTTTACTTATTTTGAGGTCTAGAATTAGCTCCCAAAATATTAAAATATTGTTTTGTACACCCGGTATATATTCATTGATTTTTCTGATTGAGCACTCAAAATAGTCGTTTGACGATTATGGGCGGGAGTTTTATCTGTTGTTCCGGGGAATATGCTTTATTTTTTAAAATCAAAACAGAGCATTTTTTGAAATAATATTTGTCATTAGGTTCATATGAAACAGCTGAGTTTGTTACTGTAACTTTATTCGATATAAACTATTTTCTATAGATTTCTTGAAATTTTTGGGTATATTTGGGAATTTATGTCTACTTCAAGGGAAACAGTGTTTGTAAAACATTTTGATTAAATTTTTTTTTAATTAAATTTTCTAGAGGTGTCACAGAATTATTTTGTTTCAATATTTTCATATTGGAATTGCCTTCTTTCATGTAAAATAACCTTTCAATTGAGAATATAATAAAAATAGAAATATGTCTCATTTATAATTCTAATTATTAACAACTCCATTAAAAGTCGGCCAAATCAATCCAATTTTCATTGAAAAATCCTTGGCTGTATTTGAAAACGAAAAAATAATATTCGAAAGCCAATTAACTCCAAGAGATTCCGTGTATATATTATTCATCAGACCCATCGTAAAACATAATTTTCATGACCGCAGTTACGATCCGTAGTTTAAAGAGTTATGAGAAGTTAACTAATTGATTTGTGAATAACTGCATATTATCGGTAGTAGTACCTTCGAGAATGATGTAAATAAACTTACCTAATTGTAACTGAAATGCATCAGACGTTGAAACTTGTTTCACTCGTATTATATCTTTGATCAGATTCATCATTTCAAACTCGTGAATCACAAGTTTTTTAGGAATATTTTCATCAAATTCAACTCTGTTCGATTTTTAAGCCAAGCCTCATTCAAGAAATATTCGTATCAATGAAGCTGATATTTCTAAGAAGACATATAATTTTTTTACAGTTGTTTTACCCTAGACACTAGATGTATATGTTTCCATATAATAAAATGAAAAATAATTTTTCTTAGACAAGTGTTAATATTAATAATAATATATACTTGAAATTTTCAGAATTCTGATTTTGATTTAAATTTTAAAGTAAATCTTTTACGGAATAGGCTCAAAAATTCATTATCCATATGATTATTTAAATATGTGATATATAATTAAAACGCATTATATACTGAGCATATTCATTTTGTTTCCCTTAAGGATTATAGAAAAAAATTTCAAATTTACGCAGAGAAAGTTGTAAAAGAAGAATGCTTTTGTGGTTCCGAATCCCCGGTGTATATAACCTTGAAGTTGTGAAATTTTAATGTTCATATTTTCTATGGTTATATCTCAGGAGAACAGAAGCAAAAAAATTGTATTGGAATTTTTGTTGTGTGAACTTTTTCGATTAAATAAATTTTCAACCTTGTTATTGTGTTTAAATACTAATGTTAGATTTACCTGAAGAGTTTTCATTTTATTCTATGTTTAAATGGATGAATTGATGTATACATATACAATATGTGTATATGTTTCCTTGTTTATTTATGAAATCAACTTTATTATTATTATTATGTCATAAAATGAAAAATAAAGTTTGTCCAGACAAGTCTTTATTTCAATATCAATTAGATATTTTCAATATATATAGTGAATGTTTCCAGAATTCTGATATAAATTTCAAATTAAAACTTTTATTAAGTAGACTCAAAAATTTAAAACATCTATAAGAATTCCAAAAGACAGAACCTCTCGAATGATATTGTTAACAGGGATATATGATTCGAGGTTAGACGAATAGAATTTAAGGTTAGAAATAATATCACAGAAAGTGTATTTTCTCCTTCAGCAAAACATTCAGTGCGAAAATGATTGAATTAAAATCAAAATCTTAAAACCGTACCCTGCTGAGAATTTTGCAGAAAATAGTTCGGGTTCAAAAAAATCAAAATTTAAATCATTATATTAGGCAATAGAATAATGAGAAGAGGTTTTTTAATTGATAGAAGAGTTATAACAAACATTTTAAATATCAAAAGGGATTCATTCTGTAAGCCTCCTATAAATTTAAATTTCAAGAAAATTTTATTCAAAAACTTTCAGAATTAAATAAATGTCTTAGAAGCATTGCTTAAAGTTAGTAGACATATAAAATCAAAACTTATTATATAATATCGAACGGAATAAAAAAACCAACGAAATATAAATTGCCAATTAATATTACTAAATAAGTACCTGAAAGAGACAATTTTTTTTTCTGATCTAATATTCATGAAAACCAAATCTTTTTCAAAAATGCAGAACATAATTTTAAGGGCATCTCCAAAACTAATTTATTTGATATATTTGAATAATACTGAATTGTTTCAGCCGTTACTATTTTGTAGTTGATCATAATTAAAACAAATTGTAGAAATTACTATGTTTTACTACCAAAAAATATATATTACACATTTTCTTGTGACTCGAGTTTCGGGAAATAAACCATCCCATCATCAGACAACTGTAAAACATAGTAATTTCTACAATTTGTTTTAATAAGATCTTTATGAGTCCTTCAAATTTAAAAAATAAAATTAATTAACAAAAAATATCTTACCAGACAGATCTCGTCGTATCGTTGTTGAACAAACACTAAAATTAGAGAGCTTTGAAAATCAATCGTATTCTATGTTCATCACAAAAATAACACAAAGCTTGTAAGGTATTTTATGGCCTTAGTTAAAACCAAATGATATTTATATAATGAATCAGGAAAGCGAAAATATAATTATATATACAATAAAATAATAAGATGAAGTTTTTTTACTTCATAGAACGATTATTACAAAATTTTAAATATCAAAACAGATTTATTCTGTTGGTCTCCTATCAATTTTAATTCCAAAAAATTTTTATTCGAAAACTTTTAGAATGAATAATAATTATAAGCACTGCTTAAATTCAGTAGACATATAAAATCAAAAAAACTCATTATATAATATTAAATTGATTACAAAAACCCAACGAAATATAAATTGTCAATTAAAATTTTTTGCATTTTTGAAAAAGATTTGGTTTTCATAAATATAAGATCAGAAACAAAATTTTGTCTCCTTCAAGTATTTATTCAGTAATTTCAATTGACAATTTATATTTCGTTGGATCTTTTTATTCCATTTGATATTATGTAATGAGTTTTGATTTTATATGTTACTAAATTTAAGCAGTGCTTATGAGACAATACATTGATTCTAAAAGTTTTTGAATAAAATTTTTTTGAAATTAAAATTTACAGGACACTAACAGAATGAAAGTGTTTTGATATTTAAAAAATTTCATAATATTAGGCTTTTACTATCACCATTTTTTATGCATTACACAAAATACCTTAGTTCGTGTAAACACTTTATATACTAACAAATTCAATATCTAACTTTTAAAACTGAATCCAATTGAGAATATTTCATGAAAAAGTTCACAAGAGAAATCAAAATTTATTTCATTATATTAGACAATTACTACGACTACTTATGCATTACACAAAGTAACTTGGCATGTGTAAACACTTTTTAGACTTACAAATTCAATATTTAATTACAAACCGTAAACTATTATCACATTAGCAATTTCTTTCAATAGAGCCTTTAACTATATTGAACTGGAAATTTGCATATATAATAGAAGCTGATATGACCACTTAGTCAGAAAAATAAGATTTGATGTTTTGCGCGCTTCTTCTAGGGAATAGCCTGCTATCTTTTTGTCGAAGCAGAAAAGTTTATGTCAAAGTTCGTGAGGATTGGCCATACAGGGCGGACGACTGGAGGTAAGAATGCAAATTTCCGGACTTTGAAGACCTAGAAATTTTAAATTTTAAAGACAGTTTGGAAGTCAAAAAATATATGTTATGTTCAAAATAAACAGCATGAACTCAATGGTTGCCACATCTGCTCCACCTCAATGGCCAACTCGGCCTATTTCATATTTATCCAACAGGTTGTTGTTGGATACAGCGACATCTATCAAATAAGCAGTCTTGGATTCCTTGTTACCCAGCACCACTTCAGGCCTATTATTCGTCACACGTCTATTAGTGATAATTGTCCGATCGTAATACAGTTTGAAGGAGTTGCTTTCCAGCACTGAGCTTGCATGATATTTGTAATAGGGGACATAGGTGTTGAGAAGCCCGTATTTGTTGGCAAACTTCAGGTGTATGATGTAGCAAACCTGATTATGTCCCTGCAAGAAATCAGTATTGGTTAAATAAGTACAGCCTGATGTTCTATGCTGTATGGTTTCTGTTTCCTCGCTGCATTTTCGGCACTTGTCGGATTCAACGGACCGGTCCTTTATAATGAATTTGGTCTAATTTCGAGTGTTAACGATTTGATCCTGTATGACCATCACAAATCCTTCTGTTTCAGGAAAGAGTCGTTATTATTATTATTTGTTTCCAATCACAATTCATGGTGTAGCAGATAGAACCACGTTGTCGATCACCAACGATTTAATCCCTAGCCAGTATCCTTCTAATTGTTGAGCAGGTAGACGCTATCACTGCCTTTTACATATTACTTATTATTTTTTGATGTCCCCTCATCCCAACTAGCGTCAAGGTCCCAGACAGCTCCCTTGAAAAGGCCATTAGCGTATATGATTATACGCTAATTTTGCTAAGTTTGTGAATATTTTCCAGTTCGCTGGCCAAATCTGTGCATTTGCTGATCTTCTCCAGTCTAGCTTTTCTGATATTATTACCGAGGTGTACGGTGATGCCTATAATGAAAGTAGTATTATCTTTCTTATTCCTGATCAGGATTTCAGGCTTGTTATGCTTTATTTCTTCATCTGTATTAATTCCCACATCCCAATATAACTTCACTCAGCCATTTTTCACAAAATCAACCGTCTTGTACTTATAAAAGGGTTGAATTTCTTTCAGAAGTTCTTGGTTTCTTCAGATTTCTTGGTGTAAAATTCCCTCTTTGTTGTGCCTGTCCATATAATCCTTAGGAGCCAGGTAAGCACAAGCCGAGGTAAGATGTTGAATTGTTTTTTGTCTGAGCTAAGTGGTGGATAATTGCGTGTCTACATCTTGTGCAGTAGCGTTTCTTCCATGCATGAGTTTATTCCTCCATTGAATTGATACTTTTGTTTTCAGGAGCACCTCGACCAGCCAAGTTGGGAGGTGAGAGATTAACATCAGCCAATTTCATTGCTCTATGAAGTGGACCTTCAGATCTCTGGAGGTAAGTTTATAGTTTTTGTAGTTGGTTTGCTTGAAGTATTTACAGATTTTCACCTTCCCTTGGAATATACATACGGTTGCTTGATAAAATTAGGTGGTGATTCTTGTATTTAGTCATTATTCTTCTTACTGCTCAGTTCAGGGGCTCTAAATATGTTTCTGACCATTTAATGACTCCGAAGGTGTGTGCGCAAAGAAGGATTGTCCCACTGTTGATTGCAGAGATGAGAGTGAGTACAGCTTAGTTTTCATTATTGTTTTGAGTCTTCCGAAAAAGTTCTCTTCGACATGCGTTTTTGTCGATTTTTGATCGATAGTAAGACTCTGTTGAATGAATAAATATTTATATGTGCGCCCTTTTTGGAGACAGGTAAATTCCGATCCATCTGTTAGTGTGACATTTATTGTATCTTGGATTATTCCCCTTCTTGCATGAATGTACGCACATTTCTCAATTTCAATTTTCATATTTATATCCTTTCTGAACTCTTTGAAGATCTCTAATTGGTTCCATCGTTCGAGTTCGTTTGCAGCGTAATTTTTTAAGTCATCCATATGGAATAGGTGTGTCAATTTTGTTCTAGTTGGTCTATTGACGACATATCCACGACCTTTTCTCTTCAACATAAAACTAAAAGGATTGACAACCAGTCAGAAAACAGGAGGACTCAAACTACCCCCCTGAAAAATTCCTCTTTTGATGAAAATGAAGCCTGTGTCATAACATTCATGATTCACGCGAACGGTGAGTGATGTTTTCGATGAGGAAATTAATTATTGTAGGGTCGACTTTGTAGACTGTACTTTTTTTATCCACGTGTGAAGTACGGAATCATATGTCTTCTGATAATCCACGCAATTGAAACATTTATTTCATTTTTTGTTGCCTTCTTTATCATTAATCATGCCGATTATGAGACATTCATAACTTTCCCTGCTGCTTTTCTTACACCCATTTTGTTCTGTAGTTATTCATCAGGTGCTCAGAGATTTTTCTACAAGTATCTTCGTGATGATTCTGTAAATGATAGGTCTCTGCCAGTATCTCGTGCATGGAAAGGAAATATTTCCACTAGTTGGCTTGTACCCCATGAACCCCAGTGGCCTTCCAGTTAATCTGTCTAGACATAGCAATCTTAACGTCAACCTCGAGAACTTCAATTGGTTCCATGTCAGATATCTCTGAAACTCGTTCCTCCTCTTGTTTGATCCAATAGGCCTCGTCACGATGATCTACAAATAATGACCAGATGTTTGTCCAGAACGCCTTCATTTCACTCTCAGTGGTTTGACAACTCAGAAGAATAGGCCGGTGATGATGCCCTTATTTTGGCACGAAATGATATCACGTTGATCTCCTTCCTCAATCTAGCAGAAGGATTTTCCTGTTCAAGGTACGTTTACAGTTTTCCTATATCCCCTTTTATGATGTTTTTTTTCGGAGGCATAGCCACTAGTTCAGGTCTAGCTCCTCTTGTTGTTCTCTCCCTGAGGGGAGTACCTGTGGTTCTGTGGCAGATTTTCTCTAGAGTATCATGTTCACTCAAGTTTTGCGCAATGATATCATTCATGTTAGAAACAGTTGTCTTTGCAGTAAGGTTGTATATGATTTTCGGTTAGTGTGTACGGTTCTTAAGCGGAATTCCTTGGAATGTCATAGTCATGCTCTTGTATGTAGTTCCCAACTCATTCAATGACATCCTTATTGGGATATTCTGGATGCTAGATCTCACATCGTGCTGTTGTGTCGGATTGATTGGTGCGCCATTATCAGGATGACCTTTCCCCTCAGAACTGACCGGACCTGTTCAGAGAGTTGTCGAGGTTCTTTTAGGATGTCAGGTTTCCTTTCTGTCCAGAAAGTATGAAACTTTTCTTGATAGTTCATGAGATCTTCCTCAAGATTCCTAAAGATTTGTGGATGAATAGTATGCTTTAAAAAGTTCGACATAGAGATAGTTTACAATCAATGAAATATATTATGTAGGGGGATCTGTTTTAATCTATTTGATCATTCAATAAAATTTTTCTTTTATTATATCTATTGATCTCTGAAGTTTCTAACAGATTCAGTTTCTGATTTTTTTTTCGATATGTAATATTTCATAGTTCATATTAAAATTATGACCAGTCTCTAACAAATGGTTGGCATAAGTTGAATTTGGTTTATTATTAATATAACATTTTTCATGTTCTCGTATCCCGTTTGGTCTGTCCCATATATACACATGGAAAATTACTACATGTTAAGTTGTAAACTCCTGATTTTTTGTTTTTAGTAATGATTTTTTTATTAGGCTGTCTAAAGATTAATGGTTTTAAATGAGATGTTATAATTTTTTTTTTTTTGAATATCTAGCAATCTTTTCAGATTTTTGGCTTATGTAAGTTAATGAAATAAACTTTGTTTAGTTTCAATTTTGAAATTTTGGACATACAAGTGATATTGCTTTCTAGAAATTTATTTTATTAAGTAAATTATATATAATTAAGGGAAAAATATGTTAACCAATCTATAAAGTATACTATTATAAGCTGATAATTTTTATGAAAATAGTTGGTTTGAAGTATAATGAATCGTACCATCTGTATGTATATTATTAATTTTGGTGATTTTTGAATTAAGAAATTTAAGAAATTGATGCTATTATTTACTTCATCTTCATGTGTGAATTCAATTGTTGGATATAAGAAAATATAAGATATAAAAAGTAAATAACAGCATCAATTTCTTAGATTTAAAAATCACAAAAATTAATATAGACACGACTTTTCCATATACAGAAAACCTACATATACAGACGGTACGATTCATTATACTTCAAACTATCCATTTTCACAAAAATCATCAGCTTATAAAAGTATGCTTTATTGATTGGTTAACACACCCATGACGAAAGAAAATTTTGACAAATAATATAAAACCATTAAACAAATAGCTAATGATTTTTATCCGTTAATTATAGATAATTTACTTGATAAAATGAATTACAAGAAAGCAATATCACTATATTCAAAATTCAAACGAAACAAAATTTATTTCATTCACTTACAAAAGTCTGAATAGATTGCTAGATATTTAAAGAAAAAAGAAAATCATAATACTCACCATGAAGTCATGGTATGACGAAACAATTGTCGTGTAAATCAATAAAATAGCGGAAGTAAACATTGTTTTTCTTATATAATTTTTATATATATTGCGAAAGTTTTCATGAATAATTCCGGATTAAATTTTATTTGAATAAATTGTATCAAGTATAATCAATCAATATCGAATATTAATTTATTTTTTAATAATTGTTTTACCAAACTGTGTTGAAAATGGGAAATACTATGTATGTTCAGGTGCAGAAGTAATAAGAAAATGTGAAACATTCTGTGAAGCTTCTCTGATTTGTTGATAGCTGGATGGATAGTATTTTATCTTCAGGACAAACACGATGAATGAAAAAGCAGAACGGTGTTTAATTCTGAGTCCTCCTCTTCGAAGGATGGTGAAAAAATATCTGTCGTCAAGGCCCCTCCTTGACGACAGATATATATATTTTCAATCGTTTAATTCACCTAGTAATTGGCTTAGAGAACAAACGCAGAATATATGTAGATAGGGTCAGGTCAATTATTATTTATGACTCTGGATTGCATACAATGGCTACATTGCGTCACTCAAAATCAATTCATTATCTAACAGGGCATTTTCCTGATTAATAATTTTGATTAGTCCCATGAAAATGATTCAGCAAATTCATCAGTAAATGCTGAAAAAGAGAACATTATGTATATATCATAATTATTAGTTAATCAATAACATATAATCAATAGAATATGCAAAATATTTGAATGAAAGGGAAAACCGAATAACTTTTGTCGTAAATTACTGGGTATCCTATGAAAATCATTTCAATATTCCATCAGCATGATTGTAACACAAAATATCCGGGGAAAAAAACAATAGTATAAACTTTTTAGACTTATCTATCACAAAAATTAATAATAAACACGTTTTTTCAATATACCGGAAACCAACCCATACAGATAGCACAATTCACTTCACATCAAACCACCCATACTCACAAAAATTAGCAGCATACAATAGCATGTTATATAGATTAGCCAACATACCCATGTCACGAATTTTGACAAAGAATATAACATCATCAAACAGATTGCGTTGAACAACGGTTTCAACGTCCCGATTATTGAGAATCTTTTCTTAAAAATACAATTAAAGCTGGCCTTGAAATTAGTATATCCCATTAATAATGATCCAATTCAAAGTAAATACATTTCGTTGACATACTTGGGACCAAAAACAGAAAAGGTAGCTAGATATTTAAAGAAGAATCACAATTTTAGAATTTCTTATAAAACGAATAACTCCCTAGGAAAATTAATAAAAAATAATAAAGATAAATCATCTAAGAACAAGAAATCAGGTGTTTATAAGTTAACTTGCGGTACTTGCCATTTCGTATATGTTGGTCAGACAGGAAGATCGTTCCAGACGAGACTCAGGGAACATGAAAAATGCTATTGTAACAAAAAGGGAAATTCAACCTACGCAGAGCACCTTTTAGACACAGGACATAGTTTTAATAGTAACTTTGAAATTTTACACTTAGAAAACAAAAGTTATAGATTAAACTTATTAGAAACTTTAGAAATTAATAGATATCACAAAAGAAAAATATTATTGAATAACCAAACTGAATTAAGTAACTCCCCTTTGTTGAATCTTTTTTGAACCATTTTTCAGTTTCCCAAAAGTATTGTAAAACTCTCTTCATCCCCTCTTCTATTTTTGTTATATCCATGTACTATAAAATGAAGTTCATGTTCACGGTATACTCAGTATCTTGTAATACTCACCTGAAGAAGTCATGGTATGACGTAACGATCGTAGTGTCAATAAAATATTAGCGGAAATTAGAATATTGTTCTTATTCATATTTACAAAATATCTCATATTTGGTTTTTAAATTTGAATTGAAAAGCGTTTAAAATTATTGAACGAAAACATTTTTCTGTCCAGTCTTCTGGAAATTTGAAAATTAAATTTCGATGTAAGTTGAATTCAAAAAGCGATTACAAAATAACACATCATTTCACACTGAGATTTATTATTCCTCCCAATAAACTAGTATATCATGATTATAATTATCATTATTGTTATGAATACTAGTATAAGTAATCACTAATATTATTTTCTATTACCATTGTTTCCTTATATTTATCCATATTTTTTCATCCAAATAGTTTGTTTATATTATTCTATATAAATCATTCCTGATTTTCTTCTAATGTTCATTTGTGATACTTGAATTTTTGGATTACTGAACGGTTTCAGCCGTTACTTTTTGGTAGGTGATCCTAATTAAAACAAGTTGTAGAAATAACTATGTGTTACTACCAATAAATTAATATTTTACACATTTAATTGTGACTCGAGTTTCGGGAATTAACTAACCCATCTTCAGACAACTGAAGACTCAACAAACAGAACAAGGTATTCATACATATACAGAGGTAGAAGAGGTAACAAAAATAGGTTAAAAAAGGTTTGAAATGAGAGGACGCCTAACAACTATTAGAATGTCGGCACGTCAAAGAAGATTGGTAGACAGATGATACTTCTTTAAATATTTAAAAAATTTTGGATTAACATAGATCCGTATAGTCATTCATTATTTTTAGATTATTTTTTATTGTTAACTGATTTGTAAATTTCAACAGATTCTTAATAATCAATTTTCTTTACTTTTGATTCTACATGTAATATTTTGAGTTTATCTATCGTCGGGAAAGGATGGGCGTTTTCAAAATCAATGATCCATAGAGCTTTCGCATTACCCTTATAAAAAAATAACCGCGAAGCTGAAGTCCAAACACAATCTAAAATAGCTACAAACCAAATTTATCCCATAATAAAAACTATATATTTGGGCAGCGCGAGCAGAAGTTAACGTGGACACAGAAATTTCGATGTGGCCTATATATGTGAGAGAGATACGTTGTGAAGAATAGAACGAGTAAAGGCAAAACATTGTCTACTTTTATTGTTTATGTATGTTTTCGCGAGATATTTTCGAGGTATTTCAACAGTTCATTTAGCGTTTGTGTACTATTGTATTTGACAATTAATAAACATTTTATATTACGCCTTCTTTATGTGCAGCATATAACTGTGTACTTATGTTAAAAAATCAGAAGAAAGGTCTATAAACCTTCTGTCACAGTGATTATTTGTAGAATACTTAGCGAAATTTCTGTTCGGTAGAGACGAAACCGACAACAAAACTAAGAATCTAACTCAATTTGCGTCTTTACATGCGTCAACATTAACCATATGTTCAAATTTACTTTGAACAAAAAATTTTCAATTCACTATGCAGGTACATAATAATTACGTCCCCGGAGTTCAACAATGTGGGCGTTTCAAATATGTCTCATTTAATTCCTAGAAACCTAAATGAGCCTAAACGCCAGTTAAGAAACGAAAATATTCGTCCTTCAGATTTTTCGTGGAAATCCATTACAACCATTTTAGCCGTTTCAAGACGACAACAGTCGAATGTCGTCTCGGAATTTACCTGACAAACAATTCTCTCACTACAGTTAGCTGAAAGATACAGTTGAACATTCCCTCGACCAGACGGTCACGCGGTACTCTCAGTCTTTTTAAACAATTTAAATAAAAAGGTTCAGTTGAAGACACTTCCTCGACCAGACAGTCACGCGATACTCAACCTGTATTAACCAGTTAGTCAAGTTCAGTTGAAGATATTCCCTCGACCAGAAGGTCACGCATTACTCTAATAAAAGTATCAGCTAACTGTACTGCAGTTAGCCGAAAGGAACAGTTGAAGAAATACCCTCGACCAAACGGTCACGCAATATTTCTCCTCAAACATTTAGTTCTGATCCCACGCACATTCTCTAGAAGTAAGTTCTCTTAACTTATGGAACACATTTATCTCTACTCTTGAATTATTTTATATTCGCATTTCACTTAAACCTTCCAAGGAACTCTCTCTCTTAGTTACTCATAACGCACTGAAGGCCTGGAAGTGAATGTATTATCTATATTATTTTTTTTGTAATTTGATATTAATTTCTGAACAGTGAACCCAAAAGTGAAAATTCAAATCTGTAAACTTGTATTATATGTATTTAGACTATAAATAAAGCATTAATGTCTAATATACATCCCTTTTTCAGCCCCATTTGCAGTATGCTTAACCAAGAATATGCATACTAATTGGTTAACTTTTAATCAATTACTTCCGAAGAATTCAAAAAGGTATCTCTACATGTCAAGAAATTCTTCACACCAAATATAAAGCTAAAAGATCTACAGAGGTCCCTACTTGAAAGTTTCCCAGAGAAAACATGCACGGCACATCACTCCAAGCTTCTTGAAGTCCATGCGTCTATCGAGGGAACCATACACAAACAAAATCTGGTGAATGCTTGGAAAAGGGAGGTTCTGGCCTAGTAATTCAATGAACTCGCATTTTCTGTCCAAAGATCGGATACCAATACAAGAATTGAATCCTCATTAACAGATAGCTTATACGCATTGACTTCCAATTCTGCTTGTTAAGTTTTACCTTTCTGTATACCACCAGAATATCCGAGAAATAAGAACCAAAACTGAACCTCTCCATGCTGGAGTCCTAGTCAAGGACTACAGTGTATGTCCCTGACATCACCTGTCTTCCGTTAAACAACTCAGTATCATAAATACCCTCAACCAGCCATCTTTCAGTGAGAGCTATATATATATATATATATATATATATATATATATATAGCTATATATAGCGGTACAAGAAAGTACCAGGAATTATCGATTTAAATCTGGCGGGGCAATGAGGCAGGTAAAATTTTTTTTTCCTAGGTTGGTACCACTGTCCTTAATTACTATGCCAAGCTTGAGTGGGATCTGTCAACTAGTGTGTTTGCAACAGCTGATTAAGTCAGTCGTTGTCAGAGTGCGTGCCGATTTTTACTATGGGTGATTACGTTCAGTAAAGAATTTGTTTAAAGTTTTGTGTTGTAAATGAATTTTCGTGTGCCGATGCATTGAAAATGTTGCAAAAGGCCTTTGGTGATAATGCTCTATCGAAAACTCGTGCATATTAGTGGTACAGAGCCTTCAAGGACGGTCGTGAAGTGGTCGCCCATCGACGGCTTCGATCGAAGATAACGTCGATAAAATTAGGGAAAGGGTGCTGGAAAACCGTCGTACCAGCTTGAGAGAGATAGCACATGATCTTAAGATATCCCACGAGTCCGCACGTACGATTTTGATTGATATTTTGGGCATGAGAAAGGTGGCCGCACGACTCGTACTGAAAGACCTGAATTTCTTCAAAAACGTCATCGCGAACAGGTTGCTTCAGACATGCTGGATCGCTGTAATTCCGATTCTACATTCATGGAACGCATTATAACTGATGATGAGACCTGGGTCTACGAGTACGATATGCAAACAAGCCAGCAATCATCGGAATGGGTGGCAAAAAATGAGCCGAAATCGAAAAAACCACGCCAAAGCCGCTCGAAAATGAAGGTGATGCTCATTGTTTTCTTCGATATCCGTGGCGTGGTGCACTACGAATTCGTTCCAGAGGGTCAGACGGTAAACAAGGAGTATTACCTAGGCGTTATGAAACGTTTGCGTGAGCGTATCCGTAAGAAGCGGCCAAATTTGTGGGCGAACAACTCATGGATTTTGCATGACGATAATGCGCCTTCTCACCGAGCTACGATTGTGACTGACTTTCTCGCCAAAAACTCAACAAACGTGCTTCAGCAACCACCGTATTCGCCGGATTTGGCTCCCTGCGACTTTTTCCTCTTCCCAAAACTAAAATTGCCCCTTCGTGGCACCCGTTTTGAGTCGATTGAAGTCATAAAACAAAATTCGGCGCGAGAGCTAAAGTCCATCCCGGAAAGCGCCTATAAAAAATGTTTCGATAATTGGAAGTGCCGTTGGCATAGATGTATTGGAGCAAATGGAGCCTATTCTAAGGAGACCCAATAAATTTTGACGATTAAATGTAAAAATGTTGTTTTAATTGAAAATTCCCGGTACTTTCTTGACAGAGTAGTATATATAGCTCTCACTGAAACATGGCTGGTTGAGGATATTTATGATACTGAGTTGTTTAACGGAAAACAGGAGAAGTCAGGGACATACAAGGCGGAGGCGTACTGTTTGCTTCAAAAAAATATCTGTATGTATGTATATATATATATATATATATATATATATATATATATATATATATATATATATATATATACATAGTAGATAGTAAGAAACTCCTATCAGTCTGTGACATATCCCTCTTGGTTCACCTCTGCCTTGGTTCTTATGATCAGAAAGAAAAACAACCTGTATGAACTGAAAGCGAGTGGCAGAGCAAGTGTAGCACATGTTAAGGAGTACAAAATACTGAGATGTAATATTTAATATCGCATCAGAGTAAATATTAGAGATTATAAGATAAACATTGGCAGTAATATCAATAATGATCCTAGCACATTATGATCATCTATGCGTTCTTTTTGAAAACAACATCTTCCAATTTTGGCAATAAAAAATCGTTACTGATAGCTCGGTAGCGTAATCCATTCACCGTAATAGTTGCACCAGTCTCATTTATGAATGAGTAAGGTCCAATCAAAGCGCCAACTCAAACAGTGGTACGTTGAGGATGGAGAGGGTTTTCAACAATTATTCCTGGATTCTCTGAGCCTAAAATGCGACAATTCGGCTTATTGAAGTAGTCTCCGAGGTGAAAATGGGCCTCTTCACTGATGATCATTTTTCGATGAAAATCCGGATCATTTTGATGCATTTCAAGAACTCAATCAGCGAAGAAACGCCGTTGCTGGTGATCGATCGGCTCGAGTTCTTGTTTTAACTGAACTTTAAAAGCTTGAAGACCTAAGTCTTAATGCAAAATACGGTGTAGTGTTGTTTTTGGAATGCCTAATTCCAAAGATCGATGAGGAATGGAAAAACCTGGGTTTCTGTCCAGATCACGAGCTACCACAGCAAAATTCTCAGCATCCATCTTTAGTAATGGCGTACTTTCTGCTTGTCAAATGTCGAAGGATGATAGCTTCAAAGATGACAGCTGCACAGACAACGGGCTATTCAAAATGAAACCATTTGTTCGAAAACCCTGTATGAGTGATTTGAATTCAAAAGAACATATTCCAGTTTCACCTTCTTCACGCAATGACTTTGGGATAATAGATTAATGTTTATATCACCTGTAATGATATGCTCTAGGTTAACCAACAGTTCTTCATTGAACTCCATTGAAGTCAAAAAATACTCTGAAATCTAATGCATAGGGAAGTAGAAATATTTATTATGATATACCAAATCAAAGTTGAATTCATTCAATAATGGAAATTAAACACAATTCTTACTAAGATGCGAATCGTGAATAACTTGGAACATCATATGTAATTACCGATTCGGACAAATGAAGAATGCTACGCTGAATACGAAAAACATTGTTCTTTTTATGTCCCTAATTGCACGTTGAGTACCTAGGGGGCGATTTCCATCACTTACTACTTCTAAAGTGCATTCTGCATCATAGCTAAGCGAGCATTAAAACGTGCTATCTCGCTGTTATGACGCATTTGTAATCCCGCATTTTAAATCCTTCGTTTTGTTTCACAACACTTCCTCCATCATTCCACGTTACGGATTGAAAACATTAGGTAAATAAAATAAAACTGAAAAGTTACCATGTTTTCAAGCTTCCATATATGTAATTCGTTTAATTCCTCCATTCGTATGTACACATTTATTATTTCTTGTAGATCATACAGTTTTGATAATGAATTATCTCGATGTTTGTATAATGACGTAATCTGGGAATTAATGAGTGATTAATGAAGTTGATCCTTACACAGAATATTATTAAAGGATTGAAAACTAAAATTCGTCTCTGTGACCTGGTGCTGCTTCATCAAGTAGTATTATGTTTTTAAGTAATATAATCTTAAAAATGCGAATGTGGTTTCAATTTTGATTCAAATTGTCCAGTTGAATTTTATAATGCTGGGACTGTTTTAGTCATAGGGTTGTTGAATGAAATTTTGATGTTTTATCGGGGTATTTTATGGAATTTGAATATAAAATTGTCGAAGATTATAAGCTGACGGAAACACATCAGCTGGAAGCGTGTTCCACAACTGGCCAATTCGCTGGAAGTAGGAGTTCTGATAAACAGAAGTTCTCGGAGTTGCTACTTTAACTACTCGTTGCACAGACTTAGTGCCACCTGCGAATCTGGTGGCAGCTGGCATCGTTTCCTTCAGTTGCGTTGAGCATCGATCGTGATAATATCAGTCAGTTAGTCGTACTCTCCTTTTCTGGATGGAATCCAAAAGTTGTAACGAATGATTCGGTGCTAAGCTCCAAACATGAGAGTAGTTTTCGGTCCCGGTCTTATCTGGGCTTCACGCAGTGAAAGAACCTGATCTGCAGAGAAATAGCCTTGAACAAATATCCCAGCTTATTTGCAGCAGACTTCGCAATATCAGTCACATGTTCTCCCCAACATACCAAAGAATCACGCCAAGAAGATGGATCTCTTGGCGGAATCTAACTCCATCCACTTCCACAATAATGTTTCTCTTGTTGGGGAAAGTATTCATCCAATCGCAGAGACTCCAGGGATTGGCAAACGGTTGGTTGTTTTTTAACTAATTATTGTTTATCATATTATTCGAACAAATCACTAATATCTCTTTATTTAAACGGTTCATCATGTAATATCCACATCAGTAGCTAATCTGAAACTGACACGGATGTTCCATGAGTTGGAAATCTAAAAATTCAATTATAAATGTCTTAGAAAAACCAAGTTTATATTCTGATAGACATATGGAATTTTTACATTCTGTACAAAATTCCAAAACTTGAAGAACTCTATGGAAGTGAAGAAGTTGGTGGAAACTCAACCTCATTTTTCTGGTCAAGAAAACGTTTCAATTTTTATGGCGCAATTTTCAGGTCAAATTGTCAGTGAAACATTTTTTCCAGCGACACCACGTTGTCTTGACCAGAAAGCAAGTTATATTCTATGGATTTCTTCATTTTCATGGATGCTTCCAAGTTCTACGGTATTCGAAAATTCCATTTGTTTAAATAGAAACTCTTTGAAATGGCTATACTTTAAAAAGTAAATTGTGAAATTTTCAGTAGGGAGAATGAAATTTTTCTGTAGATCACAAAGATTCATCATTTGAGAATATGGAAGAAAATGAACCAAGTTCTTCATTTTCCAAATATTTGAATGAAAATGTTATTCGTTTTTACCGAACTAGGAAAATAGAGAATCAATTCATTGAGTTCATACTTGGAAAATGTTGAAAGACATGGCATTTATATTGATATATCTTGTTAAATTCTTCCTTAGTAATTTAAAATGGGAAAAGGCTTTTTACTTGATAGAAGGGATATAACAAAATTTGAATATCGAAACAGATTTAATCAGCATTTTCCTATTTTTTTATATTATACATAATATATAATTATATTCAGGCTTGAATAAAAATCTCTTTATGGAATATCAATGGTTTAAAGAAAACCTTATAATACCCCACAGCTTTCGGTGATTTTTGTAACGAACATAGAATAGCTTGATTTTCAGCAATGATCCATGGACCATTTTGAGGTAAGTTAAATTTATTGTTGGTTGATTTTAATTTTTAAATATGATTTAGGGCCGATGAAGAGATTATCGGAATTCTAATTGTTTTTTGAGGATATAATGCATGTCTTGAGAAATTTTTTAATTAACTTATTTAAATATTCAAATATACTGAACATTTCAAATAAATTATTTATATTTTTTGAGAAGTCCTTGAATTATGTTCGTATGTTTGAAAAGGAATTGGTGTTCATATTGGTAAGATCAGAAAAAAATTTTGTCTCCTTCAAATATTTATCTATTAATTTCAAGTAACAATTTATATTTGCTAGTTTATTTTTTACATTTGATATTGTATATTGAGTTTTGATTTTATACGTGTATTGAATATAAACCCTGCTTATAAGACATTAATTCAATTCTAAGAGTTTTTTGAATAAATTTATTATTGAATCTGTTTTGATATTCCAATTTCCTTAGTAATTCTTTGGAGGTTAAAAAATTCCTATGCAAAGTCAAGGATAAGCATACTTCACGGGGATTGTAGAGAAATAAGATTTGACTATAATCCGTTCTTTACAGTCTAAATAGTATAGTGTACAATTTTGAGTTGTTTGACCGAAAATTAATGGAGTTATTGCGGTGGAGCATTTTTCCGCAGAAATCAATTTTTCTCGTAGAGGAGTAGATGGCTGAGCTTTTTCACCGTTGTTCACTTTCACTGAGTTCACTTGGGTGCACTTCACAAATTTACTAAACTCAATTACAAGTATGAATATTATGGATAATACATTCACTTTCAGGCCTATCATTGTGGTATTTTATTATCACGAGAATGTGAACGAAAATGTTCCTTGAGATTGAAATTGTCAAGCTACAAATGAATGCGAATAGAATTCTTTTTTTGAGTGCGTAATTAAACGGTTTTGTGTTATTGAGAGAGAACACTTCTTCAACTCACCGGACCGGACTGAAGAAATCCTGTGAATAGAGGTGTGAGGAGGGCCACAGGACCGAGTTATTACTTGTGTATGACTTGAGTGAATGTAAGCGGTTTAATGTATCGTCTGTGATTTGAGTGAATGAAAGCAGATTAATGCGTTGACTGTGACTTTAGTGAATGATAACTCACTTATTCGAAGAGCAGAAAGTTAATGCCGTGACTGCTTGGTCGAATCGCAGCGAATTAATGATTGAGAGATGTGACTTGGGCGGATGAAATGCAGTTAATACATTGGGTATTTGTGTAGAGATAATGTTTTCTTGAATTTCGATTGACTCCCTTCATCTGATTCCTATCCTATAGTTTCAATCATGTCAGTTAATTCAGAATGTTCAGCTTGATTGAATGTAGGAACTTGTGAAAAAATGTGTATTTAGTTGACATCATTGTTCACGGAGAACTGGAGTCCTGTGGTTTCTAAGAATATTTTTAGGACACAAATTTAATGAGAAATATTGTGCAACTGCTCTTTTAAACTTTTTCTATAAAACTTAGATGATCAAGTGCTGGTATGAATGTGATCATTCTTGTCCTATTGATTCATCAGTTCTTTAAATAATTAACCTCAGTGATTTAAGCTTCCCCGTCAAAAATGTAATAGACAGAAATTCGTGGTAGAAAAATAATCCTCCAACCCTTTTTCATCCATATCAATTCACCCCCAAAAAGCTGAAAAGGAAGAGTTGAAACAGCTTTTTCAGAATTTATTATTTCTTTTAAATTGATGAATAAGTGAATTTCCAGCGTTTTATTTTCAGTTGAGCAGTAAAATTGTTCGAAAACAAATGTGTAATTTGATGGCATGAAACCGAATTGTACAGTACTGTCAGGAAACAATGAAGAAACTGTCAAAAAACACTGCCATCTAATAGAAATATTGGAATTCGGGTTCTCGGAAACAACCCCGACAAATATTTCCTGAAAAATTAAACGAGATTTCCTTTTTTCAATCGAGTGTGCAATTGCGCATTGAGGTAAAATATGATATATGGCTGGAATATCGACTTCCAAAAATAATGATTAGGAATATCGCGAACCCTCGTCAAATCGAGCGCCCAAGGGGTGGACATGACGCTCTTCATTCGATTGCCCCCGAAATTGACTTGCTATGAACTGTTGAAACGTTTTATTGGAAATATATTCGAGAATGTGCTACATAGTTGATATTCTGGTAGTTAAACTATGCAAAAAAGAATGTATTTGCTGAGGGTAATCTTTTGGTAATAGCTCTCTATATAGAATAAATAATAATAAGAAGGAACGGTTTTTTACTTGATAGAAGGACGTAACAAAAAATGTTTGCTTATTTATATTTTAATTTCAATTGACAATTTATATTCGTTGGTTTTTCTTAATTCCATTTGATATTGTATGATGAATTCTGATTTTATACGTCTATTAAATATGAGCAGTGCTTATAAAGACATTAATTTAATTCTTAAAGTTTCTTCAAAAAAAATTTCTTGAAATTGAAATTGTAGAAGATTAACAGATTAAATCTGTTTTGATATTCAAATTTTGTAATAATCCTTCTATCAAGTAAAAAACCGTTCCTTCGTATTTTATTTTATATATAATATATAATTATATTAAGTTTTTTAAATAAAGAAATTCATTATACAGTGTTGAATGGTTTTAACTAAGACCAAGTGCCTTATAAGCTTTGTATGATTTTTTGTGAACATGAAACATAGAGTGCCTTGGATATAAATGTACCTATGTGCATGTTTTTGAAGATCATATATTTCTGAAGATTGCACTCGGTAAGTCTATAGATTGTTTAATTGATTTTATTATTTTTATATGTAAAGTTGAACTGATCTTATCGTAATTTTAATTATTTCTTGAGGATGTGCTACATGTTTTGAAATTTTTGAAGTAATTTATTGAATATTTCAAATAAATTAGTTTTTGAGAAGTTCTTGAAATTATGTTTTATATTTTTGAGAAAGAATTATTTTTCATTAATATAGGATCAGAAAACAATACATTTTGTAACAAACAGGGCTTCGTACGTTTGTCTGAAGAGTTCAGTACGCTTGCCTGGAACGAAACAAAAAAATGTTTGCTTATTTATATTTTAATTTCAATTGACAATTCATATTCGTTGTTTTTTCTTAATTCCATTTGATATTGTATGATGGATTTTGATTTTATACGTCTATTAAATATGAACAGTGCTTATAAAGACATTAATTTAATTCTTAAAGTTTCTTCAAAAATATTTGTTGAAATTAAAATTGTAGAAGATTAACAGATTAAATCTGTTTTGATATTCAAGCTCTTATAATGATAAATGAATATAACATTATCAAACAACAATACGGGTCGACTCCAACACATGCTGTAAGAATTTCCCTCGGTTCCAATATCAGGTTTTCTTTCTATCGATTCATATAAAGGTTTAAACACTGTTCAAATGAGCAGTTCTGGCGAGAAGCTACCAGATTCAATTCTAGAGGTCGGAGGATGTGCAAGTTTGAATTTGTTTCCCATTAAATGCCACCAAAAGTATAAAAAACAATACTTACATTTCGAGTATTGGTGCTGCATTAAAGCGACAACTAGTCTCAAATAGGTAGTCGTAGTCTATTTTATATATGATTTGAAGTGAAACACTTGATTTCCGCTTATATTTATTGTTTACAACAGTTACCATACTCATCCATCAAGAAGCCTATTTTATAGATTCACAAAAGACATTTCAGTCAAATACTTCATGGATTAAGGATTTTACGTTGAAAAATGTATTTAGATTTAAGTGAATATTTCAAGTTGACACCGTTTTTGAGAAAGCAAGATGTTTGATACCGTTAAAGGGAGCCAAAATTTTCAAACACAGATTTGTGGAAGAAGTGCCTGCTGAAATTCACCTTCTCGTGGGGTATGTGTTCTGTGAAAATAAGGATTTATTTGACAGGAACGTAACCAGAATGTATTTTCTGAATGTTAATGTCACAGTGTTTATCGATTTCAATTTCAGTGAAAAATTATTGACTTCGGATCCTCACGATGCAGTTCGATCTCCTCAGGTACTAGCGGATAAAATTCGAGAACAGAAGCCAGGCGGGCAGGTCCTGCAGCGTCTGGAGCACTTCAGTGGACAACAATCGGCGACAGATTTATGGTTTTAGCCACAAACCAGAGGGTGATTTTTTGATATGTAGATTTAGCTGAACTGAGTAGCGTCGGAAGAAATGATATCGATGCCTGTGTGTGTTTCGAAGAATATCTGAACTCGAGGACTGTGTGCTGTTTCAACTCTGGCTCTGCATTTATTTCGATAGTAGATATTTTTCGTGATGAAATAGACTCCGCCTCTGTTTCGTCCTGAAAGATATTTTTCTGGGTGATTCCGCTACAAACCCCCCAGCTAATGAAGAAGTCACGAGAATCTACTTGAAATCTCTCTTGAAAATAACAGATGAAAACGAAGTAGTTAATGTCTTTTGAAATGAAGGTCCTCCTTTCACTGTATAGTCTACCACTTGTGGAGTTTACTTTCTGCATCTGACTAAGGTATTTTACGAAGTCTGTGGCATTGTTTTTCCAGGTAGCCTGAGTGGTTCTTCGTATACGAGCTCTGCTACAGTGGTATTTAGGTTCTTTCGCCATACTGCTCGTATTAGGAGTAAGAGTGTTGGTAGAGTTTCTGTCCATCTATCGTTCTGGTGGCATTTGATTGCTATCTTAAATTGTCTGTGACTTCCTTCCACCATTCCGTTGGCTGCTGGATGGTAAGCGATTGTTCGAAGATGGTTGGTACTGACCAGTTAACAGAGTTCATTGAACAGGCATGCGTCGAACTTCTATCTTTATCTGTGGTAATTCATAGCAGTCAAACATGGATATCCATTGAGAGTAGAATTCCTTTGCAACGGTAGAAGCTTATTACCTTTGCAATGGCGTTGCCTCCGGCCATTGGGTAAATCGATCGACGTCCGATTGATACTCTGTTAGTGTTGATTTTCTTGGTCTCTTTAAAAGTGAACATTGTTCTTAAAGGCATTTATTTAATTCAATTTCCAAAAGTTTTTTCATAAAATTAAAATTTGTAGTAGAGTACTACAGAATTTCTCTGCTTGATAATTAGGATATTGACAAAATCTTCTGTCAAGTATAAAAAACCCCCATTTTATCATTTATTTTATATATAATATGGAGTTGTGTATCAAAGGAAATAATAATAATTATAATGATAATGATAATTATTCACCTTAAAGTATGCTTACATGAATGAAATCAACAATCGCACAAGAAAAAAAGAAAAGAACAAAAATAGTAAATACAATTACTAAACAAACAAAACACAGAATCCTTTCAAATATTGGTGAATTTAGTTCATAATGGAACACTGAAGAAATATTGGTATTTGCCAAGCAAGATTTGGAAAATCCTATTCTTTAGCATACTTCTATTCATTGATATCCCGTTCGCTACTGGTTCAACTTGAAGTTGTGACCCCGTAAACGAGTCACTAGATATCGTTCGAAATGAAGAAAAGTCGTATATGAAAGTATCTCCCTGTTTTTTCAAATGTGGTGCCCTACGGCACATAAAATATGAGAGTCAAAATTGGAACAGAAGTAACAGAAATCTTTTTTTTAACTCTTCGCACAGTATCAAGAAAATCCTTGACGAAACTATTCACGAGTTGGGATGTACGAATTTGTTATACATTATTTGTCTCTAGATCAGGACAGAGTTTATAATGAGATTGGAAGAAACAAAATATGTTAGAATTGAATGTGACACCAGAGAAAAAGTAAAAAAAGTACTTGAAGAAATATATGTTTATACTAAAGTTATTGTGAAAATCATCCATTGTTTCTGAAATCCATCACTTCAACAGACGATTATCAGAACTATGAAATGCACGTAATGCCTGATGAGTATTTCGGATCCATATGTTTCAGAATAAATTTGAACGATTGAAAAATGTTGTTAGAGTATTCATGATGAATTGCCAAATTGAATGGAATTAAATGTG
Source organism: Megalocaria dilatata (assembly GCA_034642435.1). Classification (NCBI taxonomy): domain Eukaryota; kingdom Metazoa; phylum Arthropoda; class Insecta; order Coleoptera; family Coccinellidae; genus Megalocaria; species Megalocaria dilatata. Next base: position 18,579,741 of record CM067863.1, on the reverse strand, counting down.
GAATTACTTTAGTTTCTATCACTTTTTAATTAACTGAATATACACTGAGTCTATATTCGAAGTTTGCCAAATTTTCAAACTGGAAAAAAACTAATTGTGTCGGGTGTTTTTTTAGAGTGATAGAAATTTAACTTGAAATAAAACACATTTCAATTAAGACTGAAGCCAATTTTTTTTATTTGAAAGATAATTTCATGACATTTATGTTTTAAAAATAATTTCCGGCATATGTCAACCACGACTAGCTCTGAGGAACCGCATTCAAGCAGGCCAATTTTGGACCACTTTTTCGAGTAATTGAGGTCTTACTTCATCAATAACACGAATTACGTTGGCTTCCACAGCGTCTATTGTTTCTGGTTGACTTGAAATAACCCCAAAGAAAATAATCCAGTGGAGTTATGTCGCATGATCTTGGAGGCCAATTGATTGGACCATTTCTCCAAATACTGTTATCGCCAAATCTTTCTTTCAATAAATCAATTGTTACGGTAGCAGCATGGGGTGTAGCACTATCCTATTGGAACTAAAACACTTCTGGGTCAATACATAAATTTTGAAACAAATAATCATTCATCATCGATCTGTAACGAGCACCATTTACTGTAACATTAGCTCCAGCATCGTTTTCAAAGAAATATGACCCGATAATGCCTCCAGCGTGTAAAGCATACCATACAGTGCATTTTTCAGGATGCAATGGAACCTGCATTACTTCTTGAGGATTGTTTTCACTACATATACGGAAATTTTGCTTGTTCACATAGCCGTTCAACCAGAAATGAGCTTCATCACTAAACACAATTTTACGATAAAAAGTGAATCAACTTCAAGCTGTTTTAGGGCCCAATCAGCAAACAAACGTCGCTTTTTATGGTCAAGTGGCTTTAGTTTTTGAACCAGTGGGATCTTGTATGGGTGTAGACCAAGATCTGTACGCAAAATTTTCCATGTGGTGGATGCACAGAGTCCAAGTTGTTGTAAACGTCGACGAATAGACAAATCTGGATCATTATTAACACAATGACTTACAGCAGCGATATTTTCTTCTGTACGTACAGTTTTTTGTCTTGTTGTTGTTGCATCGAGTAGAGGAAATGTTGTCCAAAATCTGTCTATAGTTCGACGAATAAGCTGCTCTGATGGACGTTAACCATAAATTTCACGAAGTGCTCTATAAATTTGGCAAATAGCACACTGATTTTGAAAATAAATTTCAACAATTTGTAAACCTTGTTGCGGCGTGAGTCTTTCCATGATAATGCCAATGCTCACTGAACAGAAATGTCAAAACAACATGGCTTTTACCTTCTGTCAAATCACAGATATCCCCATCAAAATTTCTATCACTCTAAAAAAAAAACACCCGATATCTCAACTATTATATACATTCGTTGAAGGCTTTGGCAAAACTTTTCTTTTCGCTTCCAGGTGCAATATTACAAGACTGTTCAATTCTGGAAAGAGATGAATGGTTTAGAAAAAACGTTTCGGAAAGTTATATTTATGGTTCCTAAGGTTGGTGTACTTTGGAATTTTTTTTTGGAAAGATCTCTCGGTTTGTCCTATATATACGCTACTGCACAAATAAAAAGACGTTTGAAATTTTATGTGAGGGTGTGAAAGCTGTTTTTATGTTAGCTAAATGTTAGTAAAATCTCCAACCTTTTTTTAATGTGAAAGGCAGAAACAACTGGCAGAATAATTCTGGAGTCTATAAATTAAGTTGTCAACAGTGGAATTGCGTATATATAGGACAAACCGTGAGATCTTTCCACAAAACATTCAAAGAACATCGATATTCTTTTAGGAACCACAAAGATAACTCTAATTTTGCGAAACATTCTTTTCAAACTAATCGTATTTACCCAGAATTGGACAACCTTTAAATATTTCAGAATATAGTGAACACTACGAAACTCGAGTCACTGTATAGTCAGATAATCAAAAAGTTACAGAAAACAAAGTAATTTCTTATTTCATTCCATTTAAAATGAACTGATACGGACTACCCCATCCAATATTTGCCAAATTGAACTTTCCTCAAGCGAGAACCATCAAATTGGCTGTCAGGAAATAGTGTCACAAGCTGAAAGTTCTCCGCCCTGAAAAATCCCCCTTTACTGCCCGTATCATAAAGTTACCGAGAAAAAAATGTTTCCTAGAATAATAAGGATGAGTATCTCTCGTATAGGATCATGTTTGTGTGGTGTCCACACTTTAACATTTTTATTAAGCAAAGGAATTCCAATTCCAGTCATGCAAATGTTCGTAATTCGGCATTGATATGTTTATTAAACAATATCACGTTCATGCCCTCCCTTCATTTGACATAATCAGCTGTACACGAGTAATAGAATTCCATCCAGAAATTCCTGGAATAAATGGAGGTGCTTCGCGGATCACGGAAAACGGAAGTACGAGGGTCCACGTCGAAGTCCGTTGTGCTTTTCGATGCTAGGTAACTGCATTGTTGCTTCATATGATACGAAAGTCCAAAAGAGTAAAATGGCCATGGTAATATTTGGTTGAATAATTTAATGGAATATCTATGAATTGTCCGATGAAAGTCAGAATAATTTTGTTGCATTTTGAGTTCTTGTATCGGGTGTTTTTTTTAGAGTGATAGAACTTTCGATAGGGATAACTCTGATTTGACAGAAGGAAGAAGCCATGTTGTTTTGACATTTCTGTTCAGTAAGCTTTGGCAAATTATTATGGAAAGACTTATGCCGCAACAACGTTTACAAATTGTTGAAATTTGTTTTCAAAATCAGTGTTCTACTCGCCAAACTTATGGAGCACTTCGTGAAATTTATGGTTTACATAATTGTCCATCAGAGCAGCTTATTCGTCGAACTATCGATATATTTAGGACAACATTTTCTCTACTCGATGCAACAACAACAAGACAAAAAGCTGTACGTACAGAAGAAAATATCGCTGCTTTAAATCATAGTGTTAATGATGATCCAGATTTGTCTATTCGTCGATGTTCACAACAAGTTAGACTCTGTGCATCCACCACATGAAAAATTTTGCTCAAAGATCTTGGGTCTGCACCCATACAAAATCCAACTGGTTCAATAACTAAAGCTAATTGACCATAATAAGCGTCATGATCCACTTTTTGATCGTAAAATTGTGTTTAGTGATGAAGCTCATTTTTGGTTGAAGAAGCTCAAGAAGTTCTGCAGGTTCCGTAGCATCCTGAAAAATGCACTGTATGGTGTGCTTTACACGCTGGAGGAATCATCGGTCCATATTTCTTTAAAAATGATGCTGTAGCTAATGTTACAGTGGATGGTGCTCGTTACAGATCGATGATCAATGATTATTTGTTTCAAAATTTGAATGGTATCGACCCAGAAGTGTTTTGGTTCGAACAAGATAGTGCTGCACCTCATGCTGCTACCGTAACAATTGATTTATTGAAAGAAAAATTTGGCGATAACATTATTTCGAAAAATGGTCCAATTAATTGGCCTCCAAGATCATGCAAAAAACTCCACTGGATTATTTTTTTGGGGTTATGTCAAGTCATTGGCTTATGCTGATAAACCATAAACAATAGACGCTTTGGAAGCCAACATAACTCGTCTTATTAATGAAATAAGGCCTGCATTACTCAAAAAAGTGGTCCAAAATTGGTCTGGTCGAATGCGGTTCTCAGAACTATTCGTGATGGACATACGCCGGAAATTATTTTTAAAATATAAATGTCATAAAATTATCCTTCAAAAAAAAATTTGACTTCAACCTTAATTTAAATGTGTTTTCTTTCAATTCAAAGTTCTATCACTCTAAAAGAACACCCTTTAGTTTTGTTTGTGGAATACCTATAACTTCAAAGATCGACGACGAATTGATAAACCTAGGTTTTCGTGAACGCTACGGGCTACAACAGCAATATTTTCAATTGTTCTTGAACGACGTACACGGGTTCGATTCTTCACATCACTAACTTGTCCCAAGAGCTCGAATTTTTCTACAATTTTTCACTATTGCCGACCGAGAATGTGGTGAATTTTACCAATTCCAATGCTTTGTTGAAGTGCGTACCGTTCCATTTTAGGTAATGCCATAGTTTTTGCTTGTCAAATGTCAAAAGATGACGGCTTCAAAAGTGACCGCTACCCAGATAGCAAAATCAAACCTCTTGTTGAAAAAACCCTTTATTTTGAATTAAGATTTGATTCGAATTTTCAAAAAAATAAAGGCAATAAATCTAGAATCTATAAGATGACTTGTAATGATTGCCCTATGTTGGAAATTGGTCAAACAGGTAGTTCCTTCAAGAAAAGCATTAACGAACACCAGCGCAGTTATACGTCAGATCTGGCTTCCAACATATGTCAGTCATTGGAAATAATTCAGAAATAATTTCAACAATAACTTTGGAATTATTTATAATAAAATAAAAAGTACTTTGGAGATATTTTCTAGAATTGGCCTCAATATATTTTATGGTTATCCCTCTTTCACATATTTCTGTTAATCGTTATTTTTGTGAATTGATAGTTATTTGTATGAATTTTCACATATTTTTTCTTATCTTCATTTCCGAAAATGGTAAGTTATTTGCACCTCGTCTTTTTTCAAGATTTTAGCTGTATAAGAAGTGAAAGTGTTATGTTCAGAGTCAGTTCCAAATGTGAACTTGAAGCAGCGTTGGCGAACGAGCTGTCGTTAGTTGTTGAAATATTCTTTATAATTATATCTCTTCATTTATCTGCTCACAATATTGCAATTTGCCGTTCAGAATCGTCTTCATTGAGTTTTAGAACAAGGTGAGTGTAACTTTTTGCTAACTTAACTTCCAGGTACTTGACGAAGGATCCAACTCGATCTGTTCAAGAACTGCAACTCCTTCGTAAGTAACAATCTGGTGCTTTACACGTTTTTCATTAGCAACGGACCTAATGTTCATAAAATAAAATAGAAAGGCCTTTTACTTGATATAAGAAATATAACAAAATTTGAATATTTTTAGAGATTTTTGAAATAATTCATTCGAATATTTAAATATATTAAATATTTCAAATAAATTATATTCTTTGAGAAGTCCTTTAAGTGTGTTCATGTTTTTAAAAGGCAATTGGTGTTCTTAAAGGTAAGACCAGAAACAAAATTTTGTCTCCTTTAGATATTTATTTATTAATTTTAATTACTTTCGTATATCTGTTGGGTTATTTATTCCATTTGACATTATATATTGAGTTTTGATTATATACGTCTATTAAATGTAAGCGGTGCTTGTTAGACATAACTTTATTTCTAAAAGTTTTTTGAATAAAAATTTTTTTCAAATTAAAATTGTAGAAGATAAACATATTTCAATTTGTTTTAATATTCAATGTTCATAAATTTGAAAATTAAATCAATCAAAACTGAATGAATGATAGTCCTACTAATTTTTTCGTTGAAACTGCTTACCGTTCGTCTAGGTTTTTCATTATTTTTGAAAAGGAGAGCGACTATTTCTACATTATCTGCAGTCGTGAAAGTTCGGAAAGAGCAAAAAATCAAATATAAACGATTGTAAATACTTTAGATGTCTGAAAAATATTGAATTAGATTGAAGAAAATCTGTAAAATCTCAAAAACATATTGGACCTCATAAGAATTCGATTATGAAGTTGGAAAGTGTGTTATGATTGTGGATCCTTTGATCACACCTGAAGCGCTTTAAAATATTTGTAAACAATTGTCTGGTATGTAGAGATACTTTTTTGAATTCTTCCTAGTAATTAATTGAACGTTAATCAATTAGTATGTAAATTCTTGGCTAAGCATACTTCAAATAGGGTTGAGAGAGGAATGTATAATTGGCTTTAATGGTTTATTTTCAGCGTAAAGACATATATTACAAATTTACAAGTTTGATTTGTTTATCCGAATTGAGGCAGTTGTTGCGGTGCAGTTTAACTATAATTGCGATGAAAAAGCATTCGTGGAATGGTTCTTTGAGCTTTTTCACCGTTGTTTACTCGCACTGAGTTCACTTTTGGGTTCACAATTCACGAATTACAAATGAATAATGTACATAATACATTCTCTTCCAAGCCTTTTATTGCGTTGTAGGTTATTGAGAGAGGGTGTTGTTTGAAATATTAAAGTGAAATGCGAATATAAAATAATTCAAGAGTAGAGAGAGATGTGCGTTATAGCTTAGGAGAATGTAAAATTAGCGAGCGGTTTATCTTGGGATTTTTGGGCAAGCAACAAAATGCAACTTTTTTGGGAATGTGTGTTGTCAACGCTGCTTTCTGAGTAACTTGAATGAGAGAATCGTTAGGAGTCGAAATGTCGTTAGGCAAATTCCGAAACGGCATTCGACCGTTGTCGTCTTGAAATGGCGTTGGTTCTAATAGATTTCTAAAAAACTGCGAAGGACAAATGTTTTCGGTCCTCAACAGGCCCAAAGATTTCTAGGAAAAAATGAGGAATATTTGAAAGGCCTAAATTACTGACTCGGGGATCATAATTGTCATGTACCTGCATAGTAAATCAAAAATTCCCTGTTCGATGTGAATTCGAACATAAGTCGCCTAGGTTGGACGCTTCATGCAAAAACACAAAATGATAACTTGGGACGATTAGGCGTGCGAGTAAAAGCAGTATAAGGAGAAAACAAGGGAGAGTATAAATGCTTGCGAAGAAAATCTTTATGGAGGCAGAGCAGTACGTATCGTGCATGACCATGAGTGAAATACTCACCAAAAAGTTTTGGATATTAAAAAAATTGGGGTGGGTCATGTTTGAAGCAATTTTGACGGTGGAGTGGGTGACTTTTGGCTGAGGGAACTGTATTAACTAATCTTGAGGAGTCTGGCGGAGAGCATAGAGGGGGATTAATTTGCAGGTTTTTTCCTCTAGTTCCCAAAAGTTGGCGAGAGGTGAATCCAAATGTTCAGCATTTGTAGAGACTGCTGAAGAGTGAGCAAGGACTGAGAGAGTTTGTTCATTTGACTTTTGGGGTAGTTTCCAGCTACTGAATTTTACCACTTCGTTGGCCAATAGCGAATCTTGAGTATTGCCTGAGCTTTGCGTAGTGAATACCACTTCAGTATTTTTTGAAGAAAGAGTAGACCTACTGAAAGGGGTAATAAAATTTGAGTTCTGAGGGAGCAGTGATGCTTCGTCATTTTGTCGATGTGAATTGTGAGGGATCGAGGGTTGCTGGGTAACTCGACTTTGATCCTGAGTATTGTTTCATTCACGTTATTATTTCCAAATATTGCAATGTCAGTTATGTTGAATTTTGAGCTTGTGCGTTCGCTTGGAAATGAATGTATTTTCTTCTGGATAAAGGATGAATAATCTAGATAAAGATCAAAAACTATGTCGAGTTCTTTTATTTCAGAATCAGTATCAAGTCCTTTTTCTTTCATATTATTTTCTATTTTGAATTGGGCACTTTCGTACTTTTCATATGACTTAGAGTGTAATTTTCATGTGAGCAGTCAATATGATTTCAGAACAAGTTTTTAAATTTTTATTCAGCCGTGAAGTGGCTTGAGTGAGTACGGACTTGACATTGTTTCTTTCAACTATGCAGATTTCCATTGTACGATTACTGATATAAATAAAATTTTTTTTGGTGATGATTAAAATGAAAGATAGAGTTGAATTGAAAAAAAATCAAGGAGTAATGATTTCTAAAAGAACTATGTAACAGCCTTGTGAATTATGAGTGAATATATATATATATATATATAATATATATATATATATATATAATATATATATATATATAATATATATATATATAATATATATATATATATATATTATATATATATATATATATATATATATATATATATATATATATATATATATATAACACCTAATATAAATTCAACAGTTTTCTTCAAGAAAACAAGTGAAATGAGACTATAAATATAAAGAGGTATTATTATGAATATAAATAAATAGCGCTTAATAATAAAAATGTGAAAATCGAGAACGATACAAAGTTTTAGAACATGCAGAGATAATTTGAAAACAACAAATACCTGCGTATTTCTTCTTATGAAACTTATCGTCATGGGATGCACTGGAGCTAAATCCTGCAATTTCCAAGGGCTTGTTTCAATGATTTCCTTTCTTGAGATTTGGAAGGACAGTTTGCGAAAATATCTGGATCAGGCGTGGGAATGTAATATCCTGCTGGTGTGGACCAGTGAAAGAATTGTAAATATCCGGCTATTATGGCCCATGTAAGGAAAATGTGAATATCAAAACAAATTAAAAAACTATCAGCATAAGTGCATATATAACTTATGTACAATTTTGGGATTGTTTACCTAAATTGAGGAAGTTGTTGCTGAGTAGTTTAACTATAATGGCGATGAAAATACTATCTGTTCGTGGAATAATTCTTCGAGCTTTTTCATCGTTATTCACTTGCACTGAGTTCACCTTTTCTAGGTTCACTTTAGGGTTCACCCAAATAAATAATGTAGATAACAGGGTGTTCCTTGGAAGGTTAAAGTAAAACGGGAATATAAATTATTCAAGGGTAGAGAGAGATGTGCGTTATAACTTAGGAGAACGTAAAACTAGCGAGCGGTTTATCCCGTGCTTTTTGGGCAAGCAACAAAAAGCGACTCTTTTTCGGAATGTGTTTGTGGATAACTTAAATAAGAGACATGTGGTTAGGTAAATCCTGAAACGACAGTCGACTGTTGTCGTCTTGAAACGGCGTCGGTTCCAATGGTGTTCTAAAAAACTGCGAAAGACAAATAAATATTTTCGGTTCTCTAAAGGCCCAAAGGTTTCTAGAAAAAAATGAGACATATTTGAAAGGACTAGATTCCTGACTCGAAGATCATAATTGTAATGTACCTGCATAGTAAATTAAAAATTGCTTGTTTGATGTATTTTTTTAGAGTAAACTTTAAATTGAAATAAAACACATTTAAATTAAGATTGAAGCCAATTTTTTTTTATTTGAAAGATAATTTTATGACATATGTCCGCCACGACTAGTTTAGAGGAACCGCATTCGACCAGACCAATTTTGGACCACTTTTTCGAGTAATTCAGGCCTTATTCCATCAATACCGCGAGTTATGCTAGTTTTCAAAGCGTTTATTGTTTCTGGTTTATCAGCATAAACCAATGACTCGACATAACCTCAATGAAAATAATCCAGTGCAATTATGTCGCATGATCTTGGAGGCCAATTAATTGGACCATTTCTCGAAATAATATTATCACCAAATCCTTCTTTCAATAACGCAGCATAAGGTGTAGCACCATCTTGTTGGAAGCAAAATACTTCTGGGTCGATACCATGCAAATTTTGAAAAAATAATCATTGATCATCGATCTGTAACGAGCACCATTCACTGTTACATTAGCTTCAGCATCGTTTTTAAGGAAATATGGACCGATAATGTCTCCAGCGTGTAAACCACACCATACAGTGCATTTTTCAGGATGCAATGGAACCTGCAGAACTTCTTGTGGATTTTTTTCACTCCATATACGGCTATTTTGCTTGTCTACATAGCCGCTTAACCAGAATTTAACTTCATCACTAAACACAATTTTACGATAAAAAAGTGGATAAATTTCAAGCTGTTCTAGGGCCCAATCAGCAAACAAACGACGCTTATGGTCAAGTGGCTTTAGTTCTTGAACCAGTTGGATCTTGTTTGGGTGTAGATCCAGATCTTTACGCAAAATTTTCCATGTGGTGGATGCACAGAGTTCAACTTGTTGTGAGTGTCGACGAATAGACAAATCTGGATAACACTATGGCTTACAGCAGCGGTATTTTCTCCTATTACCGTTTAAGGTTCATAAGAGGGTTAGCACCCCGCTTAGAGGGATGATCGTACACCCACGAATTTGCACTGAAAAAATGACCTCAAAATAAAAATTGAACTGTCTTGGAGTTTTCCACAAAAACTCATTTTTACTGAAACATCCGGCTAGAGTATTTTATGTTGGCCATCCTTCATAATTTATGGCAAACATGTTATCTTCATAGGAATCATTTGTACTGATATAATGTTGTTACAGGATATTGTGATGAGTTTTCTTTCTAATCATTTTATCTATAATTTTCATTTGTTTTTTTTTACTTGTACAAAAGCCCCCTAAATATAGGTGTTAGATAAATTGCTTCTTCTTCTACTCATAATGGAATCAATATGTACCTATATGTAGAATTTCCATCATTAACGGCATTGAAGAATAGTTAATATAATCAGGATTCCAGTAAAATATTCGCATGATAAAACGCTGATAATTGACTGATCCTCTGGTATGATTTTCCGATTTGATGGTTTATATTCTCGTCCCTCTGTTGGAACATGTCCTAATTCAATCAAACCACTTAGATTATTTTACATATAGCACGAACAGATAGAGCTTACCGAATAATTTGCCTGCAGCGTAATACAATCGAGAATAGCTATACTCCAACAAACAGCATATCACTATTTTATTGATTGACGTGATGATGTAACTGTAAACCAACATCACGATATCATCAGAAATCCAACAATCTAGTTAGACGTGGAATATGGATGCGAAACTGAAATCGAATAGGCCCCGAATCTCAAATGAGAGATAATTAACACAATTGAAAAACTTATTTCAATTCCAGTTTGCTATGAGTTTGGGATCCAAGGATTGAAGGAGCATGTTTGGATTGAGTGTTTTGTTTAGAGTGGTAGAACTTTAAATTGAAACGAAACACATTTAAATTAAGATTGAAGCCAATTTTTTCTATTTGAAAGATTATTCTATGACATTTATGTTTTGAAATTAATTTCCGGCATATGTCCATCACGACTAGCTCTGAGGAACCGCATTCGACCAATCCAATTTTGGAGCACCTTTTCGAGTAATTCAGACCTTATTTCATCAATAACACGAGTTATGTTGGCTTCCAAAGCGTCTTTTGTTTCTGGTTTATCAGCATAAACCAATGACGTGACATAACCCCAAAGAAAATAATCCAGTGGAATTATGTCGCATGATCTTGGAGGCCAATTAATTGGACCATTTCTCGGAATAATGTTATCGCCAAATCTTTCTTTCAATAAATCAATTGTTACGCATGAGGTGTAGCACCATCTTGTTGAAACACTTCTGGGTCGATACCATTCAAATTTTGAAACAAATAATCATTGATCATCGATCTGTTACGAGCACCATTCACTGTAATATTAGCTCCAGCGTCGTTTTTAAAGGAATATGGGCCGATGATGCCTCAAGCGTGTAAAGCACACCATACAGTGCATTTTTCAGGCTGCAATGAAACCTGCAGAACTTCTTGAGGATTGTTTTCACTCCATATACGGCAATTTTGCTTGCTTACATAGCCGTTCAACCAGAAATGAGGTTCATCACTAAACACAATTTTACGATAAAAGAGTGGATCAACTTCAAGCTGTTTAAGGGCCCAACCATCAAACAAACGACGCTTATTATGGTGAAGTGGCTTTAGTTCTTGAACAAGTTGGATCTTGAATGGGTGTAGACCAAGATCTTCACGAAAAATTCTCCATGTGGTGGACGCACAGAGTCCAACTTGATGTGAACGTCGACGAATAGACAAATCTGGATCATCATTAACACTATGACTTACAGCGGCGATATTTTCTTCTGTACGTACCTACAGTTCTTTGTCTTGTTGTTGTTGCATCGAGTAGAGAAAATGTCCGAAATCTACCTATAGTTCGACGAATAATCTGCTCTGATGGACGATTATGTAAACCATAAATTTCATGAAGTTCTCTCTAAGTTTGGCCAATAAAACACTGATTTTGAAAATAAATTTCAACAATTTGTAAACGTTGTTCGTCGTGAGTCTTCCCATGAGTATTTTTTCAATGCTTTCTCAACAGAAATGTGAAAACAACATGGCTTTAACCTTCTGTCAAATCACAGTTATCCCTATCGAAAGTTCTATCACTCAAAAAACACCCGATATCAGCATTGTCTATTAAACTCATCGGGATCCATTTTTTCTGGCTTATTTTAGCGAACGGCGTGCTAGCGCTCAGCCCAAATGTTTGTAATTTCCGAATTTTCAGCCCAAAATGGTCATAAACGACTAGATTTGAGTCACGGATAAAGAATCCGAAATCAAAAGTAATTCTGTCTGGATTGGCTGTCCACTGTAACTTTCAAACGGAAAGAGCTAAGGAGTTGAAACTTTCAGCGTATGTTTGAGGTTCAAATATCTAGGGTGAGTTCGTAACAGGGCAAAATTGGTGTGATGGTTTCGCAGTCATTCACGTTTTCATGTTTTTTTCATTTCTTTAATAGTTCTGAAACTACTGATCCGATCAAAACCAATTTTGGTATTTCGGTATACAATAACGGTTTAAAGAAATATGACAAATTTCGTGCGGGTCAACCATCCGTACAGACGACTGGTGCTAAATAGGTTTGGAGTGTGAATAAATCAACTATTTTCAAAAATAGATAGAATCAATTTAATGGTTCCCGAGTAAATACTCTTTGAATTTTTTTTCTGAAATATTTCCGAAAATACAAACCAGAGCTATTTTATAGTATTAAGATGTGAAATAACGACATGAAGGCTCATTCATAATTTCGAGGAGATAAATTACGAGAAAAATCTGGACTCGTCTGATTTCAGCAAATAAGGAGTCTTTCAATGGGAAGGCCACATTTTTAAATTGACATTACTCATGCATGGCAGTCACTGCTTATTTGTGACATTGACAGTTGTATTTGTCAATGTTTACCATTTAATCATAGAAAGGTACACACTTCAACAACATTTACAAATAATCCAAATTTATTATGAAAAATGGCAATCTGTTACTCTTACTTAACTCCAATTTTTGGGCGTTATGATCGTTTGAATAACAGAACAGTTGAACATTAAGTGAAGAAGTTTGAAACAAATTTTACACGTCACAGTGCCAGTGAGATAAAGAAATGCAAGAAGTGAAGAGAGTATTGCTGCCGTACGTGAAAGTGTTCGTGAAGACCAAAATTTATCGGTTTCTCGACGTTTACAAGAACTAGGCATTTCCAAAACGTCTTGTGGCGAATTTTACGAAAAAACCTTGGTTGACATCCATACAAAATTGTTTTAACCCGAGCTAAAACCAACAGATCATTTAAAACGTCGTATATTCAGTAATTGGTGCTTAGAAAAAAATCAGAAATGATGCAGATTTTCATGAGAAAATCATTCTCAGCGATGAGGCTCATTTTTGCTTAAACGGTTATGTTAACAAGAAGACTTGCCGTATTTGGAGTGGTGATGAACCTGAAGAATATCAAGAATTGCCATTACATTCTGACAAACTTATTGTTTGGTGCGGATTTTATGCTGGAGGAAACATTGGACCTTAGTTTTTTTCAACAAAGCTCATGAGGCGGTAACTGTCAATGGAAATCGTTATCATTCAACATTGATCGATTTTTTATGGCATGAATTGCTCGTCTTGATTTGCAGAACATGTGGTTTCGACAGGACGGTGCCACTTGCCGTACTGCCAATGACACAATGACTTTATTGAAAACAAAATTCGGTGATTCGATTACTTCAAGGAATGGACCGATAAATTATCCGCCTCATTCCTGCGATTTAACTCCATTTGACTTCTTTCTTTGGGGTTACGAGTTATTGGTTTACAGCAATCATCCAGTAAATTCAGACTATTTACAGATCAATATTGAACAACTAATTGCTAACCTACGACCTGTTTAGTATGGGAGAGTCATGGAAAATTGGTTTCAACAACTTCATTCCTGCCAGCGGTTCCGTGGTGGACATTGAAATGATGTTTTACTCAGTAACTAATGGTATCCATTGGACTTTATAATGAAATAAAAACTTTATTAAATTTCTAATTTATAATTTACTTTATTCACAAAACGAAATGGGGCGCTGTTAATGAAATATGTTATATACAGAGTATATATTTTTTTTGTCTGACCGCCCGATGAACAGAAAACCTATGTCATCTAGTTGGTGTCTAGAGTGGAAAGTTGTATCCTGTTTACTCTCGTCTGCTCAAGATAATACACTGAAGGAATACAAACGACTGTGATAATATCTATAGAACAAGTGAAAGTCAGCAACTCTCCCTTTATGTTCCAACGACTGCAAACTAGCTATTGTAGTTGGGGAATCAAGCAGTAGTACTGCTCTTTTCTGGATAGAATCCAAAAGTTGTAACGAATGCTTGGGTGCTGAGCCCCAAACATGAGATCTGTATTCGAGTCCAGGTCTGATCAGGGCTTCATATAATAGAAGAACCTGATCTACAGAGACATATTCAGGCTAGGAAATAACAAATAACCTAGCTTATTCGTAGCAGGCTTCGCAATGTTTGTCACATGATCCCCCCAACTGATCGAAGAGTTTACAGTCACGCCAAGAAGATGCTTGGAATCACCAAGCTGAAGCACTTGGTTTTCCATCATGAAGTCAGAAGTCAAGAACTAAGTTTTCTGAAAAACTGTTGATGTTTGGGTTTTCGAGGCATTGAATTGTACCAAATTCCGTTGATCACATTTGTTTAACTTTTTGAGATCTTCGTTCAGGGATTCGATTTGCTGGCATTTATGAAGTTGAGACTCAACGGTAATGAAAGATTTGTCACTGGCGAAAGAAGATATCAACGTACTATCATCCGCTATGCTCACAATGTGTTTTTCAGTCATACTAGGAAGACCATATGTGGATTAGGAAATGGATGGGCGACAAAACTGAGCTTTGTAGCACTCTAGCGGTCACATTGAAACCACGAGAATGGACTCCATCCACGACCACATGAATCCTCTTGATTGGAAAACACTTCATCCAATCGCAGAAGAGCGTTATGGCAGATACGTTAGAAAACCTTAGATATGTCTGAAGCAACTAACCTATATTCTGCATACCGCTTAATGGCCCTTGTCTACAGTTGCTTCACAGCTAGGAAGATCACCTGATTGATCGGTGGTTGCGAAAACCATATTGTCCATTACTGATAAAACCTTTGCTCTCCAGTTATCTTACCATTTCAAGATTGATAGCTCCCTCCAAAACTGCCAAAAATGGATATTATCGCTATTGAGCGGTAGTTTGATGATGAAAAACACTTCTTACCTCTTTTTGATATAGACTGCACTCGTGCTATCTTTCATGAAACATCAAAAATTCTTTTCCTGCATGATATAATGGACATCTTAAAGAGAACAGGTGTAGGCTCTAGTGAACTTCTTTTGAGTCTTTTTCTCTATATGTTTTTTCCACTCTTTTCTGCTAATATTTAACGACGCAGCTCGGAGAGAGAAATATTAGACATTTCAACCCTGTTAATTCATTTTCACGAAATTTTCCATTTGTTCAGGAAAATAGTTCTAAAACTGCAAAAAATTATATTTGTTTGACATTTGGATGACATGACAAAGAATTCGATATTTTTATTTCTCATATCTCACTCCTTCAAAACTAAATTAACAGATTTCAACCTTTCAAGAAAAATGAACTGTTGAACCAGCGAGTATAAGGTTTTTTGACTTCACGTCAATACCTAAACATTTTTGCGTGCCAGTTCCAGGAAACAATCGTTCCGGATTTCAAATCGAAAATTATCTTAAACGACTAGTTAGGACTCATTGATGAAGTATCATCAGTCAGAAAACAACCTAACTCTCGAAGGAAAGGATCTAGAGCCTTGAAACTTTCAGAAGGAGTTTGGACTCTAAATATCTCAGCAAACTTCGTTAATATTAATTGGAATCGCTTTTATAAAAGTGATAGAAAACAAAGTAATTTCTCATTTCATTCCAATTAAAATAAACTATCACAAAGTAACGGACTACTCCATCCAATACTTCGTTAATACGCCAGATCGGTTCAATAGTTTTGCAGTTAATGAAGTTTGAAAATTATTCATATTGTCCGAATATTTTCGAAACTACACGTACATTCACGAACTTATCCCAGACATTGAGGCTCCATACCTAATCTTAACGTTTCAAGTTTCTAGGTCAAGTATAATAGCATTTCACCTTCAACCTTTGCTCAGGACGGACGGCCCTCACGAAATTTGGCGAAAGTTTTTCTATCCTTATTATTCACCTATCTTCAAATTTGAATTATAATGAATTAGTGGTTTCGGAACCATTAGAGAAATTAGAAAAATATTCAAATGTGAATAACTGCGCAACCATAAGATCGATTTTGCCCATTAATTTAATCATCCGAAGCACTTAGGCACCAAAACTACTCTGAAGATTTCAACTTCTAGCTCTTACCGTGCGAAAGTTGTTTACGGATAAAAAATACTGTTGATCTCGGAAGCTTCATAGTCGTTTGTGGCCTTTTACGGACAGCCTGACCTGCATTTAGGCCTAACTATAGCTATTTCCTAGGAAAAGGGCGCAAAAGTCATAGCTGGGAAACCACGCAAAATTGCATTAACATGAGGTTGCTTTGTGTAGCTCTAAGAATGCTCTATCATCCTTGGACTACTGCTCGATATTTTTTTTTATTCCTGTATAGTCAGTGTTTGGTGTAATATTTTAAAATGAGTTCCTCCTTCTAAAATAATAAGTTCGTATTGAAAAATATCCTGTATTCTTATCAACAAAAGCTTACTGAATCTCGACTCATTTTGATTGTGTGTATTTGTGTTCTTTTTAGAGTAGGATTAGTTCGATAAGTGTAATGGCACCTTTGCGCCAAGCCATGCTGTACAGTACAACAGAACACGGACAAAGGCTTTTAAATCCTGAAGAAAACATATAGACATAACTGGCGGAACACAAGAATTGAACGATCGGGGACGAAAAAATAGAAAAAGAATTTCCCGATGAAGTGGCTAGTAAGAGCAGAGCGTACGCTTCGTACGAATATAACTCTGCGCAATTCAGATCGCAATTCGAGATTTCCAACAAGCTTATTTGAATCGGTTGCATTCAATCGAGAAGTCATAGGAATCTATCAGTACAACGCGGAAACACTCAATAGACTATTTTGTTGATTGGAAAATAAAACCAATAAATTTATTCGATCGGTCTGGCTACTGCGTATGCGGATACAGGGGCGTAACAATAAGTCAGGATGGCCCTCGAATTGTACATTCAAGCTTCAAATAATAAAAACCACAAAACCGTATAGTATATCTGTATATTCGCAGCTTGAAGTATCGGGTGTTTTTTTTTAGAGTGATAGAACCTTCGATAGGAATAACTGTGATTTGACAAAAGGTAGAAGCCATGTTGTTTTGACATTTCTGTTCAGTAAGCATTGACAAATTATCATGGAAAGACTCACGCCGCAACAACGTTTACAAATTGTTGAAATTTTTTTTAAAATCAGTGTTCCATTCGCCAAACTTATAGAGCACTTCGTGAAATTTACGGTTTATGTAATCATCCATCAGAGCAGCTCATTCGTAGAACTATCGATATAGAAGAAAATATCGCTGCTGTAAGTCATAGTGTTAATGATTATCCAGATTTGTCTATTCGCCGACGTTCACAACATATTGGATTCTGTGCATCCACCAGATGGAAAATTTTGCGTAAAGTTTTTTTTGTCTACACCCATACAATATCCAACTGGTTCAAGAACTAGAGCCACTTGACGATAATAAGCGTCGTTTGTTTGCTAGAACAGCTTGAAGTTAATCCACTTTTTTATGATAAAATAAATGTGTTTTATTTCAACACATTTAAATGTGTTTTATTTCAATTTAAAGTTTTATCACTCTAAAAAGAAAACACCAGATATTACCGGTATCTAGTAGCACTGAAATGAATATGATATATATTATCCTGATATGATATATTATTCTGATACTGCTAGATCTTTGTGAAGATTCCTCAGAAGCTTTTTCATCTTGTACGAGTTAGGAGTTCAGTTGTGTTCTGGTTTGTTTTTGTAGCTGCGTCCTTACTCCACTTTAGGTCACAGCACAGTTAAACAGTGAAATAGTGGTCGAAACACGTCCAACTAGAAAATTTCTTTCGTCCTTGAAGAGGATTTGAACCCGGTAGCCTTTTGGTTTCCATGCCCAAGGGAGCTATCGGCACTCCAGTTATTTTTGGTTACCTTTCGTCTCAAAGAATAAACTTTTGGACCTGTTTAGTAAGTATACCCTGAAATTTCCAAAGTTTAAATTTCGAAGCAGGGCTACATTCGGATGAAAATTTTCATAGTCACGTTTGTTCATCCAAGATTCATCTGCGAAGACTATCATCGTGCTATGTGAAGTCATCATTATAATAGTGTATCAAACAAAAAGTTTAGAAAAGCAAAGTTTTATTAAATGAGTATAGGTTTTGAATAGGAGCGCAGCGAGCTATATGAATTTAGTGAAACTGCTTGCTTTTTTAACTAGGTTTGTTTATACTATTTACTCACAATAGAAGAAGAAAAGAACCACAGTATTAATTTTCTTGACCCCACAATAACAAGACTATATAATTTACATGATATTAGTATTTTTCTAAAACCCACACATAGAGATATTATAATACATAAATATTATATGCAAATCACTCCACCAACCAGAAGATGTCATCAAATAATAAATAGATTGATTCATAGACTATTGAATGTCCCTTCAAATTAAGATAATTTTTTGAAAGAATTAAATATTATTAAACAAATAGCATCAAACACCAGTTACAACCCCTTTCTTATAGACAAAATGGTATCCAATAAACAAAAAAAAATGGCATTAAATCTCGTGTACCCAATTATAAAAGAGGACAATACACAGAAATATTTTTCGTTATCTTATGTTAATGGATTATCTGAAAATATTGCTAAATATTTCAAAAATAGTCCTAATTATAACGCAGCTTTTGAAACCATTGATAACCTTAGTACCTACATAAAAAACAATAAAGATCGAACAAATAAATAAAATAAATCTGGAGTCTACAAGTTGACTTGCAACCATTGCCCTTCAGTTTATATTGGCCAGACAGGTAGATCATTCAAGAAAGAATCCAAGAACACTTAAGGAGATATATCTGATTCCTTACATTGCTAATCACCTTAAGGAATTCAGGCATAATTTCAACAATAACTATGGAATTATCCACGTAGAAAGCAAAAGTTCTAGATTAACACTTTTAGAATTTCTTGAGATCTACAGGTACAATGCCCGTAAAATCCTTTTGAATGAACAAACAAATGTCGACAAGTCTCCATTACTGAATTTTTTTTTGTAATCCTGATATATATCTTTCCTTAATGTCATTTTTAGCAGAAAAATTCAATAAGCACCCTGAGTTTCTATGACTTATCCTTCCATTATTTTGTCACGTACCTAACACTGTATGCAAACTCAGTTACACTAGACACCATCAGCCAGTAGAATGATATCTGTAGAAGCCACATTTTGGTGAAACAATTGTTATATTATAAACATTTTTGTGCAAATTAATATGATGTCTCTTATTTATCTTTAATTGGAACGAATTCCTCTTTACTTGATAAAAATTCATATTTAATACCTGATTTGTGTAAGAGAGTCATAAAAAAATAGGTTTAACGACTTAATTTCTGCCAGCGTTTCCGTGGTAGACATTTAAATGATGTTGTGTTTCATAACTAATGGAATCCATTGTACTTTAAAAGGAAATAAAAATTCCAATAATTTTCAAATGAGTAATGTGTTTTATTTACAAAACAAAATGGGGCGCTGTTAATGAAAGACCCCTTATTATCACAGAATATCGGAGGCAAAATTTATTCAATTCGTTCCTGACGTAAATTTTTACGCTGCAAACATACATCTTTATTGTAACCAGTTCATGAATCATTCAACATAGTTCGCAGACCAACTTTCGTCATATCGCTTTAATTGATCATCATTATATTTTGAAATGGTCCTCTTCAAACACTGAGGGAAAGCTGGAGAATGGACTGCGAAAGGAGAGAGTGATTGAAGGGCTCTCAGAGAACCCTTGGATAGCAAAGGGCCTTGCACGATCAACACGTACACTTTTACGAATTCAACCGTTTAAATCGCGATGTAAAAATGTGGTAGGGCTTTTTATTTCGAGTGGTTTCCTTTATTCATCATCGGGGTGATACAGAATCATAAAACGCCTCAATGACCACTTCGACCACATTAGCGAAGTTCAATTCGGTGAATTCACTTCAAGCTGTTAACGCAGATGGGTGGAAGTGAAAGATACTGATGGATATCCACTATCAGAATAATGATGCTTATTTGATATTTATTCCTGATATTTTATGAGAGCCACTGTAAATTTCGATTTGAAATTGACCGTCATTATTCAATTATACTGAAATTTATTTTTTCATTTTATTTACCCGTACTCTTTTCTGGAACAACGTAAGGGGTTAATTCTGATTCAAATTTTAGTTTTGAGTTAGGAGACTTTCAACGAATACTCTTTAATTAATTTTAAAATTAAAGAGAATTGAAGACGCATATTGGGAATCTTATTTATATATTTTATAATCTTCGTGATGTTGTGAAGTTTTGGTTGCATCTGTTCTGAGATAGGCTATAATTATATGGGATGAAATAAGAAGTTACTTGGGTTTCTAACACTTTGTATTAATTGAATATACAGAGACTCGAGTTTCGTAGTGTTTAAAGTAAAATAGAAAAAGGCTTTTTACTTGATAGAAGAAATATAACAAAATTTGAATATTAAAACAGATTTAATCTGTCAGTCTTCTACACTTTTAATTTCAAAAAAATTTTTATTCCAAAAATTTTTTAGAATTAAATTAATGTCTACATAAGCACCAGTCATATTTAATAGACGTATATAATCAAAACTCAATATACAATGTGAAATGGAATTAATAAACCAAAAAATATAAATTGTCATTCAAAATTAATAAATAAATATTTGAAGGAGACAAAATTTTTGTTTCTGATCTTACCATTATGAACACCAATTCCTTTTCAAAAACATAAAACACAACTTAAGGACATCTCAAAGAATATAATTAATTTGAAATATTTAATATATTTAAATATTCAAATAAGTTAATTAAAAAATCTCTCAAAACATGCACTATATCTTCAAAAAACAATTAGACTTCCGATAATCTCTTCATCGGCTCTAAATCATATTTAAAATATCAAAATCAACTAACAATCAGTATATCTTACATAAAAGTGGTAACTGGACAATTGCTTGATCAGACTAACTTCAAAATCAAGATATTCTATGTTCGTCACAAAATCACAGAAAACTGTGAGGTATTATAAGGTTTTCTTCAAACCTTTGACATTCCATAATGAGATTTATTCAAGCCTAAATATAATTATATATTATGTATGAAATAAAATTTTTTTGAAATTAAAATTGTAGAAGATTGATAGATTAAATCTGTTTTGATATTCAAATTTCGTAATGTTTAATACGTTTTCAAACTGAATAAAACAAATTGTCTCAACTATTTTAAACTATTATATTATACACCGGTTGAAAACAACGTTTCAATATTTTGGGAGCTAATTTTAGACCTCAAAATAAGTAAAAAGTTTCACTAAATATGAAATGAGGTCTTGTGCGAATAGCCGTTTTGGATGAGCGAATTTCTGTTTTCAAAATATTAAATACTAACGCTTCCAAATACGATAAATTAAAGAAGAAATTCGATTTATTTTTGACCTTTAGTGTTTTACAGAAGATGCTCCATATGACCACTTCCATTTCAATGCAGAAAATACATCGTTGCATGAAGGAATTACGTACTCTTTCGAAAAGACTTGGTTGTGTTCGAATCGTTTGACAGGATAGTTGAATCCGATTTTGCAACTCTTTGATGTTATTCACTGACGTTGCATATACTAAACTTTTCAAATAATCCCAAATACTAAAGTCCAAACCATTCAAATCGGGAGATCTAGCGGGCCATGGCACTGGGCCAAGTCCAATCCATTTTCTGGGAAATGTTTGATCTAAATGTTCCCCAACAGCAAGTGTATAATGTCGGGGCGCTCTATCTGGCAAAAATTAAATATTCATACACTTATTTAAAGGTACCACATCTAGAAAATAGGGCAAGATATTTTGAAAAAAGTTAAAGTATGCGGCTCCTGTTAAATTTCGTGTTAAAACTACTGGTCCTAACAAACGATCTCCTTAAATACCTAGCCAGATATTTATGCTGCAGTGCTGTTGATGCCTGGATTCATGAATCGCGTGTGGATTTTCATCCGCCCAAATATGGCCATTATAAAACTCAAAAATTCCATCTTTGGTAAAGCCGGCTTAATCAGTGAAAAGAATATAAGAAGAAAAATGCGGATGTTCATCAATATTTGTTGAAACCCATTGGCCCAATATCCTTCTGGCTTGATGATCTAGAGGATTAAGAGCTTGCATGCGCTGAATATGGAATGGATAGAGAAGTTGTTGATGCATAGTTCTCCAGACAAGGGGACCACTTATTCCTACTTTCCTTACACTTGTAATAGGATTTTCAGTCACAATATTTAAAATTTGCTCTTCAGCATCTAGAGTACTTACAGATTTTGGACGTCCAGTATCACGAGCGTTATTTTTAAGGAACCAGTAGTTTTATTTCTATAACGTACTTGTGCTTAAATATTTGTGTGGATTTCAGGATGTCTAGTATTATTCCTTTGCTCGTAATATTTCAGGATCGTCCAATTCTGGGATGATATGATGGGTTTCGAAAAAAGGTTTCGCAAAATTAGAGCTATCTTTGCGGTTTCTAAATGAGGATTGATGTTCTTTAAACCTTTTTCTGTAAACTTCTCCCGGTTTATCCTATATATACGCTACTCACTGTTGACAAACCAATTTATAAACTCTAGAATTATTCAGCCGGTTGTTTTTGCCTTTTACATTAAAAAAAGGGTTTGGAAATTTTATATGAGGGTTTGAAAGCTGTTTAAAAAAAAGTCTTTCACAAGGTTTGACCTATTTGTTGCGAGATTAGTCCAAAATATGTTAGTCCCACAAATTTTGTGTCATTATTTTCTGTTTTGGATGTGGGGTATATTTGTTTCAGAATCAGTTGTTCTCAATTTTTATTTATGAGAGTATTTATGGTTCTCGTTTAGAATTGATTGTTTGTGGTTATTTGTTCGATTGTATTTGGTTCCCTTTTCAAAGTTATATTATTCAAAGGAATTGAAAATGCTCTATGTATGATTGATCTGTAAACAGCGAGTTTATGAGTGTTCGGATGCTTTGAAAAATTGGGTATGGTTGTATAATTCGTGGGTTTTTTGAATATATCAAAGGAAATTCGATCATTATTCGTAATGAATTTTATTTCCAGAAAATTTATTTTTTTATCACATTGTGGTTCCATAATGAATTGGACCTAATGTTGCTAACGATTAAGATATTTTAGTGTGTTTTCTAGTTCTGAATGTGTTCCACAGAGGCAAGCCAATATATCGTTTCCATATCTGTACCAAAAAATTATATGCTTTGCCTGTGTGGATTTAAGGATTTTCATTTCGAAAAAGGATTAAGCAAGGTGACAGACACCCTCTTCAAAAATTTTCAATGGCAATAATTAAATGACACATTATTCAGACAGTTTTGCAATTCCATTTATGAAATGTGTTTATTCAAAACGAGATTTTTTAATAAAATTCTAATTGAAATCAAAACTATTGCCAGAGTGAAAATCTTCGAACAAAAACCAAAAGTATGGTAGACTACGGTAGACAACTTGGTTCAGAAACTCGGCGACTTAATGCACTTCACCTATCATTTTCAACGAGTTTTCCACACTGAAACAAACGACAAACATAACTTTTTTCCTTATTTATGAATAAAATTGCAAAGCTTTCACTCAATCCATATGGCCATTTCCCCCAATGATATGTGAAGTTTCCGGAACGCGACACCCTAGGATAAAGACAAGAATGCAGGTTATGGATTGCTATAAATAAGCATGCCCATCTGTGTGTCTTATCAGATACTTTGCTGACATCGTAAACTTGCTTGTTAATAGTAAGATGAAGTATAGGGTACTTCCGGCATAGATCTTTTCAGATCGCTTCCAGTTGAGATGGTTCCCAAGAAATTCAGTACTCTGGATGACGATTCTCTAATAAGTGTATTTGTAACCTGCTAAAGATTCTTAGATGTATTTTTTTATTTTTAAAATTAAAATTCAAACTAAAGTCCAGAAGAGTGAAACTTTTGAAAGAAAAGCGTAATGAAATTTTAAATCCAAACGTATCTTCAACTTATTTTAGATCAAGTATAGAGAGTAGCGATAAAAAAATTCTGAGAAATACAAGCTTCAGAAAATTTTCACGACAAATCCGAAAACACGGAGGTCAATTCCTGATACTGCACATGAAGATTTTTCCCAAATAAGCATCTAATTCGACAAAACATAAGGATATGGATGAAATAATTATATTTGGTCTAAGATTATCTTTCAAAATTATTGCCATCTATTCAGTTGCGAATAATAACAGAAATAAGATTTTTTATGTGACTCAATCGAAATCATCTCATCATCTATGGATAATCAAATAATTTCCCCCGTTGTTACGTGAAGTTTCCGGAACGCGACACCCTATAATATATAATATGACATAAATGGAGGGGCTTATATGGATTCCTATAAATAAGCATGCTGATCTATGTGTATCATCTTTACCCAAGAAATTACATTGGATGTGATAGAAGATCGAACATCAGACCACAATCCGATAGAGTGTGTACTTGGCAATGGTGCTATAAGTGAAAAGATAATAACAAAAGAATATACAGACTGGGATAAATACAATAAGGTCCTTCCAAACAATGATAACTGTCACCCCAAAAATCAACAAACCTGAAGATCTAGATGAAGTTGAAAAATTCGAAAATATTATCCTTAACTACTTTAAAGAAAGTACAACAAAAGTATCAAAATAAATGTCAAAACATCCTCATGGTGAAACGCCAAAAGCAATCAAACTGCTGATTACAAGAAACAGAAGACTGAGAAAAATATACAGAAACTCCAAGAGAGAAGAAGATAAACGAGAGCTGAGCAAACACAGCCAGGTTTTTAAAAATTCCCTAAGAGAATTTTGAACAAACAGATGGAATCAAACGGTAAGCCAACTGAATACATCTTATCATTCAGCATGGAAAATGCAATAATGTCACAGGAGAAAAAAGACAAAGATACCGCCATTACATGTAATGAATGGAATGTCATATACAAAATATGAAAAAGCTGAAGCACTGGCGGACTCCATAGAAGAGAGGCCAAAATAAACTACAGACCATACGACGACAATGAAGATCTTAGAGAAAAAGTAGAAGAAAATAAAGAAATTCTACTTGAACCTCTTGAAGATAATACAGTGACAAACCCTACTTCTGCTACAATAATCAAAGAAATTTCAAGTTGTCTAAACACAAGAAAAGCACCAGGTAAAGATAAAATTACTAACCTGATGCTGAAGAAAATCCCAGAAAAAGTAAATCTGCCCTCACTATTATTGCGAATGGAGTGATGCACATGCAATACTTTCCGAAGAGATGGAAAACTACAGAAATAATAGTATTCAATAAACCTGGTGAAGACAGAAAACTTCCACAAAATTACTGACCCATAAGCTCACTACCAGACTTAGGAAAAGTAGTTGAAAGAGTAATAGCAAGTAGATTGAAAGAAGAAACTGAAACTCTTCCGAGTAAACAATTCGGATTCAGAACTGAACATTCAATGAAACAGCAATTATTGAGACTAACGGAGTATATCACAGAAGGTTTCCAAAACAAACAAGCAACAGTACTTGTTTTGCTGGACGTAGGAAGAGCATTTGATAGAGTCTGGCACCAGGGACTTGCCTACTAAATGAAAACCGCGAGATACTCTCCAGAGATATGCAAGATGATCAGGAATGATTTGAAAGAGAGAAAGTTTTTACGTAAAACTAGACGATGAAATTTCCACACTAAGATACTTAGAAGCAAGTATCCCTCAAGGATCAGTCCTAGGTCCTTTACTCTACAATATCTATATACACGATATATATCAAAAAACCCGAGGACCCTCTACGCAAACGTCAAAGGTATAGCCATGAGACATACAAACGTAAACTTCATACAAGAAAGACTACAAGAGACCATTCAAGAGATAAATGATTGGTTTATAAGGTCAAAAAACCAAATTAATGGACTCAAGACACAAGTCATCCTTTTGCAGAACAGACAACTACAAATGTCGTCCAATTTAGAAATAGATGGGATGGAGATTAAATGGCAAAATGAAGTGAAAATTTCTAGGAGAAACTAACATGGAAAAGCCACATTAAGTATGCAGTAGATAAAAGAAACTCGGCCATGAACAGACTTTATCCACTAATACGCAGAAAGAGTCACATGAACAGAAATAGGAAGCTGACTATGATTAAGACAATCGCAAGATTACAGCTCACTTATGGATCGGTTGCTTCGGGTTTTGCAGCCAAAAGTCACATCAGGCGAATACAAGTAAATACATAAAGACCTGAAATGGGAACCGATCACCGATTTCATGATAAGGAAAGCTGAAAAAGCATCTGAAAAAGCGAGTCAGCATCCAAATGTTGAACTCCAAAACTTGTAGATTATGACCCTACAGAAGAAGCGAAGAGAATAAAATCATACCATAAGAGACCAAGCGAAGTATCTCTAAGAGCGTCCACCTGTATAAAGAAAAAAAAGTGTCTCATCAGATAGTTTGCTGACATTGTAAGCTTGCTTGTGCCAATTATCGAAAGCATAGATCCTTTCATATCGTTTCCGGTTGAGATGGTTTCCAAGATATTCAATTATCTGGATGATGATTCTCTAATGAATGCATTTTCAGCTTGCCAAAGATTCAGAGATGTATGTCTCTATTTTTCAAAAGTAAAATTCAAATTAAAGTCCAGAAGAGTGGAAGTTCTGAAAGAAACGCCTAATGAAATTTGAAATCCAAACGTCGCTGTAACAATAATCCGTAATAGTTGTATATCTTCAACTTGTTTTAGATCAAGTATAGAGAGTAGCGATAAAAAAATTCTGACAAATACAAGCTTCAGAAAATTTTCACGACAAATCCGAAAACACGGCGATCAATTCCTGATACTGCACATAATGATTTTTTCCCGAATAATCATAAAATTCGAATAAACATAAGGATTCGAATGAAATAATTATCTTTGGTCTAAGATTATCTTTTTATTAGTTTATTGCCGGAGATTCAGTTGCTAATGACAGAAAAAAGATTTTTTATTTGACTCAATCGAAATCAGCTCATCATCTATGGATAATCAACCAATTTTGCCCGTTGTTATGTGAAGTTTCCAGAAGTCAGTGGATATATTCATGTATTATTATATAATTTTATATATTTTCCCTCTTTGTGAAGGTAAAGTCATTTTCCGATGCAAAGTATCAATTGTTATATAAGTCACATATGTAATGCAAATTCTTATTTTTGATTGTATCGGTGTCTACTTGTCAGAAATACATCTCGATGATTAAAGTAAAACAACTCAATTTCCGCTAATTTATTTAATTTCACAACAATTGTTTTTCCATAAATAATATTTTAATAAGGTTATTCTGATTTTCACAAATTTTTATTGTTATGTTCACAACAATTGTTTCGCTATCACAGTAGCATCATCAGGCAAGACCACATTTTGAATCACTAAGTTTGTTTCCGAAATCCGTTGCTATTTATATTACGGTAAGTACAATAAATTTTTATTCAGCACTAAAACCCAAAGAAACGTCTCTGCAAATTCCAGCTTATCTGAATATATTTAACAGAGGTGGAGTTATTTGAATCTATTTGTTCGTTAAGTAATATTCCAATTTTATTATGTTTATTTATCTCTGGGGATTCTAACAGATTCAAGGCATAACTTTTGCTTTCTATATGTAGAATTTCAAAGTTATGGTTGAAAGTATGTCCTGTTTCTATAATAACAAATGGTTGGAATATGTAGAATTACCTTTATTATTGACGAAACTCTTCAAATGTTCACGAATTCTATGACGGAAAGTTCTTCCAGTCTGTCCTATGTAAACTTTAGGGCAATCACCGCAGGTTAACTTATAAACCCCCGATTTATCATCTTTATGTGTACAGTCTTTATTATTTTTAATGAATTTACTCAAGTTTGAATTCGTTTTAAATGAAGTCCTCAAATTATATTTATTTTTGAGGTATGTTGCAATTTTCTCAGAGATCTTGCCGGATGATGCTACTGTGATAGCGAAACAATTGTTGTGAACATAACAATAAAAATTTGTGAAAATCAGAATAACCTTATTTAAATATTATTTAATATGGATTTTCACCAAGTAAGGACTGATACAATTCAATTGTTTTTCCATGGCAACATGACTTCGTCAGGTGAATATGGTACTAACTACATAATTGAGACTGTACAGAAAAGAAGGTAGTGGGAATTTACAGTAATTTGTTTTTTTATTATAACACAAAGTTTCAGAAAAGGCTAAGTAAGGAGGATTTATTGAGGTCCGTCTGGTCGTTTAGGAGAATCTGTTTTTTATTGTATCTCTTGATTTCGAGGGATGTACGTTAAAGAAATATATTTCTTAACGTACATAAACAAAAAGTCCGAAAAAATAGCAAGATATTTAAAGAAAAAGAGTAACTGCAATATTTCATTCAATATAAGAAACACGTTAGGAAATTTAATAAAAAACAATAAAGATTTGATCCATAAAAACATAAAGTCTGGAGTCTATAGGTTTAAGTGCGGTACTTGCCCATCTGTATAGGTGGGTCAGACAGGTAGCACTAGGATACGTAAACACGAAAGCTCATCTTGGAAAAAACGGAAATTCAACATATGCCGATCATCTTTTGGAGACAGGACATGTTTTTGACAATAACTTCAAAGTTTTACACCTAGAAAAAAAGAACCTCAGGTTGAACTACCAAGAAGCCCTCGAAATCAACAGATACAATAAAAAACAGATTCTCCTAAACGACCAGACGGACCTCACTAAATCCCCCTTACTTAACCTTTTCTGAAACTTTGTGTTATAATAAAAAACAAATTACTGTAAATTCCCACTACCTTCTTTTCTGTACATTTTGAATATTTAAAGAACTCAATCTCAATTATGTAGTCTCTCACGTATGTACCATACTCACATGACGAAGTCATGTTGTC
Source organism: Megalocaria dilatata (assembly GCA_034642435.1). Lineage (NCBI taxonomy): Eukaryota > Metazoa > Arthropoda > Insecta > Coleoptera > Coccinellidae > Megalocaria > Megalocaria dilatata. The sequence continues at coordinate 18,550,609 of CM067863.1, read as the reverse complement.
ATGACGAAATAATTGTTGTGAAATTAAATAAATTAGCGGAAATTAAGTTGTTTCACTTTGATCATCAAATTCTTATTATATTTTGCACAGTTATTCAGAATTTTTTCAGTTTAATTTTCAGTTCAAATATTTGAGAAGTATGAGTCAAAATTTATTATTCATATAATTATAAATTGGTTCGTCTTGTGTTCTAGAAGAAGTGTTTATGTGATATGACAAGCTATCCTAACAGAGTGCTTTTCGAACTTGCCCTTATCGTCTTTGGTGGAAAATAAGCAGTTAATGTGAGTATTTTTCCACCACCATCAATAATAACTCAATCAACGGAGTCTCAAAAATTAAAACTTAATTGACTAGTGAATTCGTGTACAGCATCCTGTGTTTCTCTTTAATTCACATTAATATGAATTCCTGTCAAACAAAGACTGTAACAAGCATACATTTATTTCTATTAGATAACTACCCTCTTTATTAACTACACCCCTTTGGTCCACTACTTATTGAACACCTTTTGATCATAAATATTTGTTTTACTTCGAAACGCATATTTCGTTCTGAGCAATCGTTATTTTCTTTCATTTCTATTTGAACCGACATCTTGCATTACGGCCTGAATGCTCGATACCGAATTCAAGGAAGTAAATTTCGATGGAACCGATACAAGGTCAATATTTAGTACTTGAATCTTTTAATTTGAATTCCCCCCAACGGTAGCTGACACAAACACTGAAGAAAAAGCTGGAATTCCGTACGGGAGATTTAAACTAATTGCTTTCCAAACGAAAACAGCCTCTGCGCACCGTTGCGATGGGGGAGGAAATCATTAAAAGTACAAAACATAGATTCGTGTTGGGAATGTTTAACGTTGCGTAGATTTTCCGATTTCATGTGATAAAGACCTCGCTGCGAATATAAAATTAATACATTTTAACCTCTACCATGCACGATGCAATTCCTTCTACCTCAATAACAACCCCTACCTAACGAATATAATGATATGCCTTAATCCTTGTTCGGTCGAATCAACAAATTGGAGGGAATTAATTTGAAAATTTGAAGCCAGGCGAAACTTTCTGCTTCGTATAGCAAAAAATCAATTCATCTGGTTTTTTATTGAGGGCACTGAAGACCAGATGATCGTGATGATATTCTGTGAGGACGTTGGGGTAACTCCCACGGGAAGGTTATCCACCTGCACGGAATTATTTCTTGGGATTTGATGGGGAATTGATCGATTCTTTTCAGGTTCATAGAGGAGATTCTATACTCCGTCGAAAAGTTAAAAGACATTCAGGTTATTTCAAATCATTTAATACAAGGATTTTTAAACCATATATATATATATATATATATATATTAGGGTGGTCCTTATTTCGGGTTTGTTCATTACTTCAGAATTTTTACGTCATTAACTAACGAACAAATCGTATTGACAAATGATATTTTTTATGTAGAATTTAACGCTCTACAAAAAAGGTCTCTTATGATTTTTCGATAACTCTAACGGTTTCAAAGTTATTCGAGGTTAAATGTGTAACTATTGTCATTTTCATAGTTTTATATATTTTTTTGGTTATTTAATGATCCTAAAATTATAGATCGGTTATTGGCGTATTCTCTAAGAAAAAAGTATCAATCAATCGAAAAAATTTGTCATTAAAATTTCTCCGAATTGAAAAAAATACCAATATTATTTTTATTTTCAATGATAAATACTTTTATGAAGTTGTTACATTTGTTTTTGTAAGCGCGTCAGGAAACATTTGACGATGATCTTTAACCACTTGTAATACATACTGCATTTGTTTTTCATCTTTGGTATAATGCTTACAAAAATCTTGCACTAATTTAACTCCCCTCTCAGCACAGTCATTCACAACCGATAGTTTTCCGACGAACCGTACTGCAGTTTTATAGCTTTCATTGTTAGCCCATTCAGAAGGATGAATTTGTAAAAATTCTGTTTGTAGCTCAAATCTTTCGAAAAATTTGATTGATTCTGCAGTTATAAAAAAATCGATATCGTTATACAATAAGTCACTTATGTTCTTGGTTTGAAAGCGTTTTACGATAGATTTTTCACTTGTATAATCCAGATCTTCTTCCGGAATAGCATCGATTAAAATTTTTTCTTCCTCTGTTCTCAGCTTAGCCACAATTTTCAATTTTGTTTCTAATGGAACATCTTCATCAAAAATTGCCATGGTTGCTAACGCTGGTGATAAATACCATAGATGGTTCATAAATCTATTAATTGCTACAGTAGCAAGGTTACTGTTGATTGCCTTAAAATTGTTTAACTCTTCAATGAATTGTAGATCATGATACGGAGCTTTTATACTGTTAGATGATAGAAGTTATTTAATAATTGTACCAATGAAAATAAAAATTTTCTTATAATATGGCCAAAATATCTTGTGTATCCCAAAAACTAAATAAAAAAACTTAAAACTTACTATAACTCAGGTGTAAAACAAATTGGTGTAACTACCATTTTAGATTTACTGATACCCTATGAATTTTCTGAAGAAGAGAACCATTGAGATTACAACTAATAACCCATCTATCATTTTAGGATCATTAAATAATTAAAAAAATATAAAAAACTATGAAAATGACAATAATTACTTATTTAACCTCTAATAACTTTGAAACCGTTAGAGTTATCGAAAAATCATAAGAGACCTTTTTTGTAGAGCGTTAAATTCTACATAAAAAATATCATTTGTCAATACGATTTGTTCGTTAGTTAATGACGTAAAAATTCTGAAGTAATAATAAAACTTTTTCCATGTTATTTCTATTTAAAACTTTGTCTGTCGGGGGGCACGAGTTAATATTAAAATTAAGAGCTATAAATTGGCATGAATTTTTTTTTATATATTTCGAACCGATTTAGGACTATCGTGAAGAAAAATTCGAACAAACCCGAAATAAGGACCACCCTAATATATATACATCTTTATTCATCTCATGCCAAATTACAACAAAAAATTCTTCCATAAAATCTCTTACATTTTCCTTATGATCTGGATGAAGCATCCATATCGATACTGTGAACACCATGATTTGTGAATAAGTTTTTCATGCGAATTCTGAATGATTTTCTCAGTTAGACCATCATTGATATGTTCGAGATAGTAGCCCCGGTGGAACTAATTAGGGTTAGAAACCCCATATGCCTTCTGTATTAACGATGATATTGAAGTTATGACGGAAGAACGCCATAAATTGAAAGCACAGTACTTGAAAAACCCAAGTGATGAAAATAAAGAAATCGTTCAATGAGAAACAAATGTGATTAGTTATGTAGAAGAAAGAAATGAAGATTATTTGAAGAAAATTTGACCAACGCCCCCCCCAGTAAACCTTACGATCTGTAGGTGTAGGTGAGGATCTAAATCCACCACCAACTAGTCGGGATCTTGCTCTCTTTCGCAACATTTTTCTGCTTCTAATTCTGTAGTGGATGAGAATATTAAAAGTTTATATCGGAATCACTCCGCTTGCTTTCTCTACTGGACCCAAGTTTTTTGCTAAGACCATTCATCAACTTCTAACCTAGGGCATATCCACAATTTTTCACAGAAAACTTTTTCGACAGTTTGGAAGCGCCCTTAAATAATTTTTTTCGTGAAGAAACAACAATCTTCCAGAAGGATTCTGATCAATATCGATACTTACCGCATTGATGAAGATGTTCAAGAAGCTCATTTACTCTCAAAGTTTGAGCTATTTCTACAACTATTATCTTTAGAACTTTTTTCAACTAGTGTTTCGCCAGATATATAGTACTACCACCGAGCTCACTATATAACCTGAGCTACGAATATGGATAATAAAACGCTGACAATATTAATACCTTTGGATTCTAGCTATCGATTCAATTGATTTCGACAGACTTTTGGGCATATTGCATTTGGTGAGATTTCCTGAGCGTTCCATAGATTTTTTCGGCTCATACTTTAGGGGACGTAAAATATCGGTGATTGTGAATGAGAGCTAATCTGACTGGTCTCTTCCTTAGTTGATCATATACTTTGTAGTTTTCACCTTTTCGCGGATGATTCACATACCTGGGTTGAGGAGTTTGCGCAGTGCGTTCACATTTCGAATATAGATCTCTGAGCAATTATTACTGCTGCCTCATGTATGGGACTAGTTGAAAACACTACAAAAACTCAATTTATTATCATTGGTACGAGGAGATATTTGAATTTGGTCAATAGACACGATCAAGTTGTTCTCTGCGGTGAAAAGATTTCTTACTCTTCGTGGGTAAAAAACCTGGTCCTGATTATTGACGAGACGCTTTCTTGAGATGCGCAAATAACCGCCATGAGTTCTTCCAGTGCCCTCATCAGTTTCGACTCCTGAGAAATTTTCTACCTTTCCAGTGTAGAAAAATTATTTTCTCCACATTTTTGCTCCTACTCGAAGATTATACTAATGTTGCCCTTCTGGATCTAACAGTGAACCAGTTAAATGATCTGGAACGCTTGCAGAGTTTGGGTATCAGATTAATCTATAACTTCTGGAAACATGACTACGTTGGTCAGTCTACAGATGCTCTGAATCGATTACGTATTAGGAAGCGTATTATTTGACATACGCTGCTTATGGTCTCGTGAATTCGACCGGTTAGGTTACTGGAATGTGAGCATAGCTCTTTCACCAGTTGACTACTCAGCAATCTCCACAATCGGCTCAGACAGCAGATAGTCTGATAAGGATACGCCTTATCATCGCGCATTAGTGAGAACCATTCCGAGGAGTTGAACCCACCAAGCTTCCAATTTCGGCTTCAATCCGAAAACCTACACCGTGACTGATAGCAGCGAATCACTCTCCAACGTCTAATGGGTCAGCAGTGTCAGTACCCGAGTTGAATTGTGACGCAATTCACTCGCCGAAGGGGCTTTTTATCCACCCGACCGAACGCAGTCCCATGAACCAAGATAATCTCAAGATTTAATGATCCTGGTACGAGTACCGTCAATCGGGCCTGTACGTCAAGGCCCACGAACCCTTGTGAAGTCTTTCGATTGATCCTGGCTTCAAGCATCAACGGTCTAGCCATATGGTCGCGATCCACAAACCCCAGAAATGTCTCGCAATCGATCCTGGTTCAGGACGAAGCTGGTGGAACCGTCAAGTCCCGCTAAACCCTGAAGAATTTCTCGAGATATCCTGAACATGAGTTTCTGGAAACAGATTGATAGAATACCCTTCTAGTCCAGCATGCGGACCAACCACCGCCCCCTGGAGTCCAACACCAATTAGGTGGCCAGGTGGTACGAATACTTCCCGAGGGTCTCCATTCTTCCGAGGTAACGCAGTATGATACATAACGCACTCGGGCATTGGGCAGAAAAATCCGGAGATTTACTGCAACTAGGGCCCCATTCGGTCGAACTTCAACCACACGGATCCAGTGACTGGCGAGAGTGACATTGCTTTAGATATCAAGACTTAATCCTCCATTTCACCGGGATGAAACTTGAATCCTAGTCAAGACAAATGCCTTCAGCTCGTCAAGCTACAATATCAATGGGGGATGCTGCTTATGGGCTATAAGGTCTTAAAATGTCGCGAACCTATTAACTGCACTAAAATTTTTTACTACTTGGTGGTAAGCATTATCAAACAAGGCCACTGGCCAATCTCATATCAAGAATGCCTGCGCATTTATTTAAATTTGTTCGTGCCAGTTTTTCAGTGGGATTTTCAAACCTCTGGAATTGAATTCCTGTGGAAATATCTTGAAAAACCAAATTTTATGTCATCAAAATGAGCCTGAAAAAGAATCTGAAACCAATTTAGTTGAACATCAGTTGAGAATATTTCCTCCAATTTCTTATTTCGCAAATATATTTTCCCTTTTATTTCTCTAGTTCATTCCTCATATTCCTATGGTGAAGACACTTCTACTATACGTTGCTTTTTTATTTATTATTGAACACATAAAGTAATTTATTATTGACTTGAAAGGGCAACCAGTTAGACTTTGCGATATATGTACCAATTGTTAATTGTAAACAATACACTAAAGAAACTCAGAAGCAATGAAGAATTCTAATAATAAAAATTCGGGGATGGAAAGTCTTTGCTGCTGTCCGACAGTTTGTGAGCCATCCAGCAAATTACCATATCTATCGAGTTTTTTCAGATGACGAAAAATCGCTGAGCATGCGAGTTTTATGGCTCACTTGTCTTCTTCAATAGCAGCTAGAAGGGTGAATATGAATATAATTTCCGACACACATTTTAGTAAGTATTCAAAGTTCATCGCAGAAGTGTGAATTCAAATATTCACGAACAAGGATTTATTTAGCAGTAGATTGTGAGGAAAACAATAGGCAACATCATTAGGATTACATGAATATATATGTCGGATTAAAGGTATATTCCGTTCGTTATTTCTTAGAGGTTGAACGAGCTCTGTTTTATATTCCATAATCTCAATTGCATGCTCAAACTTCTTATACATATTCATAGGTCTTGTTAACAAATTCAAACTCTGATTACACTTGCTCTTTACGCCGCGGTTTGTAGAAATCATAAATTGAAGTCATAAAATAGCCGTGTTCACTGAAAGTTTAGCGCATTTCACGTGAAAGTGTTTTCACTCATCAAACATGGAAAATTCAGGCTTCCAGTTGTAAAATCGGGAATGTTGAAAATTTTGATGGTCAGGAAATTCTCGTGCAGTAGTAGTCGATCCCATTTCAGCGAATGATTTTGTTGCGATCGTAAAATGAATTTTCGGAGAATTGAGTCGAAACACGTGATATGATGTCGGTAGTTTTAGTTGGATAACAAATATATCGACAAAATCTGCGGTTTGATTGAAAATTTCCTGGTACATTGAAACAATGTAGAAAAAAGTATAGGTTTCACCAATGATCGATATGAAAGAAACTGGAATACACACGAGTAGATATTTTACGGTTCATTTATGTTTTTGTGGATATATTGTTAATTTTTTTTCTCAATTTGATGCAGGTCCTGTAGCTGAAGGGAGAGAATTTTCGATGTAGTTTAGAATTGATTGGCGAATCATCATCGTTCTCAATAGGATCCAAGGATATTGTGAAAGTTTTCCTAGTGAATTTCAAATTGTCAATTTATAGACAAATCGATGATAACTCTGTGTAAAGAATTGCTTGGTATGTAGAGATACCTTTATGAATTCTTCCTAGTAATTGATTAAGGTCAATCAATTAGTATTAAAATTCAAGGATAAGCATACTTTAAAATGGGGTGTAAGAGAGGGATGTATTATTGTATTATGTTACAAGTGTACAAGTTTGATTGTTTACCCAAATTGAGGAAGTTGTTTCGGTGTAGTTTAAACTCTAATTGCGGTGGTGAAAACAATATCTTGTTCGTGAATAGTTCTTCTTCGAGCTTTTTCACCGTTTCTCACTTTCACCGAATTCACTTTTATTGGGTTATTGAGAGAGAGAGAGATGTGTGATTATAACTTGAGAGAACAAGAGAAATGTGATAATAACTTACTTTATAGAATATATGGTAACACTTGTTTTTTAGGTCAAGAGCAGACATGCTAAAGGAGGTGGTAGGTTGTGAATCCTGGGAGGGACAGTGATGCTTCGTCGTTTTGTTTGAATTGTGAGGATTCGGGTGCTGCTGGGTCACCGGATCTTTATGTTGCGTATTACGAAGGCTTGAGTGATGCCCCTCAGAGCATACTGAGCATCCTAGAGAAGTCCAAGTGATAACAGTATGCCGTGTGCCTAAACAGTATTAACATATGCCGTTAGCTCAGAGAGAGAGAATATATATTGCGTAACCGTTTGGTCGAATCACGACGAGAGGGCCAACGAGCGACTTCAATTGAACCTTTTTGCTAACTGGCAGAATGAGAGACTCTCATAGGGTTCGAAATGTGGTCAGGTAAATTCCGAAAACGACATTGGACTGTTGTCGTCTTGAAACGGTGTCGGTTCTAATGGGTTCTAAGAAAACTGTGAAGGACAAATATTTTCAGTCCAAAGGTTTCAAGAAAAACTCGGGGATCATAATTGTTATGTACCAGCATAGTAAATTAAAAAATCCTTGTTCGATGTAAAAACTGAACATGAGTTCCCGGGTTGGACTGTTCGTCTAAAAACACAAAAAGGTACCTGGGGCGATTTGGAATTTAATGAGAAGGAAGTGTGAATAAAAAAACAACCAGTGGTGGGATCCTCGATTTAAGAATCCTGTGGCGAGGGAAAGAGTTTGGTAATGAGACGTGCACGATTTCCATCGAGAATATCATAGGCATGTGTTTGCGTGAGGAGGGCGTAATAGGTGTATCTAAGTTTTATTCCACGTGTGAGCACAACTTCTTATGAGGTTCGAGGGCTTAATGAATGAGCGGATTTAGTTCCATATGTCGTAGTGGGTGGTTCGATATATTGTGCAGGGTCAGTGGAGGTGTTACGCCAAAGAATGCTCTGCAAAATCGTTTGACTGATATACTTTAATCTGGCTGTACATTTTGGATATGTTCGCCGTGAACGCAAAGAGAAACTGTCTGAAACGGCACAGAATATTGAGCAGGTCATGTCGTTAGAGAAAGAACAAGGGAGGCTAATTTTTGTTGTGTGAACTGTATTAACTAATCTTGAGGGCTCTTGCGGCGCGCATAGAGGTGGATCAATTTGCACAGTTCCGTCAACTAGAAACTTCATATTCCTTTTTGAATCTTGCTCAGCAAGTTCTTTGTCTCGAATGAGAAGTCTTCGTTTTGGTAACTCCTCTAGGTCCCAAACCTTTGCGAGAGGTAAATGTCATGTCATCTATGTCATCTGTTTCTGTGGAGACTGCTAAAGAGTGATCAATGAATGGGACGTTTTGTTTACTTGACATTTGGGGTATATTTCCTGCGATTATCCATCCTAGCATAGTGTTTTGCAAAACGGGACAGTTTTTGATGTATATAAGTCCGCCAGATGTCAGCGAATAATGAATGTCCGCAAGCAACAAGTCAATGTGTGAAGGTTTGAAAAACTGACGGTCAGCTAGAGTGACGTGATTAGGGATTGCAAGAGTTCTAGTGTCAACCAGTGTCTGGGGTAGTTTGCAGGTGATGTTCGGAAGAACTGCACATGTCGCGTCAAGTGAGGAATTTGTATTTGCATTTGAAACAACTTGAATTTTGCAATTACGTTGGACACTAGCGAGTTTTGGGTGATGTCTGAGATTTGCAGCTTTTGATGATAGGCTTTCGCATTTATTTTCTGTAGTAAGTGCTCTGTAATAAATGAATTTGGAAGCCATTATCGAGAATAGCCTTGACACGAATAGGATCACCATTTCTAGAATATAAGGTGACTGTGGACGTCGCGAGTAACACTTCGGTGTTTTTAGGGCAAGAGCAGTCATTAAAGGAGGTGGTACGGTTTGAATCCTGGGGGGACATTGATGTTTCGTCATTCTGTCGTGATGAATTATGAGGGTTAGGGCGCTGCTGGGTCACCGGACCTTTATATCGCGTATTGTCAAGGCTTGTGTGATGCCTATTAGATCATAGTGAGCATCCTAGAGAAGTACAAGTGTTAATAATATGCCGTATGCCTGAACAGTTGTTACACATGCCGATGGCTTTCACGTATTCCATCCTTTTAGCGTAGAAAACTGGGACATTGATATGTTGTGTGGGTTATCAAGAGAGAGAGACGTGTGATTATAACTTGAGAGAACAAGAGAAATGTGAATAGAATTTACTTCTGGAGAATGTGCGTGGAATCAGAACTTAATGTTGGAGGAGTAGAGAATATTGCGTCTTCGAGGGATGTTTTCAACTGAAACTTTTTGCTAACTTGCAGAAGGAGAGACTCTCTTTAGGCTTGAAATGTGGTCAGGTAAATTCCAAAAACGACATTCAAATGTTGTCGTCTTGAAACGGTGTCGGTTCTAATGGAAAACTGCGAAGGACAAATATTTTTGGTCCTTAATAGGCCAAAAGGTTTCTAGGAAAAATGAGACATATTTGAAAGGAGAAAAGATTAGATTCTTGACTCAGGAATCATAATTGTTATGTACCTGCATACTGAATTAAAAAATTCTTTGTTCGATATAAAATCCGAACACTCTGAGCAGAAAATATTCAGAATAACTAAATATATTGTCTTATGATTTATTAATTAGCATATCTAATGACTGTGAAATTTTCGAATGAACAGACACCTGCTCACTATAAATAATAAAATAATAATAATTAGCCCATTGAGAGGAGTAAAAACGAATCAGAGGGTCGTGAGGATTTACTTCTTGCACTAGTTGAAAACTTCTATTGAATTATCTATGTAAATTTCTGTTTGGATAGAAGATTCACCATTTTGGAAATAAGTATTCAATATTTCCCAGTTTTGTTCAAGCGTAAATAGACCCATTCCGTTAATGTCAAATATGAAATTAACCTTCTGTAGAAATACGAATGACAGACCTGTTGCCTGACTCTAAATAACCACTACTTCAAAATGCAAACTATAAAAGGCTATTCCATTATTTTGACCCAGAGCCTACAATTAAATGAGCAAATTTCTTGGTAATCCCATCTTCACAAAATTTGGCACAAATTGTTGAGTCATTATTATACATCTGTAGTTGTTCATTAAATCTTTATTTATTTTTTCATTTTAAAATTTGTAGTTGTTTGATCGCAAAGATTTATTATTTGAAAAATAATGCACAAAACAATAACGAAGCGTCCTTGAAGAAACACGATACCAACATTCACAAAAATAAATGAAGTTTTCTCCATTTAGGAGAACGTTTTTCACTTATTATTTTATCTGCTGTACACTGTGCGTAAAAACAGAGCCTACACGACAGTGTTCTTGTTGAGATGGCGATCTTCAGCCAACGTCTTGAAATGCACTGCTGAACACCGATGGATTGGAAATATCTGGCTCGCTGGTTCTCGAATATAAAATGTCATTCGAATGAACCGCGAGAGAAAATCACGAACAGTAATGCTAATTTCTAATTAATGTTGTTTCTATGCGTATTTGATCGTCGAGTTTAACTGGTTTTCTTGTCAGTGGTAGAACGCTGATCAGGACGAGGGAATAATCCGGTGCAATTTAGCTACATATTTTTACACAACGCAATGCTAGACGGTGGAGAGAGAACAACGGAAGCCTACTTGATCGAATTTCAGTATATTAAATGTGCTGTCTATTTATTCGTTTCTTGCAAGCTGGATTGAAATAATTTTCACTTAATTTTCGTAAGAATATAGTTCATTTTTCTTTCTGCGTGAATTTTGCTCACTAGTATTTGTAGATAGCAGTTTGATCATTTCAAATATTAATTAGAACAATACTCTGAAACATTAACAAATTTTAATCTGAAAATCTTATAAAAATTTCTTGAAATTGATAAAAAGTCTTAGAAACACTATTTCATTTCATAGACATATAGAATTATCAGCATATATGTGAGGCAGTCAATAGATAAAGAATAAAATATTGACCTCGATTACCTAGCAAACATCATCCGAGAGCTGTTTCGAATGATTTTCATGAACAATGAGGGCCGATAGCTCAGTGGTTAGAAGAGCATTTGGCTGGGAACTGAAGGGCCCCGGGTTCAACTACCGTTTAGGTAGAAAAGAAATTTTCTAGTTGGTTGGATTTTGGCCACCATATCACTGTAGGGTCAAAAAATAACAGTGCTTTAACCTTGAGTGGCGTAAGGACGCAGTAACAAAACCTAACCAGAACACAACTGAACTCCCAACTCGCATAAGCTGAAAAAGCTTCTAATGAATCTTCACAGAAGATTCGAAAGTATAAGGGTAATATACTGTAGCGACCTACTTCTTCGCTCCTCGTCCAAAACCCTGCCTTGCTCTGTTGCAGTTTGACCAGCGTATCATATGGAGAACACGAATAGTCTTAGAATTTCTGATTGACCGTCCCCGTCGAGTGTCAACATATGTCAACATATCCCCAAATATTCAACAAATATTTGGCCTGGAGCTGACTCTACTGCATTATTGAACTACACTCCTACACAGAAAATTCTTGAAGAGAAGACACGATCACAGACTCGCTATCTGAATACTGCAATGCGCATGTGTGAAAAGACGAATTATAGTTTTTATAAATAAACTTACATTAAATTCAATTTATTTTATTAATTTAAATATTACTTCGAAGGGTTTCCTCTAGTATTAACTAGAACAATTCTATAAAATATCGAAAAATTTCAGTCTAAAGAAATTTCTTCAGAATTAAATCAGATAAGATGTTTCAAAAACCCTGTCTCTTCTTATAGACATATAGAGTCATCAACACATATTTGCATAGGCGATTGGAGAGAAAATTAGGCTCACATAGAAATCGATGGTACCCAATCACAATCCCTCAGAATTGAAAGAGGTCATAAGAACAATTTTGATACAAAGATGACATCATGTTAACAGTGAGGAAGAAATGGCAATGCTGCTGTGGCGTGTGAGAATATTCAATGAATAATTCGGAATGTTACCTCACGATACACAGACTAAAATCAATTTCTTGACCCTGCAAACACGCGGCGCTCACCCTTAAAACTGGAGTTCTACCCGATTACAGATATTCTGTTCATGTAAATACGTCAGTATTAGATCTGTGCTGGCTTTAAGGGAAGGGATATGATGACGTGTTAGATTTCTCAAGTTCGTAGTTTCTGGCATGGAGTTGATTTATTCCTGGTGTCCGTTAGCCTTCAAATGCTTCTTTCGGAAACAAGGCTACAAAAGCAGTGTGGAAGCTCACAGGAGTACTTGTCCTCTTGGCGAACCAATTGAGGTTGGACTTGTTGGGGCAGTAATTGAGAGCCTGTATGCTAAGGTGCTAGAAGGGTATTCCCCTCATGTGGGTTCGTGGTTCTCGGACCTGGATGGACCAGGACGTCTCTTAAAGTTTTGTTCTTGACCATACGCTAGATTTTGGGCCTTAAACGGGATCGACAGAGAGTGTCTACGGCTGTTCGCACCCCTTCATCATGTGAGTTGCCTCCCACTAAACTTGAGTACTGACACAGCAGAACCAGTAGAGGTAGGAGAGTACTTAAAATCAACCAATCTTCACTGAAAGCTAATGGGGACAAATGCGTTTGCCCACTAATTTATCGTATTCCAATTCCGCGCCCATGGAGGCATTGGTCCTAGATCCTTGGGTAAGAAGCACACTTAAATTCTATCCGCAATCCCAATCCCCGACCTCATCTTAATTATAACATATAGTTTGAAGAAGGGGTGATCTCGTGATTTGTTCCTAGCGGTCGCCAGACTGGATCATACCGTTCGCAATAATTGGACCATAGGATTCTTAGTTATAGGCATCAAGGTTCAGTAAAGTCTTGCGTTCTTGAGAATTATCCTACATTCTAACAAAGCCCAATTTTAGGTAATAACTAAACTAAAATCCAAATTACAGAATTATAAACATTTGTTCAATTAAACGGGAACCAAAGATGAGTGATCAAGAAGTTTGGAAGTGAACAACGAACAAGAAGAAGAATTTCGAACTTTGATTTTTATTAAATTGTAATCGTTAAGTAATGAGAAGAATTCGCTAAACAGTTCTGTCTATTATGAAAAACTCATTGCGGTTGTTGTATTATAAAAGTTGTAGAAATAACGATGTTTTACTATCCAAAAGTTGATAGTTTACACATTTAATTGTGACTCGAATTTCGGGACTTAACTATTTATTGGTAGTAAAACATAGTAATTTCTACAATAGTAACGGCTGAAACCGTTTATATACTTCACCGACGAATCGACAGATTCGCTTTGAAGTGGATTGGCCACCCGACAGTTAGTATCAGTAGGTACAAATTGTGAGAATAGTACTAGCTAACTCCAGAAACTTCCACTTGTGTTGACCGGTACTTGATAAAAATTTTACACTTACACTTACACTTAATTGAATAATACGCATATACTCTGGCGACCAAAAAAACGGGTCACTAAGATTTTGCACTGTTTTTCCAATAGTCTCATGTGTTCAAATTGATTCAATAATAATAATATTTTATGAAATAGAAAAAGTCTTTTTACTTGATAGAAGGGATATAACAAAATTTTTATATTCTACAATTTTAATTAAAAAAAAAAGTTTTTTATTCAACACACTTTTAAAATTAAATTATTATCTTATACATAGACCATAGAATATCTTGATTTCAAATTTAGTTGTTTAAGCAATGATCCTGTCATCACTTTTAGGTAAGTTATATTTATTGTTAGTTGATTTGTAAAATGATTTAGGGCCGATGAAGAGATTATCGGAAGTGTAATTGTTTTTTGAAGGTATAGCGCATGTTTTGAGAGATTTTTGACTTAACTTATTTAAATATATTGAATATTTCAAATGAATTATATTTTTTGAGATGTCCTCAAATTGTGTTTTATGTTTTTGAACAGGAATTGGTGTTCTTAATGGTAAGATCAGAAACAAAATTTTGTTTCCTTCAAATATTTATTTATTAATTTTAATTGACAATTTATATTTGTTGGTTTATTTATTCCATTTGATATTGTATATTGAGTTTTGATTTTATACGTCTATTAAATATCAGCCGTGCTTATAGGACATTAATTCAATTTTAAAAGTTTAAAAGATTAAATATGTTTTCATATTCAAATTTCAATAATATTTTGTTCATTATCTATCTTTAATTAAAAAATCAACTAACTATGCACAAAATGTAGACATATGGGCTAAAACACTTGATGAAAGAAACCATATTTGGATAATTATTCACGATAAATTCATCGTGTATCAGTTGCGTTCAACACTGGTCATTGAAAAGTTTATTTTCCACTCTCTGAAAGAAACAATTTCATAAAATGAGTTTACCAATTGAAGATTGTGCGAGAGTAGTGGGACTTATTGAAAATGGGCTGAGCCAGAGATCTGTTGCTAGAAGAATGAATGTTATCCTATCTACAGTCCCGAGAATATTGAAAAGGCATCAGGAGACAGGGAAACGTTCATAGATGTCCAGAAGAAAGATACGTCGATGCCTTTATGAAGGATCGATTTGTATTCGGTGAAGGATCTGTTATGGTCTGGGAAAGTGTGTCTTAAGGGGGCTGCACAAAGTTGGGTTTTATAAATGGATCTTTAACAGCAGTAAGGTAGATAGAGGAAATTCTTATGGACCATTTATACCATTTCTGGGAGAGCAGGGAATTTTATGCTTGACAATGCGCACCCACATACTGCTCGAATAGTGACAGCGTACTTGAATGAGGTTAGATTTTCAAGGTTTAACTGGCCAGCACGAAGTCCTGACTTGAATTCCATCGAACATATATAGGACCAACTGGGAAGGCGAGTCATAATTGTGTTTCCATTCCTCAATAATTTACAAGAGCTCCGGGAAGTCCTTAGTCATGAATCGGAGAATATTACACAAGAGAATATTTGTAGGCTCATCACGACCATGCGAAGACGTTTGGGAGCTATAATCAGAGCTAGGGAAAGTCACACGTCATACTGATACTGAAATTTTCATAGTTACGATACTTTTTCAATTTCGAAGTTTTTGATTTTTTCAAAAAAAGATTATTATCTTTATATAAATCGAATAAAAATTCATTTTTCTTGGGACACTTCTCTTTTTCCTACCATTTCAGAAATTTCATGATTCTCGTAAAAATTTTAACAACCAAAGTTATATGAACAGTAATGATCAAGTGGCCCGTTTTTTCTACTCGCCAGTGTATGTTGATTTCTATTTATTATTGAAGAGTTGAACACCTCCATGATTTCGCTAGACTGAAAAATTTGTTAGCATACTACTCTGTCAAGAAAGTACCGGGAATTTTCAATTAAAACAACATTTTTACATTTAATCGTCAAAATTTATAAGGTCGCCTTCAAAATAGGCTCCATTTGCTCCAATACGTCTATGCCAACGGCAC
Source organism: Megalocaria dilatata (assembly GCA_034642435.1). Lineage (NCBI taxonomy): Eukaryota > Metazoa > Arthropoda > Insecta > Coleoptera > Coccinellidae > Megalocaria > Megalocaria dilatata. The sequence continues at coordinate 18,534,669 of CM067863.1, read as the reverse complement.
TTCCAATTATCGAAACATTTTTTATAGGCGCTTTCTGGGATGGACTTTAGCTCTCGCGCCGAATTTTGTTTTATTGCTTCAATCGACTCAAAACGGGTGCCACGAAGGGGCAATTTTAGTTTTGCGAAGAGGAAAAAGTCGCAGGGAGCCAAATCCGGCGAATACGGTGGTTGCTAAAGCACGTTTGTTGAGTTTTTGGCGAGAAAGTCAGTCACAATCGTAGCTCGGTGAGAAGGCGCGTTATCGTCATGCAAAATCCATGAGTTGTTCGCCCACAAATTTGGCCGCTTCTTACGGATACGCTCACGCAAACGTTTCATAACGCCTAGGTAATACTCCTTGTTTACCGTCTGACCCTCTGGAACGAATTCGTAGTGCACCACGCCACGGATATCGAAGAAAACAATGAGCATCACCTTCATTTTCGAGCGGCTTTGGCATGGTTTTTTCGGTTTCGGCTCATTTTTTGCCACCCATTCCGATGATTGCTGGATTGTTTTGCATATCGTACTCGTAGACCCAGGTCTCATCACCAGTTATAATGCGTTCCATGAATGTAGAATCGGAATTACAGCGATCCAGCATGTCTGAAGCAACCTGTTCGCGATGACGTTTTTGAAGAAAATTCAGGTCTTTCGGTACGAGTCGTGCGGCCACCTTTGTCATGCCCAAAATATCAATCAAAATCGTACGTGCGGACTCGTGGGATATCTTAAGATCATGTGCTATCTCTCTCAAGCTGGTACGACGGTTTTCCAGCACCCTTTCCTTAATTTTATCGACGTTATCTTCGATCGAACGAGGCAAGTCTTCGACCACTTCACGACCGTCATTGAAGGCTCTGTATCACTGATATGCACGAGTTTTTGATAGAGCATTGTCACCAAAGGCCTTTTGCAACATTTTCAATGCATCGGCACACGAAAATTCATTTGCAACACAAAGCTTTAAACAAATTCTTTGTTCAACGTAATCACCCATAGTAAAAATCGGCACGCACTCTGACATCGACTGACTTAATCAGCTGTTGCAAACACACTAGTTGATAGATCCCGCTCAAGCTTGGCATAGTAATTAAGGACAGTAGTAAAAAAATTTTTACCTCCCTCATTGCCCCGCCAGATTTAAATCGATAATTCCCGGTACTTTCTTGACAGAATGTACAATATTTTAATGTTTTGAAATAAGAGTACAAATAAGTTTTTATTTCTGTTGGCCGTACCGGCTGGACAGAATTACTTTTGACATCCGATTCTGTATCAGTAATTATATCCTAGTCGTTTGAGACTACTTTCGGTTCAAAATTCCAAATTAGAGGCAGAGGGAGCAAAGAGCGATGATACAAATATGAACAATTGGAAATAATAATTACATTCCTCGACAACTACACAAGGTAACTCCAACTTCAGTATCCAAATGTTCAAAGAAATAGATCTATGTTGCACTGTTCCGATTCGACGAACTCATAATCCATATTAATATTGTTTAGAAATGATTATCCGCCGAATTTATTCATTTGATTGTCACTACAGACATTCTCCACAAATGCAAAAATTATAAGAAACGTCAGAATGCACCCAATGACATTATACCCTCAACAAACACCACAACGTCAATTGAGTGCTTGAATTGATGATTTTTTTTCTAAAATGATATTCATGAACTCGTACTGGATCATCAATAGAACGAAAGCCATCAAGCACAAAATGCTCCATTACGAGCTCGAGCTTCTGTTAGCCAAGCCATCTTGGGGCCATATCCGGACAATGGAAATAATGAGTTGCCATAAGTTGCGGCCATATATCACCTAAGATAATTGTGCACTTGATAAATTGTGTATTCGGTTCAGGTGAATCTAGATTTGAGCCGCGTTGATTCTGCAATGGTTCTGTCATATAAATAGCATTAATTGACTTGAATTTGCGGGGAGAGAGTGGAAATGATTAATGACGTGCATTAATTGTCAAAGCACTACGGGATTGTCTGAAACTACTCTTTCAGCGTTTCCTAAATGCACGGCATTACCCGTCATTCATCACTTTCAAATCAATGCTTGCTCCAATCCGGTTTTTGTCCCCAAGGAGCCTGGATTGATCCATTCTGCTATATCGCCCGAAATAAGCCCGCTTGACGCATTTCACGTCCATGCCAAGCGGTAAATACATGATACACGCTGGGCTTTATCCTTATTTCGAATGTCTCGCTTCGATTGCTATCTGCTGGGGCGTCAGAATGAATTTTCAGCTTATATGATTTACCAATAATGTTTATCGTACCTATCTGCACACCTCTCTGCGTGTTTTCCGATATGAACATCCAGATTTATCTATATGAACGTTTTAACCAATATGCTGAGGGAAATGTCAAAACCCACCACTTCATTGAAAATCGATCCCTCTGTTGGGTCTGCTTGTATGACAGTAAAATTCCCACAACTTGGGAGAGTTCGATCCCAATTTCAAACGAATCAAAGAAATACTTGATATGGAGAGCTCTAGTGGATTCATTCTTACCTTTGCTTGGTTGTCAGTTCATTGGCAGACATTTGAATTTCCTCAGAATTTTCATATCGATATTGGGAGTGCAGATTCATTCTGTCGGTTTTTTTCAGCTCCAAAAATGCATTCATCCAAAGGGATAATGAATTGATAAATTATTAAAAATATTGTCCGTTACTGCTTGCCACTTTTCTTCAACCCTCAGGTAATGTCCGTCTCGAAAAACCTTCTTTTCTTATGTGGGAATCCACTTTCGAAGCAAATTTTCAATTTTTTCGAAAGAAGTTTAGCGGAGACTTGCCAAACGTGCTTCATTCGTCGAAAGAGCCAGTAATCAGAAGGAGAAATGTACGGAGAATACGACGAGTGTACTAAGTTATCTCATTGAATCATTCCAAATTTTTTTATAGCTTTTGCCACGTAAGGCCGAGCGTTTTCATGCAAAAAATAACTTTATCATGCCTGTTATCATATTCCGGCCAATTTTCTCGTAATGCACGGTACAAACAAAGTATGTCCCATGATGGAATCACCAGGTCTAAGCAGCTCGTAATACACAACGCCCTCATGGTCCCACCAGACACACAGCATAGCTTTCGAACTATAAATATTCAGATTTGGTGTTAATGTTGAGGTTAATGGCAATGATTGGACAGGCAACGCGTGGTATTTTTTCTTGGGTTTGTCGCAAAAGATCCACTTTTTGTCACTTGTCACTACCCGGTGTAAAAACCCTTTCTTCATTACCTTTTGAAGCAGCGACTCATAAGAAAATAGTCGCCTCTTCAGATCTCTTGGTTTCAATTCATAAGGAACCCAATTGTCTTGCTTTTGAATCAGGCCTATAGACTTCAAACATACAGACACTGTTTGTTGGGTCACCCCTAACGTAGATGCAAACTTGTCTTGCGTGAGACTCGGAACTCCATCCAGTAATATCTGTAATTCATCATCTTCGAATTTTTTTGGCTGTTCTGAGCGATGTTTATCTTTTACGCTGAAATCATCATATTTGAAGGGCCGAAACCATTCTCTAGATGACCTTTAAGTTAGTGAATTGTCAACGTAAACTTCCACAAGCATACGATGTGCTACAGCTGCACTTTTTTTCAATGAAAACAAATTATATCTTCCCGCAGATGAAGTTAAGTTATCAAAAAGTCTGAAATTTTCAACAGCGTAACAGAAAACGTTGTGTATAAACCTCAAAACAGTTCAAACTTAATGTTATCGGAAGACGTCCAATCTATCTAAAACCACGTCAGTCAACTGTTACAATTCAAAAATGTAATGATTTCAGAGCCATCTTTTCAAAACGGGCCGAATTAGTTCATATTTCCAATAGGAATAATTCCAAAATGAAAAAGTATTGTGTCGTACCTCTTCTAGGAACTTGGAAACACCAAGCTGGTGCCCTATAGGTTTTTATCTAACTGACACAAGGTTGTTATGGCATTCACATTCATAGTATTTTTGTCCATAATTATGTTCAGAGAAATTCTAATTTATCAAATCATTACGCGAAAAAGCTCACATTGATTCTTATATGAACCTTTCATTATACTTTCATTTCTTGAGATTTAGTAAGGATAACATTACTAGAGGGTACATTTTTGGAGAACGTATGCATTTTGTCATTCCTAAAGTCGATCTTTTCATTCGAACTTGAAAAATACCCCGAAATTTTCGAAAATCTGAGTTTCTTTCGAGGAATCATGATAATAAAATTCAGAACGCCATCACACTAAAAATAATTGTGATCGTTGTTGAATTTTACACTACAGTTGGGGGCGCCCTGTTTTTTTTTCGTCTGAAATGATCATTTAATATATTTATTACATGAAAGTGTCCTTATATTAATTTATTCGGATCTATTGATAGTTAGCAATAAACTTTTGACTGAAAATTCAGAAGGTTCAGAGTGAATGAAATATCGATTCACATTCAAATAATCGACACAACAACAATGTGTCTCGGGCTATGTCGAAACAAGATATTTCTGAACAACGATATTACTAGATATATATATATATATATATATATATATATATATAAATATATATATATATATATATATATATATATACTAAAACAAATAGGTAGTTGAATCGGCACAACAACAATTTCTCTCGGTCTATGCTACCAAAAAATCCTGACCAACGATATTATGTGTCTAGTGTTGAATTCCTTTACGAATTGCCATTAGTAACTGAAAAATCAGTCAGTATGCAAATTCTAGGATAAGCATACTTCGAGGAGAATTAACAGGTAATAGTAGACTAGAACTCGTTTATGTATAGTCTACATATTACGCAGGAAATTATACAATTTTGGGTTGTTTGACCAGAATTTGGGGAATTATGTCGATGGAGTCTTTGTCGATTCTTATGGTGAAAACACCACATTATTCGGAGAATAGTAGATCGATTGGCTCTTTCACTGTTTTTCATTTGTGTTCTCTGAGTTCACTTCACGAATCAACTTTTCTCCATTAAAAGTGTGAAGACCATATGTAATATATTCACTTTCAGGCTTTTTGATTTTTAACTTAATTAACGAAAACTAACTTGGGATAGATGATTTAGACAACATTTATTGTCTAACTGCTTCTGAGTTGAATGTGTCGGATAAAGATTTTTACAAAAACTGATGTATTTTAGAATGTTGCTCTAGAGCCTGGTAATGATTTACCATCATCGCAGAAAAGGTCTCATTGTTTGCAGTATCATTACATACCAGGTCCTCTATATAAATGAGGAATAGTGCCGGTCCTAGTCATGATCCCTGGGGCACTCCTGTGATAATTTTCATTATTGAAGACCTTATTCGTTTCAAATCTACTATCTGGTAAGGATCTTCAAGATAAGACCTCAAGAGACTTAAAGCTGGAAATACCTATACAATACAACTTGCGTAGAAAAGTTCAAAGTTGACACAATCGAATGCTTTAGTAAATTCCATACAAGTTAGCATTAAGTCATCTGCATCGTCCAATGCCTCCATGATGAATTCGACAATATGCACCAAAGCAATAATAATAATAGAGTTTATTCAGAAAAAAACTACAAAAATAAACTTCGAATTTACTGTAGAGTTGAATATCTTCAAATATTAACTGTGTACAGTACAAAACATTAAATTTTATTCTAATAAAACCGCCGCTAAATTCTGGACATTTCAATTAAACCACTGTAACGTGCGCTTCCTCTCAGACATGTAAATATAGGCATTCAATGACACAATCAAGTAAGTGTCAAACTCCAGTTTCTTCATAGTCAAATTCAGCTATTCATTTCATCATTTATTAACCATCTGATGTAATTTAATTTTGCATAATCTATTATCCACTTCTTTAATTCCCTTTTATGATAGTTTACTTTTCAAATTTTTCACTTCCTGGGGTACTAGAGGGATCATCTTCAGGGCTATGTAAGTGGAACATCTCTGTCCTATCCTTTTCTACGATCTTGGGCGCTCAAAGTTATTTTTAACAGCTCATGTTTGGTATTGGTGATCCTTTGGTCTTATGTTGATTTTGCCTTCATAGATGTTCATGATAATTTTTTTGTGCATACATTTATTTGACATCAGGTACTCGGACCAATTCATAGAGTTCTTTAGTAGGGAACGTAATTTTCTTTTTATACTTTTGCAATACATCCAATCTTTTTTTATGAGAGTCCATTACTCCGCCCCAACCAATCATTCTATAGGATAACTGGAACTGCACTAGTGGTTTATATAAGAGGTTCAGGTGTTTTAAGCTTTGTATGCTCATTCTTATATATTTGACACTATATAAGATACCCCGCAACTTCCTAGTTAAATAGATCATGTGTTCATCCCATCTTAAATGCTGGTCGACTATTATGCCCAGATACTTCAAGGAGACTGCTTTCGAACTTTTTAACTCGTCGTTGATATTCAAGTTTCCAATATCTTCGGCTCCCGCTTTACTTGACGTGAATTGTAAGTATTTTGTTTTCTCCTGGTTGAGTTTATTTATTTGGAACCATTGTTTTATCTCTTTAAAATCCCTCACAACAGTGTTTTCCAGGTCTAATCTTGATGCCTCCTCACAGACAACCACGTATCGTCTGCGAAACTTATGAATTCACCGTCACCTTTCATTTCTAAAAGAACTTTTATATAAGTAAGGAAGAGTGGGGGACCAAGAACTGTACCCTGTGGAACTCCGTGAGTTATCAACTTTTATTCACTTTGTTTTTCATTTATCATTACTATTTGCTATATATCGATCAGTTCATAAATTGGCCCACGGAATCCATAATTGTAAATTTTTTCTAGAAGTTTGTCATGACTAACCTAATGCTTTTGTCGATGACTATAGCTAGAGTTGGCCTGTTCTGATCAATGTTTTCATGGAGCTTAGTGGTTAAAGCATTTATTGCATCCAATGTCCAAAGTCCTCACGAAAACCATATTGTATTTTCGAAAAAATTTTATATTTCTCTAAATAATTTTTCATTCGCACTTTCAGTAATTTAAAAAAAAATTTGAATATCAAAACAGATTTAAACTGTTACTCTTCTACAATTTTAATTTCAAAAAATGTATTCAAGAAACTTCAAGAATTAAATTAATATCTAATCAGCAATGCTTATATTCAATAGACGTATAAAATCGAAACTCATTATACAATATCAAATGGAATTAAGAAAAAACCAACGATTATAAATTGTCAATTGAAATTAATAAATAAATAAATGTTTTTTGTTTCGTTTCAAGCATACGCACTGAACTCTTCAGACAAGCGGTAACGTAGCTTTGCTGGTTACAAAATGTTTAGTTTTCTGATCTTATATTTATGAAAACTAAATCTTTCTCAAAAATATACAACATAAATTTAAGAACTCCTCAAAAACTAATTTATTTGAAATATTCGATATATTTGAATAAATTACTTCAAATACTCTCAAAACATGTAGCAAATCCTCAAACAATAATTAGAATTCAGATAAGACCATTTCAACTTCACATTTAAAAGATGAAATCAATTAACAATAAATAAACTTACTCAATACCATCTTTAGGAAAATGTGTTTCTTTGAACATTAAAACTAGGTATATTAATATCCAAGGTACTCTATATTCTATGCTCACAACAAAATTACACAAAGTTTATAAGACACTTCAATGGTCTTAGTTTAAACATTCAACACTGCCTAATAAATTTCTCTATTTAAAAGCCTAATATAATTATATATTTTATATGAAATAAAATATTGAGGAAGCGGTTCTTTACTTGATAGAAGGAATATTACAAAATTTGATCATCAAAACAGATTTAATCTGTTAGCCTTCTACAATTTTAATTTCAAAAAATTCATTCAAGAAACTTTAAGAATTAAATTGATGTCTAATAAGCAATGCTTATATTTAATTGACGTATAAAATCGGAACTCATTATATAATATCAAATGGAATTAAGAAGAAATCAACGAATATAAATTGTCAATTAAAAGCAATAAATAAATAAATGTTTTTTGTTTCGTTCCAAGCATGCGCACTGAACTCTTCAGACAAGCGGTAACGCAGCTTCAACATTTTTACTGAGAGTACATCTTGCGAAGTTTTATTTTTTATATCTGAAACAACTTTTGTAACTTCTTTCGGTGTCATTGGGGCTAGAAAAAGGGAGCGTGAAATTAAATCTTTTCGTTTTTCAACAGTACCCTTTTAATTTAACTACTACTGTCACTTTTTTTCAGGAAAACACTGATTGAAAGAATGTCTGGTGAAAGTTCCTGAAAGAATCTTGTACTACGCTCATACGATGAGAACCCTAATCTGCATTTGTTCCCAAAAAAGGCTAGAATTTTCTTTATTTTTATTTTTTTTTACTATAGGGGCTATCCTATATTTTTGTTTTTCAGGAATGTTTACTACCTGCGTGTCCAGTCTGTGCCAGATGATCCGATAAACGATAATTTATTGTTGCTGCTCTATAGGGGGACGATATAAATTACTGAAAATATTGTGAATGCAAATATGATAAATGATTTTCATTTTTGGAACACTTTCAGATTAACAGCCCCTGGAAGTGCCTGCTGAATAGTGGGTTTTCAACTTTTGGTTCTTCTATATATAATGAAACAGCAATTTGAAAAGCCATGACTCTTCTTGAAATAGATGATTCAGTAAATTCCCTTATCCTCTTGTCATCATTAGCGAATGGTCATTCGAGAAATCATTCAACACATTTCCTCTATGATATTAATATACTGAAAAAATTATTTTTGAAGTGCATATACAATTTTCAAGAAAGCTCTCATCATTATCGACATGAGTCGATATTCGCAAATTTTTTGCGATAAACTACTGATGTAAATATAATTAGTAGATGCTTGCATTATTTTCACTTAAAGAAAGAGAAACTAGAATTTCTCAAATATCGGGTGTTTCTTTGAGTGATAGGAGTTTAAATTGAAATGAAACACATTCAAATTAAGATTGAACCCAATTTTTTTTTCTTCGAAAGATAATTTTATGACATTTATGTTTTGAAAATAATTTCTGGCATATGTCCACCACGACTAGCTTTGAGGAACCGCATTCGACCAGACTAATTTTGGACCACTTTTTCGAATAATTCAGACCTTATTTCATCAATAACACGAGTTTTGTTGGCTCCCAAAGCGTCTATTGTTTCTAGTTTATCAGCATGAACCAATGACTTGATATAAACCCAAAGAAAATAATCCAGTGGAGTTATGTCGCATAATCTGGAAGGACAATTAGTTGAACCATTTCCCGAAATAATGTTATCGCCAAATCTTTCTTTCAATAAATCAATTGTCACGGTAGCAGCATGGGGACATTTACAGATGGATAATCGGCAATATATCTTCAGCACTTTAGCACGAACATCTAATCTTCCGAAATCTAGCGTTTATCGAATCGTGAAAGCTCATAAACTTCACCCTTACAAGATGAGGCTGGTGCAATAGTTAATTGAAGATGATTCTGACCGTCGAACTCAGTTTTGTTAGTTACTAAGTAATAGCCCACACAATAGCAAAACAATGGTATTAAATAACAATAAAAATTGGGAAAATCAGAATGACCTTATTTAATATTATTGGTTTTGTTATTGTCAACCTCAACAGTGCTGGAGCCTCACCTGGATATTGAGTCTTTCACTACCTTCTGTTCTACTTCGTCCGATAATATATCGGGTGCTTTTTTTAGAGTGATGAAACATTAAATTGGAATATAACACATTTAAATCAAGAGTGAAGCCAAATTTTTTTATTTGAAAGATAATTTTATGAAATTCCTGTTATAAAAATAATTTTCGGCATATATCCACCACGACTAGCTCTGAGGAACCGCATTCGACAAGAAAAATTTTGGACCACTTTTTCGAGTAATTCAGGCCTCATTTCATCAATAACATGAGTTATGTTGGTTTCCGGAGCGTCTATTGTTTCTGGTTCATCAGCATAAACCAATGACTTGACAAAACCCAAAGAAAATAATCCAGTGGAGTTATGTCGCATAATCTGGAAGGCCAATTAGTTGGACCATTTCTCGAAATAATGTTATCGCCAAATCTTTCTTTCAATAAATCAATTGTTACGGTAGCAGCATGAGTTGTAGCACCATCTTGTTGGAACCAAAACACTTTTGGGTCGATACCATTCAAATTATGAAACAAATCATCATTGATCATCGATCTGTAACGAGCACCATTCACTGAAACATTAGCTCCAGCATAGTTTTTAAAGAAATATGGGCCGATGATGCCCCCAGCGTGTAAAGCATATCATACAGTGCATTTTTCAGGATGCAATGGAACCTGCAGAACTTCTTGAGGATCGTTTTCACTCCATATATGGCAATTTTGCTTGTTTACATAGCCGATCATCCAGAATAGAGCTTCATCACTGAACACAATTTCACGATAAAAAAGTGGATCAACTTCAAGCTGTTGTAGGGCCCAATCAGTAAACAAACGACGCTTATTATGGTCAAGTAGCTTTATTACTTGAACCAGTTGGATCCTGTATGGGTGTGGAGCAAGATATTTAGGCCAAATTTTCCATGTGGTGGATGCTCAGGGTCCAACTTGTTGTGAACGTCGACGAATAGACAAATCTTGATCTTCATTAACACTGTGACTTACAGCAGCGATATTTTCATCTGTACAAACAGTTCTTTGTCTTGTTGTTGTTGTTACATCGAGTAGAGAAAATGTTGTCCGAAATCTATCGATAGTTCAACGAATAAGCTGCTCTGATGGCCGATTATGTACACCATAAATTTCACGAAGTGCTCTACAAGTTTGGCGAATAGAACACTGATTTTGAAAATAAATTTCAATAATTTGTAAACGTTGAAACCTTGTTGCGGCGTGAGTCTTTCCATGATAGTTTGTCAATGCTTACTGAACAGAAATGTTAAAACAACATGGCTTCTACCTTTTGTCAAATCACAGTTATCCCTATCGAAAGTTCTATCACTCTAAAAAAACACCCGATACTTCAGTATATCTAATAATAAGATTTAACATTTATGATTATGGAATTGAAATCCATAAATAAAATATTTGTAAGAACACACCTTTTACAAACACAACCATATGATTAGCGTATAGGCGTAACAGAAATACATATGATTTAAAAACCAAAAATCATAAATAACCTTCTCAAACTATGGGTTTCTTTCTGGTCAATTACTATTTTAACAATGAGCGGTTGAGCAATAATATTCAAAGTGTCCGCGTTTTTCATATATAAAAGCCTTATTTAAAGCTCTCTTCTGCGAAAGGACTCCTTGTGCGCGAATACAGAACCGCTGTGCATTCCTAAAGAAATGCTGAATAATATAATATGTAGTTATATTGAAACCAGTATTACCTTCTACATAATAAACATAACAAAGTTCTGTCAGAATCCCATTAAATACTCAAGTAAGAGCATCCGACAAAATTCACTCTGAAGGTTTTATAACCTTACACTCGGCATTGTTTGAATCGCTCTGTGTGAAGTGTATAATATATCCTTTTAGTGTTCCCTACTTGCATAGATTTCAGAATACTCTTACCATTCCTGGTGTCTTAAAAAAGGCAGTTGTCCCAGTAGATTGAAACAGTAATCTTCATGGAATTATATATCCATAAAAAATCTGAGTAGTAGAAGGCAACTGAATTGTTTCAGCCGTTACTATTTGGTAGTTGCTCATAATTAAAACAAATTGTAGAAATTACTATGTTTTACTACCAAAAAATATATATTACACATTTTCTTGTGACTCGAGTTTCGGGAAATGAACTATCCCATCATCAGACAACTAAAGACCTAACAGTGGTACAGTGGTATTTAAACAAAAGTGATAAATATTATGAATATTTCAACAGATTCTCGGAACACCTAATAGTGGTACAGAGGTTTACAGTCGGAACGTGATAAAAAACCGGGTTAAAAAAGAAGGGCCTTCTAACAGATATCGGAATGTGGATAATATGTTTCCAAATATACCGAGATATGAAAGCATTCATTTAGCTTCAGAAATTCTTGAAAAATCACATGTAAATCTCGTGATACACGGTGATTTCATTGCCCTTTTAGAACAATGCCTGCACAAAAACTATTTTCAATTTAATAATAAAATATACGAACAATTAAGCGGCCTAGCTATGGGCTCACCACTTAGTCCACTCCTTGCAGACATATTCATGTCAGAAATAGAAAATAAAATCTTCAATTCGAAACAACAGATACGTGGACGATATTCTTACGTGTATCTCCGGAATATCCAGGCAACAGAGTCAATTCTTGAATTTCTTGAATAATATTCACCCAAAAATTAAATTCAAATTAGAAAAAGAATCGAAGAACAGTATTACATTTTTGAACTCCTTGATATCACACTCAAATAGAAAAATAGATTTCAACGTGTTCAGAAAACCCACATCCACTGATATATATTCCTATTGATTCCAATCACCCATATTCACGAAAAATTTCAGCGTATCAATCGATGATCCATAGAGCCTTCGCATTGCCCTTATCAAAAAATGACCGCGAAGCTGAAGTCCAAACTATAAAATCGATAGCCGCGAACAACGGTTTCAACCCCAATATAATAGATAATCTAATTCGACAGAAACCATCTAAAATAGCTATGAGCCAAATTTATCCCATCATAAGAACCGAAGAAAATAAAAAATTCATTTCTCTGTCGTACTTTGGTTGCATAAGTCAAAAAGTGGCCAATAGTTTTTCAAAATCAGATGTCAATATTGCCTTCAAAACGCAAAACAAATTATCATCGGTATTATTTAACGCAAAGGACCCTACTCCAAACATACACAAATCAGGAGTTTATGAGTTATCTTGTTCTACGTGCAGTAATAAATATATAGGACAAACAGGACGTTCCTTCAAGACGAGGTTCAACGAACATAAAATGAGTTTCAGGAAAAATAAACAAAATTCTACTTTTGCCACTCATTGTCTAAAAAACGTTCCCACAATAGATAATCTTAAAATTTTACATGTAGAAACAAAAGGGAAGAAACTCGATTATCTAGAATCTGTTGAAATTTTCAAATTAGTTCACAATAACAATAATGTAAAAATAATGAATGACTGTACGGAGCTATGTAAATCGAAAATATTTGAGATATTTAAAAAGTAACATCTGTTTAAAACCTTTTTCAACGAACATAAAATGAATTTAATGAGAAGTAAACAAAAATTCAACTTTGACTCTCATTCTTTAGAACACAGTAATTCTTTTCGACAAAAGAAAATCTTGAGAAAACTTTACATGTAGATTCAAAAGAAAAGAAACTTGATTATTGAAATTTTAAAATTCGTTCACAATAAAAATAATGTAAAAAATAATGAATGACTGTATGGAGCTTTGTAAATCCAAATAGTTGAGATATTCAATAAAATAATGAAAAAATAATGAATGACTGTACGGAGCTATGTGACCCCAAAAATTATTTTAGATATTTAAATGGGCACCATCTGTTTAACAACCTTCTTTGTCGATTGCCGACATTCCGATATTTGTTAGAAGGCCCCTCTGTTTTAACCCGGTTTTTTATCACGTTCCGATTGTAAACCTCTGTACCACTCTTAGGTGTTACCGAGATTCTGTTGAAATATTCAAAATATTTATCACTTTTTTTTAAATACCACTGTACCACTGTTAGGTCTTTAGTTGTCTGATGATGGGATAGTTCATTTCCCGAAACTCGAGTCACAAGAAAATATGTAATATATATTTTTTGGTAGTAAAACATAGTAATTTCTACAATTTGTTTTAAGTATAAGGCAAATTGGAAAAGTACTGAAATCAGAATTATTATTAGTTTTCCTCTTATAAAATGTTCCACCTAACTGAGTAAAGGGAAAAAAATATTATGTTCTTGATTTATTTATTTAGTTTTTCATTTGCATACATTATTCATGAATTCTTAATTAATGATTCAATTCGTCACCTAAACTCACGTTTTTGTATGATCGAACTTCCTATATTCAAACATAAATAGCGTATACGTCTTCCTTTTTCTCCTATGCTAAACAATCTATTCATAATAGAAACAAAAGTATACAGAAATTATATACAGAGGAAAAAATAAAAGTTTTAAATAACTCAAGATTTAAATGATATTTAAATAAGGTTATTCTGATTTTCACAAACTTTTTTGTTTGTGAAAATCAGAATAACCTTATTTAAATATTATTTAATATGGATTTTCACCTAGTACGGACAATTCAAAATTCAAGATTTTCCCATTAACGAACATATCCGAAATATTCAGGCCCCAAATCAACCCTGAAAAATTCAAGTATCTAGATCTTTCTCTTCGAGAGTTAGAATGTCCACGGATGGAATGGCCCGACGGACAGAATTACTTTTGATCTCGGATCCTTCATCAGTGAGTCCAACCTGATTGTTTGAAACCAGGTTCAGCTCAAAACTAGAAAATTAGGGAGATTTTGGCAAAATGATAGTTCGCTGTTCCCTAGAACAAGCGCGTAAACTTTATGAAGGTTTTTTTAAGAAATTAAAATATTGAACTGTTTTGGCCGTTGCTGGTTGGTCATAATTGAAACGAGTTCTTAGAAATTTCTATATTTTACTAGCAAAAAATTCAAAGTTTGCAAATCAGTTGTCTGGCGATGGCATAATATTTTGAAAATGCAGTCACAGACAGCTGTGTTAACTTAGAGTTCTTTGACAGTGAAACATGGTTTCTTTTCATGATTGTTTCGAAAATTATAACCAGAAAATTCTGGAGGCCTCTCTTCAATATATAATGAAAACGTGTATTATATATACAAGAGAATGAATGAAGTGAGCACCACGTCCTTGAGTAAACGCAGTGACCTTTTTTTACGGGATTTAGGACAGGAAATGAAGAACAAGACTAAGCTGAACTAAGTACCGACGTTTCGTCCGTATGTTCGAACTTTTTCAAGGTTTTTTAAAAGAAAATTACAAATAATTTTCAGCATAACACAACAAAACAATATGAATGACATCTGATGTTAATGGAACGTCGGCACTTAGTTCGGCTTAGTCTTGTTCTTCATTTCCTGTCCTAAATCATGTAAAAAAAGTTCTATTATATACAAGTGTCTCAATAAAAAGTGGACCCCTCCCAGAACTCAAAAAGAAAAAATTTTCGAAGATTTGAAAAAACAGGTCAACTTCTGTTTGAGGGGGACGAATTTCTATCATAAGTTTGTTCCGAAAAAACCACCCCCATGAAGGTGGCATCAACCCCCAACATTTTTTCAATGGGGAAGAGATGTTGGTTAGTTTGAAAGTTATTTATGTTCTGTACACCACCCAGTTAAAATTTTTAAAATCGGTCAATTATTCACGAAATAGTGTAATATTGGTGATGTTGAACCGCCCATACTCAAGAATCTCAGAGTTTTGAAGAGTCTAAAAATAAATTCCAGGTTCTCTTCTAGGGAGAAAGAATTCCTATGACGATATTGTACCGAAAAAACCACCTGAAGATGAAAACAACCCCCAACATTTTTTGAATAGGGATATGTTGGATGTGAGTTGAGAAGTTTTTTCTGTTCTCTAAACATCGTAGTTGAAATTTTTGAATTTTTTTATTCGATGGAAGAATAATTTCAGCTTTTGAATATTTCTTCTTTAAAGAAATTGGATTTTCTTTCAGTCTTTCGTTTCTGCATCATAATTAGGTTTAAGACTTACTTACGTGGGCGAAAATTTAAGTCACCAATATAATAAGCATTTGATGAATAAATTAGAAACTACTGGTCCCATTCAGAATAAGAAACACAAGTTGAGCGTCCGGTCCGAAATGAAGCTATTGAAATAGCAGTATTGGGACATTTACAGATGGATAATCGGCAATATATAAGAACTTTAGCACAACCATCTAATCTTCCGAAATCTTTCACTACCTTCTGTTCTCCTTCGTCCGATAATATATCGGGTGTTTTTTTTAGAGTGATAAAACATTAAATTGAAATATAACACATTTAAATTAAGACTGAAGCCGAATTATTTTATTTGAAAGATAATTTTATGAAACTCACGTTATAAAAATAATTTTCGGCATATATCCACCACGACTAGCTCTGAGGAGCCTCATTCGACAAGACCAATTTTGGACCACTTTTTCGAGTAATTCAGGCCTTATTTCATCAATAACACGAGTTATGTTGGCTTCCAAAGCGTCTAATGTTTCTGGTTCATCAGCATGAACCAATGACTTGACATAATCCCAAAGAAAATAATCCAGCGGAGTTATGTCGCATGATCTTGGAGGCCAATTAATTGGACCATTTCTCGAAACAATGTTATCGCCAAATCTTTCTTTCAATAAATCAATTGTTACGGTAGCAGCATGAGGTGTAGCACCATCTTGTTGGAACCAAAACACTTCTGGGTCGATACCATTCAAATTTTGAAACAAATCATCATTGATCATCGATCTGTAACGAGCACCATTCACTGTAACATTAGCTCCAGCATCGTTTTTGAAGAAATATGGACTGATGATGCGTCTAGCATGTAGAGCACATCATCCATTGCATTTCTCAGGATGCAATGGAACCTGCACAACTTCTTGAGGATTGTTTTCACTCCATATACGGCAATTTTGCTTGTTTACATAGCCGTTCAACCAGAAATGAGCTTCATCACTAAACACAATTTTACGATAAGAAAGTGGATCAACTTCAAGCTGTTGTAGGGTCTAATCAGCAAACAAACGGCACTCATCATGGTCAAGTGGGTTTAGTTCTTGATCTTGCTTGGGTGTAGACCAAGATCTTTACGCAAAATTTTCCATGCGGTGGATGCACAGAGTCCAACTTGTTGTGAACGTCGACGAATAGACAAATCTGGATCATCCTTAACACTATGACTTACAGCAGCGATATTTTCTTCTGTACGTACAGTTCTTTGTCTTCTTGTTGCATTGAGTAGAGAACGTGTTGTCCGAAATCTATCGATAGTTCGACGAATAAGCTGCTCTGATGGACGATTATATAAACCATAAATTTCACGAAGTGCTCTATAAGTTTGGCGAATAGAACACTGATTTTGAAAATAAATTTCAACAATTTGTAAATGTTGTTGCGGCGTGAGTCTTTCCATGATAATTTATCAATGCTTACTGAACAGAAATATCAAAACAACATGGCTTCTATTTTCTGTCAAATCACAGTTATCCCTATCGAAAGTTAAATTACCTGTCAATTTTTAAGATCTATGGTAAACCACAGAACTATTTATTTGAATTTAAACTGCACACTATATAAATGTTCAGCATTCATTTGCCAAGACGCTTTCTGGATTGGTAAAGGTGAGTGAATATTTTTTTGTTGATTGATATTATATTTTTATTAATTATGATTGGATAATGATGAGCAAAGTCTCTCTTCAAACTGTTTTTAGTAATGTTTATACATATCTTAAGATTTTTTTAAGAAGTAACTTAGTTGAATACTCAATAATATTGAATATTCTAAGTAAGATTTCACAAAGATATCTGTTTTCATAAGATGGATGAGCAGAAACAACATTTAGTCTACTCAAAATATTTAATTTATAGGATTTTTGTTAACAATTTATATTTATTGGATTTTGTTATCTCATTTGGATGTCTTTTGATGAATGTTTATTTTATATGTGTTTTGATATGAGCAGTGCTTATATGACATTAATTTAATTCCTGAAGTTATAATTTAAAATATAATTTTTTGAAATTAAATATATAGGAGGCTAACAGAAAATATCTGTAAAAATTAAAATGACATTCTATGTAAGAATTTTTTAATCATTGTCTTAGAATTTCCAGAATGTAGTTTTAGACCATATATCTGTTTTCTTCTGACGATTTCTCTTTTCCTTGTAAACAATGATTCTGAGAATAAATTTATTGGAAAACTGAATTTGTACCAATCATCACGTACAAATATCAAAAAACAATTATCCATATCAGGTGAGTACCTACTCGAAATCAACTTCACTAAACATCAATTCTTAATGAAGCCGTGCGGCAGATTTCGAATAGTGACTGAATGATTCGGCTTTTATAACACAAAGGCCTAATGAACAAGAAGAATTCAGTCAGGAAAGTTGTTAATTTTCTTTCGGATAGGCTCTGTAATTCCCCCGTCGGTGAATTTCGGCCCAAAACGAAATAAATTATATAGAAACGAAAATTGACCCCCGAGACCTGTGAGGAAAATGTCGGACAGTCTGTAGGGACCCTCGGGCTTCGCAAGAGTATGACCCGCGTGTTAGGTAATCGAACAGTGCAATCACGCCCCCTCGTCATTCTTAAGTGATATGCATATCAAAGCCGGTTTCTGGAAGCGGGGCCAGAGCAAAGAACTGGGGACGAACAACTTTGAGATGAAGCGATTCCGACAGCGATCTTCTCGAAGCGCAAATATCTGAATTCAATTGGTACGTGTGGGTTAAATGGATTGTCAAATTCACGAATATTTATTCGTTCAGTCCTGGAAAGACTACTTGGGAGCACGGAAACAGTGGTAACTTCTGTATTAAGTGACATTTGAATTAGAACACTCAGAATTAGTAATAATAATATCAATAATAAACTTTATTAGGTGAAAGTTAAGCGACAAAGCTATTCTTACACTTTTACCTATCAAACAGACAGCATAAATCTCTAAAAAAATCAATGCACTCAATTAGTGGAAATAAAGTATACACTATACACATACATTTTATGGAAGTTCAAGAACCTGGCTCAGCAAAATTGACTTTTATAAGTAAGCTCGAAAACTATACAGGGGGTCTAATTTTAAAAGGGTCAAACTTCAAGGAGAGATCATGCATGTTATTTGCAACAAAAAATGCCATAAGGACAAAAACATTCTTAAAATGAAAAATTAATTGTAAGCCCTGGAAACTATAAAAAAGGTGAGGAAAGATGATTTATCCAGATCAGCATATAACATTCACAGAAAGAAATATGCCGAGAAATTAACAGAGTTGAAAAGAAACTATAATCTACATAAGATAAGGAATGCAGAAAACAAAAATAATATTATTGAATTGAACAAATACTTCACCAACATCGGAGCTATTATAGTATTTCAGAAAGATGAAAAGTACAAGAAAATCCAATCAATCTCTTGCGTAAAACTAAGACTAAAACTGCTCAGTCTTTCTACTTTCAAGAATGCACAATAACGAACTCAGGAAAGCTCTAAGACAGATGAAATCTAAGCAAACCAGAGATATCTATGGACTGACATCAACCATGTTGACGGAGATTTTTCCGTGCCTTGAGGTACCATTATGTAGCATTCTCACGAAATGTCTAAAACAGAGGCACATCCGGATCAGTTGAAGAAGGCTAAAATAGTGCCTGTCCATAAAAGAGGAGATATAGAATTACCAGAAAACTATCGCCCAGTATCGATACTTCTTGTGCTCTCAAATTTGTTTGAGATAATAATAAGAAATAGAATACTGAGTTTCTTCAAACATCTCAAAATTTTCTGCAATCAGCATGGGTTCTTGCTGGCCAAATCAGACGGCACTGAAGGAGGCGCTTGAAAATATAGGAGAAGCTTTTGATGGGGGACAAAAATCTAGTTTGCAGGCGTGTGACTTATCCAAGGCTTTTGATAGTATTTTACACTCTGTGCTTTTAAAAAAGCTTCAAAACTATGGAATCAGGGGTGAGGCTTTTAACTTGATGAAAAGTTATCTGACAAACAGAATGCAGAAAACAAGCTTGGGAGTCATGGTGTATCGTAGGGTTCTGTTTTGTGTCCCCTTTTGTTTGTGATATACATGAATGATTTGCCAGCTAATGTGAAATCAGATCAAACCGTTCATTTCGCTGATGACACTTCTTTTCTGAATAAATGGATGGACCACCAGGAATTGAAAGAGAAAGACAAGAAGACACTAAGTGAAGCCCAGGTATGGTACAGCGCCAACAAAATGATGATGAACGGTGATAAAACACTACTGACTACTGTTTGAATCAAAGGTGTCTTCGGACAATTACATGAGGCCACTTGGTGTCTTTTTGCAATCAAATCTCAAGTTTTCTGTCCACATTGATGAAATGATTCCTAAGTTGTCAAGAGCTACCTATGCAGTTAGGGGAATAAAGCAAATAGCGGGAGTTGAAGCAGCCAATTTTACTTAATTCAGCTACTTTCATAGTGTCCTTAACTTCGGCATTCTTTTCTGGGGAGATTTGTCTGAAAGTGAGAAATTATTCATGAAACAGAAGCAGGTACTGAGAATACTATGTGGCGTAAGTAGTACATATAGCTGTAGAGAGCTATTCCCCAGAGAAAATATTCTTACCGTGACGTCTATTCTTGTACTTACCTGTGTAATGTACATCCATGATAATAAGGACATACTATTGAAAAACATCTATAATCACAACTATGATACTAAAAACAAAAACAACTACATCATACCATACCATCGTATAAAAGTATTTTGATTCCAGATCGTCCATGAATATTTCAGCTAAAATTGAACTGAGTGGATTTCCCATTATTAAACCATTGTCAGAAATATAGACGGTTCCGTTAAATTGAAAATATTGGGAAATCCACTCAGTTCAATTTTAGCTGAAATATTCATGGACGATCTGGAATCAAAAATACACCTGAATCCTATAAGCAAATATTTTCTTTATTGGTACAGATATGTAGATGACATTTTTTGTTGTTTCAAAGGCACCGACCGACAACTACATATCTTCACGAATTTCATTAATGAACTCCACCCAAAAATCAAATCCACAATTGAAGAAGAAAAGAATCAAAGTATTAATTTTCTTGATCTCACTACAACAAGATTAAATAATTTACATGATTTTAGTATTTTTCACAAACCAACACATACAGACATCACAATACATAAAACTTCAAACCACCCCACCAACCAAAAGATGTCAGCATATAATAGTTTTATTCATAGATTATTGAATGTCCCTTTGAATTCAAAGAACTTTTTGAAAGAATTAAATATTATTAAACTAATAGCGTCAAACAACGGTTACAATCCCTTTCTTATAGACAAAATGGTATGCAATAAACAAAAGAAAATGGCATTAAATCTCGTGTACCCAATCCTTGAAGAGGACAATACACAGAAATATTTTTCGTTATCTTATGTCAATGGATTATCTGAAAATATTGCTAAATATTTCGAGAGTTGTTTCAATTATAACGCGGCTTTTAAGACAATTAATAACCTTAGTACCTACATAAAAAACAATAAAGATCGTACAAATAAAGAAAATAAATCCGGAGTCTACAAGTTGACTTGCAAATATTGCCCTTTAGTATACATTAGCCAGAGTGGTAGATCATTCAAGAAACGTGTCCAAGAACACCAAAGGGGTTATATATCCAATCATCTTAAGGAATTCAGGCATAATTTCAACAATAATTATGAAATTATCCACGTTGAAAGCAAAAGTTCTAGATTGACACTCTTAGAATTTCTTGAAATCAACAGGTATAATGCCCGTAAAATCCTTTTGAACGAACAAACAGATGTCGATCATTCTCCATTACTGAATATTTTCCCTTAATGGCATTTTTAGCGGCAAACTCCAATAAACACCTAGAGTTTTTATGACTTGTGCTTCCATTATTTGGTCACGTACCTAAAAATGTATTTAAACTCGGTTACACTGAATACCATCAGACAGTACAATGTAATACCTGAAGAAGCCACATCGTGGTGAAACAATTGTTGTAGTAGTACAAACATTTTTGTGGAAATAAATTACTGTCTCATATACATTTTTTTAATATATATATATATATATATATATATATATATATATATATATATATATTTATATATATATATGTATATATATATACTTATGCGTCTTTTTAGACAAAATTATACCTGACTCCCCATGAAATTTTTGATGCGTTAAAATTTATTCATATTCTGTGATATGTATTGTATTGGAAATGAATAAATTATTATAATTAAAACAAAAATTTACAGAAAAAACTGCGCAAGTTCGAACATGTCTGCGATAATACCTACAAAAATATTATATTGTCAGTATATATAGTCAGAAAAAAACTCAAATAGGAGGAACCAGCGATTTCAAAGAAAAGCTAGTTGTTCTTCCGATCAATAAAAACATGAACCGTGAATCAGGGCAAGTTTAAAATCCAATTTTTGGCACATTTGTTGAACAGATTAATTCAATTTACCTTTTTTGTGCGTTCAAGGACCCATATATGTATAACATCTTTGTGCTAGTGTTGTGTTTACTTGAGGTATAGAGAGGCAACTACCACGAGATCTTGTTTTATAATCATGGCTCAACAGTTTCCCACTCTTGACTTTCTTCTGTTCCACAAGAATTGCGATACAATAAATTTGTCGAATATCCAATACATTAGCTCCTGCACTCCCCCACATCGTCTCAAACAACCGCATTTTTGAGCACTCAAAACGTCGATTTGATGAGTCATCATCCGTATAGTCCTGACTTGGCACCGAATGACTTTTTTTCATTCCCCTACGTAAAAAATAAATTGATAGGTCAACTCTTCACGACACCTAAAGAAGCGGTGGATGCGTTAAGAATATCTTCCTTCGGAGTTGCACTTTTAGTTTTCGTGAAAAGTTCTTTAACTATGTTGTCAGATTTAAATGCTTTAATACGTTTATGTTCATTTTGATGAATATTTTTTCGATTCTTTCTGCTAAATTTTTATGTATAATAAATTATTTTGAAATATTTTAGGGCTTCCTTTTCCTGTTCGCTTTGCGAAGTTTCATTATGAACTTGGAGGGATGGTCATTATTTTCTATGATTGATTGTAGTTTAATGATATTAGCCGTTAAAAGACTTATTTCATGATCGACAGAATTATTCGAATAAAGTGGATCCCAGTCTATCAAGTTGAATCCTTGTCAAGGTCATCCTTCGAAAAATGGCGATAATCCCTAAATGTTACGAATCTCTGAACTCTCTCCAATGTATTGACGTATACATTGCAAAAATGTCAACCTGTGAATTGGTCCCAATATTTTATTCATTCACGTGGTAAGACAGGTAAACGATCAGTTTTCTGCCAAACATTGTTTTTTCTTACTTTCACAGTTTTTTTACATAGTAAAGATGAAAATACCATTTTTCCACAAAAAACTCTGATTTTCATAAGTACGTTATTAGAAAAACTCTGTGAGCTGTCCATCACACCCCGAGACGAGTTCAACTCAGCAAGTTTAACAGATTGAGAGTATGAAACAATCTTAACTTCCGCTAGATTTTATTGTTTACACAACAATTGTTCCGTCATACCATGACTTCATGAGATAAAATAAAAAATATTAAAAAGGGCGGTTTTTACTTGATAGAAGGATATAGAACTAACACTAATTACACAGCATCAAAAAGAATGAAAGAACCAACGAAAATATAGAATATTGATTGAACTCATTTGAAAACACAATTGATGAATACAAGGATTATTTCATAACGGTATTAAGAAAAGAAAACAAAATTCCACTCCAAAGATGCATAACATAACCTCAAGAATTTCTTCGAAAATGACTCTCTAAAATGCTCCTTCAAAAAAACTCTTCAAAGATATGTAGCACATTTTCAAAAAGGTTATTCTGTCCAACGTGTCTACAAAATGAAAAAAATCAATGAAAAATATATCATACCTGACGACCTCGTGTCTCTTCAAAAACTAAGATAAAATTGTAATGATTTCTAAAAGGCAAACCAGGTTGTAAAGTACTTTTAAGGACTCATTTATATCCAAAAAATAATGTGTGTATAAGTGAAAACACAAAATATAATTATTATTTCATTTTATATATAATAATTTTATTTTGTTTTTTCACTCATACACACAGTATTTTTTGGATGTAACTGAGTTCTTTAAACTAAAAACCTTCGTGTATTTTCTATGGATGCACATAAAATGCGCATGGTTTACCGTTTAGAAATCATTACAGTTCTATCTTAGTTTTTGGAAAGACGTGAGGTCGTCAGGTATGATATATTTTATCTTATTGTTTCAGTTTTGTGGGCACTAAGTTGGACAGATGTCGAGACACGTTAATTTAAATAAATAAATTTAATTTAATTTTTAAAAAGTTTTTAGGAAAAAATTGAAAATAAAATTATAATTTGTAGTGAGGTTAGCAGAATTTATCCGTTTAATATTTAAGAAATTGAAAATAGTTTACAGTCATCAAGAAAATTTCAAAACTTTAATAAAAAATATTAAGTAGTGGGGATTTGTTGTAAGTCGGTTCGATTTTTTATAAGAATTTGTTCTTTATTGTATTTGTAATATTAAGCAGTAATTCTGTTACACCTCTCAACAAATTTTAATTTCAGAAAATTTCTTAAACACTTCAGGTCTTAAATAAAATAAAATGTCTAAGAAATATCTCTTGTTTTTTGTAGATCTATATAATTAACAAACAAAGTACAGTATATGAAGGAGATAAAAAGAATTTGAAGAAAATTTAGAATACTGATTGAGAATACATAGAAGAATTCAGTCGTCGATACAGCTGTTATGAACTTAAAAATCCTTCAAAGAAACTCTCTTTGAAGAGCTCTCGAAAAAACTATAAAAAAAAGCAGCACACCTTTGAAACAGCGTTTGAGACTCCCATCGAAAATCTTCAGTCGACTGCTCTGAAAAATAAACGGAAACAATCATTAAAAAATATATGTACATACTTTGCAACCTTACTATTACTCGAGCGATGCATGAGCAAAAATGACTGTTTAAAGTTAAAACACCAAACAATTATTCACATTTTATATTCGTCCATAGAATATAAGCAGAGGTCGAAACAGATGTGCTCAAGATTCAGTTATACCCGAGAAATACTGTAGGCACAAATTATAATTATTATATACAGAATAAAATAATTGAAAGGGGGTTTATAACTTCGTAGTTGGCTATCTCTAAAATATTTAGGAAATTTTTTAAGATTAAAATCTGTAGAGAAATGTGACAGAATTATTCTGCTGGATATTTAAGATCTTGGTAGAAAACCTAATAAACCTCCTTTTGATTATTTTATTCTGTATATAATAATTATAATTTGTTTTTTCTCACATGCCCACAGTATTTCTTGGATATTTTTTCCAGTAAACAGTTATTCTTACCGTTTTCTGCATATCTATTGGTATTTTAATGAAGATCATTCTACCATGAAGAAACTGATAGATAGTATTTATTTGTGCGAGTGTTACACAGAAACGCAACGTGGTATAGTAAAAATCATTATTTTGAAGTAAAAGAAAAGATTTTTTGTATTTTTTTCATAGCGCTCAATAGCTCTTCTGTGCATTGTTCCAGGTTATTCATCAATTCTGAGATACTCTGCAAAATAAGAACAAAATTGAAAATGAAATGATTATTTGTTGTAACAAGAGTTAAAGCATCATCACAGGATAAAGATTTTCACGATTTTTTTGAAATGCTTATAATTTCACAATATTTTACTCAGTTTCTTTTTATTTTTCCTATATTATGACTTGGTGGATCACCCCTTCTGGCTGGACTTCCATTTTTGGGACACTCTGTATTTAATACCGCCTATTCTACAGGTCAAACTAGTGCATGTGCCATATTAATCCACAAATTTCCAGTAATTCCGTGATAGAGTATTCAGGCATCTAAATTGAACTCCTGAGAATCCTTCGTTTGGAAACAACAAGAGAGGAGTACATTATTTAACATGTTTCGACTATGAGTTTAGTTAATCGGCGAAACTATAAATTAATTTCTTATTGTGATGGCGAGGAACCTTATTTGACAGCAGTTAATAACTCACACCGTCAATGTGGGTGGTCACTGTAATAAGTGATCTTTATAAGCTATTATTGCTCTCACTTATTATTCATTTTGTTCTCACACGCCTTGGCACGCATTCTTCTCCGAAATTAAGCACATAGCGCCCCGTCTGAAGATAAAACAACTGAATTTATAAAGATCTTTCGTATCCTTTACCAGACAATGGACATTCGAATGATAACCTTCTCTATCTCCTTTATCGTTTAATCAAACCCATCTCAACTAAATTTCTAAGAAGGCTCAGAGAATGGTTATCAGAAATTCTGTATCTTTGGAGCAAAACAATTACGTTCACTTTTTATAGATATTAACAAAAATTGCAAGTATAATAACGCCAAATTTTTCAGTTGATCTTAATTGATTATAGTATAAGCAGACCCGAAATATGATCAGTAGGCGAATAATATTGTAGCCCATAAGATATATACGAGGGGTGTTCAATTTATTCTCGGTATCGAGGTGATTTGCTAATAATTTGAGTAATCTTTTTACCTCATTCACTAACGACACTATCTGAGGTTATAAATATAAAATGTCTCTAATTTACAATCATTAGTTTTCTTGATATCCTCAGTGAAAGACGACCAGAATGGCTTATAAAGTTTTTAACTAAGCAGAGAAAAGGTCAAAAAATCATTCATGAAGAGATGGTTGCTGTTTACCAAGACTGTGCCCAGTCGTTATCCACCGTTCAGAAGTGGTCAAGTGGATTCAAAAGAAGCAGAGAAAGCATTGAATACGGTCCTCGCTTGGGCGGACCCGTTAGCGGTACCACTGAAGAAAATTTGAAAAATGTGGAAGCTAGTACTTGAAGATGCCAGAATAAAAATCAAGATGTTAGCAGAGATGACAAACCTATCCGTGGGTACCATACGTGCAATCCTTCATGACCATCTTAACCTCTCAAAAGTCAGGGTAAGATGGATACCGCGAATGCTCACCGCACCTCAGAAGCAATTGCGAGTCGAGTGCTGTAAGGAGTTTTTAGAGCTATGTGGAATAAGACTATCGGCTATTTTAAATCGGCTGGTTACTGGGGATGAGACGTTGGTTCATCGCTATGACCCTGATGATAAAGAACATTCTATGCAGTGGATTGAAAAGAAGTTTGAAGTCACCACATCCGCTGAAAAAATAATGGCTACGGATTTTGGGATTCTAACCGATGCGTTTAACCCACGTACGTGATTTGGGTGTGACATTTGACTCCAATCTTAAATTCAACTTGCACATCGATAATCGCCCCCATGGCGCGCTGGGGGCGCTGTCTTGATTAGGACACTAGTTTCATCCCGGTGAACTGGAGAGTTAAGCCTTAATGTCATTTGCGCCAGTTACTGGACCCGTATTGTGGAAGATCGACCGAATGGGGCCCTAGTTTCACCGTAAAACAATGGAGGGCTGAGCCGCTTTGATCAACTCAGTAACAAGGAAGTCCGCCACAGCAAAGGGCCTTTCCCTTAAAACTGAGGTACTCTACCCTATTGCAGTAAATCTCCAGATTTTTCTGTCCACTGGCCGAGTGCGTTATGTAGCATACTGCGTTACCTGGGGAGGATGGGAGCCCTCAGGAAGTATTCGTACGACCTGGCCACCCAATTGGTGGTGGACATGAGGGGCCAGTTGTTGAAAGTCCACATGCTGGACTAGGAGGGTACTCCTTCTATCTGTTCGCATTTGTTCAGGGTATCTCGAGAAATGCTTCAAGGTTTAGTGAGACTTGACGGTTTGACCAGCCTCGTCCTGAACCCCGATCGATTGTGAGACGTTTTTGAAGTTTGTGTATCTCGACGATACGGCTAGTCCGTTAGTGTTTGAAGCCAGGATCAATTCGAATACTTCACAAGGATTCGTGGGTCTTGACGTATAGGCCGTGTTGACGGTGCTCGTATCAGGATCAATTGAGGAATCAATCTTGAAACTAGTTCATGGGACTGCTTTTGGATGGATGGATAAGAAGCCCCTTCGGCGTATGAGTTGCGTTCCAAATAACTCGGGTGCTGATACTGCAGAGCCAGTAGAGGTTGAATAGTGCTTCGCTGCTACCAGTCAGACGGTTGTAGGTTCTCGAACTGAAACCCAAATTGGAAGCTGGTGGGTTCAGCTCTTCGGAGTGGTTCTCGCCAAGCGCGATGATAAGGCGTAACCCTTATCACACTTTTTGCCTCCTGGGGCAGACTGTTGAGACTGCTATCTAGTCACTTGGTGAAAGAGCCAATACGCTCACATGCCAATTCACTAAATGGTAGAATTCACATTCACATGCGCATCGATAATATCGTATCTTCGTGTCCCATGCTGGGTTTCATATTGAGGCAAAGTCGGTCATTTTCCAACTGTACATCCCCTATCACGCTTTATTATGCTTATGTTTTAAACAAACTAAACTTTGCTTCGGTTGTATCGAACCCTCAGTATACCACACATATAGATCGACTTGAAAAAGTTCAAAAGAGGTTTCTGCGCTTCTGTGTTTTAAGTGTGGCCCACTGTTGAATAGAAGTGATCCCAGAAATTATGATATAAGGTTGAGACATTTCAATATGATTAGTTTGCAGGAACCCAAAATCATAAATGACGTACTCTTTGCTCATAAATTACTTAATAAGCAATTGGAATCGTCGACACTTATATCACAAATTAACATTCATTTTCCATTGAGGACGCTCAGGCAGCTAGACATCTTCTTCTTGCCCATAAGGCATACAAATAGCTCCAGGAATTCTCCCCTCAACAGAATGTTTGATGTCTTCTTTCAGAGTGGAAAAATTGTAAAAAAGCATTTATATATATATAGTTATATTGAATTAAAGAAATATCATACAGCACTCCAAAACTTAAAAGAATCCATAGAAAATAAAGAAGACTGACAGAAATCAAGTCACAAATATATATATTATCAATATCAAACACTGTCCCAAAAGAAGCTTTATATAAAGTTGAAAATATAGGATTTCTCCAGAGCTGCGCATGCAACTTTTATCTATAAACTTCAGACGACCTTTTTAATGATCAAGAAAATCAACCAATAGAAAATCTCGCATACCTACATTTATAAGATCTTGAAACTGGAAAGAAATAGTATAATATAAGACAGAATGTAGGAGGTTAACTAAAGGCAAATAGTCAATTCTATATATTAAACAGATTTTGTACGCATGTGAGAAAACAAACTATAAAATTAACGTTGTATATAAAATTCATTTAATTCAAATAATTTATTCTTGGTATAGGATAATATTTTGATTTTAAATTCAAAAACAGGAATGTAATAATAATAATAATGATATCCACCGAAACGTCATCTGTAGACTCCAACAGTGTTCTTCTATCTACAGCACATATAACAAGGAAGTTTTTGAATATAAATTGAGCACAATATCCAGAAGAATTTGATGAAAGACTATTACTGGAAATATACAAACAAAATTTGTGATAGAAAGAGGTAATAATAAAAATACATATAATAATAATAACACATATATAATAATAAGAATAATACTTAGTGTTCTTTTATTTGCAGTATATATAACAAGAAAGTTCTTGAATCTAAATTAAGTACAATATCCAGACGAATTTGATGAAAATCTATTACTAGAAATATCCAAACAAAGTTTGTGATAGAAAAACATAATAATAATAAGAAGAAAAATCTAGAAATATTAAAGAAATACAGGATCCACACACCAAGAGACGTACCAAACACCGTACCTAATGACTTTCTTGATACCCTCCAACACAAACTGACTAGTTCAGCACAAGACTCAGAATATACTCAAAATGCGATGAAAAGAAGCAACAGAACAGAGTAGTGTTTAACAACAGCGAAAAGAAGTTCTACAGAAAACTAAAAGATGAACCGACAGGAGAGCGCAATGAAAGAATGGCAGAAAATCTACCAACCCCAAACAAATATCAACATACTGGGCCCAGATATGGAACCGAAACTGTGAATGCGAAACTGACTCAAACTGGTTTCGCAAGGAGGAAGAAGAATGTAATAGAATAACGCAAATGGAAGAACCGGTAATCACAGAAACTAAAGTAAATGAAGTTATCTGAAACACACATAGTTGGAAGAGCCCAGGGAGCAACAAGATATACAACTACAGGTATAAGAAGTTAGCTCATAAGAAACTAGTGGAATTCATCGATGACTTCATCAAGAACCCAGACAAAATGCCGCTATTCCTTTCAAAAGGCCTCACCTATCTACAAACAAAGGACAAACCATCACCAGACCCATCCAAATATCGAGCGATCACCTGACTACAGACTGGATACAAGATAATCACCGCCTGCATCACTATACTCCCGAACAAGCACATAGAAGAACAAGGAATAATGACGGAAGAACAAACGGACCAAATGATGCAAATGACAAATAGTCATAGACTCGATAGTGCTTAACGATGAGAAACAGGAAAACTGTAAGCTGTCGTACTGCTATGTCGATTTCCAGAAGGTGTACGACTCTACAACGCATCCGTGGCTAATCAGGATACTACAGATCTACAAAGTCCATACAACACTTGCATTTTTCCTAAAGAACACCATGGGATAATGGAAAACTGAAATCTAACTAAACGCGAACCCGACTCCTGTCGTTACAACCGAAATCCACGTCACTAGGGGAATCTACCATGGGGACCCGTTGAGCGGATTATGGTTCTGCATAGCGCTAAGCCCGCTCAGTACCTGAACAGAACAGGAATAGGATACACTCTAAAAGAAAACCAGAGGAAGCGTACCATGTCGCACCTATTGTACATGGACGATCTCAAACTCTATGCCCCATCACAAGAGTACCTAAAAGAACTAATTAAGATCGTAGAGAAGTTCTCAAAAGATATCGGTACGACTTTTGGCCTAGACAATTGCAGGACAATACACATGGAAAACAGGAAGATCGAGACAGGAAGTGTTGAACTCGCAGACGGAGGCCTGATAGAGTCGATGGAACAAGAAGACATGAACAAGTACCTGGCTAGAGCAATCGATCACAGAAATATCAAGGAAAACCTTAAGAAAGAATACATAATATTGTGCAAAACCGAAATGAACAGCTGAAACCTATTCAAAGTGCTGAACACATGGACTATCCCCATCCTTACCTACTTGTTTGGGGTAATAAACTGGACAAAAACGAAACTGGACAATACCACAAGGAAAACAAGGAGAACGCTAACAGCACACAGACAACACCATCCCAAAGCCAACAAACTGAGAATGACACTATCAAGGGAAGAAGGAGACCGAGGATTGATAGATATCAAGAACCTATGCAACAAACAAATCAAATTGCTGAGAAAATACTTCCACGACAGAAAAGAAACCTCACCCCTACATCAACACGCATGCCTCAGAGACAAAAACCACACATCAGGAAAGAAACGCAAATCAACGAGACCATAGTGAGCACAGTAGAGAAGCACCAAGACTGGAGAAGTAAGAAGCTCCATGGGAGGCATTCGCATGAACTCGACCAATCACACGTCGGCAAACAAGCGTCGAACGAATGGCTGAGAGCGGACGAACTGTTCCCAGAAACGGAGGGCTTTCTGCTAGCAATCCAAGATCAGGTGGTACATACTACAAATTACTAGAAATATATCATCAAGAACCAGGAATGACAGACGACAAATGTAGGAAATGCAAGGAGAAGCCGGAAACCATACAACACTCACGGCAGCATGCAGCATATTATCGCAGAACGATTAGTTGCACCGTCACAACCAAGTCACAGCTATCATCCACCAGGAAATATGCCACAAGCTGGGAATGCTGAGCAAAACACGGAAAATAACCTACTATGAATACGAGCCAAAAGGAGTAATACAAAAAGTCCACTTCACAGTGTATTACGACAGATCCATCATCACAGACCGTACCATCAACTGTAACTAAGGAGGCATAGTAGTGAGAGACAGAAGACAGAAGGAAGCCTACATTATAGATATAACCGTCTCAACACACACAACCTACTGAACACAATTGCAGAAAAGGAAAGGAGATACACCGACCTTGCAGACAAAATAAAGAACCTATGGAACCTTAACAATGTGGGCGTTGCACCCATTCTTCTCTCGGTCACTCAGAAGACCTACATAGAAGCCTCAATACCCTAGTACTAAAAGACAACCTCTACAAGCTCCTGCAGAAAGCGGATGTACTGAATACAGTCCGAATTGTTCGGAGATTCTTGAGTCGATAATAGACGTGAGGGCTTGGTAACCGACCCGTACCTCGTTTAAGAAAATATAAACCAGAGATCGACCTAAGAAGAACAGAATAATAATAATAATATTCTTCTATTCATTTCAAGTAGAAAATATATTCAATTATAAATATAGGTTTCGCAAAATAATTATGTTTCTATATTTGAAATTAAATCATTATCGGCTTATAATAATTTTTATTGAAAGACTTGTTCTCGTTACATATATTGGGCTGGGGGAAAATCCAACAGTGCGAGTGCGTATTTATTTTAGAAAACGTGAATTATTCTTGAGTTGTTGAAGTACATTCTCACCATATTCTATGGAGAAATATGTCACCTACATATGATCAGAATCCTAGAGTGTTCCCAATGCAATGTCCATTGTACTAATGAACTCTAATTATTAGGAAACATACCACGAATTGCATATTGAGTATCATATGTTTCTAGCAACTAACACCCACTGAAAACCGATATATACCACTAATGATGGTAGCCAATATCGGTTCGAATATACTAATTTAAATAATTATTGAACTGTTTCATACGTTTCTGTTTGTTAGTTGATCATAATTAAAACATGTTCTGAGAAATCACTTCGTTTTACTAGCAAAAAAGGGACACACTTTTGCGATTGCAGTTTTGAGGTATTATTCCATCTTCTGACAACTGAAAACTCCACGAAAAGTACAGAATAAAAGTATTATAAAATTTCGGCACACTAAAAGGAAGCGCTTAACATAAGTTATTTGAATGAAATTAAATAAATTTGAAGAATATATAGAAAATAATCGAATGAATATTTTTCATAGAAATAAACTTAAGCACCTCTACAAAATAATAATTAATATTAGTCAATAATAAATTATGTCTTAGAAAAACTATTTGAGTTTAATGGCAACTGGAAAAATCAACTATTAAGCAGAATTTCGAACTAGGAAAAACTCTTAATAACAAACCGGCATCCAGCAAATATTGGATATTAGTTCAATTTCCCATATGTTTTCAAATAGAAACAGTACTGCTAAGATATTATTTGTTATTAACTATTATAAATAATAATTTTGTAGAAGTTGCAAATTCTTACGGCTTAAATTTAATGAAAAATGTGTTGCAACACATGTGCGGCGTTCACCACTAGAACTGGCGTTGTTGCACCCAATTGCAGGTAATCTGTCCAAGAGGTGAATGGATAAGAATAAGATCTGACCTAGCTAAAGGACAAGCAGATGACGCGTTGGATTCTTAGTGGCTTCTGGAATCGAGTTGAACTCTTCTTGGCGACTGTTAACCTTCAAAGGTTCCGTATGGTAACAAGACTACCACGGAAAGGCTGTGACCTGTCGGCCACATATTAATAATTATATGGAATTATTCTTACTCCTATCTGCCCAACTATGGTTGGACTCGTGAAGGTAGTGGTCGAAAGCATGCTAGGATAAAAGGAATCGTGGTTCTCGGAACTGGGCTGTTCGGGCTGATCCTGGTGAGTTGGACTCAAATCGGGATCGATTTGGGTCTCCCGCGGTCGTCCCGGGATCTTAAGCTTTCGACTGAGTGGTGAATACGTCCTTTATACGTATGAGTTTCGTCCCACACAACTCGGACATTGACCCTGCAGAGACAAGGTGAAAGAGAGTAAGGAGAAGTATGTTTTGGGTGTGTTTGTTGACTTCAAGGGTGTCTTTGACAATCTCCAGTGGGGGTACGCTTTGGAGTATTTGAATGGCGTAGGGTGTAATAGTATGGCACTGTGGTCTAGTTACTTGAGTGAAAGAGAGGAAAAAGTGATTCGTAAGCATGATTCGGTTGTGAGAATGATAATGAGAGGATGTCCGCAGGGCTAAAGTATGGAACATACTATGAATGGGATGTTAGAAGAGCTTGAAAGGAAAGGATGTGAGGTGGTTAGGAATGTGGACGTGCTCATCCTTGTGAAAAGGAATAATCGGCCACTTTCTAAGAGAGGGAAACGTACAATATGAATGTGTTGAGTAATTGGGCTGCTTAAGCAGGTGTATGTATATCAGAAAGCAAGAATGTATATATATTGATGAAACGGAGACTGGCTGTGAACAGGCCTCCTAATATGCAGTTGAATGGCTTGGCTATTCAATACCCTAGGATTGTGAAAACCTGAGAGTGAGAGTGGAGGAGGGATACAGATTTTGTGGTCACTCCTCCGATGTGCGGAAGAAATTGGTGAGCCTGGTGGGATTCTTGAGGAGATTCTTGTGGCCTGATTGGGGACTGCAGAGAAAGACGATGGGTGTGATATATGATGGCATGTTTGAAGCGAGCACCAAGTATGGAGTAAATGTGGGGTATGAATTCATGAAGTAAAGCTATACGAGAAAGGATTTGAATGGATGTCAGAGAGTGGTTAAGCATACATATTTAAGAGTGTATTGGACGGTATCTACGGATGCCATGAATGTTTTTATGAGCGTCTCTTAATGGAATCTTGTGGGCAAAGATGTGGGTGTGCAGTAAAAACTGAAGGAGAGTTCGACTGCGAGTGAGAAGTCAAAGGTATCAAAACCTTTTTATTATTATTATTTATTTTCACCACTCAGTTTTCTGAGCATTAATTTCCTTAACTGAGCAGCACTAAGTGCACAACGTGCACCTAGGGTGTTGCTTCAGCGTCCGGATGTTAGGTAAGTATTAAAGTAATTTGCATACTATACGAGTCGTACTCATGACCACTGCCTTTTACATTTGTAGAAGATTATGCTTTCCAGGAACTTCCTTCATAATGTTGGTGGTGACTTTGGAGATGAGTCATGTTGCGCCAATAATGACGGGAATTCTTTTGCCTTCAGGTTTCACATGCGTTGTACCTCGATTTACAGATTTCTATATTTAAGCATATTTTCAGCTTCCTTTTGTGTTATGTTGTAGTCAGAGGGGATGGCGACGTCTATGATCAAACAATGTTTTTTTTCTTGTCTTTCACTATTAGGCCTGGCTTGTTTCAAGTTATTTTTCTATCTGTATGTACTTGTGTGTCCCATATGATTCTAAAATCCTCAGTATCTACTACAGGGTCCAGGGTGTGCTGGTACCATTTACTGTTTACGTCTCTATTGTAATGACTGCAGATGTTCCAGTGGAGCTGTCTGACTACTGTGTTGTGTCTCTCAAGATATTCATGCTTTGCAAGTATGGGAAATCTTTAGTTCGCTGAACCAAAGGAAGCAATCTCAAAAAGTTTTTCAGGTTCAGTTTTTATCCCAGTTAGTACAGATGTTAAATATCTTTGTAATTAGATCTAATGAGAAATTTGGATTTGGACCGCAAAGATTTGAAAAATTTGTAATTACCAAAGTTACAACTTGATTTTATATTTCGTATGGCCAATAACTTGCTTTGATAGATGAATTACAGTTGATCTCAACTCATTGTCATTAATACTTCGATATCACTTATCCTCGATTTTACGTATCTAATAAAACAAAAATTTTCGGTCCTTGGAGATTGAATCCAGGAATTTAAATACATTGTTTAATGAATTATAAAATTTTAATTTCACTACCTCAAGTTTAAAACATGATTCCAACATTCCGTTTATATCCTCTACTTTCAGTTCATTTCTATCTATATCAAAATTTGAGATTATCAGTCTGTTCCCCTTCGAAACTAAAGTTGCTAGACTTTCATATAAAGAATAATTCACACCATGTTGGCTATTCCGCTGAATTAGAAATGTCGTCTAACTCATATTTCAGCAGGCAACATATTTTCATCAGTCGCTTCATGATATTCCACATAAAATACGCTGGATAGTTTAATTTTCCCTGCTGCTTGTATGAATATGGAACTCCCGGTGACATGGAACTTCTACAACTTTTAATTTGTTTACAGAAAACTTAAAACAACGTTCCGGTGCATCCCAACACTTTAATGAAGTTATATAGGTCATATAAAACAATGTACTGGCATAATTTGAAAATTTTATCAGGAATTGAATCAACAAAGTACCCTTGAGCTGTCAACTTCATGTTGATACAGCACGAATTTATGTGGGACTAGACAGCATTCCGGATTGCATACTTGAGTTTGAATCACGTCCGCTGGAATGAATTGAAAATGGAAAGAAGTAATAATTTTGGGTGTTGAAGACCAGATTTTTCTTGTTTGTGTATAGATAGTGACAACTGAGTTGAATTTTCTGTTAAAACTTCCCTAATCTATTTTGACAGATTATTACCTACTATATGTACCTGTATTTTTTGGATTATAAAATAAATACGTTATTTTTTACCAATTTCATAATTATATATATATAGTAATATCATATAGCTAATAATCATAACAGAAATTCATTGCTCATAGCAAGAAGCTGTCGACCCACAGTCCTACAGTTGTTATTCCTCTAAATAACTTAATTTTCACTGTCATCATACGAAGCAGCTTTCAATACATTTCAAATAAAGTGAATTGTTTCAATCGTTATGATTTGGTGGTTAACCATAATTTAAAATAGCAAAAAAACTTTTTGGGAGAAAAATATAGTACTTTCTGAAAATCTATTCAAATCTTCACTATTTTCAAAACGAACAATCCTTTCATTTTGTAAATTATTATCTTAAGTTAACATCTTGAACTTACTCTAAAAATTACACAACACTTCTTATATAACTAAAAACTTGAAGAAAGTGGCGGTATAACGAACTATCAATTTTCGGAAATAAGGATGAGAAAATTATTGTAAAAAGAGGATATAAATAACCATCAATTCACAGAAATACCGATTAAGTAAAATATGCGAAAAGAGGATATAAATAACCATAAAATATATTGGATACCAATCTATTGATCATACTGTGAAATGATCAAAATGGCTGCAGTAGCATCATCAGGTAGGTTTATATTTTGAATAACAAAATGAAAAGGTAGGTTTACATTTTGTTATTCAAAATGTAATCCTTGTGCGAAACAATTATTGTAAAAATTACAATAAAATTGTGAAGATCAGAATAAACTTATTTGAATATTATTTAATATGGATTTTCACCAAGTAAGGACTGATTCAATTCAACAATTCAAAATTCAATAACTAAGTTTCTCTTTTGAGAGGCGCTGGAAGTCTTGAAAAATGCATAAAATTTTAAGAAACATGAAGGTACTCCATAAGTGAGGTATCTTCAGATAAAAAAATTACTAACATTCCTATAGACCGAGACATTTGTTTTGCTGAAAAATTTTTGATTAACAAATTTCGGTCCGAAGAATGCAGAATACAAATTAAAACACGATACATTTTCCAAGATAACATATAAAAAATTGTTCCTCCATGTTCTTCAATCAATCTCAAATTATGCAGCATAAATATCATCAACATACAATAACTTCTGGAAAAATAACAGCGTTCTGAATCTTCCAAAAGCAACGCCTTAGCTAACAAATGAGGTTAACTGAATTATATAAAAGTCGCTGTGTTCAATACACTGTAGTTAAGCCACGGTGTAACTCGATGTCACTTTCAGGATTCCTTTAAAGAACTGCTGAAGACATGAAGAACAAAATCTCTCAAGTAAAAATGTCTTAACTATATACAGAAATAAGAGTATATTTATTGATTTCAAACTTGAAAAAGGTGATATTGAATTTAAGTATGAAAATAGAAATTTCTCTCATCATTTCACATTCAAATAAAATAATAAAAATAGTTTTTTTCTTGATAGAAGAATCATTACAAAATTTTGAATGTCATACAGATTTATTCTGTTAACCTCCTAGAAACTTTAAATTCAAAAAAATTTTTTAGTCGAAAACTTTTAGAATTAAATGAAATAAATGTCTTAGAAACACTGTTTCGATTTAGTAGACATATAGAATTAACACTCATTACACAGTGCCAAAAGGGAAATAATAGAATTGAAATAAATATAAATTAATAATTAAAATTACTGAATAAATACTTGAAGGATACAAAATTTTGTTTCGAACCTTGTTTTATGAAAATCAAATTTGTTTCCAAAAATGCAAAATCATAACCTCAAAAACTTCAAAAACAACTTACTCCAAACAAGTTCTTTCAAAAAAATTCAAAAATCATGCAGAGCATCTTCAAGAAGCAATTTAGAATTTCCACAACGGAAAATTCATCAGCCCTACTTCATACTTAAAAAATAAAAATAATTAACAAAGAATATTTTACCAGACAAGTTGAGTGTATTCATCTGAACAAAACACTAGAACTTTTAAAAATCCATCGTATTCTATGTTTGTCACTGAAATAGCACAAAGCGTGTAAGGTATTTTATGGACTCCGTTAAAAACAAATGATAATATGTATAAGTGCAAACCAAAATTTATATTTATTATATATACAATAAAATAATATATTTTATCATTTGGTTTTAACGGAGTCCATAAAATACCTTACAAGCTTTGCGTATTTCCTGTGAGGATTATAGAGTACGTAAGATTTTAAAAAGTTCACTACATTCTAGTGTTTTTTGATGAATACACTCAGCTTGTTTGGTAAGATATTTTTTGTTAATTATTTTTATTTTTTAAATATGGAGTAGGGCTGCTGAGTTTTCCGTTGTGGAAATTCACAATTGCCTTTTGAAGATGTTCTGCATATTTTAGGGATTTTTGTGATGGAACTTAGTTGGAGCAAGTTGTTTCTGAAGAAGTTTTTGAGGTTAGGTTTAGAATTTTTGATTTGGTTTTTCTTAAACAAGGTACGAAACAAAATTTTGTATCCATCAAGTATTTTTTCAGTAATTTTATATTTCACTGAATTCTTTTATGCCCTTTGGTACTGTGAAATGAGTGTTTATTCTATATGTCTACTGAATTGAAGCAGTGTTCCTAAAACATTAATTTAATTTAATTCTAAGAGTTTTTGCATAAAACGTTTTCTTGGAATTAAAATTTGAAGGATGTTAACAGAATATATATGTATGATATTTAAGAAAATTTAAATTAATATTGCCTTAGGAAACTCAGTTTCTATTTTGAGCTTCACTGAAAAATATATGAAATAGATTATTTAATGTAGTCTTGAAATATGTTATATTTCAATCAGTATTTTGCATTTGTCAAGCCAAAATTCCTTAATCTGAAGTTGTTCACAGCGAAGCAATTGTCTTGAATGAAGGAAATTATTTTTTATCGATTTTTTCGTTTTATTCCATTGTCTATCAAAATAGAAACTTCTTTTCTGAGGTAATATAAATTGAATTTTTTATTTATGTAAAGGTTACAGAATTTTTTGTTTTCATATATGATTCGAATATCAGCTTTATCTAGTATACACTCAATGAATTTATTTTTATTTTGTTACTTCCTCTCCTCTCTTTTCATTATTTCAAATAACGAAGGATCGATACAATTCTAGCGGTTGTGAAATTGAACTTTATTTAACGTTTCACAATTTTCCCACTAAAAACACAGCATAATTTTGAAACTGTCATCTGAATCGGAATTCAGTATACAACACTGTGAAGAGCGGAAAAGTCTCCTTAGACTAGGGTAGTTGGACACAAAAACCAAAGCCAGCTGACCAAGGAATGAGTAGAACATATGCAGATTGGATGCTTGAACAACAACGTTGGGATGACGATTTTTCACATCGAATTTTCTTTAGCGACGAAGCACATTTTCCACTCGGTGGCTATGTAAACAAGCAAAATTGTCCCATCTGCAGCAAATCCTCATATACATCCACAAAAAGTCAGTGTATGGTGTGCAGTTTCGTCTAGTGAAGTGATTGGCCTGTACTTCTTTGAAAATGAAGAAGGCGTCACTCAAACCATCAATTCTCATCGCTATAGTCGAATGATTACCGATTTTTATGGCCTGAAATAAATGATATGAAACTGACAGAGATCTGGTTCCAGCAAGATGGTGCAACAAGCCATACAAGAAGACCCGTTTTGGCTTTATCGCAAGAAAAATTCCCATAGCGCGTAATTTCTCGTTTCAGCGATGTGAATTGGCCACCAATATCAAGTGATTTATCGAATTTGGATTTTTTTGTGGGGTTATGCGAAGGATCGTGTTTATGCCGATAATCCCCAGACATTATATCATGACGTGATGGGGGATTGTCTTGACTAGGACCCTAGTTTCGTCCAGGCGAAATGGAGGGTGAAGTCTCGATGCCTAAAGTAACGCCATTCGCGCCAGTCACTGGACCTGTGTGGTGGAAGATCTCCGAATGGGGCCCTAGTTTTGTCGTTATGGAGAAATGGAGGGCTGAGTCGGTTGATCAACTCAGTGACAGAGAGTCTGTTGCAGCACAGGGCTTCTCCCTTAAAACTAGCGTACTCTACCCTATTGCAGTAAATCTCCGGATTTTTCTGTCCATTGGCCGAGTGCGTTATGTAGCATACTGCGGTACTTTGGGGGGGTGAATGCCCACAGGTGTTACTTGTACCACCTGGCCACCCGATTGGTGTTGGACTCGAGGGGGCAGTGGTTGGAAGTCTGCATGCTGGACTAGGGAGGTATTTCATTTAGCTGTTCGCAGACCCCCATGTTCGGGACATTCTCATGAAATGACTCAGGGTTTAGAGGAACTTGACGGTTCGACCAGCCTTGTCCTGAACCCGGATCAATGAGTAACATTTTAGAGTTTGTAGATCTCTATCACACTTTCTGTCTCTAGGGGCAGACTGTGGAGACTGCTGAGTAGTCACTTGGTGAAAGAGCCTTGCTCATATGCCAATTCGAAAACCTGGTAGAATTCACATAATCCCCAGACTACTGACGACCTGAAAACCAACATCCGTCAAGTTATTGGTGAGATATTGCCCGAAATGTGCCGGCGAGCCATCGGAAATTTCCTCACAAGGATCGAGTCCTGTGAGAGATCACGCAGAGGACATTTAAATGATGTTGTATTCCACACATAATGGAAAGGTCCAAGCATTATATTGAAATAAAAATTTGATCGATATTCAAAATGAAAAATTGTTTTATTTACGTTTACTTTCGGAAGCACAAAATGGATAACTCTGTATAACAATATGTGAAATATTTTTCAGTGTCTGGGAAAAAATGTTTTCGCTTAACTACATAAACGTATTAATATAAATGTATAAACATAACCAGGTAACAATTTTATTTCACGCAGTTTTTATGTTTCACATTTTAAATTGTGAAACATTGAAACTGTGTAAATTATTTCGAATAAAATTGTTATAATGATTCACCCAAAGCCAACCACATACTCCATTCATTTTAATCCGTTAATTATAGATAATATACGTGATAAAATAAATAACAAGAAAGCAATATCACTTGTATATCCAAAATTTCAAACTTAAAACGAAACAAAAATTATTTCATTAATAGAATAATAAGGAACGGTTTTTTACTTGATAGGATTATTACACAATTTGAATATCAAAACAGATTTAATCTGTTGGTCTTCTACAATTTTAATTTAAAAAAATTTACTGAAGAAACTTTAAGAATTAAATTAATGTCTCATGAGGACTGCTCATATTCAATAGACGTATAAAATCGAAATTCATCATACAATGTCAAATGGAATTAAGAAAAACCAAAGAATATAAATTGTCAATTAAAATTAAAATATAAACAAATGAAAATTTTCTGTTTCGTTCCAGGCATGCGTACTGAACTCTTCAGACAAACGTACGAAGCCCTGTTTGTTACAAAATGTATTGTTTTCTGATCCTATATTTATGAAAAATAACTCTTTCTCAAAAATATAAAACATAATTTCAAGAACTTCTTAAAAACAAATTTATTTGATATATTCAATATATTCAGATAAATAACTTCAGAAAATCTCAAAACATGTAGCACATCCTCAAAAAATAACTAAAATTATGATAAGATCAGTTCAACTTTACATATAAAAAATAATAAAACCCATTATACAATAAATAGACTTACCGAATGCAATCTTCAGAAATATATGATCTTTAGAAGCATGTACATATATGTATATATAATATTCACTCTATGTTCTATGCTCTCAAAAAATCATACAAAGCTTATAAGGCACTTTAATGGTCTTACTTAAAACTTTCAAATTTTATTTCATTAACTTACATAGGCCAAAAATCTGAAAAGATTGCTAGATATTTAAGGAAAAAAAATTATAACAACTCTTTTAAATCCATTAATTCTTAATGAAAATAATAAAGATGTCATTCCTAAAAACAAAAAATCAGGAGTTTACAAGTTAACATGCAGTGATTACCCGTGTGTATATGTAGAACAGACAGGCCAAACAAGGATACGAGAACATGAAAAATATTACATTAATAATAAACCGAATTCAACTTATGCCAACCACTTCTTAGAGACTGGACATAATTTTAATATGAACTATGAAATATTACATATCGAAAACAAAAGTCAGAACCTAAATCTGTTAGAAACTTTAGAGATCAATAGATATAATAAAAGACAAATTTTATTGAATGATCAAATAGATTTGAACAGATCCCCCCTACTTAATATTTTTCATTGATTGTAAACCATCTCTTTCCACCCCTCTATTTCTGTACTAGAGCTGTGTATTGAAGGTCATGTTTTGCAATGTATACCTCAGTTTTTATACTCACCTGATGAAGTCATGGTATGACGGAACAATTGTCGTGTAAATCAATAAAATAGCGGAAGTTAAGATTCGTTTTTTTTATACTCCATTCACGTTAATAATAAAGGTACGTACATGAACATACATATGCAGAAAAATATATTTTTCCAAAATTATATAAAATTCTCGAAATAAAGTATAATTAAAAGAAATCACACAATCAATTTTGAACTTACCAGACAGATCAAATCTAAACTATACCTAGTGTGGGTTATTCCCTATTTAAATTAAGAATATTTCATAGGCAACCAAACAAAGTAGAGTTCCATCTTCATTCCTGACAAAATTTATTTTGCGGATTCAATTTTGGAACCTTCATCTTAATATATTACTTTCCAATATTCCTTGGCGAATATGGATAATAGTATCTTTTGGGATACCAAAGTAGATATTTCCTTGGGAAATTGGATATTGTAGTGGCAACTTCAGGTAATCAGGAGAGCATTTTTTGAGGTCATAGAGCGTCCTCCGTAACCGCTTATTGAATTTTTCAAGTCCAAACTTCATTTGCTATTCATGGTCCCTTGACGGAACATCAAAAGCCAATAGATAAAGTTTCACTTCGAACAACTCGGGCAATTTCCAGTCAGTCGAACTTTCACAGGATAATATAACAAACCCTCTATGCCTTCTGATAATTACTGAATCGCTCTTTTTCCAGTTCAAGCAAAATAGAGGACCGTGCGAGAAACTGGTCGTTTGGAAAATAAATTTTAGCTACTATACGCCGTAAGAAGAATTAGCAATCAGGCGATGTTTGCGAATGAAAAAAATCCAATCACCGCTCGCAGAGCTTGAAGCACACATTCAATTAATTCGAGGATAATTGGGTTTTCATTTGTAGCGGTGCCATTATTTACGCTCCACGAAGAATTTTCCACCGGTGACGAATGGCTCCAGAACTTTAGCGTTCCTCTTCGTAGGAACTCATAACTTTCACGTCATGCCAGTCGATATTTTCCAGAGGAACGACAGACTCTCTCCTTTCTCGTGAACCTTATATTGCTGTATTATTTCAGTTTCAATTTTTCCATCATGGGGAGTTATTTAAAACGGAAAGCGAAAACTATAATATGAGATCTATGTAAGTATCGGGTGTTTTTTTCAAAGTGATAGAACTTTCGATAGGGATAACTGTGATTTGACAGAAGGTAGAAGCTATGTTGTTTTGACATTTCTGTTCAGTAAGCACTGACAAATTATCATGGAAAGACTCACGTCGCAACAACGTTTACAAATTGTTGAAATTTATTTTCAAAATCAGTATTCTATTCACCAAACTTATAGAACACTTCGTAAAATTTATGGTCTACATAATCGTCCATCAGAGCAGCTTATTCGTCGAACTATCGATAGATTTCGGAAAACATTTTCTCTACGCGATACAACAACAAGACAAACAACTGTACGTACAGAAGAAAATATCGCTGCTGTAAGTCATAGTGTTAATGATAATCCAGATTTGTCTATTCGT
This sequence comes from Megalocaria dilatata, assembly GCA_034642435.1. Classification (NCBI taxonomy): domain Eukaryota; kingdom Metazoa; phylum Arthropoda; class Insecta; order Coleoptera; family Coccinellidae; genus Megalocaria; species Megalocaria dilatata. The sequence goes on along the minus strand of CM067863.1, from coordinate 18,490,514 downwards.
CGACGTTCACAACAAATTGGACTCTGTGCATCCACTACATGGAAAATTTTGCATAAAGATCTGAGTCTACACCCATACAAGATCCAACTGGTTCAAGAACTAGAGCCAATTGACCATAATAAGCGTCGTTTGTTTGCTGATTGGGCCCTAAAACAGCTTGAAGTTGATAGAATTTGTTATCGTTAAATTGTGTTTAGTGTTGAAGCCCATTTCTGGTTAAACGGCTATATAAACAAGCGGAATTGCCGTATATGGAGTGAAAACAATCCTCAAGAAGTTCTTCAGGTTCCATTCCATTCTGAAAAATGTACTCACTGTATGGTGTGCTTTACACGCTGGAGGCATCATCGGTCCTTATTTCTTTAAAAAGGATGCTGGAGCTAATGTTACAGTGAAAGGTGCTCGTTACAGATCGCTGATTAATGATTATTTGTTTTAAAATTTGAATGGTATCGACCAAAAAGTGTTTTGGCTTCAACAAGATGGTGCTACACCTCATGCTGTTACCGTAACAATTGATTTATTGAAAGAAAGATTTAGCGATAACATTAATTCGAGAAATGGTCCAATTAATTGGCCTTCAAGATCATGCGACATAACTCCACTGGATTATTTTCTTTGGGGTTATGTCAAGTCATTGGTTTTTGCTGATACACCATAAACAATAGACGCTGTGGAAGCCAACATAACTCGTGTTATTGACAAAATAAATCCTGAATTACTCGAAAAAGTGGTCAAAAGTTGGTCTGGTCGAATGCGGTTCCTCAGAGTTAATCGTGGTGGACATATGCCGGAAATAATTTTCAAAACATAAATGTCATAAAATTATCTTTCAAATAAAAAAAAATTGGCTTCAATCTTAATTTAAATGTGTTGTATTTCAATTTGAAGTTCTATCACTCTAAAAAAGACTTATACACTGAATAGTACAAAATTTGTGATTCGTTTACAGTCAAATAGATAAAAGTTATGAATGTTTGATTGATTCGGTCTTTACTTGGTAGAAACTCATTCTAATAAAAAAATATATAAGACAGTATTTTAGTTTCCACAAAAATATTTACAGTAAAACAATTGCTTCACCACGATGTAGCTTCTTCAGATATCTACATTCTACTGGCTGATGGTGTGTAGTATAACAGAGTTTCAACACAGTTGAGTACGTGACAAAATAATGGAAAACAGCTGGAGCCTTTAGAACCATCTTAGTACTTACATGAAAAACAATAATGATCGAACAAATAAAGAAGATAAATCTGGAGTCTACAAGTTGACTTGCAACGATTGCCCTTTAGTATTGGGTGTTTTTTCAGAGTGATATAACTTTAAATTGAAATGAAACACATTTAAATTAAGATTGAAGCCAAATTTTTTTTTGATTGAAAGATAATTTTATGAAATTTATGTTTTAAAAATAATTTCTGGCATATGTCCACCACGACTAGCTCTGAGGAACCGCATTCGATCAGTCCAATTTTGGACCATTTTTTCGAGTAATTCAGGCCTTATTGCATCAATAACACGAGTTATGTTGGCTTCCAAAGCGTCTATTGTTTCTGGTTTATCAGCATAAACCAATGACTTGACATAGCCCGAAAGACAATAATCCAGTGGAGTTATGTCGCATGATCTTGCAGGCCAATTAATTCGAAATAATGTTATCGCCAAATCTTTCTTTCAATAAATCAATTGTTACGGTAGCAGCATGAGGTGTAGCACCATCTTGTTGGGACCAAAACACTTCTGGGTCGATACTTTTAAAATTTTGAAACAAATTATTATTGATCATCGATCTGTAACGAGCACCATTCACTGTAACATTAGCTCCAGCATCGTTTTTAAATAAATATGGACCGATGATGCCTCCAGCGTGTAAAACACACCATACAGTGCATTGTTCAGGGTGCAATGGAACCTGCAGACCTTCTTGAGAATTGTTTTCACTTCATATACGGTAATTTTGCTTGTTTACATAGCCGTTCAACTAGAAATGAGCTTTATCACTAAACGCAATTTTACGATAAAAAAGTGGATCAACTTCAAGCTGTTCTAGGGCCCAATCAGCAAAGAAAAAACGCTTATTATGGTCAAGTGGCTTTGGTTCTTGAACCAGATCTTGTGGAGGGGAAATCCTTTGTGGGGTGACTGTTAAAGGTTTTCATGTGTCGAGCGGGCGTTTGCTGTCATTGCGTTTGTTGAGGCAGTTTGGTCTCTTCTCAATGTCGAGAACTTCAAGAGTAATGCCAGTTGTTAGCATTTTTTTCATTGCAATAGTTTTGCAACTATCAAAGTCAATTTTGTGACCTGTATCTGCCTAATGTTTGAATAGAACAGAGGATGGGGTCTTCGGGTCACCTACACATCGTCTTGCCAAATATTTAGCATCCACACTCCACTCCAACCTCTATCTGAAGAATCCTCATCCCACGTGAGAAATTCTTTCCATTTTTCGGAAAATCAATCCGACTCTTATCTGTTATACTTTTACATTGTCTTTATTTCCATTGAAGGTGGAATACGCGCCAGTATTGTTTGGAGTCCCTTCTATGAATGCCATAAGATGAAGCTTGAAGTTGTACAGAGAAATTTTTTGAAGTTTTTACCATCCAAAACTGATGGCGTACATCCATCTGTACAGTCTGTTAGCATCTATTTTTTAAGCTTATAAAGGGTCTTTCAGTGGGAACGCCCCATTTTTAAAATTACATTATTTGCAATAATTTTCAGATAAATAATGTGTTTTATTTGCAAAACAAAATGGGGCGCTGTTTATGAAAGACCCGTCATAAATATATTATATTCTTGCATAAATGTACGCGCATTTTTCAATACCAATTTCCATATTTATTTCCTTATTCAACTCTGATGATCTCAAGTTGGTTCTGTAGTTCGCGTTCGATAATATTATCATTATACTTCAGCGCAAAACGACCCAGCTAGGGTGTACAGACGCTCAAATGGCTAAGTAAAGAGTGATTCATTTAGAGGTACCTTTTGTGGTGGGGATTTAATTGCAGATTGCGCATGCCTCGTATTAACTGAAGTGCCATTTCTGTTCAGTAGTGTTTGAAAATTCATAATGTGAAGACTTAGCAACTTATGGTCCACATAATCGGCCTACCGAACGCACGATTAGCTCTACAATCCGTAAGTTTGAGACCCAATTTTCATTATTATATAATACTCGACCAAATAGACCACACCCAGCACGTAGTGAAGAAAATATAGGGGCGGTAGCAGAGTGTGTACGCAAAGACCGTTAAGTGTCGATTCGTCGCCGTTCTCAACAGCTTGGCCTATGATATTCAACAACTTGGCATATTTTTCATAAGGATCTTTCTTTAAAAGTTTACAAAATTTAACTAGTGCAAGAACTGAAACAGACCAACCTTCCGAGTCGTTTCCGTTTTAGTCGTTGTTCTCTTTACAAGCTTTGGACCAACGAATTGATCGGATAGATCATGTGATATCACACCTCTCGACTTATTCCTTTGGAGCTTTGTGAAGTCCAAAGTCTTTATGGATAAGCCGGCGACAATTGAGGCATTGAAGGCCAATATTACTCGTGTTACTGGACAAATACCACTGGAAATACTCAGATGCGTAACTGAAAATTGGAACTTCTGAATGGATGTTGTTAATTGTAGTCGCGACAACATTTGAAAGAAATTATCTTTAAAAAATAATTGTAAAGAATGGTCGTTTTGTGCAAGAATAAAGATTATAAAATAAAATTGCCTCTATTCATTTTTTTCATAAAAAAATATATGCCTCTAAATGAATCACCGGATACAAGTCCTCGGAAGCTATCTACCAATTTAACCCAAAAAACATATAACATGATTCATTATTTGATGCGAATCCAGATAATGGTTAAATTTGTACTAACCAGAGCATAGCACCATGACGAATTCCACGTGTTACATATTTTCATATTTTTTTACCGATTCCAGTATTCAGAGAATTGATTGAAACTCCCCGATTCAAAAAACAAAATATGATACTGGAATCCAGATCAAAGCGATACGTAAAGAGCGAATTTCAATTAGAACTGACGGACGTACATAGACGAAAATTGTTAACTTCTGACGGCAGCAAGCCGGTTGGCATAATGAAATTACTCGGGGTAACAGGTGCGTGAGTCAAATTACAATTATAATTCGATGGGGTGGACGAAGCCGACTTTTCGATGAAAGTGGGGACGTCATCATTGCATTTTGAATATGAATTAAATGGGATCAATCGTAACTCTCGTGGGTTAATCTTTGATATTGAATTCATTCAATCGGTTTTTTTCATGATGAAAATCCATTATTACGGTGGAATATAATTAAATCATTAACACTCGTTTCACTAGGACTGTCTTCTCCTTGAATATACTGCTCCACAAAAGTTACGGAAGTTCACTAACTCTGAATCAATTTTAAACGATTTATTCATGAATCCTTGTCTACTAAAAGCAATGCATAGAAAAAATCATCTTTACCTGCAGTTGAGAAAACATCCCAAGAACGAAATTTTGAAAGCTGAATATACTTATTATAGTAATCAAATTCAAATATTAATGAACAGTTCAAAGAGAACCTATATTCAGAAAATGGTCAATACTAGTCAATGCGAATCAAAGACAGTATGGAGATACAAACGGAGATAAGGCGAATAAGGTATGAAGGAATTCAATTTGGAGATGAGCACGAAATAGCAAATATATTTAATAAACACTACAGTAGTATAGGAAAAACTTCTGCCGATAAAATAGACTGTTCACGAGAATATAAAGATGTTGATATTAGCCAATGTAATTCTTTCAACTTAGTCCCTGTTGACCTTTCAGAAATACAGGAAATCATAGGGCAGCTCAAATCCGGAACGTCAGCAGGTCACAATTCCATAAAATCTGAAACATTAAATGAAATCAGATCACAAATTTCGACACCACTAGCATATTTGATAAACAACTGTTTCCAAAACGGATGCTTGCCGGATAAATTAAAACTAGGCATTATTAAACCACTTCACAAGAGCGGAGACCATACACCATCGACAAAAAACAACATGGATTTATTGAAGGACAGAGGATGCGATAAGAGAACTGACAGGAAATTATATGAGTGTTTAGATGAAAAAATTCCTTCCCTCTGTATATTTGTAGATTTATGTAAGGCATTTGATACGGTGTGTCATATTTGTCTATTGAAAAAGTTGAAAAAATACGGATTGAGAGGACCCATATATAAACTACTGATCTATCTAATAGGAAACAGGTTGTTGAGATCAGGGAATCCAGAAGTTCAGAGCGCGTTATTACATATGGAGTACCACAGGGTACCGTGCTTGGACCGATTAAGTTTCTTATTTATATAAAGAGTCTGTTAAAAATTAAAGAAACAGAGGACGCCATTTGTTTTGCAGACGGTGAGGTGATTCAACATAGAGGAAATTCTTGGAGAGGAAAAGGTGCAAATAAAATTTTCAAAAATTTAAAAGTGGCTGAAAAATAATAAACTCACCCTGAATCTAAATAAGACAAAATTTATGGACCTTAGGAAACCTAATAATAGAAAATGAGACATCGATAGCAGAAACAAGAGATATTGAATATTTGGGAATTACGATTGATCAAGCAGTTAAGATGGGATAATTACATGAAAAATCTTGTGAACAAAATAAGAGGCTTGGTTTTCAAATTCAGATACTTACGTTGACATCTAAACATAACCAAATATTTGATAATATTCTACCAAGCCTTGGTGGAATCCCAAATCGGCTATGGGATAGTTGGATAGGGTTGTGCTATAAAACCCTTGGAGGTCATAGATAATTGGCTTTTAAAAATAATTAATTCATCCAAAGGAACGTAATTTTTCGAGTCAGCAGTTATTTGAAGTAGCAGATGTGCAAGCTGTCAGATAATTATATGCTGGGAAAATCCAGTCATTGACCTTTCCATTTTACGTTGTGCAACCTTCAGTTTTTTGCGAATGTCTTTGTTAAGGTGCGTGTTTCCGCGCCATAGGTGAGCACTGGTAGAACGCATTGATCGAAAACTTTTCTTTTTTGACAGATGGGTAAGTCACTCTTGAAGACGTGTTTCAACCTTCCGTAGGCTGCCCATCCAAGGCTGATCCTTCTATGCATCTCACATGTCTGGTTATCTCTAGATATTCTAATCTCGTGTCCCAGGTAGGTGTATTTTTCGACCCATTTCATTTCTGTGCTATCGATGTTTAGGCCTTCGCTCATGACAAGATTTGTTATGATCTTTGTTTTGGAAAGGTTCATTTTCAGACCGACCCCGGAGCATGCCACCTCTAATTCATGGAGCATTTGTTTCGCCTCTCCTAAATCGTCAGTTGTTAGGACAATATCGTCCGTGAAACGGAGGTGGCTAAGCTTCTGTCCGTCTATGTTTATTCCTTTTGTATCCCAATCAAGTGTTTTGAAGGCATGTTCCAGGACTGTGATGAATAATTCAGAATAATTCATACAACACTAACAACACCTAATTCGAAAACAGGCAATGTTTCTCAACTTTTACCTCTTTATACTCTATCTGGACTATGTATACTCGGTCTCCTCTCAGTGATTTCTCTACGCGATCTCTTCCTCTCGTCTAAACTTTCGCTATCAGTTCTTTTCGCGATCGCTGACTCTCGACTGAATGTTCGATTTCAGCTCTTTTCGCGAATTGCCCCTAGAGTTCTTCTTCGATCTCAAACCCCGGCTGCACCTCACCTTAAGTCGGAGGCGTACACAGCCACGCTCGACTTAAAATTATTGAATGACTCTCCGATACTCTATCAATCAGGGCGAGAAATAGAACAATGGGGATGAATCTCAAGATACCCCATCGAAGATATGTTTTTCAGATAACCGTTGAAATTTTTGGGTTCAGCAATAAATCACTATTCTGTACGACAGTTGAACTTTCTATGGTAACATGTACCATTTCGACATATTTTGAAGCCACATGTCGAATACTGACTACAGGGAAGTGCTTTAGCCACAAAAGTCGCCATAATAGAGACTTTATCCCAACAATTGATCAACCAAGTACTTCAATAACTCTGGTCTAAAGCCACCCATACACGAAAATGTTATCCATAAATTATCTACGCATTATTCTCAAAGTAGAAACTCAATTTTTACGCTCTAGTAATTAAATTTCTACATATATGAAGAAGAAAACCTACAAAGTTATCAACTGCCTTAGTGACAACGCAAGTAAATGCGTAGGATTGTGGTATTTGCTAATCCAATCCTATGGGTTCGAATCCAGAAGACGAGTTGCTAGAATTTTTGCAATTTCTGCATATTAAGTTTTAATGAATGATCCGGAAAATTAAATAAGAGTGCAAGTTTCATCTTATTTTCCGAATATTTTCGAGACTACAAATCCGATCGATATAGAATTTGGTGTTTACAAGTAGACCAACAACGTGCATGTCTCTGCTAAACTTTGTCAGAATCAGATGATACAAAAAAAATGGAAACAGAGCAGCATTAAGCACTACCGGAACCATAGCAACAGACAGAGTTTGAATTTAGCATGTCGATGTAAAATAACGACAAGAAGGCTAATGCAAAATTTCGCGAGGATCGTGGAAACAAGCGGACGAAATTTCCTGACTTCACTTCAGGGCTCTTCAAAAAATTTTGTATTTATTATTTTATTTGATTTAAAAAACAGAACGTTTCTATTAACATGCCAATTACATCGAAAATGTCGGGTAAAAAGAAGTGTGAGGTTTACATTAAGTTGGACAACGAGGAAAGAAGTTTTATAAGACGACAATTTCCAACTATGCAAATCTCGACAACTTTTGTGAGAATTGCTTAGATAATACTACGATCCGCGCATTCCTTATTTGATCAAATTTCAGTTGAATTTCTGAACGGAATCCAAGTAATTTGCACATAACCCATAATCTAAAACTGAACGTGGGGCATTCTTTCTGAGTAAACTGTGGGAGTTTTAGGGTGCACTCACACGATATAAATAATTCACTAATTTATATCCACATATACTCTTGGCAGAACGCTTTTAAATAATGATATATAACAGGAATTCATTCGCATTTGTGACACGACAGGGTCGTAACTGAGGCACTCAAAAAAGGTAGGAAGAAAGCATCACATCGTGTTTCGGTGCTTTACACCAGTCGAGAATGACTGTGTGGATATTACATTCCGGAATATTTGCCCCATCTCTATTAAAATTTCAAAGCCGACCTGTTTTCAACCCCTCCTGATCACCCTGTGCATACCGAGCAATTTGGAAGGATGTCGGAAAATCTACAATCGAAACCTGAGGTGGATTATGAAAGCTGAAGAATTTCCACTCGACTACAGCTTAGCGAGAGAACGTTTAATGAGAAAATTTTAATGAAAAAAAAAAACTTGACGGCGTAAAACGAACCTGAATGTATGGAAAATGATTCAGAAAAATCTAATTTGTTTCCTCTTTTCCTGAAGACTTCCTATTTTTCTCCTGACTGCCTGAGACGTCACTCAGTTGCTGTGGGCGCAATTTTGCGGTTCTTTTGGCCAACAAACTCATATTATCGTAGAAGATTCCAGTTAGAAGATTAATTAAAATTATATTTCTTTTTACTGTATATCTCTCAGACATGCAACAAACATACATGTTGTTAGAACTCGAAATTTCAAAGTGAATTCTCGGCGTTCCTGTTCATGTAATCCTTTGTTTAATTGTAACCTTCAACCACTCCTTCTGAATGAAATAACCACTTATTGGTGGGCATATTTCTACCTACCCTGGTTCCTTCAGATTTAGCGGTAATCATCAAAAAATTAGTTAAATGATACACACACATATATATATATATATATATATATATATATATATATATATGTATATATATATATATATATATATATATATATATATATATATATATATATATAAAATAATAAGAAGCGGTTTTTTACTTGATAGATTACAAAATTTGAATATCAAAACAGATTTAATCTGTTAGTCTTCTACAATTTTAATTCTAAAAAATATATTCAAGAAACTTTTAGAATTAAATTAATGTCTTATAAGCACTGCTTATATTTAATAGACGTATAAAATCGAAATCAATATCAAATGGAATTAAAAAACCCAACAAATATAAATTGTAAATCAAAATAAGTAAATAAATAAATGTTTGTTTTTTTCGTTCCAAGCATGCGTACTGAACTCATCAGACAAGCGTACACAGCTCTGCTTTTGACAAAATGTTTTGTTTTCCGATCTTATATTTATGGAAACTAAATCTTTCTCAACAATATACATCATAATTTCAAGAACTTCTCAAGAACTTATACGTCTATTAAATAAAAGCAGTGCTCATAAGACATTAATTTAATTCTAAAAGTTTCTTGAATAAATTTTTTGAAATTAAAATTGTAGAAGACTAACAGATTGAATCTTTTTTGATATTCAAATTTTGTAATAATAAGTAGAAAACCACTTTTATTTTATATAAAATATATGATTATGAGGTTTTTGAATAAAGAAATTTATTATGCAGTGTCGAATATTTCAACTAAGATCATTAAAGTGCCTTATAAACTTTGTGAGATTTTGCTGGGAGCATAGAACATAGAGTACCTTGGATATTACATGTTCCTTGTTTGAATGTCAACAAACAGATATTCCTAGAGGTCGTTTTAAATGTGAAGTTGAACTGGTCTTATCTGAATTCTAATTATTTTTTGAGGACGTGCTACATGTTTTGAGAGTTTTTGAAGTAACTTATTTGAATATATTGAATATTTCAAATAAATTAGCTTTTGAGAACTTCTTAAAATTATATTGTATATTTTTCAGAAAGATTTAGTTTTCATAAATATAAGATCAGAGAACAAGACATTTTGTCACAAGCAGGGCTGTGCAAGCTTGTCTGATGAGTTCAGTACGCATGCTTGGAACGAAACAAACAAACATTCATTTTTTTATTAATTTTCATTGACAATTTATATTTGTTGGGTTTTTTTAATTCCATTTGATATTGTATAATGAGTTTCGATTTTATACGTCTATTAAATATAAACAGTGTTTATAAGACATTAATTTAACTCTAAAAGTTTTTTGAGTGAATCTTTTGAAATTAAAATTGTAGGAGACTAACAGATTGAATCTGTTTTGATATTCAAACACATATACAGGTTGAGATCTATTTATTGTCGTGATATCACGTGACCCGTTTAGTTAACAGAGTAACTTCTTCGAATATTTATAAACAACTAGTCTAAAATTTGGTTATATACTGTATATAAATATTGTCTGTTTTGACAATAAGAGAATAAGAGAGAATAACAATTTTTTATTACTTTTGGTAAAACCACTGGGTCCTTAGTTGAATCCAATAGAGATGATACAATTTGTTAATCAAAATCGTTTTTCTCTTTTATTAGATGTTCCGCATACAAATCCAAATAATTATTGAGAAAGGAACGTCGGTGTTCCTGTATTCTAGTATCGAAAGATTTTTCAGTTTGTCCAATATGAGTTTTTGAGATAGTACCACATGATAATCGGTAAACTCCTCACAAATGTGATATGTTCCTTTTAGATTTTGCGTTTCTCAAAGAAATTCCTAATGAGTTATTTGTTCTATGAAACGTCTGAGAAATGTGAGCGGTTCCTTTCAGGTTTTGCGCTTTTTAAAAAAATTCCTTATCAATTTCTTATTCTCTAAGACATTTTTATATCGACGATCTTGACGAATTTTTTATTTGTAAAGATAGTTGTCCATGAAAAGTGAGGGAATTGTATGCCGTTTCCCCGGGTTTCAGTATAGGATATATTTGTTTATTTAATAGCATTCTTATATTGGAAAAATAACATACAATTTCCTCACTTATTATGGAAAGCTATCATAACAAATAGAAAAATCCCCAATAACATAGATATAAACACGTCTCAAGAGATGCTGACAATATCGACAAATGGTGTGAATTATACCAGTTAGTGTATTGGCATGTGACCATAGCTCTTTCACCAAGTAACTTCTAGGCAGTCTCCAAAATCTGCCGCAAGAAGCGAAAACTATGATAAGGGTTACGCCTTATCATCGCGTATGGCGAGAACCACTCCGAAGAAATGAACTCACCAGTTTCCAGTTTCGGCTACAGTCCGAAAACCTACACTGTGACTGGTAGCAGCGAAGCACTATCCAACCTCTACTGGCTCTGCAGTGTCAGTACCCGAGTGTTTGGGACGCAATTCACACGCCGAAGGGGCTTCTTATCCACCCACCCGAACACAGTCCCATGAACCAGGATAGTCTCAAGATTGAGGCTTCAATTGATTCTGGTAGGAGCACCGTCAATCCAGCCTGTACGTCAAGACTCCTTAGTGTGAAACCCAAGATAGACCACAGATACGATAATATACTCAGTAATATACGTATTTTACGGTTACCCCAATAATCAGATAGTTCTTACATTGAGAATTGAATGAAACACCAAGATTAAAACTCACCCTTCAAGAAAAAATTATGAACAAATAACCACATGCTGTTTGCGCGTGTCTATGCCTGGTACTAATTTTGAAATTTAAACACAGATTTCCATTCAAGGGCTTGCAACAGATATGTCACTGAAGCATCTGAATTCTTATTCTCAACAATATGTACGTGAGTTTCAAATCTTTTCTATAATCCTTAAAATGGTCCAGTGGAAAAAATTTTTGCCTCTAAAAAAGATTACAATCTTGTTTGAATAATTATGTAAATTTGAGGCATAGACACGTGCAAATGGTTTGTGGTTTCTTGTTTTTTTTTTGAAAGGTTACTTCAAATCTTGCTGTTGTGATAAATTCTGAATGTTAGGGTTATCTGATGATTAGGTACAACCATGAAATACGTATAAAGGCTTTTTTTTAATTAATTGAGTATGAAGATTTCTGGATGCGGTGTTATGAGGGAGCTTCCAAACTCTTAGTTTCGGGAGGTAGGCATTTGGTTCCAACTGCCCCTGAACCCATCAGATTAGCAGTGGGGTCAAGTCTTTCAATGATGCCTGCGATCTTGTTCCATTTCAGAATGTCGGTTGTCGAAACGCTCGCACTCTACTTGAAGCCAGCGAGAACGGTGAGCTAGGTAATTCGCAGTTGAGACTAAAGTGGCCTACCTGCCCGTTGGGCCTATGGTCACTACCCCCATGGTGCGGGATTGGAATACGCCCAATCAGCACGCAAAACGAAACAGAAGTCCCTTTTTGCTTCCAGTTTAGACTGGTAGCTTCGAAGCACTATCCTACTTCTACAGTACCCGAGATGTTTTCAACACAATTCACACGCTGAAGGCGCTTCTTGCCCCTACCGTTCATTCGACCCCTTGGGGCCCAGACTCGTTCTAGACACCCCAGGTGATCCGAGGGTAATAGCAGAATATGCAAGAATATTGCATTCTGTCAAGAAAGTACCGGGAATTATCGATTTAAATCTGGCGGGGCAATGAGGCAGGTAAAATTTTTTTTTCCTAGGTTGGCACCACTGTCCTTAATTACTATGCCAAGCTTGAGCGGGATCTGTCAACTAGTGTGTTTGCAACAGCTGATTAAATCAGTCGATGTCAGAGTGCGTGCCGATTTTTACTATGGGTGATTACGTTGAGCCAAGAATTTGTTTAAAGTTTTGTGTTGCAAATGAATTTTCGTGTGCCGATGCATTGAAAATGTTGCAAAAGGCCTTTGGTGATAATGCTCTATCGAAAACTCGTGCATATCAGTGGTACAGAGCCTTCAAGGACGGTCGTGAAGTGGTCGCCCATCGACGGCTTCGATCGAAGATAACATCGATAAAATTAAGGAAAGGGTGCTGAAAAACCGTCGTACCAGCTTGAATGATCTTAAGATATCCCACGAGTCCGCACGTACGATTTTGATTGATATTTTGGGCATGAGAAAGGTGGCCGCACGACTCGTACCGAAAGACCTGAATTTTCTTCAAAAACGTCATCGCGAACAGGTTGCTTCAGACATGCTGGATCGCTGCAATTCCGATTCTACATTCATGGAACGCATTATAACTGGTGATGAGACCTGGGTCTACCAGTACGATATGCAAACAAGCCAGCAATCATCGGAATGGGTGGCAAAAAATGAGCCGAAACCGAAAAAACCACGCCAAAGCCGCTCGAAAATGAAGGTTATGCTCATTGTTTTCTTCGATATCCGTGGCGTGGTGCACTACGAATTCGTTCCAGAGGGTCAGACGGTAAACAAGGAGTATTACCTAGGCGTTATGAAACGTTTGCGTGAGCGTATCCGTAAGAAGCAGCCAAATTTGTGGGCGAACAACTCATGGATTTTGCATGACGATAACGCGCCTTTTCACCGAGCTACGATTGTGACTGACTTTCTCGCCAAAAACTCAACAAACGTGCTTCAGCAACCACCGTATTCGCCGGATTTGGCTCCCTGCGACTTTTTTCTCTTCCCAAAACTAAAATTGCCCCTTCGTGGCACCCGTTTTGAGTCGATTGAAGCCATAAAACGAAATTCGGCGCGAGAGCTAAAGTCCATCCCGGAAAGCGCCTATAAAAAATGTTTCGATAATTGGAAGTGCCGTTGGCATAGATGTATTGGAGCAAATGGAACCTATTTTGAAGGCGACCCAATAAATTTTGACGATTAAATGTAGAAATGTTGTTTTAATTGAAAATTCCCGGTACTTTCTTGACAGAGTAGTATATATGATGAAGGTTCTTCAGATTTCTGGTTCATTCAGACTCAAATTATTTTTTTATATAATTATTCAAGCAAGAGTGTAATCGCTTTTATAGTTAAAATATTTCTCAGTGAAACTTTTTGGGGATTATAGAAAAGATTTCAAACATGAGTTAAAATTTTCAAGAAGAAGAATTCAGGTGCTTTTGTGACATATCTGTTGATGACCTTGAAATGTGATTGTGTATTTCAATTTCAAAGTTATTATCAGGCATAGATTCGTGTAAACATCACTGGTGTTTTTCTTCAAAATTTTTTTTTGCAGGATAAATTTTAATCTTTTTATTGTGTTAACTCCTCAAAGTTACCTATCTGATGATTAGGAACAACCATGGCATACATACAAAGGTTCATATTTTCAATTGAGTATATTGTGGTATTTTTGGATTTCACACTAACGGAAAAACAATTACGTATTCATGTTGTATAAAATGTCATATAAATAGAAAAAAAAAATTCCAGACAGACATGAATTCATATTAATGTTATATTTATTTTCAATATTATGGTAAAATAAGAAGGAAAGGTTTTTTACTTGATAGAAGGATTATTACAAAATTTGAATATCAAAACAGATTTAATCTGTTGTCTTCTACAATTTTAATTTCACAAAATTTTTTTGAAGAAACTTTAAGAATTGAATTAATTTCTTTATAAGCACTGCTCATATTTAATAGACCAATAAAATCAAAATGCATCACACAATAGCAAATGGAATTAAGAAAAACCAACGAATATAAATTGTCAATTGAAATTAAAATATAAATAAGCAAACATTTTTTGTTTCGTTTCAGGCATGCGTACTGAACTCTTCAGACAAACGTACGAAGCCCTGTTTGTTACAAAATGTATTGTTTTCTGATCCTATATTAATGAAAAATAACTCTTTCTCAAAAATATAAAACATAATTTCAAGAACTTCTCAAAAACTAATTTATTTGAAATATTCAATATATTTAAATTTTTTGGGAAGTTCTTGAAATTATGTTTCATATTTTTGAGAAATAGTTATTTTTCATTAATATAGGATCAGAAAACAATACATTTCGTAACAAACAGGGCTTCGTACGTTTGTCTGAAGAGTTCAGTACGCATGCCTGGAACGAAACAAAAAATGTTTGCTTATTTATATTTTAATTTCAATTGACAATTTATATTCGTTGGTTTTTCTTAATTCCATTTGATATTGTATGATGAATTTTGATTTTATACGTCTATTAAATATGAGCAGTGTTTATAAAGACATTAATTTAATTCTTAAAGTTTCTTCAAAAAAATGTTTGAAATTAAAATTGTAGAAGACAAAAGATTAAATCTGTTTTGATATTCAATATTATAGTGATTCAAGAGTCCTGATATTTCTAATTTTAATATTAGAGCTTTCATTAAGTAGACAAAAACTGATAATTTGTATAAGTAAAAGCTTGATCATTTGTGAGTATAAACAGATGTAACTTATTTTTCTTTCTGTATTATGTAATTGACTGAAACCTGAAAATTATTTAAAAAATTAGTAATAAGAACTGACGATGTCTGTTATTTCCGAAGTGTTAGCAAAAAGTGATGTCAAACGACTAGACTGGACATATTCAATGATGAAGAATTCCAGTTTAAAAGCTATAAAAGAAAGCTTGATATTGTGGAGTTCTTTGACTCCAATTTATAATAATTCTACTGCACAAGCGCCTGAAAGTTCTCTCGGATAACACAGGGTTACAGATTGTTTTACAGAAAATTGTCAGTGGCATGTGCAGGGTTTGTTAATTTCCATTATATTTGGAGTATCTTGCATTTATTCATCGAATAGCAGACTTAACTGATAAGAAGGTATATTTCGAAACATCAATTTGGAATGGTGTTATTTGGCTGATTAATAAGAGGTTAGTTTCTTCAATTTTTAGCTCATATTGTTGTGTCATGGTAAATGTTTATATATCTTTGAATGGATATGTATCTCTTAAGATAAAGTGTATCAATTTTCGAAATGAATCATCTACTGAGAGTACTCAGAATAAATATAATTTTCAATTCATTTCAGAATCAACTTCTAGAAAATAAAAGAAGTCCTTTCAATTTATTATTCACAATTATTGATCACTGTCTGATAAAGAGATGATCATTTTTGATGCTCAAGTGAGACTAATATTCCAACTATTTCATCTATGAAGAACATGCTGACAGTAATAGATACGTATCCATTGCTATGTCGTGTTTCCATTCATTAAAAGAATTCAAAGAAGCCCCCATTGATTCCCAAAAGATAATACCAGTAGTTGAAATCGTCCGTAACATACGCACAAATCTGATTCACTGTTCGATTTCTCGACAGCATCGAATCTGTACATTAACTTTACACGAATTCCAATTGGTAAGGCTCGTAAAACTAATCTTTCGATGCTGAACACCAGCCATAATGTTTATTCATATTGCCTAGAAACACTCTGCGAATCTCTTTATTGGAATTGAAACTGGTATTAATTTTGCTGGTATTTAGCCGGCCGTTTATTGCTGAATAATTCAATCCGAGTTAAGCTCGCCTTGTTTGTATTTCATATAAATTATCGAGCTAATTATCTAATGTGACTTAAATATTGCATGCGTTATTTTGTATTGACTCTTAATTCCACGCAGCGGGATTTGGCAACTTCTCGTGAAAACACACGCTAAGACCTTTTTGTAGCTGTTTCCGAGAAGAAATATGCACCTAAATCGAGAATGTTTACAGTCTTAAGCTGAATATAAATTTTTGTTGGCACTCTGAATGGACTCATGGTCAGTCCTGACTGGCCCATTGGGACAAATGCTGGCGGAGTGTACTCTCCGTGGAAGGTTATTATTCATATACTTGCATTGTTGCTTTCTTACTTTGACTTGAAAACTTTAAGAATTATGCATGAGACTATTATTTCCTGAAAAAAATATAATATTCTCATATTTCCTACTTGTACTTTCCAATTTCTTCTTGTTGCCATTTTCACAGGATATGATAACAGTAGAACGTTGATGACTGATACAGCTCCAGTGATCTGATATATACTATGTTCAATAATATTCAAATAATTTTATTCTGATTTTCACATTTGTATTGTTATGTTTACAACAATTGTTTCGCTATCATAGCACCATCATCAGGCAGGTTTACATTTTGAATAACTTAGCTTGTTTCCGAAATCAGTTGCTATTTATATTAAAGTATAATAAATTTTTATTCAGCACTAAAACACAAAAAAGAGTCTCTGTAAATTTCAGCTTATCTGAATATATTCAACGGAGGTGATTTATTTAAATCTAATTGTTCGTTAAGTAATATTCCAATTTTATTGTGTTCATTTATCTTTAGGGATTCTTACAGGTTTAAGGCATAACTTTTTCTTTCTATATGTAGAATTCCAAAATTATGGTTGAAAGTATGTCCTGTTTCTAACAAATGGTTAGAATATGTGGAATTACTTTTATTATTGAGGAAACTCTTCAAATGTTCACAAATTCTATGACGGAAAGTTCGTCCATTCTGTCCTATGTAAACTTTAGGGAACTCACCCTAGGTTAACTTATAAACCCCCGATTTTTCATCTCTATGTGTACAGTCTTTATTATTTTTAATATATTTACTCAAGTAAGAATAGGTTTCGAATGAAGTTCTTAAATCATATTTAATTTTGAGGTATGTAGTAATTTTCTCAGAAATACCTGTATTTCAAGGAAATGTATTTGAAATTTTCTTTCATATTAGGATATACCATATTTAAAGCTATTTTATTATTTTTATATGGAAAATCAGGGTATATTAATTAATTAATTAATTAATTAATTAATTCTGCTGATCTGTACCAAATTAATTAATCATTAATGAGGAGTGTGAGCTATGGTAATAGAAAGTTCCAAACAAACTCGATGCGGTTTTGTTGATCACAGTGGCAAATTGCAGACATGCGCACGTTCCAAACTTGTTGGTTTTCATCATTGCAATGAATGCCAGCGACTACAAATATGCCAAGTATCTATATACACAGAGGCACTTAGGTATTTATCATACTCTAGTGCCATCTATAGTATGCAAATATACATACAAGACATACCTTTGCGAGCTAATTCAAGTAAAGGAATCTAGTGAAAGGAGTGGCAACATCGAAATGTTGACACCTGCTTCTTTGAGAAATTTCTAAGTTCGATTAGTAGTTTGGGAAAATGCGTTGTCGTACTGAAAAATGACGTGTGACCATCTATATGAGGCAGTGAAGTGATCTGTAGAACATCAACGCACAGCTGTCATACTACCAGGAATGAAGAGAACTAATGATCAGCTAGCATAGGCAATAGATCTCCAAACCATTATTACAACTTCTGTCTAATCAGCAAACTAAATCTCACGTCATTATCCACAATGGCTTTCCATCCTTTAACGGTCATTGCGCATACCTGAACCGATTTGACGCTGAAGATGGAATTATGCTCTTCTGCCTTTTGATGCTGCCGCTCTCTGTACCACTTGCTGCCACTCTCTGCACCATTTCAAAGCCCAAAGGCTCAAATGGGGAGATAAAGTGTATCTATATTGACGCTCTGCGGTACGCTTCCGTTGAGCAGTTTGTTTTCTTAGTATTTCTCTACCTCCATCTGTCCACGCAAGACAAACAAACCTTTAAATGATTGCGGCTCAACTAACAGGGCGGCAATTCTACGATAAGACAAGCTAACAACTCCTTATGCCAAAATGTTGCAATTGACAACTTGGTGATAATTTTTACACCTTCGACCATGAGGTATTCTGTTATGCTCTACATTAGTAGACTAATAACTAAAAATATCTATAGTAGTCAGCTCTCATAAAGCGCTTTCTTCATAAAAAAAATTTGTTCCGCAAAAAAATATCGATGAAAAAACGTTAATTTATTACCATGGCAGGGGAAAAGCGTATAAAACTACATAGGTGGACAAAACGAAACACCGACCTCTTCTAAAGTTCTACGAAGAATTCAGTTCTCTCGACACCCGTAGGAGGTCTCTCTAGTAACTTGCGCAAACTGCAATAGCGCCAGTACTATCCATGAGCCTGTACGATGTAGACGGCATAATAAAGTTCTTGCACTCAAGAGATTTCTTTTGAATTGTCTTATTTCAAGAAAAAATTGATATATCAGTAACTGAGCTAATGTTGGTTGTTATTATTAGATTCATTTGTTGCTGAATGTCCTTGGATGTCAAAGTTTGTTAACCTCATAAAACTTTTAAAATCGAGACTGTTAGGGTTCACTCGAATGGAAGTTCTGAAATAAGTTTACTAGTTTGCAGACGCCAATCAAATATAGCACAATTTCATATCAAAATGGAAGTAGCAGGCATGGTAGACAGGAATTTGATGCGAAAATACAGATATTTCTTTGAGGAAACCTGAAGCGACTTGTGCTGCAAGAGTCCAGGCCCCCGAGAATAGCTGGGTTCTTCAACATATAGCAAGACAGAATTGAAAGCAATATCATACTTCCAGACAGAATACACAATGTTGATAACCTAGCTCTGTCGACAGTCCAAAGACCTCAAAGTTATTTGCAACAACAGGGCGGAAACAAGTTGACCCTTTAACAAGCGCTGAAACAGTTCACATGTGACACTTGTTTGAGTACAAACGGACATTAGAGCTCACCGTAGTGTGCCTGTTGATTCTAATATATTTCCAAATGATTTGTTCGAATCTATACAGACAACAAACGTTTCTCTACAACATGATCTGGAAAAAGAAGTGCAAAGTACCTGTACATCCCGGACTGAACAGAAAACATTGGAATTAACAAAAGGCACAATTAGATTGAAGATGCAGCGACACTCTCAACATCTGGAGTTGAAGAAAATACAATTGAAGTGAAAAATACTAGAACTGTTTTTATTAATGCTTTGTCACCAGTACCAAGAGCACCATTTGTATCTGGTCAAGGTTATATGAAACAACATGAGAAACCAACGGTGTTGTTAACTTCCACTACAGATATGGAAAAAACTGAGGATACATTGGTTCCTCTTCGAGTTTTCAAGAATAAAGCTGCAAGGGTGACGAATAACTTGAATTTCAGTTGGAGAAATGAAGAAGATTTCACTTATGTACGAAATATAATGGTGAGGAAGATTACGCAACATCTACTGCCTGTACTCTAGATCACAGCTAAAAGAAGTTTGGTTGAAGTGCTTGAGGTGTAGGAAATGGACTCATGCAATATGTGCAGCTGTTCCGAAGAAGACTAAGTCTTTTACATGCGAGCTGTGCCTACTATGAAGTTCATATGATATTTTGTCCACACAGTCTTTATTATCTTACTCGTATCTGACGCAAAAAAGGATTTTGCTTATAGTTTCACAGATATATTATATAATTTATAAACTTGTATTATTATATTCAAAGATCTCGAAAATTTCAATTAAGAAATCAAACAAAGCAACTTATGCCTGACTCTTATGCTGAAAATAATAAATAAATGAATGGAGTATGCGGTTGGCATCTTCAAAGGAGTACAAAAAAACTAAACCTAAAATTGAAAAGGTTCTTCAGCACACTTAGGACCTCTGTGTATTTTTATGACGCATGGGAATAACAGCAGTGTTGCCAAAGAGTATTTGGGAATTTGTTGAATTCTCCTTTTTCTCAATGACTTTTTTTTGTCATGTTGAAATAACACCAATATTGAACGTTCGTTCCCAATAATTTTGGAAGTAATTAAGTGACACAATCGATTGTTTTCCGAAAAAAAGCAAGGGGCATTGTAAACTGAAAACTCCGCAAGTATTCGAGCATTCATTACTGCATTAATTATTCATAATGTTGGATATTTGGATGGAAGCATGGCTCCCACACGAACGCCAAATATGTCGAACGTTTTTAAAGTGTGCTGAACTCCAGTTTCAGATACCCTATCCACTGAATAATTTCCAGCGAATTAAACAGCTACCCATGTTTTATACAAACTTCTTACTTGAATGGTTTCCCTTACCACGACTGGTAGCCCTCGTTTAATAGAAAGCCTGTATAAGGCAGGGAAATTGAATTACATGAAGTGTACCTGAACCTTAATTTAGGGGCGAGGGACGTGGCTAAATTGGAATTGCCATATCAGCTCTGAACATTGAAATCTACCCTGTCGCAAATTCTCGCATTATGATTATTCAATGGATATAACCTAATTCAGTTCGAATGTTATACAGGACCTGGTTTGAAGAACAATGACATCCGAGTGAGTTTCCTTAAACTACTGCCGGTAACCTGAGATCTGTCAAATTGAAATCAGACCTATGTCATTGTTTCTATGTACTTGAATGATGGTGGTTGCAAATTAGTATTTAATCTTATAGAAATACTGCCGAATGAATTTCGAAGACATTACACTTTGTTCAACAAAACCATTCTGGATAATAACTTGTTGAGAGCAATCCCGTCAATTTTCCATTTCTACAGCTTCATTATGTTAACAAGATGCTTTTTTTAAATCCTTCATTTGCTATGTTTGCTGAAGAAGTATAGGAACAGACCAATATATTAATTTTGGGTATCATAATTCTGATTTGACTGAATTTGCCGAATATAATCCTGTACCATGAAAAGTGTGTATTGACAAATAAAAATTAAACTCTGTTTGGTCATTCAAAAGATTCGCCGACTTTTTAAAATGGTTCATTTATAAACTTTCCAATAGGTTCAATTTTAAACCCTTATTTTCTGTGTGCAAAATCTTAAAACTTTCATCGAATTCATGTTTTTCTTTTATTAAATATTCCACATATGTACATTCTGTCGAGAAAGTACCGGGAATTATCGATTTAAATCTGGCGGGGCAATGAGGCAGGTAACTTTTTTTTTCCTAGGTTGGTACCACTGTCCTTAATTACTATGCCAAGCTTCAGCGGGATCTGTCAACTAGTGTGTTTGCAACAGCTGATTAAGTCAGTCGATGTCAGAGTGCGTGCCGATTTTTACTATGGGTGATTACGTTGAGCAAAGAATTTGTTTAAAGTTTTGTGTTGCAAATGAATTTTCGTGTGCCGATGCATTGAAAATGTTGCAAAAGGCCTTTGGTGATAATGCTCTATCGAAAACTCGTGCATATCAGTGGTACAGAGCCTTCAAGGACGGTCGTGAAGTGGTCGCCCATCGACGGCTTCGATCGAAGATAACGTCGATAAAATTAAGGAAAGGGTGCTGGAAAACCGTCGTACCAGCTTGAGAGAGATAGCACATGATCTTAAGATATCCCACGAGTCCGCACGTACGATTTTGATTGATATTTTGGGCATGAGAAAGGTGGCCGCACGACTCGTACCGAAAGACCTGAATTTTCTTCAAAAACGTCATCGCGAACAGGTTGCTTCAGACATGCTGGATCGCTGTAATTCCGATTCTACATTCATGGAACGCATTATAACTGGTGATGAGACCTGGGTCTACGAGTACGATATGCAAACAAGCCAGCAATCATCGGAATGGGTGGCAAAAAATGAGCCGAAACCGAAAAAACCACGCCAAAGCCGCTCGAAAATGAAGGTGATGCTCATTGTTTTCTTCGATATCCGTGGCGTGGTGCACCACGAATTCGTTCCAGAGGATCAGACGGTAAACAAGGAGTATTACCTAGGCGTTATGAAACGTTTGCGTGAGCGTATCCGTAAGAAGCGGCCAAATTTGTGGGCGAATAACTCATGGATTTTGCATGACGATAACGCGCCTTCTCACCAAGCTACGATTGTGACTGACTTTCTCGCCAAACACTCAACAAAGTGCTTCAGCAACCACCGTATTCACCGGATTTGGCTCCCTGCGACTTTTTCCTCTTCCCAAAACTAAAATTGCCCCTTCGTGGCACTCGTTTTGAGTCGATTGAAGCCATAAAACAAAATTCGGCGCGAGAGCTAAAGTCCATTCCGGAAAGCGCTTATAAAAAATGTTTCGATAATTGGAAGTGCCGTTGGCATAGATGTATTTGAGCAAATGGAGCCTATTTTGAAGGCGACCCAATAAATTTTGACGATTTAATGTGGAAATGTTGTTTTAATTGAAAATTCCCGGTACTTTCTTGACAGAGTAGTATAGTCCAACTTGTTATTGAGGTAGGAACGACGGTGTTCCTTTATTCTAGTATAAAAAGGCTTGTCCGATATACGTTTTTGAGTAGGTACCACATAATATTTGGTAAACACCTGATAATTGGAATTTGGTCACTTGTTGGTTTTGCGTTTTTCAAAAAGGTTCCTTATGAATTGTTGGTTTTTTAAAGAAATGTTTATATCTATCTTATTGAGGGTTTTTTATATTTAATGATGTTTTTCCATAGTAAGTGAGAGAATTTTATGTTTTTCCCCGGTATATCGCATGGGTTATATCTCTTAAACTGCATTTTGATATTGCTTTTTAGCTACCATAACGTCTATTAGTGAAGAAATTGCCTGATCGAAATTTTGCCAATCAGTTTTGCCACTGGCGTACTGTCAACACATCATCTTCATACACATCGGTTTATTTCTTTCTATCTTAAACAGCCTGAACGAAAATGTAGCTTATTGCTCTCCATATGTATAAGGGCACCAACCAAAAACTACTTTGTAAAATTAATTGAACTTTTTCATACACAAGCGTGGCTATATCAGCTCTCAAAACATATAATGAATATGCGGCTTAAGTTTGAAGTTGGGTTCGAAAAATTCAATTAAATCCTCTGTCGGAAAAAAACGAAATCACTTTTCGAACAACCTCATATTTTGCAATGAAAGTAGGACAATGGCCAGATGACAACATTTTTCATTTAATTAATCTTCATGAGGATAATTCATTTTTGGTCAATGTTAACTGTACAGGAATCATGATAATAAAATGACCACGTATAAAGAATTTGCAAAAGTTCTCAATTTCAGTTAAGTATTAGGCGTTTTTTGGCTCAAAGTTCAGCAGTTCAATTGCCTAATTGAAACAGATATATCAACCACGTTTGCTTTACATTTTCTTTGAATTTCATTTGTTTCATATGACTTCCTCTACATTTCGGAATGGTGTATGATATTTAAGAAATCCATCTACTTAAATGAAGAAATAGATTTTTCTAGTACATTTCGATTTGATTTCTATAAATCTTATGAATTATTTACGGGTTTTTGGAGTATTACTCGATATTCAAAACTTTCTCATTAAAAGTTAATTCTTCTAGGATTTTCAGATACATTTGTTTAATCAAATTAATTACAATGGGGGTTTCTCCAATTTATTTTGTTCGTATATTTAAAACCTTTTCTTCCTTTTCAAATTTTCAAGAATGCCGTAACTCTTCAGCAGTTAAAATAAACACCCCGTAAACTCATATTACAGAATATATCTAGAATATTTCACCCTGAGTGTAGCACATGAGATTTTTGTTTGCTGGAAAATGAACACTTCTCATGCACACCTTCTAGTAAAACTTCATACATCAAGCTTTGAAAAATAACCCTCGATACGTCTAAAGTATAGCATGTGAGTTAAAGTGTATGAGCATACATAATTTTTCTGTCCACGAATATTATCCAATATTTTACGAGAGAAACACGAGGGTACGTGTATGCGGTGAACCGACAGATTTCTCATATGATTCTTGAAAGTCTAGGCGTTAAGAAATGTAAACAATTTAAATTTCAATCAGTCAATTAATGCAGAATGTTATAGCTTCACTATTTATACAAATAATAAAATAGAATCTAAATGGATCGAAAGGAAGGTTTCCTGTAAGCATCGAAATGTCAGTTTACTAGACTGACCCCATTTCAGTGTTGTTTATGAGAAACTCTGTATATCCCCTCGGAATTCATTGGGGAAGGCAAATAATAGGGAGACATACGTTTGAACCGAATGAAAATGAGGAAAAACCTCGAGAATTTCACCAAGATAGTCCCGGGACTTTATTTATCACTCGGATGCAGACCCTGCTATATCAATGGTCCTCTTTTCACGAAGCTACCTCAGTTGCCCGAATCCAAACCCGAATTAACACATTGCGGTCCAAAAACAGTACTCGTTAATAGTGAAAGTAAGCGAACAGAATCCCCGTCCCCTAAATGAACTTTCCTACATATCACCCAATTGAGACGTAGACAACAATGGGTTGAGTCCTTTCGGGCCTAAAGAGAAGAGAGAAGTTATGCTACGAACTACCCCTGCAATTCATTCAATGAGTAATTAATTAGTGGTTCAACTTTTGGTCTTGACTTTGAGCTTGAAGATATTTTCGTGTGTGATAAGAATTTCAAGTACTCTCATCACGATATAGGATTAATTTATTACGAGCTAATTTCAAAGAAATCAAAACCTATGATGCAAATTTTAGCGGCACGTCTGCATTTCCTCATAGTAATACTCGAATTACTCAGCTTTCAAACGATTGACCACCGGCAAATAACAGTGAATACAGAAAGTTTTTCTTACAAAAATGTATATGAGACAATAATTTATTTCCACAAAAATGTTTGTACTACTAGAACAATTGTTTCACCACGATGTGGCTTCTTCAGGTATTACATTGTACTGTCTGATGGTATTCAGTGTAACTGAGTTTAAATACATTTTTATGTACGTGACCAAATAATGGAAGCACAAGTCATAAAAACTCTAGGTGTTTATTGGAGTTTGCCGCTAAAAATGCCATTAAGGAAAATATTCAATGATGGAGACTTATCAACATCTGTTTGTTCGTTCAAAAGGATTTTACGGGCATTATACCTGTTGATTTCAAGAAATTCTAAAAGTGTTAATCTAGAACTTTTGCTTTCAACGTGGATAATTTCATAATTATTGTTGAAATTATGCCTGAATTCCTTAAGATGATTAGCATATGTCGAATGTACAGAATTGGATATATAACCCCTTTGGTGTTCTTGGACACGTTTCTTGAATGATCTACCATTCTGGCCAATGTATACTAAAGGGCAATCTTTGCAAGTCAACTTGTAGACTCCGGATTTATTTTCATTATTTGTTCGATCTTCATTGTTTTTTATGTAGGTAATAAGGTTATTAATTGTCTTAAAAGCCGCGTTATAATTGAAACAACTTTTGAAATATTTAGCAATATTTTCAGATAATCCATTGAGATAAGATAACGAAAAATATTTCTGTGTATTGTCCTCTTTTATGATTGGGTACACGAGATTTAATGCTATTTTCTTTTGTTTATTGGATACCATTTTGTCTATAAGAAAGGGATTGTAACCATTGTTTGACGCTATTTGTTTAATAATATTTAATTCTTTCAAAAAGTTTTCTGAATTCAAAGGGACATTCAATAATCTATGAATAAAACTATTATATGCTGACATCTTTTGGTTGGTGGGGTGGTTTGAAGTTTTATGTATTGTGATGTCTGTATGTGTTGGTTTGTGAAAAATACTAAAATCATGTAAATTATTTAATCTTGTTGTAGTGAGGTCAAGAAAATTAATACTTTGATTCTTTTCTTCTTCGATTGTGAATTTGATTTTTGGGTGGAGTTTATTAATGAAATTCGTGAAGATATGTAGTTGTCGGTCGGTGCCTTTGAAACAACAAAAAATGTCATCTACATATCTATACCAATAAAGAAAATATTTGCTTATAGGATTCAGGTGTATTTTTGATTTCAGATCGTCCATGAATATTTCAGCTAAAATTGAACTGAGTGGATTTCCCATTATTAAACCATTGTCAGAAATATAGACGGTTCCGTTAAATTGAAAGTAGTTTTGTTCAAGACATATTTCCAGGCAATTAAGTATATCATTCATTTTGATGGGATTGGTATTATTTTTAATTGATAGTTTTTTTACAGTTTGTATTTTCAATTGGAGGTATACTAGGGAATAAATTTTGTACAACAAAAGAAATTAATTTACAATTTTTGGGCAATTGGATGGATTTAATATTATCTATAAGTGGGGTGCTATTTTTAATAGCGTATTTAGCTAAAATTATTATTTAGCTAAATACGCTATTTAAAATACCACCAAGTAAAGACCGAATCAATCAAAGAGAAAGTTTTTCGTTGACTGCCTATAGATAGAGTCATAGGGTTCATAAGATCGTTTGAATTTGGTCAGCCTCAGCAAAAAACATAGATACATGGAGAATAGGCAATTGTTGAGTGTTGAAATGCTTTTCCGACCTAGTCAGATTGTTATAAACATTTATAATACAAGAAATAAGGGACTTATATCACCTCCTTCCCCATCGTTTGGCCGTTTTTTTTTGTATATTAATTCTATTCTGAGCTTCTTTAATCGGAGTTTGAGAGTTGGTATCATTTGCATATTATCTGAACTCCGCCCCAAGATTGTTTAACCACATTTCCTGGTACTTTATGAGTTTATATTTTGTCATTAATGATGAGTATGAGCTATGGTAATAGAAAGTTCTACAAATCAAGACAGTGTAACATACATCTTTATAACAATTCTATACTCAAACAAACTCGACAAGTTTTGTTGATCACAGGAGCAAATTGCAGACATGCCCACGTTTCAAACTGGTTGGTTTTCATCAGTGCAACGTATGATAGTGACTACAAATCTGTCAAGTATTGATATTCGCTATACACAGATACACTTGGGTATTAATCATACACTAGCGCCATATAGAGTATCTATAATTTATTCCATTTGACACTGTATATTGAGTTTTGATTATATACGTCTATTAAATATGACCGGTGCTTATGTAGACATTAATTTAATTCCAAAAAATTTTTGAATAAAAATTCTTTTGAAATTAAATTTGTAGAAGACTGACAGATTAAATCTGTTTTGATATTCAAATTTTCAAATATATTTATATGACCCCCCCCTTATTGAACACTGAATCCGCACTCACGACGTTTGGGTAAAATTCGTTGAGTTTTTAGAATGATATGTGCAATTCTCGCCTCTGAATTCTTAAATTTCAAGAATTCCCCCCGTACAAGCAGATTGGAAATGAAGTTCGGATAATGCAATTTAAGATCATGCCGAGGAAGTCGCCTATAATCAGAGTGCATGCATCTCACTGTTGCTTCTCCAACTTGGCTACTAATTAATTTCAGCTCTTGGGATCTGAGACCCATTGATAAGGCACTTACTTAGAGGTCGCCATGTCGCAGTTTCAATAGCGCTTAAGTAACCACTACATTCGATCTGTACCCAATAAATTCAGGTATTTTTCTATTCGTTGACAATATTATTACATAATATGCACGATGTTCTTTAATTGGAGTCTATCCAATTCTTTATCTAATAACAATTTTTCAACGATATTAGATTTTTATAATTATTGTCGGTTGTGTCTCATTATTACGTTGGAGACTAGCAATAAGAAGTTCTAGCGAAAGTGCCAAGGACGCGCAAGTTTGTGGATAATTTACATTCACTAAATACATACAGTCTGTTCTTAAATTTCAGTTCAACATAAGGTAGAATTTATGCAAAAAAAAATCATTCGATGAAATATAGCTTATAAAATTATTATCATATTAGCTTATAAAACTATTTTAAAAAAAACACCGACGACATGAATTCTGAAACTTATTAAATAAAATAAAATTTAATTGATTATTTCCACAATGAATTATTAACGACAATTATTCCTCCAACACAGTCGCTTTGTCAACTTTACATCGTGAACTAACTCTAAACATTACACAATACTTCTTTTAAAGCTAAAAACATGAAAAAAGTGGCGGTACAACTAACTAATATTTTCGGAAATGAAGATAAGAAAAATATCGCTAAAAGGCAGAATTTTTCATGGAAAACTTTTAGAGAAAAATTCATTCACATGACTTGAGCAAATGTTTTCTTTATGGGTTCAGATATTTGGATGATATTATTTTTTGTAGTTGTAATGGAACAAATAGACAACTCTGCAGTTTTGATAATTTCATCAATAATATACATTCAAATATCAAATTCGCTTTTGAGACAGCGAAGAATTCTAGTATAAATTTTCTTGATCTTAAAATTTTGAGGACATATGATTTGCATAAATTTAATATTTTCCGGGAACCGACGTATACAGATATCTCAATTCATCAAACATCGAACCATACTAATAATCAGAAAATGGAGTATGGTCAATAGATTGGTTAATGTACCAATGAATCGCGATAACTTTTTCATAGAATGGAATAAGATTAGGCAAATTGCATTCAATAACGGCTATAGTCCAATTATAATAGCCAAATTTTAAACAAAAAACAGAAGTTAACTGCATTGAATTTAGTTTACCCTGTTGAAAAAGCTTTGACTAAAAGATAATTTCCGTTTCTTACGTGAATCAAATATTAGATAACATTGGTAAATATTTTTAAATGAAATTTGAGTTGAATGAAGCTAATTTAGAATTTCATGTGAAAAATAACAAATATAAAACAAATAAAGACAATAAATCTGGGGTTTATAAGTTGACCTGTGGTGATTTCCCTATTTATAGTATATATTGATCAAACAGGAAATTCTTTTAGGAAAAGAATTCATAGACACCAGCGATTTTACACGTCAGACATCTCACATTCAACATATGCCAGTCATTTGAAAGAATTTGGACATAATTTCAACCGTAACTAGAAAATTATCCATTATGAAAATAAAAGTACCAGACTCACGCTTCTAGAAGCAGTAGAAATTAGTAGGTACAAGAACCTTAAAATTCTTCTTAACGACCAAACAGATGTTGCAAAATCCCCATTGTTGAATATTTCTACTTAATCAGATAGAAAATCAATTAACAAGAAATAACTTACCAGAAATACCTCGTGGTAAGTTCTTTCTTGTTAATTGATTTTATTTTTTAAATGCAAAGTTGGACTGACGAAGATTTAAAATTGTTTTTTGAGGATGTGCCACTTGCTTTAAAAGATTTAACTTATTTAAATATTTAAATATATATATATATATATATATATATATATTTAAAAATGTTGAATATGTTTTGGAAAAGTTCTTGGAATTATGTTTCGCATTTTTGAAAAAGATTTGGTTTTCATAAATATAAGTTCAGAAACAAAATTTTGTCTCCTTCAAATATTTATTTATTGATTTTTATTGACAATTTATATTTGTTGGTTTTTTTTCAATCCATTTGATATTATATAATCAGTTTCGATTTTTTACGTCTACTAAATTTAAGCAGTGCGTATAAGACATTAATTTCATTCTGAAAGTTTCTGAATGAAATTTTTTGAGAATAAAATTTATAAGAGGCTAACAGAATAAATTTGTTTCGATATTTAAATTTTGTGATAATCCTTCTGTCAAGTAAAAACCCTCTTCTTATTATTTTATAATCCAATAAGACCAACAGTGTCTTGAAATTCTTCTAGCAGGAAATTATCCATGGTTTAAATTAAATTATCCAAAAAAAAAAAACAAAATCTCATGATGAATATTCGATGAATATAGTCCTGAAAATATAGACAAAATTTTAAATCGCTAACAAATCCGAACATATTTCATTTGATGTTCCAAAATTATTTTCTAGCACCTATTAAAGCAATATTAAAAGCAAAATTAAAGAAAAAAGTATCAAATAAAAATGAAAGTGATCCATTTAAAAGGAATGATGTCTAAATAGGCTCGAAATTGCATAGAAAATAAATATAATATTTTACATTAAGTTCTTCTCTTTTTTATGATGAATGTTTAATAATGGTAAATTCAATAAGTTGCATTTTATCAGAATGTGTGATGGATTATTTAGAAAAAAAATCACTCCTTCCAGAAAATGTTTTTATATTGGTTTAGATATGTATAGAATGTTATTTTAGAGTGAGTAAAACTTTCGATAGGGATAACTGTGATTTGACAGAAGGTAAAAGCCATGTTGTTTGGGCATTTCTGTTCAGTAAGCATTGACAAATTATCATAGAAAGACTCACGCCCTAACAACGTTTACAAATTGTTGACATTTATTTTCAAAATCAGTGTTCTATTCGCCAAACATATAGACCACATGGTGAAATTTATGGTTTACATAATCGTCCATCAGAGCAGCGTATTCGTCGAACTATCGATAGATTTCGGACCACATTTTCTCAACTCGATGTAACAACAACAGCAAGAACGTACGTACAGAAGAAAATATCGCTGCTGTAAGTCATAGTGTTAATGATGGTCCGTCTATTCGTCCAGGTTCACAACAAGTTGGACTCTGTGCATCCACCACATGGAAAATTTTGCGTGAAGATCTTGGTCTACACCCATACAAGATCCAACTGGTAGAAGAACTAAAGCTACTTGACCATAATAAGCGTCGTTTGTTTGCTGATTCGGCCCTACAACAGGTTGAAGTTGATTCACTTTTTTATTGTAAAATTGTGTTTAGTGATGAGGCTCATTTCTGGTTGAATGGATATGTAAACAAGCAAAATTGCTGTATATGGAATGAAAACAATC
The DNA here is from genome assembly GCA_034642435.1 of Megalocaria dilatata. Classification (NCBI taxonomy): domain Eukaryota; kingdom Metazoa; phylum Arthropoda; class Insecta; order Coleoptera; family Coccinellidae; genus Megalocaria; species Megalocaria dilatata. Next base: position 18,459,377 of record CM067863.1, on the reverse strand, counting down.
CTCAAGAAGTTCTGCAGGTTCTATTGCATCCTGAAAATGCACTGTATGGTGTGCTTTACACGCTGGATGCATCATCGGTTCATATTTATTTAAAAATGATGCTGGAGCTAATGTTACAGTGAATGGTGCTCGTTACAGATCGATGATCAATGATTATTTGTTTCAAAATTTTAATGGTATCGATCCAGAAGTGTTGTGGTTCCAATAAGATGGTGCTACACCTCATGCTGCTACCATAACAATTGATTTACTGAAAGAAAAATTTGGCGATAACACTATTTCGAGAAATGGTTCAATTAATTGGCCTTAATGCTGAATTACTCGAAAAAGTGGTCCAAAATTTTTCTGGTCGAATGCGGTTCCTCAGAGCTAGTCGTAGAGGACGTATGCCGGAAATTATTTTTAAAACATAAATGTCATAAAATTATCTTTCAAATAAAACCAAAATTTGGCTTCAAACTTAATTTAAATGTATTTTATTTCAATTTAAACTTCTATCACTCTGAAAAAAACACCCGATAGATGATATTATTTGTTGCTTTAAAGAAACAGATGGACAAATATGCAAATTGAAAGAAATTTTCAACATAATTTAATTATTATCCATGAGGTTAATATTTCATCAAGTGGTTTGCGAGAAATCGATTTATTCAATTTAAGAAGATATAAGAATGTTAAATTTACTCTCGAGAAAGAGAAGAACTGTACTATCAATTTTCTCCAGTTTGAAAATTTTAAATGGGGTAATTTCGCAAATACATCTAAACCGATATATTCATCAAACTTCAAGCATCATACCAACCTATTGACTAGAAAGTGGCAACATATCACAGTATGATTCATAGATTAATTAAGGTACCTATAAATCACGATAATTTTATTACAAAATTGAATATTCTTTAACATTTTTATTTCCCACGTAAATACAATATGAAATAATATTGCGAACTATTTCACACAAACACAAAAATTCACTCGAATAAAGCTTTCAGTACTGTTAATTATTCATAAATTTACATAAAAAAGTACAAAAATAAAACGATTGCTGTATGGTATATATGAATTGGTCAAATGGGTATAAGAAAAGAATCCATGAACACCAGACGAGTTAGTCGTCAGACTTATCCACACTCAACATATGAAAGGATTTGGATAAAATTGAAAGTACCGGACTCACCTTGTTGGAAATGGTATAAATCAAGGTACCAAACCCTTAAAATTCTTCTCAATAAGCAAATTAATGTCAACAGATTTTACTTGTCGATTTTTTTTTCAATTCTTTAACAGTAAGTAGAAATAATTTAGCTAAGATTTTGATGATCAATAAAGAAAGGAACCTTTCAATTTTTCCGAATCGGGGATTTATCGCATTAAGGGTGAAGATTGTAATACTACATATATAGGACAAACAGGCCGATGTTTATAACATAGAATCAAAGAATATAGGATGTCTATTTTGAAGAACCAGAAATCAACTGGTTTTGCAGAACATTGTACAGAAAACAATTATATTTTTAATGAGGAAGAATTCACTTTACTATATAATGTTAACAAGGGTAAATTGATGGATTATTTGGAGATTCGTTCAATCAAAAAAGCCTTTGAGAAAAAGGAGAATTTAACAAATTCCCAAATACTATTCGGTAACACCACTATATTGGATGCTGTTATTTCCACCCGCCATAAAAATACACAGATGTCCAAAGTGTAATAAGTATGAAGTTTTTCAATTTTAAGTTGAGTTCCTTTTTGTACTCCTTTGAATATGGTCGAAAGACCGAAACACGTGTCAGGATTCTGAATAAATTGTTAAACATAAAAAGTGTGTGAATTATTTCAAATAAAATAATCTGTTACCACTGATTCATATTGATTGGTTAGTACAAATGACCCTACGTGATGTTGAATGCTTCTAATTAACATTCTATCCTTAAAACTAGAAACCAAATGCATCGGACATTAAATGAAGGGCTTTCCAATAAAAGGTTTCATTTGGAATAGCCCGCTATCTAGGCAGCTGTTACTCACAACAAATTGTAAAAATTACTATGTTTTACTACCAATAAAAATATAAATTACAAATTTTCTTGTGACTCGAGTTTGGGAAATGAACTATCCCATCATCCTGATGGGATAGTTTAAGTAAAAATTCCGCCGTTACTAAAATGGAACTATACACGCTTCAACACGTTCACAAAACTAAAGCATATTTGGGTAGTCGTAAAGCACCTTCTCGGCCGGCAATAATAAAACTGGCGGCAAAATTTGATCACAATTGGCCACCGTGATCTTATGATCCAATGCCTTAAGACTTTTTCTTCAAGGCCGCGTGAAAGATAAGGTCTATGCCAATGCTTCACAATCAATTCGAGACCTTAAAGATGGAATTCGTGAAGCTATCGACGACATATAGCCCCAAATGTGCGAATTGGTATGGAAAAATTCATAAAAAGAATATGGTGCTGCAAGCATGACTGCCATTTGTCTGATATCGTTTCCCATTGTTAATGACATACATTTCGCTTCACAATGCAATAATCATCCATTCATTTCTCTTAAAATATACGCTTATTTTCTAATATCAAAATGAAACCTCTTATTGAAAATTCCTTCACGTTGATACTGAATATACAACTCAGTTGTCTGATGATGGGATAGTTCATTTCCCGAAACTCGAGTCACAAGAAAATGTGTAATATATTTTTTGGTGGTAAAACATAGTAATTCCTTCACGTTGAGTTTGCCGCCAGAGCAACGCGATGAGGAATTCAAAAATCGTCTGTCATTTTTCAAAAAACCACAGCTCTCGGAACTCGCTTTTTACGCTATTTGTTTCTTGGAAAGAATTTTTCTATATTGGCGAACGAACCACTCAAATCGCGTTACGTTCAATCAGATTTGATTTTTATTATCTATTACAAGTAACATAGCACCCAATAATGCAAAATTTCAATATTGATATCAACTTTGCAAATTTCAAATATGGAATTTCTGGAAAATTCAAATATTGAATTTAGGGAGAGTTTCATTGGTAAATATTACACATTCATTGCCAATCCACTTTGATGCTAGTAAGTGAAATATTAAATTTTATATTTACAATGCGATTTTATTCCTATAAAATGTCCAGCAAATTCAATAATGATAATTCATCATTTCATGTTACAAAACAGATTTGCATGGTATAACACGATTTATATGAGTGCATGCAATGTTTTTCAAACAGTAAAATTTGACCTCAAAAAAGCCTACTAAATTGTTATAATTTTCAGTGTGTATGTATTTGGAAGTCATTTTTAATATGTCGAATAGCATAACCCGATAGATGTATTTAAAATATGCGATTCGATCCAATCGCGAAACGGATTTAAGATAGACATTCATCGGTCATACTGAAAAATAGGCGTTTCAGTAAATAAGCTAAAAGTCTAAATACAACACATTGTCTGTGGGATACATTGAACAGTTTTCCTGGAAATCACATTTCTCTGGCACAAATTCCGAGGCGTTGAATTTTGTAGAGGATTGAACAGGACGCATTATTCATAAATATTTGATTGATTCGGTCTTTACTTGGTGGAAACTCATTTTAATTAAAAAAATGTATATGAGCCAGTAATTTATTTCCACAAAAACATTAATATATAATATATATATAATAATAATTTTTGTGGAAATAAATTACTGTCTCATATACATTTTTTAATCATTATTCATAATGTTGAAGTATTCTGAACTGAAAGGTTTTCCTATAAAAGTGTGGGGTGTTTTTTTTAGAGTGATAGAATTTTCGATAGGGATAACTGTGATTTGACAGAAGGTAGAAACCATGTTGTTTTGACATTTCTGTTCAGTAAGCATTGACAAATTATCATGAAAAGACTCACGCCGCATCAACGTTTACAAATTTTCGAAATTTATTTTCAAAATCAGTGTTCTATTCGCCAAACTTATAGACCACATCGTGAAATTTATGGTTTAAATGATCGTCCATCAGAGCAGCTTATTCGTCGAACTATCGATAAAGTTCGGACAAAATTTTCTCTACTCAATGCAGAAAAAACAAAAAGAAAAAGAACTGTACGTGCAGAAGAAAATATAACAGCTGTAAGTCGTTAATGATGATCCAGATTTGCTTATTCTTCGACGTTCACAACAAGTTGGACTCTGTGCATCCACCACATGGAATATTTTGCGTAAAGATCTTGGCCTGCACCCATACAAGATCCAACTATTTCAAGAACTAAAGCCACTTGACCATAATAAGCGTCGTTTGTTTGCTGATTGAGCCCTAGAACAGCTTGAAGTTGATCCACTTTTTATCGTAAAGTTGTGTTTAGTGATGAAGCTCATTTCTGGTTGAACGGCTATGTAAACAAGCAAAATTGCCGTATATGGAGTGAAAAAAATCCTCAAGAAGTTCTGCAGGTTCCATTGCATCCTGAAAAATGCACTGTATGTTGTGCTTTACACGCTGGAGGCATGATCGGTCCATATTTCTTTAAAAATGATGCTGGAGCTAATGTTACAGTCAATGGTGCTCGTTGCAGATCGATGATCAATGATTATTTGTTTCAAACTTTGAATGGTATCGACCCAGAAATGTTTTGGTTCAAACAAGATGGTGCTACACCTCATGCTGCTACCGTAACAATTGATTTATTGAAAGAAAGATTTGGCGATAACATTATTTTGAGAAATGGCCCAACTAATTGTCCTCCAAGATCATGCGACATAACTCCACTGAATTATTTTCTTTGGGGTTATGTCAAGTCATTGGTTTATGCTGATAAACCCGAAACAAAAGAAGCTCTGGAAGTCAACATAACTCGTGTTATTGATGAAATAAGGCCTGAATTACTCGAAAAACTGGTCCAAAATTGGTCTGGTCGAAGGCGGTTCCTCAGAGCTAGTCGTCTTAATTTAAATGTGTTTTATTTCAATTTGAAGTTCTATCACTCTAAAAAAAAACATCCGTTAGATGATATTATTTGTTTTAAAGAAACAGATGAACAAATATGCAAAGTGAAAGAAATTTCCAACATAATTGAAACCAGGAAACTTTTCTTGCAATATTGCGATTGTTTCGTTACTTGTGTGACATTCAGCGCAATCTTGTTGAAAATGAACGTCGTCCACGTCCATATCTTCCAATTTCGGCCATAAAAGATCATTAGTGATAGCATAATAGCGCAATCCATTCACAGTAACAGATGCACCAGCCTCATTTTCGAACAAGTAAGGTCCAATCACACCACCAGCCCAAAAATCGTACCAAATAGTGAGTCATTGACGATGAAGAGGCTATTAAACAATCATTCTTGGATTTTCTGATCCCCAAATGCGACAACTGCTTATTAACGTAGGCGGCGCGTTGAAAATGAGCCTCATCACTGAGGAGAAATAAATCTGTATGATATTTAAAATTTTTAAATAATCCTTCGATCGAGTAAAAAAACCTCTTTTTTATGATAATTTATGTTGTATTCGAAGTAATACTTGTATTTTTTTGTTACTGTTCCACATTATGAGCTTAAAATACCAAAAAGCAGGTATATTCCTTTTTAAAACTTCATACCGTTTTGGCCTTTACTTTTGATCGAGATCCTTTGTACACTTTAGTTATATGAAACACATATATGTAGATTTTTATTTATTATCTTGAGTTGTTTACATGACGCGTTTCGTTAACATAGTTAACTTCTTCTGATGCTTTAAAACAACTAGTCTGAAATTTTGTAATATACAGTATATAAATATTTACTCTTCAGTGATAAGGGTACAATAAAATATTTTTATTTCTTTTGGTTTAACTACCATTTCATCCAATACAACATAAATTATCAGCATATAATAGCATACATAGATTACACGGGTCAACATGAAATTTGATTTTGATTGCAAAGCATTAAATTTCGGTAGTTTAGGTCGTAATAAGACGGAAAAAAAATATATGGCATGAAAAACTTTGCTTTTGTGCTTAGAAGTCTAATTGAACGAAATTTTTGAAAATCTCGGATTTTAATTTTTGATTGAAAATAAAACTATTGAAATAAAAATGTTTATTATTTTTATTAAGTTTTACTATCAAATTAGCTTACAGAAAAGTGGAAAATAACTTAAAAGTGCACACTTTTACTTTTTCTTTTATGTTCATAGCTACTTTCTCTCAATAAACCCCAAATATAGTCGCCCATCATGTTTTCATTGTATTGGCCTTGATAGCGTTGTTCAAAATTCATGATGTCCTGATGGAAACGTTCTCCTTGCTCTTCGGAATAGGCTCCCATATTGTTTTTAAATTTATCCAAATGAGCATGCAGCATATGTACTTTTAATGACATCCTGCAGCCCATGGCCTTAAAATTTGTAAGCATATCCTCAACCAACTTTTCGTAGTTTTCAGCTTTATTATTTCCTAAAAATCCAGAAACTACTGCTTTAAAACTGTTCCAACTTGCTTTTTGAGTACGATTCAGCAACGTTGGAAATTTTTCATCGGCGAAAATCTGTCTTATTTGCGGACCAACAAAAACCCCAGCTTTAACCTTTGCTTCCGATAACTCCGGAAAAAATGTTTTTAAGTATCTTAAAGCTTCTGAAGTTTCATCCAGTTTTTTAACAAATTGTTTCATCAACCCTAACTTAATTTGCAAAGGCGGCATTAACACTTTTTCCGCTTCAACAATCGGCTCAAATTTGACGTTCTGTTTTCCGACACACAATTCTGTTCTTACAGGCCATGACCGTTGAATATAGTGTTTAGAATCCGCTCTGCTATCCCACAAGCACAAATAACACGGATACTTTGTATATCCACCCTGTAGCCCCATTAAAAATCCCACCATTTTAAAATCTCCAATCAGCTCCCAGTTATACTCACGATACTTTACAGATTCAAGCAAAATTTTGACACTTTCATAATTTTCTTTAAGATGTACTGAGTGAGCAATTGGAAGAGACGGAAATTTATTTCCGTTGTGCAATAGAACTGCTTTTAAACTTTTTGTAGAGCTGTCAATGAATAAACGCCATTCGCTAGGGACACAGGGTATGCCAATTGCTTCAAACATACCTTTAATGTCATTACAAAAACAAAGTCCATCCTCCTTCGTGAAAAACGTTGCAAACATTTCATGCCTAGTCCGCTGATCCGTGATCTTAACATCATCAATCAAATTCCACTGTTTTAACCGAGAGCCTAGAAGCTCTGCTTTATTTTTTGGCAAATTTAAATCTCTGATTAGATCGTTAAAATCTTCTGAAGTAATGAGATAGTGTTTTGGTTGTTCAGGTGTAGGCAAAAACTCCTTATCGGAATTACTTTTATAAGAACTAAAAGATGAGCTACTTTTCTGCGATAATTTTTTTGGTGGCTCAGGTACTGGTCGTGTCAGGTCGTGAGCAATTGGAGCAGAAGAAGATTCGAGGTCAGGATATTCAATAGGTTTTGCATTTTTACCTCTACGTCTTTTACTCGGATTCACCATACAAAAGTAGCAGCCAGTAATATGGTCTTTTGGTTCTCGCCAAATCCTTGGTATTGCAAATTTCATAGACCTTTTCTCACCTCGATACCAACCTAAAAATATAAAAATAAAAATTAATATGTCTATTATTTTGGATTCATCGCTTGATTAAATAAAAATTGCTAACCTTCCAAACACCTTTTACAATAACTACAAGCAACATGTGGAGCCCATGGCTTTTCTTGATTCCGTACAGGACAGTCAAAATATGCTTCATAGGCTTCACAGAGAACGTGAGATGTTTTTAGTTCATATTTCACGTCTCGAACTTTAATAAATTGACCAAATATAAAACAAAAAGCATCAGCATGGTATTTGCACTTTCGTGACGACATTTTTAGTTTTTCTGGGCTTGTAAACAACACCTGATGGTTGTTTATCACTCGGGTTCCATCTAGCGGCACAGTGTTAACGTTAATACCCCACTCTCACCGCGCGGTCTTTTTAAAAATATTAAAATCAATTAAAATTTATGAAAAAATTGAAAAATGAGTATTATTATTATAACTATCACAAAAGCAAACTTTATACCGAAAAAAGGTATTTTCTTTTCGTTTTTGTGCATAACTAACTGGAAAATAATAGTATAAACTTTAGGACAAAGAACGAAAATTTTTTTGTAGAGTCGTGTTATTAACAATTCCTCTGTTAGCAAGTTATTTCAATCAAGAATTAAATTTAATTAAACAAAAAGCAACTAATAACGGTTATTCGTCATTAATAATAGATAGTGTGATAGGCAAAAAAGAGTCTAAAAATACTATCAATGAAATATAAACTACATTAAAAACCAGAGAAAAAACACATTCCCTCACTTAGTATGGAAAACCATCATCACGAATATAAAATTCCTCAAAAATATAGATGTTAATATATCTTATAGAACTTTATCGGGAAGTTTTTGAAAAAACGCAAGACCTCAATACTCAATATTGTGATGATATTCACAACGCAATATCTGTTTTCAAACTATCTTCCAAAAATTTGGAGGGTTTATTAAATACAATTTGATTTCAATGAATTCGGATGGATAATGAATAAATAAACAATACATGTCACATTCGGTCCCTTCATTTTCAAACACAATGTCATGTTTATATTGATTTTTGCAATGAAAAACTATGTTTTCTAGTCACAATAATATCAAGTTCTCTTTATGCGTTGCTGGCTTGAATAAATATGTAAATTGAGGTCAGTGTTCTTACTCTGATATCGGAATTTTGACATTGGCAAAAGACAGCCGTTTCGAGTACGTCAAGATTTCCCATCGGCTAGATATGTAAAATTCAGTTTTTATACCGCTCTCTGTAAAAGGTTATATTGAATTGTTGCATATATTTTGACGATGCAATTCTATGCAAATCCGTTGGTTGACATGATCGACAATGGTATATATTACTGTACGTCGAAAGTCAGATTCATGATTGCGAAGATGCAGAATATAAAAGCAGGCGAGTGGAAGGTAGAGTGCGTCTTTGCCGATAGCTGCTTCATTTTCGAGGGTCGCCAGTTAAGCGGCTTGCAGACGATCAATAGGTTATTCCGGAGCTCTTTTCTGTATTGTGAAAAGCACTACGGAGTCGTGGAGCGGTCACCGAAATCTTCAACAACGAAATAGCCGTTTTCCTTTTGTTTTTTCACTCATTTGACGAATGAAATTTACCTCATGTTTCCAAGAACACGTCACAGAAACGTCTCGCTAACCAAGGAGAAACTACACATAATTGGATGGAGTAGTCCGTTACTTTGTGATAGTTCATTTTAATGGAATGAAATAAGAAATTACTTTGTTTTCTATCACTTTTTATTATAACTGATATACAGTGACTCGAGTTTCGTAGTGTTTACTACATTTTCAAACTGAATGAACAAATTAGATCTCAACTATTATATATGCTGATTGTACGCTTCGGCAGAGCTTCGAAGAGAGGGGTTTTCCAAAGTTCCGTCTGTTCGTTAAGTAGGTTTATTATTGATACGTGCCTCTTATATTCTTCAATTTCTATGGATTCCAGGATGTCCAGTTTTTTCCCTTTCGCTTCGACGTGCAAGATAACAAGGTTGTTCAATTCTGGGAACGTGTGATCTGTATTGAAGAAATGGTTCGCAAAATTGGAATTATTCTTCCGGTTCCTAAAAGCAGATTGATGCTCTTTGTACCTTTTATGGAAAGGTCGGCCAGTTTGTCCTATATACACACTATTACACTCTTGACAACTTAATTTACAGACTCCAGAATTATTCAGTCGGTTCTCTTTATCTTTCGGATTAAAAAAGAGATTAGAAATTTTATGGGAGGGTGTGAGAGCTGTTACTATGTTAATTTTTGACAAAATTTGAGCTATGTTTTGTGAAATTGGTCCAAAATATGTTAGTCTTATGAATTTATTGTTATTATGATCTGATTTGGAGATGGGGAAATTTGTTTACGAATTAGTTGCTTCTGTTTTTTGTTTATGATGGAATTTATAGTTTTGGTTTCGAACTGATTTTTTGTGGCTATTTGTCTGATTGTATTCAATTCCCTCTTTAACGTAATATTATCTAAAGGAATTGAAAATGCTCTATGTACCATTCATCTATAAGCAGCTAGTTTATGATTGATCGGATGGTTTGAAAAATTTCGTATTGTTGTATCAGTTGATGTGGGTTTTCTATATGTATCAAAGGAAATTTCATTATTACTGTTAATTAAAGTTATGTCCAGTAAATTTTCGACCGGCCTGTCCTGGCCCCTGGATAATGCCCCTGGAACAATTTAGGGTTTGTGGATCTCGACGATATGGCTCCGTCATTAGTGCTTGATGCCAGGATCAATCAAATGACCTCACATGGGTTCGGTGAGTCAGGACGTACAGGCCGCTAGACGATGCTCGTACCAGGATCAATTGTAGTACTTAATCTTGAGTTTATCTTAGTTCATGGGACTGCGTTCGGGTGTATGGATAAGAATTCCCTCCGGCGGGTGAGTTGCGTCTCAAACAACTCGGGTACTGACCTGCTGAGCCAGTAGGGGTTGGATAGTGCTTCGCTGCTACCAGTCAGACGGTTCTGGCTTTCGAGTCGGGGCCCAAACTGGAAGCTGGTGGGTTCATCTCTTCGGAGTGGTTCTCGCCACGCGCGATGATATGGCGTAATCCTTATCACACTTTCTACCTCTAGGGGTGGACTGTGGAGACTGCTGAGTAGTCACTTGGTGAAGGGCCATGCTCACATGCCAATATAAAAACCTGGTAGAATTCACTTGGAAAAGAGGTATCCTCAATTAGCCAATAACTATCCTGGTAGAATTCACGTGTCCCTATCGAAAGTTCTCTGACTCTAAAAAAAACACCCGATACCTCAACTCTTTTAGTATTTAATAATAATAATAATCAGCCAATAGGTAACCAGGTACAGTCATTGTTTTGATACTGTCAAGACTGCACCAGTGCTCAACAATGCTAACCATATCAGGACTATTTTCAGCCAAAAGCAATTCCACCTTGTTTCGACAGTGGTCATTCAATTGTAGAAGTCTCGTTTTTAGAGCTTTAGCAGACGTTACTTTGCTGGTCGGATCACTTTCCAGAGGTGAAAAAAAAGATGAGTACCAGCCCTGTAAAGCCAATTTGAACCATCTAAAGCTTTCTCGTATTCAGAGATTGGTATAAGTACTTCGAACAACGAATAGCTCTCTGGGTACTTGGAAGTGAATCGTCGCTCACATCGTGGGGGAGAAGTTATTTTTCAAGAAGTTATGTAAGTTTTCCTTTTTTGTTTCAGGTTTAAAGTTAGAAACATGAAAAATCTTGAACTTTTCAATACCCTCAACAAATGTATTACCTGAACACCTTCCAACGACTAGTGTTCGATTGCATTTTCGAGCTCCATTCTTCATAGTTGATCAATAATCTAGGACATGCTCTTACAAAACTGACTATAAACATAAAAATGACTCTAGATATAAAGTAACCAAAGTGACTTGGCCGATTTTTCCCCTGTTCCCTTCATTTGTTTTATTTAAAATCGAAAATTTAAGTTTATCTGTAATCTTACTCGTTTTTGGGTAATCACTCCGTATAGTTTTATTTCCTAGACTTTAAAATGAAGCCCCATCTTCAAATTGTTCTTTTTGAGGAATTTAAAACTTGCGCTTAGAGAACAAGGAACATTTTCATTAATATCACGAACGGAAAGAACAAGTAACGCAATAAATTAGTTCAGTTACAATAACAGGAGAAGAATCCTTATGAGAATCCCGATACTTTTCGCCAAAGCGTTATTTCGGCAATATTTCAGGGACAAAGAGTATATCCAAACTTCGGTAGAGAGTTGTATAAAAATGTGCTATTTCTTTCCAAGACCCTGGGGTAATTTGTAGTCTCTGCCATCCGAACAAGAGGAGGAAAACTCGAATTGTTTGCAGTGCGAAGTTATTCTAAATGGGAAATTAATTGCCTGAGAGATCGAGTCGGCCATACTATCTCTCCCAAAGAGCTCTTAACGATTTTATTTGAATACCGTTAAACATTTGTTCGATTATTAGTACAAGTCATTAAATAAATTCGAAAGAGATTGTGCCGGGTTACCCTTTGCCAGCGGGAGCATTTTTATCGTATTATATGCTAACCATAAATGCCTTATAGAGGACCCCTGTTGAGTCTATATTTTTGCTTCAATTAAATTTAATACGCAGGTAATAATCGTATTGTTTTGCAGAGATTTCCGAGGTAAATGTTGAACTTGTATCGATTTATTCGGAATATGGCTCTTATGGGTTTTTTGACTCAGCATCCGGTGATTCTGCTTTCATTCCACATTCGATAATTTCTCAGAGATGGTGGCGTAATGTTTGAAGCACTCAGCTTGTTTGGGATTTTCTCCGGATGCGCATTCTGTCCAAGAAAGCATTTTATAACTACAATGGATTGTCTGCATTTCATTCTTTGGTGGAAAATCAACCGTGCTGTGGCGTAAGGATGGAAAAACAGAATCAGAATAGATCAAATTGCTCGAAGTATTGAGCTTATACGATTCTTTTCATAGGACCTTAAAGCAGGAGGAAATTTTCATAAAAATACTAACATCAAAATACTTGTGTGGTTTACATCAAATAAGAACATCAAATCTTTACAATTGATATCCTATCACAAATCATGTTGGCCTTTACTTGATCCATTGCACACTTGATTGAATAATACGCAACGAAAATTTGACCCCTCCCAGATCTCAGAAAAGAAGAAATGTCGAAGACTTTAAAAGAACAGGTCAACTTCTGTTTTGAGGAGGACGAATTTCCATCATGAGTTTGCTCCGAAAAAAACACCACAATGAAGGTGGCATCAACCCCAAACATTTTTTTAATAGGGAGGAGATGTTGAGTGTCGGTTAGTTTGACATGTTCTGTACACAACTCAATAAGAATCTTCAAAATCGGTTCGTTATTCACGAAATAATGTAATATTGAACTTACCGTCAAATGGTGATGTTGAAGAGACAGTTGAACCGCCCAAACTCAAGAACCTTCGAGTTTTGAAGAATCCAAAAATAATATTCAAGTTCTGTATTAGGGGAAAAGAATTCCTATTGCAACATTGTTCCGAAAAAACCACCTGAGGGTTGCAACAACCCTCTACATTTTTTGAATAGGAGATGTTGGATGTGGTTAGTTGAGAAGGTTTTTCTGTTCTCTAAACATCTCAGTTGAAATTTTCAAATTTGTTTATTTGATAGCAGAATAATTTTAGTTTCTGAATGTTTTTAATTTAAAATTCTTCTTATCATTCATGATGGGAAAATCTGTGACACGCATGAAATTCATTACAATGTATACTATTTTTTTGAAGATTCTTTTTCAAATGTAATTCAGTCTTTTGTGAGCGAAAATGGTCTATTTTATGGAAGAAAGAACAGAAATTTTCAAATTATACTATCGGAATGACGAAAATTCTAGATTAACTGCAAGGTATTTCAATTACAATAATCCAGAAAGAAATGTTATCACCAATATGTTAAACATTCCATGAATAAATTGGAAACTACTGGTTCAATTCTGAATAAGACACTCCTCGAAGTTGAGAGTCCAGTCCGATATGAAGCTATTAAAATAGCAGTATTGGGACATTTACAGATGGATAATCGGCAATCTATAAGAACGATTAGCACGAGCATCTAATCTTCCGAAATCTAGCGTTCATAGAATTGTGAAAGCTCATAAATTTCACCCTTACGAGATAAGGCGGGTGTAACAGTTGATTGAAGATGATCCTGACCGTCTGGTTCAGTTTTGTGAACAATTTAGTGAGTTACTACTACCACACCGACTCTACAATGCAATCTTTTTTGACGAGTGTATCTTTATGTTGAATGGAGAAGTCAATAGACATAATTCGGTACTGGAGTGATAGTAATCCTCGTTTATTCATGGAGAGACACATACACAAATTCCCCAAAAATTAAATGTTTGGGTAGGAATATTAGGAAACAATATTGTTGGACCAATTTTCATCGACGGAACAACTTATTTGAATTTATTGGACGACATTATTGATCCAATGATTACTGACATTCTGGAAAACACCGACAACCTATTAAAAAATGAACTCACATTTCAGCAGGATGGTACACCACCACATTTCGATATCCTTGTTCGACAATGTTTGAACGAACCCAGCAAGATCACTATCAGATTTTTTTGTAGGGACATTTGAAGTCCAAAGTTTATGCAACTCCACCTGAAAATCTTACAGAACTGCGATAGGGAATCACCACGGAATGCCTATTACTGACACTAGACATTTTCGAAAATGATAAACAATGATTTGAAAGTAGACTATATCATTGTATGGAGGTTGGTGGTGGTCATTTCGAACAATAAATACATTAGTTCTTTAAAATTTTCCATTTTTTCTGGATGTTCCCTATAATTACATACAGATCTGGTGTATTTGAATATATTGGGTTTCTGATAATGTTTAATATCAAGTTGTTAAAAAAAATTACCAAATCTGAAAAATTCAACTAGGATGTTCAGAGAACAAAAAAAACTTTTTAACTGAAACACATCCGCCATCTCTTTCCTATTAAAAAAATTGGGCGGTGTTGCCACCCTCAGTTGATTTCTTCGGAACAATGTCGTCATAGGAATATTTTCTCCCTAATACAAAATTTGAAAATTATTTTTGGATCCTTCAAAACTCTTAGGTTCTTGAGTTTGGATTCCACTGTATGTTCAAAATCACCTTTTGGCGGTGAGTTCAAATTACATTATTTCGTGAATAGTGAACCGATTTTCAAAATTCTACCTGGGTTGTGCATAGAACATAAATAACTTTCAAAGTGGGGGATTGATGCCATCTTCATGGGGTGTTTTTTTCGGAACAAACTCATGATGGAAATTCGTCCCCCTCAAAATAGAAGTTGAACTGTTTTTTAAAATCTTCTCAAATTCTTCGTTTCTGAGTTCGGGGGGATCAAATTTTCGTTAAGGCAACCTGTATAAATGTTATTTGAGCACTTCTCATGACTGATCACTTTTGTATGTTGTTTTGTATGTGTTTTTGAGATTTGATCGAGTTTCAGGAGGATTTAAATAGACTCCATGAATATTGTCACGAAAACTTTCTGTATCTCAACTTCAGTAAATGTCACCACATAACTTTTTCACGAAATAAAAACATTTTTAGTACTCAATTTAACATCAACAATTGTGTTCTGACTAAGGTATCGCTGGTGAAGGATTTGGGAATAATTTTTGACTCAAAGCTTATCTTTGACAGCCACATCGCTTATATTTCGAAAAAGGCTCACGGTATGCTGGGTTTCATCATTAGAGTTTGTGAGCATTTTCGTAAGCATCAATCCCTTAGAGCATTATACATAGCTTATGTCCAGAGTATGTTGAGCTACGGATCGATAATTTGGAATCCTTATTACAATATCTATATTAATCGACTGGAAAACATTCAGAAAAAGTTTATTAATCATGTCAACAAAAAATGTTATAAACACATTACTGATGATCGGGATCGAGTTATGAGGGAGTTAGGGTTAACTACTTTGGCTGACCAGAGAATGTTGAGGGACGCAAAGTTTATTTACAAGATTATTAATTCTCTCGATTTCACTGAAATTGTGAACATGCTCAGTTTCAATGTACCTAAATATTGCACAAGAAATAAGTTTTTGTTCCATATAGATCAAAGTTCTTCCAATTATCACCTGAATTCACCATTGATGAGATGCTGCAAAACTTATAATACACTATCTAATCTCGCAGCCGTTGACGTTTTTTCTGATTCTTTATTGGCCTTCTCTTGCACTTTGAAACGATTTCTGGGAAATTACTGAATTTTGTTTCATATTTGTATTTTTTTCAAATTTATGGTTCAAATGAATTTACTGTTTTCGTTGTTATTGGTTTTTAAGTAACATTGTGATTGGATTATTAGTGAATACATAATTTTGGGTTCGTCCCGTCTTGTATTCCTTTAAACAAATAAAAAAAAAAATAAATAAATAAGTATCTGTCTAATTTGATTATCTATAGAATGCGTTATCTGGAGACTAGAAATCAGAGTCTAAAGTTATTATTTTTTCGGATATTTCTTTTTCTTGGATAGTTAAAAACACTCGATGGAAAAGTTTGATGCGCTCGTTAAATGAATTTATCTTACATGATATGCTTATTACAAGTTCGTTTGTTTACATATTTTACCAATTATATAGACTGAAAATTTACCTTTTTTTTTTGAAATATTACAGATAATAAAGAGTTTTCGAATAAGAGGTTTCATTCTGATATAAAAACGGGTATATTTAAATTTAAATCAATGGATGTTTATTTCATTGTGTTCAACGGAAAATGATATCAGCCAAATGACCGCCACGGCTACAGCACCATTTCTTTTTCATGAAGTTTTCCATGACCAATTCGCACATTTGCGGCTGTATGTTCTCGATAACTACCTAAATACCCATAAATGAATTCAACCAAGATTTTTAGATCCTAAATCTTTCCTAACAAATGACTTTAGCTCTTCCCGTTCGAAAGTTAGCGTGTTCACGAACTGACCCGATGGACGGACAGAATTACTTTTGACATCAGATTCATCATCAGTAAGTCCAAAGAGACCACTTTCAGCTCAGAATTAAAAAAACTAGAGACATTCGGGTGATATTAGAGCTCGCGGTTAAGTGGAAAAAGCGCGCGAAAAAAGGTCCTTTCAAAACAATCTTCATGTAGTAAGTTGTGTTTTTCCTGTTTTGCCGACCTTAAGTTATTTTTTTCCGCTCAATATTGATATGATATACTTACTGACAAAGAAACTGCTATACGCAGAAGGAGCTGTTTAAATTTTTAATTGTTTTGCTAAAACATAGATAGCTTAGCAAGGAGTAAATGATTGAAATTTGAAGAAAAAAAAGGAAGGGTTCACAATTTTTTTAATAAATTTGTTAATAATGTGTTTGTCCACCGCGACTATCTATAACTCCCCAACACGTCTTGGCATTGATGCAATAAGATGATCTATTTTATCTTCTTGAGGGATACTATCCCAAGCTACCTGTAGTTCATGTCTCAGAGCCGCCAAAGTCCGTGGGAGCTGGGGTGAATTTCCAAGCTTTCTACCCATGATGTCCCAAACATGCTCTATGGGCGAAAGATCGGGGGATCTGGGTGGCCACGGCAAAAGATTCAAATGGGTCGCTTCAAAAAAGTTTAAACTAACTAATTGGATTCTCGAGCCGGTAAGGTAAGGGAGAACATATGGTTCCACTATTTCTTGAAGGTAACGCAGCGCTGTCATGTTACCTCGAATAAAGACTAAAGGTGACCTATTTGCATTTGCAATAGCACCCCATACCATAACGCCTACTGTCCGGTGTACATGACGCTCAATATTAAACTGAGGTTCATGTCTTTCTCCCTGACGTCGTCTAACCCTTCTTCGGCCATCATGTGCAACCAAGGAGAATCGAGATTCATCAGAAAAGACGACCTGATGCCATTCCACATTCCAATGTTGACGTTCTCTGCACCACTATAATCGTTGCCGGCGAGGTTACACAAGATGGGGTCGATAATGTTGCAGTCCAAAAGACCTTATTCGGCGGTAAACCATTCGGACAGTTACAGGATGGCCTTGTTCTCCTAACCACTCATCAGCCAAAGATTGAGTTGTCGCGAATTGGTCTCTAATAGCCATAAGTCTTAGACGTCGATCTTGAACTTCATTTGTGCCCCTTCGACGTCCGGTGCCTACGCTTCTTCGATTTTGGGCATTATCCAACAAGGCTTGACAACATCTCATAACAGTAGTTGAATTTCTGTTCGTACGATTAGCGATTTCTGGAAATGACAACCCCGCCTCCCGTAGACTAATAATTCGACCTCTTTCAAATTCACTTAGCTGGCGATAAATTCTGCTTACACATGCATTAGGCATTTCAACAATAACTAAACATCGACTTTGGATCTCCTCGAACAGGTGGTTTGTTTTAAAATTCAAAAAAATTGCAAAAAACGACTACATATTTAAATAACAAAAATGTTTACATGAAAATATCTTCCCGATTTTTTTCTCCAAATTTTAATCATTTACTCCTTGCTATACTATGTTTCACAACAAAAAATTAAAATTTAAACAGCTCCTTCTGGGTGTTGGAGTTTCTTTGTCAGTTAGTATATTTCAAACTTTCAGTTCGATTTATGATGAGTTGGTTCAAGTTTCTGACCGAAGATGTTTCTTCTCGTTATTGAGATAAAACTAACAAAGCCAATTAAATTTCCGTAACTGATTTCATAAACTGTTCCGAAGTTGTGGTAGGATGAAATTGATTCACCTGTGACGAATGGGGTACGATTTTTATGTGTGTGTTTCCACCGAGAAGTTGAATCAATATTGAACTTTCCGATTCACCCACACAACAAATCGGAATAACTGAAAATGTCATACGAGAGATTGTCATTTCTGTGGTTGTTTGCTATTTCAGTACAATTAAACCGGGATAATGAATATTTTTTGCCCTGTCTCTACCCTGTAGATTGTTAATTTAAACATTTTATCTACTATACATAGTCCTGCAATAGTGCGTTTTTCTTCCATAGCTGCCGAATCAGACATCTTAAAAATATCGTTTGAAAACAGGTTTCTTGTATTTCAATTTCTGCATCTCAAAAAATTATTATCCAATATGAAGGTTCTTCCCAAAAAAAGGTTTTCAATTAACGGGTGATTTTTTAGATGGATTGCCCTGTATATTTTCATGTATTTTCAATGACCTTCACCATCTCTATTGAAACGCAAAATCTTAGAAATATTTTTTTAACCGTACAAATCTCATTCAGAAAAGTTGAGCGCAAGCACTCTGCTTTAAAGACCTATAACGTATGCAAAAACAAGACGTAACACGAATGTGATACGAATTCTTGGTTACTGAAAGATTCATAGAGTCTTTATAACGAAAAGATTTAATCTGCCATACACAGGATATCCGTTATTGTTTCGTCATACAATGACTTCATCAGGTGAGTACTAATAGATACTGATTATACAATGCTCGAAAATTTCTATATATAGTACAGGTCTCATAACAAAAAAATAGAGGGATTGAATGAAGTCTTACATTTCTTTGGGAATTCCTTAATAATTCAAAAAAGATTCAATAGGATGATCTGCTTAATTCCGTCATTTAATAAAATTTGTTTTTCATGATACCCATTAATTTCTAACGTTTCTAATAGGTTTAGTCTGAGACTTTTATTTTCAACGTGTAAAATTTCCTAATTACTATCAAAAATATGTCCTGTGTCCAATATGTGTTCTGCATAAGTTGAGTCCTTTTTTTTGTTACAATAACATTTTTCATGTTCCCTTAGTCTTGACTAGACCAACATATACAAACTAGCAAGTACCGCAAGTTAGCTTATAAACACCTCATTTCTTGAAATAAATTAATTCGGCTGATCTGTACCAAAAATCATTAATAAGGAGTATGATCTATGGTAATGGAAAGTTCTAGAAATTTAGACAGTATAACATACATCTGTATAACAATTCTATACTCAAACAACTGTTACATTGTCGTGATTTGTAAAACTTTCTATTACTCATACTTGTTATTGATGATAGTTGGTACAGATCAGCCAAATTGATTTAGTTGCATCTTGCTAAGAAAATTTGAAAACTTCGTTTGAATTTTCACTCAATAATTTGTTGCAACTTGCTAAGCATATGCTAATTATGAGCAATAATATCTTTGGAGTCTCTATATATAGCGAATATAGATACTGGACAGATTTGTAGTCACTGGCAAACATTATATTGACGAAAACCAACCAGTTTGAAACGTGCGCATGTCTACAATTTGCCTCTGTGATCTACAAAACCTTGTCGAGTTTGTTCGAGCATAGAATTGTTATACAGATGTATGTTACACTGTCTCGATTTCTAGAACTCTCTATTACCATAGCCCATACTTCTTATTAATGGCCTCATTTCTTGCTCTTATATATTTAATCTTTAATATTCTTTATTAATTTATTTAATGAATTATACGTTTTTTAAAAGACGTTCAAATCATGATTCATCTTTGAATACGTAGCTACCTTTTCCGATTTTGATCCTGAGTATGTTAATGAAATATATTTATTTTCTATTAAATTAATGCTTTTGGGGTATACTAATGACACAGCTAGTTTTAATTGTATTTTTACGAAAAGGTTCTCTATAATTGGAACGCAATCTGTTCAATAATATTGTTTCTTTGTCAAAAGTCTAATGTGTCATAGGTATGTTGGCTAATCTAAACATACTATTATATCCAGCTAATTCTTGGGAATATGGGTGATTTGAAGTGAAATAAATTGTGTTGTCAGTATGGGTTGGTTTCGGGTTTATTGAAAAATCATGTTTGTTATCAATTCTTGTGATGGTTAAGTCCAAAAAATTGATACTATTGTTGGGTTCTAATTCATTAGTGAATTGTATGGTTGGAGACAATTTGCTTATGAAATCCACAAACAAAGAAAATTCTCTATCAGTGCCACTGAATAAAATAAAATGTCATCTATATATCTATACCAATAGATGGATCATTTAAAGTAAGCGCTTTTTATTCTCGTTTCCAGAGAATCCATAAAAATTTCGGATGGTAACGGACTCAAAGGATTTCCCATATTGAGGTTATCGGTATCTATGTAAATTTTGCCGTTGAACGTGAAATAATTTTGTTGCAGGCAAACAGTCAAAACGTCCATTATTAAAACAAATTGTAGAAATTACTATGTTTTACTACCAAAAAATATATATTACACATTTTCTTGTGACTCGAGTTTCGGGAAATGAACTATCCCATCATCAGACAACTGTTGTCTGATGATGGGACTGAAACAATTCAGTATCTGAAAACGTTCATTATCTCTTGTTTTATTACTGAATTAGTTTTTCATAGTAAGAGATCATCTACTAATTTTATGGTTTCTGTAACAGGTATACTAGGAAACAAATTGTTTACGTAAAACAATATGAGTTTAGTATTATCTGGAACATGCAAATTTTTGATGTTTTTTACCAGGTGGTATGAATTCTTTATGAAAAATTTCGCTTCAAAATTTGTTACAGAAACCGGAAAACTAGTAGATGATCTCTTACTCTGATAAAGAACAAAGAAATGTAAAACTTCGTTCATCTCCTCTATTTTTTGTTATGAAATTAATTATTCCTAACGAAATTCGGTACCTTGCAGATAATTTCAAGAAATGATGTTGAACCAGGAAAAGGAAATCAACAATGACGAATCAGTCTGAATTCCAGAGAACTTGCAGAAATACATTTATTACCAAAAAAATGTGTCAAGATACCGATGCAATATTCTGCGAATTATTGCGAAAGAATAGCTCGAGCTTTGGCGTGAAAAATGGACGACAATTCCTTATCTTGATCATCCAAAATATTTATTATCGGTATCTTTGTGAAATACCTAACTACATAAGCCTACATAAAAATTTTTCCACCTCCATTCTGAGGTATCGGAATTCGTTCTGTAATTTACTGCCCTCGCAGGTATATATATTTTAAAACCACGAAATGTTCAGGAAATTTACGCAGTTCGGGCTACAAATTAGAAGTTTATATACGGCGTTAAGCTGAGATCATGACAATTTGAGATTATGAACTTTGTTGAGTTCACCCAACTGCTCAAATTTTCGCATAGGATACGCTACCGAAGAAGATGGTTAGATTTTTCATTTTGAGTGCGAGGGTGCCTTTAACATAACGAAATATGGTGAATCAAATGAATGAAACTTTTCAATTCTCTTGGGGCCACATCAAAATGAATTGTAAAACGGTTACTTGATGAATGAATGATTTATAAAAGAATACGATGATATTTACACCGACTAAATTGAATATGATGAAAATTGTGGTTCATTTAAGACACTGAACAGACTTTATTCAAGCAGATATGGCGAAAAAGGGAATGAGCATTATTAGAGGGCGTCTGGAGAGTAATTAAACAAGATTTTCTAATATGAGATGGAGAAGTTCGTTACTTTGTGATTGTTCATTTTGAAAATGAAATAAATAAGAAGTTATTTCGTTTACCACTACTTTTTTATTATTGAGGATATTTTCAAATCAGTGTATAACAAGTTGAATTTCAAAGGATTTTATACAGGGTGTCTCAAATCTCAACCTCAAGTAGGAACACGGTGACGAAGCAAGTGGTACTCGTTATCCGAAAAATTTCGAAAATAATCTATGTGGCATGAGTTCACATTGATAGGCATTTAACAAAATTCAGAAATACTACACCTTGTGACGTTCTTTTTACTCCTGTGGCCAAAAATCTTTACTCTTTCCAAAAATTTTTCTGTTTCGTAACCATGAGTAATGCTTCTCTAAACTATTAGTAAAATTTCAAAACCAGCTGCTCCAGCTTAGATGAAAACGAGACATTTTTCGCAGAAAAATTTTCAGAAATTTTGACCAGTTTATATATATATATATATATATATATATATATATAGTGAGAATAAGTATGAAGAAATATTTGCATATTTTAGAATTTTAGATAATTGCTGGAATTAATTCTCCAGAACCTCTACAGATTTCAATCCAAATAAATCTCATGAAATCATTTAGAATAATAATAAAAATATATTAGTATTAATATTATTATTAGATTATTTTAGATTTTAATCACAATTAAATTGGTGGAAACCGGGGTGTTGAACACCAACGATTTGATCTCTAGCCATTATTCTCTTTATTGTGGAGCAGGTGGACAAAATCACAACCTTTTGCATAAGGCTTATTATTTTCAAATGCTCCTTAACCCCTATCAGCTGCAAGGACCCAGGCAGTTCTTTATCTACAAGGCCGTTAGTAGACAGAATTATTGGCACAACAGTCACTTTCACGAGTGTCTGGATTCTCTTGAATTCATTAGCCAGATCGAGGTATTTGTTTATTTTCTCCTGTCTAGCTCACATTCTCGTCAAGGGGTATGGCGACGTCTATAATGAAAGCGGTGTTGTCCTTCTTATTCATGAGCAATATATTCGGTTTATTATGTTTGATTTCCTTGTCTGTTAATACCCCCATATCCCAAAATATATTGACTCTGTCATTTTCGAAGAAGTGCACTGCTTTGAGTTTGTGAAAGTGTTCAATATTTTCGAAAAGTTCTTCGTTACAACAAATTTCCTGGTGCAGGATTCCAGCCACCTTTTGTGTCTATCTAGATAGTCTTTCGGAGCAGGGTAACTGCAGGCTGAGGTAAGATGCTGGATTGTTTCCACTGTAGGGTTGCACAGTCTGCATCTATCGTTAACTATTTTCTATTTCAGTATATGCTTGCGGTAGTTCCTACTGGAAACAATCTGACCTGAATTGCGTTCATAAATCCTTCAGTCTCCGGCATGAGGAACCCCTGTCTAAGGTAAGTAGTTGACAGCTGCATGTCCACGTCCTGATTGTGGGGTGCGTTAGCGTATCTTCCGTGAAGGATTTTGTTCCATCATAGTTTTTTTTTCAGGAGGCATGCGACTTGCTAAGTTGAGAGGGGAGAGACAGCTTTATAAAGTGGATCATCAGATGTAGAGAGGTAAGTGAAGAGCTTATGTAATATTTCAAAATTTAGGAGTCCGCGTCCACCCCTGTTTCTGGGTAAATTCATACGTCTGGTGCATAACGTAATGCCATTCGCACCAGTCACTGGACCTGTATGGTGGAAGATCTCCGAATGGGGCCCTAGTTTTGCCGTTCTGGTGAAATGGAGTGCTGAGCCGGTTGATTAACTCAGTGACAGGGCTTCTCCCTTAAAACTGGCCTACTCTAACCTATCGCAGCATTAATCTCCGGATTTTTCTGTGTAATGGCCGAGTGCATTATGTAGCATACTGCGTTACTTTGAGGGGCTGGTTTGTCCACAGGTGTTACTTGTACCACCTGGCCACCTCTCTGGTGTTGGACTCGAGGGGGAAGTGGTTGAAACTCCCTATGCTGGACTAGGGAGGTATTTCGTTTATCTGTTCGCAGCCCCCATGTTCGGGCTATTCTCATGAAATGACTCTAGGTTTAACGGGACTTGACGGTTCGACCGGCTTGTCCTGGCCCCGGATCAATGTGTAACAATTTAGGGTTGGTGAATCTCGAAGAAATGGCTTTGCCATTAGTGCTTGACGCCAGGATCAATCAAATGACATCACATGGGTTCGGTGAGTCAGGACGTACAAGCCGTTAGACGGTGCTCGTATCAGGATCAATAGTAGTCATCAATCTTGAAATTATCTTAGTTCTTGTGATTGCGTTCGAATGGATGGATGGATAAGAAATCCTTCCGGCGGGTTAGTTGAGTCTACAACCAACTCGAGTACTGACCTGCAGAGCCAGTAGAGGTTGAATAGTGCTTCGCTGCTACCAGTCAGACGGTTCTGGCTTTCGAGCCGGGACCCAAACTGGAAGCTGGTAGGTTCACCTCTTCGGAAGGGTTCTCGCTTCGCGCGATGATATGGCGTAAACCTTATAACACTTTATTCCTCTTGGGATGGACTGTAGAGACTGTTAAGTAGTCACTTGGGTAAGAGTTATGCTCGCATGCCAATAATATTACCTGGTAGAAATCACGTGTTCGATCCAGGCTCCCCCAGGCTTTAGATCTTATCGTGATGGGGTGCTTGCCTTGACTAGGACCTTGAGTCTTGGTGCCTAACGTGATGCCATTTGCGCCAGTCATTGGACCTGTATGGTGGAAGATCTCCGAATGGGTCCCTAGTTTTGCCGCTTTGGTGAAATGGAGGGCTAAGCCGGTTGATTAACTCAGTGACAGGGAGTCTGTCGCAGCACAGGGCTTCTCCCTTAAAACTGGCGTACTCTACCCTATCGCAGTTAATCTCCGGATTTTTCTGTGTAATGGCCGAGTGCGTTATGTAGCATACTGCGTTACCTCGGGCGGATGGTTTGCCCTCAGGTGTTACTTGTACCACCTGGCCACCCCATTTGTGTTGGACTCGAGGGGGAAGTGGTTGAAAGTCCGCATGCTGGACTAGGGAGGTATTTCATTTATCTGTTCGCAGACCCCCATGTTCGGGATATTCTCATGAAATGACTCGGGGTTTAGCGGGACTTGACAGTTTGACCGGCCTTTTCCTGGCCCCGGATCAATGCGTATTTTTTTAGGGTTTGTGGATCTCGACGAAATGGCTTAGCCGTTAGTGCTTGGCGCCAGGATCAATCAAATGGGTTCGGGGGGTCAAGACGTAGAGGCCGCGTTGACAAGCCGTGAGTCAGGACGTACAAGCCGTTAGACGGTTCTCGTACCAGGATCAATAGTAGTCATCAATCTTGAAATTATCTTAGTTCATGTGATTGCGTTCGAATGAATGGATGGATAAGAATTCCTTCCGGCGGGTGAGTTGAGTCTACAACCAACTCAGGTGCTGACCTGCAGACCCAGTAGAGGTACCAGTCAGAAGGTTCTGGCTTTCGAGCCGGGGCCCAAACTGGAAGCTGGTGGGTTCATCTCTTCGGAGGGGTTCTCGCTTCGCGCGATAATATGGCGTAATCCTTATCACACTTTCTACCTGTAGGGGTGGACTGAGAAGACTGCTGAGTAGTCACTTGGTGAAGAGCCATGCTCACTATGCCAATATGAACACCTGGTAGAGTTCACGTGTTCGATCCAGGCGCTCTAAGTCTGTTTTTGTCCATTTTATCTGTCCAAAAGTATGTAAAATCACTGGAATGACCCAGACATTGATTGCAGAGGCAAGGTTTCCAGCGTTTAAATGAGTTTTCAGTATTGGTTTTAGTCGTTTGATGCAATTTTCCTCGATTTTAGTTTTGGTTGTTTTTTCATCAGTAGTGAGGCTTTGCTGAACACCTCTGGTAGAAGTACACCAAATTCCGAACCATCCGCTAAAGTAGTACTCGACGTGATCTGTAGTAGTCCTCTTTTCGCATGAATATACGCGCATTTTTCAATTATTATTATTATTATTATTATATTTAATGAAACAGACTTCATGCTTCGCGATCAACTTCATATTTGAGCTATATTTTGTAGTGATCGCTTTCATCTGATTGTAAAATCTCTTTTAGCTCTTAGAAACCCTGTGTTATGCCAAAATTCAAATCGGAACTACATAAACATGAAGTATTTTTCATTTGTGAATATTTCCATGTTATGTATGTTCATATGGAAGAATAAACTGCATCTCATGACGACAGCCTTGATGGAATTTCCTCCTTTATCGTTCAATGAAATTGGATTTCAATATATTGCACCAGATTCTTCAGATATGAATAAATCGTTTCAATCGTGTCGACATTTACGGAAAGCTATTTGGGCATCGAAATTCATATTCTAGCTTTTTCATATTCGTTGTATTGGACTAATTTTTATTTTTGATGGATTTGCTGATGTTCAACCATTGTAGCATTGTAATGGAATTTGCATCGATTTATCTGCTGCATCAACAAGAGATTGATTGCATTTATATTGGTGTATTCAACCGAAATAAGCTGAATTTCATGCGACCGAAAAATAAATAAACCATTGTTTCTATCTGGTTACCTATTCATTCATTAACGAGTAACTAATTTTTCAGTAGAACATGTAAAAATGTTTCCAAAATCGATGTATCAATTCTATACTGATATGATAAATCTACAGACACGACTTTTGCGTCCTCTCAACTAACTACGTAAGGAATATTCTATAATACTTACGAGAATAGCAACACGTTTTGTTCGTCTGAAGAGAATTGTTCAAAAATTAGGGACACCCCAACCGTTTAAATCATTAAGTTTTCGTTTTGCGTTCACTAAAATATTTTCTAGATAAGGACAACCTGAGAAGGTCGTGTTGGAGTTGAATTCATTGAAATAGCCTTGGATTTTGGTGAAAAAATGTCCAAAATAACTCAGTGTTCTATATTTAAAATAGGGTTCTTCTATAATTGTATATAGAAGAGTATTAATTTGTCTGCTTACTTTCTTCGATATCATTGTATTTACCAAATATGAAAGAAATTTATTATTTCCACTATATGATTTGTTATAGAGATTTCTGTAGGAAAGTTTCCTTGAGACGTATGTGTTGTGACTGCCCTATGAATTGTGGATTTGAAAGCGCCAAATTTATGATTATCAAGACTAAAAGAGTCTGTGAATGTAGTTGTTCTAAATATGTCAAAATTTAATAGGTTATTATCTAGAGATTGTTATGTCTGAGAAGTTAAATTCATAATTTGTTTCCATTATGTCAATTCGATTTAGGGATAAATGGAATTACCAATTCTAGAATTGTATATACTTAGTTGTAGATTCACGATAACTCAATATTATTTGTACCCACTTTTTCAGGTTTTTTCCTTAAATATATCTATGTAATATGTGATATTGCCTTTTCAGAGTTAGTTCACAATGCCAACCGGATGAAGGCATATTGTTGGCGAATTAATTATTGATTAATAAACTGTGGATACATTCTTCATTTTTATATTTAATTATTTTATCTAATATTATAATAAAAAAATTTCAACAATTAAATTGGGGACATATTTTTCATTATTTCATCCAGATAAAATTAATTTCCATCAAGTGGGTACCGATTCAATTGAAAAAAAATATGTCCTTTTTTGTAAGTTGAATAAATTTTTTTCGGATATTATTGGTAGATGAGTACAAAATTGAAAGAATACTTAATGCCTTGGAGTTAATATCGCCTATCGAACTGCAAGAATTCAAAGAACAACTGAAAATACTTAGATCAAAAGTAAACAAATAACATCAAATGGCTTATTTTTATAAAGTGGTGTGCTTCAGGGCTCAATACTGTGTCCCTTGTTGTACATTATATATACCAATGATCTCATCCATGAAACATATAGCGATATCGTTATGTGTGGTGACGATGTATTATGGATTTGTAGTGGTACCACTGTAGATGAATGCCAAACAATACTAAAAGAAAATCTATTAAAGCTGGATAAATGCTTCCGAACTAATGACCTGGTAATGAACATCACTAATACAAAAAATACTGGTATTTTGAGAGGAAAATCAACATGCCATAAATGTAACATATCATAATGAGAATACTATAGATGAGGACTCAGTACCTTTCCTGGAACTTCAGATTGACTACAACTTGAGTTGGTAACCGCAAATTGACAATATCGCTAAAAATCTGGCAAGATACTGCTATGCTCTGACAATAATAACAAACATTGTCGGTTTTGATGCGGCTCCGGCAGCATACCATACTTATTTGCATTCAAGACTCTGGTGTTGGAGTAGTTTCTGGGGGAATCCAGCTGAGAGCAATGAGATTTTTATACTTCAAAAAAGGTGCTTAAGGAATGCCTTCAAGATTAAACAAACTGAATCCTGTGAAAATGTTTTTATTCAACACTGTACAGCTTGTATACAAAGGAGTGTTTAATGTACGTGATCAATAACTATCATGATTTCAAAATATTGTTCTGAAGCATGAATATAACACTAGGCGCAAGACTTAACCATGTGCAGAAAAAAGAGAATGTATATTCATCATTTCCCTCTTGTTGTTGATGGGAAAGTCACCCTTCAGGATAAACGCAAGTGATCAGTACTGACTTTGAGAGTTTTCTATTCTTCTTTTAATCTCTTCATTCGGATTATTTGTAAAAGGAACCTGGCCAAGATAACAATGTCCCTGAACATAGTCAATCGTTTCATTTTTATTTCTTTTTCTTCACTGTTTGTCATCGCTTAAGCTTTAGTTCCATTTATCTTTAGTCAAGCTTCTCTTCTATGGGAATTCAAATCATTCAGTATTTGTTGAAGTTCTCCTTGGCTTTCTGAAACGAGGACGATATCGTCCGCGAATCTGAGATTATATAAATACTTTCCATTGATTTTGATGCTTTGTTCATTTCCCGAATCAATGGTTCTGAATATTTGCTCTAATTGTTTAATTGTTTAATTTTTGCTTACAATTATGATAAATTTATTATAGGAATATGAATGTATGGTTCTGGTATACCTTGATCGATTAGAGCATTTATTAGTTAGGTACGATGCACCATATAAGGCCTAAGGCATACGGCCCTGTTGTGATCTACAAATGCTAGGTACAATTTTTGTTGTATTCTTTGTATTTTTCAATGACCTGGGTTACAGTGAATTGGTGGTCCATAGTTGAGTAGCCAGTTCTAAATTCTGCTTGCTCAGGTGGTTGATTTTCATTCAAAATGTTGATTACTCTTCTCAAGATGATTTTTGAGAACACTTTGTAGACAATTGACATTAAGCTGATTGGGCGACAATTTTCAGTGTTTTGTTTTTAGCCTTTTTTACGCAAAAGTATGATGTCGCAAGTAGTCCACTCTTCTGGATGACTTCAGTAAATATATGAGTCATTGGTATTGTGCTATAAACTTCAGCAATTTGTTTGATATTCCATCTTCACCTTGACATTTTCCGTTTCTGAGATCATTCAAGTGTGATGCTTACTTCCGATTCTATAGTTGGTGGAACTTCACCCATACTGTAATCTAGTATCCTCTTTTCTATATTAGGACCATCATTCTTGTTAAGGTTTCGATAAAATTCATGCAATATTGAGTACTTTTCCTCTATTTCCAGTTGTTTCGCCCCCACTACTTGTTAATTTCTGAACCCATGGTGTTCCTTGTGGAAGTTTTTTTCTGATTTTCTTTAGAGATTTGGAGGATTCCATTATAATTTTAACATTCCCCTATTTATTTTCTCACAAATCATTTCTTATAGTTTTTTTTATCAGTTTGTCAAGTTCATTGTCTTCAGCTTTATTTCTATCATTGAGGTCTCCGAGTTTCTCTTTTATTCCCTAAGATCTATCAAACAATTGTGTCTTTACTTAGTTTCTCATTTCTGATTTCATTTGTCTCACATTTTTTAGTTGCTTGTTTCAGTTTTTTGGTAAATATTGCGTAGTTACCAAGTTGTTGTTTTTCTTCTAGATGATGCAGAATTTTTGTAATTTCAGTTTTAAACTTGTGTTTGTCTATGTGTATTTTTCGTGAACCATCTCTTTCTATCCCTTTGTCCAGTTAGTCCAATGGACAACCTTTAGTCTTCGTCAACTTCTCTATTCCCCACTCTACTATTAGAATCACCCACGACTTGGACAATTTCTGATTTGTTTATTGCAAGAGTGTTGTCCAGTTGATCATAAAATTTTTCTATATCCTCATCCGTTGACAGGTTAGTTGGAGCGTATACTTGAACTATGGTTATTTCTTTCTTCTTAATTTCTAGTTTTAGAACAGCCTCTCTCTCTCTCTCTGATATACCTTCAGAACACAAGATCTTATCTGTCATTATAAAGTAAAACACTTGTTTACATTTTCTACTTTATTTTTGGTATTGACGTACGTTTCGTCTTTGCTTGAAAGACTTCATCAGAATACGAAGTAACAGTTGTTGTACAATGAATTAATAAGATTTTTTACAGAAGGTGTACATGTGTTTTTAAATTGTACAACAACTGTTACTTCGTATTCTGATGAAGTCTTTCAAGCAAAGACGAAACGTACGTCAATACCAAAAATAAAGTAGAAAATTTAAACAAGTGTTTTATTTTATAATGACAATTACAACTGATTTCTACCGAGCAAAGGCCCAATCTATCATAAAGACCTTATCTTTTAATTTCCTGTTGACTAGGAATCCTACACCACACAATCCTTTTGTTTGTTCAATGTGATACATAATGTGTCCATTATTTATTTCCAGAATAATCTCACCAGATCTTCTCATCTCAGACTCCCAATATTGTTAACGAATTAGGTGCTTTTTGTACGTGATCGATATTTTCGGGTTTTAAGATAAAATAAAGATTTATTATTACTATTATGAAGAATGTGTTGAAAGTCATCGAAGTGGCAATTAAAGTTGAGTACTTTACAGAATAAAGAATTTAAGAAATTACCCATGATAGCAAGAACATGGCAAGTTATTGACTCTAAGTAATTCAGTATACTACTCGAAAACCGTAATATCTACTTGTCAGTCTTCAGCGACCCCGGCAATGTATCCTATTTACGGACCATCATCTAGAAGAGCGCGATATGTTTTCTGTGTTCACTTAACTTCCAATTATATTTTGTAGACTCAAATTTCCCTTCCTACTAAATTCAGGGTTACAAGTTAGGAATTTCGAACCCCCCCTGATTAACCTCACCGATTCCTGATAATGAAATAACTTTTTAGGAAACTTTCAAACAATTTAAAAATTAAAGCATTCGATTCAATTCATTCGGCAAAAAAGAAATAAGATCTATTGGCGCTCAAGTTATATTAGTATAGTATTGTTAATAGCTATTTGACGAAGCGAGCATATGATAAATGGAGAATTCGTCATGAGGTGGTAGAAGGGAGGGACCCCAATGCCGTATTGGTGGCCAGGCGTAACGAAGGGGTGGAAACCAGGTGCTTCCGTTATATTCAATTTCGGATGCGACATCAAACGAACTACATTAATTTAGGTTGATCAATTGACCTGGCATAAGCAAAATACTTTCAAAGGGCCAATCCGATTGAGAAACCTGATTGAATCAACATGCTGCCCTGGTTCGTTGCGATGAACTCAAAAGGGCAAACACACCGTCAACTGATTCTCTCGCTCTCTGTCTCCCTTTCTCTTTCTGCGTGAATGATGCGGTCCGAGAGGATATTTCGAACTGATTCCCCGTCACTTTGACAACTAGTGTGAAGCATTTGATGTGTGTGTCTACAAAAAAGGAAAATTGTTTCGAGTCTTTGGGGAAATTCACATAGTATACAAATAGGAAGGAAACATAGATTTTGCAGTTTCCTATCGATAAATGTTGTTTTCTCGCGGAAATGAAACCTTTATTCGAATAAGATGCTGAAAAATATAACTGTCAGTGTAGTACCCATCACTAGTTACTACTATTTCCGTCCTTTTTACATTATAGAAGATAAAGTTAATGTGAAAGTTGTAGGAAGTAAGAAATGCTTGGCACCTTTTACCCAACTTCCGTTAGTCTTAATACCGATAGTTACTGAAAAGGAGGCTCAGTCAATTATGTCAAAATTTCCCAATAGCGCAACAGCTGGAGATGATGGTATTTCGTCCTTCATCATAAGAGACTGCAGTTTTTTCGTCGCTAAACCGTCTACATCATATTGTAGATTTAAGCCTTGAAACCTGCACTTTTACTATTGGGTAGAAAAGAGTACAATTGGTTCCCATTTTCAAAAAAGAAGACAAGTCTCAATTCAATAATTATATACCTATTTAGATTGTCTCCAACTTTGAAAAATACTATGAAAGGTGATATATGAAGATATATTCTTCTATGTTAGTCAATGGGATTCGACGACTCGGTATTCTCTCTTGTCATTAGTACGAATCTGTAAGGTTGACATTGTACCCTATTTTTCAATGTCACCTAGCCTCTCTAGATTGCTTTCATAGGAAATTTTTCAAATATATATTGTACAAGCCGACTGGTAGGTATCCAGAGCGTGAAGCTGATCTGTCTGACATGGGGGATCACATCTTTAGTTGAAAGACGTGAGGTTCAGTTTATCAGATTTGCTCAGAGACAACTTAATGGTAAAATAAAAATTAATTGCCGAAGATGGCTTTTAGTGTCTCCAAGTTTTCCACAAGGATGGTTTCTACCTTCCTTTTGACAACACCTCATACCAATTGCTCGAGTGATCATCAGTGCACTCAATGTTAATATATATTGAAGTGTTGATAGACTAGACGTGGATATGTTTGGTTAGATTCAGGATAGTATTATACTTTATACTTTTTGTTCTACTGGTTCATAGAATTATCGAAGTGTATATGACTGGATCATTATTTCATTTTATTTTCGCTGGGGGTCTGCGAACAGATAAATGAAATACCCCCCTAGTCCAGCATGCAGACTTTCAACCACTGTCCCCTCGAGTCCAACACCAATTGGGGTGGCCATGTGGTACAAGTAACACCTGTGGGCAAGACCACCCCCCCGAGGTAACGCAGTATGCTACATAACGCACTCGGCCATTACACAGAATCCGGAGATTTATACTGCGATAGGGTAGAGTACGCCATTTTTAAGGGAGAAGCCCTGTGCTGCGACAGACTCCCTGTCACTGAGTTAATCAACCGGCTCAGCCCTCCATTTCACCTGAGTAAAACTAGGGCCCCATTCGGAGATCTTCCACCATACAGGTCCAGTGACTGGCGCGAAATGGCATTACGTTAGACACCAAGACTTAACCCTCCAATTTGCCGAGACGAATCTAGGGTTCTAGTCAAGAGAGCGCCCCCATCACGTCAAGATCTAATGCCTGGGAAGCGTGAATGTTGGAACAGTCAGACCAGCCATTTGCAATAAAGTCGGCGTCTGCAATTTGTCACTTACAACTTTCTTCAACATAAGAATATCATTCATCTCACGCCTGTCCTGAAGGGTAAAAGGTTGAAATGTTTTCGTGCCAAGCAATAGAAATCTTCATTCTCACGAACAGTAAAATTACATTTCAAGCTTAAAAATCGCAGCATTTCATTCTGGGTACATTCAATTCGTTTAATATGAATCTTATATTGTGGACTCCAGATGACCCATGCAAAATTGACTCTACTGAAAACATAGGCCCAGTATACACAAAGAATTTATTTATAATTTTTAAAAATTCTACATTGCATAAATATAAATCCGAGCATCCTGTTCGAGTTGCTAACGATAAAATCAATATGTGGAATAAAGGGTAGTTTCCGATCTAGTGTTATACCCACATTTAGTCTTTGATTTGATCGACTCTGACTACAGGTGAGTCGCCAATATGGTCAGAAAAAGGAACAGGAGTTTTTTCGTGACAGAGAGATTACCTGACATTCCTCGAACCTTCTTAACTCCTCCTACAGAACGAAGCAGTCAAAGAATGATTTGATGACGAGAAAGATTTTCAAATCGTCCGCATATACTACTCTGTCAAGAAAGTACCGGGAATTTTCAATTAAAACAACATTTTTACATTTAATCGTCAAAATTTATTGGGTCGCCTTCAAAATAGGCTCCATTTGCTCCAATACATATATGCCAATGGCACTTCCAATTATCGAAACATTTTTTATAGGCGCTTTCCGGGATGGACTTTAGCTCTCGCGCCGAATTTTGTTTTATGGCTTCAATCGACTCAAAACGGGTGCCACGAAGGGGCAATTTTAGTTTTGGGAAGAGGAAAAAGTCGCGGGAAGCCAAATCCGGCGAATACGGTGGTTGCTGAAGCACGTTTGTTGAGTTTTTGGCGAGAAAGTCAGTCACAATCGTAGCTCGGTGAGAAGGCGCGTTATCGTCATGCAAAATCCATGAGTTTTTCGCCCACAAATTTGGCCGCTTCTTACGGATACGCTCACGAAAACGTTTCATAACGCCTAGGTAATACTCCTTGTTTACCGTCTGACCCTCTGGAACGAATTCGTAGTGCACCACGCCACGGATATCGAAGAAAACAATGAGCATCACCTTCATTTTCGAGCGGGTTTGGCGTGGTTTTTTCGGTTTCGGCTCATTTTTTGCCACCCATTCCGATGATTGCTGGCTTGTTTGCATATCGTACTCGTAGACCCAGGTCTCATCACCAGTTATAATGTGTTCCATGAATGTAGAATCGGAATTACAGCGATCCAGTATGTCTGAAGCAACCTGTTCGCGATGACGTTTTAGAAGAAAATTCAGGTCTTTCGGTACGAGTATTGCGGCCACCTTTCTCATGCCCAAAATATCAATCAAAATCGTACGTGCGGACTCGTGGGATATCTTAAGATCATGTGCTATCTCTCTCAAGCTGGTACGACGGTTTTCCAGCACCCTTTCCTTAATTTTATCGACGTTATCTTCGATCGAAGCCGTCGATGGGCGTCCGGAACGAGGCAAGTCTTCGACCACTTCACGACCGTCCTTGAAGGCTCTGTACCACTGATATGCACGAGTTTTCGATAGAGCATTATCACCAAAGTTTTTTTGCAACATTTTCAATGCATCGACACACGAAAATTCATTTGCAACACAAAACTTTAAACAAATTCTTTGCTCAACGTAATCACCCATAGTAAAAATCGGCACGCACTCTGACATCGACTGACTTAATCAGCTGTTGCAAACACACTAGTTGACAGATCCCGCTCAAGCTTGGCATAGTAATTAAGGACAGTGGTACCAACATGCAACATAGTAATTTGGATATTCCTGTTGGGTACAATAAAGGACTGTTATTATCATTATTATTATTATCCAGAAGCTGTCCTGTATCTGAGGTTCATCAACATCATCATTACTTCTTTTTATGCGATCAAAGAAACGATCCCCTTTTTGATATATTTAATAAAAGATCTGCTTATTCATCACCATCGAATAAAATTAATGATAGATACATCAAGTGGCTCCAGATTTTCCACTGAGGTGTATCTTTTTAATTTTTTACCAGTTTTGCAACTTCAGGTGTTGTCATTTAACAAAACCACCCTTTCGTGTACTTATCTAGCAGCCGTTTCTCCTTAGGTAATCGGTTTAAAGCCTTCATCTGCAGTCGGTAGCGATTTCCCATGATAGTTTCGATCTATTTTAGCAACTTGTAGTGAATTTCACCTTGCTGGTTCCAATTTATATGATATTGATTATATTGATAGTCGGGAGGAGTTCTCAGTTTTCACCCATTTGTTGTAGAACATCTATGTTAGTTCTGTGTTCTGTTCAAGAAACACGAAGTATTCGTCTATAAAAGTACATTTGAACGCGTCATTGCGTCTTTCCGTGTTTGCATCCAGGGTTCAGCTTTCGCATCCGTACTGAAGAACAGGAAAAACGTAGCATTGGAGCAGTCCAGTCAGGAGTTGAAGACGGAGGCCTCGAGTTGCCAGAAGTGTTCTCATGTTGTTAAGAGCTCTTCGCGTCTGCTCGATTCTCGCCCTGATCTAAACTTTTGGATCACTGTTCTCATTTACAAGTGCACCCAGATATCTTAGAGAGGAGACCTGTTCAATGACACCCCTATGCATCCTCAGAACTGAGTGTATTTGTGTATTCGAGAATACAACTTATTTGGTCTTTGATTTGTTTATCTTAGCACCATAACGCTTGCTACATTCGATAATGACACTGAAGCTTCGACAGGCTGCTGGCCACAATAACGGTGTCATCAGCTCAGCGGAGATTTTTTATCTTCATGTCATTGATCTTTATGTCGGAGCTGATGTTTCCAAGGGCTTCGCTGAACACCGACTCAGAGTAGAGGTTGAACAAGACACATCCCTGTCACACACCACTTCTTATTTTTGATTCTTCCGTACCGATGTGGACCCTTCAATTCTCACTGTTGCTGTTTGAGGCCCGTAAAGTTAACCTATTACCTCGATAAACTGTGCATCAACTCGAGTTGACCTCAGGACCTCAATTAATTTCCTATGAGGCACTAAGTCGAAAGCCCTCCTATAGTCAAGTGCGATGTTTATTCCTCTGGTATCCATGTATTCCCTTCTCGGAGGATCTTCCAGTTCGACCAACATTACTAAGGCAATCATTACATGTCGAATTATAGAATTCAGATTTGTTGACTTTGATGAATATACCTAAATGTTTCTGAAAGCTACACCGCACCTGAAGTATTTTTTCCAATTCTCAATAACAGTTTCATTTATTGACGTAAATAAGGAAAACTAAGCGAATAGATTATTTTTTTTCTATTTCACGGAAATTCATAATGAATGAGAAATAAAACACATTTTATTATATCCACTGAACTTTATTCTCTATGAGTACGACTGTTAAACCACGACCAAGTGAAGATACAGACAGGAGTTACAAGTATTCATAAAATTTGTAGTTATGAGGTATGAGCTCACAATTGTTGGTTGAGTACGGGTTAATTATCAATATCTACTTTACTTTTAAGGGTTTAGTAATATACTTCTTGGTGAAGTTTATCAATTTCTAAACATTTAAGCAGGTTCATTTTTTTTTTGTCGCATATGTGTAGGATTTCAATGTTATCTCTCTAGGGATGCTGTATGTTTTATGCCTGAAAATTTCAGAGGTAGTTTGGAGTCTGAATATCTCGGCTGAGTTTTCAATGGAACAATAATTCAGATGCAGCATTTATATGTGAGGTTATAACAAGAAGACTAATGCAAAATTTCGTGAGGATTTAAAATCGGAAAATAAATCAATATCATTAATTACATTTAACTTATCCAAATTATCAATTCCCTTCAAAGTGCTCTTTCTAATTTATATTCAATGCAAATTCAGTTCCCTTTTTCTCTAATTTAATTAAAGTTTCCCTTTTTATTCTGTCCATTTTATAAAAATTTGTTTTCGTATCCAGTAGTTCTGTTATGGAAATTTAATTTATAATTGTCCTTTTGAGTTGTAATTTAAATTGTTGTATCTAAATAAATTCTAATTTAAGTATATATATATGTAGAATAAGTTTTTAACGAGTCAGAAAATATGAACCGGTATGTTGTTCTCTCACTAATTATTGTTTAGCATTAACAATATTTCCCTTAAAGTGTTCCTTTTAAGTGATATTTAATGTAAATTCAGTTCTCCTTTTCTCTAATTTCATAAAAATTTCCTCTTACGATTCTGCACATTTTTTAAAATTTGTTTGCGTATCCAGTGGTTCTATTATGAAAATTTAATTTATAGTTGTCCTTTTAAGTCGTATTCTGAATTATTCCATCCAAATCAATATTATTTTTATTATACAGGTTATATATGCATAGTTGCGAAAAAAATTAGGCGGTGATTTTTTGTTCTAAAATATGTTGGATCTTTCATACAATTTTATTTTTTGAGCCCCCCTGCTTAGTTAGAGCCCCCTAAAGATGGCGCCTGAAATATAGTTTTTAATTTTCTCCTTAAAAACCAAAAAAACTGAGAAGAATAAAATTGAGCAGACTTTTTATGCGAGCGAGAAGGCACTCAAAAAATTTTTGATGGTGTTCCTCTATGATTGCAAGGGGTAGAAAAACTACCCCTAAACCTTCTTTCGCAAGAAACTTTTTCCATATTCTTATTTTACGAAAACAAAAACAAT
This sequence comes from Megalocaria dilatata, assembly GCA_034642435.1. Lineage (NCBI taxonomy): Eukaryota > Metazoa > Arthropoda > Insecta > Coleoptera > Coccinellidae > Megalocaria > Megalocaria dilatata. Next base: position 18,421,264 of record CM067863.1, on the reverse strand, counting down.
TTTAAGCAGCTTGATCCATTCTTTACAAATAAGGTCTCCTGTAATTTCTTGCTAAAAATCAAGGTTTTTGATAAATGAAAAATATATGTAAAATAAGTTTTTAACAAGTCAGAAAATATAAACCGGTATCTTATTTTCTAACTAATTATTGTCTAGCATTAAGAATCTTCTAACCAAAAAAAATTAAAACAAATTGTAGAAATTACTATGTTTTACTACCAATAAAAATATATTTTACACATTTTCTTGTGACTCGAGTTTCGGGAAATGAACTATCCCATCATCAGACAACTGAAGACCTAACAGTGGTACAGAGGTATTTAAACAAAAGTGATAAATATTTTGAATATTTCAATAGATTCTAGATAACACCTAATAGTGGTACAGAGGTTTACAAGCGAAACGTGATAAAAACCCGGTTAAAAAAGAGGGGCCTTCTAACAGATATCGGAATGTCGGCAATCGACCAAGAAGGTTATTAAACAGGTGGTACCCAAATATCTCAAATAATTTTTTGGGGTTACATAGCTCCGTACAGTTATTCATTATTTTTACGTTATTTTGTTGTACATCTCAAATATTTGGATTTATATAGCTCCATACAGTCATTCGTTATTTTTTTAAATTATTTTTCTTGTGAACGAATTTGAAAATTTTAATAATCAATTTTTTTTTCATTTGAATCTACATGTAAAAGTTTTTTAAGATTTTCTTTTGTCGAAAGGAATTACTAATTTTTAAAGAATGAGTGGCAAAAGTTGAATTTTTGTTTAATTTCATTAAATTAATTTTATGTTCGTTGAAAAAGGTTTTAAACAGATGGTACTTTTTGAATATCTCAAATATTTTCGATTTACATAGCTCCGTACAATCATTCATTATTTTTACATTATTGTTATTGTGAAGTAATTTGAAAATTTCAACAGATTTTAGATAATCGAGTTTGTTCCTTTTTGATTCTACATGTAAAATTTTAAGATTATCTATTGTGGGAAAGGGATGACCGTTTTCTAGACAATGAGTGGCAAAAGTAGAATTCTGTTTATTTTTTATGAAACTCATTTTATGTTCGTTGAACATTTACTGCACGTAGAACAAGATACCTCATAAACTCCTGATTTGTGTATGTTTGGAGTAGGGTCCTTTGCGTTGAAAAATACCAATGATAACTTGTTTTGCGTTTTGAAGGCAATATTGACATCTGATTTTGAAAAACTATTGGCCACTTTTTGACTTATGCTACCAAAGTACGATAGAGAAATGAATTTTCACTTTGGTAGCATAAGTCAAAAAGTGGCCAATAGTTTCTCAAAATCAGATGTCAATATTGCCTTCAAAACGCAAAACAAGTTATCATCGGTATTTTTTAACGCAAAGGACCCTACTCCAAACATACACAAATCAGGAGATTATGAGTTATCTTGTTTTACGTGCAGTAATAAATATATAGGACAAACAGGACGTTCCTTAAAGACGAGGTTCAACGAACATAAAATGAGTTGCATAAAAAATAAACAGAATTCTACTTTTGCCACTCATTGTCTAGAAAACGGTGATTCCTTTCCCACAATAGATAATCTTAAAATTTTACATGTAGAATCAAAAGGGAAGAAACTCAATTATCTAAAATCTGTTGAAATTTTTAAATAAGTTCACAATAACAATAATGTAAAAATAATGAATGAATGTACGGAGCTATGTAAATCGAAAATATTTGAGATATTCAAAAAGTAACATCTGTTTAAAACCTTTTTCAACGAACATAAAATTAATTTAATGAAAAGTGAACAAAAATTCAATTTTTGCCACTCATTCTTTAAAAATTAGTAATTCCTTTCGACAAAAGAAAATCTTAAGAAACTTTTACATGTAGATTCAAATGAAAAGAAACTTGATTATTAAAATTTTCAAATTCGTTCACAATAAAAATAATTTAAAAAATAATGAATGACTGTATGGAGGTATGTAAATCCAAATATTTGAGATGTACAACAAAATCACGTAAAAATAATGAATAACTGTACGGAGCTATGTAACCCCAAAAAATTATTTGAGATATTTGGGTACCATCTGTTTAATAACCTTCTTTGTCGATTGCCGACATTCCGATATCTGTTAGAAGGCCCTTCTTTTTTAACCGGGTTTTTATCACGTTCCGGTTGTAAACCTGTGTACCACTATCAGGTGTTATCCATTGAAATATTCAAAATATTTATCACATTTGTTTAAATACCTCTGTACCACTGTTAGGCCTTCAGTTGTCTGATGATGGGATAGTTCATTTCCCGAAACTCGAGTCACAAGAAAATGTGTAAAATATATTTTTATTGGTAGTAAAACATAGTAATTTCTACAATTTGTTTTAATTATGATCAACTACCAAATAGTAACGGCTGAAACAATTCAGTATCTTCTAACCAATCACTCATATCATTAAATGTATATGATTTACTATGTAGAATTCATAACAGTACATATTCTGTAGAAAATAATAAATTTGTAAACAGAATTTTCTCCAGAATTTCTCAAAGACTAGTCCGACTCTACACGATCAATTTTCTATCTTCGAACAACTAATTGTAGACATGGTTATCTCTTGTTAACGTTTCTGCCCATTCCAAACCCAAATTTATTGGTTACTTTCAAGCTATTGCCCTCTTACATAAGGGAATTTGTGTGTTTGCGCACATGTCAAGGTAATTGTGTTTCTTCCATGCATGGTGCACCTACCTCAGCATTCGTTTACGTCTCAAACGTAACGCAGTTGTATATATGCCCGTTAAATAAATTAACCTCGACTGTCTACCGCGAATATCAAAATTCAATTCTTTTGTTCTTTTGAAAATAACTGGACTGGTATACGACATCCGATTCTTTTGTCTGCTAGATTTTTACTCCAGTTTGCATTGAAATGAGATGTGGCTGATTTATTTGAATAGATTAACCGATTAATGTCTCAACCTTCCGACGTTCCATGTCTGCAAACAAAGAATCAATCTGCTTGACTCATTATACCATTGTAATCATGTCTACGTTTCTACTTACGTTGATCCACCAGTCCTGATATTCATATTATATTATAACGATGTCCATTCTGGATTTGCCATGCATTACATGCGAATCTGGTTCGCTTGCAGATTCCGCATGCAGATTAGCGAAAATACCCCGAAAACCACTATTTGAACTACCATCAACTGACGTTCGAATTATTGATGGCGGATCCTGAACAATTTTATGGATACATTCTCCGCTTCAGACGCGGCCTTCTCCATAGGAACGGAAACTGAAATACATTCGACCATCACAATAAGAAAGTGTTTCAACAACAAACTCCTAACCGAGAAAAGGAAAATTAAATCTTCCTGAAAAAGTTCCACAAAACATTTTCTCGTTTCAGAAAATCCCTATTATAGCCTTTTTTAATGAAGATTTCGATTCACTGTTGGGTCAACAAATAACAGTGTGGCGTGCCCGCTCCTTCTGCAAAATTCTACTCTGCTCTGCTGCAGCTTCCCGGTGTAGCATATAAGAGGGGCGACTGGTATCAGACAATACCTAATTCATCCATCCTCTCCGGTTTTAAGTAGGGCAGACTACAAGTGTTCGACGACTGACGTTCCAACGTGGCGTCATAGGCAGTCTTGTACTCCATTGCATATCTGATGAGTGCAGGTGGTGCAAGTCGGAACGAAACGCCGCCTCCGGATTCAAGAGGTTGAAGCTCCCTCTTAACACCCTATTCACTTCAGAGCTTCATCTGTGACCCCGATGTGATGGGGGGTTTGCTTCAAGAGTGAACTTACCCATTCATGTCCACCGTGTCCAGTCCAGCGAGGGACTGTTCCCTGTTAAAACCCTAACGTATAATACCCAAAGAGCTCCCTAATAACACCAAATTCACTTCAGAGCTTCAACAGTGATATACCTAAGGTGGCCTAACGACCCAGTAATAAAGCCTAACCAGAATCCAACTGAAGTCGTACAAACTACACTTAAGCTTCTGAAAAGTCTCCACAGAAGATCGAGGAATATCAATATAATAATATCAATTTAAAGCTACACACTTGTATTCTTTCGGTTAATCAGTAGTTGAGCTGGATAAATATAAATTAAATAATAAGAAATAGAGAAACCCGAGTGAATGAACATTTATATTAACAGAAGTGTAGGATAACATCCCTATTGATTGTTATAAGCGATATACTACTCTGTCAAGAAAGTATCGGGAATTTTCAATTAAAACAACATTTTTACATTTAATCGTCGAAATTTATTGGGTCGCCTTCAAAATAGGCTCCATTTGCTCCAATAGATCTATGCCAACGGCAATTCCAATTATCGAAACATTTTTTATAGGCGCTTTCCGGGATGGACTTTAGCTCTCGCGCCGAATTTTGTTTTATGGCTTCAATCGACTCAAAACGGCTGCCACGAAGGGGCAATTTTAGTTTTGGGAAGAGGAAAAAGTCGCATGGAGCCAAATCCGGCGAATACGGTGGTTGCTGAAGCACGTTTGTTGAGTTTTTGGCGAGAAAGTCAGTCACAATCGTAGCTCGGTGAGAAGGCGCGTTATCGTCATGCAAAATCCATGAGTTGTTCGCCCACAAATTTGGCCGCTTCTTACGGATACGCTCACGCAAACGTTTCATTACGCCTAGGTAATACTCCTTGTTTACCGTCTGACCCTCTGGAACGAATTCGTAGTGCACCACGCCACGGATATCGAAGAAAACAATGAGCACCACCTTCATTTTCGAGTGGCTTTGGCGTGGTTTTTTCGGTTTCGGCTCATTTTTTGCCACCCATTCCGATGATTGCTGGCTTGTTTGCATATCGTACTCGTAGACCCAGGTCTCATCACCAGTTATAATGCGTTCCATGAATGTAGAATCGGAATTACAGCGATCCAGCATGTCTGAAGCAACCTGTTCGCGATGACGTTTTTGAAGAAAATTCAGGTCTTTCGGTACGAGTCTTGCGGCCACCTTTCTCATGCCCAAAATATCAATCAAAATCGTACGTGCGGACTCGTGGGATATCTTAAGATCATGAGCTATCTCTCTCAAGCTGGTACGACGGTTTTCCAGCACCCTTTCCTTAATTTTATGGACGTTATCTTCGACCACTTCACGACCGTCCTTGGAGGCTCTGTACCACTGATATGCACGAGTTTTCGATAGAGCATTATCACCAAAGGCCTTTTGCAACATTTTAAATGCATCGGCACACGAAAATTCATTTGCAACACAAAACTTTAAACAAATTCTTTGCTCAACGTAATCACTTATAGTAAAAATCGGCACGCACTCTGACATCGGCTGACTTAATCACCTGTTGCAAACACACTAGTTGACAGATCCCGCTCAAGCTTGGCATAGTAATTAAGGACAGTGGTACCAATCAAGGAAAAAAAATTTACCTGCCTCATTGCCCCGCCAGATTTAAATCGATAATTCCCGTTACTTTCTCGACAGAATGTACATGAGTTTTCTATTTTATGGAAATTCATCATGAATGAAAATGAGAATAATTTTCTTACACATCCACTGAACTCCATTTATAAATAAGCACGACTGGTTTCGAATGTAAGGTGATTATTAATGGAAGGAGCAGTCACTATTTACATTATTTATATAAAACTCAGCAGGTATTACTCATAGAGGTATAGGTTTACAATTGTAGGTTAAGTAAATGTGAATTATTGATATCTAGTTGATTGTCAAGGGTTTGATATGAGTTTTGGTGAAGTTTAATTAATTTCTAAATATTCCAACAGTTCGATTTTTCTCTCTTTCTTGCATTTATGTAGGATTTCAAAGTTCTGTTTTGGTGACATGTTGAAACAAATGGTGAAAATCACTGAAGTGAAGTCAGAAGATCCAGTAATCCATCACCCTCGAAAAGTTCTACCCTGTGAAATAATTCCCAGAAAAAATACACAGGTGTCCCAGAAATCAACGTCAAGCCGAATCTTCACTTTTTCCGAATATTTTTTTTGTTATGTAACTCTGAATAATGCTTCTCTCAACTGTTATCAACATTTCAAAACTAGTCGCTCCATCTCGAATGAAATAACGACATTTTTCCCAAAAAAAATTCTCAAAATAAAATTTTGTCCGGTTTAAACTGTCTGTCTTTGATTCTTGAATCCAAGAACACCAAAAGGGTTATATATCTGATTCTGTACATTAGACATGTACTAATCATCGGAAGGAATAGAGGCATAATTTCAATAATGACTTTGAAATTATGCGCGTCCAAAGCAAAAGTTCTAGAGTAACACTTTTAGAATTTCTTGAGATCAACAGCTACAATGCCCGTAAAATATTTTTGAATGAACAAGCAGATATTGCAAAGTCTCCATTACTGAATATCTTTTCCAAATGGCATTTTTTAGCGGCAAACTCCAGTAAACACCTTGAGTGTTTATGACTTATTATTCTTCCATGATTTACTTGTTAGACGTCTCTCAGAGGTCTGTATGGGTGGCAATCTTCTAGGCTGGTGCAGGTCGTATGTATCGAGAGATCACAGTATGTTTTTGTGGACGCGTATGATTCTTTTGAAATTTTTTGCATTTCCGGTGTGCCGCAGTGTTTCCACCTTTGGCCATTCTTTTTCTAATCCATTCTGTTTTCAAAAGGTATAAGATACTCATATATGCGGACGATTTGAAAATCTTTCTCGTCATCAAATCATTCTTTGACTGCTCCGTTCTGTAGGAGGAGTTAAGAAGGTTCGAGGAATGTCAGGTAATCTCTCTGTCACGAAAAAACTCCTGTTCCTTTTTCTGACCATATTGGCGACTCACCTGTAGTCAGAGTCGATCAAATCAAAGACTAAATGTGGGTATAACACTAGATCGGAAACTACCCTTTATTCCACATATTCATTTTATCGTTAGCAACTCGAACAGGATGCTCGGATTTATATTTATGCAATGTAAAATTTTTAAAAATTATAAATAAATTCTTTGTGTATACTGCGCCTATGTTTTCAGTAGAGTCAATTTTGCTTGGGTCATCTGGAGTCCACAATATAAGATTCATATTAGACGAATTGAATGTACCCAGAATGAAATGCTGCGATTTTTAAGCTTGAAATGTAATTTTACTGTACGTGAGAATGAAGATTTCTATTGCTTGGCACGAAAACATTTCAACCTTTTACCCTTCAGGACAGGCGTGAGATGAATGATATTCTTATGTTGAAAAAAGTTGTAAGTGACAAATTGCAGACGCCAACATTATTGCAAATGGCTGGTCTGACTGTTCCAACATTCACGCCCCCCAGGCATTAGATCTTGACGTGATGGGGCGCTCTCTTGACTAGGACCCTAGATTCGTCCCGGCGAATTGGAGGGTTTAGTCTTGGTGTCTAACTTAATGCCATTTCGCGCCAGTCACTGGACCTGTATGGTGGAAGATCTCCGAATGGGGCCCTAGTTTTACTCAGGTGAAATGGAGGGCTGAGCCGGTTGATTAACTCAGTGATAAGGGAGTCTGTCGCAGCACAGGGCTTCTCCCTTAAAACTGGCGTACTCTACCCTATCGCAGTATAAATCTCCGGATTCTGTGTAATGGCGGAGTGCGTTATGTAGCATACTGCGTTACCTCGGGGGGGTGGTCTTGCCCTCAGGTGTTACTTGTACCACCTGGCCACCCCAATTGGTGTTGGACTCGAGGGGGCAGTGGTTGAAATTCCGCATGCTGGACTAGGAGGGTATTTCATTTATCTGTTCGCAGACCCCCATCTTCGGGATATTCTCATGAAACGACTCGGGGTTTAACAGGACTTGACGGTTCGACCGGCCTGTCCTGGCCCCTGGATCTGTGCGTAACAATTTAGGGTTTGTGGATCTCGACGAAATGGCTCCGCCATTAGTGCTTGACGCCAGGATCAATCAAATGACTTCACATGGGTTCGGTGGGTCAGTACGTATAGTCCGCTAGACGGTGCTCGTACCAGGATCAATTGTAGTCGTCAATCTTGAGTTTATCTTAGTTTATGGGACTGCGTTCGGGTGGATGGATAAGAATTCCCTCCGGCGGGTGAGTTGCGTCTCAAACCAACTCGGGTACTGACCTGCTGAGCCAGTAGAGGTTGGATAGTGCTTCGCTGCTACCAGTCAGACGGTTCTGGCTTTCGAGTCGGGGCCCAAACTGGAAGCTGGTGGGTTCATCTCTTCGGAGGGGTTCTTGCCGAGCGCGATGATATGGCGTAATCCTTATCACACTTTCTACCTCTAGGGGTGGACTGTGGAGACTGCTTGGTAGTCACTTGGAAAAGAGGCTCAAATAGCCAATAACTATTCTGGTAGAATTCACCTGTTCCAACATTCAGTCTCAGAAATAACGAGACTTTCTTCATTCCATCGAAGAAAACCAATACTTCGAAAATTCAACCCTTAATTCGAATGTTCGGCGCCTGCAATGAGCTAGGACAAAATGTAGACATTTTTCACGGTAATAATTTAAGGCTGAAATTGCTCCTTAAAAGACATTTACTTTCAATGTAGTTCTTTTTTTGTTTTCTTTTCTTTTGTATTTATTTTCTATTTAATCATTTTGCCAGTGTTCGATTTGTTTTTGCCTCAATTTGTGAAAACTCTTAATGGGTTAATCCCGTTTGTATTCCTTGTACCATTAATAAATAAAATAACGATCTCGTGGAATTTCAAACTACGATAGAACTCTAATGGTTTCTTAATGGTTACCGATCGCATTCTATATTTGTTCCCAGAAAATACACAGAGGTTGTATGAAGTGGTTTTCAAAACCCAGCTATATCCAAATAATATCGAGTGTATGTGAGAAAACAAATTGTTATTATTAAATATAAAATATATAATAAAGAATTACTCCGTTCGATATTTAATTAACTGAAGAAGAATTCTATCAAGTAAAAAAAATTTTCATTATTTTATTTTATATAAAAAAATCACAATTTATTTTTCACTCATACACACGGTATTTTATGGATATAACTGGGTCTTGAGAACTAGTTTATACAACCTGTGTATTTTCTGGGACGAAAATGGAATGCGTTAAGGAATCGTTAGAGTACTATAGTAGTTTGAAATTCCACGAGGCCGTTATAAGTATAATAGATATTTTTTATTTATTTTGTTTATTTTGCTGGCATGAAAGTGGACTGAAGATTATCGGTATGAATCTCAAATCGCTTTTTTGAAGATGTTGTACATCAGATAGACCGAAATAGTTATGAAATGTTGGAATTCTTGTTCAATTCTTTTCATTAAATCCTTTATTTTGATAATTTTAGATAATTTTGGAATAGTGGATTTTCTTGTATTTGTATGATAATATACATACTTATATAGTTTTTGTTAATACTTCTGTATTAATATATTTAATGTCGGAATGTGAAAAGGTTTTTTCCGAGACATTGAAAAATATTTTATATTAATTATATATAAGGATATCAATTTGATAGTTTTTGTATATAGTTTCTATATATTTTGTAGAAGTTAGAATATATAATTCTGAATTTGAAGTCATTTGAATTTTACTTCTGTCAAGTATTGACTCACATTCAAATTGATTTTCAAATTATGACATAAATTCATATAGATTCTTTCCTTATATTCACAATATATTCCTTGATTATTTATTATTTTTGAAATTCTGGTTATTTTTCTCATCATGGGACATTATTTGGGGTGAATAAGTTTTGTTATGTTTTTCTGTGTTCCGAGTACAAATGGTTATTGGTTAATGGTATCAACACGTTGATCATTTCTGTTTTATTTTGGATACTCTAAAGCTTACTTCAAGTTTATGAGTTCCAGGTTTTACCTTATTTGGTGAGTTAAATTTTGATCTTGTTATATATTTGAATCTAAATTCAATACATTTCTGAAGACGTCAGAGACCGGAAATAGCCATCAAATGTTGGAATTCTTGTTCAATTATTTTTATTTGATCCTTTGTTTTGAGATTTTTAGATAGTTTGGGAATAGTGGATTTTCTTGTATTTGTATGTTAATATACATACTTATATAAATTCTGTTAATACATTTGTATTAATACATTTCATGTGGGGATGTAAAATGAGTTTTTTTCCGAAACATTGAAAATCATTTTATATTGATAAGAGGATATCAATTTGATAGTTTTTGTATATTCAATATATATATTGTAGAAGTGAGAATATATTATTCTGAATTTAAAGTCATTTAAATTTTACTTCTATCAAGTATTGACTCATATTCAAATTGATGTTGTACATATTTTTGAAGAACTTTTTCAAGGAGAGATTGTTTCGAAGAATTTGTTAAGTTTATGTAATGCTTACCTTAAGATTGCAATTTGCTTTCTATAATTACCCTCATGAAACAGTTCTGTTTGCACCAAACATTTGTTGAGTGAGTTCGATCATTATTCCATATTTTCTTTGCATTTTTTTTTATCATTTTTTGATACTGGATAATGTGTGTTAATTCTGAGTCTACTATGAAGAAACAGTGTTTCTTCAATTTAATTTAAAAGAGATTTAAAAATTTTTTATACAACTATAGTTTGTAGCAATGTTTAACAGAATAAATTAGTTCATAGTGGTATAATGTGACAAGGATATAAACAATTACAATCGAACCCTACATTAACAGTGCTACTACAGAAATATATACACTTTCATTTTCCTTCTTTATATTTCTATGGTGTAGCGGTAAAAGTTCATAAAGTGCGACGTTGTCAGATTGTTTTCTCGGATCAACTGATCCATGTGATCAACTACCTGAACTTGTTTTGTAAAATCCAAATTAGATGATCCGTTCGTCATATTTGACAAAAGGATTTGATCCAATGATCACCGAATCTTTATAAAAACTAAATATTTTCTAAAAACTTGTCTTAGTTTTGATCAACTACCGAAAAGTTACGTCTGGAACAGTTCGATATTTGCAAAATTATCTAAGTAATCTGAAATTTACTGGAAATAAGTAGAAACAAGCACTCAGAATCTAGCTATGGAATACATCCTTACATACTGGAAAGAATCTATCAGGCTTCCGATTTCTTCAAATTTGCCACTCAGGAACCTTCGGATAAGTGCGACGAAACAAAAAATTTAGCCCTTCAGTTATTTATGAGGATTGAACAAGAACGAAAATGAATTCCATCCCGAATCTGAGATTCTCATATTCCGTGAGGATTTTCTCACTCCGGCAAGAGCTTCAGATTCCAAGCGCGAGGCGCTGAAAGTTTAATGTGAAACTTTGCGTATAGGTAATTCTGGAGATGCCATTGAGTTTCCCCCATCCATCAAAATTATCAGCATAACTTCACTCCTTCGGAAATTGCCCGTCGAAGTTTAAGTTAATCATCGTTACTAAACTTAATGAAAAACAATGTCTGCAACACGGAAACTCTTGACGTTTTCTATATTGCTCAATTTCATGATGAGGAATCAATCTTCTGAATCATATTTTAGCGAAGTAAGTTTGCTGAAGTCCTTCGCTGTTACCGGATGTGCTTTCTTTCTAGTCAGAACTTTTCTCGGCTGATTTTCGCTAAACCTTTCCACTCCCCTCCATGAGCTTTGACTTGGAATTGTACATGAAAGAGATGAAAAATAATGTACATCACATTGCCACACTTTTAGAAATCATAAAAGCAACTATCGGGTGTTTTTTTTCAGAGTGATAACATTTTCGAAAGACTCACGCCGCAACAACGTTTACAAATTATTGAAATTTATTTTCAAAATCAGTGTTCTATTCGTCAAACTTATAGAGGACTTCGTGAAATTCATGGTTTACATAATCGTCGATCAGAGCAGCTTATTCGTCGAACTTTCGATAGATTTCGGACAACATTTTCTCTACTCGATGCAACAACAACAACAAGATGAAGAACTGTACGTACAGAAGAAAATATCGATGCTGTAAGTCATAGTGTTAATGATGATCCAGATTTGTCGACTTTCACGATGAGTTAGACTCTGTGCATCCACCACATGGAAAATTTTGCGTAAAGATCTTGATCTACACCCATACAAGATCCAACTGGTTCAAAAACTAAAGCCACTTAACCATAATAAGCGTCGTTTGTTTACTGATTGGGCCCTGAAAAAGCTGGAAGTTGATTCACTTTTTATCGTGTAATTGTGTTTAGTGATGAAGCTCATTTCTGGTTGAACGGCTATGTAAACAAGCAAAATATTCATATATGGAGTGAAAACAATCCTCAAGAAGTTCTGCAGGTTCCACTGCATCCTGAAAAATGCACTGTATGGTGTGCTTTACACGCTGGACGCATCATCGGTCTATATTTCTTTTAAAACGCTGGAGCTAATGTTACAGTGAATGGTGCTCGTAACAGATAGATGATGAATGATTATTTGTTTCAGAATTTGAATGGTATCGACCAGAAGAGTTTTGGTTCCAACAAGATGGTATTACACCTCATGCTGCTACCGTAACAACTGATTTATTGAAAGAAAGATTTGGCAATAACATTATTTCGAGAAATAGTCCAATTAATTGGCCTCCAAGATCCTGCGACATAACTCCAGTGGATTATTTTTTTTGGGGTTATGTCAAGTCATTGATTCATGGTGATAAACCAGAAACAATTGACGCTTTGGAAGGCAACATAACTCGTGGTATTGATGAAATAAGGCGTGAATTACTCGAAAAAGTGGTCCAAAATTGGTCTGGTCAAAAGCAGTTTCTCAGAGGTAGTCGTGGTGGACATATGCCGGAAATTATTTGCAAAGCATAAATGTCATAAAATTATCTTTCAAATAAAAAAAAAATTTGGCTTCAATCTTAATTTAAATGAGTTTCATTTCAACTTAAAGTTCTATCACTCTAAAAAAACACCCGATACTTCAAAAATTTGCATCAATTTACTGTTAACTTATATCTGAAAAAAGTTGACAATAATACACTGAAAAAAATTTGGTTCGTTATTTTAACGAGTGCTGTACCTCAAACTTTCATACATGGAAACAAAAATATTGTCGAAATATAAACTATGGTTACAAATAAAAATTTTTCTTTCTTTATATGCTGCTCGTAAAAACTGAAAGTCACTGAATTAATTTGTGTTTTCTCATCAGAAAAAAACATTTTTGTTTCGAAATATATATATTTAGAGTTTTTCAAGTTGAAAAAATAACATTCCAAAGAAATGATGTATTCACAATAACAAAAATACAATATTTGAAAAAGTATAAAACTTTACGAAAATCACAAATTTTGAAAATTTCAACAATTCATACTTCTATTCACCTTAAATACAAGTATGACAACCACGTGCAATAGTAACTGCTTCTCATGTTCTCAGTATACTTATTAACAAGTTAGTGAGAATTTTCTGCTCAATTTGTTGCCAAAGTTGTGGCAAAAGATCTCGGAGCTGTTGAGGCTGAGCGTCAGTGGTTCTTTGTAATTGGTCCAAAGAGTGTTCGATTGGATGTATCGGGTGTTTTTTTTAGAGTGATAGAACTTTAAATTGAGATAAAACACATTTAAATCAAGATTGAAGCATTTTTTTTTTATTTGAAAAATAATTTCATGACATTTATGTTTTAAAAAGAATTTCTGGCATATGTCCACCACGCCTAGCTCTGAGGAACCGCATTCGACTAGACCAAATTTTTGGACCACTTTTTCGAGTAATACAAGCCTTATTTCATCAATAACACGAGTTATGTTGGCTTCCAAAGCGTCTATTGTTTTTGGTTTATCAGCATAAACCAATGACTTGACATAACCCCAAAGAAGATAATCCAGTGGAGTTATGTCGCATGATGTTGGATGCCAATTAATTGAATAATTTCTCGAAATAATGTTATCGCCAAATCTTTCTTTCAATAAATCAGTTGTTACGGTAGCAGCATGAGGTGAAGTACCATCTTGTTGGAACCAAAACACTTCTGGGTCGATACCATTCAAATTTTGTAACAAATAATCATTGATCATCGATCTGTTACGAGCACCATTCACTGTAACATTAGCTCCACCATCGTTTTCAAAAAAATATGGACCGATGATGCCTCCAGCGTGTAAAGCACACCATACAGTGCATTTTATAGGATGCAATAGAACCTCCAGAACTTCTGGAGTATTGTTTTCACTCCATATACGGCAATTTTGCTTGTTTACATAGCCTTTCAATCAGAAATGAGCTTCATCACTAAACACAATTTTACGATAAAAAGTGTATCAACTTCAAGCTGTTCTAGGGCCCAATCAGAAAACAAACGACCCATATTATAGTCACGTGGCTTTAGTTCTTAAACCAGTTGGACCTTGTATGGGTGTAGAGCAAGATCTTTACGCAAAATTTTCCATGTGGTGGATGCACAGAGTCTAACTTGTCGTGAACGTCGACAAATCTGGATCATCATTAACACTATGACTTACAGCAGAGATATTTTCTTCTGTTCTTTGTCTTTTTGTTGTTGTATCGAGTAGAGAAAATGTTGTTCGAAATCTATCGATAGTTCAACGAATAAGCTGCTCTGATGGACGATTATGTAACCCATAAGTTTCACAAAGTGCTCTATGAATTTGGCGAATAGAAAACTGATTTTGAAAATGGATTTCAACAATTTGTAAACGTTGTTGCGACGTGAGTCTTTCCATGATAATTTGTCAATGCTTACTGAAGAGAAATGTCAAAACAACATGGCTTCTACCTTCTGTCAAATCACAGTTATCCCTTTCGAAAGTTCTATCACTCTAAAAAAAAACCCCGATAGGAAAGGGGATCTTGGAGGTAATGCTAGACGTGGAATACCATGGTCCTCTTTAGCAGTAGCAACTTCATACGTTGCCTCAATGAACATGTTCATCAAAGACATCCTACCACTTGCATTCCATATGTGAACACGTGATTAATTCTTCGTCAGCGAAATGGACAGTTTCCCGCAAATTTCGCAGTTTCTTCTTTTCATCTGACGACTTACATCACAAGAAGTTAATTCTGACTTTTTCAGGTTGACGTGGATTTCCAAATGTCTTAGGGCAATGCTGCACACATCAACTAGATCAATTCAATGAAACTTCTATAAATTTTGAGAAATCTCATAAAGCTTTTTGAAATCAAATTAGATAATGTATCCAAGAAAACTTTTTTTCTATTTTATATACATATATAGAATGATCAACATATATTTTATTTACATAATCAAGAAAGAATCAACTGAAAATTTGAAATGTATACCACGATAATCCAGAAAACATCATCCGAGAAAGTCTGATTCGATTATACATCAATAAAAAATATATATTTGATTGACTCGGTCTTTACTTGGTGGAAACTCATTTTAATTAAAAAAATTATATATGAGACAGTAATTCATTTCCACAAAAATGTTTGTACTACTACAATAATTGTTTCACCACAATATGGCTTCTTCAGGTATAACATTGTACTGTCTCACACAATATATCTATATACATTCCATTCAACAATATATCCTGCTTGAAGCGTATAGTAAACTAGTATAGCTTACTGTATAACATTATATTTATTTATTTATATATTTATTTATGTATTTATTTATTGGTCAAATAGGTTATCAACAGGCATAAGCCCAAAATGACATCTACGGCTAAATGCAATTTTTCTCTTGAATGAACCAATTGACAAAAAATATATCATTGTCCTTATATCGGGTGTGTTTTTTAGAGTGGTAGAACTTTCGATAGGGATAACTGTGATTTGACAGAAGGTAGAAGCCATATAGTTTTGACATTTCTGTTCAGTAAGCCGCAACAACCTTCACAAATTGTTGAAATTTATTTTCGAAATCAGTGTTCTATTCGTCAAACTTATAGAGCACTTCGCGAAATTTATGGTTTACATCGTCCATCAGAGCAGCTTATTCGTCGAACTCTCGATAGATTTCGGACAACATTTTGTCTACTCGATGCAACAACAACAAGAAGACAAAAAACTGTACGTACAGAAGAAAATATCGCTGCTATAAGTCATAATGTTAATGATGATCCAGATTTGTCTATTCGTCGACGTTCAAAATAAGTTGGAAACTGTGCATCCACCACATGGAAAATTTTTCGTGAAGATCTTGGTCTACACCCATACAAGATCCAACTAGTTCAAGAACTGAAGCCACATGATCATAATAAGCCGTTTGTTTGCTGATGGCGCCCTAGAACAGCTTGAAGTTGATCCACTTTTTTATCATAAAATTGTGATGATTTACTGATGAAGCTCATTTCTGGTTGAAAGGCTATGTAAACAAGCAATCTTGCCGTATATGGTGTGAAAACTATCCTCAAAAAGTTCTACAGGTTCCATGCATCCTGAAAAATGCACTGTATGATGTGCTTCTCACGCTAGAGGCATCATCGGATCATATTTCCTTAAAAACGATGCTGTAGTTAATGTTACAGTGAATCGTGCTCGTTACATATCGATGATCAATAATTATTTGTTTCAAAATTTGAATGGTATCAATCCAGAAGTTTTAAGTTCCAACAAGATGGTGCTACTTCTCATGCTGCTACCTAATGTCAAGTCATTGGTTTATGCTGATAAATCAGAAACAATAGATGCTTTGGAAGCGAACATAACTCGTATCATTAATGAAATAAGGCCCAAATTACTCGAAAAAGGGGTCCAAAATTGGTCTGGTCGAATGCGGTTCCCCAGAGCTAGTCGTGGGGGACGTCTGCTGTAAATTATTTTTAAAACATAAATGTCATAAAATTATCCTTCAAATAAAAAATATTGGCTTCAATCTTAATTTAAATGTGTTTTATTTCAATTTAAAGTTCTTTCACTCTATAAGGAACAACCGATATTTAAATTATATACTTTCAATGTTCTGTTGACCGGAGAGTGCTTTTTCAAATTATACAATTTATACAAAAACATAACATCGCTATGTTCCCTACAGTTTTCCAATGAGACGAACCCATAATTTTCTTCTAAGCCTAGTTATACTTGCCATAAAATTGTAACTACCTGTAATCTTATAATCTAAGTAGCTCAGAAATGTATTCTGCACCATCTCCAATTTGTGCTTGTAGACCTTATATTGTGGCGACAAAACAACTGATGCATAAGATAACGTACTGTGAATGAAGGCAAAATATAGCGCCTTCAAGGCCTTAGTGGAAGTGAAATCTCTACAGATTTCATCAAAAATCCCAGCAGCTGGCTCATTTTTGTCACCACATAACCGATATGTAAAACAAACAACATTTTGTCTCAAATATTACACCCAGATCCCTCATATCCCGATGCTTTAAACGAGTATCACCCAAATAGTAGTCAAAATGATTGATTTTTAGTTTACGATTTAATTTTATGCAGTTACACTTCTTCAAGTTGAGAAATAGTTTATTTTCGATGCAGAAGTTATTGAATGCATTTAATTCTTGTTGGAAATTAAAGCAGTCCAAAGAGTCAGCTATACAGGAGAAGATTGTCATATCGTCCGTAAATATAAAAAATTTACAATATTTAAAAAATCTACTTACATCATTGATATAAATTATAAATAAAAGAGGCCCAAGTAGAGACCCATGAGGCACCCCCGAGGTCATACAAAAAGAAAAATATCTGTTAATGGCAACAATTTGAGATCTATTATAGAGATATGAAGATAACCAACGTAGCAAGTCTCCATGCACACCTATCTCAGATCATTTTTTCATCAAGATGTTATGATCAACCTTATCGAAGGCTTTCGAAAAATCGGTGTACACAGAATCAACCTGCATCTGACTGTCCATTGCTTCAAGAATATACTCTGAATAGAGGACCAGATTGGACACAGTAGACCTTTTAGGTACAAATCCATGTTGTTCAGGAATAATAAGAGACCTTACTGAATTCAGGATCCCATCACGAACGAAAAACTCGAGAATTCTACTTAAAATACTTAATTCGCTCATTGGCGTATAATTTTCAATATTATGTTTATTGCCGATTTTCGGAATTGGAACCACGTAAGCAGTTTTCCATTTTCTGGGAAATTAACACTGCATGAACTATCGGTTGAACAGAATGGTAGTTGTAAAACAAAGCTCTTCTAGAGAAAAATCTTGATGAGAAGATTCGATCATAGACTCAATATCTGAAATTTGCCACGTGCATGCTTAAATAAACAAAGTATAATAAATATTTATGAATATAAATTGAAAATAACTTCAAATTCAAAAAATTATATTTATTTTTTTTTACAGATGGACGAGGCACCTTAATATTCCGGATCAATCATGATCATTTGGTGTCTACAAACCGAATCATAAAAAAGGTATCAATACGAGAAGGAAAACTAGGACGAAATTCAACATTAAAGATTTCCAGGAAGTATGTGAGAAGCTTATAAATATGGTTTTATGTATTCCTAGATAGAGTATTACCAAATATAAATCACCACCAATACTCAGTAGTATGAAGCTATACAGAAATTCACCTAGAATATACGAACTGATGAACGGTTCTCAAGTGAACTTAAGACACAGCTGATAAAAGAGTCCTCATAGGGTCAAATATTTGATTACGGAGCGGTCGTTTATAACGAACATAACTGTGACAAAATATTCAGAAATAATACAAAACCATGCACTTAGAATCTCCTTTGGGGCATATCGTAAAAATCCAGTCAGCAGTCTCCAATGTGAGGCTGGAGAACCATCCTTAGCATCAAGAAGCTAGTTCTCTACCATCAAATATGCAATATCAGATTCCTCGAACCCATCCAATCTAGTCATCCATAATGTAATAGCGACCCGTTCCACAAATACGTACCTTGAAAAGCCCAGGACCGATCGCACCTCCACAATCCTACTCCCTCTGAATGCGATTGTAGCCGCACCTGCATTAAAAAACAGCAATCAGCCAGGATGCGATTAAAAGAATTTTCAATGACCGCCTAGAAATATACCAAACATTTATACACGGATTTACAAAACAGAGAGTAGGCGCTGCATTCACCAAGGATCAGCACGAAAACTTTTTCAGACTATCCCAAAACAACCACAGTATTCACAGGTAAATCTCTTGAATTTTGCAGTGATAAAAAGCATCGACAATACGTCTTCATCAGAGAGTCTTCATCAGAGAGTCTCTCTCAGCTCATTGCACGCCATACAAGAGCTCTACACTAAACTTCCAATTCTGACAAGCATAAAACAAGAACCAGGAAGGGCAAGAACCGACACAGCAGAAATAAAATTTACATGGATTCCATAATATACAGGAATCACAGTCGACTATCAAGCTAAGACTGACACAACCAACGCAAAGCTTCGCCTCTTTCTTATAACGTACAAACAGATTTAACATATTTTATGAAAGAAACACAGAAGAAACAGTGACGGCAGAATGGACCTCGTCTACAATGAAGTTAGCTGAAGTAGAAAAGTACGTTGGCCCACATAAAACATCCTGAGAATCAGAAGACAATAAGTGATACTCAGTAGACTCCGGATTAGCCATACCAGGCTAACACATGAACACCTCATTACCCGGACCCAACGAGCTTCCTGTGACACGTGTAAGGTAAACTAACAATCAAACATATCTTGTATGAATATCCCATATACCGTGAGGAATGAACGAACAATCTTTTGAGAGAGGCGCTGAAAGACATCATGCTGGAAAAGTGTGATGTTAAAAGTATCATGATCTTTCTCAGCAGTGTGCAATCCATCAGATAATTAAAACTTATATACTCAATATGTTTTACCACATCGCTAATAACCCTTGTGGTTGAAGCGAATTTTCTAAAAAAACAACCTAACAAGTTCGAATAAGTTTGGTTAAACCGAGGGCAGAGAAGACCCTAAATTCATCCAGGAATCACTTCTTTGGCGAAATGAATAAATTCTTGAGGAAGTTTTATCCTCTTTTATCCAGAAGTGGTGGCTCGACGTACTCGTAGAGCTTAACGTATGACAGCTTCAAAACATTTGGAAGCGCGGGGAGGCCTTAACTATCAGATAAGAAGGCGAACGATTTACTGGCCTGGAATAACGTATAAACATTGGCTAGAAAAACACCAGATTCTAATTACGATATCTGCCGGAAATATCTTGCAGTCGAGATTTTCAAAATAGACGGTCGACCGATAATAAAATATATATCGACAACAGCTAAGCTTTTTATCGGCGGCCATATCTCTGGGGAAATACGGAGAAGGCCTGGGAGAAAAAACAATTGGTCCTAGTTATACGTTAACTGAAGTTTTACGGTTCCTCGAGCCGACAACAGAGTGCACTAGCAGAGGCTGGGCGATTTTCGGATTTTCAGTCACGTAGTTTAGAAAACCGTGACCTAGGTCACATACGTTGGACGTTGGTGCTCCTGATTTAATTTTTTTTTTCTGCCCAATGCAATTCAGTCAAAACATACGGATTCGTACGTATGATGAATTTTGTAACTCTCAGTCAACATATTGAGTTCTTAAAATGCGTAGACGAATCTTTCATGGACACACGAACACATTTTATAATGTTTGAAAATTGAAGTGGATAATCTGTGTACTTATAATAATATATAAAGGGGAAAAAAGCGCTTTTGTAAATGTACTGATATATTTAGTCAGGTGTCTACATACGGTTTACCTGCCTGAAATGGCAACAGTAAGCAATATTGCTTTAGAGCAACAGAATTATCAAGGAAAGCTTGAGGAATGTTTGGACAAATGTCTGTCAAAGCATTGGCGAGCTGTTGTAAGGTCTGCGGTGGGTCAGGTAAGCGGTGTTAGTGCTGTAACATTGTACATGTTCAACACAATTTTGATCTGGAAAGACAGCGGGTCAATACATTCGGTTAATGCCATGCATTTCTATGTGGTCGTTGATAATTCTTGCCCGTGTGGACGAGCAATATCGTCGATTAACATAATATTAATGTCAATGGCAGTCGCAAAGGAAACATTAATTGGTTCTACAATAAAATCACCATAACGTACCACTGTCATGGTTGAGTTAATGAAGATAATGAGATCTGTGCGCCCATTAAAACAAATGCCTCCCCGAATGCACACTGAACCACCACCGAAAAGAGTGATTCATTATACCGTTGGCTCCGATGTCGCCACAAAAAAATTCAGACCGATACAGACGAAATCTGAACTCATCGGTGTACAAGCAGTATCTCCATCTATGCGCGTTCCAGTTCTCATGTTCCAGAGCTGAAAGATATCCGGTGCCGCCTTCTCAATTGCAGCTACTTAGCGGATCTTCTTGCCCTCAAACTGAAACTGTGCAACCTATTCCGGATTGTTTGACCAGATTTATCCTACCGGTAACTTGCCGGAATAGGCTATTAATTCAGGATGCTGTGAAGAAGAAGGGATTTTGTCGTGCAGATAACCGTATTAGTAGATGAAAATAAATAGGCTGATAATCTGTAGCAAATATGATTAATAAGGGGTATGAGCTATAGTATCAGAAAGTTTTTTGAATAGGGACAGTGCAACATACATCTGTATACTCCAACAAGCACAAATAGGTTTCGCTGATCGCTGGTACGAAAGCAGCAGACATGCGCATGTTTGGAATCTTATTGGCTTGAATCGACAGTGCGCTGTAACGTCTAACGAAGACAAATCAGTCACGCACCTCTATTCGTTGTGAATAGGTATTAATTAATATCTTCAGTTCTTCATATTCGAAAAATCGCTTTCCATTTTTTCACATTTGGCCAAGTCTGGACTGTATGTAGTGACTGTTGTAAACTTGATTCAGTTACAATTATTGTCAGCTCTTTGGTTTTTAAGAAAAACATTAAAAACTGACCCACCCTATTTTTTGACAAGGAATCGTCCCCTGATAATTTTCGTAACTGTTCATATACAACCTGTGTATCTATAAAATCAAACAGTGTGTCTTAGACATTTTATTTAAATTGATTTCAAAAAGTTCTCAAGAGATTTGTAGTTCGTCGGAGAATTGATTCAGTTAATGTCTGAGATATTTATTTTGAGTTCGACACCGACTTAGAATTTCGATAGTTATTCTTGATAATTTCAAAACGTTGTTTGCCCATGAAAAAGTTACCAAGACAAGAATGTTAATCCGCATGGATGTTTTGACACTTATTGATCATAAAAAACTTTCAAGGGTACATTAGTGTTAAATGCGACATTGTTATCACCCTATTGAAAACCTCCTTTGCTTTTCCAGAAATAATTCATAGGACACTACGTCGAATCTAAGGAACGCATTCTATCCATTAAAATAATGGGATAAACAAGCAGCCAATTTCAGAGAAACTCGTTTCCAAACTTCGAGCAACGCTACAGTTTCCCCCAATGGCTTAACTGCAGAATCACAAGTCCACAGATTCATATTTGAATATCGCATCAGACTTCAGTATTTAAATCCCGCTTCCCGATATCAGAAAACTCAGTGGAGCGAAAAGAAATATAGAGATAGGGGAGAGACCTAATCCGTGACTGAGATTAGTCTCCTCATTCACATACCTTCCGATATTTCATTCGTTCTGTACCACGGCACCGGCAAAAAAACGAATGAATCGATATTTGTAATTGACCCCGAAGCCTCCTTAGACTCGATTCCATCTCCTCGTATTTATATACATATTCAATGAATTCTGAGCAGTTCCCTGCTCTTCCAAATCCGTTTGAGCCCCGAACATGGAGTCCAATATCAGCTCGCTCTCAGGTTTGTACAAGGATGACAGTCGCTGGAAATTTTAATAAAACGGAAGAGCTGTTTTTAAGTCGATGGACGGATTTACTACCTGCACTTTAACCCGTCGAGTTATCAGAAGTTTCTGTGCAAAAAGTAAACATAGCTGGTCTTATGTGTTGTCATGATTCAAGGTTAATTAGTTTCCATCTATATTTATTTAGTTTCACATTCGTTTTAATCCGAAGCAATAACTTTACATATACAAAGGGAACATTCTGCAACCATTACATAATTTATTTAAATATTTTTCAATATTTACAGACATAATCTGTTAGCCTTCTACATATTTAATTTCAAAAAATTATATTTAATATTATAACTTCAGGAATTAAATTAATGTCATATAAGTACCACTTATATCAAACGACATATAAAATAAACATTCATTATAAGACATCCAAATGATATAACAAAATCCAATAAATATAACCTGTTAACAAAAATCCTATAAATTAAATATTTTGAGTAGACAAAATTTTGTTTCTGCTCATTCCTCTTATGAAAGCAGATATCTTTCAGAAATGTTTAACATAATCTTATGAAATAATATTTGAATAAGGTTATTCTGATTTTCACAAATTTTTATTGTTATGTTTTCAAGAATCGTTTCGCTATCACAGTAGCATCATCAGTCAGGTTTACATTTTAAATAACTTAGCTTGTTTCCGAAATTCGTTGAATAGCTTTCAATATGGTGTATCCTAATATAAAAAAAAATTTTAAATACATTTCCTTAAAATACACTACAGGTATTTCTGAGAAAATTGCTACGTACCTCAAAAATAAAAATAAGTTAAGAACTTCATTTAAAACCAATTCAAACTTGAGTAAATTTATTAAAAATAATAAAGACTCTACACATAAAGATGATAGATCGGGGGTTTATAAGTTAACCTGCGGTGATTGCCCTAAAGTTTACATAGGACAGACTGAATGAACTTTTCGACATAGAATTTGTGAACATTTGAAGAGTTCCCTCAATAATAAAAGTAATTCTACATATTCTAACCATTTGTTAGAAACAGGACATACTTTCAACCATAATTTTGAAATTCTACATATAGAAAGTAAAAGTTATGCCTTAAATATGTTAGAATCCCTTGAGATAAATAAACACAATAAAATTGGAATATTACTTAACGAACAAATAGAATTAAATAACTCTCCTCTGTTAAATATATTCAAATAAGCTGGAATTTGCAGAGATCCTTTTTTTGGGTTTTGGTGCTCAATAAAAATTTATTGTACTTACTGTAATATAGCAACAGATTTTGGAAACAACCTTAGTTATTCAAAATGTAAACCTGCCTGATGATGCTACTGTGATAGCGAAACGATTGTTGTAAACATAACAATTAAAATTTGTTAAAATCAGATTAACCTTATTTAAATATTATTTAATATGGATTCTCACCAAGTAAGGACTGATTCAATTCAATATAATCTCAAGAATTTCATCATAAAACTATCTTACTTAGAATATTCAATTTTATTGAATATCTAACTGAGTAACTTTTTATAAAATCTCCAGATATATAAAAACATTACTAAAAAACAAAATTTAAGAGAGACTTTGCTTCGTCAGTACTCATTCGTATTCAATAAAATATAACATCAATCAACAAAAAGTATTTAGTCACACTTAATCCAGAAAGCTTCTTGGCAAAATGAAAACTGAACATTTAAATGGAGCCTAATGTGGCTCGAAATAAATAGTTCTGTGGTTTATCATTGATCTTAAAGATTTAAAGCCAATTTAACGGCCTCTGTTATAGCACAAGGACCATCTGTATAAAGAATGTTAAGGAAACCAAATAATTATATATTAAGAATAAAATAAAATGAATGGAGGTTTATAAGAAGGTATATAAAATTATTTTAATATTTACAGATATATTCTGTTAGCCTTCTACATATTGAATATAATTTTTTGAAATTAAATATGAAGAAGGCTAACAGAATATATCTGTAACTTTCACAATATTCAAATATTTTTATATACCTTCTATCAAGCATAAACCTCCATTTATTTTACATTACATAATTATTCGATGTAAAGAAATTGAATTAAAAATA
This sequence comes from Megalocaria dilatata, assembly GCA_034642435.1. NCBI lineage: Eukaryota > Metazoa > Arthropoda > Insecta > Coleoptera > Coccinellidae > Megalocaria > Megalocaria dilatata. Next base: position 18,396,513 of record CM067863.1, on the reverse strand, counting down.
TCTTAGAAAAATAAATGTGCTCTTGGCAAATATTAATGTTCTATAATTATAATTAACCGTCAATCACTATACAAAATTTTTGTAACACTAGGTCTTTCTGCTTAGAGGCCACAATTGAATGGCACATTCCTTGCAAATGGCATACCCTGTGGTACACCACAACTTATTTCCGCTTCTCGGCTCAGTACGTAGTTGACATTCACGGTCTGCTTACGCTCAATCAGGTAACTTTAGAATATCTTTTGGGGATTACCTTTTATACCCATGCTACTTAGAAGTTCTAGCAGTTGAATGTGGTAAACAGTGTCAAAAGCATTGGCCAGATATAAGAGTACACATATTGCTGGTCTTTTATTACCCATATGTTCATATAATTCGCCCGCAGTTGTTGACGAGCCCTGTCTGAATCCGAACTGCCTACTAGATATTAAGTTGTAGTTATCAACAAATGTCATCAGTCTTGAATTCAGCAATTTCTTGAAAACCTTAGCGAGATGGGGCTTTAATTATTGGCCATTCTAGGATCTCCTTTTTTAGTATGGGTGTGACCACAGACTTCTTGAGAGCACTCGGACAATGGTACGTCTGAAATATTCTGTTCATCAGGTCAGTAATTAAGGAAGTTATTTTCCTTGATATTTTCTTAAGGTGTTCATCCCTGATACCATCAAATCAGACTTTCCACATTTGATTGAGAGAGCTCTTCGTTCTCTTCGACTAGATCCTAAAAAACGAATTTTTGTTGATGGTTTGTTGAAGGTTCTCACTAGGAGACTTCATTACTTTTTCTGCGCATTTTTTGCCCAATATTTGCATAGTTTGCCTTTCGATCATCGTTGTTGGTTGTTGATCCATCCCCACATGTAATTTTCCCTATGGACATATTTTCCTACAGTGCATTGATCTCAGTCACAATTTCCCACAGCTGTTTGGACCTAGTTTGACTATTTTCTACCTTACTTTGATAGTACATTTGTTTTGCCATCCATATCACTCTGTTCGTATGGGCTCTGTAATGGAGGCAGATTATTCTTTTGGATTCGCTTTAAGGACCTTTTCTGTATACGCTGTGTAATGAGTTCGTTGTACCTATAGATGTGACTAGTCTAACTGTCGTCCCTTTCTTCCTTTTAAATTCAGCTGTTCTCATTTTCATCGTCGTTGGTACTGATTGTTTCAGTCAGACAATTCGCTTGTTAATCTATATTCTCTAGACTATAATTAAATGAACAATCATGTTCTCTGATGCTTCGTCTAAGGCCGTGGTAATTTACATAGCTTCTTGTCATCCTTTCGCTGTTTAGTTTAGTTTCTTTTTCAATCGAAATTCCTAATATAGTACATTAGTGATCTGTTATACCTGTTTCAAAAATTGCGGAAATACATCCATATATATTTCTTCGAGATCTCAAGAACATATGATCAATGCATGTTTTCGCTTTACCCAGTACTCTTGTACATTTATTTTTTTATTATTATTATCCTTAGATCTTCTGTGAAGATCCCTCAGAAGCTTTTTCAGCTTGTGCGAGTTAGGAGTTCAGTTGTGTTCTGGGTAGGATTTGTTACTACGATCTTGCGCCACTTTAGGTCACAGCACTGTTAATTTTTGACCCAACAGTGTTAATCATAGACTCGCTTAGGCTGTTTTGATTGTGTGAAACTACCTCTCGTCCAGCCTGTATATCCAAATTAATATCACCTACAATATTAGGATGATTAGTTATTATTCGTTTTTTCCAGGTGTTCTTCAATATGTATGACGAAATCTTGTGCTTTCATGGATGGACGTCTGTACAGCGATGTTTCCAGAGTTGTGGTCCAAGAATTATTCCAATCTGTATTGCCCTGCAGTTATCCATAAGTACCGATTCGTGACTGAATTCAGTTTGCTCTCTAATAAAAACAACAACGCCATCGTTCCTATTGAAACAACCTCCGCTCTATACCATTTTATAAAATAATAAATACCCCAGCACCAAATCATGTCTTGGGCTATGTTTTGGGTATAAGATATCTACAGCGGCATTTATTTTGATGCTTGTACAACCGCAATATTTCCACATTTAGGATCTGCGAATGCAACTGCCTCTGTAGGAAATTACTAAATCTGTTCCGATCAGATGATCTCTTACTACCAGAATATCAAGTTCGCCGCACTAGACGCTTCAGATCTGCACCAATTTCGATTTTTATCACCAAGTTATCTCTAATCATACTTCCATACAAAGGCAATTTTTCATCTTTCATTGGTTACTAAGCTCATTTGTGAACAGTTTTCGTATATTCCCGCAGTCTTCAGAGTATCAAAGAGCGTTGAATCAAAACAAATAGTCCGTCCCTCTGTCAGAAACCTGCGATGCTAATTTCATTCAGTCCTTTTCGAATCACATCCGGGCGAAATGAATTGACACCCCACCGTTCGAGAAGTCACAATTTCATTTGATCTTCGGCATCAACAAAGAAACGCTTTAATCATTAGGCACTACCCCAATCGACTTGTCATTGCCAGTGTTCTTTCCATATTCCTCCCTCAACTGTGGATTTTATTATTCCCCAATTTGAAAGAGAAATAAGTTCATTTTTTTACTTCCGCCAAAGTGATCGGATACAGTTAGGTTGAAATACATTGGTGTCATTTGCATACATCGATTTCCGTCGGTTTTGATTTTGGAACTTTATTTGGTAGGACATATTTGTCCCGAATATACAGGTATCCAAAAATGAATTCATAATCCTGAAGTATCGGGTGTTTTTTAGAGTGATAGAATTTTCGATAGAGATAACTGTGATTTGACAGAAGGTAGAAGCTATGTTGTTTTGACATTTCTGTTCGGTGAGCTTTGACAAATTATCATGGAAAGACTCAAGCCCCAATAACTTTTACAAATTGTTGAAATTTATTTTCAAAATCAGTGTTCTATTCGCCAAACTTATAGAGCACTTCGTGAAATTTATGGTTTACATAATAGTCCATCAGAGCAGCTTACTCGTCGAACTATCGACAGATTTCGGACAACATTTTCTCTACTCGATGCAACAACAACAAGACAAAGAACTCTATGTACAGAAGAAAATATCGCTGATGTAAGTCAAAGTGTTAATGATGATCCAAATCTGTCTATTCCTCGACGTTCACAACAAGTTGGACTATGTGCATCCACCACATAGAAAATTTTGCGTGAAGATCTTGGTCTACACCCATGCAAGATCCAACTCGTTCAAGAACTAAAAACACTTGACCATAATAAGCGTCGTTTGCTTGCTGCTTGGGCCCTAGAACAGCTTGAAGTTGATCCACTTCTCTATCGTGAAATTGTGTTTAGTGATAAAGCTCATTTCTGGTTGGACGGCTATGTAAACAAGCAAAATTTCCGTATATGGAGTGAAAACAATCCTCAAGAAGTTCTGCAGTTTCCATTGCATCTGTATGGTGTGCTTTAAACGCTGGAAGCATCATCGGTCCATATTTCTTCAAAAACGATGCTGGAGCTAATGTTACAGTGGATGATGCTCGTTACAGATCGATGATCAATGACTATTTGTTTCAAAATGTGAATGGTATCGACCCAGAAGTGTTTTGGTTCCAATGAGATGGTGCTACACCTTATGCAGTTACCGTAACAATTGATTTATTCAAAGAAAGATTTGGTAATAACATTATTTCGAGAAATGGTCCAAGTAATTGGCCTCTAAAATCATGCTGATAAACCAGAAACAATAGACGCTTTGGAAGCCAATATCGTGTTTTTGATGAAATAAGGCCTGAATTACTCGAAAAAGTAGTCCAAAATTGGTCTGGTCGAATGCGGTTCCTCAGAGCTAGTCGTGATCGACATATGCCGGAAATTATTTTCAAAACCTAAATGTCATAAAATTATTTTTCAAATAGAAAAAAAAGATGGCTTCAATCTTAATTTAAATGTGTTTAATTTCAATTTAAAGTTTAATCACTCTAAAAGAAACACCCGATACCTCATCGTAGCTCTCAAAATATAATACTGGGAGTACAAATTAATCCGATCCATCTTCAAAAGATGACTTTAAAAATACTATATTTTTAAATAGGTTTTAGAGGGATTTGACATCTGTCGATAACATTCAGTTTTTGTTGTTTTGAGTTTTATACAAAACGTTTTTCGTTACACTGTTGAAAAGTTTTTGATAACTAAACAGAATTTGCGGGAAGGTTCATTTGTTTGTTCTATTCGAAAGAAACGTGATGCTGAAGCTCATCGCATGCTTGTGGAAGTTTACGGTGACGATGCTCCAAGTAACAAGGCATGTAGAGAATGGTTTCGACGCTTTAAAATTATCCATTTCAGCGTTGAAGATAGACCTTGCTAAGGACAGCCAAAAAAAATCGAAGACGATGAAGTACAGACATTACTCGATAAAGATCCGCATCTCACGCAAGGCGAGTTTGCACTTACGTTAAGAATGACCCAACAAGCAGTGTTTCTACGTTTGAAATCTATGGGCTTGATTTAAAAGCAAGACAATTGGGTTCCTTATGAATTGAAACCAGGATATTTCGAAAGGCGCTTTTTTTTCAGCAGATGCTTCAAAGGCAAAAAAAAGTTTTTCTTTACAGCGGGTAGTGACTGCTGACGAAAAGTGGATCTTTTAAGACAACTGTAAGAAGAAAAAACTACGGTTTGCTTGGACAATCACTGCCATTGACTTCAACATCAACACCAAAGCTGAACATTCATGGTTCAAAAGTGATGTATCTGGTGGAACCAAGAAGACGTTGTGAACTACGACCTGCCAAAACCTAATGATTCCATAACAGTGATCAGTCCAGACTGAAATTAGTTCCTTTGAACCGTACATTACGAGAAAAATAGCCAGAATTTAAGGACAGACATGATAAAGTTATTTTTTTTTCATGACAACGCTGGCCTTCACGTCAAAAGTTGTAAAAAAAATTCAGAAATGATCAAACGGAATATATTACCGCATCCGTCCTATTCTCTGGACATTGCTCCTTCTGAATACTGGCTATTTCGACGGATGCAAAGCGATTTGGCTGGTCACCGCTTCACTTCTATCGAAGAAATCGAAAGTTGGCTTCAAAATTAGAGCGTCTCAAAAGCCTGAGAAATCCGGTAATGTTGTAAGCAATGATGAAAGATGTTTTGATTAATTCATAATTCTTTGAAATGAATGCAATTTTCGAGCTAAAAAAACGGACCCAATCAATTTGTACTACCAATGCAAAAAAATATCTTCCACGTATCACCCAAGTTGCCAAGCATGAAATAATGGTCAATCTGTAATTTGCACTTATTTAAGAAATCTTTTTTTCTTTCTGTTATGTTCGATTCCTTTGAAAAAAAACAAGATATCTTTGACCTTTACTCGGCAGGTAGCAAAAGGTCATACTCAGAGTCGTACAAGTTGATATATGAGCAGAACTCTTCACCAACGTTAATGAACCATTGCCATCATTGCTGTTCCGGGTGTCTACTCAAGTTTTGACACTCCAGCAGACCCCCGCTAAGCTGTAAGAGAAAAGATAGGAATTTTAAAATGAAAATTATAGAGAACTTGACCCAGTACAAGGAGGGACCACCACAAGTCACCCCCCTCGCCAAAAGGATCGCCGTGTCGATCCTAACACTCAGTCACTTGAGCAGTGTCTCTATGGTTGGGAAAGATCGAAGCATCGAAACAACACACATAGCAGCTTACCAGCATGGATTCCCCCTCAAGGACCGCTGTTGCTGTTCGACTGCTGTTCGGAGCGAGGCTCCGAAGCATCCTAAAAGATGGACTTTAGGATCAAAAAGTGGGGCCAGAGTTTGGGGCGAGCAGAGCGAGTCTTCCGGGACCTATTCCCGGTCGAAACGTCGTAGTCTTCCTTTTTCCTCCAGCGGACTACTTTCGACCCCGCAGCAGATAAGTAGTTTAAGGATGCATGAATGATGCTGAAGTTGGGGGTATGGGCAGAGGGCAAGTCTTCTAAGATCCCACCCTAGTCGACACATCCTAGCCTGCCAGGGTCGCGTAACTCCGTCGTCAGCCAAAGCCACAACTCCCCCGTACGATGCCAAGCCTTGTCGAAGGATAGGGACGGTTGTGGAACAACACGATGGAATGGTATGCAAGAAAAAACAAAGTAAGGAAGTTTCGATCGACAGTCATCTGCTTTAGGCATCATAACCATATCCTGCATTTCATAAATGAAACTAGGACACTCATTATGATAAGCTCCCTCACCACGAGAAGGTACAGAGACAGGGGGAAGGTAGTAAAGGGTCACGTGAATTCTACCAGGTTTTTATATTGGCATGTGAGCATGGCCCTTCACCAAGTGACTACTCAGCAGTCTCCACAGTCCACCCCTAGAGGTAGAAAGTGTGATAAGGATTACGCCATATCATCGCGCGAAGCGAGAACCCCTCTGAAGAGATGAACCCACCAGTTTCTGGTTTGGGCCCCGGCTCGGAAGCCAGAACCGTCTAAGTGGTAGTAGCGGAGCACTATTCAACCTCTACTAGCTCTGCAGGTTAGTTTCCGAGTTCGTTTGTGACGGAACTCACCCGCCGGAAGGAATTCTTATCCAAGCACCCGAACGCAGTCCCACGAACTAAGATAATCTCAAGATTGATGACTTCTATTGATCCTGGTACGAGCACCGTCAACACGGCCCGTAAGTCTTGACCCATCGAACAAATGTGAAGTCATTTGATTGATCCTGGCGTCAAGCACTAACGGCTAAGCGATTTCGTCGAGATCCACAAACCCTAAATCGTTACGCATTGATCCAGGGGCCAGGACAGGCCGGTCGAACCGTCAAGTCCCACTAAACCCCGAGTTGTTTCATGAGAATATCCCGAACATTGGGGTCTGCGATCAGATAAATGAAATACTTCCCTAGTCCAGCATGCGGACTTTCAACCACTGCCCCCTCGAGTCCAACACCAATGGTGTGGCCAGGTGGTACAAGTAACACTTGAGGGCAGTCCACCCCCCCCCTGGCACTAAATCTCTACTCTTCGCCTTAGTAAGTCAATTTACACCTGTATCTCTCTCTCACTTCAAAATTCTCAACTTCGACCCGATAAGTTGAAGGAGGACTATTCCGCAATAGCACAAAACAGTTTATTTAAACACTCAAAGAAATAACTCTATTTGCACTCATTCGTAACTTCACAAATTCAATCTCAATGAACATTTTCATATACCCTCTCGTGATAATACAATATCGCAACTAAAATGCCTGAAAGTCAATATATCATGTATAATATTTAAATTAATGATTAAGGTTATTAAATTTGTGGAGTAAAATCAGAGAACCCAAGCAAACAACAGTGAAAACGCCCATCGATCTACTCTTCTACAAGTAAGATGGTGTTTTCATCACAGCAGCAGGCAAATTGAAGAATTTACCATATTATGTTCTATTTTTTCATAGAAATATAAGAATCTGGCTGAACAATAATTTTCCAGAGAGATGGATAGGGCGTGAGGGATCGTTACCTAGGCATGTGAGTTGCTCTGATGTAACTCCTTTAGTTATGTTTACAACTGGGGTTATCTGAAAGGTGAGGTCTGTACGGGAAATGTGGAAATACGAAAAGATATTGTTGATCGCATTCAATGCTGAATTAAGAACTAACAATGCTATTGCATCGGCCCAAAGGTCTTCTAGAAGACGGTTTGAATTATGTTCACCACATAATGGTTCACATTTCGAACATTTTCGGGATGATTTTTCTCAAGATATGTAAATAATATAATGGTTTTGTATTCCAAAATTTCCTAATAATTTCAACGCATCCACAAATGGTTTCTTCGAAGTGAATGATCGTTAGTACGAATAACATGTAGGATACAAAAAATTCTTTAAATAAAATGAAATTTCTTCATTTTTTATTAAATAAGGAATGGTCAGTGACGTACGACAACAAAGTTTCGAGGTTAATAAAAGACAGTTACCTTGAGGAAAGAATAATCCTGTAGATTATCAAAACAATTCCGACTATCATTTAATTTAAACTACGAAAGCACCTCATCCTCCTAGTTTGATCTGAATATTTCGAAAACCATAAGAAAGATATTGAGAATAAACGAAAAAATCTGGGAACTTGAACACCCTATAGCTAGGCCATGAACCGTTTGGTGACCTGTGTTTATAAGACATTTTTGTCTTGAAATAGAACACTCTATCGACTGTTGAAGTTATTCAACAAAAAAATGGATGAACGTGTATAGTCTATTTGTTTTTAATTTCTATGCTTCTTCACACCTGAGATGTTCAATTTTGAGGAGAACCTCAAATTCCTTGTTACGCTACTGTCTTCATTCCACTAGAACTTACACGAAAAAACGTTATTCCTACCCCGTATAGAAAGACAAAAGTTTCAATCAGTACGAAACATGTCTGCAACACTTGTACTTTCACGGAAAATATGATTGTTTTCGCCATGCACCCTGAAGATTCGGAGGAGGGCACTATACTTTTGGATATAATCTACATCCCGAACAAAGTGTACGCCTCGACTTTGTTTAAAATATCTCACTTTTAGTTTTAATGGAACGGTGCGGAGATTGCCATTTGAATTCGTCGTATTTCTTTTACGTGCATCCGAAAGAAAATTCATGCACTTTGTAAAACTACTGGAGTTTGAATTTACGGCCTGAACTGACAAAAAGGGCGCACACAAGAACAGGAAGAGGTAAGCTGCGAAAGTTGTTTTGTGAATGTGCCTTGTATCTTGCTAGTCTTTACGTTATGCCCCTAGAATCCGGACCAGAAGACGTATATGAGCCTTTATGAAGTGGTAAGACCTCATCTTGAATCCAGTCCCCTCCCTGACTTTGTATATGCCACTCACGCTTGCTTTTCAATGGTACCAATTTCTGATAAAATGGGTTTTCCACGGTCCTACGGCTATCAAGTGGAGAACATTCTATTGGCTTTTCAGAGATGAACCCCTTATTCAAAGGCGCTTCCTTTAATATATAACGGTCAACGCGTCGAATTTGAATTTTAAATGTGATGCGCACTTCAATACACATACTTGGGTTTTCTATGGAGAACGTGAAGCATTGTGTTGGGACCATTGGATGAAATTTCTAGTATACGATGTTCGAATCTTAAATGCAATTAAACGAATTTATTTCAACATAAATACGGAATAATATTTGAATATCTCAAATAATGTTAAGTATAAAATAGGTTATAATACTTCAGAAATAAAATTTCTTTTAATAACATTTAAAAAAAATCAACATACAATATTTCGAACCTGTAAAAAACTAAAGACCTAATGGAAATGACAAAGATAGAATTCAAATATGTGCTATACTGAAACTCTTCAGAAACTTCAAACAAATATAAATTCAAAAAGGGTTTTCTCAAATATTTCTGACCATAACTGGATCAATTTTTCTAAACCTATACAAATTTATTCTAAAAAATATCTTCAAAATATTTTAATTACATTCAATGGAATGTCTTGGAAGCAAGTTTTCACTTCAAAGTCATATAGAATTATCAACACATATCTGCGGCAATTAACCAATAAAGGATCAGGAAAATTTAAAATATTGACCGCGAACATCATCTAAGACACCCTGTTTCGATTGAATATTAATAAACTACAAAATCCATAATCAAAGAATGATCCAAATTTAATTTAAGATAGGGGTTTTTTAATTCCCTTTAAAAAATTTACAGTATATTCTCATCAGTCGGAAGTTACCTGAATGCTAAATAAAAACAATCAATAAAAAAGATATCGATATATCTATCGGGTGTTTGAAAAAAACACCCGAGTGATAGAATTTTCCATAGGCATAACTGTGATTTGACAGAAGGTAGAAGCCATGTTGTTTTGAAATTTCTGTTCAGTAAGCATTGACTAATTATCATGGAAAGACTCACGCCGCAACAACGTTTACAAATTGTTGAAATTTATTTTCAAAATTAGTGTTCTATTCGCCAAACTTATAGAGCGTCGTAATAAGCGTCGTTTGTTTGCTGATTGGGCATTTTTTTGTATATATCTAGAAGTGTGAAGTATGAAGTTTTTCTCTTTATTCTTTTTTTGCCCCAGTTTCTTTACACAATGTGTTGATTTATTTTAGTTTAATAGTAGTAGTGTTTTATTCAGTTTAGTAGTAGAGGCTATGTAACAATGTTTTGTTAATTTTATGAATCCATACAGACTCCATGATTTTTGTTTATATCTGTAGATAGTTTCTCAGAATAAAATATATTATTGTTAAGTCATTTCTATCAAATATTTCATTTTAAGTTTGGTAGACATATTAATCCTTATTTACATTTTTATGAAACATATATAATATATATATAATTATAGTATATATAGTATATATATATATATATATATATATATATATATATATATTTATAGTATGCTCAAAAATAATTGTAAAATGAAACTTGGATGCGGGTGTACGAACATAGCGATGTAGATGAAATTGCAGCCAACTTTGTCGCTGTGCCGATCAAATATATTGAAGAAAGTACAAATTAAAAGAGTCGAAAGAATAAGGAAAAAATGGATCACTCCTTCGATTTTTAAATTAATCAATCAAAAAAAAAGAGTTCTATTGTAGGTTGACAAATGGAACGAAATAACTTAGATCTGAAAAATGAATATACTGGGAGTAAATATGAGGTACAAAAAAATGAAGGAAGTAAAAAATATTCATTTAAAATCGTATTCGAGAAAGTTCATAATCAAAGGCGTTATGGGACTCCGTAAAAGACATCTGTAACGAGGGTAAATCGAACAAAAATCAATTATATACAAATAACAGATGCAGAAAGAATTATTTATGATTATGAAATCGCACAAACTTTCAATGAATATTATAGTAAATTAGGTGATTAATATGCCAATAAAATAAAAACTCCAAATTATTTCGTCGGAAGGATTGTTTAAGTTGATAGCTCTTTCTTTCTGACCCCAGTAGAGCCACTTGAGACAATCAAGGTCATATCTGCAATGAAAAGTAAAAAGTCAACCGGCATTGATGGAATCCGAGCCGAAACTGAAGGAAATAAGTACGGAAATAGCTAAACCCCTGGCTTATTTTGTGATCACTTGTTTCGAGAGGGGATGCTTTCCTGACAGGATGAAGCTAAGTATTGTAAGAGCAATATTTAAGAGTGGAGATAAGTAGCAAATGCTGAATTATAGACTAATTTATCTGATTTAGGAAATATTACTGAGAAATTACTAAAAGAACGAATGACCAATTATTTAGAGAAATGTAAAATTTTGTCGAAAAGCATTATGGTTTTCGAGAAAAACTTTCGACAGAGGATGCTATAAATGCTTCAACAACCAAACTCTATGAAAACATTGCTAAAAACAGGCCAACTCTAGCTATATTCATCGACCTAGCAAAAGCATTCGACACAGTTAGTCATGACAAACTTCTAGAAAAATGTATGGATTCCGTGGGCCAATTTATGAACTGATCAAAAGCTACTTTACCGATAGAAGGCAAATTGTAATGATAAATGAAAATCAAAGTGAGGAAAAGTTGATTACTCACGGAGTTCCACAGGGTAGAGTTCTTGGATTCCTTCTCTTCTTTAATTATATAAAGGGTCTTTCAGAAACGAAAGGTGAAGGTGAATTCGTGAGTTTCTCAGACAATACCTTAATTGTGTATGAGAAGGCATCATGGATAGACCTGGAAAACACTGTTGTGAGGGACTTTGAAATGATAAATAAATGGTTCCAAAAGAATAAACTCACTTTAAACCAGGAGAAAACGATTTACTTACAATTCACTTCAAGCTGGAGCCGAAGACTTTGAAAACTGGCATATCAACGATGAGTTAAAAATTCCGAAAACAGTTTTCGTGAAGAACCTGGGCATAATGATCGACCAGCATTTAAGATGGGATGAACACATGATCAATTTAACTAGGGATCTTGTATAGATTCAAATATATAAGAAATAGTATACAAATCTTAAAACACCTGAACATCTTATATAATTCACTTGTGCAATCCCAGCTATCCTATGTAATTATTGGTTGGGGTGACGTAATGGACTCTCATAAAAATGATTGGATGTATAGCGAATGTACTTTCTTGAAATAATACACAAAAAAAATACCTTCCCTACTAGAAAACTCTATAAATTGGCCCGAGCACCTGATGTCAGACAAATGTATGCCCCAAAAAATTATCATGAACATCTATGAAGGCAAAATCAACATTAGATCAAAGGATCTCCAATGTCAAACAAAAGCTGCTATAAATAACTTTAAGCGCCCAAGATCGTCGAAAAGCATAGGACACTTACATAGCCCCGAGGCTGTTTCCTCTGGTACCCCAGGAAGTGAAAAATTTGAAAAGTAAACCATGTTTTGAAAGGGAACTAAGGAAGTGGGTAATAGATTAAGGCAAAACTAAATAACATCAGATGATTAATCAATGATGAAATGAATAGCAGAATTTGACAATGAAGAAACCGGAATTTGACGCTTACATAATTGTGACATTGAATGCCTATATTAACATGTCTGATAGGAAGCACACGTTATATTCGTTTAATTGGACCGTTGAGAATAATCATCGTTTTTAGAATAAAATTTTATGTTTTTGTACTGTACACAGTTAACATTTAAAGATATTCAACTCTACAGTAAAACAGAGTTTATTTTCGAAGTATTTTCCGAATAAATTATTATTATTAATTATTTTGAATCATTTTCATTTCTGTTCCTCAGTGGTTCTGCAAATTATGAACTTTTACAATATAAAATTTACTAATTGGCGTCCTAAGCTTTTTATAAGTCATCAGCTGCACAAAATAATAAAATTGCAATTAAAGTGTATAATACGTCTCACAGCTCACGATCCTGCTTGCAGTATACTGGCATTTGCATAAAGTAAATCCTTGTTTACCACCTAATAAAAACATTCACTACTAGACATAATCTCTCTTTCCGCTTTACCTTTATGGAAACCTGTGAGGTGAACTGCATCTAATTTATTGGCCATAAGCCTGAATTCGGGAAATGACATTCGGAGCTTTTTCGAAACCCCTTTTGCTGGATTCTAACTGAAAACTTTAACGAGTCAGAACGGATAGCTTCGGTCGAGAAAATGTTGGAAGTCTACATCCCGAGGGTAATGCCGGCTTCCTAGCAACATACGTTGTTTGTGAGGTATAAGAGGAGATCAATTGCAACATAATATCAGAATTCTCCTAAGGAAAAACATCCTTGGAAAGAGACGTGATTTCTCAGATGAATACAATCAAAGTATCAGTATAAGACTCGATAATAATCGATTGGAATATTAACACGCACATGTACAGATTGAAAATCACTTATGGCAAGTATTTTTTCATATAAAAGGTGGGGGAAAAGGAATCTATTACTTTATCGATAGATGGCTATAGTGATCGATATCTCGTGAAGTATCGATTTTTAGATTTATGTCTGTTGTCAAAGTGACATATCCCACTAAAGGATTAATTTTGCTGTTTTCTGTTTGGTCCATTCGGTTGTGAGTGACAGGGTGTTAAAAATGAAAGTGAACAAAGAGAAATTTCGGTACATTTAATAGTTTATGTTTGGAAAAGGCGAAAATACAAATCAGGCTGCTGAAATTACAAATGGTGTTCAAGATGCACTAACAGCTAATTACGATAAATTTTGGTTTCGGCGATCCCGTTGTCTTTTGAACACAGTTTCCGAAATATAAAAACTATAAACTCGTATCTCGGTAATATCTCGGTATAATTATATTATATAATGTAATTTAATATAATATAATATGATATGATATGATATGATATGATATGATATGATATGATATGATATGATATGATATGATATGATATAATATAATTTAATATAATATAATATAATATAATATAATATAATATAATATAATATAATATAATATAATATAATATAATATAATATAATATAATATAATATAATATAATATAATATAATATAATATAATATAATATAATATAATATAATATAATATAATATAATATAATATAATATAATATAATATAAGATAATATAATATAATATAATATAATATAATATAATATATTAGGAGTACAAATAAGTTTCCGCCGTTTATTAACACAAATTAAATATTTATTATAGAAGAACGGTAATATAAATGTATTTAAAATATTGCCCATCACTTGCAACCACTTTTTCCCATCTCTCAGGCAGCATTCGAATCCCACGTCTGAAGAACTCCTTGTCTTTTGAGGCTATCTACGAATCAACCCAATTTTTGGTATCCTCATAAGATGTGAACCGCTGCGCCGTCAGAGCATGTGCCATGGACCGGAACAGGTGATAATCGGACGGTGCAATGTCTGGTGAATACGGCGGGTGGGGTAACACTTCCCAATGAAGTGTTTCCAAGTACTTTTTCACGGAAGCCGCAACATGTGGACGAGCATTGTTCAATATCTCTCGGCTTTAATTCGTACGGAACCCAATTTCCTTGTTTATGAATCATGTGAGACTGCTTGTTGAGTGACTTCTAATGTTAGAGCAAGTTCTTTTTGTGTTTGAGATGAATCTTACTCCAATAATTCCTCCAATTCTGCATCCTCGTAAATTTTTGGCCTTCCACTGCGATCTTTGTCTTCTACCTCGAAATCACCGTTTTTAAACTTTTGAAACCACTCTCGGCACGTTCTCTCACTCAAAACACCCTCACCAAAGGCTTCTACGAGCAATTGAGGCGCCTCAGCAGCAGATTTCTCTAAATTAAAGGAGTAAACTAATATTTCGCGCAAATGACGCTTATTTGGCTCAAATTTTGACATTTTCAACTTATAAAAATTTAATTTAACCATATAAAATCAATTATATTAATAGGTTATGTTGTTCTTGAATGTCCAAACTATTTTTTAAGCCGGTTATCATCTGCGAAAGCTAACCGAAACTCCGTGCCGCGCCATCTACAATAAAACGGCGGATACTTATTTGTACTCCTAATAATATAATATAATATAATATAATATAATATAATATAATATAATATAATATAATATAATATAATATAATATAATATAATATAATATAATATAATATAATATAATATAATATAATATAATATAATATAATATAATATAATATAATATAATATAATATAATATAATATAATATAATATAATATAATATAATATAATATAATATACTATTATTTAATACAATACAATACAATACAATACAATACATTACAATACAATACAATATAATATCATATGATATTATACGATACGATATGATACGGTATGATACGATATGATGTGATATGATATGATATAATATGATATAATATAATATAAAATTCATTCCAAATAAAATGAACTAACACATAGTAACGGACTACTCCATCCAATATGCCGTTATGCTCATAATTAGCATATTCATATTCAAATGAATTAATTCGTTTGATCTGTATCATTCATAACGAATGTGAGCTATGGAAATTGAAAGTTCTACAAATCGAGACATACATCTGACAGAATATTTTTCTGTAGTTGTTGTCAGCTGGAGATTTCTTCTTTATAATATTCTGGAAGGTAGTTTGAAAAAGGTGTTCATGATTGTGAAGTTAATTTTCGGACAGAATCCTACTGATCGTTTTTTTCTCCCATTTCCTACTCCCAATCAAAACTTTCCCATTGCATGATCAACCTTTTCCTTTCCAACCGTAACATTCATGTTCCCGAAAATGATGTTAATTTTTTCCTTCGTTGTGTGTTCGAGCGCAGTTCCAAGTTGCTTATAGAATTCTTCTATGTCTGCTTCATTGCTCTCAGACGTCAGCGCTTATGCCTGTATTATTTATGTTTAGGTCATTTAGGTTTTGCCTTCATCTTAATTAACTCAACACTACTTGAAATGGGAACGAATCCCGTACTTAAGTTATTTTCAAAAAATGGACAGAATCGGCTCAATGGTACCCGAGTTATTTCCATTTGAAATTTTATTTTTTAAATATTGTATGAAGTATATATTCGCGATCGAGTTTAAATTTACTATTTTGACGTGAAATAACGGCACCAAGGCTCATGTTCAATTTTGTGAAAATAAATTACGAGAATCTCTTGCACTTTTTTCGATCTGATAGCGACAAAAAGTATGAAAGGTGCATGAAGGTTTGTTGATTATACATTCTTTTCCACTCTTTCAGGCTATGAAGCAACGGTGCAGAAAAGAGAAGGATAGAGCGTTTCAACCATGTATTTTTCATTAAAAAAATGTATATGGGACAGTAATTTATTTCCACAAAATACATTTTTTTAATTAAAATGAGTTTCCACCAAGTAAAGACCGAATCTATCAAATATGTATTTTTCATTTTAATGAAGTTTCCCGTCTTTTCGAAAGAACACTTCAAATGGTACAAAATATAACTTTTATTTGACTTTCAAATGACAGTACACAATTCTGTGATTTTATCCATCATATTCAGGTTCTTCAAGAATTATTTCACAGATTTGAATTTCAAGGGAAAATGGACTGTTGACTTAACGTCAGTACTTTTCGCCATTTTTAGATGTTATATGAAATTTTTCCATTTTGTAATAAAAATACGTATATTATATATCAAAGTATTATATTCCCATTTTATCTGGCGGTTTTGTTCAGTTTTAATAAAGGAACTAATATCCGGCAAGAGCTTCATGAGGTTACAAACCAAAAGTTCCTGACCGATATAATTGAATGATAAACTGTTTTCCTGACAATTAAAGTGAAAAATATAAGGGAAGCCTATCATAAAGGTTTTTCGTTCCATCGCCCGATACCGAGAACAAAGTAAAATATTAAATCCTTTGATATACTATTTGAACGCTCACGGCCTTTCTTGATAAATCGTTTCTGTTAATGAATATTTTTCTTTGCCGTGATTGAAACTTACGACATGATTTATTTCACGTCTAACGAACTATTGATTCTACAGTGTGGGATGATTTTTTCGCCTAAATTACAAAATAATTACCAATCTAGTAGCTGTTTCCAAATAAAAGATCGGCCATATGGTTCGTAAATTTCACGATAGAGATATATTATTAGGTGTTCTAATCTAGAGTGTGTAGAACCATTTTTATTTGCTTTCCGACATTTTAAACCCAGCTCGCAGACTCTTTAATTTAGGGAGACCGATGTTTCATCCTTTCATGAGTTTTATTAATATAAAAAAAATAGATTCTAAGAATTTTGGGCCATTGAAAGGCAACTGATGAACTCACTTTGGTATCAGTATTCTGAAAAAGATGTTCTAGGTTCTGTTATTTGGACGTTCGTTTTTGAAATGACATGTAATTTATTATATACAATAAATTAAATAAAGATATTTGGTGAAGACAGTCAGCCCAATTTATTCATTTGAATGAAATTTATTTCCAACTCTTAAGATGACATTCTGTATGATAGAATTGAAAATGTACTTCAAGGCAATCTGTAAATAGCAATTAAACCAAGTAAACATCTTTCTATTAATATTTTTCCATTTTCTAACAGTTATTTGAGTTTGTCACATAAACTGATATCGGGTGTTATTTTTAGAGTGACAGAACTTTCGATAGGTATAACTGTGATTTGACAGAAGATAGAAGCCATGTTGTTTTGACATTTGTGTTCAGTAAACATTGACAAATTATCATGAAAAGACTCATGCCGCAACAACGTTTACAAATTGTTGTTGTTTCACTTCGTGAAATTTATGGTTTACAAAATCGTCCGTCAGAGCAGCTTATTCGTCGAACTATCGATAGGTTTCAGACAACATTTTCTCTATTCGATGCAACAACAACAAGAACAAGACAAAGAACTGTACGTACTAAAGAAAATATCGCTGCTGTCAGTCATAGTGTTAATGATGATCCACATTTGTCTATTCGTCGACGTTCACAACAAATTGGACTCTGTGCATCCACCTTACAAGATCCAACTGGTTCAAGAACTAAAGCCACTGGACCATAATGAGCGTCGTTTGTTTGTTGATTGGGCACTAGAACAGCTTCAAGTTGATCCACTTTTTTATCGTAAAATTGTGTTTAGTGATGAAGCACATTTCTGATTGAACGACTATATAAACAAGCAAAATTGTCGTATATGGAGTGAAAACAATCCTCAAGAAGTTCTGCAGGTTCCATTGCATCCTGAAAAATACACTGTATTTTGTGCTTCACACGGTGGAGGCATCATTGGTCCATATTTCTTTAAAAACGATGCTAAAGCTAATGTTGCAGTGAATGGTGCTCGTTACAATCGATGATCAATGATTATTTGTTTCAAAATTGGAATGATATCGACCTAGAAGTGTTTTAGTTCCAACAAGATGGTGCTACACCTCATGCTGCTACCGTAGCAATTGATTTATTGAAAGAAAGATTTGGCGGTAATATTATTTCGAGGAATGGTCCAATTAATTAGCCTCCAAGATCATGCGACATAACTCCACTCGATTATTTTCTTTTGGGTTATGTCAAGTCATTGGTTTATGCTGATAAACCAGAAACAATAGACGCTTTGGAAGCCAACATAACTCGTATTATTGATGAAATAAGGCCTGAATTATTCGAAAAAGGTGTCCAAAATTGGTCTGGTCGAATGCGGTTCCTCAGAGCTAGTCGTGGTGGACATATGCCGAAAATTATTACAAAACAAAAATGTCATAAAGTTATCTTTCGATTAAAAAAAAATTGGCTTCAATCCTTATTTAAATGTGTTTTATTTCAATTTAAAGTTCTATCACTCTAAAAAAAAGACCCAATAGTTTGAGTGTGAACAAACTCTCGCGGTCTAAATGAAATTATGTATTCCTCTATTAGCGCTTAATTATTAACAATAAACTGAATTTTCTAAACTAAATGGGAAAAGCAAATGAGGATCATGAAAATGCAAGGGAAATAAATAGAGTATTAACATATAAATCAGTACGGAAAAGAATCAACACCAGATCAAGGCACACATATCAGAAACCCTTATCAGAAACTTTGTAGGTATTGTTTTTGAATTTTTCAAGCTAAATGGGCAAAGCAAATGAGGATCAGAAAAATACAAAGCAAATAAATAGAGTATTAACATATAAACCTCACGGAAAAGAATCGTCACCACAACAAGAGCAGACATATCAAAAACCCTTATCAGAACCTTAATAGAAATAAGTATTGTTATTAATTAACCTGAAGAAATTTTTTATTTTTATTTAATCACTATTTTGTCAGCCTATATTTGGAAACAAATAGTTATGAGATCTATCATTAAATTTAGTTTGAAACTTTTTCTGCTTACCTTTGTGCCTGGTCAGGATGTGTTTTCGGTTATCGACTAACTAGTGTATTTTAAATTTTGTAATTGTGAATGGGAAAATTTAGAATTTCAATTTATTCTGGGTTCAAATTTGAATTTCCGATTTAATTTTTCAAAAATATTTTCAAACAAAATAATTCAAAATATTATATCTATCATATTCCTTTGCTCTATGATATCATCTTAAATCTACCTGAAATTCATTGGTAAGTCTGTCTCTTAATTAATATTCTTTTAATCATTTCCTTGTTCTGCTTCAGGAATTATTCTGGATTATTTAAGTTTCAGTATTTCAATTGTTCTCTTCTAGAACTTTTCATAGACTATCCCAACTATTTCAATTCTCTTTACTGAGTATCCTGGTTCTTACTTGATTTAATTGTTGGGTTTTTCATTTTGTTTTCAGGTAGCGTTTTTGTTGACATCAATTTCTTCTCCTGATGTGTTATGGAGAATTAATACTTCAGTGGAGTTATTTTTTTAACACGACGTGGTTTTGTCTCGGAATTTCATACTCAATGACGTTTTGCCTGCCACTTCCTTTTGTAGCTTCTGGAAAACTTAATTTCTCCAAATCTTACTAGAATAAGTCCAAATCCTTGGAAAATGAAGCTTTCACTTAGAACACAAAAATTACACTATTTTCCGGTCTGAAATTATTCGAAAAAATTAGCCTGAATTTTTATTCAACTTTTGGTAACTATTTCACTTCATTCTGTAGAGTTAAAGTATACTATTCCTCATAAAATTATACCAAGTGTCAAAAGTTTGCAAAGTTTGTAAATTCTAAAGCTTCTAACTTGATAATTACAGCCAAGTACCTTTGAAATTGATTACTTTTCTTCAGCTTATATGATACAACTTTATCCATTACGTAGTTCGTAGCAGTATGGTAATGACAAGCATATAAGCAATAACAATCACTTTCTAAATTGTAACTCTATATTACCAGCTCTACCACAGAAATATATACATTCTTAATTTCCTTCTTTCTATTTATGTGGTCAAGCAGTCGAATTTTAGAAAGTGCGGCTTTGTCAGATTGTGATCCCCTTGATCAACTGCCTGAACTTGTTTTGTGAAACCCAAATTAGTTTGTCCGTTTGTCAAATTTTTATGAGGTATTTGTTAATCCAGTGATCACCGAATCTTTATGAGACCCAGCAAAACTATTCCATGATAAATTAAACCACTATGAACGAAACATATATCAGTGCCATTAAAATATAGTAGAAATTTGTTTATATTGAAATAAATTAATTCGGCTGATCTGAACCAAAAATCATTAGTAAGGAGTATGAGCTATGGTAATAGAAATTTCTAGAAATCGAGACAGTGTAACATACATCTGTATAACAATTCTATACTCGAACAAGCTCGACAAGGTTTCGGCAATTTGCCTCTGTGATCTACGGAACCTTGTCGAGTTTGTTCGAGTATAGAATTGTTATAGAGATGTATGTTACACTTTCTCGATTTCTAGATCTTTCTATTACCATAGCTCATACTCCTTACTAATGATTTTTGGTTCAGATCAGCCGAATTAATTTATTTTAATATAAACAAATTTCAACTATATTTTTATGACACTGATATACAAGTATGTTTCGTTCGTAGTGGTTTACTTTATCATAGAACAGTTTTGCTGGGTTTCATAAAGATTCGGTAATCACTGGAGTAACAAATACCTCATAAATATTTGACAAACGGACCAACTAATTTGGGTTTCACAAAACAAGTTCAGGTAGTTGATCACGTGAATCACAATCTGACAAAGCCGCACTTTCTAAAATTCGACTGCTACACCATAGAAAGAAGGAAATTAAGAATGTATATATTTCTGTGGTAGAACTGGTAATAGAGTTACAATTTAGAAACTGATTGTTTATATGCTTGTCATTACCATACTGCTACGAACTACGTAATGGATAAAGTTGTAGTATCATATAAGCTGAAGAAACGTAATCAATTTCAAAGGAACTTGGCTGTAATTATCAAGTTAGAAGCGTTAGAATTTAAAAACTTTGTAAACTTTTGACACTTGGTATAATTTTATGAGGAATAGTATACTTTCACTCTACAGAATGGAGTGAAATTGTTACCAAAAGTTGAATAAAAATTTAGGCTAATTTTTTCGAATAATTTCAGAACGGGAAATAGTGTAAGTTTTGTGTTTTTAGTGAAAGCATCATTTTCCGAGGGTTTGGACATATTTTAGTAGGATTTGGAAAATTTAAGTTTTCCAGAAGCTACAAAAGGAAGTGGCAGGCAGAACGTCATTGAGTATTTGATTCTGAGTCAGGACTACGTCGGTCTGTTAATAAAATAACTCCACTAAAATATTAATCCTCCATAACACATCAAGTTAAGAAATTGATATCAAGAAATACGCTATCTGAAAAAAAATGGATAAACCCAACAAATCAATCAAGTAATAACCAGGATACTCAGCAAAGAGAATTGAAATAGTTGACTGGATAGTCTATGAAAAGTTCTAGAAGAGAACAATTGAAATACTGAAACTCAAATAATCCAGAATAATTTCTGATGCAGAACAAGGAAATCATTAAAAGGAATATTAAGTGATAGACAGGCCTACCAATGAATTTTGAGGTAGATTTAAGATGAGATCATAGAGCATAAGAATAGGATAGTTAAGTTCACAGATATTATATTTTGAATTACTTTGTTTGAATATATATTCGGAAAATTAAATCGGAAATTCAAATTTGAACCCAAACTAAATTGAAATTTAAAATTTTCAAATTCGCAATTACAAAATTCAGAATACACTTGAAGTTAGCCGACCACCGAAAACACATCCTGACCAGGCACAAGGGTGAGCAGGAAAAGTTTCGAACTAAATTTATTGATAGATCTCATAACAATTTGCTCCCAAATATAGGCTAACAAAATAGTGAGTAAATAAAAATGAAAAATTTTCTTCAGGTAAATTAATAACAATACCTATTTCTATCAAGTATGTATGTTACACTGTCTCGATTTCTAGTACTTTCTATTACCATAGCTCATACTCCTTATTAATATTATTTGTTTAATTCATAATGTCGACTCGACATGATGTGTCAATTGAATTTATTCAACAATTAGGGTTGTCTTAGCGTTTTCTAGAAAAACCCCTTCCTTTTAAAATATTCCAAAAAGTGTACTGTTTCCCTGCCACCCTGTAATTTTTGGGAGGCGTAACCAAAACAAAGTGTTAATACTGATAAGAAAGTCGTAAAACTTTGTGAGGAATTCGCTACTTTTTCTGATGAGGAACAATATTATTCTTCGCGTTTGAAATGCTTCTTTCGTTTGTCGCACAATAGACAAATAAAAATGATACCATTTGATCGAAGCGATGAACGATTAGACGAAAAATCCGAATAATGAGTTGTAAGTGTAAAGAGAGAAAAAATCTCCCGTCGGGAGAAGTTCGAAAAATATACAATACGAACCTCTTTCCCTTGGGATCGGGTAGTCGCGAAGTTGGAATGAGATAAAAATTAAATTCTCCATTCATGGGACTCGTGAAGTTTGCCAATTATCAGAACCATAATTCTTCGCCGAGATCGAAAATCCGGGGAACAGCGGAGACGTTCGAAAGATTTCGGAGGCAATAAATGTTTCGGTTTCTTATATTTTTATTTCAATGCCAAAAACCTGGCAATATAAGTCCCTCATGTATTTATTTAATCGTACAGGGGCCGTATTCCCCGATTTGTTGCCGGTTTAGAATCTCGATTTATCCGGCATTTCCGTCGAGATACTCGTATTTACAAAACCCACAGACACCATTACTTTCCTAAGGCTTCTAATGTCAACCGAAAAACCAATAAAATCGATAACAACCAGGTTCTCTAAGCCATTTTCTCGATACCTGTGAATTTCTTTATAACCTCTGCCTTTTTAGCATCTTTTTTTTCAGGTCGAATCGATACAACCGGCGGAAGCTCAGAATACATACGCGAAGAAACGAATTTCCTGTGCTTTGTATATATTTCTGTCTTTGCATGTTTATATCCCGCCGAAACTTCTTTCGCATTCGTTACGGCTGAAGAGGAAAGGAAGGTTTAAAAATAAAATCTACTAACCTTTTCCAAAGCGTTCATCCAATATTCGAAGGAAATTTCATCAAACAATACCAATGCAAAAGATTCAACTTTCATGATCGATTTGTACGATGAAAAAACTATTATAATTTTTAATTTCAAGTTGTGAATGAATTCACATATAAGTACTAATAATCATCATCTAGAAGCTATGGGGTAACCTGATAGGCAAGTTGAAGAACTATTTCGAATAAGAAAAACAACGAGACTTTGTGACGAAGAACATCCTATAGGTGACCAAAAGGTACACCTCCTAAATTTATCAGAAAAACATACACTGACGAAGACCTCTAATCTTATAGCAATTCAGGAAACTACATGTAACCACATGGCAACCTCTACCCTGAGACGAAATGGTTTCTCTGTGCTATTCAAGAGCAGGATGTGACAAATAAAAATTATAAAGAGTATATCATGCTGGATAGAACAGAAACCGACAAATGCGGTTTATGTAGAAAAACTCGAGATTCGATACAACATATAACAGCTGGTTACACTTACTTGGCACATTTGCACTACCTTACTAAACATGATTTCACCTGCAAAATCATTTATCTACACCAAACACAACCTGAATAGAATATTCAATTTAAAATACGTTTGAAACTATCGGGTGTAGTTTTTAAGAGTGATAAAACTTAAAATTCAAATAAAACACGTTTAAATTAAGATTGAAGCCAATTTTGTTTTAATTGAAAGATAATTTTATGACGTTTATGTTTTAAAAATAATTTCCGGCATATGTCCACCAAGATTAGCTCTGAGGGACCGGACCAGTTTTGGACCACTTTTTCGAGTAATTCAGGCTTTATTTCATCCATAACACGAGTTATGTTGGCTTCCAAAGCCTCTATTGTTTCTGGTTCATCAGCATAAACCAATGACTTGACATAACCCTAAAGAAAATAATCCAGTGAAGTTATGTCGCATTATCTTGGAGGCCAATTAATTGTCGATACCATTCAAATTTTGAAACAAATAATCATCGATCTATAACGAGCACCATTCACTGTAACATTAGCTCCAGCATCGTTTTCAAAGAAATATGGACCGATGATGCCTGCAGCGTGTAAAGCACACCATACAGTGCATTTTTCAGGATGCAATGGAACCTGCAGAACTTCTTGAGGATTGTTTTCACTCCATATAGGGCAATTTTGCTTGTTTGCATAGCCATTCAATCAGAAATGAGCTTCATTACTAAACACAATTTTATGATAAAAAAGTGGATCAACTCCAAGCTGTTCTATGGCCTAATCAGCGAACAAAAGACGCTTATTATGGTCAAGTGGCTTCAGTTCTTGAACCAGTTGGATCTTGTATGGGTGTAGACGAAGATCTTTACGCAAAATTTTCCATGTGGTGAATGCACAGAGTCCAACTTGTTGTGAACGTCGACGAATAGACAAATCGGGGATCATAATTAACACTATGACTTACAGCAGCGATATTTTCTCCTGTTCGTACAGTTCTTTGTCGTCTTTCTGTTATTGTTGCATCGAGTAAAGAAAATGTTGTCCGAATTCTATCGATAGTTCGACGAATAAGCTGCTCCGATGGACGATTTGTAAACGTTGTTGCTGCGTGAGTTTTTCCATGATAATTTGTTAATGCTTACTTAACAGAAATGTCAAAACAACTTCGCTTCTACCTTCTGTCAAATCACAGTTATCCCTATCGAAAGTTCTATCATTCTAAAAAAAACATCCGATATCTTACAACTATTTGAATTCATATGTTGAATGCTCGCTATTCTGGACTACTGAAGGGGGCTAGAAAATTAAATATTCCACATTGGCGATATGACTCTACATTATTATTCCTTTCCGAAATACATGTTATAATGTACTTTACGCTGATATCGACCTTGAAGAGAAAAAAGTGTAGTCAAAGCAGAGAATTCGAAAGAGCTGAGATAATTACCTCACCACCGAATAAAGAGGAGCTAGTTATATTTGAAAAAAACTAAATGAAAAAAAAGATAATAAAGGGAGAGTTTTCTCAAAATGCCTTGTAGTTCAACCAGAGATCAGGGTAATCAGTAAAAAATTCAACATTATCGTCGACAGAGGATAGTTTCATCTTCGTCGAGCTCAGAAACAAAAGGAAGTATTTCTTTCCAGGATACATCTGATGAAGAAACTTCATCACGAAAGCGTCCTGATCTAGACGTTTCCTGACTCTTTTGCGATGAAAGAATTTCAAAAAATGGGAAGGTTTGGATTAGATGTGTAATGTGTGGTTCTTGGACACATGAAAAGAGCGCCAGGGCTGATAAGGACGTTTGTGATTTCTGTGAACTAGATTATTGAAATGATGTATCATTGTTATGTCTATCCATGTTCAGGAATATTATTTCAGTTGTCATATCCATGTATTAGAATATTGTATTATTTCAAACGATCGGGTGTTTTTTTTAGAGTGATAGAAATTTATGGCTTATATAATCGTTCATCAGAGCAGCTTATTCGTCGAACTATCGATAGATTCCGGAAAACAATTCTCTACTCGATGCAACAACAAGAAAAAGAACTGTACGTACAGCAGAAAATATCGCTGCTGTAAGTCATAGTGTAATGATCAAGATTTGTCTATTCGTCGACGTTCACAACAAGTTGGACTCTGTGCATCCACCACATGGAAAATTTTGCGTGAAGATTTTGCTCTAAACCCATACAAGATCCAACCGGTTCAAGAACTGAAGCCACTTGACCTTAATAAGTGTCGTTTGTTTGCTTATTGGGCCCTAGAACAGCTTGAAGTTGATCCACTTTTTTATCATAAAATTGTGTTTAGTAATGAAGCTCACTTCTGATTGAATGGCTATGTAAACAAGCAAAATTGCCGTATATGGAGTGAAAACAATCCACAAGAAGTTCTGCAGGTTCCATTGCATCCTGAAAAATGCACTGTATGGTGTGCTTTACACGCTGGAGGCATCATCGGTCCATATTTCTTTGAAAACTGGAGCTAATGTTACAGTGAATGGTGCTCGTTATAGATCGATGATCAATGACTATTTGTTTCAAAATTTGAATAGTATCGACCCAGAAGTGTTTTGGTTCCAACAAGATGATGCTTCATCTCATGCTGCTACCGTGATAATTGATTTATTGAAAGAAAGATTTTGCGACAACATCATTTCAAGAAATGGTACAATTAATCGGCTTCCAAGATCATGCGACATAAATCGACAGGATTATTTTCTTTGAGGTTATGTCATGTCATTGCTTTATGCTGATAAACCGAAAACAAAAGATGCTTTGGAAGCCAACATAACTCGTGTTTTTGATGAGATAAGGCCTGATTTACTCGAAAAAGTGCTCCAAAATTAGTCTGGACGAATGCGGTTACTCAGAGCTAATCGTGGTGGACATATGCCGGAAATTATTTTCAAAACCTGAATTATCTCCCGAATAAAAAAAAATGCCTTCAATCTTAATTTAAATGTGTTTTATTTCAATTTAAAGTTCTATCACTCTGAAAAAAACACCCGATATATATCAGAAAACCTTTTTGGGATTTAATTTTTTCTACTCCTATATACAAGGTGTTTCATCATAAACTGGACAAACATATATAGTCGTGTGTAGATGACACCAGGAGAATCAGCTCGTTTTCGAAGCCTAAGCGAGATACAGGATGTTCAACATCATTTTTGGCAATATTCTTTTTAGTGCAGTCAGTCATGTATAACCTTTGAAGTAACGGTTTCTGGTCACATCTCAGTATGCCCATTTCAGAAAAGGTGAAGAAATTTGAAAAAAATTTTAAAATGGCAAAATACCTGCAATATTTGTAGTTTTTGTGGCGACAGCCATATTGAACTTCATTTTCTGAATGAACACGATTTTCTAAGAATTTCTGTAAAAAAAATTAGGAAATCGAACCAAATTTTTTTACACGCCCATAGCGAAAAAATTTCTTACCCGAAATTGTCGAAATATTTCAGGATTGTACTTTTTTATACGTGAATTGAATATGAAAACAGAATCGAAAAGTATCAAACGGTTTCTTTATTGAAGCCTTCCAAGTGTTCGTTCAGACCTTTAACATAATTTAAAAATAAAAACTGGTTGGGCTATGAGGGCCAAATTTTGAAAAAAATGGGCTCTCGAAACATTCCAGGTGGTCACATGAATGTATAATAAAAACATGTCACTGAAGTTTCAACAATTCTCTGTTGAGAGAGTCGAATTCTCGACCTTGAGGTCGAAACTTTAGCTGTTTAATGTAAACTGAAGTTAATCCAAGCAACCGTAATTTGCATTACCTTGACTTTTTCTGAGTACGGTGAAAATCACATTTTCAAAATTTTTTCCTTCAGTTAATTGAATGAGAAGTTATGTTTTCACATCTACAATTTCCCAACACATACATAACCAAAACTTCTCCATATTTTTCTTCAATAAAATAAAACAGATGTGAGCAGAACTCCCTCAGCTTGAAAGAAAATGTTACTTTCCGCATAACAAGTATTTGGGTCCGAATTTATCAGGTTTTTTCTCTGTAGAATGTGCTATATATTCTTTAAAAAAAGTAAAATAAAGAAGGCCTTTTTTAATTATATGTTGAACATTTTTTGGTGATGGAAATTGTGATTCTTTAACATCCAGTCGAAACATATATGCATAAGGTGACGTCTAAATAATTTGGTAATTATCTCATATTTCTTTTAGTCTTTAGTAATTAATTTCCACCACATGTGATGGTAATATATATATAAATATATATATATATATATATATATATATATATATGTATATTGTTATGGTATTATATTAATGAAATTTTAGTAATGAATACTTATTAGATCACCCTTGTATGTAAGTGATGTATTCTATGATTCCGGCTAGCTCTTAATATTATAATTTTGAATAATTGAAATTAAAATATTATTAAATTTGATTAATATTTGGGGGAGGGTTCAATTTGAGTTTTCTAAACGAATTTTTTAAATTATATTTTATGAAAGTAATTGGAAATATTATAATCAGTGATCCATAACCTAAATCTAATTCTATGTTAACCTAACCTTATCTAAATAACCTAACGTAATTCTAATGTAAACAGTGATTATTATTTTTAAACTTCTTGTGGAAAGATAAACAGGATTGAATTTTTAATACCTTTGGTAAGTTTGTTCTTCAATTTATGAATTGTTCCTTTTTTATTGTCCCTTCGTTTCAGGAGTAATATTGGTTTCGTTGGAAACAACACTTCTAGAACGTTCTGAAATTCACAGGCTACTTTGTTGATTTTCTTCGATATATCCAATTCGTTTGAAACTTGATTTCTTTGTGATATTTTTCCATTCACATTCAGGTAATGTATTTTCTGGATTCAATTTCCATTCACAATAACCAAATAATCTTCTTTTTTTTTTAGATGATGATACTTTTTTGGCACTTTTTTAATTATGGACCGACAAGGATTCTGCTCTGCATATAATTGGAGACTGCCGACTTTTTCTGTGTCTGCCCTATTTATAGTTTTCAAGAAGAGTTGAATTTCTAAGCTTACTAGCTTCTGTCAAAATTATATAAAAATGATGCTTTTGATGATTTTACAAAATTTACAATATTTCCTGGTTTGAAATTACTTTTGAAAATTAGCTTATTTTTTAAACTACATTTTGGTGTATGTTTCATGTTAAACAGAACAGTAAAAGTCTTGCTTTTCGTTCGTACATTATTTCAAGTGTCAAAATTTAACAAATTTTAACTTCTAATGCTTATAACTTATAAAATACTTAATATTACTTATGAAATTGATTGAATTTCTTTAGCTTAGATGCTATTACAATACTATTGATGCCTAAACATTTTCAAGGATATTTCTTACATTAATCATTTGAAAATATCTGACGTAGATGCTATTTTTCATTGAATTAAGTGAATTTTGATCAAATTTGTCCTATTTACATCATTCTGGTGAGTTATATTCAATTTAGCTTGTTCTTTGTCAATAATTCCACTAAAGTTTATATGTGATTCATTATAATAACAAATCTTTTCAACAAATTCTTCATCAATTTCAAATTGGATATCTAAATTCAAATTACTTCTATTTATTGCAACTTTGGCTGGTTTTATATTGAATAATTTTAAATTGAAATCTCCCTGTGAATTCTATTTATAAACTGTCAACAAGATTACTGTTTTTTTGATTACCGTTCAAAGAATTTTCAATCGACTAGTCGTTATGTATCCTGAATATGCTTTTTCTTCATAATTTTCAGCTTGTGAGTATTTTTATGAGTTGAATTATTAATATTTGTATTAGAATGGTTATTATTTAATTAATTTTGGTCTAGTTATACTCTAACGAGTCAACTTTTATACAAAGGTGAGTCTTTTCCTTAATATATTTATGTAATTATTTATTTTAACTGTAAATACCATGACAATATATATATATATATATATATATATATATATATATATATATATATATAATATATATATATATATATGAACTGATTGAGTTTTAAAATTCAATTAAATGTTTTCATGATAATTTTTTAGATTAAAATCTGTGGAGGTTCTCGAGAATTAATTTCAGCTATTATCTGTAATATGCAAAAACTTCTTCATAGTAATTTCCAATATATATATATATATATATATATATATATGTAAAAAAAAACTGTTATTTTTCGGGAAAACAACTTTGTAACTCTATGTTCTATGTCTAAGATTTTAACCTAAAAGTGTCACATGTTATATTTAGTCAGCTGTTAGAAATGTGAATTGAGAAACTCGAAGAAATAGCATTGTTTTTGATTTCTTCCAGGTTAGTTAGCTATTTTCTCATTTCTTTTTATTTATTTGTATGTTATTATTTTATTTTGTGTATGCTATTCTGGTATATTTTAAACTAACGAAAATAAATTCTTCCAGAATCATGACAACAAATCGTCCATTTCTTCAATTATAAAAATAAGAATTAATTATATTCTTATAAATCAAAAACGTGAGCTATAATGACATCCATGAAAATTTGCATCGCTTTGGGAGCATCCAATACTGATAAGAAGAAAATTACATACAAATTCAAATGGATCCAAACTACAGGAACGGAAAATACATATTATGAAATACCAGAGGACCAACAGGATATATCTGACCATCATGTACTTTTGGCTCTACCGAAGGTGAAGAATATCTTGAAATCGATTAAAGTAAGAGGTTCATTTCGTACGAGTGTCATTTCATTAACTCCGGAATTGAAAGAAATATATTTTGATGCCGAAGAAGATATGATGTTTAAGAATGAATATTTACAACTAATTTATTCACCCGCATACGTGAGAACAGTATTTGGACAAGAATCATTGAAACCACAGGATACGGTAGAACTTTCAAGAAAAAGCAAGGATTTCAAGAGGATAAAGGAAGATTTTGTGCTGAATAATTTTGATAGTAAGAGTGTTTCAGTGAATTTATGGTTAGAAAAGTTCGAGACGGAATGCACGCGTTGTGAAGTAGAAGAAGATAGAGACCAAATTTTGATTTTACGGTTGTTTCTGGATGGAATAGCGAAAGAATGGTTTGATTCTAAATTGATAACATTAGGTCTAGACGAAAGTTTTCAAAAATGGAAAGCTTGTTGGCATGAACATAGAGAGGCGTATTCATTTAGGTATATAGAAGGAAGTTTAGTTGATTACGCTTTTAGGAAAGAAAATTTGATGTTAAATCTCCGAAATAATTTTTCCAACTGACATATCAATTGATCTAATTGTGACAAGTTTGCCAAATATTTTACAAGATAGAATTGATCGATCAAATGTAATAAGTTCCGAGAAATTATTGGGTGAGTTGTGAAAGCTAGAAAGTTCAAAAAAATATGACCACGATCGAAATAAAGAAAATCATGGAATGAATAAATCAGCCGAAGTTCCTTCCTATTCACAAGCAAATAGGAAACCAGTTAAGAAAGAACCATGCTCAATTTGTGAGAAGAATGGTTTTTCAGATAGATTTCATCCGGATACTTTATGTCGGCTAAGGAATAAATCCAATAATTTTGAACAAAAGAACGTACCCGGTAATAACAAAAATTGTAAACAATGTTGGGGTACAGGATGAATTAAATCAGGCCATTACAAACCAAAAAAACTAAGACTGCTGCCATTGATAAAATTGAAAGTGTTTATAAATAATAATGAAGTATGTGGAATTTATGATTCGGGCTCAAATGTTACTCTTCTGAATTCCAAAGTAGCAGAAAAGTTATGTCTATGCATTCAAGATAATAGAAACACATTCAAAACAGTCAATGGCAGGGCAAATTTTTCAGGAAAAATAATTACAAAAATGAGAATCAATAATATCAAGAAAGAAGTTGTACTGTCTGTAGTTAATGAAAAAAATTTCGAGTATGATATTCTACTCGGACTAGGTTCTACTTCCAATTTTCAATTAAAACAAGATTTTGATTTGAATATTCATCAAAGAATAGATATGAATGAAGAGAGAAAAATCGATTGTGCCCATAATAATAATGAGAACAATGATTACACCATCAATTTCAATGAAGGATTCAGACTTAAATTTATCAAGAGTAATTTTGCAGAAGAAGTCAAATATTTAGGACATATTGTAGGAAACAATACAGTACGACCTATAAATGACAATTTATTTTCCATTAGGAATTTTTCTTCACCAGATACTCGGAAGAAGATAAGGCAATTTTTGGGTAAAGTTAATTTTTATTACAAATATAGAAAAAATTCAGCTAGATTATTAGAACCGTTGCATAATTTACTGAGAAAAGATGTAAAATTCAATTGGTCATTGGCTTGTCAGGAAGCTTTTAATAAGGTTAAGGACATTCTTTGTTTTGAGCCAATTCTTGATATTTTCGACCCAAGTGCCTATACTACTATATATACCGATGCCAGTATTCAAGGAGTAGGAGCTGTTCTTAAACAAAAACAGATTGATGGTGAAATGAAACCCGTAGCGTATTTTTCTAAAAAACTAAATAAATATCAAAAGAACAAGAAAGCAATATTCCTAGAATGTCTGGCAATTAAAGAGGCAATTAAATTTTTGAAATGTTGGCTAATAGGACATAAATTTATTGTTGTTACTGACCATAAGCCATTAGAAGAGAAAGAATTTCGTACAAGACCAGATGAAGAGCTGAGTGACATGATGAATTTTCTATCACAATTCGATTTTGAGATTAGATATGAACCAAGAAAAGGAAATGTAGAAGCAGATTGCCTTTCTAGAAACCCAGTTCTGGAAGAAACAGAGAATATGGACGCATGTATAAGAACAGTTAATTTGCTGGAATTAAATGGAATAAAAAATGATCAACAGAATAATCTCTTAAAGATAAATAATCTGAGAAGTACTGTTGTACAGAAAGAGATACATTACAAATTGCACAAAAAATTATTTTATCCAATGATTTCGGAAAAGAGTTAATCAGGAAAATGGACAAGCATTATGGCCATATTTGTGCTATTAAGATAAATAATTAAATCAGGAAGTTTTATTACATTCAGAATATGGATTCACTGACAAAAGAAGTTTGTGGATCATGTGACATATGTTGTAAAAATAAAACGAGAGTAGGGCAAAAATATGGTCTCCTTTCTCAATTGGGCTCAGCAAAGGAACCATTTGAGATATTGTCGTTAGACACAATGGGAGGTTTTGCTGGAAACCGCTCTTCAAAAAGATACCTTCATCTCCTAGTGGATAATTTTACTTGATATGAATTTGCAAGCACTTCAAAACACCAAACAACCGAAGATTTCATCAAATTAATTAATATAACTCAAGATAAACGACCAATAAAAACACTGGTAACAGATCAATACCCAGGAATAAATTCGGAAAAATTCTGACAACATATGAGAAGTTTGAATATACAATTGATTTATACAACAGTAGATTGTCCTTTTTCTAATGGTCTGAATTAACGACTAAATCAGACATTAGTGAACAGAATAAGATGCAAACAAAACGAAAAAAAACTAGGGCATGGACGAAAATAGCCGATGAATGTATTGAAGAATACAATAGAAGAGACCATTCTACAACTGAATATAGCCCTGAAAATTTACTTTGTGGCAGAACTGATCCCATTGCTCCAGAAGAACTTATTGAAGAGAGAAATTCACCAAAAGATAGTGAAAAAGCATATAAAAATTCTTTACGCTATCATGAATACAATAAAAGACTGATCGACAAGAACAGGAAACATTATGATCTTAAAACTGAAGACTACGTTTACGTTGAAGATAAATCAAAACTGAATAGAAAAAAACTCGATGAAATAAGAATAGGACTTTTTCCAAAAGTGAAAAAAATTTCTTGCACTATATATGAGATAGATATTGGAAATAAAAGAAAGGACAATAACTATTTTCATGTAACTAAGTTGCTCCCATGTGAAAATGCAAACACGTAATGAGGGGTGCCTACTTTGTGTGGGGGGATGTAAAAATAAAACTGTTATTTTTAGGGAAAACAACTTTATAACTTCTTGTTCTATGATCTATGTTCTATGTCTAAGATTTCAACCTAAAAGTGTCACATGCTGAATATAGTTAGCTGTTAGAAATGTGAATTGAGAAACCCGAAGAAAATGCATTGTTTTTGATTTCTTCCAGGTTAGTAAGCTATTTTCTTATTTCTCTTTTTTTCTCTTGTATATTATTATTTTATTTTGTGTATGTTATTCTGGTATATTTTAAGCTAAAGAAAATATATTCTTCCAGAATCATGACATCATATCGTCTATTTCTTCAATTATAAAAATAAAAATTAATTACATTCTTATATATATATATATATAGTATAGTATATAGTAGTATTTAAAATTGATACTTCTCCCAATTTTAACCGTGTACTGAAAAAAAAATAATACGCTAACTTAGCAAGTAACTTAGATAGTTGGCGCATTTAATTAGGATCTTAAAATGGCATGACACTTGCTCGTTGTTTAGCAAGTTTTTTAGATATATTTTTCTGTAAAGAAACCACGGCGAAAAATGGAGGAAGCAGTTGACTTTATAAATAACAAAGGATTCATCCGTATGATATATATTTGAATATAAATATTTTCATTTATTGTAATTTAATCTCAGATTTCAAAAATTGATGTTTAATTTGAAACTTTTCTGAAATATTCTAAGACATTTTCTTGAAAATCCAATTGCGTAAAAATAGAATAGTCCAAATCCTAAACGTTAACCCCCAACTAACGAGTTTAATACACCTAAAAATTACATAAATCACAAACATAATTCCCAACTTAATATTCAACAAAATATCCCCTCTCAACTAATTTATTCAACACGACGTCCTGTAAATTAATATTTGCGAATTAGCCAGCAAGTATTTTGTCCAAGCACTTCAAAACAATCTGTTAACGTTTTTGAGCCAAATCCTAATCAGAAAATCCGAACACCGCCAGATGAAATGTCCATCCAAACCCGAAATTATCCTCAGAAAGTTTCAAATTACTCCACCTAATATCAGGTGAATCCTCTGAGAAAATTCCCTAACTATAATCAGAATCGAAATTACTAAAATACAAATTTCACTCTCGAAGAACTTACCCATATAGAACTTAACTTGTGATCAATGCGATGTCGATAATAATGACAAGAGCCTCAAGTGGATCAACTGAATTCAGAAAATTATCTCGAAGAAAATTTTCCCAAATTAGCACCGAACAATTCGTTGACCTAAATTCTGCGTTAGATAATAAAAACCAATTACCCTATATTTAATTCCAAAATCCTTACTGTAAACTTTTATTAGATACTGGATGTTCAGTATGCTTAATTGATCCTAAATTTCCCAAAAAATACTTTCAATGGACCAACAACTTTGACAGCTTGTATGAAACAATAAACATCAAACGAAAAAGTCTTATTACCAGTTTTCAAAGAATTTCAAGTAGATAATTTTTACCCTTTCATTCTGCATAAATGTCATAAAAATTACGACGGCTTGATAGGATATGGACAATAACTAACTATTGTCAAACGACAATAACTAACTAACGAACACTGCGAAATTTCTTTCAACTATCAAAATGTTTGTCAGAAACCCCCAAATATTCCTATAAATCTTAGTCACTCAGAACCAAATATAAGAAGCCAACTAATGTGAATCCTTCAAATTAATTGATTATTTTAAAATTATTATAGATAATATTATTGATCATGAAAATTTATTAAAAATCCCTAAATCTTAAGACTTTTTAACTCCCTTGAATATAAATAAACGAAGAGGTGCTTTATTTGCAGCTCCCAAAAATATGCGTTAGCATAGTGTATCTCTATAGATTTTCACATGAATAAAGGAATCGAATTAAATTTCAAACAGAAATTTTATCGAGTAAATAAACAACCTAAAGGCCAAGAAGAAAATGGTGGCCGCTTAAGGACCAAATGTTGCAAGGAACTCCTGGTAATCAACTATATCTTGACCAAACAAGGTCGGTAAGAGCTGAGAAATATCTCTGTGCCATGGGATTACTACCGCAAGACTTTTGACTCTATTTCACACTACTGGTAGCTGAAAGTTCAAAATACACGCGATTAGTGAACAAGTAAATAATCTTATAAATACCTGGAGAACCTCTTTTTAAGTAAGAATGGGAGACCCTTTAGTGCAGTCGAAGAGGATCCGGATCAAGCGAGGGATATTTCAGCGCGACACCTCAAGCCCTATCTGGTTCTGCCTAGCTTTGAACCACCTCAGTAAGCTGCTTAATAACACCATCGGTACACCTTTATTCGGCGAAGCAACATCCGATTTAATCATCAATTATATATGGATGATTTTATGTTCTGTGTTACCAGTGCGTGTGAAACTGGCAGCAGCTGGCATTATTTTCTTCAGGTGCCTGGATCATCGACCGTGATAGTATCTATAGAGTAAGGACAAGTTGGCAGCTACCCTTCTATGTTCCAACAACTGCAAACTGGCTGTTATAGTTGGGCAGTCAATCAGTCGTATCGCTTTTTTCTGAAAGAAATCCAGAAGCTGTAACGAATGCTTGGGTGCTAAGCTCCAAACATGAGGGCAGTATGCGAGTCCTGGTATGATCTGGACTTCATACAGAATCTGATCTGCAGATAAATACTACCAAGCCTTGAACAATATATCCCAGCTTATCTGCAGCAGACTTCGTAATGTCATTCACATATTCGGCAACAGACCGACGAGTTGACAATCATGCCGAGAAGATGTATGGAATCACTTGGCTGAGCGATCTGGTTTTCCATCATCAAGTCAGAAGTTACGAACTGAGTTTCTTGAGAAAATGTTGTTACCTGAGCACTCCAGCGTTCACGTTGAAACCACGGGAACAGACACAATCCACGACCACATGAATGTTCCTGTTGGTGAAAAAACTCTTCATCCAATTGCAGAGACTCCTGGGACACCATACGAAGATTATTCAGAAGAGCGTTCGTTAAGCCAGACACGATCGAAAGCCTTGGATATGTCCAAAGCAACTGACCTAGATTCTCCATAATGCTCAATAGCTCTCGTCCACACTTAGGTCACATAGCTAAGGAGGTTATCTATTGATCGGTGCTTGCAAAAAACATCGCTTTTGCTCTTCAGGTATTTAACCAATACGAGATTGACGGCTGTTTCCATGATTTTCGACAAAACGAATATTATCGCTGTTGGGTGGTTGCTTGATGGAAAACACTACCTCCTCTTGTTTGCTATAGACTGCACTCCGTGCATTCTTCCATGAAACAGGGAAAATTTCTTCCCTGTGTTATATATTGAAGATCTTAAAATGAACAAGTGTAAGCTCTGGTGAACAGTTTTTGAATACGATGGCAGGAATTCCGTCTGGTCCAGTTGCTTTCTTGGAATAGAGTCCACTAAGCACTCTACGAATGATCCTGGGTCTCTAGTATACAGGTATGGAAAAGACAGTCGGAAACATAGGAAATTCAATGTTAATCAAGATGTCCAGTGGAGCAGTGAAAAAATCAAAATCTATACGCGATGCGATGGCGAATAAACGACTGATCCTTCTCAATGGCAGTGAGATGGACCATCGAGCAAAACTGGCGCGATCCACTGGGATATTGAATATGTATTCGATAAAAGTCGCGTACTCAATAGAATTATTGATTTTAATGGGAGACAAAAATACAAAAATTATTATTATAACCAAAACACTGACAATAAAATGAAGATAATTCTATATTCACGTCTGCCTTAGAACCGAATTTCCGCCCCTTTTCACGATAATTAATTAATCTCGAAATAGTGATATAAACACATACAATTATCGATTATTTTCATTACCAACAGAACTATCAGACATTTCTTGTCAATATTGTGCAGGAAACAAAGTGAGGAATATGACAATCTGTTAATTCCACGTGTGATGGCGCTACACTATGAGCATCAAATTCAGTATTTGCTTTATACTGCTGAGGATAACGGTTCATCAGAATTATGTGGGATTAAACGATAATATTCACTGGAGCTTATGGTTCCCATAAAATGAAGGATATTTATAACCAAGAACTATGTAAAAATTGAATCTGTAGTTATTGAGCTATTAAAAATTATGGAACTTCAACATTGAATATGGCAGAATTGAGTGTCGATATAAAGAATTCATTTACCTGAAAGAAGGTTATTTGATACTACATATTGGCTTCACTCATAAATGAGTATACATCTCATATTTTTTTGAAACTATATAGCCATGTAACATTTATGAGGACTCTGCGATAGCGCACAAAATGACGCCAAACCATTGTGATTTCACTTTATTATGGGTCAGCCTTTATCTGCTGTATTTTCATTGTTACTACAATGGGTAAATAGAGAGTTCATTCAATGTTACACTGAAATATTATTTTTATCTACAATGACACATTGCGAATTCGAAAATTAAAAGCTCAAATCAAAGCTCATAAAGTCCCTTGCGCGAGTGACAACATTTCAATAAACAAGTACTTTATTTGTACAATATTGGTCTGAAAATACTGTACGCAATATTCGAGAACTATAATCAGAATGAAACTCGACGTTAATGAAAAATTGGCATGACTTTCACATCGAGAATTCAGTTCGCAATTCCAGAACAAATCATTGGCATAGCTGACACTGAATATTTTGAATATTATCTGCATGTGTATGTAGGAAGATTCGCTGGAAAATATATGAATATTTTGTCCCTAGAATCACAAACATATACCTTGTCTCAAATAGCTAACAGAAAAAAATAAAATACCCCAATGGTTCGTGAAATGAAAAGACCATAATTATAAAGAAAATAAAATGAAAGCGTACATTACGTGGAAGAGGATTTTCTATATTTCAAATATTCAGCAGAATAATTATGTGGAACCTCTACGGAATTTAATTTATTAATTTTATAATAACATAAATAGAGGTTAATACTTGATAGAAGGTATATAAAACCATTTAAATATTTTTATATTAGCCTTCTACATATTTAATTTTAAAAAATGATATTTAATAATTATAACTTCAGGAATTAAATTAAAATAATGTCATATGAGTACCACTTATATCAAACGACATATAAAATAACAATTCATTAAAAGACATCCAAATGATATAACAAAATCCAATAAATAAAAATTTTTAACCAAAATCCTATAAACTAAATATTTTGAATAGACAAAATTTTGTTTATGCAGATCAATCTTATGATAACAAATATCTTTAAAAAATGTTTAACATAATCTTAAGAATTTCATCATAGAACTATCTTACTTAGAATATTCAATATTATTGGATATCTAACAAGTTACTTTCTATAAAATCTCAAGATATGTAAAAACATTACTGAAAAACAAGTTTTAAGGGAGACTTTGCTTCGTCAGTATTCAAATAATTCATATTCAATAAAATATAACATTAATCAACAACAAATATTTACTCAACCTTCAACAATTTAGAAAGCTTCTGGTAAAAGAATACTGAAAAATTTAAATGGAGTAAAGTTAACTACAAATAAATAATTCTGTGGTATACCCTTGATCTAAAAGAATGAAAGACAATTTAACGGCCTCTGTTATAGCAAAAGGAATGTGCAATATTTTTTTGGAAAAAAAATATTGCACATTCTCCATAACAGCGTTCGCAACTTCTGCTCATCATCAATCAAATTATTTCCAATGATAAATTGAGACAATTAATAAAAATATATCAACTACCTGGCTCTTTCATATGTTTATGAGGTAAAACAGAACTAAGACAGCATGTTTGAGGTTATCAAAACATCTATCAAATACTATTTTCTTCCACAGAAAATAACATGAGGAAAAGAAAGGTCACATATTCAATTATATTATAACTATTTCTGATATAATTGATTCAATTATTTGGGAATTATTTTTAGCTCAAAAAATGTATTTATTTTAAAAGATAATGAATTGACAAATGAATCAAAATATTGTCCATGACTTTCTATTACTTTTCCCCGCTTCTCAAGCAATTTCCAAGTCCCGTCTCGGAAATACTTCTTGTCTTTTCAGGCGATCCAATTTCGAAGCCAATTTTTGATTTCCAAAGAATTCGGCGGGTGTGGTAAGATATCCCATTTGATTGTTTCTAACTATTTTTGACAACTTTCGCGACGTACGGCTGAGCTTTGTCATGCAAAGGAAAAACTTCATCATGTTTGCCCTTATATTCCGGCCGTTTTTTCCATATTACAGGGTTATACGAAGTAATTGTAGTCTATACTGATCACCGGTAATGAAATCACCAGATTTTAGCAGCTCGTAGTACACAACGCCCCCTCGTTCCCACCAAGTACAAAGCATAACTTTCGAACCATAAATGTTTAGCTTTGAGGTTGAGGTCGATAGCAACGATTGGCCGGGTAAAGCGTAGTATTTTTCTTCTAGGGTTTGTCGTAAAAGATCCACTTTTTGTCACCAGTCATTACCTGGTGTAAAAAATCCTTTCTTTTTTATCTTTGAAATATCTGCTCACAAGAAAATGATATTTTGGTTTGAAATCAAAAAGAATTCAATTGGCTTGCTTTTGAATCAGGCCCATATATTTTAAACATACAAACGAAGCTTGTGGGGCCACCCCAATGTAAGTCAAAACTTGTCTTGCGTTAGACTCGAATTTTGATCGAGTAAATGTCACTTTTGAGGCGCCGAAACCATTTTCTAAATGACTTGTCAGTTGGTTCTTCAGAAGAATAGTTTCGAGATTGAAAGAAACGATTTTTTTTTAATTTTGGACGACAGAATACAGAATTATGTGTTTTATTGCTCATGTGTACCTTCTTCCATAATTAATTCACATATTTGAAATTATCAGTGGAACGGACTGTTGAGCAAGTGCGCAATAGCTTCTGACCATCGTTCCAGTACGAATGAAAATTTAGTAATCAAATTGCATTTTCTCCTTCGTAAGCATGATTTTTCACGGAAGAAATATTGAT
The DNA here is from genome assembly GCA_034642435.1 of Megalocaria dilatata. Taxonomy (NCBI): domain Eukaryota; kingdom Metazoa; phylum Arthropoda; class Insecta; order Coleoptera; family Coccinellidae; genus Megalocaria; species Megalocaria dilatata. The sequence goes on along the minus strand of CM067863.1, from coordinate 18,355,623 downwards.
GAGATGTGATATTTTCACGCTAGGTTTTAAGCGGCAACAAATTGGTCCAGGTGTTGGAAAATTATGGACAGAACAATTTTCCTCCAAGGTCTATTAATCACTTTGTATGTGGCTAACCAAGCGGATAATGCAGTTTCGGACGGTCGTTACATATTCCCATTAATAGCCTCTGCTATCTTTGGTTATTTTATAATACCTTCTGCAGATAAGGATATTGTCCACCTATTTTTCCGAATTTACTTATACTCCCCGAATTTACTGATCGAAGAACATGGCGATGAACAACTACAGATGAAACTGGACAACGATTTTTATCTGAATCGGAGTAAAATTCTACAAGATTTTCATTTTGATTTCAGTTGTAATATATATTTATGGACTTGTCTATCTGATAGGATACATCTGTGGTATTCATGAACTTCGAATTTAACGCTACACACTACCTGATGGTTACATTGGGTTATCAAATTATTAGAGCAACAAATAAGCAATTCTGGTTTTTGTAGAAAAATTATACCAGTTTTTTATATGTATTTGTCAGTTTTTGCTCGAAAAACAGAGAAAAATATGAACATTTCAAAAATAATCAAGAATTAACCTATTAACGTCCAAAATTTTGCCTCAGACCTAAACTTGGTACTACAACCGGTTGCATCTATGACTGCCTGGCACCTATTGGTCATGCTTTCTATGTATTTTAGACAATTTTCTCCAATTTTTTTCGCTTCTGTGCCACACTACTATTAAACGCTCCATAGTTGACGCTTACTTGTGATTATGTCGTTTGTAATTTCTTTCTCCATCAACTTCCAAAGGTTTTCGATATGGTTAACATCTGGAGAATTGCCAGGCTAGTCTAAAAACTTTACTCGGCTGTCAGAAAGAGATGTAGTAATTTTTTAGCTTTGTAGCATGGCACCGAGTCATACATGAATGTAAAGAATTGCTTGGTATGTAGAGATACCTTTTTGAATTCTTCGGAAGTAATTGATTAAACGTTAACTAATTAGTATGCGAATTCTGGGTTGAGCATACTTCAAATGGGGGTGAAAGAGTGATGTATATTAGAGTTTAATGCTTCATTCACAGCCTCAAATACATATAACACAAAATTAGAAGGTTAAATTCATTTTACCCGAACTGAGCGGGTTTTAACAATAAATGCGGCGAAAAGACTATCTTGATCGTGAAATAGTTCTTCTTTGAGTTTTTTCCATTGTTTTTCACGACACAGACTTTAATTCTAATGATTTCACCTTTGAGTTCAATTTTCACAATTTAATATTTAATTACAAATAAATAATGTAGATAATACATTCACTTCCAGGCCCTAAGTGCATTATGGGTAACTGAGAGAGAGAGAGAGAGTTCCTTGGAAGTTTAAAGTGAAAAATGCGAATATAAAATAATTCAAGCGTAGAGATAAAAATGTTTCATAAGTTAAGATAACTTACTTCTAGAGAATGTACGTGGGATCAGAACTTGCTTTCAACTTCACTTTCTTAACTGAATGTTTATATAGGGTGAGTATGAGTTTGGGTCCGAAAAGGCAGGCCAGGTAATTTCGATAAGACAATCGGTTTGAAACGGCTAAAACTGTTCAATGGGTTTCTAGGAATAATCTAAGGGACAAATATCTACGTTTCCTAACTGGTTTTTAGGCACGTTTAGGTTTCTGGGAATTAAATGAGACATATTTGAATGGCCTAAATTGTTGAACTCTGGGTACGTAATTGAAACGTACCTGCAAAGTGAATTAAGAATTCTTTGTTCAAAGAAAATTTGAACAATGAGTATGTAACGCCCATATGGGCACCACTCCTAGCCCTGAGGAAGCATTCATATGATGTTGATGTTCCCTGACTGCTGATTATAGACCACACCATGATGCTTAGAGGATGCTTGACTGTTCTAACGATGCAGTCATACTTAAATTTTTTCCCTTGTCATCTCCTCACAAATTCAGATCTATCCATGAGAATTTGTACGGTTGATTCATCCGAAAAGCAGACCTGGAATATTTAGTAATCCTATTAGTTTGCCGTTTATTTATAATTATATATGTGAATGACCTGTTTCCAACCATCAACTGTACAGTCCTTGTGATATTTGGCCCCTTCGAGTCTATTTCCATCAAGGCTGGGGTGGAAAGAGGTTTTTTTGCAGGTCGGCATGCTGAGAACCCCAAATTCTTTATTCGTCTTCGAACTGTCATTGGTAAAATGTTCACCCCTGACTCTTCCATGATTCTTGTGAGTATCCTGCGAGGCTGTTTTCTGTTTGCCATACCAATATCACGTATTTTTCGCTCATCTCTTGGTGTAATTTTTTTTCGACCACATTTCCTTTACGTCTTGGGGTCATATCTGAGTTTTCATCCATGTTTTCTTTATTCTACTGTTACTCTCGAAACTTTAGTAATGGGAACTATTTTTTTGTTGGAGTAATCTGTATTTGATGCCAAAGATTTTATCCAAACTCAGAAACCCTGTTTGTGGGTGTGATGTATTTTGACTGCCCCATTATAATTTTTTTTTAATCAAGTGGTGTAACAAACACGTGAAAATAAAGCAAACAATATAATACTTCGACAAAAAGTACCAAAACAAATCAGAAAGTCTTAAAAACCATAAATAATTCGTGAATATACAACCGCACCACGAGGCTGGTTAGCTAGAAATAACAACACTGATGCATCATGGCCCATGGGTTAATTGGTTGGGCTATCTGCAGTGTTGCCAGTTTTGCTTCTACGAATAAATATACGCTAGGATCATAATTGAACGAGAAAAAGTAGAATAAAATGCTTCGTACTAGGGTACGAAATACTGAAATTAGGATTTCAGTTCATTTCATAAGGAAGTGTTAAATTTTTTAAGGTGGCTCTAATAATTTGATCATCCATTGTGAAAGACATTAACGAGAAAGCGTAGGGTATTATACACTACTATTGAAGCAATTTTTTGAGAGAAAGTTAATTTTGATAAGCTGCACATCCTGTTTGAAAAGAGATTTGAAAACATCCCAGATATTTGTGACTGGTTGCTTACTTGGTTCAATGTACTAATAATATTCTTATAATTACTTTATAATGATATTGAAAATTCATTTTCACAAATATATAATTGAGTAGCTTGATGACCATATTGTTCGTTCCAAGTCAATGATAAAAAAGAGGGTTGCTAGGTGAGCTTAACTCCCTACCTGGCGTAAAACATTCTTCAGCTCACAGACCCGAAAAAACCGTAAAAGAACAGAAATTATGCGAATAGCCTCCTAGAACATCCAAACTTTAAAGACCAAACAAAAAAGAAACTGTGATCTCACTAAAAATATTATTGGATGGAGTAGTCCGTTACTTTGTGATAGTTCATTTTAATGGAATGAAATAAGGAATTACTTTGTTTTCTATCACTTTTTATTATAACTGATATACAGTGACTCGAGTTTCGTAGTGTTTACTACATTTTCAAACTGAATGAACAAATTAGATCTCAACTATTATATATGGGGATTGTAGGCTTCGGCAGAGCTTCGAAGAGAGGGGTTCTTCCACGTGCAAGATAACAAGGTTGTTCAATTCTGGGAACGTGTGATCTGTAGTGAAGAAATGGTTCGCAAAATTGGAATTATTCTTCCGGTTCCTAAAAGCAGATTGGTGCTCTTTGTACCTTTTATGGAAAGGTCGGCCAGTTTGTCCTATATACACACTATTACACTCTTGACAACTTAATTTATAGACTCCAGAATTATTCAGTCGGTTCTCTTTGTCTTTCGGATTAAAAAAGAGATTAGAAATTTTATGGGAGGGTGTGAAAGCTGTTACTATGTTAATTTTTGATAAAATTTGAGCTATTTTTTGTGAAATTGGTCCAAAATATGTTAGTTTTATGAATTTATTGTTATTATGATCTGATTTGGAGATGGGGTATCTAAAGAAATTGAAAGTGCTCTATGTACCATTGATCTATAAGCAGCTAGTTTATGATAGATCAATGGTACATAGAGCATTTTCAATTCCTTTAGATAATATTACGTTAAAGAGGGAATTGAATACAATCAGACAAATAGCCACAAAAAATCAGTTCGAAACCAAAACTATAAATTCCATCATAAACAAAAAACGAAAGCAACTAATTCGTAAACAAATTTACCCCATCTCCAAATCAGATCATAATAACAATAAATTCATAAAACTAACATATTTCGGACCAATTGCACAAAAAATAGCTCAAATTTTATCAAAAATTAACATAGTAACAGCTTTCACACCCTCCCATAAAATTTCTAATCTCTTTTTTAATCCGAAAGACAAAGAGAACCGACTGAATCATTCTGGAGTCTATAAATTAAGTTGTCAAGAGTGTAATAGGGTGTATATAGGACAAACGGGCTGACCTTTCCATAAAAGGTACAAAGAGCACCAATCTGCTTTTAGGAACCGGAAGAATAATTCCAATTTTGCGAACCATTTCTTCACTACAGATCACACGTTCCCAGAATTGAACAGCCTTGTTATCTTGCACGTGGAAGCGAAAGGGAAAAACTTGACATCCTGGAATCCATAGAAATTGAAAAATATAAAAAGCACGTACCAATAATAAAACTACTTAACGAACAGACGGAACTTTGGAAAACCCCTCTCTTCGAAGCTCTGCCGAAGCCTACAATCCCCATATATAATAGTTGAGATCTAATTTGTTCATTCAGTTTGAAAATGTAGTAAACACTACGAAACCAGAGTCACTGTATATCAGTTATAATAAAAAGTGATAGAAAACAAAGTAATTCCTTATTTCATTCCATAAAAATATTATGTCAAATTATGCACCGTTAGGCAATAAACCTGAGTAGTCCTTCTGCAGAGAGCTTGGAAATAAAGTAAATCGAAATATTTAGTGTAGAAGAAAAAAATCAGATCATAAAATGGTACTTCGGTGGTCAATCAATTCAACAGACAGTAAATTAATTTATAATTTATATTTCCTTCAGCTATTTTGAAAATAATTGAAAAGTTCGGGAAATGTGGTTGTTTACGAACATGCAAGACATTGCAAGATTGATTAACCACCAAAAACCATTCGTGAAAATCGTCTGAAAAAAGAAGTAGAAGCTGCTGTTGAACCAAGTGCATCTTGTTCGAGAAACAAACTGCTGAACAAGTCGATATGAGCGATAGAAGTGTTCGGAATATTTTGAAAAGAAATGGTTACCTATTTTATAAGGTTTAAACAACCCAAGAAATTTTTTCAGAAGACCATAACAAATGAAAGAAGTTTTGTGAAACTATGATGAAAAAAGTTAATTTCTTCACAATATCTTATTCTCTAATGAGCCATCGTTTTCCTTGAATGGAAAACATAACCCGTCAGTAGTAAGATATTGCTCTAGGAAGAGTGAGCATCTGAGTATTCCTGTGCGTACCCAGTATCCACAAAAACTTAATGTTTGGACAGGAATACAACGGAATTACATCAAAGGCCCATTTTTTATCGATGGTAACCTAAACGCTGTCAAATATCTGGAGCTTTTAGAGAATCAAATTATTCCGACAGTTCGACAGCTACCAATTGATTTCGACGATGTCTGGTTTAAACAGGATGGCTGTTCAAGTCACAAGAGTAGTCTCACAGTATCTCAGGACGACTTTTTCGGACCGTGTCATTTCTACAAATGGTACGATCAAATGGCCTCCCAGATCACCAGATTTATCTCCCAATGATTTCTTTATTTGAGGATATCTGAAAAATTGGCTTTATGGGCATGAAACTGATAGAAAGACGAATATTAATGAATTAAGATTCAAAATAATCCATCTTGGTGACAAAATAGTAGCTAGTAGCTATCTCTTCATAAAAGATTTGGCTACTGTTTGGCTCAACAAAGTAGATTATGTGAACTTTCAATTTAAATTTGTCGACCTTCGATTTCGCATTTTGTTAAATTTTTTTTGTTTTCGAATTTCTTATTTCCGTAAACAATGGAATAGGATTTTCGTATTAATTTTCAAACGATATGGTCGAACGCATCTCACGTTTGAAGTGGGAACAGAAGAAGACTGCAGAGCCTTTTGATCGAAGTATCCCTATTAGTCGTCTTGATTAACATCGAATTTCGTATCTTTCCGACTGTCTTTTCTATACGCGCCCACCGCGGTATTAGAGCTCGATGTGCTGGGGGAGCTTGTCAAGACAAGGAGCCTATTTTCATCCCGGTGAAATGGAGGGTTAAGTCTTGGTAATGTAATACCATTCGCGCAGTCACAGAACCTGTATGGTGGCAGATCTCCCGAATGGGGCCCTAGTTTTGCCGTTATGGTGGAATGGAGGGCTGAGCCGGTTGATTTACTCAGTGACAGGGAGTCTGTCGCAGCACAGGGCTTCTCCCTTAAACCTAGCGTACTCTACTCTATTGCAGTAAATCTAACGGATTTTTCTGTCCAATGGCCGAGTGCGTTATGTAGCAAACTGCGTTACCTCAGGAGGGTGGATGCCCATAGGTGATACTTGTATCACCTGGTCACCAGATTGGTGTTGGACTCAATGGGGCAGTGGTTGAAATTCCGCATGCTGGACTAGGGAGGTATTTCATTTATCTGTTCGCAGACCCCCATGTTCGGGATATTCTCATGAAATGACTCAGGGTTTAGCGGGACTTGACGGTTCGACCGGCCTTGTCTTGAACCCCGATTAATGCGTAACATTTTAGGGTTTGTGGATCTTGACGAAATGGCCTAGCCGTTAGTGCTTGACGCCGGATCAATCAAAAGCCTTCACATGGGTTCGCGGGTCATGAGGTACAGGCCGTGTTGACGGTTCTCGTGCCAGGATCAATTGAGTCATAAATCTTGGCTTTATCTTAGTTCATGGGACTGCGTTCGAGTGCTACTCGCCCTACCGGCGAGTGAGTTGCGTCCCAACTAACTCGGATACTAACCTGCAGAGCCAGTAGAGGTTGGATAGTGCTTCGCTGCTACCAGTCAGACGGTTGTAGGCTTTCGAGTTGAAGTCCAAACTGTAAGCTGGTGGGTTCACCTCTTCAGAGTGGTTTTCGCTTCGCGCGTTGATGTGGCGTAATCCTTATCACACTTTCTGCCTCTGGGGGCCAACTGTGGAGACTGCTGAGTAGTCACTTGGTGAAAGAGCCACGCTCATATGCCAATTCGAAAACCTGGTAAAATTTACATGTTTTTTCTATACGCCCCCCATGGCATTAGAGCTTGGCGCGCTGGGTGCGCTTGTCAAGACTAGGATCCTAGTTTCATCCCAGTGAAATGGAGGTTTAAGTCTTGGTGCCTAACGTATTGCCACTTGTGCCAGTCACTGGACCCGTGTGTTGAAAGATCGACCTAATGGGGGCCCTAGTTTCACCGTAAGGTCGAATAGAGGGCTGAGCCGCCTTGATCAACTCAGTGACAAGTGAGTCCGTCGCAGCACAGGGCCTCTTCCTTAAAAATAGCGTACTCGATCCTATTGCAGTAAATCTCCGGATTTTTCTGTCCAATGACCGAGTGCATCATGTAGCATACTGCGTTACTTCGGGAGGGTGGATACCCATAGGTGGTACACCTGGCCACCTGATTGGTGTTGGACTCGAGAAAATAGTGGTTGAAAGTTTGCATGCTGGACTAGGGTGGTATTTCGTTTATTTGTTCGCAGATACTCATGTTCGGGATATTCTCATGAAATGTCTCAGGGTTTAGCGGGTTCGACTGGCCTCGTCCTGAACCTGGATTTATTGTGAGACGTTTCAGAGTTAGTGGATCCCGAAGAAACGCTAGTCCGTTGGTGCTTGACGCCAGGATCAATTGAGGCATCAATCTTCAAATTATCTTTGTTCATGAGACTGCGTTCGGATGGATATATAAGAAGCCCTTCCGGCGTGTGAGTTGCGTCCCAATCAACTCGGGTACTCAGCATGCAGAGCCAGAAAATTTGGATGGTGCTTCGCTGCTACCAGTTAGACGTTTGTAGGTTTTCGAACTGAAGCCCAAACTGAAAGCTTGTGGGTTCATCTCTTCGGAGAGGTTCTCACCTCGCGCGATCATAAGGCGTAACCCTTACACTTTCTGCTTCTGGGGGCAGACTGTGGGGACTGCTGAGTAGTCACTTGGTGAAACAGCTACGCTCACATGCCAACACGACTAACTGGTAGAACTCGCGTCTTTTCTATACCTGTATGTTAATTTCTATTTATTATCATGAGTTGCCTACATGACGCGTTTAGTTTACATTTTCAAATGCTTATAAACTACTAGTCTGAAATTTGTTAACAAACTGTATCCAACTAGTTTCTGTTTCGAGATAAGGGAACAATACAAAAATTAATTACTTTTGGTAAAATTACCTGGTCCCTAGATGAATAGATTCGATAAGGGTGAATAAGATAATCCAGTTTTTTTATTCACCGACTTTCTAAATCGGTTTCTTTCCAAACTTTCAAAAAGTTCAGTTTAAGATCCTTATTTTCTTCATGCAGAGTTTCAAAACGTTCATCAAAAGTAAAGTGTCATCAAGTAAAGGCCAACACGGTCCGAAGTTTACTGTGTAGTGATTGTTAATTCTATATGTCTACTGAATTGGAACTGTTTTCTGAGACATTTATTTTATTTTATTTTCAAAAGTTTCTGAGAATAATTTTCTATAAAATTTAAATTTGTAGTGGGGTAAGCAGAATTAATATATGTGATATTTAAGATATTGGAAAAGCCTTTTATCAAGTAGAAACCCCCTTTCCATTATTTTATTCAGTAGTATCATCAGCTCATAAAAAATCAGAGTAAACTGAAAACAAAATTGCGTTTTTCATAAGGTGACCTTTTCCAACTGTATAAACTGCGATAATGGCAGAATGAATGTTTTCCTGAGAATCTCTAAATATTCTGAATGAAGTTATAAGCTGCACGTTATTCGTTCAGCATCTTGTTAGTGGAGTTAGCTGGCGCGTAAATATGTGAAAATGGAATAATAAACATCTTGGCACCGAAACCATTTTGAGTTCGACATATACCGACTCCGTTCTAATGGTGGAATATACACTCACTCAATTTTGTTTTATTCTCTCGTTACCACACGAAAAATTTACGAAGTTCTGGATTTGCATTTTCATTTGTATCACAATTTATAGTTTTTTCATACATTCCATTATACTATCCGCATATGTTTTGAATTATTAAATCAAAAGGTCTATTTCTAAAAATACAAAATTTTTGACATTTCGTTCACCATTCTGCAGTCACAAATTTTTCAGTTTTTGATGATACAACATAATAATTTTTAGAAACTTGTTTTCATCATTTAAAGAGAATGAATATTAATATACCAGATGTACGTAATACTTTCTGGAAAAACAGTTATAATAACTATATCGAAGTTCGAATTGGAAAAAAAGGAGATGAATTCCTGGAAACATTCATTCTGATGAGTTTATCATAATACACTGGTGAGTGATTATCTATATTCGAATCATGCTGAAAATAATTTTACAGAAAATTTTATTTAGATAAGTGCTGCGAATTTTATACAATTTTTTTTATGTTTTCTTGATATGTTTTTCATGCACTTATATGGATTATGAAAATGTCTCCTATATTCTCCTATATTCATTATGACAGTACAAGTTTCATCTGTGAACGATGCTAACAGAGTCCTAGGAATGTTTCAGGCTGGTCGAACACAAGTGCAAGTAACCAATTTCTTCAATGTTATTCAAAGTATTATATCACGTTTATTGGCACGGTACTTTACCACTGAAACTGTTCGTCAAAGATCTAGAAATAGTAGACCACGTGCTACAATTCCAGTATAAGACCGTTTTTTCAGTTCTTGTGGTGAGGCACTTGCAAAATTGCAAGTCAACGATTTTCAGATGCCATCCCTAAACACTGGCGTGTGGACACATCGACTCATATGAAGGAACCTGTGCTTTGTTCAAGAAGCCCATCACTTTCGTGGAGGTACAATTAAGGTTTCATGGAATTTGTTTCGATGGCAGAACGTTTTCTGGTTCATCGTGAAGTTTAATGATTCTTTGTTCACGTGTGTAAAAAATGCACATTTTAAAGATTTTTTCTTCAATCCGTATTTTGTTTTCAATAAGATCAAACCGCTTTACACTATTAAAAATAGTAAATATCAGAACAACACAAGTTTTTTCTGAGGACGATGCCAATAGAGCCCTTGGAATATTTCAGACTGGTCGAACACAAGTGCAAGTAGCCAATTTCTTCAATGTTAACCATAGTGTGATACTACTTTAATGGCACGATGCTTTGCCACTGAAACTGTTCATCGAAGACTCAGAACTGGAGATCACGTGATACAACGCCAGTGCAAGAACGTTTTACAACTCTTTGCACTTGCGAAATAGCAGAAGAACGTCTTCAATATGCCACAGGTACTTCAGTTTTCCCAAGCAAACTTGTTTAATTTTAAGAAAAAAATTATATGATAAATAAAATATTGGACATAACGCACTAAAGGCTTGGAAGTGAAAATATTATCTACATTATTTGTAATTGAATAGTAATTTGTGAAAAATGAACTCAATAATGAAACCAATAAAATTGAATTCAGTGAAAGTCAACAACGGTGAAAAAGCTCAAAGAACAACGATTCCACGAACAAAATAGTGTTCTCACCGATATAAATTGTACCTAATTTGGAAAATGAAAAAAAAATATTTGAAATTGGAGTTTAAACTACACCGAAACAACTCCCTCAATTTGCTTAGACAAATCAAACTTGTAAATTTGTAATATATGTTTTTAGGCTGGAAATAAACCATCAAAGCCAATTATACATTCCTCTCTCAACTTCATTCGAAGTATGCTTAACCAAAAATTTGTATACTAAGTGGTTAACGTTCAATCAATTACTTCCGAAGAATTCAAAAAGGTATCTCTACATACCAAGCAATTCTTTACCGGGTAAATTTCGTGAATAGCTTTTTCATATTTTTTTCGGGCTATCATACTGTCTGTTATTGATTTGGAATAGTCTTTATTCGTTTCTATTTGTTTAAGTAAATTCAGTTCTAGAGTAAAAGTTTTCGTAAAAGAAGAAATTGTTAATAATCTATGGAGCATGCAACGATATGCTGGTAATTTATGTTGAACTGGATGGAACGATTTTTTGGGAATTCTTATATATGTACGAGAAGTTTTATGAAAAATAAAAAAATATTTTTGGTATTGACTCTAATTATTGTTGAATCCAAATAATTAAAGGAGTCTTCAGTTTTTACTTCCATTTTAAACTCTATATTTTTATGTTATATTTTCAGAAAAAGTTTTTTCAAAACAATCCATGAAAGTATCGCCTACAGTTGCTGTAGAATTCATCATTGATACTGAAATAATTTCGATTCAAGAAAATTTTCAGGAAATGGATGATATTAGATTTTATTACACAATTAACTTTATTTTCGAATAGTATTTCTTCAATAAGAGCAATTACCTCTTCGGGTGGTACATTAGGAAACGAATTTAAAACATCAAATGAGACTAATTTTGTATTGGGTGGTATTTCGATACTTTTAATTTTGTGAATGAGTGTTAATGAATTTGTCATTGAAAACTGAGGTTGAAATTTCAGAAAGTTCATAGGATATTTGTTTTTACCAAAAATAATGATAGTACATTATATACAAAGGTGGTTGATTATTGTCGAGAGATTATGAAGTTTACTGAGGCGCGAAGCGCCGAGTTAAACTTTATCTCGAGAGAGTAATCAAACTTTCCATAGAGGTTTGTATACTATTTTGTTTGCAGCCATCAAATTTTTTCTTGGATTCTTATTAAAACGAAAAAATCCGAAAAAAATTTCTAAAGTTGGACAAATTTTCAATTCCGATTAATGAAGCAGCGGTTGCTTCGGAACAAATAGATATCGTCAACGGAAAATAAAAGTCACACAACATGTTATGTTGACTTTTTTGGGGAAATAAGTAGAAATAAGAAACCGTCAACGACATTGTCAATAAACCACATGATGAAGGCCGTTCTCGTCATTAGAGATAAAGTAGATATTTCAAAATTCGGTAGGCTCCTTGCATTTCTAAAAAAACGATACATAGGCTTCGAGCCCACGAAATCGAACACTTTCACAAGAGAGAACATTGATAATTTTGTGCGAAAAGCGCCAAAGGAATTTCTTCCAATCAAGGTATTCTAATTTTCCTTCATATTATTGAACTATATCCATCTATTTCATAATAATTTCAGGTGGCTCTTGTGATAGGAATATCAGCAACCTGCAGAAGTGACGAATTATTCAAATTGAAAACTTCGGACGTAACTTTTTCAGCCGAAAAAGTGTCAACTGAGATACCAGATACGAAAACTTATCGAAGCAGAGTATTTCTTAATACAGAGGAAATTTGGTATGAATTTGACATGAATTTTAGAAGGGACATCCAAACTCAGAGATTTTTTGTTCAATGACGATTCGGAAAGGCAACCCAACAAGCTATGACATAACACCGTAGCGCAATTTCCAAGGAAAATAGCTATCATGTATTTTTTTCAGGGTGATAGAATATATAACTGATCTGTGATCTGTTAGAAGGTAGAAGCCATGTTGTTTTGACATTTCTGTTCAGTGAGCATTGACAAACTATCATGGAAAGACTCACGCCGCAACAACATTTACAAATTGTAGGAATTTATTATCCAAACCAGTGTTCTATTCGCCAAACGTATAGAGTACTTCGTGAAATTTATCGTTTACATAATCGTCCATCAGAGCAGCTTATTCGTCGAACTATGGATACATTTCCGACAACATTTTCTCCACTCGATGGAACAACAACAAGACAAAGAACTATACGTACAGAATAAAATATCGCTGCTGTAAGTCATTGTGTTAATGATGATCCAGATTTGTCTATTCGTCGACGTTCACAACAAGTTGGACTCTGTGCATCCACCACATAGAATATTTTGCGTGAAGATCTTCGTCTACATCCATACAAGATCCAACTGGTTCAAGAACTAAAGCCACTTGATCATAATAAGTGTAGTTTGTTTGCTGATTGGGCCCTAAAACAGCTTAAAGTTGATCCACTTTTTTATCGTTAAATTGTGTTAAGTGATGAAGCTCATTTCTGGTTGACAGGCTAAGTAAACAAGCAAACCTGCCGTATATGAAGTGAAAACAATCCTCAAGAAGTTCAGCAAGTTCCATTGTATCCTGAAAAATGCACTGTATGGTGTGCTTTACACGCTGAAGGCATCATCGGTCAATATTTCTTTAAAAATGATGCTGGAGCTAATGTTATAGTGAATGACGCTCGTTACAGATCGATGATCAATGATTATTTGTTTCAAAATTTGAGGGGTATCGACCCAGAAGTGTTTTAGTTCCAACAAGATGGTGCTACACCTCATGCTGCTACCGTAACAATTGATTTATTGAAAGGAAGATTTGACGATAACATTATTTCGAGAAATGGCCCAATCAATTGGTCTCCAGGATCATGCGTCATAACTCCACTGGATTATTTTCTTTGGGGTTATGCCAAGTCATTGGTTTATGCTGATAAACTAGAAACAATAGACGCTTTGGAACTCGTGTAATTGATGAAATAAGGCCTGAATTACTCGAAAAAGTGGTCCAAAATTGGTCTGGTGGAATGTGGTTCCTCAGAGCTAGTCGTGGTGGACATGTGCCAGAAATTATTTTCAAAACATAAATGTCATAAAATTATCTTCTAAATAAAAAAAAAATTGGCTTCAATCTTAATTTAAATGTGTTTTATTGCAATCTAAAGTTCTATCACTCTAAGAAAAACACCCGATACAAAGGACTCGTATCAAGTTAAGTTCATTACAATTCTAAGAAAACAAAAGACTGGTAAAAAAATCCCCTGAGTCTATTTCGAATTTCACTCACTGTTATCATTTAAGCAGGACTTCCTGTGTCAGACATAAACTGAATCATTTTTAAGGCATTCATTCTACTTTTTCTCTCTACCTTTGGGGTCATTACTTGTCGAAACCGGCAAATGTAGGGAGAGATCTCTTAAACGTTTACGACCAAATCTATTGTCAAATTAGGCGGTCAGCAACCTGAGACGTTTAAATCATATCTTCCATCCGATTTGGTGGGACGTTCACGATGACTTTTATATGAGTGAAGTCGAAAAAAATACCGCATCTCTGTCGATGTGTTTATTTTCTTAATAAGTTTCCGAACGCGATTACAATGAACGAGGACGAAAATATTCATATTTACGACTCTGAGTGGCTTATTACGTTTTAGTGCCTATTTCGAGGGACTTACGAAAACGGTGAACACATTTGCATCCGTGCGATAAGATGGGTTCAGCAATTTATTGCATCGGTAAATGTCAGTTCACGTATGAATTTGAGGGTGGTAAATCCATGGAAACGCGTCGAAGGAATTATATTTTTGCGAGAGCATATCTGCTCACTAACAGAACTGAATATTCCTAGAAAGATGCGAAATTCTGAGAAATTCTCAAAATTGGAAGTTCTATAATATGAACCGAGCCAAATCTGCCAATTTTATTTCAGTAATATCGAGTGGAATCGTACAGCGTAAAGCATTTCTAACTTTCCATGATATTTTTAGTACGTTTTTGATGATAACAAGTGCACTAACAACAAAACTGAATATTGGAAATGTTGAGACTCACGCAAAATGAGGTAACATGCAGTTTTCAAACATATAGGGTGTCCCAACGAAAATTTGACCTCCCCCAAAACTCAGAAATGAATAATTTTCGGAGATTTAAAAAACAAGTCAACTTCTGTTTTGGGGGAGACGAATTTCCATCATGAGTTTGTTGCGAAAAAACTACTTCCATGAAGGTGGCATCATCCCCCAACATGGTTTGAATAGGAAAGAGATGTCGAGTGTTGGTTAGTTTTAAAGTCATTTCTGTTCTGTTCACAATCCAGTTACAATTTTCAAAATAGGTTCACTATTCACGAAATGATGTAACATTGAACTTACCGTCAAAAGGTGGTGTTGAACAGACAGATGAACCGCCCAAACTCAAGAACCTAAGAGTTTTGAAGAATCTAAAAATAATTTTCAAGTTTTTTTTCAGGGAGAAAGTATTCCTATGATGACATTGTTTCGAAAAAACCACCTGAGGGTGGCAACAATCCCCCAATTTTTTTTTAATAGGAAAGAGATGACGAATCTGCTTTAGTTAAATACCTTTTTTTGGTCTCTAAACATCCTAGTTGAAATTTTCAAATTTGATGATTTTTTAAGTAATTTGATATTGAACATTATCAGAAAGGGAACTCAAACAGAAACCCAAGACATTCAAATACACCAGATCTGTAAGAAATCATAGGGAACATCCAGAAAAAAAATGTAAACTATTTAAAGAACTTATGTCTGTATTGTTCAAAATGACCACCACCAACCTTCATACAATGATATAGTCTACTTTCAAATCCTTCTCTAACATTTTCGAAAATGTCTGGTGTCAGTAATTGGCATTGCGTGGTGATTCTTTGTCTCAGTTCTGCAATATTTTCAGGTGAAGTTGCATAGACCTTGAACTTCAAATGTCCCTACAAAAAAAATCAAATGGCGATAGATCTGGTGATCTTGCTGGCCACTCTATAGGACCCCTCCTGCCAATCCAACGTCTTGGATAATGTTCGTTCAAAAAATGTTGAACACGGATATAGAAATGAAGCATGCACCATCCTGCTGAAATGTGAGTTCATTTTCTACTAGACTGTCGTCGTTTTCCAGAATGTCAGTAATCATTGGATCAATAATGTTGTCTAATGAATTCATATAAGTTGTTCCGTCAAGATTCCCATCGATAAAAATTGGCCAAACAATAAGGTTTCCTAATATTCCTACCCAAACATTTAATTTTTGGGGAATTTGTGTATGTGTCTCCATAAATAAATAAGGATTACTACCACTCCAGTACCGACAATTATATCTATTGACTTCCCCATTCAACATAAAGGTACACTCGTCAGAAAAGATTGTATTGTAGAGTCGGTAACTCACTAAATTGTTCACAAAACTGAGTACGACGAGCGAGATCATCTTCATTCAACTGTTTTACCAGCCTTATCTTGTAAGGGTGAAAATTTGAGTTTTCACAATTCTATGAACGCTAGATTTCGGAAGATTAGATGTTCGTTCTCAAGTTCTTATAGATTGCCGATTTTACACCTGTAAATGTCCCAATACTGCTATATCAATAGCTTGAATTCAGACAAGACGCTCAACTCCATGTTTCTTATTCTGAATGGAACCAGTAGTTTCTAATTTATTCATCAAATGCTCAACATATTGGTGACTTACATTTCTTTCTGAATGATTGTTATTGAAATACCTTGCAGTTAATCTACAATTTTCGCCATTCCCATAGTATAATATGAGAATTTCTTTCTTCCATCGAATAGACCATTTTCGCTCGCGTAAGTCTTCAACCCAATTATGATGCAGAAACGAAAGACTTAAACACATTTGAGAAAGAATCTTCAAAAAAATAGTATACATTGTAATGAATTTCATGCGTTTCACACATTTTCCCATCATGAACGATAAGGAAATCGAATGTTTTTAAAGTAAAAACATTCCAAAAACTCAAAGTGCTCTGCCATTAAATAAAAAAATTCGAAAATTTCAACTAATTGCGATGTTTAGAGAGCAGAAAAAACTTCTCAACTAAACCACATCCAACATCTCCCTATAAAAACAATGTTGGAGTTGTTGCCATCCTCAGGTGGTTTATTTGGAACAATGTCGGCCTAGGAATTCTTTCTCCCTAATACAGAACTTGAAAATTATTTTTGGATTCTTCAAAACTCTTAGGTTCTTGAGTTTGGGCGGTTCAACTGTCTGTTCAACATTACCTTTTGTCGGTGAGTTCAATATTACATTATTTCGTGAATAATGAACCGATTTTGAAAATTTCAGCTGTGTTGTGTAAAGAACATACATAACTTTCAAACTAATCTATACGCGACAGCTCTTCCCTATTCAAAAAATGTTGGGGGTTGATGCCACCTAAGTATTTCATTTTATTGACTGTAAGTTTATCAATTTAATTAATGTTCTAAAAATACAAGAAAGCAAAGCCTTTATACAAATATCAGCTTATTGCGTTTCGCTTTGGATATTATTGATTGTAAGCATTAAATATTCGTATTTTTCTCTCATGAAATGATATCTTAAATTTATATGTTTTGTGCGGTGACGAAATACAGGGTTTTCAATTTTATAGCACTTAGGTTGTCCGTGTCCAAGTTGATTTGATCCACACTTTCATTCACTTCACCACACAGTTGTTTCAACAGCACAGCTTCTTTGCAGGCTTCTGAGACTGCAACGTAGTCCACTTATGTGGTAGAAGTAGTCACGTATTGCTTCTATTGTGAATTATCTTTTCATTTTTTTAGCAGCATTCCAATGAATTTTTCCATAGTTATTCATATATTTGCTTAGTACATTGGTTATATATGAGAGATCAACAGATAGTAGCAATGAAGATGAGTGATCCAATGAGTTCTCTGTAAGGAATTGTTTTTCACTTGGATCGGCTGGGATCTTCAATCCATTTGCAACTCTAAGCCCAAAGCGTTTAATGACATGCCGAATAAATGTATCCACTGAGATGTATGAACCTTCGCTCCTTCCAAAATCTAATCCGACAAAGATATCTGGTTCGTGATAGGTAATTTTGAATTTAATATCCAGTAATTTAAGTACTTTCATTAGTAAAGATTGACTTTAAGAGAATATCAGTCCATCGTCAACATATAAGACAAAACTAATTTTTTTGTAATCTATTTCACCTACATAATGCAAATTCATTCATCAGATTCACATTGTTACACCAAATTAAAAAGAAAAAAATAATAATTTAGAGTTGCAGCAGAGAAGCTTTATGAAATTTTGGGACTACTCCATTGATAACTTCAGCAATATATGTCAGAGACGTCATGGTTCTTGGAGGTACTTATAAGTCAGTTCTGCCCTCGAAACCAAATCACCTGGTGAGATATTTGTGGCAGTGCATTATCATGCAGAATTTTTTTTTCCCGATAGCTTCATAAAATTCTGCAACTACTCCGTTGATAACTTCATCAACATATGTCTGAAACGTCATGGTGCTTGGAAATACTAATAAGTTAGTTCTGCCATCGAAACAAACTCCGCACCAAACCATAGTTGTGCTTCCTCGAAAAGAATGGACTTCTTGAACAGAGCGGCGATTCCTTTATCTGAAAAACGTCCATACATGGACCCTCAGTAAAAAGTACGTATCACCATTCATCTCGCCAGTGTACTCGCTTCATAGTCCACACTAATGTGTGTTCACTAGTGAATGAATAGTTTCTTGACAAGCATATCGATGTTAGATGGACTTTATGGAGTTGTCTGACTGTGCAAGTGCTAAGAAGCTGTCTTCTCACCGAAAGATAGAAAAACGGTCATCTACTGCCTATTAGCACGAGGTCTACGACTTCTGGGTCTTTGAGGAACGGTTTTAGCGGCAGAGTACCGTGCCAGTAAACGTGATACCACAGTTTGGTTAACATTGAAGAAATTGGCCACTTGCACTCGTGTTCGACCAGCCTGAAGTCCCCCAAGAACTCTTCTAGTATCATCGTCCGACGAAGATTGTCTTGGTATAATGAAAATTCGATTTATAATGCGCGAAACCATTTGATCTTAGTGACAACGAAATACAGACCGAAGAGAAAATCATGCATGTGTGAATTTCTGACGTGCTCAAAGAATTATAGAGCTTGATAAAAACTTGCTTCACGATAAATCAGAGGATGTTTCTATAATCTGTATAAGTTTATGCGATAGAAAAGAAAATAAGATGATACGGAAAATATACATCTTTGGGAAACAATAATATCCTCAAGTTTTGACGAGCAGTTCATCTGAGTATATCGATAGCAACATTACAGGTAGCCTAGTCAATGTTGTGAAAACCAAGTTTCACAAACTTTAAATTTGTTTAGCCTCCTTTGAGGAATAATTGAACAGCCGGCTAAGTTTGATATTTTTCTCATACAGGTTTAACCTTCATGAAGATTTCCCATAGGATTAATAGCTTTTCCAAGTTTGGGGCTCAGTTATGTTTTGGTTAGGTTGTGCTACACCATCTTTAGGCACAACATTGTTCATTTTTGTGCAGGCAGTGAAATACTCAGCAGAAATTCTAGCTAGACCATTTCCTCTCTAGCCAGGATGCAAACTTGTTACGAAGCTACATCAATAACTATACCAGCGATTCTTAAAATGACACTCTTTGAGCACGAATACTTGAAACTGGAAGAACCAGAAGTGGATATGAAATAGATGCGCCAAAAATCTGCCATGTCAATTGCCTCAAATACCAGAGAACAATCTGTGCGAATCAGATCACAGCGTAAATCCCAATAGGAATCGATTCATGTTACAAGTGGAAAAATTATGCGGTGCATACGCATACTGAACTGATTGAGTCTGTACTATATGACCTAGAAACAACAATATCCTCAAGTTTTGATATGACGAGTTCATTTGAGTGAATCGATAACAACAATGCAAGTAGCCTAGTCAATGTTGCGAAAACCCGATTCCTTAAACTTTGAGTTTTTTTAACCTCCTTCGAGGAATAATTGAACAGCCGGCTAAATTTGATATTTTTCTCATACAGGTTTAACCTTCATGAAGATTTCCCATAGAATTAATAGCTTTTCCAAGTTTGAAGCTCAGTTATGTTTTGGTTAGGTTGTGCTACACCATCTTTAGGCACAACATTGTTAATTTTTGTGCAGGCAGTGAAATTACTCAGCAGAAATTCTAGCTAGACCATTTCGTCTCTAGCCAGGATGCAAACTTGTTACGAAGCTACATCAATAACTATACCAGCGATTCTTAAAATGACACTCTTTGAGCACGAATACTTGAAACTGGAAGAACCAGAACTGGATATGAAATAGATGCGCCAAAAATCTGCCATGTGAATTGCCTCAAATACCAGAGAACAATCCGTGCGAATCAGATCACAGCGCAAATCCCAATAGGAATCGATTCATGTTACAAGTGGAAAAATTATGCGGTGCATACGCACATTGAACTGATTGATTCTGTACCATATGACCTGGAAACAACAGGGTGGACACGACAACTGCCCTGTTTATCATCCGTACTCCTTTGAATTTAGGTGTCAACTCGCTGGCGTCGACAAAGGAGCAAATGCGATTAGTATACACGTTGGTTCATCAATTGAATGCACCGAGAAGGCTGCTGGCTTTGTGTCGCCTGCAATAATGTGTTGCACATCGGCATCGGTTTGATAGGCTGCGAATATTCTGATAAGGCCAATAAACCCAGTTAATTATCAGGTCGTCTGTTATATAGTGGCCAACGATCTTGTTCCTACGATACAAATCCGACGATAATATGAACTTGACAAAATACATATATACTGAATTTCTAATGAAACAAGCTGCTTCGGTTGGCAACAATACAAATGGTAGAGCCATCGATTTGATCAATTTCCATTTCCAGCTAACTGTGCGACCTGAACCAATGTTGATTCATTATGAAACGCATTAAATAATAGTATAGCTGCAAAAGAGGAACAAGGGTTGGTCAATGAAACAAAGAATATGTATTATTCATCCAAATTTACTGTAAAGCACTCAAGGTAGGCCCTGATATGAATAATACACGCCTTTTCAGGAATCGACATCAGTACTCACCGCGATTTCTCTTGTATATTTTGTATCAACATATCAGTAGACAACAGACGTTGTTCGATAAGATTCTTTGAGTTTTGGCCAGAAATTTGTTCACAATGATGACCCTGTGACTCAATCTTTCAGCACTAGCCAGGGGGCAACGCGTTTCAGAGCTAAGGTATCATTTAAAATGCTCAGAATTGATGCGTGAGATAAGAAACTTTTGAGGCTTTCTCTGTCAAACTTCAACAATGATTTGCAGTCTTAATTTTTACACATTAGTTTTAATAAGTCAGCTGAAGATATTCCACCACATCTCGACCGCTTTCGAGTACACTATCACTCATACACTCGTGTTCTTGATGAAATCGATTCTCCATAAGACTAAAGTAACATTTACAAAGCTTCCTTACACGAAATTCTGTTCATAATAACAAACTTAAGAAAGATTGTTCGATATTTTTTCCATTGCAAAAATCGCAAAGGTTACTGGAGCACTGTAACCAAACTAACTGACCCAACCTACTATGCAGTATTTATGAGTAATTTTTTAACAGGCAGCCTATCAGAGTTGAAGCTTGTATCAAATATTTCCTTTACAACAGGAAAACTGGAAGATAACCGGGAATTCCGATCCTCTATAGTCCTGATCTATTTGTTAAAGTTTTCACCGGAATAAAGAACACAAAAGTAAACAAACATCTTGAACTAGACGGTTTTATCCGCATATTCAAATATTTTCAGAGCTACAGGATGCCTTATATGATTAACTATATGGTTAAATCTAATTAAAATAATTTCAGTCGTGTATATTTTTCTTCAATTTGATTTATAGTCAATACTCTCGTCTTGCCAGAATCAAAAAGATTGCACTGTCCAAAACTATAAAGTGCTGAAGCTCTAGAAATGTTCCTATTCCTAAATCTTCCATCACAGGCATAGTATGTTATTTGCTTCTCATTTTTTATAAGTTGTATGGACTGCAAATATAAAATGTTGTAAATCCTAAATATTTCATTTTATGAATAAGCGTTGCAGATTAATTAAAATAAGATCAATAATCCCGACATTTATATATTATATATCGGGTGTTTTTTTTTAGAGTGATAGGGATAAATGTGATTTGACAGAAGGTAGAAGCCATGTTGTTTTAACATTTCTGTTCAGTAAGCCTTGACAAATTGTCATGGAAAGACTCACGCCGCAACAAGTTTTACAAATTGTTGCAATTTATTTTCAAAATCAGTGTTCTGTTCGCCAAACTTAAAGACCACTCTGTGAAATTTATGGTTTACATAATCGTCCATTAGAGCAGCTTATTCGTCGAACTATCGATAGATTTTGGACAACATTTTCTCCACTCTATGCAACAACAACAAGACAAAGAACTGTACGTACAGAAGAAAATATCGCTGCTGTCTAGTGTTAGTGATGATCCAGATTTGTCGATTCGTCGACGTTCACCACAAGTTGGACTCTGTGCATCCACCACATGGAAAATTTTGCATAAAGATCTTGGTCTGCACACATACAAGATCCAATTGGTTCAAAAACTAAAGCCACTTGATCATAATAAGCGTCGTTTATTTGCTGATTGGGCCCTAGAACAACTTGAAGTTGATTCACTTCTTTAAAGTAAAATTGTGTTTAGTGATGAAGCTCACTTCTGGTTGAACGGCTATGTATATAAGCAAAATTGCCGTATATGGAGTGAAAACAATCCTCAAGAAGTTCTACAGGTTCCATTGCATCCTGAAAAACGCACGGTATTATATGCTTCACACGCTAGAGGCATCATCGGTCCATATTTCTTTAAAAACGATGCTGTTACAGTGAAAAGTGCTCGTTACAGATCGATGATCAATGATTATTTGTTTCAAAATTTGAATGGTATCGACCCAGAAGTGTTTTGGTTCCAACAATATGGTGTTACACCTCATGTTGCTACCGTAACAACTGATTAATTGAAAGAAAAATTTGTCGATAACATTATTTCGAGAAATGGTCCAATTAATTGACCTCCCAGATCATGGGACATAACTCCACTGGATTATTTTCTTTGGAGTTATGTCAAGTCATTGGTTTATGATGATAAACCAGAAACAATAGACGCTTTGGAAGCCAACATAACTCGTGTTATTGATGAAATAAGGCCTGAATTACTCGAAAAAGTGGTCCAAAATTGGTCTGGTCGAGTGCGGTTCCTCAGAGCTAGTTGTGGTGGACGTATACCGGAAATTATTTTAAAAACATAAATGTCATAAAATTATCTTTCAATTAAAAAAAAATGGCTTCAATCTTAACTTAAATGTATTTTAGTTCAATTTAAAATACAAATCCATATTAACTCAAATTAATTAATTATATATGATTCACACTTGTTAATTGACCATTGTGATGCGTTTCTTCGATGCAGCGTTTTCTTCCATCTACATTATACAGTGTGATGTAGTCCGAACAAGTCGCTGTGTCAACAAAACGTGTCAAATAATCAATGAACAAATGCGAATCATATATAATTGTTTTGTTTGAGTTAAAATATAGTAATTTCTGAAAATTTCAATTTTTTAATTAGTATAAACTACCAAATAGTATTGACGGAAAGAGTTAACCCTCTGAGTACTTCTTGTGAGTTCTGAACATGAACAATGAAAAGCACACTATTTTGTAGTAAAGTTCTAGTTTTTTTCTGTTATTTCCCAAGAAACCTCTGGACGAATAACAGCAGAGTATGAATTTTTTTCCGAAGATAAATTGTTGATAACTCTTAATTCAGAATAATATCTTAATATTTTCAGAAAATATATTGAAGATTGCATACTAAAATATCAAAATAATATCAGAGCATACATAATCAATGTAAAATATTTTCATTGTTTAGAAGGAAAATTTTTTCGCTTTACGACATAAAAACGTATTAATACAAATGTATTCACACAACATAGTACAACACAACATGTATCGGTATGTACATAAACATACATATACAGAAAAATGTACTACTTCAAAACCCTATATTATTCTCGAAAAGAGGGATAGATAAATAATTGAACCAAAATCGGAAATATTGCAAATAATTTGTTTAGATTTTCTCCTCATATATTCACCAAATATAAATTCAAATAAATCACAAAAAATTCTTAACTTACCAGAAAGATGAAAACATGCATAGTATTAATTCATGCAAGTAAAACGTGTTGGAAAACAATGGAGAAATTACTTATAAAACAATCATAACCCATGTGCACTCGAAACACAGAAAACCTTAATAGATATTATTCCCCCAAACAATATCCCATGATAAAAACACAAATGACCAACACAATTAAGAAATATTTTGCAGATATTTCAGTCTGAATAAAATTCTTGATTGTTTCGGTCTCTACTTGACAGAAATTCATTTTCTATGATTTAAAATAAAACACTTTATATTACATTTTCACTTCATCAGGTGAGTATGGTAACAGTTACCATACTCACCTGATGAAGTCAACATGTATTTGAAGAAGCAATTGTTGTGTAAACAATAAAAATTAGCGGAGATGAAGTGTTTCATACTATATGAAATGAATCCATAATTTACAAAACAAATTGAGATGCGATAGGAGTGATTTAATAATCCATTTGAATGTGAGTCAATACTCGACAGAAGAAAAATTTCAATTATTTTAAATTGTTGATAATTATATTAATTAACTGTTTTAATATTTACTGATATATTCTGCTAGCCTTCTATATATTTAATTTATATTTAATATTATACCTTAAGGAATTCAATTAATGTCATATATGTACCGCTTATATCAAAGTGTACAATGGATTTTGTATTAAGTAAAGGCCAAAACGATATGGAGTTTTAAAAAGGAAGAAGTTTTTGATCCTATGGTATTTTAAGCTCATAATGTGTAACAATAACGAAAAAATACAAGTAACCTCATTACATCGAATACAACATAAATTATCATAATAAAAAGAGGCTTTTTACTCGATAGAAGGATTATTTAAAAATTTTAAATATCATACAAATTCATTTGTCCTCAGTGATGAGGCTCATTTTCAACGCGTAGGCTACGTTAATAGGCAGTTGTCGCATTTGGGGATCATAAAATCCAATAATGATTGTTTAAAAGCCTCTTCATCGCCAATGAGTCACTATTTGGTACGGTTTTGGGACATATAAAAAAAACATTTATTATAAGACATCCAAATGATATAACAAAATCCATTTAATATAAATTGTTAACAAAAACAGAAAGCCTATAAATTAAATAATTTGAGTAGACAAAATTTTGTTTCTGCTCATTCCTCTTATAAAAACAGATATCTTTAAAAAATGTTGAACATTATCTTAAGAATTTCATCAATCAATTTCATTTTTTTCATCATAATACTATCTAAAATAGAAAGGCCATTTACTTGATAGAAGAAATATAACAAAATTTGAATATCAAAACAAATTAAAATATGTTTATCTTCTACAATTTTAATTTCAAAAAATTTTTCTTCAAAAAACTTTTAGAATTAAATTAATGTCTAAAACAAGCACCGCTTACATTTAATAGACGTATATAATCAAACCTCAATATATAATGTCAAATGGAATAAATAAACCAAAAGATATACGAAAGTCATTAAAATTAATAAATAAATATTTAAAGGAGACAAAATTTTGTTTCTGGTCTTACCTTCAAGAACACCAATTGCCTTTTAAAAACATGAACACACTTAAAGGACTTCTCAAAGAATATGAATTTATTTGAAATATTTAATATATTTAAATATTCGAATAAGTTGATTCAGAAATCTCTCAAAGCATGTACTATATCTTCAAAAAACAAATATAATTCTAAGCAATTCCGTCTTCAGTCCTGAAATATATTCAAAATATCAAAATCAAAAAACTAACCTATATCAAACAACGTACCACGTGTAAATGAATGATGTTTCGAGACACAGATCAGCTTTATAATTCAAGATTGATCTATGTTCTAACAGAATCAAAGAACAGTACAAGTTATTTTAAAGGCTTATTTAAATTCATTGACATTCCATAATGAGATTTATTCAAGCCAAAATATAATTATATATTATATATAAAATAAAATAGAAAGGCCTTTTACTTGATAAAAGAAATATAACAAAATGTGAATATCAAAACAAATTAAAATATGTTTATCTTCTACAATTTTAATTTCAAAAAATTTTTATTCAAAAAACTTTTAGAATTAAATTAATGTCTAAAACAAGTTTGATTATATACGTCTATTAAATGTGAGCGGTGCTTGTTTTAGACATTAATTTAATTCTAAAAGTTTTTTGAATAAAAATTTTTTGAATTAAAATTGTAGAAGATAAACATATTTTAATTTGTTTTGATATCCAAATTTTTTTTATAATACTATCTTACTCAGAATATTCAATATTATTGGAAATCTAGCTGAGTTACTTTTTGGAAAATCTCGAGATATGTAAAAACATTACTGAAAAACAAGCTTTAAGAGAGACTTTGCTTCCTCAGTACTCAATCATATTCATATTCAATAAAATATAAATATTTGATTGATTCGGTCTTTACTTGGTGGAAACTCATTTTAATAAAAAAATGTATATGAGACACATTGTGCTGTCTATAGTACAATGTAATACCTGAAGAAGACACATCGTGGTGAAACAATTGTTGTAGTAGTACAAACATTTTTGGGGAAATGAATTACTGTCTCATATACATTTTTTTAAATAAAATATAACATCAACAAAAAATATTCTCTCACCTTTCAACAATTCAGAAAGCTTTTTGGTAAATGAATACTGAAAATTTAAATGCAGTGTAATGTGAAATTTATAATTCTGTGGTTTACCATTGATCTAAAAGATTGAAAGGCAATTTAACGGCCTCTGTTTTTAGTAATGTTTTTACATATCTTGAGATTTTCTAAGAAGTAACTTAGTTAAATATCCAATAATATGGAATATTCTAAGTACGATAATTTTATGATGAAATTCTTGAGATAATGTTCAACATTTTTGAAAGATATCTGTTTTCATAAGAGGAATGAGCAGAAACAAAATTTTGTCTAGTCAAAATATTTAATTTATAGGATTTTTGTTGGCAATTTATATTTATTGGATTTTGTTACATCATTTGGATATCTTATAATGAATGTTTATTTTATATGTCGTTTAATATAAGTGGTACTTATATGACATTAGTTTAATTCCTGAAGTTAAAATATTAAATATAATTTTTTTAAATTAAATATGTAGAAGGCAAACAGAATATATCTGTAAATATTGAAATATTTAAATAATTTTATATACCTTCTATCGAGTATAAACCTACATTTATTTTATGAGAATTACATATTCTAACTTCTACAATATATAATGAAAAAATAATATACAAAAACTATCAAATTAATATATATATATATATAATCAATATAAAATATTTTTCAATGTCTCAGAAAAAAACTTTCTACATCCTGACATGATCCCGTGTTAATACAAATGTATTAACAAAAACTATATAAGTAGGTATATTCACATACAAATACAAGAAAATCCACTATTCCAAAATTATCTAAAATTCTCAAAGGATCAAATAAAAATAATTGAACAAGAATTCCAACATAGCTATTTCTGTCTCTCTGACCTCTTCAGGATTGTAATTAAAATAACATTAAATTCGAAAAAAGATCCTTAAACTTCTACAAAATATACTGAAGATTGCATACTAAAATATCAAA
Organism: Megalocaria dilatata; assembly: GCA_034642435.1. Classification (NCBI taxonomy): domain Eukaryota; kingdom Metazoa; phylum Arthropoda; class Insecta; order Coleoptera; family Coccinellidae; genus Megalocaria; species Megalocaria dilatata. The sequence continues at coordinate 18,328,179 of CM067863.1, read as the reverse complement.
ATAATATTCGAGCATAAAAAATAATTTTCAATATCTGGAAGAAACTTTTTCCGCTTTGCGACATAAAACGTATTAATCCAAATGTAATAACACATTATAAGTATTTTAGTATTCAATAACCATATAAAATTCTCAAAATCAAGGATAGATAAATAATTGAACCAGATTTCGGAAATATGACAAATAAATTGTTTGGATTTTCTCTTCAGATATTCACCAAATTCAAATAAATTACAATTACAATTGTGTTAACTTACCAGAAATATAGATTCAAAGATCTGCAAAATATTCCTTAATTCTATATTATTTTTGATGTGTTGGTTATGTTTGTTTTAATCATAGAACATTACTTGAGGGGAAAACATCTATTAAGGTTTTCTTTATTCCGAGTGCACGTGGGTTAGGATTATTTTATAAGTAATCTCTCTAGTGTTTTCAACACGTTTAACTTGCATAAATTATTCCTATCCAAGATTTATCTGTCTGGAATTATTTTTGTGATTTATTTGAATTTGTATTGGATGAATAAATATATTGAGAGAAAATCTGAACAAATTTTTGTCACATTTTTTAACTTTGGTTCGATTATTTATCTATCCTTTATTATCACATCTACCTGTATATGTTCTGTTAATAAATTTATATTGATATGTTTTTATGTCGTGAAGCGAAACAAATTTTTTTCTAGATATTGAAAAATATTTTATATTGATTATATATGCTCTGATATTATTTTGATATTCAATTATGCAATCTTCATTATTTTTAGAAGGTTCAAAATATTGTTCTGAATTTGAAGCTATTTCAGTAGCTTCTATGAAATATCGACTCACATTTTAATGCATACTATAAACTGTTAGAATTCCAGTTGGGGTTTATTTTCAAATAGAAAAATAAGATGAACTCTTATCGTCTAGTCTAATTACATGAAATATGAACGGGGGTTGCGCTTTGTCTCAAAATCCTTGGAGAGTATCAAAAACTTACAATTCTGAATTCACGTTCTCCTCGTCGAATCTCAAAGGGGGATCTGAAATTAATCTAAGGAACAATAACATTTATTTGTATCTATAAAGTAGGAATTAAACACATTCTCAACACCTATTCACATTACAACGTTTAATTAGTCCTCTCCTCACATATTTACAAAGGGATACCTATCACTAACAAATATTGAATCTTTCCCTGTTCTGTCACTTCATATTCCCCCATATTTATTTCCTAACAATTAACATTTACGGAAATACGTTATTCTGCTGAACAATGTATAAACAATGCTAATTATTCATCTACTGAAACTCGAAAATTACACATATCTCGCTTCAGTTACATCACTAATTGAATGAAGAAGTCTACTTGTTAATTGACAGTGTAGTAGATAGTTGTTCCCTAGAAATATGAAAACACACTGCAATGAAATTCATATGAAAAAATACTGCAAATTCCATAAGAAGGGTTTTTATTGCCTGTATAAAAAGTACTCACTCTATTTATTCTTGAACGTACATTCTGATTTTGCGCTGCATTTGAATATTTTTCACATCGTTTGAATCTATTGACTAACGGTTCTAACGAAATTGTTTACTCAAACAATAAATTTTCGTAATCGAATAAAAAGAGTTGAAATGTCCTGAAATTTTCAGTTTTCATTTTCAACTGTATGTATTCCTAAAATCGTATAATATAACAAAACAATAACACAAAACACAATTCTTATTTCAAGTTTCAATACTAAATGACAGTTGACATTATGAATTCCACACACGCTTCTATTTTTACTGTACTGTATTGGTACTGACATATAAGTTTTCGCACATAGAAACTCTTCATTCGGTTACAGTTTGCAGTATTAATTTCTAGTTCTCAAAAAAAAATAAATAAATAAACGTGAGATTCTCTAATAATTTTGAGAATAAACATTAACACATATGTCCACAAGCTTCAATTATTTCCTTCAGAAACACGTTGAAATTAATCTCTTGAAAATATTGAAAACAGGGGTGAAATAAAATATCGTTCATATGGAATGAAATAATAAATCACTTCGTTTTCTATCACTTTTTAATACTGAATATATAATGATTCAAGTTTCGTAGTGTTTACTATATTTTAAAATTTGAATTTATATTCATTATAGGCTTTGGCTTGTGCAAAACTTCGAGAATAGGGTGTACCAAAAGTCCATCTGCCTCTTAAATATTTTCCTTTCTAAAGAATGTTTTGCAAAATTAGAGTTATATTTGTCGTTCCTAAATGATGATTGATGTTTTTGAACTGTTCACTGTGGACAACTAAATTTATAAACTCCAAAATTATTCATGCGGTTTTTCTTGTCTCTAGCAATACTACTCTGTCAAGAAAGTACCGGGAATTTTCAATTAAAACAACATTTTTACATTTAATCGTCAAAATTTATTGGGTCGCCTTCAAAATAGGCTCCATTTGCTCCAAAACATCTATGCCAACGGCACTTCCAATTATCGAAACATTTTTTATAGGCGCTTTCCGGGATGGTCTTTAGCTCTCGCGCCGAATTTTGTTTTATGGCTTCAATCGACTCAAAACGGGTGCCACGAAGGGGCAATTTTAGTTTTGGGAAGAGGAAAAAGTCGCAGGGAGCCAAATCCGCCGAATACGGTGGTTGCTGAAGCACGTTTGTTGAGTTTTTGGCGAGAAAGTCAGTCACAATCGTAGCTCGGTGAGAAGGCGCGTTATCGTCATGCAAAATCCATGAGTTGTTCGCCCACAAATTTGGCCGCTTCTTACGGATACGCTCACGCAAACGTTTCATAACGCCTAGGTAATACTCGTTGTTTACCGTCTGACCCTCTGGAACTAATTCGTAGTGCACCACGCCACGGATATCGAAGAAAACAATGAGCATCACTTTCATTTTCGAGCGGCTTTGGCGTGGTTTTTTCGGTTTCGGCTCATTTTTTGCCACCCATTCCGATGATCGCTGGCTTGTTTGCATATCGTACTCGTAGACCCAGGTCTCATCACCAGTTATAATGCGTTCCATGAATGTAGAATCGGAATTACAGCGATCCAGCATGTCTGAAGCAACCTGTTCGCGATGACGTTTTTGAAGAAAATTCAGGTCTTTCGGTACGAGTCGTGCGGCCACCTTTCTCATGCCCAAAATATCAATCAAAATCGTATGTGCGGACTCGTGGGATATCTAAAGATCATGTGCTATCTCTCTCAAGCTGGTACGACGGTTTTCCAGCACCCTTTCCTTAATTTTATCGACGTTATCTTCGATCGAAGCCGTCGATGGGCGACCACTTCACGACGGTCCTTGAAGGCTCTGTACCACTGATATGCACGAGTTTCCGATAGAGCATTATCACCAAAGGCCTTTTGCAACATTTTCAATGCATCGGCACACGAAAATTCATTTGCAACACAAAATTTTAAACAAATTCTTTGCTCAACGTAATCACCCATAGTAAAAATCGGCACGCACTCTGACATCGACTGACTTAATCAGCTGTTGCAAACACACTAGTTGACAGATCCCGCTCAAGCTTGGCATAGTAATTAAGGACAGTGGTACCAACCTAGAAAAAAAATTTTTTACCTGCCTCATTGCCCCGCCAGATTTAAATCGATAATTCCCGGTACTTTCTTGACAGAATGTAAAACAGGGACTGGAAATTTCCGGTGAGGGTGTGGAAGCTAATTTATGTTAGTTTTTGAAATTATTTGGGCTATTTTTTGCGAGAAAAAGCTTCCAAAAGAGAAAACAATGGCAAGAAATTTGTGAGAATAACATATTTACGACGAATTCCGCAAAAAACTAGCTCAAATAATCTCAAAAACTAACATCGAAAAAAGGATAAGTCATATAGATGAAAAGAAAAATATTAATCAGCTAATCACTATAACATCATGGGGGTAATCGTTTACTGTATGATAACATCTACTCAATATTAACCATTCAACAATTTTTTTGAATTTATTTAAACCAAGAGATTGAATATTGTTGGGCAAATAGTTATAAAGTTTAACACATTGATACATAGGAGAAATCTCTAACCTAACCTAGTTGTTCAGTGCTTGGGAACATATAATGTTATGATAACTAGACAACTGTACAAATTTTTCATTTTCCTTCTCATATAGTAGATATTTGAAAACTAAAATGGATGGTAAAGGCTTAATATGATTTACTACAAATATGGGTCTACAGGACGAACCTGGGGGTATGCTGATCATCATACATTTTCATATTATGAAAGCCCTTCTCACATCGGAAGAGTTTCCCCACAGTAGATTATATGAAAGGTGGCTATAGAACAAACTATAATATATATTTATCAGTGATTCCAAGGGAAGTAAGCTTCTCACCCTACTTATGGCAAAATAAGTATTCAGTTTTTTGCAAAAAGAATGAATGTGCATACCCCATTTCAAATTGTTAACAAGATAAATGCCAAGAAATTTAGTACCATTCTTAGATAGAATAGCACTACCCAAATGGCGAATCACCAGCTTACGATCACTATGCCCAATTTTAAAATAGATACATACGGTTTTATCAATATTGATCATTAAGTTATTTTTATGACACCAGTTCATAAAGCTTTGTAATATTAGCTCACAGAGCGCCTGAAGTTCTTCGAATGTTGGGGCCGAAATCACTACCGAATCATCATCAGCGAACAGACTCAACAAAAACTTTCTTATCAATGACGAAAAGCGTCTACAATCAAGCAAATTCGGGAACATTGCTCTTAAATGAATAGGGAGATCGTTGATGAAATGCAAAAATAGAAGAGGCCTAAGGACGGATCCTTGTGGCACTCCCAGACTAAGATCGTGCTCGTCCGATAGGTTAGATAGGCAGCCTTCAACTTTTACTGAAATGGATCTACTCTCGAGATAGCTTCGGAGCCAATCTACAAATACACCTCGAAAACCCAAATTGTAACATTTGTCAACTATAAACAGCAATGAAAGACTATCGAATGCTCGCGAGAGGTCAAAATATAAACCTGCTGCATGCAAGGCATTCATACACATAATCAACAAAGGAAATTGCAGCTGTTTCCTTCGAGTGATCCGATCGAAAACCATGTTGTGCATTATCGAGTAAATTGAACTTGGCAAGATACTTGATCATTCTGTTAAACACAACCCAAAAATGTCAGAACTGACAGAAAGATTATTACAGTGAGTAAAATGCTCACCTATATCTGAGCGTATCAACTTCAGAATTCTAGCAGATATAGAATCAGCTCCTGCACACTTATTTTTCAGTTACTTTATTATATCAGCAACTTTACACTCAATCACCAGGTGGAAGAAAAATGTCGTATTCAGCATAACTGAGGAAGTACATGAGGAAGATAAAGAGCCCCCATAGTAAAGGTGCAGAGTGGTTTCGGTTACCGTTGAAGAGTAATTGACAAAACTTTTTGATAATTGGAGGGAATCACTATGCAAAACACCATCAACAAGAAGTTCAATACAGCTACTTAGAGTTTTGTCAAAAATCCTAATTGAAACAGTTCTGCATCTACTATGTATGTTCTTTATTTTCTATCAATTTTCTTTATTTTCTATGGATTACCTTATATGCTTATACATTCTGTCAAGAAAGTACCGGGAATTATCGATTTAAATCTGGCGGGGCAATGAGGCAGGTAAAATTTTTTTTTCCTAGGTTGGTACCACTGTCCTTAATTACTATGCCAAGCTTGAGCGGGATCTGTCAACTAGTGTATTTGCAACAGCTGATTAAGTCAGTCGATGTCAAAGTGCGTGCCGATTTTTACTATGGGTGATTACGTTGAGCAAAGAATTTGTTTAAAGTTTTGTGTTGCAAATGATTTTTCGTGTGCCGATGCATTGAAAATGTTGCAAAAGGCCTTTGGTGATAATGCTCTATCGAAAACTCGTGCATATCAGTGGTACAGAGCCTTCAAGGACGGTCGTGAAGTGGTCGCCCATCGACGGCTTCGATCGAAGATAACGTCGATAAAATTAAGGAAAGGGTGCTGGAAAACCGTCGTACCAGCTTGAGAGAGATAGCACATGATCTTAAGATATCCCACGAGTCCGCACGTACGATTTTGATTGATATTTTGGGCATGAGAAAGGTGGCCGCACGACTCGTACCGAAAGACCTGAATTTTCTTCAAAAACCTCATCGCGAACAGGTTGCTTCAGACATGCTGGATCGCTGTAATTCCGATTCTACATTCATGGAACGCATTATAACTGGTAATGAGACCTGGGTCTACGAGTACGATATGCAAACAAGCCAGCAATCATCGGAATGGTTGGCAAAAAATGAGCCGAAACCGAAAAAACCACGCCAAAGCCGCTCCAAAATGAAGGTGATGCTCATTGTTTTCTTCGATATCCATAGCGTGGTGCACTACGAATTCGTTCCAGAGGGTCAGACGGTAAACAAGGAGTATTACCTAGGCGTTATTAAACGTTTGCGTGAGTGTATCCGTAAGAAGCGGGCAAATTTGTGGGCGAACAACTCATGGATTTTGCATGACGATAACGCGCCTTCTCACCGAGCTACGATTGTGACTGACTTTCTCGCCAAAAACTCAACAAACGTGCTTCAGCAACCACCGTATTCGCCGGATTTGGCTCCCTGCGACTTTTTCCTCTTCCCAAAACTAAAATTGCCCCTTCGTGGCACCCGTTTTGAGTCGATTGAAGCCATAAAACAAAATTCGGCGCGAGAGCTAACGTGCATCCCGGAAAGCGCCTATAAAAAATATTTCGATAATTGGAAGTGCCGTTGGCATAGATGTATTGGAGCAAATGGAGCCTATTTTGAAGGCGACCCAATAAATTTTGACGATTGAATGTAAAAATGTTGTTTTAAATGAAAATTCCCGGTACTTTCTTGACAGAGTAGTATATTAATGCCTCGTATGGCATGTTGAAAGAATGTTTTATTTTCTATAGATTCCCTTAAAATTTGGGATGTTGTACAAAAGTTGATAATTCCATATGTCTTTTGAATTAGTATTTTAATTTTTAAGCCATGTTGATTTTATTTATTTGAATAAATAAATTATGTAGGGGCTTCACTGTATTATTTGGTTTTTATATTCAAAAATAAAATATTAAACTTTTTATAGGGATCAATTCATGATTTTTTTTAGTTATTCTGTGGAACCGCATATTTTGGACGATGAAAGCATGGTGTATCTTCTGTCTTCATTCGACCATATTCAAATTCAGCAAACTTGTCAATAATGGTCGTATTTCCTGGTGCAAAATCAGATAAATTATTAAGCCCAGCTTTCGTTTCAACCGTGTTTTTTCCCACCAACGCACAAAAATTTTTCATCCATTGTTTAAAAAGTCACGAAAGTTGTATCACTGAAAGCATCGGTTAGTATTTTCTCACAAAAAAATTAATTATGTAGATATTTGTGGCGTCATTTGTAAGTCATTCCGGAAACTTATCAGCCGAAATAGTATTCGGATTACATTTTAATTCGGTTCGTTTTCAAAAGATGGCTGTAAAAACATTGAATTCCAGTAACTTCTGATTGCCGCGGTTTTAGACAGATTGGACATCTGCCAGTAACATCCAGTTTGAATTGTATTGAGTTTCATACAAAACGTTTTTCGTTTTGTTTTTGACCGCTCTAAACAGCTAAACAGCAAATTTTTGACCGCTGAACAGCATTTGCGTGAAATTTGAATTTTTTGTTTGAATTGGAGCAAAAGTGTAGTCGAAGATTATCATATGGAATTTTACGGTTACAATGCTCCAACTAACAAGTTATGTAGGTTTCAGTACTTCAAAAGTGGTGATTTTCACGTTGAAGATAGACCTCGCTCGAGACAGCCACAAAAATTTTAAGACGACGAATTACAAAATTACTCGATGAAGATCCGAGTCTAACGCAAGACGAGTTTATCTTTACGTTGGGGGATCCAACAAGCAGTGTATGTGCGTATGAAATCTATGGGCCTGTTTCAAAAGCAAGCAATACATAGCAATTGGATTCCTTGTGAATTGAAACCAAAGATATAGAAAGGCGATTATTTTCTTGGGAGCAGCTGTTTCGAAAGCAAAAAGGGTTTTCTACACCGGGTAGTGACTGGTGACGAACAGTAGATCTGCTGTGAGAACATCAACAAAAATACTACGCTCTGCGCGGCCAATCGTTGCCATCGACCTCAACATCAACATCAAAGCCGAACATTCGAAATTTATGCCGTGTATCTGAAGGGACCAAGGGGACATTGTACTACGAGCTGATAAAATCTGGTGATTCTAGTATCGGGCGTTTTTTTAGAGTGATAGAACTTTAAAGTGAAAAAAAAACACATTTCAATTAAGATTGAAGCCAAATTTTTTTTAATTTGAAACATAATTTTATAACATCTAAAAATAAATTCCGGCATATGTCCACCACGACTAGTTCTGAGGAACCCCATTCGACCAGACCAATTTTGAACCACTTTTTCGAGTAATTCAGGCCCTATTTCATCAATAACACGAGTTATGTTGGCTTACAAAGCGTCTTTTGTTTCTGGTTTATCAGCATAAACCAATGACTTGACATAACCCCAAACAAAATAATTCGATGGAGTTATGTCGCATGATCTTGTAGGCCAATTATTTGGACCATTTCTCGAAATAATGTTATCGCCAAATCTTTATTTAAATAAATCAGTTGTTACGGTAGCAGCATGAGATGTAGCACCATCCTGTTGTGACCAAAACTTCTGGATCGATATCGATCTTTAACGAGCACCAGTCACTGTAACATTAGCTTCAGCATCGTTTTTAAAGAAATAAGGACCGATAAAGCCTCCAGCGTGTAAAGCACACATACAGTGCATTTTTTAGGATGCAATGGAACCTGCAAAAATTCTTGAGGGTTATTTTCACTCCATATACGGCAATTTTGCTACTTTACATGGCCGTTCAACCAGAAATGAGCTTCATCACTAAACACATTTTTAGGATAAAAAAGTGGATCAACTTCAAGCTGTTCTAGGGCCCAATCAACAAACAAGGGACGCTCATTATGGTCAAGTGGCTTTAGTTCTTGAACCAGTTGGATCTTGTATGGGCGTAGACCAAGATCTTCATGCAAAATTTTCCATGCGGTGGATGCACAGAGTCCAACTTGTTGTGAACCTCGACGAATAGACAAATCTGGATCATCATTAACACTATAACTTACAGCAGCGATATTTTTTTCTATACGTACAGAAAATGTTGTCCGAAATCTATCGATAGTTCGACCAATGAGCTGCTCTGATGGACGATTATGTAAACCATAAATTTCACGAAGTGCTCTATAAGTTTGGCAAATAGAACACTGATTTTGAAAATAAATTTCAACAATTTGTCAACATTGTTACGACGTGAGTCTTTCCATGATAGTTTGTTTGTCAATGCTTATTGAACAGAAATATCAAAACAACATGGCTTCTTTTTACCTTCTGTCCTAGTTATCCCCATCGAAAGTTCTATCACTCTAAAAAAAAACACCCGATTCGATCAGTACAGACTGTAGTTCCTGCATTTGAACCGTAAGTTACGAAAAAACAGCCAGGTGAGAATGGTGGGGAGATATAGTAAGCAGTAATGAACAATATTTTAATGAATTTGTTACTTCATTATCTTTTGAAATGAATGTGTATTTTTGCGTTGAAAAAACGGACCGAATTAATTTGTTTTCTCAATACATAAGAAAGTACAGAAACAAATATCATGACGCAGTTGACGTTGAAGAACTTCGAGACATGAATTAGTTCGTAAGTCAAACTATCTGCAAGCAAATGAGTGATGTATGTTTTGTTCTATCAAATGAGGTCTTCGACTATTTTCTACGACGAAAAATACGCTCACAGACTTCCTGGTCTAAAGGGTCAATAGGAATTCTCATCATCTATCAGTGGCTCGCCATTTTGCCAAAAGATATTTGTCAGGCTAAAACTCGTCCAAGTTCAATCGACCATTTGAATGCTTGTTTACCAATCGAACGCATTGAGCCAAGCCATTCTAGATATTCGTATTGTTATTGGAAACCGACATTAATCATTGACAGATGAATATGATAATATTCCTAAATCAACTAACGTGTTAATTAAATATTACGTGGAAATGAAATTTCCATCCCACAGCAGGATTGTCCGAAATCTATTCACTGATGATATATTAGTTAAATGTAACAAGAATAAACCATTTTCATGCAAACAAATAACTGATCGACATAATCCACTCATATAGGAGTAAATCCGTGTCTGGACAAATACTAATATTCCGAATGAAATTTGGTATGTTTTTCAAAAACCGTTTGAAGTATTGGTTGATAATAACTCAAAATTACTGCTTATAGATGTGTAGAAAACATTTAATTATGGACAATCTATAGTTCAATTAGAATAACCAGTTCGACCTCTTCATTGAAAGATAATGTTTCTGTAAATATAATGAATTAAAAAAATTAAAGGAAAATTACATGGGCTCTTATGAATCATATTTCTGAGTTTATCAAGTAAATAACATTCCCAAATCAACAAAAACTGCTAGTACTTTTGAAGAGCATTTTTTCACGAAATTTAAACTGCAAGATTTCTTATTATTAAGTGTCGTCAGACAATTCAAAATGAAGTGAAAAAAATCATATATATACAAAAAACTCTAATAACAAGAACAATGCCACTTGGATATTAACCAATCCATAATATTACAGGGAAAGATTATGCCACAGATGATACATTGTTGAAGTCATTTCGCGACAAAAATGGAAAGGATTTGCTGAATGAAACAAAACCTTTTTTTCCGGAACATGTTGAAATTAAAAACAAAAATATCAGTGATGCTGCAGTAAACATAAAAATGCGTGATGAGAGCATATTTTTGAACCCAGTAATAGAGCAGGAAATTCAAATAAATTAATTCGGCTGATCTGTACCAAATATCATTGGTAAGGTGTGAGAGCTATGATAATAGTAAATTTTACAAATCGTAACAGTGTAACATACATCTGTATAACAATTCTAAACTCAAACAAATACGATTAGGTTTTGTTGATCGCTGGGACATAATTAAACTTGATTGTTTGGTTTAGAATTGTTATACAGATGTATCGGCTGTTTTTTTTTAGAGTGATAGAACTTTCGATGGGGATAAGTGTGATTTGACAGAAGGTAGAAGCCATGTTGTTTTGACATTTCTGTTCAGTAAGCATCGACAAATTATTATTATGGAAAGACTCACGCAACGTTTACAAATTGTTGAAATTTATTTTTAAAATCAGTATTCTATTAACCAAACTTATAGTGCACTTCGTGAAATTTATGGTTCACATAATCGTGCATCAGAGCAGCTTGTTCGTCGAACTATCGATAGATTTCGGACAACAATTTCTCACCTCGATGCAACGACAACAACAAGACAAAGAACTGTACGCACAGAAGAAAATATTGCTGCTGTAAGTCATAGTGTTAATGATAATCCAGATTTGTCTATTCGTCGACGTTCACAACAAGTTGGACTCTGTGCATCCACCACATAGAAAATTTTGCGTGAAGATCTTGGTCTGCACCCATACAAGATCCAACTGGTTCAAGAACTAAAGCCATTTGACCATAGAAAGCGTCGTTTGTTTGCTGATTGGGCCCTAGAACAGCTTGAAGTTGATCCACTTTTTTATCGTAAAATTGTGTTTAGTGATGAAGCTCAGTTCTGCTTGAACGGCCAATGTTCCATTGCATCCTGAAAAATGCACTGTATAGTGTGCTTTAAAATTGCTGGAGCTAATGTTACAGTGAAGGGTGCTCCTTACAGATTGATGATCAATGATTATTTGTTTCAAAATTTGAATGGTATCGACCCAGAAGTATTTTGGTTCCAACAAGATGGTGCTACACCTCATACTGTTACCGTAACAATTGATTTATTGAAAGAAAGATTTGGCGATAACATTATTTCGAGAAATGGTCCAATTAATTGGCCACCACGATCATGCGACATAACTCTACTGAATTGTTTTCTTTGGAGTTATGTCAAGTCATTGGTATATACTGATAAACCAGAAACAATAGACGCTTTGAAAGCCAACATAACTCGTGTTATTAATGAAATCAGGCCTGAATTACTCGAAAAAGTGGTCCAAAATTGGCCTGCTCGAATGCGGTTCCTCAGAGCTAGTCGTGGTGGATAAATGCCGTAAATTATTTTTAAAACATAAATGTCATCAAATTATCTTTCAAATAAGAAAAATGGCTTCGATCTCAATTCAAATATGTTTTATTTCAATTTAAAGTTCTATCACTCTAAAAAAAACACCCGATACGTTTCAACCCTTTCCAATCAAACGACATTGGGACAAGGACTAATAAATTCGAATTTCTTAACCAGATGTCAATCGTCTACCCTATCGGTCAGCACCATTTGACAGGTAATATGATTTCCGAGAGAGTTGTTGATGAAAATCATAAAACCAATTGCTATTTTAAAACTCACTTCAATGCATAAGTAATCAAAATTATTATTTTTTAATAAAGCGAATGCATTTTCTATTTCAGACCAAACAACGTTCGATATAGAAGTTAATCATTGCACCCCAACCACATGAACGAAGTATATTTACATATATATAGTTTTCAGTAATAATTTCAATGTTATTATCGGTTTATATTGTTTCAGAGGCGAAAATTATGTGCAGAAAATCTTTGATTACTTCAATCGAAGACAAATATTTCGAGGTAGTGTTTCCGCGGCTTGTTCTATTATTTTGCGTGACTGTAATTTTCGCCTTTTTTTCGAAAGATTTGGCGACAACATTATTTCGAGAAATAGACCAATTAATTGGTCTCCAAGATCATGCGACATAACTCCACTGGATTATTTTCTTTGGGGTTATGTCAAGTCATTGGTTTATGCTGATAAACCAGAAACAATAGACGCTTTGGAAGGCCAACATAACTCGTGTTATTGATGAAATAAAGCCTGAATCACTTGAAAAAGTGGTCAAAAATTGGTCTGGTCGAATGCGATTCCTCAGAGCTAGTCGTGGTGGACATATGCCGGAAATTATTTTTAGAACATAAATGACATAAAATTATCTTTCAAATGAAAAAAATTGGCTTCAATCTTAATTTGAATGTGTTATCTTTCTATTTAAAGTTCTATCACCCTAAAAAAAACACCCATATGTTACATTGTCTGGTTAGGTGCATTCAAGACTCGGGCATGAGACTATTTGCTGGCCAAATTCAGTTAGGGCTGATAGAACAGAGCAGAAAAGATGCTTAATGATTCTCTTCAGAATGAAACAAACAAACCTGTAAAACTGTTTTATTTGAACACAACGATTTGATTTAACACTTTACAGGTTGTATTTATATGAGTGTAATGGTATCAATAATATCAATAATTTTAAAATCTTGTTCCTGTAGCATAAATATAACATTAGGGGTGAAACTCACCTGTGTGTAGAAAAAACAGAATATGCCTGCATATATACAGAAAATGCAAATTATTTTATCTTTAAAACTGAAATAATTTAACCCATAAGATCAACACATGCTGTATTATATCTGTCTATTTAAATCCAAATCGAACCAGTGTAAATACTCTGTATCTTTTCTTTAGTTTGGAGTTGTCTGAAGATGAAGTAATTTGTTAGGAATTCATTGTTTTGTGTATGTCCTTATTAATGATATTTGGTAGAGATCATCCGAATTAATTTATTTGAATATGAATATGTTCATTGTGAGCATTATGTCATATTATGGTCTGACCTGAGCATGAGGAAAGTTTTTTCTGCGTTTTTATGTATGTTTGCATACTCTAGGTGGCGCTAGTGTATGATAAATATCTCAGTGTCTCTGTGTACAGCGAATATACATACTTGACAGATTTGTAGTCACTATTGTACTGTGATCAACAAACACTTATCGAGATTGTTGGAGTATAGAACTGTTATACAGATGTATGTTACACTGTCTCCATTTGTAGAAATTTCTTTTACCATAGCTCACACTCTTTATTAATGAGATATGCTACAGATCAGCCAAATTAATTTATTGGAACTTAATGCTTAGCGATGAGATCCCTGACGCCAGGAAGCTGATCCCAATATACTTTGTTCCCAAATAAAGATATTCGATTAGTTGTGAATATTCTGGAGAAAACTTCTTTTCCGAGAATTCAACATTTGCAACATAAACCTGAATCGAATAATCTAGAAACTAGAACCTAATTAGGAAAAAAAGCGCGAATATTTCACGCAACATAATTCTTTGGAACTGCCGTCACCTTAATATGTGAAAATCTCATTTTTTTTGTGAAAATTTCTAAAAACTTGCTTTAATAAAGTTTTTTTTTTCTAATTCTTGGGCGTGTGATATATCGAATATTAAAATTTTGATTGTATCATTATTGATCCTATTATAAAATAAATACCTTCTTAGGCTTTCCAAGAAAATATTTATCCTCTGCAAACTAAATTAAAATGCTACTGCAGAGCTCTAAATTCCAGACCAGCATTTCAACCAGAATAATTGGGGATGTCAAAATTTCCTTCCAGATGAAGGAAGTAATAAATAGATCGGGAAGCTTTATTGAAAATCTCGAAGAGAAATCACAGGCAATTGCACTCGGAAAATCAGTTATTGTGTTGTTTCTTGGAACGGTCAATCGGTTCTCCCTTAAATCTTGAACGGACAAAAGCCCGAGCGAGCCATTTTGGTCCGCATTGGTAGTTACTGAAAAATGAAAGATAATGGAACGCCGACTTGTCACACGAAAAGAGAAATGATCAACTCGGAAATGTTCCACTGTTAGAGAAGGTAGAGGAATTCACAGACTTCCGCAGAATACCTGAATAAGTGCCGTTTCTCAGGAGAAAAAACTAGGTTCTAATCACCTACAATAACGAATATTGGAGCTCATTTTCAAAATGAAAGTATTAAGGTAGACTGGCATGATTTAGACATTCCACTGATATTGATCAAAAAAATGTGGTGTCAAAAATATAGAGAGAAGAAGTTATTCACTAAAATAATTTACAATAACCACGAATTTTGTAACAGCCTTTATTACAAGGCTTTTCGACCGTTTGCATTTATAAATATATTGTATTTCGAAAAATTCATGACCATTCCTGGATTATTCCCCACAAGTTGGAAATTTTTTCTGGCTTTATTAGCTGATCTCTTAATATATATGCTTCTTTCAGATTAATCTTATCAACTTCAGATTGGAACTTCTTCAATAGGGTTTATTTTAACAAAATTTGAATATCAAAACAAATTAAAATATGTTTATCTTCCACAATTTTAATTTCAAAAAATTTTTATTCAAAAAACTTTTAGAATTAAATTAATGTCTAAAACAAGCACCGCTTACATTTAATAGACGTATATAAGGGTTTATTTTGTTGTGAAATAGTTATACGTTTGTGGAAGCATAAAAAATTTGTCAAGAGCTGGCGATCTGCTTGGTAAGAATGATATTGCTATATTCAATTAAAGGTCAGCATAACATCTTGAAGCTTGCGGTGTTTAATGGAATGCTTGTAAGTAAGGAATCGAAAGTAACTAGTAGTTTTACTGATGAGCGTGTAAATTGATTATACATCCAGCTAACAAATTTTTCTGGCACTGCTTAGTCACGGAGGAATACCTCTTGTGTCCAGAAGAATACATGTTTGGTTATTATGACCTTGACATAATTTCTTAAGGTTTATTAATGACTGCTATGAAAGCTTGAAGACGCTGGTTTATATTCGGAAAAACAATCCGAACAAGTTAATTGGAGTTAACACGAGTAGGAAAGAAAGAGCAAATAATGCCATATAAAGGACCCTTAATAAAGGAAGTCGAATTCTTTAGAGGGATTAATCAAAATGATACAAAGTGAAATTCTGGCGGTGAAAAACTCTGCTAGTTAAGTAGTACAGAGAAGCAAGATTTACTCCATTCAAGATAATAAAATGTCATTGAGACATCCGAAAACCATTACTTTTCCTCAAAGAACGTCGAGGACTACAAAAAAATGGTATGTATGAATGACAAAGAACAACATTTTAATTTTAGATTGAGTAGGGAAACTACAAGGTTGATGGCCTTGCAAACAGGCACTACTACTCAATTGGACTAGGGCTCTGGTGTTGAAAGTCACCTTCACCGCTTGTGAAAGAGATTCACAAATAGGACCTTCCATAAGTTGTTCAGGGAGAATCCAAAAAACTAAGATACGGAAGATTCTGAGTGAACCTGAATTGGTACAGTGTGGTGTCCCCCAGGGAACAGTCCTTGATCCTCTTCTGTTCCATCTTTATGTTAATGACTTCCTCTAAGTATAGAAGGCAAAGTAATATTTTATGCAGATGATGCTTGATATACTTTTGTACATGCCTCTTTATGGGAGCTCGAGAGAATTGCTTAACCGAGCTGAAGATGGTGTAGGAGTGGTTCATTTTAAACCTGCTCTAAATGAATGTACCGAAAATGACTTTTCTGCTAGTTTCGCTTGATGTTCTTCAGCAACGCGATTCTGAACACGCAGAAATAAGTACTTAAAGTACTAGGGAGAAGATCAAATGATATTGCCAGGTGTTTTAAAATAAAATTTGAATCGAATATAGCATTTAGAGCGGTCAAAAATTTCGTAATTCATATATAAATTAACAAATATCAAATAAATAAAGACACTATAACTGGAGTCTATGAGCTAACTTGCAATTATTGCCCTATGGTGTATATTGATCAAACAGGAAGATAAAAATTCACGAACACCAGCGGAGTTATACGTCAGACATCTCGTATTCAACATATGTCAGTCATTTGAAAGAATTTGGGCATAATTTCAACAATAACTATGAAATTGTCGATAGTGACGTATGGACCTCTGTCCATACGTCATTATTATTATTATTATCATTATTATCCTGCAATCGGGTAGAATCACGCCACACATAAAACTGGCGTTGTTCTACCCAGCTTTAAGAGGAAGGATATAATGACGTGTTAGTTTCCTCGAGTTTGTGGATTCTGGCATCGAGTTAAATTCCTCTTGGCGACCAATAGCCTTCTAGGCTCCTATTATAATAGAAACAAGGCTACCACGGACTTGGTGGATGCCCACAGGATTATTTGAACTCCTGGCCACCCAAATTGGTGTTAGACTCGTGAGAGCAAAGGTTGAAAGCCTGCTCACTAGGCTAGAAGGATATTCTTCTGTTCGTAGTTCTTGAGCCTGCACTTGATCTGGAATCGACTGTTCACGGCGAGTCCAGACCGGGAATGGACGAGAAGACGGTGGAAGTAAGAAGCCCCTTCGACGTGTGAGTTGCGTCCCAAATTGGGCAGTGACAGTGTATAGCCGCCTCCCAACTGTCTTTGTACCTTGACGTGGTGGGGGTGCTTGTCATGACTGAGATCCTAGTTTCATCCCGGTGAAATGGAAGATAAAGTCATGACGCCTAAAGCAGAAACTTCCTATTCCTATTTTCCCTTCTTTCTATTTCTTTATTGCATACCATTCCATCTTGTTGTCCCATTATCTATGTTTAAACAAAGCTTGGAATCGTACGGGGTAGTTGTGGCTTTTTGAAGAGCAAAGTCATGCTATCCTGCGAGTTTTGTCTCGCCTGGAACGTACATGTGGGCAGAGAATCGCGGTTGAGACCTGTGGCTTTCTCCTGTCTCTTTGTGCGAACTAGGAGCAAACCTCTCACATCAGGGGCGAAGACGAAACCATGCTGAATCTCGGCACGGGCCTTCCAACCTTCGTCACTTATCCACAGCGGGGTCTAAAATGGTCAGCTGGAGGAAAAAGGGAGACTTACGACGTTTCGACCCGGGTGGATTCGCACTTTGCTCGCCTCCAACTCTGTACCATCCTCATTTCAGCCTTTGAATGGTCTTCAGAAGGAACAAAGGGATTTTCGACTCTTTGTAGTAGCGGACTATCTCTTGCTCTACCATTCTTGGCCTAGAAACGGCGCACGCTGGCTAAAGTACAAGTGGAGACTAAGGACACTATCTGGGAAGACTTGCCCTCTGTTCGCTTTCAACTTCGGCCTCATTTTTGGATCCTTAAGCCACTCTTCTATGATGATTCGAGGTCTCGCTTGCAACAGTCGAAGAGCAACTGTTCTTTTTGGGGTATCCCGGCTGGAAAGCTGTTATTTGTGTTGTTTCTGTGCTTTGATCTTTCATAACCATCAAGTAGAGACACTCTGCTCATGCAAGTAAGTGGTGGGATCGACACGGCGATCCTTTTTGGAAGGGGAGATCCCTGCTGGTTCCTTCTGGGTTGTACTGAAGCAAGTTCTCTATTATCCCTTTCCAGATATCCTTTGCCACTTTTTCAGCTTCGGGGGTCTACTGGAGTGTCAAAACTAGAGCAGAAACCCGGGACAGCAATGATGACAATAGTATATCAACGTCGGATAAGAGCTATGCTCACATGCCGACAGGTACAATTCGAAATATGACAGTGCATAGCCAGTAGGAAGTAGGATAGTGCTGCTTCGAAGCCAGTCTATACTGGAAGCAAAAGGGGAATTACTTAATTTTGTGTGTTGAATGGGCGTATCCCAATCTCGCCCCATGGAAGCAGTGATCATAGACCTAGCGGGTAGGTACATCACTTTAATTTCAATTGCGGAACTGTCATAATGAAATTAAAAGTATGTGACTCACACTTTTGGAACCAGTAGAAATTAGTAGTTACAAGAAACTTGAAATTGCTCTCAACGACCAAACAGATGAAGTCAGACATCCTTTGCTGTATATTTTTTCTTAGTGAGGTATTTCCGATAATTGGCCTGAATATATTTTATAGTTATTTGTATCCCTTTTTCGAATATTTTTCCCTTATCGGTATTTCTGTGAATTGATGGCTATTTTTATGCCTTTTTTGCATATTTTTTCTCATCCTTTCTTCCGAAAATTGTTAGTTATTTTTATTATCACCTCATTTCGAGTTTCAGTAGATATATCTGAAGTTAAGATGTATCTTTTAGAGTCAATTCAAAGTGTAAACCTGAAGAAACCACAGTCTAGGCGAGACAACTGTTGTTGTCAATAATAAATCGTGGAAATATTCTTTATTTTTATTATTTATTTATTTAATTCAATATCATTGTAATTTCAGGACAACTAATGAAGGAAAATTTTCAATTGAAGTAACGAAATATCAACGAATTCATGTCGGAGAATCCTGGTGCTTTAGGTGAGTAATCAATGCTCTAGAATAGCTGGATCACAATAAAGTTGAGTTTCATCACTAAATTAGCCTGCGATAACTATACATCTATCATCCTGAATGTGAAACTGATACACAAGACAGTTTACTTTGCCAATAGCTGAAATCGGATAGTAACTATATAATTTATTCCGTCGTTCGAGCCATTAGATAATGATCAATTCCGTCTAATTACTAAACTTCGTACGAGTATCGAGATAGTTTTTTGTTTTCCGATGGGTTATTCCGTGAATTTCCATGGAAATTTCTGATAAACAGCAGTTGTTCTCAAAGTTCTGAGCTGACTGAAATACTCGTCTTCGCAAAATCTGCCATTTAGTGTCTATCACCTCTATAGATGCCAATGAAGTTGTGATTAGACTTTGTACTGTGGATTTCCTCTGAAAATTCCACCTCTGAACAGATTTTCACTCAGCTGCAAATTTTGTGAAGGATTTTCTTCTGATGATCTAATTACATCGTGAATAATATGAATTTCTTCAGCTTTCCTACAGACATATATTACAGAGAAGGGTCCACATAAAACTGTACAGCCGAATATTTACGTAAGATGAGCTTCTCCGGAAAACGCCGAGGCAGGTCAATTTTTGTTTGGAGAGGGACATATTTTGATTGCAAATTCAAGAGTGTTCGATCATCCCCTCAAGAATGTTAAATGGCAATAAGGACCAAGTGACGCATTGTTCTGAAAGTTTTGCAATTCCATCATGAATATGCTAAAAACTGTGTTCGTTACAGTGTATGAAACTCGTTGAAAGTGATGGGTGAAATGCATTAAATGGTCGAATTTCTGAACGTATTTTCATTTATAAGGAAAGAAATAAGAAATAACTTAGTTTCCTATCACTTTTTATCAACTACATATACAGCGATTCGAGTTTCGTAGTGTTTACCACATCTTCAACCTGAATAAAACAAACTGAATCTCAAATTATGTACATATTCGTTGAAGGCTTGTATAAAACAAGAAGTGCGGTGTGCCAGAGGTCAAAAAGGTCAAATAACCATTTGATAGTTTTATCTCTTAAACGTGCTTGTGCTTTTCGCTTCCAGGTGTAATATTTCAAGATTGTCCAATTCTGAGAATATATGATTGGTGTCGGATAAATGTTTCGCAAAATTAAAGTTCTTTCCGGCCCCAAAATAAAAATTGACTTTCAGAAACGCTGTTTGAGATCGTCAATATCTCAGATCTCATTGGAGATTTATCCAGCTTAGCGTTTCCTCTTTCATATAATAGCCGTAATACAATTTGTTTTATTCAGTTGGAAAATGTAGATAACACTACGAAACTCGAGTTACTGTACATGCAGTTAAAAGAAAGTGATAGAAAACTAAGTCATTTCTTATTTAATTCCATTTAAAAATGAACTATCACAAAGTAACGGACTACTCCATCCAACATTTAATGATAAGATTTTAAAATTGTCTATTGTTCATTTCTGAACAGCGCTAGTGTTTTTGTTCGACATTTACAAAATATAAGAAAAAAGTCGAACAAAAACACTAAATTCTTCAATTGGCCCCACACAAAATGTCTAGATATGTCGAATCAGGAGATCTTGGAGGTCCTTTAATATGTCCTTTCCTTTTTATCGAATACTCGGGAAAATGAGTATTCAAAAAGTCATGTACCGGGACCGCATAGTGTAGCGGAGCACCATCTGGTTGGAAAAATACGTTTTCTGTCTGATCATTTTCCAGAATCTCCACAATGCGTCGATATCGATATTGAGATAAAATTCACCTGTCAAATTGTCAGGAAGTAAAACCCACGATGCTATTTATTGAAATTCCAGCCCAAATCATAAACTTTTCTGGATACTTTGTGTGCTATTCTCTCAGAAATCTAGGATTTGATTCACTTCCAGTATCAGCAGTTAGGTTTATTGATATTACCGTCCAGAAAATAGCAACTTTAATAAGAGAAGCAAAATAAATGTGACAAATTAGGGTTATTCAAAATATTTCAACTTGTCTGTTCACAATATTGTAGTTCTTAGTGAAAGTGAATCTTATAGAGATGTACATGATGTTTCTTCAAGATCCTCTGAATACTTTCTGGTAGAAGGATACAATTCTACATTTCAAGATTTGCTTCGTCAGTAATTCTTTCCGCGTTTTTTGTTGGCAACGGATAAAGTGAGCCGATACAGCTGTTTCATAGCGACGTAATGAAAAAAAATTCTATTCCAAAAACTGTCAAACATAAACTCAAAAAATTCCTAAAAAAAACTGGTCTTTTAAAAAGCTCTTTCAAAAAACTTCGATATTGTTTAGTGGACATTCTGAAAGTTAAATAAAACTATATCAAATACTTTACAATTCATATATACTCGGACGATGCTAGAACACAGCTGACTGTTCAAAGGTTCAAGCTGAAACAATTCTTCACATTCTATTTTCGTCTATAGAATATACAGAGAGGTTGAAAAAGGAATATTCAAGATTCAGTTATATCAAAGAGATACTTTTCTTATGTGTGAGGAAACAAATTTTAATTATTATATACAGGTAATTGATTTCCTTTACAAGAAGTCAATAACAATTTTTTTTATGAGGATGCACCTGGAAAATGACCTTTCAGAAAGAAATTTTCTAAAATTTATCGCTGAGCAGAGTGTTCCTCTTCCAGAGGGAATTAAAATTAATATCAGAAATCGGAAAAACATTATATATTGAAAATATATATTATATTAGGATCCAAGGTCGATGGCCGTTTGCTTGGCAATAAATTACTCTTATTATTATTATTATTTATATTATATTAATATGTATAAAATCAACTTTTGTCTAGAAGAACATTTATTCTTATTTTTATGACATCCTACTGAACATCTATACGTGAATTTATCCATCGATGTAAAAACCCAAAATAGGCTATCGAAATATTACAGCTTTCACGTTCAACTTCACTCAAATTCGTAATACATATAATTATTTAAATGACAGCTGTAAGAGTCAACTGAACCATTGAAACCTTTTAACGATTAAGGAAAATATTTAAGTTAAAATGAATTAATTCGGCTGATATGTACCAAATATCATTAATAAGGAGTATGAGTCTAAATTCTTATTCTCAACGATTTCTACGTATACCTTTAATATTTTAAGGAGTATGAGCTATGGTAATAGAAAATTCTAGAAATCAAGACAGTGTAACATACATCTGTATAACAATTCTATGCTCAAAAAACACTGGACAAGGTTTTGTAGATCACAGAGGCAAATTGCAGACATGCGCACGTTTCAAAATGATTGGCTTTCGTTAGTATGTATATATGCAGTGACTCCAAATCTTTCAAGTATCTATATTCGCTATACACAGAGACTCCAAGATATTAATAATACACTAGCGCCATCTAGAGTATGCAAAATACATACACAGAGACTCTAAGATATTACTAATACACTATCACCATCTAGAGTATGCAAAATACATACAAGACATACTCCAGATGGCGATAGTGTATTATTAATATTTTAGAGTCTCTGTGTATAGCGAATATAGATAATTTACAGATTTGGAGACACTAGGATATATTGCACTAACGAAAACCAATCAGTTTGAAACATGCGCATGTCTGCAATTTTCTCGATCTCTAGAAATTTCTATTACCATAGCTCATATTCCTTAAAATATTTAAGGTTTATGTAGATTTTGTTGAAAATAAGAATTAAGGCGCTTCTGTGATTTGCGAAAAAGCTGTTTATAAACTTAAAATAAAATTCAGTGTTTCAATCTTAAAATTATTATCAGGCAGAGACATGCGCATATATGACAGTATGTGAGTTTTTGTTCATAATTTCTCTTGAACGATGTTATTGCGTTTAATTATACGACTATCTGAAGCTTGGTAACGACCCTGAAATGCGTATAATACCTCATATTTTGGATAAAGTATGTTTTCATTTCTATAATCTATTTAAGGGTTTTACATCAAAGGATAAACTTTCATAAACATGTTTTATACAATTTCATTCAGAGGAAAGTAAATGTTTTTCTGAACCAAAATTTATTCTATATGAATCCGATACACATTTTACAAATATAGAATAAAAGTTTTTCAGATGTCTGTGATTGATTCAATACGTTATAAGAGCTTTCATCAAATAAACTCGAATTACCAATTCATAAAATTATTAGAAACAAGATAGCTCAAAACAATACAAAATCTACTCACTAAGTCAAAACAACACAATATCGCCATACAATATTGGCAGATTGATTATGAAGAATTATTTCAAGAGGAATATATAAAAACCAGGAGATCTATCCCAGTTCAATATCTGATTGAATTTTATTGAAAATCCACAATTTCTATGAAAAAAACTTTGCGACATAGGCAATATACATAATATTTATTGAATTTTTAATTCTAATTTTCGAGAAATGAACAGTGCACTCTAGGTTAATATTGATCCCTAGGTTTGTAGGTTAATTTGGATCATAGATTGCTATTGTTTGCTATATATCGGGTGTTTTTTTTAGAGTTATAGAACTTTCGATAGAGATAACTGAGATTTGACAGAAGGTAGAAGCCGTGTTGTTTTGTCATTTCTGTTCAGTAAGCATTGACAAATTATCATGGAAAGGCTCACGCCGCAACAACGTTTACAAATTGTTGAAATTTATTTTCAATATCAGTAAGTCATAGTGTTAAAGATGATCCAGATTTGTCTTTTCGTCGACGTTCACAACTAGTTGGACTTTGTGCATCCACCAAATGGAAAATTTTGCGTAAAGATCTTGCTCTACACCCATTCATGATCCATCTGGTTCAAGAACTAAAGCCACTTGACCATAATAAGTGTCGTTTGTTTGCTGATTGGGCACTAGAACAGCTTGAAGGTGATCCAATTTTTTATCGTAAAATTGTGTTCGGTGATGAAGCTCATTTCTGATTGAACGGCTATGTAAACGAGCAAAATTGTCGTATATGGAGTGAAAACAATCCTCAAGAAGTTCTGCAGGTTCCATTGCATCCTGAAAAATGCACCGTATTGTGTGCTTTACACGATGGAGGCATCATCGGTCCATATTTCTTTAAAAACGATGCTGGAGCTAATGTTACAGTGAATGGTGCTCGTTACAGATCGATGATCAATGATTATTTGTTTCAAAATTTGAATGGTATTGAGCCAGAAGTGTTTTGGTTCCAACAAGATGGTGTTACAACTCATGTTGCTACCGTAGCAACTGATTAATTGAAAGAAAAATTTGGCGATAACATTATTTCGAGAAGTGGTCCAATCAAGTGGCCTCCTAGATCATGCGACATAACCCCACAGGATTATTTTCTTTGGAGTTATGTCAAGTCATTGGTTTATGCTGATAAACCAGAAACAATAGACGCTTTGGAAGCCAACATAATTCGCTGTTATTGACGAAATAAGGCCTGAATTAGTGAGAAAGTGGTCCAAAATTGGTCTGGTCGAATACGGTTCCTTAGAGCTAGTCGTGGTGGACATATGCCGGAAATTATTTTTGAAACATAAATGTCATAAAATTATCTTTCAAAAAAAAAAATTGGCTTCAATCTCAATTTAAATGTGTTTTATTTCAGTTTAAAATTCTATCACCCTAAAAGAAACACCCAATATCAAATAAATACGATTTAATTTGTTATTCTTAGTCAATCTTTTCAATGAAACCAAAACTGAGAATTATAGAAACCAAATCAAAAGTTATTGAATTCAGAATTCTCTTTGAAAATTAAGAAAATACCATTATTAAATAATAACTGGGCATTTTTAAATTTCAAATAAATTCGAAAACATTCCCGTTTGCAAAATTATTATATATTGAAAAAATTTCACATCATTCATTCAAAATTTTCCATTTCAGAATGAAAATGCTCCGTATAAAATTTACAGCTTTTTTGGAGCCGATTGAAGTGGCTGGTTTTCTTAATTGGAAAATTAAAAACTTAACTTCTTTTTTTCAAATCGACATCTGAAACAAAATCTGCTGTAAAAAAGCGTAAATTGGAAAAGTATGATCACACTGATTTTCTGATCGATATCAATTAAATTCATTAGGAAGCTTATTCAATTTATTCTTGAAGAATCGATGCCAGATCGTAATGAAATATTCGTCTGAAACACATTGGAAACTTTTCGGAAGGGACACAAGTACAGGCGTCTCTCTCAATTCAGGAATTTATTGGGTGGCTCGTTCTCTACAACGAAACTGATTTTTAATTGAACGTGAAAAGTTCCTAGAGGTCGCACTATCTCTGATAGTGTCACTGCTTCGAAACTATAAATTCTCCCTAGACGGAGAAAGTTCCAATAGCCACTTTGGAAATATTACTTTAATAGCGACGGTTTTATGGATCTTTCGGCGATATTATTGTTTCGCTCGGAATCTTTTGTCCACCGACAAACATAATCAATCCTAAGGTCGGGGTAATGGGAAACCTCCAGCCCATAAAAGTTCCGGGAAATGGCACTCTATTAACAACTCTCAAAAACATGCGTAACGAAGATTTGTTGTTCTCAAATAGACATATTATTGGGGTCATTCTATATATAATAAGGTTTCGACGCAAAAAAGTCTCCAAAAACTCCTATTCCTCATTTATACATCGTAAACTCATGAGTTGATAAATCTATATTGAAAAGATTAATAAGAATATTTGTTTCTGAAAACTTCTGCAAATTTAATCTAAAAATTCTCTTAAAATTTTTTTAAAATTGAACTTGGTGTTTGAGAAACACGGTTCCATTTTTATACACATATAGAATTATCAACACATATGTGCGGCAGTCAACCGATACAGAAACAGAAGAAAATATAAAATATTGACCCACGATCAGCAAACATCGTTCAAGACAGCTGTTTCGATTGGATATTTGAATAAAAAATGCCTTTCCTAAAATAGGCCCCACATAGATTTGAAAAATTCTTTTTTTATTATTATAAGTAAACATTCTCCAGAAAAAACATTTGAAACTACTACCTATTTTCTCATCAGTCGGAAGTGATTTGTATGCTGAATAAAAAACAATCAATAAAGAATATTTGAATATCAAAACAGATTTAATCTGTTAGTCTTCTACAATTTTAATTTCAAAAAATTTATTCAAGAAACTATAAGAATTAAATTAATGTCTTTATAAGCACTGCTCATATTTAATAGACGTATAAAATCGAAATTCATTATACAATTCCAGGCTGGAACGAAACAAAAAATGTTTGTTTATTTATATTTTAATTTCAATTGACAATTTATATTCGTTAGTTTTTCTTAATTCCATTTGATATTGTATGATGAATTTCGATTTTATACGTCTATTAAATATGAGCAGTGCTTATAAAGACATTAATTTAATTCTTAAAGTTTCTTCAGTAAATTTTTCGAAATTAAAATTGTAGGAGACTAACAGATTAAATCTGTTCTGATATTCAAATTTTGTAATAATCCTTCTATCAAGTAAAAAACCGTTCATTATTATTTTAATAAAGAATATATCTACATATCTTTTATTTAACAGATCCGGCTTGAAGCAGACTAGAATGAACCTATACAACGAAATGTATAGCATGCATTGAAATAGGCTTCCACAGAAAAATCTTGAAAAGAAGACACGATCACAGATTCAATGTTTGAAAACTACCACGCACATTCGTGCAAAAGCCAAATTATAATTTTGAATTGAATATTACGTTGAAGGGTTTTTATAAAAATTGATTTCAACTATTAATTATATTTTTTTTCAAAACTCCCACAAACTTAACTTAAATAATATTTTAAAATCAAAATAAACTAATGAAAAGAGTTTTTTATTAAATAGAAGGGTTATTAATAAATTTAAATATCAAAACAGATTTATTCTGTTAGCCTCCTATAAATTTTAATTTCAAGAAATTTTGTTCAAAAACTTTTCGAATTAAATTAATGTTTTATGAGCACTGCTTGAATTCAGTGAACATATTTTATCAAAATTCATTACATAATATAAAATTGAATGAAAAAACCCAATGAAATATGAATTGTCAATAAAAATTACTAAATAAATATTTGAAGGAAACCAAATTTTGTTTCTAATCCTATATTTATGAAAACCAATTGTTTTTCAAAAATGCAGAAGATAATTTTAGGACCTTCTCCAAAACTAATTTATTTGAAATATTTAATAAATTTAAATATTTACATAAGTTACTTAAAAAATCTCTCAAAACATGTAGCACATCCTCAAAAACCAATTTGAAATTAAACAAGATTTTCTACACATTTAGAAAATAAAATCAATTAACAAAAAATAACTCACCAGAAAGACCTCGTTGTATATTATTTAATATATTTTATATATCATATAGACAATAAAAAAAAATAATAAGAAGAGGTTTTTCACTTGATAGAAGGATTATTACAAAATTTAAATGTCAAAACAGATTTATTCTGTAACCCTCCTATAAATTTTAATTCAAAAAAATTTTATTCAAAGATGTTCAGAATTAAATTAATGTCTTATAAGCACTGCTTAAATTTAGTAGAGATATAAAATCAAAACTCTTTATATGATATCATATGGAATAAAAAAAAACCCAACGAAATATGAATTCTCAATCAAAATTACTAAATAAATATTTGAAGGAAACGAAATTTTGTTTCTGATCTTATATAAATGAAAATCAAATCTTTTTCAATAATATAAAACTTAATTTTAAGAGCTTCTCCAAATTCTATTTATTAGAAATATTTAATATATTTAAATAAGTTACCTCACAAATCTCTCAAAACATGTAACACATCTTCTAAGAACAATTTGAAACTAAATAAGATCTTCGTCAGTCCAACTTCACATTTAAAAAATGAAATCAGTTAACAAAATATAACTCACGACAGACTTCGTGACTTGTTTTTTGAATTGAATTAAATGTCGAATGAATTCATTCGACTGATAATCTCTTTCAATTATGATTAATAAATATTATGAGCTAAGTTAACAGAAAGTTCTTCAAATCGGGACAGTACAACATACAGGTGTATAAAATTTCGAAAATCAAACAAGCCCGAATAGATGTTGTTGATCACTGGGACATAAGTAGCAGACATGCACATGTTTCGACTCTTATTGGCTTCAATAACCAGTGAGCTGTAATGTTCAACGAATACAGGTCAACCATACACGTATATTGGCTATACATAGGAACAGCAATGTATTCATCAAACACTAGTGCCACCTAGTGCACGCAAATAGACATACACGACATACCCCACCAAGCCAATTCAAGCAAAGAACTTTATTCCCGACTTTTGCTAACCTTACAAAACCAGAAAAATTTCCTCATGCTCAAGTCATATCCAATTACGCAGTGATGCTCATTATTAGCATTTTCGTTCAAATGAATTAATTCGGCTGATAATCCGTTTGGGATGTGATTTATAAGGGTTATGAGCTATGGTAGCAGAAAGTACTTTGGATCGAGACAGTGTAACATACTACTCTGTCAAGAAAGTACCGGGAATTTTCAATTAAACAACATTTTTACATTTAGTCGTCAAAATTTATTGGGTCGCCTTCAAAATAGGCTCCATTTGCTCCAATACATCTATGCCAACGGCACTTCCAATTATCGAAACATTTTTTATAGGCGCTTTCCGGGATGGACTTTAGCTCTCGCGCCGAATTTTGTTTTATGGCTTCAATCGACTCAAAACGGGTGCCACGAAGGGGCAGTTTTAGTTTTGGGAAGAGGAAAAAGTCGCAGGGAGCCAAATCCGGCGAATACGGTGGTTGCTGAAGCACGTTTGTTGAGTTTTTGGCGAGAAAGTCAGTTACAATCCTGGCTCGGTGAGAAGGCGCGTTATCGTCATGCAAAATCCATGAGTTGTTCGCCCACAGATTTGGCCGCTTCTTACGAATACGCTCACGCAAACGTTTCATAACGCCTAGGTAATACTACTTGTTTACCGTCTGACCTTCTGGAACGAATTCGTAGTGCACCACGCCACGGATATCGAAGAAAACAATGAGCATCACCTTCATTTTCGAGCGGCTTTGGCGTGGTTTTTTTCGGTTTCGGCTCATTTTTTGCCACCCATTCCGATGATTGCTGGCTTGTTTGCATATCGTACTCGTAGACCTAGGTCTCATCACCAGTTATAATGCGTTCCATGAATGTAGAATCGGAATTACAGCGATCCAGCATGTCTGAAGCAACCTGTTCGCGATGACGTTTTTGAAGAAAATTCAGGTCTTTCGGTACGAGTCGTGCGGCCACCTTTCTCATGCCCAAAATATCAATCAAAATCGTACGTGCGGACTCGTGGGATATCTTAAGATCATGTGCTATCTCTCTCAAGCTGGTACGACGGTTTTCCAGCACCCTTTCCTTAATTTTATCGACGTTATCTTCGATGGAAGCCGTCGATGGGCGACCACTTCACGACCGTCTTTGAAGGCTCTGTACCACTGATATGCACGAGTTTTCGATAGAGCATTATCACCAAAGGCCTTTTGCAACATTTTCAATGCATCGGCACACGAAAATTCATTTGCAACACAAAACTTTAAACAAATTCTTTGCTCAACGTAATCCCCCATTGTAAAAATCGGCACGCACTCTGACATCGACTGACTTAATCAGCTGTTGCAAACACACTAGTTGACAGATCCCGCTCAAGCTTGGCATAGTAATTAAGGACAGTGGTACCAACCTAGGAAAAAAAAAATTTACCTGCCTTATTGCCCCGCCAGATTTAAATCGATAATTCCCGGTACTTTCTTGACAGAATGTATATCTTTATAACAGTACAGAAATTAAACAAGCCTTAATACGTTTTTTTCATATGTGTAGTTGAATATACGTGTATGGCTGACTTGTATTCGTTGAACAGTAGAGCGTACTGATGATTGAAGCTTCTAAACATGTGCATATATACCGCTTATGTTCCAGCGACCAACAAATCCTATTCGGGCTTATTTGAGTTTTGAACTGTTATTCAGATGTATGTTACACTGTCCCTAGCCGAATTATTGTAGCGCATTATGAATCGACACTACTAGCCTCAGAGAGTGAGGTTTATTATGTATTTCATTCAGAATATATTCCGTGATGAAGACGAGATTAGATAAAACTGATTGAACAAAACTCATAAATGGAAAATTCAGGAATTTTACTGAATCTATTTAATTTACAAACTGGCCTATAATTCTCGATGTTATTCAAGTTGACATTTTCGGAATAGAAACTATAGCCTTTTATTTATTCGGGAATTCAAATGTCATGAATGAAAGGATGTAGAGAATGACGATTACATGGTATAGTTAGATATTCATAACAACGTAACACAACAACAATAAATCAACTGTTCGATTTTTCTTTCATGTGCTCTTTCAACTTGCTTTTTAGGGCGAACCATTCATAACGAAAGGATACAAAGAATTTAAACCATACAATTTCATCAAAGAGATATATATTTTTGTGAAAAAATGTTTCCAACAGCGTGTCTGAAACCCGAGTACATGATCGTAAAGCAAGTGAGTTTACTATTTTCGTGTTCGTACCTGAAAGTCATTGATTATTCGAAATTCATTATCGGCATCTTTGTGATATTCTATTTCAGACACAAACCGTTGAGGTAGATATCAAATTTCAAAGGCGATATCCCATTTAAATGGTATTTTTGCTCTGGAGCAAATTCACTGGATTGGAAATTTCGACATGTTTTCCATCGATTCTCTTTAAATGTTCATCGACAATTATAGGTTGTAGCTGGAAATTCATTCTGTTGCTTCTGGGAATAATATCATTTGCAAAATGACACATTTTAGTGAATGAAAAATGACTCTTCAAATTCAGAATAATATATTTAAAATTCTATAGTATATATTGGATATTATATGAAAATCTATCGAAATGATATTCCAATATGTAATCAATATAAAATATGTTCCAGTGTCTCGCAAAAAACTCATTTACTTCACGTCATGAAAGGGTATTGATAACAATGTATTACCAAAACTATCGGGTGTTCTTTTAGAGTGCTAGAACTTCAAATTGAAATAAAACACATTTAAATTAAGATTGCCAAATTTTTTTTATTTGAAAAATAATTTTATGGCATTTATGTTTTAAAAATAATTTCCGGCATATACTACTCTGTCAAGAAAGTACCGGGAATTTTCAATTAAAACAACATTTTTACATTTAATCGTCAAAATTTATTGGGTCGCCTTCAAAATAGGCTCCATTTGCTCCAATACATCTATGCCAACGGCACTTCCAATTATCGAAACATTTTTTATAGGCGCTTTCCGGGATGGACTTTAGCACTCGCGCCGAATTTTGTTTTATGGCTTCAATCGACTCAAAACGGGTGCCACGAAGGGGCAATTTTAGTTTTGGGAAGAGGAAAAAGTCGCAGGGAGCCAAATCCGGCGAATACGGTGGTTGCTGAAGCACGTTTGTTGAGTTTTTGGCTAGAAAGTCAGTCACAATCGTAGCTCGGTGAGAAGGCGCGTTATCGTCATGCAAAATCCATGAGTTGTTCGCCCACAAAGTGGCCGCTTCTTACGGATACGCTCACGCAAACGTTTCATAACGCCTAGGTAATACTCCTTGTTTACCGTCTGACCCTCTGGAACGAATTCGTAGTGCACCACGCCACGGATATCGACGAAAACAATGAGCATCACCTTCATTTTCGAGCGGCTTTGGCGTGGTTTTTTCGGTTTCGGCTCATTTTTTGCCACCCATTCCGATGATTGCTGGCTTGTTTGCATATCGTACTCGTAGACCCAGGTCTCATCACCAGTTATAATTCGTTCCATGAATGTAGAATCGGAATTACAGCGATCCAGCATGTCTAAAGCAACCTGTTCGCGATGACGTTTTTGAAGAAAATTCAGGTCTTTCGGTACGAGTCGTGCGGCCACCTTTCTCATGCCCAAAATATCAATCAAAATCGTACGTGCGGACTCGTGGGATATCTTAAGATCATGTGCTATCTCTCTCAAGCTGGTACGACGGTTTTCCAGCACCCTTTCCTTAATTTTATCGACGTTATCTTCGATCGAAGCCGTCGATGGGCGACCGTCCTTGAAGGCTCTATACCACTGATATGCACGAGTTTTCGATAGAGCATTATCACCAAAGGCCTTTTGCAACATTTTCAATGCATCGGCACACGAAAATTCATTTGCAACACAAAACTTTAAACAAATTCTTTGCTCAACGTAATCACCCATAGTAAAAATCGGCACGGACTCTGACATCGACTGACTTAATCAGCTGTTGCAAACACACTAGTTGACAGATCCCGCTCAAGCTTGGCATAGTAATTAAGGACAGTGGTACCAACCTAGGAAAAAAAAAATTTACCTGCCTCATTGCCCCGCCAGATTTAAATCGATAATTCCCGGTACTTTCTTGACAGAATACACAACGACTAGCTATGAGGAACCGCATTCGACCAGACCAATTTTGGACCACATTTTCGAGTAATTCACGAGTTATGTTGGCTTCCAAACCGTCTTTTGTTTCTGGTTTATTAGCATGAACCAATGACTTGACATAACCCCAAAGAGAATAATCCAGTGGAGTAATGTAGCATGATCTTGGAGGCCAATTAATTGGACCATTTCTCAAAATAATGTTATCGCCCAATCTTTCTTTTAATGAACCAATTGTTACGGTAGCAGCATGAGGTGTAGCATCATCTTGTTGGAACCAAAACAATTTTGAAACAAATAATCATTGATCATCGATCTGTAACGAGCAACTGTAACATTAGCTCCAGCATCGTTTTTCAAGAAATATGGACCGATGATGCCTCCGGCGTGTATAGCACACCATACAGTGTATTTTTCAGGATGCAATGGAACCCGCTGAGCTTCTTGAGGATTGTTTTCACTATTTATATATGGCAGTTTTGCTCGTTTACATAGCCGTTCAACCAGAAATGAGCTTCATCACTAAACACAATTTTACGATAAAAAAGCGGATCAACTTCAAGCTATTCTAGTGCCCATTCAGCAAACAAACGACGCTTATTATGGTCAAGTGGCTTTAACCAGTTGGATCTTGTATGTGTGTAGACCAAGATCTTTACGCAAAATTTTCCATGTGGTGGATGCACAAAGTCCAACTAGTTGTGAACGTCGACGAAAAGACAAATCTGGATCATCTTTAACACTATGACTTACAGCAGCGATATCTTCTTCTGTACGTACAGTTCTTTGTCATGTTGTTGTTGCATCGAGTAGAGAAAATTTTATCCGAAATCTATCGATAGTTCGACGAATAAGCTGCTCTGATGGACTATCGTGTATACCATAAATTTCACGAACTGCAATATAAGTTTGGCGAATAGAACACTGATTTTGAAAATAAATTTCAACAATTTGTAAACGTTGTTGCGGCGTGAGTCTTCCCATGACTATTTGTCAATGCTTACTGAACAGAAATGTCTGAAAAACATGGCTTCTACTTTCTGTCAAATCACAGTTCTTCCTATCGAAAGTTCTATCACTCTAAAATCCACCCGATGTATGAATTGTTGCGAAGAAATTTACGGGGTGATTCGTCGTCAAATATTAGATGGGTGTTTCAAATAAACTTTATTCCTTTGAGGCCGCCTCGCTTAGTTACAGCCCCCTAAAGATAGCGCCTGAAAAACAGTTTATCATTTTTTTATAAAAATCAAAACACTGACAAGAATGAAATTAACCAGATATTTTATGCGGGCGAGAAGGCACTCAAAAATTATTTTGGTGGTGTTTCTCTATGATTGCAAGATGTGGAAAAAGCCACTTAAACCTTCTCTTGCAAGAAACTGTTTTAATTGAAATGTTAAATAAGTCTGTCAATTTCTCCTGATCGTTTTCCATATTATATTGTTTGAGATTTTACGTGTTCTGACTTCAAAACCACAAAAAAACTGTAAGTAATTACCCTAATAATACATTTAGTAAATCGGTTGATTCCACTCCTGAACACCGTGATAGATCGTGTCCTTTGTTTTTTTTTTTCTCATAATTTCAGCCTTTTATTGTTAGCTGTAATTTCTCTTTCAATTTTATTGTTGTAATCGAAACATGTCGGCGGTTTTTCATTTCCATAAACTGGCCTTCAACCTGTCAACAAAATTATTTGTTCAAGAAAAAAAGATGTCTTGTCTACAACTGTAACAAAAAACGTTTTGTAGGCATAATAATTCAAACTGGATGTTATCGGCAGATATCCAATCTGTCTAAGAACGCGGTAGTCAGCTGTTATCATTTGAAAATTCAATGTTATCAGAGCCATCTTTTGGAACCGGACTGAATTAATTTGTTATTTAAATATTTTAATATTAGCCTTCTACATATTTAATTTCAAAAAATTATATTTAATGATTATAACTCCTGAAAATAACTTAAAATAATGTCATATAAGTACCACTTATATCAATTGACATATGAAATAAACATTCATTATAAGACATCCGAATGGTATGACAAAATTTTGTTTCTGCTGATCAATCTTATGAAAACAAATATCTTTCAAAAATGTCTAACATAATTTTAAGAATTTCATCATAAGACTATCTTACTTAGAATATTCAATATTATCGGATATCTAACTAAGTTATTTTATATAAAAACTCAAGATATGTAAGCCATTACTAAAAAACAAGTTTTAAGAGAGACTTTGCTTCGTCAGTATTCAAATAATTCATATTCAATAAATATAACATCAATCAACAACAAATATTTACTCACCCTTCAACCGTTTAGAAAAACTTCTGGCGAACTGAAAAATCTTTAAATGTAGTGTGACGGTTAACTATATATAAATATTTCTGTGGTTTACCCTTGATCTAAAAGATTGAAAGACAATTTAACGGCCTCTGTTATAGCACAAGGACTATCTGTATAAAGAATGTTATAATGAATGTTTATTTCATATGTCAATTGATATAAGTGATACTTATATGACATTATATATATACATATATATATATATATATATATATATATATATATTATTTTAATTTATTTTCAGAATTTATAATCATTAAATATAATATTTTGAAATTAAATATGTAGAAGGCTAATATTTAAATATTTAAATAATTTTATATACTTTCAATCAAGAATTAACCTCTATTTATGTTATTCTATTCATAATATACAATTATTTGGTTTCCTTAACATTCTTTATACAGATAGTCCTTGTGCTATAACAGAGGCCGTTAAATTGTCTTTCAATCTTTTAGATCAAGGGTAAACCACAGAAATATTAATATTATTATTATTATTATTAATACACAAACAAAGGGAGGGGCGAACCCATAAACCCTCAAATTAACAAAATTTGTTGCCTCAGTAGTAAACATACCTATATACATATATAGTTAACCGTCACACTACATTTAAAGATTTTTCAGTTTGCCAGAAGATTTCCTAAGCGGTTTAAGGGTGAGTAAATATTTGTTGTTGATTGATGTTATATTTATTGAATATGAATTATTTGAATACTGACGAAGCAAAGTCTTAAAACTTGTTTTTCAGTAATGTTTTACATATCTTGAGTTTTTATATAAAGTAACTTAGTTAGATATCCAGTAATATTGAATATTCTAAGTAAAATCGTTTTATGATGAAATTCTTAAGATTATGTTAGACATTTTTGAAAGATATTTGTTTTCATAAGATTGATCAGCAGAAACGAAATTTTGTCTATTCAAAATATTTCATTTATAGGATTTTGGTTAATAATTTTTATTTATTGGATTTTGTTATACCATTCGGAGGTCTTATAATGAATGTTTATTTCATATGTCAATTGATATAAGTGGTACTTATATGACATTATTTCAATTTATTTTCAGAAGTTATAATCATTAAATATAAATTCTTCGAAATTAAATATGTAGAAGGCTAATATTAAAATATTTAAATAATTTTATATACCTTCTATCAAGAATTAACCTCTATTTATGTTATTGAATTAATTTGTACTCCAAATATTATCCATTCCACGCTTCAGCTCTTTTCCAAATAAATAATTGAATTCGATTAAAAGAATATCCAAGAGTATTCATGGATAATCCATTATTTTCAGATTAAAAGACTTTGAATCGAGTGGGTTGCTCGTTGCTTTACGCTTCCTGTATAAAAGTTTGTCCACCACTGAAAGGGTAAAACGTTCATCTTCGAAACTTGACAGTAACATAATATTTGTCATTGAGTCTCATGTAACAGATCCGAATATCGTTTGCAACGGATGCCACTTGACACAACATGGAAGCCATCTACCATTTCGGCGCTAGAATCAAAAAGAACAAGGTATATAAAAAACAGACATAAATATATACACGTATGTCTGTCAACTGAACGAGCCACTTCAATGTTGATATTTTTTGTCGAAAAAAACTGGGGTCGAGACGGCCAATCTAAGTTTGTCCACGGTATAATTAGACAGATGCTCCTGCTCATTCTGAAAAAGATTTTGTTCGAAAGGTGTAGGTAGCTACCGTGCAGTCTTCTTTTTTCCTCGGGTTCACCTAGTTCCCTCTCACATACCGCCTGTTTAATGATTACGAGTTTATATCTCTAAGTACGAAATAATATCCACTTCTTCAGCAATTTGGTTACTAGGGAAGCCACACACAAAATTCCATATCAAGTCGCCGGCTAGTGCGGCGAAATTTAATGAAAGACCGCCTTAATGCGATAAATTCGTTTTTTTTTCTTCGTCTCAGTGCCGAACTTCCATTGATTGCTACGGTTCTCTTTGACATTCATCGAACTGGGTGTCCCAGATCTTTTGCATCGTTGATTTACTGAAGGAATCTGAATATTTATGAGTCAGACGCTGGATGTATGTACTTTCGTAGTCCCTGTGACTTCGTTTTAGCAAATCGTTCACTTCAAGAACGTTTATGATGAATTCAATTGTGACTAACACTGTTTTTCCGAAAAATGATCTGAACTGTTATATCAAATGAGAACACTCAAAAACCGAACAGATATAAAAAAAATTCGAAAATTGATTCACACAGTTTATGTTTCACAATTTATTCAGAATCCTGACATGTGTTTCGGTATTTCGACCATGTTCAAAGGAGTACAAAAAGGAACTCAATTGTGAAACATAAAAGCTGTGTGAATTATTTTAAATAAAATGTGTAGTGCCAACCGCACACTCCATTCATGTCATCAAAAATTGAAATGAATATAATGTGTTAGAAACACTATGTCACTTTGAAGATATATAGAATTATCAACGAATATAAGTGGCAGTTAACTAAGAATGAATCAAATGAAAACTTAAATACAAGAATCATCATCTAAGACAAATCTGTTTCAATTTGATATTCAGAAATAACAAACTCGATTACCAAACACTTATTATTATATAATTTTTTTTTTGAATAATTTGAAATAAGGTTATTCTGATTTTCACAAACTTTTATTGTTAAACTCACAACAATTGTTTCGCTATCACAGTAGCATCATCAGGCAAGATCACATTTTGAATAACTAAGCTTGTTTCCGAAATCCGTGGCTATTTATATTACAGTAACTACAATAAATTTTTATTGGGCACTAAAACCCAAAAAAGGGTCCCTGCAAATTCCAGCTTATCTGAATATATTTAACAGAGGTGAGCTATTTAAATCTATTTGTTCGTTAAGTAATATTCCAATTTTATTATGTTCATTTATCTCTAAGGATTCTAACAGATTTAAGGCATAACTTTTGCTTTCTATATGTAGAATTTCAAAGTTATGGTTGAAAGTATGTCCTGTTTCTAACAAATAGTTGGAATATGTAGAATTGCTTTTATTATTGAGGAAACTCTTCAAATGTTCACACATCCTATGACGGAAAGTTCTTCCAGTTTGACCTATGTAAATTTTAGGGCAATCACCGCAGGTTAACTTATAAACCCCAGATTTATCATCCTTATGTGTGTAGTCTTTATTATTTTTGATAAATTTACTCAAGTTTGAATCAGTTTTAAATGAAGTTCTCAAATTATATTTATTTTTGAGGTATGTAGCAATTTTCTCAGAAATACCTTTAGTGTAATTTAAGGAAATGTATTTAAAATTTTCTTTTATATTAGGAAACACCATATTTAAAGCTATTTTATTATTTTTATTCATCAACAATTTGTCTATCAACTTTGGATCATATTCATTATTAAAAGCTATTTGTTTAATTATGTTAAGTTCTGAAATATAGTTTTCTCGATTCATGGGAATATTAACTAATCTATGGATCATACAATTAAATGCTGATAATTTTTGATTTAGAGGATGATTTGATTTATTGTGTATAATAGAATCCGTATAGGTTGGTTTGTGAAATATTGAAAAATCATGTGAACTATTTATTCGAGTAACAGTTAAATCAAGAAAATTAATAGAATTATTAAGTTCGGTTTCCATAGTGAATTTAATTGAAGGATGTATTTCATTGATGAATAAAAAGAATTTTTTCAAAAGTCTGTCTGTACCTGTGAAGCAACAGAAAATATCGTCTACATATCTATACCAATATAAAAAGTATTTCTTAAGGGGATTTTGGTGAATTTTAGTTTCAATATTGTCCATGAATATTTCTGCTAATAAGTGACTTAAGGGATAATAAGTATACCATTTCCAAGTATACCACCAAACGAAACAATTAAACTAGTCGATAATCTATTAATCAACAACAGATGCAATACAATTATCAAAGAAGATATTTTAGAATGTCTAGATATTTGCACTAGACAAAATTATTTTCAATTTAAAAATAAAATTTATAAATCTGAAAACGGTTTGATTATGGGAAATCCCTTAAGTCCTTTATTAGCAGAAATATTCATGGACAATATTGAAACTAAAATTCACCAAAATCCCCTTAAGAAATACTTTTTATATTGGTATAGATATGTAGACGATATTTTCTGTTGCTTCACAGGTACAGACAGACTTTTGAAAAAATTCTTTTTATTCATCAATGAAATATATCCTTCAATTAAATTCACTATGGAAACCGAACTTAATAATTCTATTAATTTTCTTGATTTAACTGTTACTCGAATAAATAGTTCACATGATTTTTCAATATTTCACAAACCAACCTATACGGATTCTATTATACACAATAAATCAAATCATCCTCTAAATCAAAAATTATCAGCATTTAATTGTATGATCCATAGATTAGTTAATATTCCCATGAATCGAGAAAACTATATTTCAGAACTTAACATAATTAAACAAATAGCTTTTAATAATGAATATGATCCAAAGTTGATAGACAAATTATTGATGAATAAAAATAATAAAATAGCTTTAAATATGGTGTTTCCTAATATAAAAGAAAATTTTAAATACATTTCCTTAAATTACACTAAAGGTATTTCTGAGAAAATTGCTACATACCTCAAAAATAAATATAATTTGAGAAATTCATTTAAAACTAATTCAAACTTGAGTAAATTTATCAAAAATAATAAAGACTACACACATAAGGATGATAAATCTGGGGTTTATAAGTTAACCTGCGGTGATTGCCCTAAAATTTACATAGGTCAAACTGGAAGAACTTTCCGTCATAGGATGTGTGAACATTTGAAGAGTTTCTTCAATAATAAAAGCAATTCTACATATTCCAACTATTTGTTAGAAACAGGACATACTTTCAACCATAACTTTGAAATTCTACATATAGAAAGCAAAAGTTATGCCTTAAATCTGTTAGAATCCTTAGAAATAAATAAACATAATAAAATTGGAATATTACTTAACGAACAAATAGATTTAAATAGCTCACCTCTGTTAAATATATTCAGATAAGCTTGGAATTTGCAGGGACACTTTTTTGGGTTTTAGTGCCCAATAAAAATTTATTGTAGTTACTGTAATATAAATAGCCACGGATTTCGGAAACAAGCTTAGTTATTCAAAATGTGATCTTGCCTGATGATGCTACTGTGAAAGCGAAACAATTGTTGTGAGTTTAACAATAAAAATTTGTGAAAATCAGAATAACCTTATTTCAAATTATTTAATATGGATTTTCACCAAGTAAGGACTGATACAATTCAATACTTATTATTATTATTATCCTGATACTCCTAGATCTTCTGTGAAGATCCCTCAGAAGGTTTTTCAGCTTGTGTGAGTTAAGAGTTCAGTTGTGTTTTGGGTAGGCTTTGTTACTGCGATCTTGCGCCACTTTAAGTTACAGCACTGTTAATATTTGACCCAATAGGGTAGACACCCGTCCAACTAGAAAATTTCTTTTCCACCTGAACAGGAATCGAACCCCGACCTTCCGGTCATGAGCCCGATGCTCTACCACTGAGCTGTACACACTCATATTATCTATATGTCTATTTCGAAAAACCATAAATCAACCGGTTTTGCAGAACATTAATAATAATAATAATAATAATTTATTGCCATCAATTTTACATGGTTCGTCAATAATAAATCATTTAAAGTGAAAAACTAAAAATTCTTCTACTGTATAAAATGCATTTTTAAGCAAGATATCATGAATCCTTTTTTTAAAAACACGTTCTGGTAAACTTATCACGTCTGTAGGTAATTTATTGAACATTTTGATACCCCAGTAGTGCGAGAAATTTTGCGTATTTTTCTTCCTGTGCAATGGTGTAATAAAATCATTCTTATATCTGGTGTTAAATAAGAGATGTGTCCCATTTTTTGGTATGTTGGATCTGTTGTGCACGTATTTGAGACACTCCTTTATATAAAGGGATGGAAAGGTAGGTATCCCACTATTCATGAAAGTCGGCTTGCAAGATTCTCGGTGACTTATTCCATAAATAATTCGGAGAGCTTTTTTCTGTAGAAGAATAAGCCTAAGAAGATATAGCACACTTGACAATTTGTTGCAAGTGTAATCAATATGAGCGGCCCAACTCAATTTATTATGTAGGATTACACCCAAAAATCTGGCGTTCGCTGGGTTCCCTCTACTTCCAAATGCTAACTCAACTGTTTTCTCTGTATTCAATTTGAGCCCATTCAAGAAGAACCAATTTTCAACTTCAATCAGTTCGAGCTTTAACCTGACTGTGAAATCTTTTCCATCCTTCGATTTTACTATTATGGAGGCGTCATCGCAGTACAAGCATAGACAGTTACAATTTCCGATAATGATATCATCCAAATACACCAAGAACAATACAGGTCCCAGTATCAAACCCTGAGGTACTCCATACCTTAATTCTTTTTCTGTTGACATAACGTCATTCCAGTGTACTTTCTGAAATCTTTTTTCTATGTGCGATTCCAACAGTTTTAGGATGTTTCCTCTGAAGCCGCAGGCGTTCAGTTTCTTAAGCAGGGTCACATGTGAGACTGCATCGAAAGCTTTACTTAAATCAAAATTTAGCATCTCTACAAAATTTCCTTCATCCATAGTTTCTATCACATTAGTCAACAATTCCATTAGTGCAGTAGTTGCACTTCGACCTTTTCTGTATCCGTGCTGGTTTTTGTTTAAAATATTTTTCTTCTCCATCCATTTCAACATTCTGTTTTTAATCACAGTCTCAAATATTTTCGATATACAGGGAAGAATTGCGATGGGATAATTATAACAGTCGTTTTTGTCTCCTTTTCCTTTATAGATTGGAATAACTTTTGCAATTTTAAGTTCTTCTGGAAAATAACCTTCTCGGAAACATTTATTTATTATGATTGAAGTGGGATTGGTAATTTCTTCACTAATATTTTTCAGAATGTCCACGGCAATGTTGTAAATATCCACTCTTGTTTTGGGTTTAAAAGATGTTATTATTTTTTTTACTTCATTTACAGTGCACTCAAAGAAAAAGCACGATTTTTCATTATTCAAAAATTTGTTTTGTGGTATCTTACCAGATTCATAACTTTTAGTTCCTAACTCTTCACAGATTTTTTGGCCAACACTTGCAAAATGGTTGTTTAGTGAATCAGCCCGAAGTTCTGTGCTTGCATTTTCCTTTGTTGTTTTCGAGTTGTTGCTTCTTATAATTTCCCATAGTGCTTTCTGCTTATTTTCCGCCTTGTTCAAGTAGTCTTCATTTTTTTCTTTTATTATTTTTTCTATTTCAATACAATATTGTTTCTTATACGATTTATAAGCTCTAAATGATGAGTCGTCTCCTTTTACTTTTGCTACTGTGTACAGTGCCTCAAGGGTATTTTTCATTTCAATGATTTTTTGGGTTTTCCATAACATTTTTCTGTCGAAAGAGTTTTTCACCTTCTTCTCTTTTAATGGAATTCTCTGATCTAGCACCTTCATGATGTACTTATGGAAAACTGAGAATGCTTCCTCTGCATTTTTTTGGTGTAACAAATTTTCCCACGATATATCAGATATGTCCTTCTTTAATAGGTAAGTACCTTCTTCTGCTATATAGAAAATAATCATTTTTTTAATGAGAAAGATGTCACTTTACTATATAATGTTAATAATGGTAAATTGATGGATTATTCGGAGATTTTCTCAAACAAAAAATTCAT
Source organism: Megalocaria dilatata (assembly GCA_034642435.1). Taxonomy (NCBI): domain Eukaryota; kingdom Metazoa; phylum Arthropoda; class Insecta; order Coleoptera; family Coccinellidae; genus Megalocaria; species Megalocaria dilatata. The sequence goes on along the minus strand of CM067863.1, from coordinate 18,285,462 downwards.
TGAGAAAGAGGAGAATACAACAAATTCCCAAATATTCTTTGGCAACACCCCTATATTGGATGCTGTTATTTCCATGCGCCAAAAAAATACACAGATGTCCTAAGTGTAATAAAAGAACCTCTTCAATTTTAAGTTCAGTTCCTTTTTGTACTCCTTTGAAGATGGTCGAAAGACCAAAACACATGTCAGGATTCTGAATAAATTGTGAAACATCAAAACTGTGCGATTTTTTTTCTTAAATTGTTATAATGTTTCACCTAGAGCCAACCGCATACTTAATTCATTTAATGTAGATATACTTCATTGATTGTTATTATTTAGCATCCAAATAACTGAGGAGAATATGGGTAAGAATTTTAGATTATTTTTCTGGAGAATCTGCTATCCATTTTTGAAAAAGGGAAATAAGAAAGACCTTTTCAAATTGTATGCGGAGCAATTGGAGTTATTTGTTATTTCTGAATATCCATATTGCTTAATGTAGACACAAACTCAAACCAAATCTCCAAAGGAAGTGGGGGATTAGGATGAAATTACAGAATTTTTATACGAAACTGTTGTGAAAGGAGTCAAAAATAAGAAAAGACAGGAACAATTAATATGGTCTGAATCTGATCACAGAAAACAGTTCAATTGGAAATAATTTCAAACAAATAAAAATTATATGAAAAAATTTCGGAATATGTCCTGATTATAAACAATGACAACTACGATAAAATTTGAATATTTAAACAAAATAATTCTGTGAAACATCTACATAATTTAAGTTCTGAAGAATTGAATTGAAATGTATTTGAAACATTGTTTCTAGTAGACATATTGATTTCCCAAATATCATACAATAGTCAAAAATATAGAGGAATCTATACAATATATAAAATTCTGACTGAAATTACATAACATACTTAGCCGATATAGATTTTTTATCTCAGCAAATTCTATAACTAAAAATGCTGTATATAAATTTAAAAATATAGCACGTTCTCCAAAACTCTCTCTTTTGAATGCAAAATAATATAATAATCAATAAAAATATATCACACACTACATTTATTTGTAAGATTTTGAAGATGGATATAAAATATGAGACGGAATGTTTGAGGTTAAGTCGAAACATTTGTCAGTTCTATGTGAATTGAATTGATATATTATCCTGATATCCTAGATCTTCTGTGAAGATCCCTCATAAGCTATTTCAGCTTATGCGAATTAGGAGTTCATTTGTGTTCTGGTTATGCTTGGTTACTGCGACCTTACACCACTTTAGATCACAGCACTGTTAATTTTCGACCCATCAGTGAATTGGTGGCCGAAACCCATCCAACAAGAAAATTTCTTTCCTACTTGAAGAAGATTTGAACCCGGGACCTTTTGGTTCCTGGTGCAATGCTATAACCACTCAGCTATCGGTACTCATATACAACCATAGAAATATATAAAACCAAAACGTGGTACAGACCTGACCATATCAAGATCGCAAGACTTACTAGATTATGGATGAGAGTTTCAAACGCTGGTATGGACAATGTGCTGTATTTTTAAATTTAAATAGAGCATTTTGTGGTATAGAATTTGCTACTCATAATATTCATTTGAAACATTCGTATCGGCTTGGTAGGTTATTTAATTTCAGTCAATATTCTCTATTTTCTAAAGATATTTCTATATTTTTGAATGTTGTATGGTATTTGGGAAATCTCCTTAAATAGAAACTATGTGACATTTCGCTTCAATTTTTTTTAATTGAATTATTTCGGAAATGACGAAATTTGTCTGTTTGGATATTTAAATTTCAAATATGAACTTCTTTCAAGAAATATACCCTCGAAATTTTTTCTACCTCATATCTGATAAGTTGATTAATTTGATTGAATATCAAATTTTGAAACGAAAATAATTAACCTTTTGAAATTTGTGCTTTATTCGTTTGATATATTTGACGACTATATACATCAAAACGTAAATTATACAAAATTCAGTAGGTGTCATAAGAAAATTCTGAAAACCTTTTTCATATTCAATTCCTTTATTCTATTGATGATATAAATTCAAGTCAGTCCACTTCAATTACCGTAGAGAATTGTTTTGTTCGCTTATTGACCAATGTTCCTGCAGATTTAATAAACATCACTTTATAGATATTCATCGAAAATCTATTATATATTCTGATTCCCTTGACGGAAGTCTTTATTACGTTTTAATATACTCGTTTCCTGGGGAAAAAGCGACATATACTAAGATCATCTAGGTGGACAAATATCGAAAAAGTTTACTCGCCAAGGGCCTTGGTTTTGGATATATCGTATAATTTTCGCATATTGAGTGAAATTTCGAAGTTCAGTTGATCTCAAATCCAACAACTGACAGATTTTAAGTTTGTAGTTAATCATTCTTTTCAATCAATCTCCGTTTATGGTTTCCGTTTGTCGCATTCTTCCCAGGACAGCCTGTGTAATATATTGACCGGAAAAACAAACATACTGATATAAAGGTTTTTAATCCGTAACACGAAGACGTATGTGTGTGAACGCTTGTCAAATTGTATAAACATTTGTCTGGTAAGCAGACGTTTATTGGAAACCATAATTTATATTTAGAATCTTTACGACTCTTGTCTTATATCTTCAAAACCTTATAATGATTACCGATAGGTGTTTATTACTATTGACAATGAGGGAATTATGATGTTTATAATTTCACTGCCAAACTAGAATCCATAAAAGAGTTGGAAATTAATTTTTAAATATCAAATATACTGAAGATGTATCGGGTGTTTTTTCAGAGTGATCGAAATTTCAACTGAAATAAAACACATTTAAATTAAGATTGAAGCCATTTTTTTTTTTAGTTGAAAGATAATTTTATGTCATTTATGTTTTAAACAAAATTTCCGGCATATGTCACCACGACTAGCTCTGAGAAACCGCATTCGACCAGACCAATTTTGGACCACTTTTTCGAGTAATTCTGGCCTTATTTCATCAATAACACGAGTTGTGTTGGCTTCCAATCTATTAATCAACAACAGATGTAATACAATTATCAAAGAAGATATTGTAGAATGGCTAGATATTTGCACGAAACAAAATTATTTTCAATTCAAAAATAAAATTTATAAATCTGAAAACGGTTTGATTATGGGAAATCCCTAAGTCATTTATTAGCAAAAATATTCATGGACAATATTGAGACTAAAATTCACCAAAATCCCCTAAAGAAATACTTTTTATATTTGTATAGATATGTACGATATTTTCTGTTGCTTCACAGGTACAGACAGACTTTTAAAAAAATTCTTTTTATTCATCAATGAAATACATCCTTCAATTAAATTCACTAAGGAAACCGAACACAATAATTCTATTCATTTTCTTGATTTATCTGTTACTCGAATAAATAATTCACATGATTTTTCAATATTTCACAAACCAAATTATACGGATTTTATTATACACAATAAATCAAATCATCCTTTAAATCAAAAATTATCAGCATTTAATTGTATGATCCATAGATTAGTTAATATTCCCATAAATCGAGAAAATTATATTTCAGAACTTAACATAATTAAACAAATAGCTATTAATGATGACTATGATCCTAAGTTGATAGACAAATTGTTGATGAATAAAAATAATAAAATAGCTTTAAATATGGTGTTTCCTTATATACAAGAAAATTTCAAATACATTTGCTTAAAATACACTAAAGGTATTTCTAAGAAAATTGCTACATACCTCAAAAATAAATATAATTTAAGAACATCATTCAAAACCAATTCAAACCTGAGTAAATTTATTAAAAATAATAAAGACTGTACACATAAAGATGATAAATCGGGGGTATATAAGTTAACCTGCGGTGATTGCCCAAAAGTTTACATAGGACAGACTGGAAGAACTTTCCGACATAGAATTTGTGAACATTTGAAGAGTTTCCTCAACAATAAAAGTAATTCTTTATATTACAACCATTTGTTAGAAACAGGACATACTTTCAACCATAATTTTGAAATTCTACATATAGAAAGTAAAAGTTATGCCTTAAATCTGTTAGAATCCCTAGAGATAAATAAACATAATGAAATTGGAATATTACTTAACAATATATTTAAATAACTCACCTCTGTTAAATATATTCAGATGAGATGGAATTTGCAGAGACCCTTTTTTGGGTTTTAGTGCTCAATAAAAATTTATTGTACTTACTGTAATATGAATAGCAACGGATTTCGGAAACAAGCTTAGTTATTCAAAATGTAATCTTGCCTGATGATGGTACTCTGATAGCGAAACGATTGTTGTAAACATAACAATAAAAGTTTGTGAAAATCAGAATAACCTTATTTAAATATTATTCACCCGATATTTATTTAATTATTTTTATTTGACAATTTATATTTCTTGGTATTTCTTTCATTCCCTTTGTTACCGTGTAATAAGTATTAATTCTATATATCTACTAAATTGACACAGTGTGTTCTGAAGACATTTATTTTATTTAATTCTGAATGTTTTTGAATAAAAATTTAAGATTTTTTAAAAAAATTTGAAATATTGGAAAACTTCTTCCAAGTATTATTCAGTTGATTTTTATTGAGGATCTATTTTTGTAATTACCTTTTTCCGTCATGCTCAATAGTAATAAAGTTTCGGAACAAGTTCATGAAATTACTATGATTTAATTATGATCAATTACCAAATTGAAAAGTCCGAAATATATAAATAGCTCAAGTTGATTTCGATAACAAAACAAATATTCTTATATATTCTATTTTCATTATTCAAATAAGGGTGAGATGAAGATTTTTGAAAGTGAACGTTGAATATAGTGAAACACTTAAACGCGCCACGAATTGTTGAATGTGACAAGTACCTTAATTTGATATTCGTGATAAAATTGGACCTATTGTCGCTCTTTCATGCCCTCATCTGATGAAAAAGAGTAAACTCTCCTGATACGTCATCCGAAAAGGAATAAATCCTAATTTCGTTTAAGTTTTATTGCGAATCCAATTTTATCATGGAAGCGAACTATGTTCCTGTTTGCTCAACTTATCTATTCAGCCCCTGAATTTATTGCTCGGGAGTTTCACGAAAACATGTGAATGTGCACACTTCAACAAGCACTCAGTTCTCTCCCCCCTGTTCGGCAGTCCCAGAGACCCTTCTTTTCACCTTAGTGAACCGAACCAAGGGAAGACAGGGTGTGGAAACAGACAGTGCGCACACACACTCACTTTGATGCCATTCAAGATGATTTTACGTTTCGACCTGATTGACATTCATTACAACGTGTTACGGATTCTACATAGGCCGACTCTAAACCGATATGAAGGCTCGCAATTTCTTGTTCGAGCGTGCTCGAGTGGGTGGCGAGTTCAAAAGGATCAATTATTCCCGTCTTCATAGGGATAAATGTTTATAGACGCGTACCCCGCTTGGGGTTATCTGAGCTTGGATTGAACGTACCTCGAAATCATTAAAATTCAAACGGACAAAGTGAATAGGGAAATTATCAAATAAACTGACCTCATAAATTTCACACGTTCTGGTGTATTATTTTCTAATAATATATTGTATTAATTAATTCCTAATTATCGAATATCTATTTGTATATTTGATAAGTGTTAGTATCGAATTAAAATAATGAATACATTCCAATATTAACTGTAAACCGTGTTCATATTTAATTAAAAGGGGCTTATTTCTTGGTAAAGTTTTTTATATCTGAAATAAAGAGTTTTCCAATAAGAGGTTTCATTTTGAATAGCCCGCTACCTGGGCAGCCTTCATCCTTGAAGCTATCATATTTTGACATTTGACAAAAAAAAATAACGTGAAAATGGAACACGCTTCAACAACGCATTTAACAGAGAACATTCCAGGCTTCGAAATAAACCCCAAATGGTTATTGTAAAAAGTTCGAGAAAAACAGATGACGAAGTTCAAGATTTCTGTAGTAGTTAATCGAAAATTTGGCTTCATGTTGGTAGAGTCGTACTTTGTAACACTGAAGAATCTATTCGAAAACATCTGACTAAGATCATTCCTAATCACATTTTTAGTATTGAGACGCAACCAGCAAAAGTTGACTCAAAAAGTGTGTCCTTCAAAGTGGGCGGAGATTTTGATTTCCAGGAAGAACTTTACAAAAGTAGTAACTGGCCCGGAGAAGTAACAATCAGACGTTACACATTTGTTCGAAAAAGGATCTATCATGAAAGAACACATAGTCAAAAGAGAGAATGAAAAGATCAGAGTTGCAAATTTGAATTTACTGTCATTAGGGAGTCGGATTGATGGAGTTACACATTTCTTGGAGAGATGGTGCATTGACATAGCCTGTTTGACGGAACACTGGCTCATATATGACATATTTTCGAGGAACAACCTGGAAACTACACTGTAGCCAGCTCATATCGCTGACAACAATCTTCCCGTCATGGAGGCTCAGCGGTTATCCTTAGAAATGATATGGCTAATAAGGAATTGATGGAAGTAAGGGACATGCCAGTTGAGAAACTGATAGTACTCTCTGCTGTAAGAGTGACGAAAATTCAGTTGATAGTTGTTTCAATTTACAGATCTCCATCAGGAGGTGTATCCGAGTTTATTGCTATCCTGACAGAGTTGCTAGAATTGTTGCCAGAAGCATACCACGCCGACCGGTTAATACTCTCTGGAGATTTTAATATAGATAGATATAGATAGAAAAAATCGAAAGAACAGCAACAGTCTCTTGGGACCATTAGGATGTTTGGTTTGGAGAGAATGTTCTCTGAGCCGTCGAGCGTTACAAATCTGTCCAGTTCCTGTATGAATAATGTTTTTTCTAACCTCATCGTCGATCCTGAGAAGAAGAAGACACTTGACCCTTATCTTTCGGACCATATGGCCCAGATTCTCAGCTTTTCGGTCCAGAACGTGGTTTCTGGAAAAACTGAATTCTCACCACTTCATCGAAGCTGTAAGATTCGAAAACTGGCCAGACATATATTCTGTTGATCCTGTGACTCAGTTTTCGAGTTTCCATAATCGCCTGTTGAAAATTTTCCATGAATGTTTTCCTGAAAAAAAAGTCAGAGTAGCAGAGAGGAGGAAGTACTCTGAAAACAAACAAATAACAGCCATACAAAAACAGTTCGAGGTAGCCGACACCATTGTCAAAGTTAAAAAAGATCAAATCAGTAAAGAAGTATATGATGCCATAAAATAATTTCTTCATCTGGACATAAAATAAGAGAAAGCAGTATCTCTGCCGAAAGCCTGAATGACTCTCACGTCAGTAGGTGCAAAATTAAATAATTAATCTAACAGCCAGGAATCCGAGGAACTGCTCGCGAATAAACATGAAGCCAATTCGAAATCCATGTTTATGTTTGCTGTGGAGGAGGAAGAGATCCTGATGGCATCTAAACAACGCAAAAACAAGGATTCTAGAGATATTTATGGAATGTCAGTCTCATTAATCAAACACATTACTCCCTCACTCCTAACACCCCTCTGCAAATTTTTGAATGACTGCATAGAGCAAGAAGTCTTTCCTGACGAGCTAAAAGTAGCTAAGGTGTGCCCGGTTTTCAAGAAAGGTGACGCAGATGATGTTTCTAACTATAAGCAAATATCAATACTGCCAGCCTTATCAAAAACTCTCGAACTAATTCTGAAAAACCGTCCCATCAGGTTCCTAGAGAAGCATTCAGTAGTTCATGATTCCCAGCACGGATGTAGACATGGTCGATCGACCGTAACAGCGATTATTGAAGTCCTCGAAGATATTATAGATGCCTACAACAACGGAAAAGAGGCTGAACTTATGTGTATGGATCTGGGCAAGGCTTTCGACACAGTAAACCACGAAATTCTGTTACAGAGACTTCATCACTATGAGATAAGAGAAAAAGTGAATAACTTGTTCAGATCCTATCTCACCCGAAGGAGAAAGGCGGTCGTGTGGAGCCAGAGAACATCTGAACTAAGAGACTTGAGTGTTGGTGTCCCACAAGAGTCCATATTGGGGTCGCTTTTCTATCAAAGAGTTCTTGGAGCAATTTACATTGCTGTAACTGTAAGTTAGCTGGTAATTTATCAATCAAGTAGATGTTTCCATTTCAATCATTCTGGAAAGTATAAATCAATATTAGAAATGCTGAAATAAATTGATATTAAAATTTAAAAAAATTAATATTATTTAAATATTAAAATATTTAAATGAAATTTCATCTAGTTAATTTAGAAAACAAATTAAAATGTGAGTGAAAGAAGTAATTTAAATGAATTATGTCTTCTAACTTCTTCAATATATATTGAAACTATATACAAAAATTATCACAATGATATCTTTATATGCAATATATTCCTTGAATATTGATTATTTTTGAAATTCTGTTTATTTTCCTTATCATTGGACATTATTTGGGGTGAATGATTTTTGTTGTGTTCCGAGTACAAATGGTAAACGGTTCATGGTTAACAACAAGTTCATCATTTCTGTTTTACCTTTGATATTTTAAAGCTTAATTTGAGTTTATTCGTTCCAGGTTTTATCTTATTTGGTGAGTCAAATTTTGATCTTGTTGATATATGATAATGACTTTAAATTCAGAATTATATCTTCTAACTTCTTCAATATATATTGAAACTATATACAAAAATTATCACAATGATATCCTTATATACAATATATTCCTTGATTATTGATTATTTTTGAAATTCTGTTTATTTTTCTTATCATGGGACATTATTTGGGGTGAATGATTTTTGTTGTGTTCCGAGTACAAATGGTAAACGGTTCATGGTTAACAACAAGTTCATCATTTCTGTTTTACCTTCGATATTTTAAAGTTTAATTTGAGTTTATTCGTTCCAGGTTTTATCTTATTTGGTGAGTCAAATTTTGATCTTGTTGATATATATGAATCTTAATTCAATACATTTCTGAAGAGGTCTAGAGACCGAAATAGCTATAAAATTTTGAAGATCTTGTTCAATAATTTTTAATTGATCCTCTATTTTGAGAATTTTAGATAATTTTGGAATAGTGGTTTTTATTGTATCTGTATTTTAAAATACATGCTTATGTAATTTTGTTAATTAATACGTTTTATGTCGGCATGTAAAAATATTTTTTCCGAGACACTGAAAAATATTTCATACTGATTATATATGAGAATATCATTTTGATAGTTTCTGTATATAGTTTCAATATATATTGTAGAAGTTAGAAGATATAATTTTGAATTTAAAACTAGTTAATTTAGTTTCTCAAACATTTTTCATCAATAAGACCTTGTTTTAAAATACATAACTATAAGAGCGTTTTACTTACTTGTGTCATTGACAGTTCTTATATCCATGGCACTCTTTTTCTTTGAGCACCTGTATTTTGTTTTTGGAATGCTCATCCTATCTGTCACTTATGAGGTAAATACATGTAAAACACATTTTTCTGGTGATATTTTGTGAATGATAATTTTAATAATTTAATTCACAGAAGATCGTGGAAATAATAGAAAATAGTAATGGGTAAAAACATACCTGAATACTTCCTCCGTCCATAAACTCAACTCATATCATAAAAGTCTGAATTCTCTCTTCAAGATTTTTTGATCGAAATCATGAGATCAATGTCGACATACTATTTCTGCTTCAACGCCCAAGAAAATGAGAAAGATTGATATCGAAAATATACGAGCAGATAACGCTGCAATGTGTTGAAATTTCTTATCGTTCATTCAAGAAGTCATGAAATAATTATTCTGCATTCTGAGCGAAACTTACGAGATTGAACTTTTATTTACCGAAGAACTTTACAGGTCTGTTAGGAAACGCTGGCAGAATGATTTAAAGGATTTCAATCTCAATATATACAACAGTTCAGATTTTTGAATTTCACTCGCTATGCAAATAGACTTCGTTTGCGGATAATGAAACGAATGAATAAATTAATTTGATATGGGTAATAAAACAGTTTAATATAAAACCCCATTGAAATGTTTTTCATCGGGAATAATGATTTATTTCATCAATTGAACTTACTGTATTATTTTAGTTCTATATTAATAAATCATATATTGCAAAAATTTCACAATGTTCTGAGGGCAATTACAAATTGGAATTTATTATTGGAGTTGGGATTTCGATTTTCATTTTCATTCAGGAATGTATTGGATTCGTATCCCCACAGTATGATTATAGTCGAGATTGATTGGAAATTTTAACGAGCGTTAAATTTTTTTATTATTTTCATGAATTGTTCCTAGGAATGACCCGATATAATAATTCACGTGGTAATATTACATCAAAGGGATATATGATATATATACGATTTCCAATAATATATCTCATTCAAATTTGATTCGAATTTCTGCATTAGGCGTGCTTTTGACATGGAATGTGAAATTACTAGGACCAGTTCGATGACTGAATTTTCGAATTTATTAAAACAAAAATAGTGGCTTATACCAGTGGGATGAAAATTCATAATAGACGAACGAAATAAATATTTCACTCTGCAACGTAATAGCGTTCCACCGGTTGAATTCTTTAGGCTGAGACCACTTTGAGGTTGAATAATTCTGTGAGCTGAAATGTCACCACATTTATCTCAATATCTTGCGTGATTGGAGATCTACGTGGTGCAGCAGATAAAAGCATGAATGTATGTATGTCTATCGTGATTGACTTGAGAAATCCACCTCTATCCATATAAGAATTCAAACAATAATTATCACTCGCATAATTTTGATGTACTACTCTGTCAAGAAAGTACCGGGAATTTTCAATTAAAACAACATTTTTACATTTAATCGTCAAAATTTATTGGGTCGCCTTCAAAATAGGCTCAATTTGCTCCAATACATCTATGCCAACGGCAGTTCCAATTATCGAAACATTTTTTATAGGCGCTTTCCGGGATGGACTTTAGCTCTTGCGCCGAATTTTGTTTTATGGCTTCAATCGACTCAAAACGGGTGCCACGAAGGGGCAATTTTAGTTTTGGGAAGAGAAAAAAGTCGCAGGGAGCCAAATCCGGCGAATACGGTGGTTGCTGAAGCACGTTTGTTGAGTTTTTGGCGAGAAAGTCAGTCACAATCGTAGCTCGGTGAGAAGGCGCGTTATCGTCATGCAAAATCCATGAGTTGCTCGCACACAAATTTGGCCGCTTCTTACGGATACGCTCACGCAAACGTTTCATAACGCCTAGGTAATACTCCTTGTTTACCGTCTGATCCTCTGGAATGAATTCGTAGTGCACCATGCCACGGATATCAAAGAAAACAATGAGCATCACCTTCATTTTCGAGCGGCCTTGGCGTGATTTTTTCGGTTTCGGCTCATTTTTTGCCACCCATTCCGATGATTGCTGGCTTGTTTGCATATCGTACTCGTAGACCCAGGTCTCATCACCAGTTATAATGCGTTCCATGAATGTAGAATCGGAATTACAGCGATCCAGCATGTCTGAAGCAACCTGTTCGCGATGACGTTTTTGAAGAAAATTCAGGTCTTTCGGTACGAGTCGTGCGGCCACTTTTCTCATGCCCAAAATATCAATCAAAATCGTACGTGCGGACTCGTGGGATATCTTAAGATCATGTGCTATCTCTCTCAAGCTGGTACGACGGTTTTCCAGCACCCTTTCCTTAATTTTATCGACGTTATCTTCGATCGAAGCCGTCGATAGGCGACCACTTCACAACCGTCCTTGAAGGCTCTGTACCACTGATATGCACGAGTTTTCGATAGAGCATTATCACCAAAGGCCTTTTGCAACATTTTCAATGCATCGGCACACGAAAATTCATTTGCAACACAAAACTTTAAACAAATTCTTTGCTCAACGTAATCACCCATAGTAAAAATCGGCACGCACTCTGACATCGACTGACTTAATCAGCTGTTTCAAACACACTAGTTGACAGATCCCGCTCAAGCTTGGCATAGTAATTAAGGACAGTGGTACCAACCTAGGAAAAAAAAATTTTACCTGCCTCATTGCCCCGCCAGATTTAAATCGATAATTCCTGGTACTTTCTTGACAGAATGTATTATAAATAATTTCTCTGACGAAGATTCATGCTAAATTCGGAGTCGAAATAGCAAAAATTGACAAAATCGGCCAACCCGTTCATTCATCAAGAATTATTATAGAGATGGTCAACCAATAAGGTCGACAATACTCTCTAAGTGAACTCCTACTTGATAAAAACAGTAATCAGCCACCGACTGCAAGTTTGAAATCTTGGATTAATCGAGCTTATTATCTGGAAATAGTTTGAATTTTATGATAATGATAACAACAAGTGAGGATTAACCGGATTTGCGCTCCGATTAAAACAAAAAGAAAATTGAACAAGAATGTGCCCATTGTGCAAGAAAAGTGGTGAATTATGTGCAGTGCGAAAAATGTAAAGAATGATTCCACCCTTTGTGTATTGGTCCCGCGGCAAACGGGAAAGCTGCTGTTTGTGAACATTGTTCCATTGGAAAAATTTCCAACAGATGAATTTCCAGATGAACAGAAAAACATGTATGTGAAAATATTGGAGATGCAAGTAAAATACTTGTGTTAATTATTGTACGAATCCAATGATAAGAAGAAAATAATCGATTACTAACAGATCGATTGAAATCGTTCTAAAATCATAATAAAAAATGGATGAAAAAAACCAAAACAATAAGACGAATAACAAACGTGAAAGGCTTATGAAACATCAGAAAAATATAACTTAACAAAGAACATCAAACTATCACTCATCAGATCAGAAAGAAGAGGTCCTAGTAGTTCCAAGTACACCACATGTCATTGATGTCAATGACATTGCAACAAGACGTCAACAACAACATTAAAAGAAATAAATTCGGTTGATATGTAACAAAACTCATTAATAAGAAGTATGAGAAATGGTAATAGAAAGTTCAGGAAATCGAGACAGTGTAACTTACATCTGTATCACAATTCTATGCTCAAACTAACTTGACAAGGTTTTGTAGATCATAGAGTCAAATTGCAGACATGAGTACGTTTCAAACTGATTGGTTTTCGTCAGTGCAATGTATGCTAGTGATTCCAAATCTTTCAAGTATCTCTATTCGCTATACACAAAGACTGTAAGATATAAATAATACACTAACGCCACCTAGAGTATGCAAAATACATCCAAGACATACCTTTGCGAGTTAATTCAAGTAAAGAAATGTATTCTCGATATTTTCACCTTACTAACGCAGAATAAACTTTCCTCATGCTCAAATCAGACCATAATTTTCCTTAATTTTCATAATTAGCCTATTCATATTAAAATATATAAATTCGGCCGATCTGTACCAGAAATCATTAACAGGAAGTATGAGCTATGGTAATAGAAAGTTCTAGCAATCAAGACAGTGTAACATACATCTGTATAAAAATTTTATACTCAAACAAACTCGACAAGGTTTTGTAGATTACAGATGCAAATTGCAGACATGCGCACGTTTCAAATTGATTGATTTCCGTCAGTGCAATGTATGCTAGTGATCCCAAATCTTTCAAGTATCTTTATTGGCTATACACAGAGACTCTAAGATGTTAATAATACACTAGCGCTACCTAGAGTATGCCAAATACATCCAAGACATACCTTTGCGAGTCAATTCAAGTAAAGGAGTATTCTAAATATAAGAAAGTTCTAGAACTTTCTATACCGTAGCTCATACTTCTCAATGATTTTTGGTACAGATCAGCCGAATTTATTTATTTTAATTTGAATATGCTAATTATGAGCTTTACGGCAAATTATGGTCTGATTTGAGCATGAGGAAAGTTTATTCTACGTTAGTGACGTGAAAATATCGAGAATACATTTCTTTACTTGAATTAACTCGCAAAGGTATATCTTGTAGGTATTTTGCATACTCTAACTAAGATAAGTTAATGCAGTATGGATAGCTCAGTGGGAGAGCATCGGACTCGTGACCGTGAGATCTGGGTTCGAATCCTGTTCAGGTGGACAAGAAATTTTCCAGTTCGACGGTTGTCTACCACCATTTCACTGTTGGGTCAAAAATTAACGGTGCTGTGACCTAACGTAACGGAAGATCGCAGTAACAAAGCCTACACAGAACAGAACTGAATTCCTAACTCACACAACCTGAAAAAACTTCTGAGGGATCCTCACAGAAGATCTAGGAGTATCAGGATAATAATAATAATAATAATGATGATGACCCCAGAAAAAATAATCCAGTGGAATCATGTCGCATGATCTTGGCAGCCAATTAATTGGACCATTTTTCGAATTAATGTTATCGTCAAATCTTTCATTTAATAAATCAATTGTTACAGTAGCAGCATTAGGTGTAGCAACATCTTGTTGGAACCAAAACAATTGTGGATCGATACCATTCAAATTTTGAAACAAATAATCATTGATCATTGATCTGTAACGAGCACCATTCACTGTTACATTAACTCCAGCATCGTTTTTAAAGAAATATGAAGATGATGCCTCCAGCGTGTAAAGCACACCAAACAGTGGATTTTTCAGGATGCAATGGAACTTGCAGAACTTCTTGAGGATTATTTTCACTACATATACGGCAATTTTGCTTGTTTACATAGCCGTTCAACCAGAAATTAGCTTCACCACTAAACACAATTTTACGATAAAAAAGTGGATCTAATTCAAGCTGTTCTAGGACCCAATCAGCAAACAAACGCTTATTATGGTCAAGTGGCTTTAGTTCTTGAACTAGTTGGACCTTGTATGGGTGTAGACCAAGATCTTTACGCAAAATTTTCCATGTGGTGGATGCACAGAGTCCAAATTGTTGTGAACGTCGACGAATAGACAAATCTGTATCATCATTAACACTATGACTAACAGCCGCAATATTTTTTTCTTACGTACAGTTCTTCGTCTTGTTGTTGTTGCATCAAGTAGGAAAATGTTGTCCGAAATCTATCGATAGTTCGATAAATGAGCGGCTCTAATGGACGATTATGTAAACCATAAACTTAACGAAGTGCTCTATAAGTTGGCGAATAGAACACTGATTTTGAAAATAAATTTCAATAATTTGTAAACGTTGTTGCGGCGTGAGTATTTCCATGATAATTTGTCAATGCTTACTGAACAGAAATGTCAAAACAACATAGCCTCTACCTTCTGTCAAATCACAGTTATCCGTATCGAAAATTCTATCACTCTAAAAAAACACCCCATAAAATAGATGCAATACTCCACCAAGTTTCTGAAGAAGAAGAACTGAATTTGAAACAGCATAACAATTACCTCAATGAGAGATTAGGGATAGATATTTATGTCTTTAGAATAATTTCCAAATACTTGGATGCAAAAGTGTTACAAACGCTATACCCTGCAATAGAGGCCAAAATGAGATTTGGTATCATGTTTTATGGTTCGGAAAACATGCATGATACATTCGTACTACAGAAAAAAGCCATCAGAATATTGTATAACTCAACATCTAGGCAATCTTGTACAAGTTTTTTCAGAGAAAATGGCAATTTAACATTGTACGCCATATATATATATATATATATATATATATATATATATATATATTCAGAAATGTTTACTATTTATGCATCATAAAAATAAATGTTTTTCCTTCCATATCCAAATATCAAAAATTGATATAATACAAGGACATTTTCATATAATTTTCGAAAATGAGAATTAAATTCAACACAAAAACAGCTCGAATATAGATGTTTGAAGTTCTTCAATACACTGCCCAATGAAATCGAAGAAATCAGTGATTATAAACCATTTAAAAAAAATATTTTCTTCATTGTTAAATTCAGAACCATACAGTGCTGAAGATTTCCGCTGTTAGGTGGTAGGTGAATGTTAATGTTGACACTATTTCTCTTCATTTGTACTTGTTAACTAGTATCTTGTAACTAATGATTTGGAATAAAAGAGTTATTATTATTATTATATTATTATTATATTATTATTATCAATCGACATAATATTTTTCAAATATTTTGAAAAGTACAAATCTAGTCGGGTTCAAATTTAGTACAATATTCAGATGTGGAATAATGAAATGTAAGCTCATGCATAATTTCGGGAATATAAAATTCGCGAAGTTGTCGAATTTTTTTCCTATATGATTTCAACAAAAAATATAAAAAGTAGTATAGAAAATGTTTTCATTATATTTTTTCGTCCTTTCTTGTGAAAATGTGAATATGCAGCTCAAATGAAGAAGGATGCAGACTTTCAAATATTTATATTTAATTTTTATGAGTTTTTTCCTTTTTTTCAGAAAAGCGGTTCTAAAATTGTACAAAATGGCTTTTATTTATCTTTCTGACAGGCTGACAGAACACCGAACTCTGTGCTCTTATTCATTCTTCAAGGAGTATTTCAAAAATTTGAAATTTTCAGCGTAAATGGACTGTTTACCAGCGAGCAATTTTGCCATCAGAACATTGAAGATTTGATATCTGAAAGAAAAAAATATTAGGTGTACAAATAAGTTTCCGCCGTACGGAACCCAATTTCCTTGTTTATGAATCATTCCTAATGATTTTAAACGATGTGAGACTGCTTGTTGAGTGACTTCTAATGTTAGAGCAAGTTCTTTTTGTGTTTGAGATGAATCTTCCTCCAATAATTCCTCCAATTCTGCATCCTCGTAAATTTTTGGCCTTCCACTGCGATCTTTGTCTTCTACGTCGAAATAACCGTTTTTAAACTTTTGAAACCACTCTCGACGCGTTCTCTCACTCAAAGCACCCTCACCATATGCTTCTACGAGCAATTGATGCGCCTCAGCAGCAGATTTCTTTAAATTAAAGAAGTAAACTAATATTTCCCGCAAATGACGCTTACTTGGCTCAAATTTTGACATTTTCAACTTATAAAAATTATATTTTACCAATATAAAATCAATGATATTTATAGGTTAGGTTGTTCTTGAATGTCCAAACTATTTTTTAAGCCGGTTATCATCTGCGAAAGCTAACCGAAACTTCGTGCCGCGCCATCTACAATAAAACGGCGGAAACTTATTTGTACTCCTAATAGTTTTGTTTAATTTAGTTTTTAGTGACCGACGTCTTCATTGTTTTCATTTCTTATGGTTTTTCCAATATTGCAGTCCTCACATATTTTCCGTATGCTTTTTATTCGTAAATGTATTTTACCTGTTGTGAATAGATCTCTTGAGTAATCCTTAATATGCTTTATGAAATCCATGTTCAGGGAGGGTAGCTGAAATCGGGTGGTGTTATTTGACCATCTTGTGGCTCCCGTTGATCCCTCAGCGCACGAGACTGCCGGCATTATCGTCCATAAAGATAAAGTCATTCCCTATTCTATAACGCAAGGGATGAATGATCGGTCCTTTATTGTTTTGAAACCAAACACTGATGCTCACCACCCTTGAATACGAACTGAAGGGTCTCTGAAATTCAGCGTTATGCCTCCGAAAGATTATAGAGCCACCTGATGTTGAGATGCATATGAAGCGGATGGAAAACGTTTCCCTATTTCCTCAAGAGCGTTCGGTTAAGCTGATATTTGTATGCATAGATCGTAAAGATTCAAGAAAGCAATGCAAATATCCCATAATGAAAACAGAAGACGTTTATGTCAATCACACTTCAGAGATCGAAGGAATTTGATTTATTATTTTGCTAAATCCAGGTACTATACCTTTGAAGTAAACCAGGAAAAAAAATATCACTCATATTTCCTTGTTTCACATTTTGCAATATAAAAAATTATTGAAACTATCATTTGACATCAGGAGAATAAGCGTTTATCAATATTTAGGTACATCAAATCATTCGTTTTCGTTAACAGTTTCGCGAATTTTCCAGTTATTCGAAGAACACGAAAATGGAAAATCTTGTTCGAGTGAGATCCAAACTACTACATGCCTACTGGAGAAACCACGTTAAAAAAAACGCCAAGTACATTATCTCATAGGTGTTGCAGAAATGTGTGTATATTATGTAGAATATGAATTCTTCAAACTTTCAAAATCGCGATATCTGATGAATGATGAATCGTACGAAAAAAAATCTGATTTATTTATGTAGAGAATTGTATGATCGTCAGCTTTAGTCTGACTTATTTTCACGATGATACTTACCGTTTCAGAGAAAAATGGTAAAAACCTGAATTTTTTTGCAAATGTAGGATCGAAGGAGATTATTTAATGTCCACAACAATTTTCAAATATATGCCAATTTTGGCTAAGTTATAACTTTTTTCCAATTTGTCTGGACTATGAATCTACGCCAAATAATCAAGTCTTTAGGTCTTTCCGTTTAAAAGTAAGAGTTTTTACAGACGGGTCGGACCGTCTGGACAGGGTTATGTTTGACCTCTCGGATTATTCATAAGTGAGTCCCAAGTAGTCATTACAGGCCTTTTTTGGCTCAAAATTCGTACATACATATAGGCCTAAAGATAGCACGCTGTTACCTTGAAGAAACGCCCAATAACGTGAACAATAAGATTTCAAATGAAATCTGAATTACGGATGCAGACAAAATGTTCTCCAAACGAAAGCAAACTCAATCGACTATTTCAATCGCACAAGAATTTCGAAATTCAAATTGCTGTACAATAGCAGATATTGGCCGCTCAAGTGAAAAACATTTTCACCTATAAATAATTAAAAAAAGTCAGGATTCATGATGAAAATTTAATTTATGAAATCAACATCAGAATGTTCTGCAAACGCTTACCGAATGATCCATATACAAAATTATTAATTAATATTGAAAGGGTGAAATTAACAGGATTTCAGAGACAAACTTCTGGACTGACATATTATCAAGCTCGTTCTGAAATGTCCTGTAGGTGAATCGAGAATTATTAAATAATTCTTTTACCAGTATAACTTCGCGTCGAAGAATTCATGCTCATGATATTTCCGTTTTATGGACTAAATCTAGAACGCATTACTCTACATACGTTGAGAGCTTCCATTTAAATCAACCCTTCAAACGTTTTATGTTTCATTAATTATAATTACCAGGTATTGAAATGGAAACTTTCTCGTACTTTTATGATGTAATTCTCAAGCGCTTAAAAGACCAACATAAATCAATACCCACAATACAAGTTGCTTTAATTAGAATCAAATTGTAAGGATATTTAAGCATCATTTAACGGAGAAGGTATTTGGCACAGTTAATAGTTCAGTAGTACATTCTGTAATAAATAATATTTTTTAAATAACCAAGGACGTGTTAATTCGCCTTAGAAATTGCGGTTTCATTTCGAACGTTCAGCTGAAGTATCTACCAGTCGCTTTTGTAATAAAATTTATTGTCCACACGGTTGTTTTTCGATTGCATCACTGATTATGGGAATTGTCTGAAGCTAGGGTGAAGCAATTTATACATGACTCTTCAGAAAGTTAAATATAATATACGTACATATGTTCCGCATTCAGTCTTCTGTTGTGGAAGATACTTTCGAATTGGCATATTTATTTCCAGCATTTCTGCTCGATGGAATTTCGAGATAGTCGATAGCTTCATTTTGGATGAGGTTATTTCAGTTAAAGGAAACACATTTAATGAAGATTTATATTTATTTTCTTGAGCTGTTCACATGACGCGTTTCGTTACCATACAATAGTAAACCTCTTCAGATGCTCACAAACATCTAGTCTGAAATTTTGTAACATGCAGTATATAAATATTTCCTGTTTAGAGATAATCGTACAATTTATTATTTCGAACTATATGTTTCATTGCAGAGATTTCTGTAGAGAACTTCTCTTCAGACATAGATATTGTGAATACTCTATGAATCATATAACTGAAAGGATGATTATTAGGACTAAAGGAATTTTGAGGAACTTTTTCTGAAGATGTTAAAATTTAATGAGTTATTACAAATGATAATGGATTAATTCTATGGAGCCGCTACAGATTTTAATCTAGATAAATCTCTTGAAAACATTTAGAATTAAATTTCAAATATTACACTTTATAGACAAATATATTATCCTCAGATGTGTTGGAAATTAATTAATAAAGAATCAAAGGAATATCATATTTAATTCGAAAGGTTTTCAAGACATTCATTTTGTTTCAAATCTGTAGAGGTTCCGGAGAATCGATCAAGCTATTTTCTGTTATATTCAAAAAACTTCTTTATAGTAAATTTTGGATATATATTGTTCGAGAAATTCTTTGCATTATCACACATGCGCGTGTCGGTTTTCTAATGCTGAGTCTATGTCGTATGTTCTTTTATTATATATTTCTGAATATAAATTTTTGAATATGTCATACCGAATAAAAATAAATTCCTCAATTTTCATTATACAATAAACACCTTAAGTTTTTATGACTTGTTCTTCCATTATTTTGTCACGTATTTGTCATTGTATTTAAACTTCGTTACACTGGACACCATCAGCCAGTAGAGTAAAGATATCTGAAGTCACATCGTAGTGAAACAATTGTTGTATTATAAACATTTTTGTGGAAATTAAAAAACTTTCTCTTATATATTTTTCAATTATATCAATAGGTTATTATTTTGAGAAATTGTTAGAGCTAAGAAATTCAATCTATTATTTGTTTCTATTTCAATTATTACTTTGATTTTAGGATTAACTGCATTCAGAAATTCTAGAAATTCATGAATTTGTCAATCTGTTCCGTTGAAACCTACAATTAAATCGTCTACACATTTTTTATTCTAAAAATTAATTTGTTTTTTTACATAATGTCTTGGGACTATATTATTCTCTAAGTTATCCATAAAAATGTCTAATAAAAGAAGACTTAGCGGTGACCCCACTGGTAAGCCGGATTTTTGGAAAAAAAAATCTAGATTTGAATGTTGAATGAAATTTTTGAAAAAGTAATGGAATTCCGAAGCTATTAGCGATTGAGCGTTAATTTCCATCAGAAGGTTTTTCACTATATGTATGCCTTAATATATTGAAATACTTGCAAAAAAAAAATTTACATCAAATAAAAATAAATCTAGATTTTTCAATTGATCACTTTTTGATCATTTCCCTATTAAATTCTATGAAACTCTTGATAGCATGTTTAGGTGAAATATAGGTCAATTCTTTAAATATTTGATTCAGAAATTTCACCTGAAGGAGAGTTAATATGAGAAACCACTGGTCTGATCAGATCTCATTATTTGTGTAATTTCATTAGTACGTAAATTTCAGACATGATTAATGTATCACAGTACAAGTTGGTTATAAATCTTTACAAATCATTTCTCTAAGGTGTCAAATAAATTGAAATGTTTGCATTGATTTATTTCCGAGTTTTCTCATTTTGGTAGGTCGAATATTTTTTCACGATTTATTTGAATTTGAATATAGTACATATCTAATAGAATATATCTTTATATTTATGTTTGTGCATATAAAGTAAAAAAGTTTTCTTCTAGACATTCAAAAATATTTCATTTATGAGGATATTATTTTGATATTTTTATATGGGATGTTTTATATATATTTTTTATTATATGTTTATTTGCAGGAATAATTTTTCATCAAGTATCAACTCGAATATTATTTTACTGTCTAAATGAAATTTTATTTACAACTGATAAATTCACATAAAATACTGATCATTCTTTTATGACACCTAAATAATACATGGCCAAACATTGACAAATTTTCAAAACAATTTGACTGTTTGCGAATTTTCCTATTATACTTTTATGAAGCAGCTTATTTTTCAATTCATTATCTTTTGTAATCACCCTATGTTTCGGCAGTCACACTGCAGGCAAATACAAATACCCAAGCTTTCTTCCTGAAGAAATATATATATATATATATATATATATATATATATATATATATATATTGTCATGGTATTTACAGTTAAAATAAATAATTACATAAATATAAAGGAAAACACTCACCGTTGTATATAAGTTGACTCGTTAGAGTATAACCAGAGCAAAATTCATTAAATAATATCCATTCTGACACAAATATTGATAATTCAATTCATTAAAATACTCACAAGCTAAAAATTATGAAGAAAAAGCATATTCAGGATACATAACGACTACTCAAATTAAAATTCTTTGAACGATAATCAAAACACAGTAATTTTGTTAACAGTTTATAAATAGAATTCACAGGGAGATTTCAATTCACAATTATTCAATATAAAACCAGCCAAAGTTGCAATAAATAGAAGTAATTTGAATTTAGATATCCAATTTGAAATTGATGAAGAATTTGTTGAAAAGATTTGTTATTAAAATGAATCACATATAAACTTTAGTGAAATTGTTGACAAAGAACAAGCTAAATTAAATATAACTCACCAGAATGATGTAAATAGGACAAATTTGATCAAAATTCACATAATTCAATGAGAGATAGCATCTACGTCAGATATTTTCAAATGATTAATGTAAGAGAGATCCTTCAAGATGTTTAGGCATCAATAATATTGTAATAGCATCTAAGCTAAAGAAATTTAATCAATTTCATAAGTAATATTAAGTATTTTATAAGTTATAAGCATTAGAAGTTAAAATTTGTTAAATTTTGACACTTGAAATACTTTACGAAGAAAAAGCAAGACTTTCACTGTTCTGTTTAACATGAAACATACATCAAAATGTAGTTAAAAAAATAAGCTAATTTTCAAAAGTAATTTCAAACCAGGAAATATTGTAAATTTTGTAAAATCATCAAAAGCATCATTTTTATATAATTTGGACAGAAGCTAGTAAGCTTTGAAATTCAATTTTTCTTGAAAACTATAAATAGGGCAGACACAGAACAAGTCGGCAGTCTCCAATTATATGCAGAGTAGAATCCTTGTCGGTCCATTATTAAAAAAGTGCCAAAAAAAAGTATCATCATCTAAAAAAAGAAGATTATTTGGTTATTGTGAATGGAAATTGAATTCAGAAAATACATTACCTGAATGTGAATGGAAAAATATCACATAGAAATCAAGTTTCAAACGAATTGGATATATTGAAGAAAATCAACAAAGTAGCCTGTGAATTTCAGAACGTTCTAGAAGTGTTGTTTCCTACGAAACCAGTGTTATTCCTGAAACGAAGAAGGGACAATTAAAAGGAACAATCATAAATTGATGAACAAACTTACCAAAGGTATTGAAATTCAATCCTGTTAATATTTCCAGAAAGAAATTTAGAAATAGCAATCATTGTTTACATTAGAATTACGTTAGGTTATTTAGATAGGGTTAGGTTAACATAGAATTAAAATTTAGGTTAATGATCACTGATTATAATATTTCAAATTACTTTCATATAATATAATTTAAAAAAATTCAATCTTTTAAAAATTCAAATTGAACCCTCCCTCCAATATCAAATCAGATTTAATAATATTTTAATTTCAATTATTCAAATTATAATCTTAAGAGCTAGCCGGAAACATAGAATACAGCAACTAGATACAAGGGTCATCTAAATAGTATTCATTCACAAAATTTCTTTATATATATATATATATATATATATATATATATATATATATAAACCAAAATCTGGCAAGCAGAAATAACCCACCACAGACGCCATCATCTGAACAACTACTGGAGGAATGGCACGGCAAACCCTTACATGGCAGGTATCCGGAGGCACTGAAAGAAAATAGAGTTAATAGAGAGCAGTCACTAACTTACCTTAAATCCGGTTATTTATTCCCAGAAACCGAGGGACGTCTCATCGCAATCCAAGATCAGGTAGTGCCAACAAGAGCGTACCTGAAACATATAGCCAAAAAGAACATACCGACTGACAGATGCCGGAAATGCTGCCAAGCCTTGGAGTCTATACAACATGTGACATCCTCATGCCCCATTCTTGCACCCAGGGAGTACACCCAGCGGCATAATGCTATGGCAAAAATCTTTCACCAAGCCATTGCCATGAAAGTAGGACTTATACTTACCTCTCGAAGGGTACACGAATACTTACCCAAGCCGATACTTGAAAACAGTCAGTTCAAACTCTACTGGGACAACCCGATAATAACGGATAGATCGGTGCCGCACAACAGGCCCGACATCGTGATCTTTGATAAAGGAAACCGCAAAGCAACAATCATTGATATAACCGTCCCGGCAGATGATAACATAAGTAGAGCGTACACGGAGAAACTAACAAAGTACCACGACCTGGCTTTTGAAATAAAAGAGATACACCAGCTAAGAACGGTAAAGATTCTGCCCCTAATAATCTCCACGAATGGATTGGTTGAGAGCCACCTGGCAGAAAATACGGAACTCCTTGAACTGGATCAAGAGTTGATAAGTAAAGCTCAGAAGGAGGTGATCCTCTGGACAACAAGAATTGTTAGAATGTTCCTTACAGCTGCCTAGAGGGTCCTTGGTCGTTAAGACCCGGACCTTCTAGAGGAAACTCCCATAATGGTGATTATTGAAAAAAAAAAGAAAAAAAAAAGGAAAAAAAAAAATAAACCATATAAATGATGATGTATAATTAAAATTACAGTGACTAATGTCGTTTTTCCTTTTCTTGATATCAAACACAATTATTAATCTGAAATCTACAGAAATACATCAGAAACATATTTTGCGAGTCCACCAAGGGACGATTTTTCACGTTTGTCGTTATTCTCAGTTTTTTCCTCGGTTGGCAACATAAATCTCCCACACAAACAGATAATAGGTAATTTTTAGCGATTTATAAAAATAATTAATGTCTCACACTTCGACGCCTCTATAGATTTCCCTTGCGGTAGAACGTCGTCTCTTATCGAATTTTAGGTCGTCCCACGAAAGCGCGTTTAGATGGCTGTGATATATATGAGTTCTACAGGAAGCGTTCTTTTCTTCATTGAAATACGTCATGAATGGTGGCTTTTACCTGATTTCTTATCAAAAAAGCTGAACGTCGTTCATTCAGCGACGGAGAAATTGAAATTCATTTAAAAAATGGACGAGAACAAATGATAAGTGCGCCATTGTTCCTTTGAAAAGAAGCTCGCAAAAAAGGTGCAGAGGAGCAAGTATTTTTGCTAGGCGGAATCGACTTGAGCACATTTGATGGGAAAACCCCATTAAATTATATGCAGAATATCAAATACAGAAAATTAAGATATTCGTAAGCTTTTTACCAGAAATTCAAAAAGGTAAATTTCATTAGTTTATGCAATTAATTCTCACCTCCTTACCGTTAGTTGATGCTTATGTTTTTAGAACTTTAATTTCTTTTTTAAAATTATCAATTGAATGTGTGATGGAAGGCAACCTATTTATAAATGAGTGGAAAGCGGACATTTTGATATTTCTTGGAAGGGTATATGAATTAAGATGTCTGAGAAGGTTCGATTTCGGAGATAATTCTTTCTTGTAATTTTATATCTAGGAAATTTAGCCAATTGTCGGGGTTTTCTGTTTCCATGGTGAATTGAATTGTCTTAAAAATTGAATTCAGAATGTTTGAAAATTTGTTTAGTTCCTTCATAGAGCTTAACCAGATGCAAAAAAACGTCGTCGAAATATCTTTTCCAATAAAGAACTTTCTTAATCAAATGGTGTTTTGTGGAGAAAATTTTGTTTTCAAGATTGGTCATAAAAATGGCACTCAATAATGTTGATAGGGGCAAACCCATCGGAAGGCTTCAGGTATTTTTCCAGTAAAACCATTGTTTCACGTATAATTTGAGTAGTGAGTGATAGATTTTTTTATAACAGGTCTTAACAACATCGAAGGAAATAAGTTTTGCGTTAGGGGGGATTTTGATATATTTAAGTTCGTCAGTAAGTTGAATGGTGGTTTTGATAGAATATTTTAGGCCGTTTTGGATAAAATATGGTAAAATCATGTTAAGTTGTTTGCAGAGTTTCGTTGCACGTGCACTTACATTCTGTCACGAAAGTACCGGGAATTATCGATTTAAATCTGGCGGGGCAATGAGGCAGGTAAAATTTTTTTTTCCTAGGTTGGTACCACTGTTCTTAACTACTATGCCAAGCTTGAGCGGGATCTGTCAACTAGTGTGTTTGCAACAGCTGATTAAGTCAGTCGATGTCAGAGTGCGTGCCGATTTTTACTATGGGTGATTACGTTGAGCAAAGAATTTGTTTAAAGTTTTGTGTTGCAAATGAATTTTCGTGTGCCGATGCATTGAAAATGTTGCAAAAGGCCTTTGGTGATAATGCTCTATCGAAAACTCGTGCATATCAGTGGTACAGAGCCTTCAAGGACGGTCGTGAAGTGGACGCCCATCGACGGCTTCGATCGAAGATAACGTCGATAAAATTAAGGAAAGGGTGCTGGAAAACCGTCGTACCAGCTTGAGAGAGATAGCACATGATCTTAAGATATCCCACGAGTCCGCACGTACGATTTTGATTGATATTTTGGGCATGAGAAAGGTGGCCGCACGACTCGTACCGAAAGACCTGAATTTTCTTCAAAAACGTCATCGCGAACAGGTTGCTTCAGACATGCTGGATCGCTGTAATTCCGATTCTACATTCATGAAACGCATTATAACTGGTGATGAGACCTGGGTCTACGAGTACGATATGCAAACAAGCCAGCAATCATCGGAATGGGTGGCAAAAAATGAGCCGAAACCGAAAAAACCACGCCAAAGCCGCTCGAAAATGAAGGTGATGCTCATTGTTTTCTTCGATATCCGTGGCGTGGTGCACTACGAATTCGTTCCAGAAGGTCAGACGGTAAACAAGGAGTATTACCTAGGCGTTATGAAACGTTTGCGTGAGCGTATCCGTAAGAAGCGGCCAAATTTGTGGGCGAACAACTCATGGATTTTGCATGACGATAACGCGCCTTCTCACCGAGCTACGATTGTGACTGACTTTCTCACCAAAAACTCAACAAACGTGCTTCAGCAACCACCGTATTCGCCGGATTTGGCTCCCTGCGACTTTTTCCTCTTCCCAAACCTAAAATTGCCCCTTCGTGGCACCCGTTTTGAGTCGATTGAAGCCATAAAACAAAATTCGGCGCGAGAGCTAAAGTCCATCCCGAAAAGCGCCTATAAAAAATGTTTCGATAATTGGAAGTGCCGTTGGCATAGATGTATTGGAGCAAATGGAGCCTATTTTGAAAGCGACCCAATAAATTTTGACGATTAAATGAAAAATGTTGTTTTAATTGAAAATTCCCGGTACTTTCTTGACAGAGTAGTATATATGAGGCAATGGGTCTCATTGGACAATTTTTTTTATACATTTTAGGAAGGGTGTAGAGTAATGGAAGTCTAGGATTCATAATGCTTAGTGAAGATTTTATTTTTATGATAGATTGGGCCGTTGCTTGGTAGAAATCAGTTGTAATTGTCATTATAAAATAAAACACTTGTTTACATTTTCTACTTTATTTTACGTTTCGTCTTTGCTAGAAAGACTTCATCAGAATACAGATTTTATGTTAGAAAGTTGTTAATGGCTTTTTTGGCAAAATTTTGAAACTTTGAAGTATAAGCAATTTTGAGTATGAGAAAGTTGTCTGAATCTAATAAATTTTTCTTATCTAAATAATCTGATTTGTAGATAATCGTTATTGTGTTGCGTTTATCAGCTTATGACATGAATAGTTCGTTTTCTGAAACTTGTTTTGAGATTTGATTGATTATTTTTTGTTCATGATTATTATTCTTAACTGAAGATATTGAGATAAATTTTTGCGCATATTAGTTTTTCTAGATTTTGATTTTCGTTGGATTCTAATGTATTCAGTGCAAATTCAGTATTTACTGCAACCTCCATTTATTTTATTTTATTCATAATATATAATTATTTGGTTTCCTCAACATTCTTCATACAGATGGACCTTGTGCTATAACACAATTTCCTTTCAATTTTTAAGATCAATGGTAAACCACAGAACTTTTTATTTCGAGTCAACATTACACTCCATTTAAATGTTCAGTATTAATTCGCCAAGACGCTTTCTGAATGGTTGAAGGTAAATAAATTTTTTTTGTTGATTGATGTAATATTTTATTGAATATGAATATGATTGAGTACTGACGAAGCAAAGTCTCTTTTAAAACTTGTTTTTTAGTAATGTTTTTACATATCTTGAGATTTTCTAAAAAGTAACTTAGTAAGATATCCAATAATATTGAATATTCTAAGTAAGATAGTTTTATGATGAAATTCTTAAGATTATGTTAAACATTTTTGAAGGATATCTCTTTTCATAAAAGGGTTGAGCAGAAACAAAATTTTGTCTACTCGAAATATTTTTGTTAACAATTTATATTTATTGGATTTTGTTATCTCATGTCTAATAATGAATGTTTATTTCATATGTCGTTTGATATAAGTAGTACTTATATGACATTTATTTAATTCCTGAAGTTATAATATTTTATATAATTTTTTGAAATTAAATATGTGAAAGGCTAAAAGAATATATCTGTAAATATTAAAATATTTAAATAATTTTACTGCAAGTGTTCTTAAATCATTATTGTTGAAAATATTAGGACAATATATTGAGCCTTCTTTCATTATTTGTAATTCAGATATATCAAATTGTATTTCTGTAAAATTTTTAAATTCTATCGTGGAATCGTATTATCATATTTACTCAGTAATAAAGAAGACTCGCCATTTTCTTTAACTTTTTCTGTCGGTGTGAGGTTCTCTAGTTTCTTTATTTGGTGTATGTATTGTTGGTGTCCTAAGATCCTGGATTCTTCTCTGGCTGTTTGGTCTGTTTTGTCACTTTCAATTGATAATTTCAAAAAAGAATTTGAAGTTCTAAAAACATTAGCATGAACTAACGGTTATAACGAAAATATAATAGATAAATTAATTTCCAACAAACAGTATAAAAAAACACTTGCATCCATATATGCGCCCCTTCAAGAAGATGATAAGGAAACATTTTACAGTATTAACTATAACATAAAAATTAGTACACAAATTTGCAATTGACTCCGAAAAAAAAACCTAAACAATATCTCTACAAATAAGAAAAATCTAGGGTCAATTTTGGTTGGAAACAAAGATTGTCTGAATACTGCAGAAAAAAGTGGCAGACACAAATTGCATTGTGATGAGTGTCCTGCTTTTTATATACGTCAAACTGGTCGTTCAATCATCATTAGAGTGGGCGAACATAAAAAATCCATATGGCAAAATAAAACACCTACTGCTTTTTCTGCTCATTGCATAAAGAAACCACTTCATAGACTTCTACACTCAGGTACTTAATAAAAGCAAAAAGTTGGACCTAATCGAATATCTTGAAATCTCTTCCGCACAGAAAAAACATTTGGCGGTAACAAATGACAAGTTGGACTTTAATTTATCCCCATTGCTGACAACAAGTGCCTTTGAAAATAAGCAAATACCGTCAACAGGTATTACTAACTGTTAACCTTTAATGACAAATCCCGACACTTCCATTTGTTGACCGAAAAATATATAAATTGTCATGTGAAGTAAATTCTCCTTAGTTTTGAAAATTTCGAAACATATATCGGGTGTTTTTTAAGAGTGATAGAAGTTTAAATTGAAATAAAACACATTTAAATTAACATTGAAGCCAATTTTCATCGATAACACGAGTTATGTTGGCTTCCAATGCGTCTATTGCTTCTGCTTTATCAGCATAAACCAATGACATGACAAAACCCCGAAGAAAATAATCCGGTGAGGTTATTTCGCATGATTTTGGAGGACAATTAATTGGACCATTTTTCGAAATAATGTTATCGCCAAAACTTTCTTTCAATAAATCAATTGCTACGGTAGCAGCATGAGGTGTAGCACCATCTTGTTGAAACCAAAACGTTCAACCAGAAATGAGCGTAATCACTAAACACACTTTTACGATAAAAAAGTGGATCAACTTCAAGGTGTTCTAGGGCCCAATCAGCAAACAAACGACGCTTATTATGATCAAGTGGCTTTAGTTCTTGAACCAGTTGGATCTTGTATGGATGTAGACCAAGATATTTACGCAAAATTTTCCATGTGATGAATGCACAGACTGCAATTTGTTGTGAACGTCGATGAATAGAGAAATCTGGATCATCATTAACACTATGACTTACAGCAGCGATATTTTCTTCTGTACGTAGAGTTCTTTGTCTTGTTGTTGTTATTGCATCGAGTAGAAAAAATGTTGTCCGAAATCTATCGATAGTTCGACGAATAAGCTTTTCTGATGGACGATTATGTAAACCATAAATTGCACGAAGTGCTCTATAAGTTTGGCGAATAGAACACTGTTTTTCAAAATAAATTTCAACAATTTGTAAACGTTATTGCGGCGTGAGTCTTTCCGTGATAATTTGTCGATGCTCACTGAACAGAAATGTTAAAACAACATGGCTTCTATCTTCTGTGAAATCACAGTTATCCCTATCGAAAGTTCTATCACTCTGAAAAAAACACCCGATATATCAACAACATAAAATTAAACTTTCGTGAAACTTAAACCAAGTGATTTATTTACCTTTTTAATATCAATTTATTTATTTATTCTTATTTGAATTTAATGAATTCGAACTTATAGTGAAATTATGTTATTGAGAGATGAAAAAATTCCTGTGTTTTTATTTCATCCAAATCACCATTCACCATTGTACCTTGACAGAAAACATAATCCTCGATGGAATAACAACTTTCGATGCTGATTATATCTTGAAAAAAAAATGGTTTGGTAGGTTCTAACGTCCAAACAGTAACTCCGATCTGGAGTGATGAATAAAAATTTAATGAGCTACTGTAATTGAAATACCATGTCAACCGAGGCGCACAGGTAGGTACCTTATCGATCCTACATAGTTATGGTACAATTTACACAAGAACACAATTCAGATTTGGATACGATGACTTAGGATGTCTGAGTTTTAATCTATAAAATTCCATCATAACTAAAAGGTATCTGGAAGTTATGTTCCCATATCTCCACGCTTCGCTTTATCTCTGTTTCAGCTTTAAACGTTCCCAGTGACTGAAAATATTTCATCGGAGATTTCCAGATCTCCAATTCCCATAATTCCGTGCGTCGATATGGCGGAAGTGACCGTTTGAGCGGAAAAAACATAATTCCACGCTATTTCACTTATAATCGTTCAGTTGTCAGCACTGTTCTTTCCACTAGGTCGGAAAACAATGCTTTTTCGTAGTACATTTAATGACATCGAAAATAACGAGGCGAATATGTAGGCGATGGAAACTCCAATCAATTATTTGATTGATTTATATCCGGATAGATAATCCGGAAGGTATTGGAGCTCAACGTCCGAAAACACGTTAAAAATTTAACACAAAGGTTATTCGTATTTGATGGATTCGGTCTTTACTCGATGAAAACTCATTTTTAATTTATTTATATATATATATATATCGGTTTTTATAGCGTTCTACGCCTTCCGATATCCAGCTTCCATCCTCTTCAGTCTTCCCAATCTCCTGGATGTAGATTCCTCCCAGACATGGCTTTCTGAATTCCGCCAAGCCATGTTTTTTTTTATCTTCCCTTTTTCTCCTTTCCGTTGGTTGTCATTTCAGGACCATTTTGGGAATGTGATCTTCTTGCATCCTTTCTACATGGTCGTAAGATACTAATTGCCGTCTCTGTATTTCCTCAATGATCGTATCTTCCACCCTCATTATGTTCCTTATTTCCTCGTCTTTCACTCGTTCTAATCTCGACTTACCGGCAGATCTACGCCAAAAATCCATCTCCAAGGCCATCAGATGACGTTCCATATTTTTATTCAACTGCCAAGTCTCGCATCCAAAGTGCACTATGCTCTTGAATATGGCATTATATATTTGATGTTTCCGCTCTCTAGAAATTTGCTTAGACCACAGGATAGAATTCAGACATCCGATCACTTGTCTTCCTTTTACAATTCGATCTTCGATCTCCTTTTCTGTTCGACCTCCTTTATCGATTCTTGTTCCAAGGTAGGTGTATTCTTTGCACGAGCTGATACGAGTGTTTTGGTCCACTTGAAGATCATCCACCTCATTGCTACCAACATACAGATACTGCGTCTTCGTTCTGTTCACCGATAGACCCCAATCTTCATATTCTTTGAACAGTTTTCTGGCCATAAACTCCAGATCTTCCGAGTCCTGAGCAACCACCACCTGGTCGTCTGCAAAGTCCAACGTATAGAGTTTAGTATCATCAGTCAGCGGTATGCCCATTCCACCGCATGCTCTCCTCCACTTCTTCAAGACATCGTTCAAATATATTTTGAACAACGTTGGGGAGAGGCAGCATCCCTGTCTAAGGCCTTTAGTTGTTTTAAACCCCTCCGAAAGACTATCGCCTACCTTTACCCGAGATATAGAGTCATCGTACAGCTGTTTCACAGCTTTTATTATGATGGTTTCTATTAGAGACTGTTCCAAGACTCTCCAGAGCTTCTGAACTGGTACCGTATCATAGGCCTTTGCCAAGTCCACGAAAAGCAGATGAATCTCTCTACCCGTTGCCACTTTTTTCTCACTTAATTGCACTAAGCTGAAAATATGAAAAATGCATGATCTTCCACCTCGAAATCCCGCCTGCTGTTCCATTTCGTGAGGGCCATATTCTTTCTCGAACAAATTCCTTAATATTTTTCCGTACAGCCGACTCATAGTACTCGTGACAGAGATACCTCTATAATTATCGCAGTTGTCGCGTAATCTTTTCTTATGGATCGGTGTTATCCAGCCTTTCTTCCAAGTTGTTGGAATTCTGTCCCCGTTTACATATCGGGTGAGAAGCTCTCTGAGGTGTTTGATTAATTTCGCTGTTCCGTTTTTCAACAGCTCAGCAGGCAATCCTTCAGGTCCAGCTGCTTTCTTATTTTTCAATGACTTTATAGCTGTCCTCATCATATCCTCAGTAACGTCAATGTATGTTGAACTTTGTTGGAGAAGTGGTTGTGTATGTTGGTCTATCCTCACCAAGTGCTCTCGAGTAGTGTTGTTGCCAGGCATTCAATTGAATTGGTGATATCCGGGTTTTGTTAGACGAGTTAGTTCTCATTGGTTTTAACATTTTTCACGCCTTCGAAGATCTTGTCACGCCCATGAAGGAATCCAGTTCTCGCATTTTATTTTCCCATGTCTCATTTTTATTCTGGCTAACGTGCTTCTTATATTCGGTTTGAAGATTTTTATATGAGGTTTTATCGTAAGGGGTTTTTACTGCTCAGCCACTGTTTGAAAGCTTCTTGTTTTCTATTGCTGAGTTCTTCAAGAGTTGTATTCCATGCAATATCACTATTGTATGTCGTGTAGTGTTTATTCTTGTGACCAATAGCTTCATATGCTGCAGAGTGTATGGACTCAGTTATTATATATCTTTGTACAGTTGTTCCGTCTCATGTGTAAGTGTTCAATTTATAATAATGATAATAAAATAATAATACTTTATTGATCCTTCAGGACACTACAATGTGCATAGGACAAGTCAGGTAAAAATACAGATTTTATATAAAAAAATTTCAAAGATTTGATGTAAGAAGGCGTTCTGTGTTTAGAAACAAGGAGTACGTGTGAATTTCTTGAATGATGATAGTAAATCAAATACAATGCCTGAAAACTTTTCATTAATTAAAAATTCATAAAAGGGATCAATTAATTCGAAAACTCTTCTTGAAATATTATAGAGATAAATGAAAAACCGTTACAAAAATTATTATAATCAATAATAATAATAAAATAACATCTAAAAAACAGTGTTTTATTCGACAAATTTACAGTAGAACTGAAGGCCTAATCATGAGGAGCCTCCACTTTTAGCTTCATGAATATTTTGGAAAAAACTATTGATGAAAATAAAAATGGAATCGCTAACAAAATAGTTCATTGGAACAGATATGTAGATGACATAATTGCATGCTTTAAAGGTACCAGTAGACAACTTGCAGATTTCTTTATTACTTGAATTTGTTACATGAAAATATTGAGATTACAATAGTTGAAACTGAAAATTCATTAAATCATTTAGATCGAAGATTTTTCATAAAACTTCTTATACGGATATGATAATTCCCAAAAATTCATTCCATCCAATACAAAATAAATAATCAGCATATCACCGCATGACACATCGATTATTAACAATTTCTTTATCTCCAAGTAATTTTAATCGAGAATTTTTGTTAATTAAACAAAAAGCAACTAGTAACAGTAATTCGTCGTTAATAATAGATGGCATGACAGCCAACAAAGAAAATAAAAATTCTATCAATTAAATATACCCTATGCAAAAAACCGGGGAAAAACATATAATTCCCTCACTTACTGCATAATCACGAATTGAAAAATTCCTCAATATTATAGATATAATATATTATAGAAATGGCAATCCATTAGAAACTTTTTTTAAAACGATAAACCTAAAAGGAAACACCGAATTTGAAAATTTAAACTAGGATGTTAAGAGAAAAAGAAAACCTTTTTAACTACAACACATCTGCCATTTGTTTCCTATTCAAAAATAATTGGGGGTTGTTGCCACACTCAGGTGGGATTTTCGGAACAATGTCGTCATAGGAATTCTTTCTCCCAAATACAGAACTTGAAAATTATTTTTGGATTCTTCAAAACTCTTGAGTTCTTGAATTTGGGCGGTTCAACTGTCTATTCAACATTATCTTTTGACGATAAGTTCAATATTACATTATTTCGTGAATAATGAACCAATTTTGAGAATTTTAACTGGGTTGTATACAGAGTTCTGGGGGGTCACATTTTCGTTGGGACACCCTTATTATATTTGTTGTTTTAAGCTACTATTTTAATATCTTCATTTTTAAAGTAAGGGACTTGCTGAATATTCCATAATTAATGTCTTAATTTTAGTCTAAATGAATTCTTGCTGTCTTTTCTTCGAAAATTAAAGCTTTATTGTGAAAAATTGGTTACACATTGAAAGTTCAAAGTATTGTCCGTCACTAGCCACTTATTTTTTCCATATTTCCTCGAGTGAATCATATTTTCCACCAAATCTCATTATTTTCTCATTATTTCATATTTCAAAATATTTAAAACTCCATAATTATCAAATTAGAAATTCCATACAAACTTTTCGAAGATAATCATTACTCAATTAAAAAAAACTCATTTAATTATAAAATTTGAATATAAAAACAGATTTTATTCATTAGTCTCCTATAATTTAAATTTCAAAAAAAATTTATTCAAAAATTTTTAGAATTAATTTAATGTCTTATAAGAACAGTTTATATTTAATAGACGTATAAAATCAAAACTCAATATGCAATATCGAATGAAATGAATAAACCAACAAATATAAATTGTCATTTAAAATTAATAAAAAAAAATTTCGAATTAAATTTTTTGAAATTGAAATTATAGGAGATTAACTGATTAAATCTATTTTGATATTCAAATTTTGTAATATTTCTTCTATCAAGTAAAAAACCTCTTCTTATAATTTTATATATCATGTGAAGGTTCACAGAATGTTAAGTTTTCATAGTACAGAAAACAACCATAAATTAATAGAGAAAAGAAAATGATGATACTTGGTGTACAAATTGAAGTCGGAGAGCATTTAAATAAAAGCTTATCCGTGTATATACTTGAATGACCTACTAATGAATTTGTTTCATTATTCACCCACTTACTGAAGAAACATTGGCCTACTTCTGAATTTCGGAAAGAATGACATGTTGCGGTGAAAAATACCCGGACAGGCAAAAGGAACATATGGAATGAGACATCTATTATTACAGACCGCAGAATGATAGCTAGATGTCTTTAATTTTAGTGTTTCGTTTAATGATCGAATTAAATATTGCATATAATACCCACCTAATGATGCAGACGTATATCATCTTCATCATGATTGGAAGGTAAATGTAGAATCCCTCGGGCTCAAGTAGCTTCCCAGGAATTTGCAGAATATTTGGACAGGAGTTTGAATAAAATCTTGACATTAAATTACACAAAGGATAACAGATTCAAGTTTCCTACCAGATTTTTGTAGGAAATTCAAATTAATATTTTTGTTATATCACTACCCATCATCCTCAGATATTTCAAATTAAACTCCTCTCCGTTTGTGCCTTCTGTGTAGATTAAAAGATTAAAATCAGGAAAAAAGAATTTTTAAATGAAGGAGTCTGGTTAAAACACGTTGTTCGTGGGGTTACTCACTATTTTTTTTAATTCGAAAAGATATTTATGGCATTAAGTATTGAATAGGACGACGTTCAACTGTCCAACTTTGTAGAATGAATTTCGATTAAATTTAAATATCAAAACAGATTTATTTTGTTAGCCTCCTATAAATTGCAAAAATTTTCTTCAAAAGCTTTTGGAATTAAATGAAAGTCTTATAAGCACTCCTTAAATTTAGAAGAGATATAAAATCAGAAGTCATTATATAATATCAAATGGAATAAAAAAACAAACGAAATATAAATTGTCAATTGAAATTACTGAATAAATACTTGAAGGAGACAAAATTTTGTTTCTGATCCTATATTTATGAAAACCAAATCTTTTTCAAGAATGCAAATCATAATTTTAAGAAATTCTTCAAAACTAATTTATTTGAAATATTTAACATATTTAATTATTTGAATAAGTTACTTCAAAATTCTCTCAGAACATGTAGCACATCTTCAAAAAACAATTTGAAATTAAATAATATCTATGAAATCTATAAAATCAATCAACAAAAAATAACTTCCCAGACAGACCTCGTGGTATCCTTCTTGAACAAACACTAAAAATCACACAAAGCTTGTAAGGTATGGCCTTTAGTTAAAACCAAATGACATTTAAATAATGATTCAGGAAAACCAAAATATAATTATTTATTATATATACAATAAAATAAAAAAAGATTTTTTTTACTTGATAGAAGAATTATTATAAGAATTTCAGTATCAAAAAAGATTTATTCTGTTAGCCTCCTATAAATTTTAATTTCAAAAAATTTTATTCAAAAACATTTAAAATTAAATAAATAGCTTATAAGCACTGCTCAAGTTTAGCGGACATATAAAATCAACACTCATTATATAATATCAAATGAAATAATAAAACCTAACGAAATATAAATGTCAATTAAAATTACTAAATAAAAACTTGAAGGAGACAAAATTTTGTTTCTGAACATATATTTATGACAACCAAATCTTTTCCAAAAATGCAAAACATAATTTTATGAAATTCTCCAAAACTAATTCATTTGAAATATACCATATTTAACTAAGGTACTTCAAAATTCTCTTAAAACATGTAGCACATGTTGATATTATATAATGAGTCTTGATTTTATTTGTCTACGAAATTTGAGCAGTGCTTGTAAGACATTAATTTAATTCTAAAAGTTTTGAATAAAATTTTTTAAATTAAAATTTATACACTGTCTCGATTTCTAGAACTTTCTATGAACATAGCTCATTTTCCTTACTAATGATTTTTGGTATAGATCAGCCGATTTAATTTATTCGAAGATGTATCTGATGTATTTCAGTTCACAACTCGCTCAGATGATGGCATTCTGTGTTGAAACAATTGTCAGACTCATGAAGATTGATCATATTTTAGATAGATAGATAACTGTTCTTTATTGATACCAACAAATGGCCATCGACCGAAGTCCTTCAGCCTATCATATTTTATTTCCCCCCTATTTATCATTTCGGATGACTTTACACCGATTAAATGCCAAAACTAAATCTACACTTACATAATCTGCAATGAACACTTGTTTTCAGATATGTGAAAAATTTTGTAATTTAAAAAGTCGAGTATGTACAGAACTTATACAGATATGAGAATTCAAACCATGAACACAACTGGGACCATACATATATGAAAATACTACTCTGTCAAGAAAGTACCGGGAATTTTCAATTAAAAAAACATTTTTACATTTAATCGTCAAAATTTATTGGGTCGCCTTCAAAATAGGCTCCATTTGCTCCAATACATCTATGCCAACGGCACTTCCAATTATCGAAACATTTTTTAAAGGTGCTTTTCGGGATGGACTTTAGCTCTCGCGCCGAATTTTGTTTTATGGCTTCAATCGACTCAAAACGGGTGCCACGAAGGGGCAATTTTAGTTTTGGGAAGAGGAAAAAGCCGCAGGGAGCCAAATCCGGCGAATACGGTGGTTGCTGAAGCACGTTTGTTGAGTTTTTGGCGAGAAAGTCAGTCACAATCGTAGCTCGGTGAGAAGGCGCGTTATCGTCATGCAAAATCCATGAGTTGTTCGCCCACAAATTTGGCCGCTTCTTACGGATACGCTCACGCAAACGTTTCATAACGCCTAGGTAATACTCCTTGTTTACCGTCTGACCCTCTGGAACGAATTCGTAGTGCACCACGCCACGGATATCGAAGAAAACAATGAGCATCCCCTTCATTTTCGAGCGGCTTTGGCGTGGTTTTTTCGGTTTCGGCTCATTTTTTGCCACCCATTCCGATGATTGCTGGCTTGTTTGCATATCGTACTCGTAGACCCAGGTCTCATCACCAGTTATAATGCGTTCCATGAATGTAGAATCGGCATTACAGCGATCCAGCATGTCTGAAGCAACCTGTTCGCGATGACGTTTTTGAAGAAAATTCAGGTCTTTCGGTACGAGTCGTGCGGCCACCTTTCTCATGCCCAAAATATCAATCAAAATCGTACGTGCAGACTCGTGGGATATCTTAAGATCATGTGCTATCTCTCTCAAGCTGGTACGACGGTTTTCCAGCACCCTTTCCTTAATTTTATCGACGTTATCTTCGATCGAAGCCGTCGATGGGCGGTACTTTCTTGATAGAATGTATAGCAAGGAAAGTAAATTCCTGCAAAATTTCACAAGGATCATATGATCAAAGGATTCACAACAGAAACAAAAAATTTGTGAGTCTAGCAGCATTGAGTGGCAAAGAAACCATAGCAACAGACTCACAATTGAGTTTATATTTAGTATTAAGATGTAAAATAACTACAAGAAGACTAATGCAAAATCTCTTGAGTATTATGGGTGATATGGACAAGCAGGCAAAATCTCCTGCCTTCACGTCAGTGCTTCTCACATTTTACTCAAATATTTTTAATTTAATTCGATTCAGCTGTGTGGAGTAACAAAAAATTTTCGCTAATGAATGATTCAAAAATATCCACGGAATTGACTTGAATATGTGGACTAAATGAAGGGTCTTTCATTAACAGCGCCCCATTTTCTTTTGCAAATAAAATACATTATTTATTCGAAAATTGTTGAAATTTTTACTTCATTGAAAAGTACAATGGATACAATTAGTTATGGAATAAAACTCCATTTAAATGTTCACCACGGAAATGCTGGCAGGAAAGAAGTCGTATTTTAGCAATTACTCGTTCAATATTGATCTGTATATTGTCTGAATTTTCTGGATGATTGCTGTAAAACAATGACTTAATGTAACCCCAAAGAAAGAAGTCCAATGGAGTTAAATCACAAGAACGAGGCGGATAATTTCTCGATCCATTTCTTAAAATACTCGAATCACCGAAATTTTATTCTCAATAAAATCATTGTGTCATTAGCAATATGACAAGTGGCACCGTTGAAACCACATGTTTTGTAAATCAAAACGAACCAATTGAGGCCATAAAAAATCATCAACTTTGAACGATAACGATTTCCTTTGACAGTAACCGTCTCATGAGCTTCGTTAAAAAAATAAGATCCAAGGACTCCTCCAGCATAAAATCCGCACTAAACAGTAAGTTTGTCAGAATTTAATGGCAGTTCTTGATATTCTTCAGGTTCATCACCACTCCAGATACGACAATTCTGCTTGTTAACATAACCGTTCAACCAGAAATGAGCCTC
The DNA here is from genome assembly GCA_034642435.1 of Megalocaria dilatata. Classification (NCBI taxonomy): domain Eukaryota; kingdom Metazoa; phylum Arthropoda; class Insecta; order Coleoptera; family Coccinellidae; genus Megalocaria; species Megalocaria dilatata. The sequence goes on along the minus strand of CM067863.1, from coordinate 18,245,659 downwards.
ATCGCTGAGAATGATTTTCTTATGAAAATCTGCATCATTCTCAATTTTTTCTAAGCACCAATTACTACGCGACGCATTAAATGACCTGATCGTTTGAGTTCTTGGTTTAAAACAATTTTGTATGGATGTAAACCAAGGTTTTTTCGTAAAATTCGCCATAAAGACGTTTGGAACATACTAAGTTTTTGTGAACGTCGAGAAATCGATAAGTTTTGGTCTTCACGAATACTTTCACGTACGGCAGCAATATTCTCCTTCCTTCTTGAATTTCTTTGTCTCACTGGCACTGTAACATCATGAAATGTAAAATTTGTTCAAAGTTCTTCACTAACCGTTCAACTGTTCTTTCATTCGGACGATTAATATTACGAGCAAAAATTGGAGTTAAAGCATGTAGAGTTTGAGTATCAGATCGTGATTTCTCATAATAAATTTGGATTATTTGTGAACGTTGATGGAGTGTGTTTCTTCCAATGTTTCGATGGTAGACATTGACAAATACAACTGTCAATGTCACAAATAAACAATGACTGCCATGCGTAACTATTGTCAATTTAAAAATGGGGCGTTTCCATTACCACCCTTCATATAGCAAATAAAACCTCTATGCATATATAATGACCATAAAGAGTAAATTCTAGACAGAACTAACTTCATTTTGTATATTTTCAGGCATTTATCAGAGACATTGAAATTCGTGCAAAATATCCAGTTGGATAAATTTCACCTTATTTTACTTGGAGCAATGATATAGCCTTTCGTGAAAATTTACCATTCGAGTAAATTGAACCAGAATTTCTTCTGGCCGTAACAGTCATAATCTCCCTGTTACACGTGAAAAACGAAAGATACTCGGGATGTTGAATTTTCCCAATGTAAAGCTGTGGAAATTCAGGAGATGCCAGGGGCAAAAATATGTATTCCAGAACAGAAAGAAGTTTATAATTGTTTCTTTCATGGGATAATCCCTTCCAAATGTTCTCAAAGGATCCAAATGTTGAGCGTACACATTAAAAGTTTCAATGCCTACAAGTGACTTCGCTCTCAACTTTTAAATTTCAGAAATACGAACAATACACGCAAATGATGACGATTCGCAGTAATGTTAACTCTGGCGAATGATCTGATGCAATTAACATAATTTTGAATTCCAGCATGGACATTGAAGGTAAAAGAATTAATTTAGATTAATTTCGGTCATTATAGGCCTGAAAAAAGTGAGGCTGAATTTTTTCACAAGATGAATTCGGATGGAAAATAGATTATATCGTTATGAATTTGGAAAATTGTATCGAAAAAACTAACTGGATATCGTGTTGATTTTTCAACTCAGGAAATTTATGAGAAAAATTTAACATATTTTCTCATTATAACATAACATAATCTTCATTCTAATAATCAATGCTACCATACAAATGAAAAGAGGAAATCGTCAAAAAATATCACAACTTCAACAAGCTCTGAAAGTATATTCCATAAATTCCCTAATCGAATATGGTTCTATATCTATAATAATCTTAGTTATTTCGATTTTGAATTTTCTTATATTAGATACATTGATGATCTCCTTAGGTAGTACATTGAACAATCTTATTCACATATATTTTGTGTTTCTTTCAGTGTCAAAGAATGTCTCGGAAAGTAGTATGTAACAGTACGTCTTGTGTTGTTTTTATTCAACAGATCATTAAAATATTTCACATGTTTTTTCATAAATAGCAGACATTCCAAAACATATAGCCCCGGAAGTGTGAGTATGGAATGATTTCTAAAATGACCTCTGCGTGATTCTTTATATTTCAATCCTATTATTGCCCTCAAGGCGTATTTCTGCAGAATGAATAATCTATTTATATCGCAGCTCTCCCCCCATATAACAAGTCCGTACCTCAGAAGTGAAACAAAATGTGAATAATGAACTATTTCTTAAAGTTCCATGTCCACTCTCCGTGACAATACCCTGATCGTGTACAAAACTTTATTGAGTTTTGTATGTACCTGACTCACATGATCATTCAATTTCAGGTGACAATCAAACGAAACTGAGGATACATATTTTAAGACTGAATCGTTCTAAAAATCACACACTCAGTCATACTGACATTGAGAAGTAACTCCTTCTGAGTGCACCAATGCTGTACTGAAGCTAAGGCTAATCTAGTTTGTTCAATACTCGAATTAAGATTCCTGTTCTTCAGCAAAGCACTCGCAATGTTAACAAACAACAAGAGGTCGAGTTCATTGATGTATATCAGAAATAAAAAGGGTCCTAGATTACTTCCTTGGGTAACTCATACGTTGACGTATTTATCCTCTGACATAAAAACTAGTCATTCACTATCAATACAAACCCTCTGAACTCGATCAGATAAGTAGCTCCTGAGCAACTTCAATTGACAATCGCGAATACTACATAAAAAGAGTTTCTTCAAAAAGGATTCATGATTCACGCTACCCAATGCCTTAGATAAATCTAGAAAAAGCTCAACAGGCACTTCATCACTGTCCCAATCATCAACAATATCACATACTAATTCAAACATCGCTGTTGTAGTACTCCTGTTTTTTAGATAGCCATGTTGTTTCTCAGAGAAAATTTTGAACTTATACATGAATGAGCAAAGCCTATCGACCAAAAGTTTCTCGAATATTTTTGCGAAAGAACTGAGTTAACTAATTGGATCAAAATTATTGACATCATGTACATTTTCTTTCTTATGCAGGGGTTTGATTAAAGCTATTTTGAGGGCAGATGAAAACATCCCTTCAGTGAATGAGCGGTACATAATATGAGCCAACAGCCCCGCAAAAACCTGTATAGTACTTTTAAACAGTTATCAGTATACCATCGTACCCACAAGATTTTGTACTTTTCATCTTATTCACTATATTGATGAGCTCTATCATGCTAATAGGGAAAACGTGAAATGAGCTTCTATGAACATAATTTACTATTTGATTCTGATTTATTTGATCTCCATCTCGTAGAAAGCTTGCATTTCCAGAAAAAAATTATAAATAGGGTCTTTCAATATGGGTCGGGCTGTAAGTCCACGTCTTTTGCAACGTTCATTGATTTATTCTGAAGCCCTTTAGTTCTTTTATGAGGGAACTTTCAGTCCTCTTATTTTTAAACTCTTCAGATTGGCAATGGAGTGCAAGTCTGCCAATGACGCCATACCTTGTTCCACGTTGGAACGTCGGTTGCCGTACGCTTGTACTCTGCTCTACTTAAAGCCGGCGAGGACGGTGACCTAAGTATTATCGGAAAGCGCTCGCGTCCTAAATTAAACGCCAGCAATCTGTACCATAGCAAAGTGGAATGCTGGGGATGGAGCGGAGGTGTAGCACCTCCTTGTTGAAATGATAGCAAATGCTCCATGGTACATCACCAGTTAAACCCTATACGAAGATTTACGAATTCCTTATGTGAAGGATGTCATTAAAGAGAAGAGCAAGTAGCATTATGCTTAACTGAAAAGCCATAATAACCATATATTACATCCATTAGTACTGCCTCAATATAGAAGACTAAGAAGAAAATGGCCAGCTGAATTGAGATATAGCTGAAGGGGCTTTTTCGCTGGAAAAGGCCTTATAATGTCATGTGACAGCCTCAAGCTCCATAGTTAGCAAATTAGCTTATAGAATTTGTGTGTGGCTCGTCTCCACGCACTACCTTCCCAGTGAGCGTGAATAGGGTCACGGTGTAGGGCGCTAGGATTTTGGCATAAACAGTCCGCCGCTGAGCTGGACGCTGTGCCATCTCAAGAGAGGGATACTGTGGGAGGAAAAAGATAGTTACCTCGGAAAAATCGGATGGGATAGTTGGGGTCACCAGTGAATGGGATCGTCGGGTCTTCGGATCACGAATCTTTTTAGGGTGCGGTGTTATGAGGCAGCTTTCAAGCCTCTTATTTCCAGAAGGTAACGGATTGGCAAGGGGGTGCAAGTCTGCCAATGACGCCTCTGTTCCACGTTGGAACGTCGGTTGTCGAACGCTTGTACTCTGCAAAGTATTCGTGAATTTTACCGGTTAGGTTACTGGCATGTGAGCATGGCTCTTTCACCAGGTGACTACTCAGCAGTCTCCACAATCTGCCCAGGAAGCAGATAGTGTGATAAGGATACGCCTTATCATCGAGCATTAGCGAGAACCACTCCGAAGAGTTGAAGCCACCAAACTTCCAGTTTCGGCTTCCGTCCGAAACTGACGGTAGCAGCAAACTCTACTGGCTCTGCAGTGTGAGTACCCAAGTTATTTGTGACGCAACTCACTCGCCGAAGGGTCTTATTTTCCACCCATCTGAACGCAGTCCCATGAACCAAGATAGTCTCAAGATTGATGCCTCATGATATGCATGTTTCAATGCTTGTTGGCATATGTGTGGATAGCTCAGCGGGAGAGCATCGGATTCGTGACCGGGAGGTCCAGGTTCGAATCCTGTTCAGGTAGGAAAGAAATTTTCTAGTTGGACGGGTATCTGCCACCATTTCACTGTTGGGTCAAAAATTAACAGTGCTGTGACCTAAAGTGGCGCAAGATCGCAGTAACAAAGCCTACACAGAACACAACTGAACTCCTAACTAGCACAAGCTGAAAAAGCTTCTGAGGGATCTTCACAGAAGATCTAGGAGTATCAGGATAATAATAATAATAATAATAAAAATATCATCAGTGCATTGCTCTAAAGCCGATGAATGCACCACAGCCTATATTAGCCCTGTATATGGACACTTAAGTTTACCGACTGATAGTTCCATCTAATGGAGGCGAATACACGTACTCCATCAAGCTAATTTATGATTCATGTTGCACTATCGTGATCCACAAACTTTGTGTTTGCCATAGCTCATAATCTTCATCATATTACAAAATTCGGTGTTTTTATTCATCATAAGTACCAAGAAGTAAACCACAAATTTGAAATATTTAGGGGAAATGGACTGTTAAAGAGTAGTAGAAAAGCTTCAGACTGATTTTCACAAGTTTTTTTGTTCTAGCTCTTATTCCGATTAAAGGTTTTGCTTAATTGAAAACGAGATTATTCATAGCTTTTTCGTTTTTCCATAGTTTGGCCATAGCTGCACTCTTTTCAATATACCTAGATTTTGGGCACGTGTAATCGCCTAGATGATGAGAAATTTCGAATTCGAAAATACCAAGTACTATTGGACAAAAAATCTTCTTCAAGAATTATATTAAATGTAACAGGATCATGAGGTTTAAATGAACCAGTTATCTGGATGAATTCATTAGCCTTTCATTCTTTCAAAACCTGAATTCAATATTTGGAAGTATCGAAATATCAGTTCCAGCATTCTGAAGTTAAAAAATAATTTCATGAGATACCCTGCAATTAATTTTATGATTGAGAGTTCTCTGTGTTCTCACAATACTGATGCATTTAACGTGTGATTTAATACAATTAATCTAATGATTTATGTCCTTAAATTTTAATAAACATGGAGCGTGAAAACAGGTCTGAGGAAAATTGAAGGGTGATGCATGTAATTCAACTGACAAATGTGTTGTTAATTACTAGTTTGCAATAATTATTATTTTTGAATTAGTTCCACTCTTCGTTTCTTAAGGGATCTCTGAATGTCAGCCCGCAAATGATTGAAATAACGAATGGAATTTCATGTTTTTATTTGCAAACTGATGTTAGTATTTCGAGGATTGAATCAGTTCGATAATGGGGAGAGCACAATGAAATTTAAATGGCACAAGTGAAATAATTTCGACATTTATTATCAAAATTTAGACTGTTCAAAGATCTATATTAGCTGACCCTGCGTAAACGTTGAAATTCGTTCATCTGAACATTAAATGAGCTTTGAGAGAAATAAAACTGTATTTCACTGGGCGAAACACCTTCTAGAAAATGGTTGTTTTTTTCAAATGATATTGATATTTCACACATTTAAAATAGGACTGTAATTGAATGAGTAAAAGTGAAAGTAAAAAATAACCTTTCAAACTAACACAGGGAGTTTTTTCACCTGGTGGAAGGTTTTTCCAATATTTTAAATATTGAACAATGTAATTTTGTTACACCTCCCAACAAATTTCAATTTTGTAAAATTTCTGAAATTTTTTTTGATAAATTCAATTGAATAAATATCTTAAAATCACAGTTTCGTTTCAGTAGATAGAATTAACATTCATCGTACAGCATTAAAACGAGATAAAAGAATCTAAAGATAATATAAATTATTGATTGAGCTGACTCAAAGAATTTTGAATAGAGACAGCACTGTTTCATACAGGCATTACGAAAAACAAATTCCACTCTAAAAATGCCCAACATAAACCTAAAAACTTCTTCGAAACAACCTTTTTTCAGAAAGCTCTTTCGAAATTTCTTCAAAAAGATGTAGTCCATCTTCCAAAAGCCGTTTGAGACTCTCACCGACAATCGTCAATCCACTTTCCTACAACTATAATGAAAACAATCAACAAAAAATATCTGTCATACTTAGAGGACCACGTATTATATAATATTCGACCTACGACAGAGCACAAATGATCTCCTAGTGGTTAGACACTAGACTACCATTCGCATTCTGTTGAATATACACAGAGGTTGAAGAAAGGATGCTCAAGACTTATGTATATCCAAAAAATACTGTACGCATGAGAAACAGTGTTTCTGAGACATTTATTTAATTTGATTCTTTTGAAAATTTGTAGTGAGGTCTTACAGAATTACCCTGTTTAATATTTAAGAAAAAGGGAATTTTAGTACACCAATCTTTTCAATATTTCAAGAGATTAGCTTGAACGTGATTCTGAAAGCAATACTCAAAAGTTTCCTGAATTATAAGTAGAAAATTTGTATTTCTTGTTCTTATTCAAATCTAGGTATTTTTTTAAACCATAAATTCAAAGATCCAAACTATACATTTCATACTCTAAAAAAACTTAAGACTATTGATGAAATGTACGGCAGTACCAATTAGAGTAGTTTTGCAAGAGGACTATCAATGTATGATACAACAGAGAAGATTGGTGAATTCTCCGAATGGATTTTAATAAGTTTATATAATTTAGGAGGGATAGGATCCATAATGATGAATTTGAATTTACCATAGTTTGCTAGAATGATTTGAATGGCTTTGAGAGATTTTAGTTGAATTCTTAAGGTTGATTCCTTTCTTAATTTCATGGGGGGATTGTTCTCTAAAAAACTGTTTATTTTCTGGTCATTTTATTCTTTAGATAGAGTAACAATAAAATTTCCATTGTCAGCTTTAGTCATCATCAAATTATGATTTCGAATTTTGTTCTAAATTGATTTTCTTTATGATCATGTGATTCTGTATAGTTTCTGTGGGTTTGAGTGTGGATACCTTAGTTATTAGAGCATTGGACTCGAAAACGAAAGGTCCCAGGTTCAAATCCTGTTCAGGTGGGAAAGAATTTTCTAGTTGGATGAGTTTTGGCCATCATTTCACTGTTGGGTCGAAAATTAACAGTGCTGTGACCTAATGTGGCGTAAGATCGCAGTAACAAAGCCTTCCCAGAACACAACTGAACTCGTAACTCGTATAGGCTGAAACAGCTTTTGCAGGATCTTCACAGAAGGTCTAGGAGTATGAGGATATTGGGAATGGTAAATTTCAATTTCTTCACTAGTGAAGTTTGAATCAGGTGCATCCATTTCCCTGTTGGGTCAAAAATTAACAGTGCAGTACAGAGGCGTAAGATCGCAGTAACAAAACCTAACCAGAACACAACTGACTCTTAACTCGAACAAGCTGAAAAAGCTTCCGAGGGATCTTCACAGAAGATCTAGGAGTATCAGGATAATATATAATTAATGCTAATTTATTTTGGAAAATTAATGTTTTGCTTATATTTTTGAGGGTCTGTGGGAATTGAAATTTGGTTCATTTTCAAGAAGCCTAATTTCTTCTGTGGAAAACATAATATTAGAATAATTTGAGAATTTTATCTGTAGTGTAGTATTTGGAATTGGTTTTTGCTTAGCATTGTTTTGTTTTTTTGAAAGGTTTCTCAGTTTTTGCGACTGATTAATATATTTACTGTAATTTATTAAGGCAGTACTATATATATATATATATATATGGACAAGATGTCCCTAAAGCTGAACCATTTTCTAGTTCCTTCCTTGAGCCATATGGTTTTCCCTGCTTTTCTGACTCTTCAACACCCAATCTAGAGCCTGGAAAAAATAGATGGTTCAAGGAAGAAAGTATTTATAGACATATATCCATAAAAGAAACAGTGTTTCTAAAACCTCCTATTTGATTTGATTTTAAAAAATTTTTAAAAGATTTTTTAGGATGAATTTGTAGGGTTTTCGGAAAATTGATCCAGTTAATGTCTGAAAATATTTGAAAAAATCTCTGCCAGTAATTTTCAATCTATAGTTCTCTGAGTCTTCACACATGCGTACAGTGTTCTTTTTTATATTGGATTTTGAAACGTGCTTTTTATTTATGATATTTTCTATGATTTCGATAATTTTCCAGGTGTTTTTGAACAGAGAGTTGACAATTTGTTTTGAGTAAGCCTTTTACATTTGTTCAGTTCTTCGAAGTTACATATTGTGTTATATGATATAATATTATGCTGATACTCTTAGATCTCCTCAGAAGCTTTTTTACATATTCCAAGGTAATGCAATGTTTTTCCAGGTTGATTTTATTTTTCATACTGAAATTAACTGAAGGTGTTGTGTCAGATTTTCAAATATTTTTCCAAAGAATGTTTTATATTTTAATTTTGTATTTATCATTTTTTCGCAGAGAATATGTTGGTCAATATATCTAATTGAAACAGTACTGTATCCAGCATCTATTTTCTTTACTTCTATCAATTCTCTTTATTTTCTCTATATTTTGGAATTTTGTTCGGAATTTGAGCATTTCGTATGTCTACTAAAATGGAAAGTTTTTTTTTGAGACATTAAGATTAAATTCTTTAAAATTCTTTCAAACATCAATAGAAAATGACTTTGTTTGATATTCAAAATTATATTTTAACTTTTATCAAGAATACACCCATTGAATTTATTTGCTGTTTGAAACGTTGTAAATTTTGTTCGAACAAATAGGCAAAAGGGACACTGGCGGCTAATAGGATAAAATGAAAATTTGTTTTTGATAGTTCTAGAGGCATGCAGGATCGCTGTAATAAATGAACACAATCAAGAGGAGCGTAAGTTGAATAATAAAATATTTTTAAATTAATAAAGTGAATGAAAACAACTTGGCTTGAGTTTCACTGTTAATTTCGTATCTGTTGACATATATGTTTCGTGTTTTTAGCTCATTTTCAAAACGGAAGAGAACAGAACTTAAAATCCTATTTGCTATTGACTAAGAGTGAACTAACATTTTTTCATTTGTACAAATAGTATTAATATTATTTTGTTTCAGTCTATTGCAAATTTTGTTACTAATTTGTGGTATGACGTTTATACTTGGAATTTTTTTTTCTTTGTCCTTAAGGATAGGCTAAAAAGAAGCTAGAGCTTTTTCATGCTGTTTCTTAAAAATTAAGTAATCTATTATAATCGTATTGTAACCATTGTTCGACGCTTATGACTCCAAAATTTCACTTTCTTTTTTAAAGTTTTGTATTGAGGGAGGGGTTGGTAGTAAGCTATGTATTAAGGCGTGAAAAGGAGACATCTTCATTTTATGAGGGTGGGAAACTCTTATTATGTATTAAAGAATCTATGTACGTGGATTTTCTGAATATGTCAAATTCAAGAGAATTAATATTTCTTGTGATCTGAATAACTGAAAATTTATTGATTTTTGAGAATTTTCAATTTCATTAGTGAATTTGACAGAATTGAAAGATGAATTTAATAAATTCAAAAACATTTTTAATTGTCTAATAGGACCTAACCAAATGCAGAATACATCATCAACACATCTTTTCCAATAAAGAACTTTCTCTATCAAATTATCTTGTGAAGTAAAGATATTATTTTCAAGATGTTTTCATTCACTTTATTAATTTAAAAATGTTCAACCAAGTGATATGCGAGAAATCAATATCAAAATATTTTTATTAACAAAGTTTGTCTGCTTCTATAGTAGGATAAGAATTTTCCAATAAATTCTCGTACACAACTCCCAGAAAATTGAAGTTGAAATTTTCCATAAATTCCGAAGGAGCCTATTATCTTTCAAAAGTTCAGATTTTCATCCAGATGAAATTCTGATATTCTGGTAGGTCATGATCAGTTACAATATAGTACAAGACACCCTGTATATTCATTCAGGTTACATAATACCATTGAGACGTGAACCCAATTAGTAAGAAAATACAATGGCAGAAGTAGAAGATGAAATTCAACAGCCTTCGGCGATTCAGTGAATCGATTTGACAGTGAACGACAGTAGCAATAAAAACTGTTCTCAAAACCACTTTGTTTCGAGGAAGACTCAAACTGGATAATTATTACTTCTTAACCACACACACTCAAATATGCCATATATTTTCCCACCAACAATGTTATTTTGTGAACTATGCCTATACAGGCCGGTTTTTACTTGGATTTCGAGCAAAAAATATCTTGAATAGAATGCTTTTGTAAACAACCGGACTGTCTTGGAATAAATACATTTCGGCAAAATCATAACGAAAGCATTTCGGAGGGCAATTAAAGAGAATTAATTTCAATTATGAAGAAGGCAGTAATATAACTAGCAACTAATATGGCCCATTATTAGGGAATACCGATATTTCTGCATCAGACATGTAAATTTTTCGAATCCCTTATTACCTCGACGCGGGAGGTAAATGAGCACGTGAATATCTAGATTTTTTATTGCAAGTTTCGTAACAGAGTCCCAATTTCGATAAGAAGTGCAGAGATATGAACAGCATTTCAGGGGTATCCCATATATCGGGTGTTTTTGTTAGAGTGAGAGAATTTTAAATTGGGATAAAACACATTTAAATTAATATTGAAGCCAAATTTTTTTTAATTTGAAAGATAATTCCATGACATTTATGTTTTAAAAAGAATATTCGGCATATGTTCACCATGACTAGCTCTAGCAATAACACGAGTTATGTTGGCTTCCAAAGCGTCTATTGTTTCTGGTTTATCAGCATAAACTAATGACTTGACATAACCCCAAAGACAATAATCCAGTGAAGTTATGTCGCATGATCTTGGAGGCCAATTGATTGGACCATTTCTCGAAATAATGTTATCGCAAAATCTTCCTTTCAATAAATCAATTGTTACGGTAGCAGCATGAGGTGTAGCACCATCTTGTTGGAACAAAAATACTTCTGGGTCGATACCACTCAAATTTTGAAACAAATAATCTTTGATCATCGAATTGTAACGAGCACCATTCACTGTAACATTAGCTCCAGCATCGTTTTTAAAGAAATATGGACCGATGATGCCTCCAGCGTGAAAGCACACCATACAGTGCATTTTTCAGGATGCAATGGAACCTGCAGAACTCCTTGAGGATTGTTTTTACTCCATATACGGCAATTTTGCTTGCTTACATAGCCGTTCAACCAGAAATGAGCTTCATCACTAAACACAATTTTACGATAAAAAAGTGGATCAACTTCAAGCTGTTTTAAGGCCCAATCAGCAAATAAACGACGCCTATTTTGGTCAAGTAGCTTTAGTTGTTGAACCAGTTGGATCTTGTATGGGTGTAGACCAAGATCTTTACGCAAAATTTTCTATGTGATGGATGCACAGAGTTCAAGTTGTTGTGAACATCGACGAATAGACAAATTTGAATCATCATTAACACTATGACTTACAGCAGCGATATTTTCTTCTGTACGTACAGTTCTTTGTCTTATTGTTGTTGTTACATCGAGTAGAAAAAATGTTGTCCGAAATCTACGGATAGTTCGACGAATAAGCTGCTCTGATGGACGATTATGTGAACCATAAATTTCACGAAGTGCTCTATAAGTTTGGCGAATAGAACACTGATTTTGAAAATAAATTTCAACAATTTGTGAACATTGTTACGACTTGAGTGTTTCCATGATAATTTGTCAATGGTTACTGAACAGGAATGTCAAAACAACATGGTTTCTACCTTCTGTCAAACCAGAGTTATCCCTATCAAAATTTTATCAAAGTGATAAATTTACTTTGGTCCGAGTTAAAAGTCAATGAATGAATGGAAAACATGTTGTTCAATTTTTTAAATCCTATAACTTCCCGCTGATAGGCCTCAATTTATTTTTAACCCCTAAGTATTCAGGACAGAAAAGGAGTCTGGTATCAAATGTTCTCTGGGCTGATTATTTTATTTGTTTCGAAAAGTATGTATCCTAAAAATTCAATAATAGAGAGAGTAACTCTCCACTTGACGAATTGAGAGTTTCGTTTGAATTTCTGCTCATCCAAACGAGGCTCCCAATCAATTCTCGAAGACGGTGAAATATAGGGAGAATAATCCGTAAACTTGTTTATGGCCTCGATATATTGTTCTTTGATATATCCTATCGGTGTTTGGGATGTTTTCGCATCATTCTTGAACTTCTAAGCTCATGGAAATCTTAAGTGTCCTGAACCTTCAGCTGATTTTTTCATTCATCAGCATTGTTAAGTTCTATTTCCATCCATATTCATATTTTCATAAAACATTGAAATATTGAATTGAATCAGTCCCTACTTGGTGAAAATCCATATTAAATAATATTTAAATAAGGTTATTCTGATTTTCACAAATTTTTATTGTTATGTTTACAACAATGTATTCTTTGATTAAATTACACAAGGAAGATTATCCTATTACACCGGTGGTTTCGTTCGTTAGTGCACCTTCATTTAAACTTTCGAAAGAACTTATTCAGATTATTTTAAGAGAAACTAAATTCCAAGCTAATTACTCGATAAAAAAATCCACTACAGCTAATAAATAAAATAAAAAATATCCACATAATGCTAAATTCATTTAATTTGACGTACAAAATATATTTCCAAGTATATCACCAAACGAAACAATTAAACTAGTGGATAATCTATTAATCAACAACAGATGTAATACAATTATCAAAGAAGATATTTTGGAATGTCTAGATATTTGCACCAAACAAAATTATTTTCAATTTAAAATAAAATTTATAAATCTGAACGATATTTTTTGTTGCTTCACAGGTACAGACAGACTTTTGGAAAAATTCTTTTTATTCATCAATGAAATACATCCTTCAATTAAATTCACTATGGAAACCGAACATAATAATTCTATTAATTTTCTTGATTTAACTGTTACCCAAATAAATAATTCATATGATTTTTCAATATTTCACAAACCAACCTATACGGATTCTATTATACACAATAAATCAAATCATCCTTTGACTCAAAAATTATCAGCATTTAATTGTATGATCCATAGATTAGTTAATATTCCCATGAATCGAGAAAATTATATTTCAAAACTTAACATAATTAAACAAATAGCTATTAATAATGACTATGATCCTAAGTTGATAGACAAATTATTGATGAATAAAAATAATAAAATAGCTTTAAATATGGTGTTTCCTAATATGAAAGAAAATATTAAATACATTTCCTTAAAATACACTGAAGGTATTTCTGAGAAAATTGCCACATACCTCAAAAATAAATATAATATAAGAACTTCATTCAAAACCAATTCAAACTTGAGTAAATTTATAAAAAATAATAAAGACTGTACACATAAAGATGCTAAACTTTCCGTCATAGAATTTGTGAACATTTGAAGAGTTTCCTCAATAATAAAAGTAATTCTACATATTCTAACCATTTGTTAGAAACAGGACATACTTTCAACCATAACTTTGAAATTCTACATATAGAAAGCAAAAGTTATGCCTTAAATCTGTTAGAATCCCTAGAGATAAATAAACATACTAAAATTGTAATATTACTTAACGGACAAATAGATTTAAATAACTCACCTCTATTAAATATATTCAGATAAGCTGGAATTTGCAGAGACCCTTTTTTGGGTTTTAGTGCTCAATAAAAATTTATTGTACTTACTGTAATATAAATAGCAACGGATTTCGGAAACAAGCTTAGTTATTCAAAATGTAATCTTGCTTGATGATGCTACTGTGATAGCGAAACGATTGTTGTAAACATAACAATAAAAATTTGTGAAAATCAGAATAACCTTATTTAAATATTATTTAAACATTGTAATGATTGAATTTGATTGAATGAAATTGAATTCATTGAGATTTTTCCTTAGGTAAAGACTAAATGAAATTATGATTAATCATTTATTTAAGGGTACTTTCGACAAGAAAGTCTAACTCAACCACGAGTATATGTATCGGGTGTTTTTTTTAGAGTGATAGAACTTTCGATAGGGATAACTGTGATTTGAAACAAGGTAGAAGCAATGTTGTTTTAACATTTCTGTTCAGTAAGCATTGACATATTATCATAGAAAGCTGAAATTGTTGAAGTTTATTTTCAAAATCAGTGTTCTATCCGCCAAACTTATAGAGCACTTCGTGAAATTTATGGTTTACATAATCGTCCATCAGAGCAGCTCATTCGTCGAAGTATCGATAGATTTCGGACAACATTTTCTCTACTCGATGCAACAACAACAACTGCTGCTGCTACTACTCGACAAAACAACAACAAGACAAAGAACTGTACGTACAGAAGAAAATATCGCTGCTGTAAGTCATATAGTTAATGATGATACAGATTTGTCTATTCGTCGACGTTCACAAAAAGTTGGACTCTGTGCATCCACCACATGGAAAATTTTGCGTAAAAATCTTGGTCTACACCCATACAAGATACAATTGGTTCAAGAATTAAAGCCACGTGACCAAAATAGGCGTCGTTTGTTTGCTGATTGGGCCCTAGAACAGCTTGGAGTTGATCCACTTTTTTATCGTAAAATTGTGTTTAGTGATGAAGCTCATTTCTGGTTGAACGGCTATGTAAACAAGCAAAATTGCCGTAAATGGAGTGAAAACAATCCTCAAGAAGTTCTGCAGGTTTCATTGCACCCTGAAAAATGCACTGTATCGTGTGTATTACACGCTGGAGGCATTATCGGTCCATATTTCTTCGAAAACGATGCTGGAGCTAATATTACAGTGAATGGTGCTCGTTACAGATCGATGATCAATGATTATCTGTTTCAAAATTTGAATGATATAGACCCAGAAGTGCTTTGGTTTCAACAAGATGGTGCTACATCTAACGATGCTACCCTAACAATTTGATAATTTCGAGAAATGGTCCAAATAATTGTCCTCCAAGATCATGCGACATACCTCCACTGGATTATTTTCTTTGGGGCTACACCCGATATAATGATGAAATCAATGTGGAATAGGGATATTCAGAGAAGACTTCTAGAGCGTTACGTGACCTTAAGAAAACAAAGAATCTCAAAGACATAGTTTGAATTGAGTATTTTATTATTTCTGTAGTCCTTTTAAATTGTCATTATAATGATATACTGATTTCTACCAAGCAACGGCCCAATCTATCATAAATCCTTTTAAATTTTCACACCAATGAATAAATTGACGTATACATGTTGTACGCAGCGTCAAGATTAATTTTATTTTAATCTAATAAATATTTGTAATGTATAGAGAAATTTTTTCAGATTTCTGATATTAATTTTTAAATCTATTTTAGAGTTTTCACCAAGTGGGCTCAAATTCATGATTAATATAATAATTGAAATAAAATAAATAGTATGACGTATTTAGACTACGTATCGTGTTGTTCTTTACTTGATAAAAACCCATTGTACACTTTAATTAAACGAAACATATATATGTTCATTTCTATTCATTATCTTGAGTTGTTCACATGACGGGTTTCGTTTACATAGTTTTTGTTTTCCGATGCTTACAACAACTAGTCTGCAATTTGTTAACATACAGTATATCCCGAAACTTTCAAAATTTCTAGTTACTCGGTAATGAAAAGTAAAACGAAGCTTTGAGTTTAATATTCCGAACTGAAAAATAGTTTTGTACTTGTTCATTTCTGTCAAACACGAAAGTTCCAAACGATTTCATCACACTAAATAGAAACGAGCTGTTTCTCTTTTTTTGGGAAATGTAATAGTTCACTCCAGCCACTGTAAAATAGGATTCACAATGAGGTTCTGTTCAGAATGTTGCAGAATTAATTATTTCAGGCTCAAAACACTGTTCGTAAAATTGAAAAATTCGACTACGTCCGATTTGAATGTTGACGGAATCGCAATTGGAATCGGTACAAATTGGCCAGAAGGATTAAATGAGTTTCATAAGACCTGGTGTCAGGGTTCCAATAAAAATCGAATTGAGGGTTATTGGATTAAACCAGTAGTTTCCATTAATGAAATTCCGATGAATTGCAACTACGGAACGCTGCAGAGGTAATGGAGGTTTGGTCGGATTTTGAAATACATTTTTTCGGAGTTTCAATTTTCTCCAATCCCAAATTTCGATAACTCTCATCTTTCATATTATTGGTCCAACATCAGGTAGTTTTGTTGCAATACGCTTGAAAAATTTCATATGCCAATTTTAATAACAATGACTTTTCAATTCATCCTTCAGAACGTGTAAACGTTGTTGAGGCGTGAGTCTTTATGATAACTTGTCAATGCTTACTGAACAGAAATGCCAAAACAACATGACTTCTTCCTTGTGTCACATTACAGTTATACCTATCGAAAGTTATATCACTCTAAAGAAAACACCCGTTAGTATCCTAAAAGACGGACTATTAAAATCTGCCGTACTTGCTATCTAAAGGCGCTAAAAAATCCACGTAACAGAGTACCTTCTTCTTGATAATAAGTATTAAATACACCTTGTATTTCATGCTTTCCGTTATTAAATATCCTAGATTTTCCACCTTACCTGACGCAAATAATTAAAACTGCAGTGGATTGATTATATTTGAGCGAAAAACTCCTATACCGACAAATTTGTGATCTTCAGTAACAATATAAGTATATGACAATTATACGTTATCAATATTATATTGATATTTGTTGTTTCAGAGAAGAAATTTTTCCTGATTCATGGAAGAGTGTCCGAGTGCATCCTATACCAAAGAAAGGGAGGAAGTGTTTTCCATCAAACTACCGCCCAATAGCGTTTTTTTGTCTCATCAGTGGCAGACAAACTGGTTTTCGCAAACACCAATCGGCAGGTGACCTCATTAGCTATGTTACGCAAGCATGGACAAGGACTATTTAGCGCCATGGTGAATCTTGGTCAGTTGCTCTGGATATATGCAACGCCCTTGATCTTGTCTGGCATAAGACTCTTCTGAATAAGCTTTCTTTTTATGGTTCGCCCTGGGTCTCACGTCTCAACGTGAACGCTGGAGTGCCCCAATGCTCAGTTTTGTCGCCTACCCTCTTCCTGATCCACATAAACGATCTTCTTTATACGAATGAGAACTACATTGTGAGCCTTGCGGATGATAACATGCTGATGTCCTATTTCACCATGGACCAACCTTTGATCACCATTGAGTATTACCTTCATATATGCCAACAAATCGATTCCCTGAACGATGATATTAAAAAGATAAACGAATGGTGACAAGGGAATTGGGTGCAATTCAATGCTTCGAAAACCCAAACAATAAGTTTTTACCGGAAAACTCAGTTCGTGACTTCTGACTTGATGGTGGAAAACAAGGTACTCCCGAGGGATTTCATGCATCTGCTTGGCGTGACTGACAATTCTTCGGTCTGTTAGTTGGAATATTCATTCAAAGCTAGGAAATATTTCTCAGATCAGCCGAAATCAGCACCCAAGCATTCGTTACAACTTTTGACTTTCATCCTAAAACGAGCAGTACGACTGATGGACAACTCACCTATATCAACCAGTTTGCAGTTGTTCGACATAGATTAGAATTGTGACTACTGGCATGTGAGTATGGCTCTTTAACCAGGTGATCACTAAGTGGTCTCCAGAAAGCAGGATATGTGATAAGGATACGCCTTATCGCAAAGAGAGAACCCCTCAATGGAGCTGAACCCCCTCAGTTTCCAGTTTCGACTTCGATTCCACTCAATTGAAGGAAATGATGCCAGCTACGAGCTTTAAAACAAGCGGGTGGTGTGAAAATCTGTAAAATCTGCCTACCGTGATAAATATTCACAAGCCGCCATTGTTTCGGATAATTCAATCCATCTTCAGCATCATTCAAAATGAATTATATAAATTACGAAAAGTCACAAAAATCCGTCCTGTACTAATACTTCAAAAGTTCACTAAATCATGTAAATGCTTGCCAACTTTTGTACAGTAGTTGAATTTTCCATAATTTTTTCAAATATAAACTGTATTTCATAGATAGTATTTTCATTAATAAGGAGTATGAGCTATGGTAATAGAAAGTTCTAGAAATCGATACAGTGTAACTTATATCTGTATAACAATTCTATACTCAAACAAACTCGACAAGGTATTGTAGATCACAGAGGCAAATTGCAGACATGCGCACATTTCAAACTGATTGGTTTTCTTCAGTGCAATGTATGCTAGCGACTCCTAATCTGTCAAGTATCTATATTCGCTATACACAGGGACTCTAAGATATTAATAATACACCAGCGCCATCTAGAGTACGCAAAATACATACACAGAGACTAAGAGAATACTAATAAGATACTAATGATACACTAACGCCATCTAGAGTATGCAAAATTCATACGAGACATACCTTTACGAGTTAATTCAAGTAAAAAAATGTATTCTCAATATTTTGACGTTACCAACGCAGAATAAACTTTCCATATGCACAAATAAGACAATAATTTGCCGTAATGCTCAAAAATTAGCATATTCATATTAAAATAAATTAATTCGGCCGATATGTACCAAAAATCATAATTTTTGGTTCAGATCAGCTGAATTAATTCATTTTAAGGTGGTATTTTCTTGTTATTTATGCTAAAAACAATTTTTGTTAGGATTTCAGAATTAAATTCTATTAAATTCCATAAATTTTAACTTGTGACCTTTACCGAGTAAATACTCAATAAATGCATTTGATTTATTTCTTGCAATAATGCAGCCTTCCTTTACCACGTGGATATGTGTATCACAGAATTTCAGGACTTTTCCTATGTACACTCGATGTATTGGTGTGCATTCAATTGATCTAGTTAACTTTCCGAAGTGTTCGTGTAATAGTACGAATTTTTCGTGTGAATAAGTCTTCTTGTATTTAAACTAAATATGGATTGATTTAACTGAAACACTGTGTCCAACATCTATCTGATTTATTTTTCAATTTGTTCTACAGAGCTCTTTCTAATTGGGAATTTTGCATAGTATCGGGTGTTTTTTTTAGAGTGATAGAACTTTCGATAAGGATAACTGAGAGTTGACAGAAGCCATGTTGTTTTTACATTTATTTTCAGTAAGCATTGACAAACTATCATGGAAAGACTTACGACGCAATAACGTTTACAAATTGTTGAAATTTATTTTCAAAATCAGTGTTCTATTCGCCAAACTTAGAGAACACTTCGTGAAATTTTTGGTTTACATAATCGTCCATCAGAACAGCTTATTCGTCGAATTATCGATAGATTTCGAACAACATTTTCTCTACTCGATACAACAACAACAACAACAAGACGAAGAACTGTACGTATAGAAGAAAATATCGCTGTTGTAAGTCATAGTGTTAATGATGATCCAGATTTGTCTATTCGTCGACGTTCACAACAAGTTGGACTCTGTGCATCCACCACATGGAAAATTTTGCGTAAAGATCTTGGTCTACACCCATACAAAATCCAACTAGTTCAAGAACTAAAGCCACTTGACCATAATAAGCCTCGATTGTTTGCTGTTTGGGCCCTAGAACAGCTTGCAGTTGATCCACTTTTTTATCGTGAAATTGTGTTCAGTGATGAA
Source organism: Megalocaria dilatata (assembly GCA_034642435.1). Classification (NCBI taxonomy): domain Eukaryota; kingdom Metazoa; phylum Arthropoda; class Insecta; order Coleoptera; family Coccinellidae; genus Megalocaria; species Megalocaria dilatata. The sequence goes on along the minus strand of CM067863.1, from coordinate 18,225,750 downwards.
GCTCATTTCTGGTTGAACGGCTATGTAAACAAGCAAAATTGCCGTATATGGAGCGAAAACAACCCTCAAGAAATTCTGCAGGTTCCGTTGCATCCTGAAAAATGCACTGTATGGTGTGCTTTACACGCTGGAAGCATCATCGGTCCATATTTCTTTGAAAACGATGCTGGAGCTAATGTTACAGTAAATGGTGCTCCTAACCGATCGATAATCAATGATTAATTGTTTCAAAATTTGAATGGTATCGACCCAGAAGTGTTTTGGTTCCAACAGGATGGTGCTACACCTTAAGCTGCTACCGTTACAATTGATTTATTGAAAGAAATATTTGGCGATAACATTATTTCGAGAAATGGTCCAATTAATTGGCCTCCAAGATCATGCGACATAACTTCACTGGATTATTTCTTTGGGGTTATGTCAAGTCATTGGCTTATGCTGATAAACTGGAAACAATAGACTCTTTGGAAGCCAACATAACTCGTGTTATTGATGAAATAAGGCCTGAATTACTCGAAAAAGTGGTCCAAAATTGGTCTGGTCGAATGCGGTTCCTCAGAGCTAGTCGTGGTGAACATATGCCGGAAATTATTTTCAAAACATAAATCTTATAGAGTTATCTTTCCAATAAAAAGAAATTTGGCTTCAATCTTAATTTAAATGTGTTTCATTTCAATTTAAAGTTCTATCACTCTAAAAATAATACCTGATAGTTGAATTTTCCATATTATTTTCAAATAGAAACAGTGTTTTCTAGATATTGATTTATTATTAATATTCCCAGTGATTTCTTCAAGGGTTTCTTAATGAAAATCTGTATCATATAACATTCACCAAGTAAATGCTCAATGAATTTATTTCTTTATTTGATTATGTAGTTGGAACAAACATAGTTCAAATTCTTGATTGTTTCGGTCTCTACTTGACGGAAATTCATCGTAAATGATTTGAAGTAAAACACTTTATTTCCGCTTATTTTTATTTTTCAACGACAATTGTTTCGTCAATTACATATTGACTTCGTCAGGTGAGTATGGTAACCATACTCACCTGACGAAGTCAATATGTAATTGACGAAACAATTGTCGTTGAAAAATAAAAATAAGCGGAAATAAAGTGTTTTACTTCAAATCATTCAAACATAGTTCATTTGTCATAAGAAAATTATTCACAGAAAATTCCACAAAATTTTGACGTGGTGTCAATTTAATTTTTCTTCTATTATTCCATTAAGAATTCAACAATTCAACTGTCTACTATGAAAACAACAGGCAAGTATTTTCAGCGGATAATGAATTTTACTTTGGCCCAGTTAATCTTCTTCTTCCATCAAGTGGGGGTGAAAATGCTTAGAAGCATCAGTAGGTTCAATTCGAACAATGGGTTATATTGTAACGTAGGCCTAAATGTCATCCGAGCTAATGTACCATAGCTGTGAATCTTAAATCCCCCTTTGAAATTCTCCCGGTTAGCGTCCCTTCTGAACATTCTCTAGCTCCCTTGTTAATTTGCCCCGTCTAGTAATATTTCACGTTATACATTCATGATCCAATTTAAAAGTTACGTCTGTATACACATAGTTAGCTCCGTGGATCATCGAATTTTTCAGTTGAAATTCGCGTAATCAAGTTTTCTCATTGTTTTAAAACTAGAGGAATTTTCTAATCATGAATGCCCCAACTTTGCTTTTAGTTGGATTAGTGCCCGGATGACGTCATGTTGTGTTCGTAGACGGAGAAACAGTGTGAGTAAAAATGGAATTTGATTCAGAATTAAACTAGCATTTATGATTTCAAACTTCGTATCTGGTTGGCCTTTACTTGATAGAAATTCATTGTATACTTTTGTTCAATGATACATATATCGGGTGTTTTTTTAAAGTGATAGAAACTTCGATAGGGATAAATGTGATTTGACAGAAGGTAGAAGCCATGTTGTTTTGAATTTTCTGTTCAATAAGCATTGACAAATTATCATGGAAAGACTGACTCCGCAACAACGTTTACGAATTGTCGAAATTTATTTTCAAAATCAGTGTTCTATCCGCCATACTTATAGAGCACTTCGTGAAATTTATGGTTTGCATAATCGTCCATCAGAGCAGCTTATTCGTCGAACTATCGATAGATTTCGGACTACATTTTCTCTACTCGATGCAACAAAAACAAGACAAAGAACTGTACATACAGAAGAAAATATCGCTACTGTATGTCATAGTGTTAATGGTGATCCAGATTTGTCTATTCGTCGACGTTCACAACAAGTTGGACTATGTGCATCCACAACATGGAGAATTTTGCGTGAAGAACTTGGTCTACACCCATACAAGATACAGTGGTTCAAGAACTAAAGCCACTTGACCAAAATAATGTCATTTGTTTGCTGATTGGGCCCTAGAACAGCTTCAAGTTGATCCACTTTTTTATCGTAAAATTGTGTTGAGTGATGAAGCTCATTTCTGGTTGAACGGCTATGTTAACAAGCAATATGGATTGAAAATAATCCTCAAGAAGTTCTACAGGTTCCATTGCATCCTGAAAAATGCACTATATGGGGTGCTTCACACTCTGGAGACATCATCGGTTCATATTTCTTTAAAAACGATGCTGGAGCTAATGTTAAAGTGATTGATGCTCGGTACAGATCGATGATCAATGATTATTTGTTTCAACATTTGAATGGTATCGACCCACAAGTGTTTTGGTTGCAACAAGATGGTGCTACACCTCATGCTGTTACCGTAACAATTGATGTATTGAAAGAAAGATTTGGCGATAACATCATTTCGAGAAATGGTCCAATTAATTGGCCTCCAAAATCATGCGACATAACTTCGCTGGATTATTTTCTTTGGGGTTATGTCAAGTCATTGGTTTATGCTGATAAACCAGAAACAATAGACGCTTTGGAAGCCAACATAACTCGTGTTATTGATGAAATGATGCATGAATTACTCGAAAAAGTGGTCCAAAATTGGTCTGGTCGAAAGCGGTTTCTCAGAGCCAGTCGTGGTGAACATATGCCGAAAATAATTTTTAAAACATAAATGTCATAAAATTATCCATTAAATAATTCCATTTTCAAAACTGAGTTTTGAAAATGAGCTAAAAACCCGAAACATATATGTCAACAGACATCAAATAAACAGTGAAACTTAAGCCAAGTTGTTTTTATTTACTTTATTAATTCAAAAATGTTTCACCAAGTGATATGCAAGAAATCAATTACACCTATATTTATAGATGGGACATTAACAGCAGAAAAATATTTGAGTTTGATGAGAGTCGAAGTTGTTCCTGCGTTAGTCAACTCATTTCCTAATGCAGTAAATCCAAGCCTACCGAATGAAAATGTCTGGTTCCAGCAGGATAGAGTCCCACCCCATTATGCTTCAATGGTCTGAACTTACTTTTTAAATGCAATGTTCCCCAATAAATGGATTGGATGAAAAGGTACTATTGAGTGACCAGCTAGATCGCCAGACCTTATGGCGTCGGATTTTTCTCTGTGCGGTTAACTCAAGAAAAAAGTTTATGCTACACAGCCTAGGAGCATTGCAGACCTCAAAGAAAGGATAACTACAGAATATTTCAACTAAAACTTCAAACAAAGTCAGGAATGAGTTTCATAGGAGACTGTGCTATTGGCAAGAACGAAGTGGAGAACATTTTGACTATTTATTTTAATGTATGAAAATAAATTAAAGTATGTAATTTAAGTATCCAGTTTCACCAATAATGAATACTCTCGAAGTTTTGTCCGGTATTATTATAATAGACCATACATGATATAGTTCGTTGATATCAGGTTATTGAAGAGCTTTAAAAATACAAAATATAAACGATGCTCCATTTGAAAAAAAGAGGACGGAGTATATATTGGACTTGTGCGAATCTCCCAATATATTTATGTTTAAGAAGCGTACTATTGAATTTAAAAGTTGACATCTCCCAGTGTTTTTCATAATTTTCAAACATAAGGACACAGATCATTTTTTTCCACACTGTATAAATGAAATCGTGCTTTATTGGCAAACAAATAGATAGGGTGTTACATCAGTAATATAAAGAAATCGGGATTTCTGTTAGTGCAAAATTTCTTCAGTGTATCAATATTGTCCTCGCGTGAAAACTTGGCAAGCAGATTTTGGATGCGTTGCTCGATAGGTGTTATGTCAGTTACCTTATAGAGTAAATTGTTCGTTTGGATTTCTTGTATGTCTCATTCTTGCGACTGCTCTAAGAGAAGATGTTTCAGCAGATTGGAGATTTTTCAAAGTTGTCTTATTTGCTGTTGAGTAGATCGTGTAACAGTATATTGTCTTGTATATGTAAGCAGCAGTTTTCGTGCTCATGCCAGAGCTCTTGTATGTTAGTTTCCTGAAATGTTTGCTTACAGAGGTTTTCTTCCTGTTGGTGGTGTGTTTTTGAAATTAAGTTTATTGTCTAATGAAATCCCAGATATCTCACACTGTTTTGTGTCTCAATCTGCGAACTTACTATCTTAATCATTGGTGATTGTGCTGATATTTTGGTGTTAAATATGATGAATTGCTATTCATTGGAGTTAACTATTAGCCTCCATGTGTTGTTTTATTGCATAAGCTAGGTGTTGTTAGTCTTTTACCAATCTCTTCTTTTGACTAATCTTCCAAACATTAATTTATACCTTGGGCTAGGGAGCACGATATCTCTTATTTCACCCCCTTTAAAAGTGTTATTGAAATTCTAAATATTCTGAAACATTTACAAAATGGTTGATTTCAAAAAATTAATACTATTTACAGGGTAAACCTGCTTCACTGAATGATATGAAAGTGGACGTCTGTAGCTTCTTTATTATCTTCTATTCTTATAATTATACACTTATATACTTATATTAAAATTCCTTCATGTCAAGATGTGAAGAAAATTACTTCTAGATATAGTATCATTTTTTTGAATGAATCATTTTGTATAGGTTTTGAGAATAAAAAGATTTTTAAATTATTATAAGACAAAATTTATAATTGTTCACATGTTGAATGTTCCGATATTTGCTTCTATATAATAATTTGGAATTTCAGTACAATGAAAAGATTGTAATTGTCTAATGAAGGATATTTCATCAACAGCGCTCCATTATTATTATTTTTTGAAAATTATTGAAATTTTTATTTCATAATAAAGTACATGAATACCATTAGTTATGAAACAAAATATTTGAATATGCACCAGGGAAACGCTGTCAGAATGAAGTAGTGGAACCCAATTTTCCATGACTCTCATACAAATCAGGTCGTATAATAGCAATTGCTCGATTAATATTGATCTGCTGGATGATTGCCTTGCACCAATGGTTTAATGTTACCCCATAGAAAGAAGTCCAATGAAGTTAAATCGCTGAGAATGATTTTCTCATGAAAATCTGCATCATTTTCGATTTTTCCTAAGCACCAATTACTGAATACAAGACGCTTTAAATGATCTGTTGGTTTGAGTTCTTGGGTTAAAACAATTTTGTATGGATGTAAACCAAGATCTTTTCGTAAAATTCGCCAGAAAGATGTTTGGAAGATGAGTGTGGACAACTCAGTGGAAGAGCAACAGGCTCTGGGTTAGAATCCTATTCAGGTCTGCCACCATTTTATTATTGGGTCAAAAAAAAGATCGCAGTAATAAAGCCTACCCTGAACACAACTGAACTCCTAACTCGCACAAGCTGGAAAAGCTTCTGAGGGATCTTCACAGAAGATCCAGGAGTATTAGGATAATAATAATAATTCCTAGTTTTTCTGAACGTCGAGAAATCGATAAATTTTGGTCTCCACGAATACTTTCACGTACGGCAGCAATATTGTCTTCTCTTCTTGCATTTATTTGTCTTACTGGCACTATAACATCATGAAGTGTAAAATTTGTTTCAAACCTTTTCACTAAACGTTAACTGTTCTTTTATCCGAACGATTACTATAACGACCAAAAATTAGAGCTAAAGCAAATAAGTAACAGATCGTGATTTTTCATAATAAATTTGGATTATTTGTAAACGTTGTTTGAGTGTGTACCTTTCTATGATCAAATGGAAGACATTGACAAATGCAGCTGTCAATGTCATAAATAAAGAATGGCTGACATGCGTGAGTAATGTCAATTCAAAAAAGGGACGTGCCCATTGAAAGACCCTTTAGATTCATACAGAAGAGAACTCTGGCTACGTCTGCACTCAAAATTAAGCTAAAATAATATTGTTCGATGTTCGCTTTATGGCAGCGAACTCTATGACTCCGTAGTATGGCTTCAACGTCTGAAGTAAGTCTGTTCGATTGTTTCAATTATATCATATCATAAGCTATTTTCTCTCTAAATTCATTTAGTTTCCAAGTGGTATATTTTGCTGGAAACTTTTTGCATAAGAACAAAATATATATGTGCGAATTTCTATTAAATCGTAGATATTTTCAATTTCTTTGTTGTTTTCAATATTCTTATAGTTATACCATAGTGTATAATAATTCATGTCATTTAATGAACATGGACATGGTATCATGCGGTTAAGATTTTGACGTTATTCTAATTTTTAATTATTAATCGTAACCAAGTGAAAGTCATAAAGTATACCGTGTTATTTACTTCGGCCGGATCAGACAAACCGAGTTCCAATATTTTCAGGGTGTACAGAATAACAGAAGAAGAGTGTTTTGAACTTTCGTCATTATTATCTTCGAGTACTGGTTAATTCATCAACGGGATGGTTTTTAATGCACTAATGTCCCGAACAAATATCTACTCGGAAACAAATCCTTCGCACTGTTTGAAGTTCGTGTTCTTCCGATGAAACAGATATTTCGATAATAACCATTTTAAGAACCCTCCTAACGTTTCCTGTTCTAGATGAAAACCCGTTATGTTGAAACATCTGCTGAATTCACGTCTCTATTTGCTCTATGATCATTCTAATATCCGATATTTTTCCCTGTGCATAATATTGTTGAGGAAAATATCGCGATTGTTTGGACAATTGTGGATCGCAGTTTTCCTACGCAAAAACAAGCTTAGAAATTCTTGTTTTACTCCCCACGTCACAAAAAATTAAAGAAATGCAGCTCAAGTTTTCTTGGAAGTAGAATGAGATTGTTTCGAATCGGTATTCGGGATATATTTATAATAATGAAAACTGTGCGAAATTTGAAATTCCTTTCTCCACAGAATTCATGTCTTTTCTGATCCAACTCTATATTTTTATTCGCAACTCTTCACAGAACATACCCTGATTAATACTCATTTCGATTATCAATTATTCGTAAAATAAAAAACATATCACTATTCTTAAGTGTGAATAAAAAGCCTAAAATACGCAGAATGTGATTGAAACTCAATGACAAACGACCTGATGATAAAGTGAATGACTGAATGTTTTTTGTTGAAGATATTGATATAAGTAAATATTTTATTTAGGAGTATTTCATTATGAGAATAAAACATTTTTTTATTGAAATTCGACTAACTTTAAAAGAAATTTCATTTCCAGTTTAATTTTCGTCAATTCTGAGTAAATGAAACTTCAGTAGAAAGAACAAAATTATTAAAATTCTTCCAAATTTGCAACTTTGTCAAGAACTGTGACAATTTTTAATTCCTTTTGTGATTTAATCCAAACTCACTCTTCATTCAACTGTATGCTCGAGCGCCACTTGCAAAATTTTGTACAAGGTCGCAACTGCTTGTTCCAGGCGTTCACTCCTTCCCTGGCTAGCCTTCAAACAGTTGGAGAAGGGTTCTGTTTGATCTGACACGTCAGCTATTAAATGGTGTAATTTGCTTTCACTTAAAAAAGTAATGAACGATCATTGATTCGGGAAATAAAAATCTCAACATGGTTGTTCGAATTAAACATCGAACAAGGAATTTTTGAATTTTACGAGGCAGGTACATCACAACTACATTCTCAGGGTTCAGTAATTTAGGTCTCTCAAAAATGTCAAATTTTTTCCTGAAACCAAAAAATGGGACGATAGACATGAAAATAGTAAAACGTCGTTTCGGGATTCTACCTTCACGCATTGAATACCAAAAAAGAATCGCTTCAGCACTGTTGAAGACACATTCCCTCGAAGTCGCTGGTTGGTACTCGGTCTACAAACACACAGAGAGTCACGCTCTCCCGCCGTTTTTCAACCAAACGGTCACGCAACATTCTCTACCCCTCGAACAATTATGTTCTGATCCCACACATATTCTTTAGAAATAAGTTCTAATCACATTTTCTCTCTATCTCAACTCTCAAGTTATAATCACAAATTCCCTCTCTCTGCTCATGAATATGTTAATAGTCGCATTCACTTTAACCTTCTAAGGAATGTTTGATAGATTCGGTCTTTACTTGGTGAAAACTCATTTTAATTGAAAAAATGTATATGGGACAGTAATTTATTTCCACAAGAATTTTTTTAATTCTAAGGAATGCTCTCTTTTATTGATCCATAACGCACTAAAAGGCCTAGAAGTGAATGTATTATTTACATTATTTGTTTATAATTGTTTGTAGTTAGATGGTAATTGTGTAAAGTGAATCGAAAAGTGAATCTAACAGTGAACGATCTACTCCTCTACGAGTAATATAGTGTTTTCACTGCAATTAGAATTCAATACTACTCCGCAATGTTTGAGTAAAACAATCCCAAAATTGTAAATTTGTAATATGTATTTAGGCTGCAAATAAAACAATTAAAGTCTAATATACATCTCTCTCAATCCCCATTTGAAAGAATGCGTTTCCTAAAATTTGCATACTAATTGATTAAGGTTAATCAATTACTACGAAGAATTCAATCTACATACCTAACAAGTCTTTCATTGGTCCATTTGAGCCGGATATTTACAACTCTTTTATTGGTCCATACAAGTCGGATATACATTCCACATCCGATCACACCAGCAGGATATTTACATTCCACACCTGATCCATACCAGATGGATCTCTTCACATCACGGACCTTCCAAATCTCAAGAAAGAAAAAAGAAGCGCTTGTTAATACTTCAGTTCAAATTGCAGACATACATCTCTAGTTCATCCCGTGACAAATCAACTGATAAGAAATACATGGGTATCGTGTTTTTTTTAGAGTAATAGAACTTTAAATTGAAATGAGACACATTTAAATTAAGATTGACGCAAGTTTTTTTTTTATTTGAAAGATAATTTTATGACATTTTTGTTATAAAAATAATTTCCGGCATATGTCCACCACGACTAGCCCTGAGGAACTGCATTCGACCAGACCAATTTTGGACCACTTTTTCGACTAATTTAGGCATTATTTCATCAATAACACGAGTTATGGTGGCTTCCAAATCGTCTATTATTTCTGGTTTATCAGCATAAACCAATGACTTGACATAATCCCAAAGAAAATAATCCAGTGGAGTTATGTCGCATGATCTTGGAGGCTAATTAAATGGACCATTTCTGGAAATAATGTTATCACCAAATATTTCTTTCAATAATTCAATTGTTACGTTATCAGCATGAAGTGTAGCACCATCTTGTTGGTACAAAAACACTTTTGGGTCGGTATCATTCAAATTTTGAAACAAATAATCATTGGTCATCGATCTGTAACAAGTACCATTCACTGTAACATTAGCTCCAGCATCGTTTTTGAAGACATATGGACCGATTATGCCTCCAGCGTGTGAAACACACCAAACCGTGCATTTTTCAGGATGTAATGGAACCTGCAAAACTTCTTGAGGATTGTTTTCACTACATATACGGCAATTTTGCTTGTTTACATAGCCGTTCAACCAGAAATGAGCTTCATCACCAAACACAAATTTACGATCAAAAAGCGGATCAACTTCAAGCTGTTCTAGGGCCCAATCAGCAAACAAATGACGCTTATTATGATAAAGTGGCTTCAGTTCTTCAACCAGTTGGATCTTGTATGGGTGTAGACAAAGATCTTTACGCAAAATTTTCCATGTGGTGAATGCATAGAGTCCAACTTGTTGTGAACGTTTACGAATAGACAAATCTGGATCATCATTAACACTATGACTTACAGCAGCGATATTTTTTTCTGTACGTACAGTTATTTGTCTTGTTGTTGTTGTTGCATCGAGTAGAGAACTGTTGTCCGAAATCTATCGATAGTTCGACGAATAAGCTGCTCTGATGGACGATTATGTAAACCATAAATTTCACGAAGTGCTCTATAAGTTTGACGAATAGAACACTGATTTTGAAAATAAAGTTCAACAATTTGTAAACGTTGTGGCGGCGTGAGTCTATCCATGATAATTTGTCAATGCTTACTGAACAGAAATGTCAAAACAACACGGCTTCTACCTTCTGTCAAATCACAGTTATCCCTATCGAAAGTTCTATCACTGTATTATTCTCGATTTTTACATTTTCATTATTTAGCTGTATTGACAATTCATTTTATAATAATATCTCTTTATAATTATATTCTGATTTCACTTATTTTCTTGAACACAACTGTTGAATTTATATCAGGTTTTACATATATTCATTCATAATTTAATTGTTAGTTGATAAAGACATCGGATAGCAAACAGAGCTGCAGAAATGCCATAGGTAACATTGCTTAACTCTGGAAAAATCTTGGTCAAAATTGATTCAACACGAAGAGGGACGTATCACAGAGTCCCATCATGAAGAAAGTTTACAGCAAATTTTCACGAAAATACCAGGATGTAAAAATGTTACGGAAACAGAAGTTAATGAATAATGATAATGTAGAAGATGAAATGACTTACCAAGAATTGATTGAAAGTGTTTGGAAAAATGCAAATGAAATAAGTAGTGATGACGATAGCGAAGTAGAATGCACTGACAAGTAAAAATCTCACATTGAAAAGGACTATAAGCCTTGGAGAAAGCGTTAACTTTTGTAAAACAACAAGAAAATCCAACTGCCTCGGTTGTTTTTTTTATAAAACGTTGGAGAGACATTGCGGCCAAAAACAGTGTTAAACAAGTGCAGTTAAAAATTACCTCATTTTTAAACAGTGAAGTGTAGAACGGGATGTAGATTTTATATTTTACGTTGTTTTAACATGTCTTTTATGAATGTACATATGTATATATTTAGGCAGTCATGTATATACTATGTTAAAAAAAATTATGTCATAAAAATTAAACAAATTATTTCCTGATGTTATTTTTAAATTAATACATAAATTCAAATAAAATATCTCAAAAATGTTTTTAAGTCGATCTAATGATATACGCATCCTAAACTCCAAAAAAAAATTCGGATCAACCGAAATTTCGATTATCTGAAATCAGTTCGGTCCACATTATTTCGGATAATAGAGACTGTACTGTATTTTTGTTTTCATTCTTTGATACCTGAATATATCAAAATACCGTGTGATTTTCGTTAAGTGTTCAGTTGCCCGTGGATGAAGTACTACTTCGAAAATAGGATCACAAAAATGCGAGCCCTTAAGCTCAATTTTATGGGTACTTTTCAAAAACTTGTTTTAATTATGACCAACTAACAAATAGTATTGGGTACGGTTTACATAGTGTTGTAGCAAAGCCTAACCAGAATCCTACTGATTTTCTAACTCGCAGAAACCACGGCTTCTGAAGAACCTTCACAAAAGATCTAGCAGTATGAGGATAAGATATCAAAAATATCAGAAATCAGAAATATGGGGCGGAACAGCTCAGATCACAAATATCTGTACGAAATAGTATTATCCTATTGCGAAAACAAATTTTACATAACTCGGTAACTGAGATTCATTAATTAAACTAATTATGTAGAGTGAATGATTTGCCGTGATGCTTGTGACCTATTTTCGTCGGCAAATGTTCCTTGCAATTACTTCATCGGGTAAATTTGATTGGCTTATTCCATCCTCCATGTCACTAATTATTGAAATTTCAAATTGCGACTGAATAAAAGTCTATCGTTCATTTCCTATGTATTAAAATATTATAGGCACATAAATCCACACTTGTAAATGTCGCAACCCTCTCTCGTAATTCTCTATGATGATATTAATCGATTTTACTATAATCCACCGGAATGTGTCGATATAGCAACTACATGTCGTAAATAATTTCAGTAAGCACCGGAGCTGATGGTTAAAGTCGCAATACAGGGGCTCGTTGAAAACACATTTTACACTTTCCCGATTATCTAAAAAATAAGTGATTTTTATCATGATTAAAAACGAAACACTATAATATCTCGAATTATTATTATGGTAAATTAATATTCGTTTTTATTGAACCTACTTGTTCAATTGTACAAATTTTGTTGTTTTACGGCAATATATGTTCTGTGTTGAAAAATTATTTTAAACATTACACAAAATAATTTTGTGAAAAAAATTTGAATATCAGAACAGATTTGATCTGTCAGTCTTCTACAATTTTAATTTCAAAAAAATTTTTATTCAAAAAACTTTTAGAATTAAATTAATGTCTAAATAAGCAACGCTTATATTTAATAGACGTATACGATCAAAACTCAATATAAAATGTCATATGGAATAAATAAACCAACGAATATAAAAAAAGTAATTCAAAATTAAAAAATAAAAATTTGAAGGAGACAAAATTTTGTTTCTGATCTTATCATTATGAACAACCAATTCTTTTTCAAAAACATAAAACACAATTTAAGGACTTCTCAAAAAATATAATTTATTTGAAATATTTAATATATTTAAATATTCAAATGAGTTCATTCAAAAATCTCTCAAAACATGCACTATATCTCCAAAAAACAATTAGAATTCAGATAATCTCTTCGTCGGCCCTAGAGAATATTTAAAATATCAAAATCAACTAACAATCAATATATCTCACCTTAAACTGTAACCGGAACTTGTTTAAACAGACTAACTTTGAAAATACAAAAAGTCTATGTTCGTCACAAAATCACAGAAAAATGTAAGGTATTATAAGGTTTTCTTTAAACATTGACCTTCCATAATGAGATTTATTCAAGCCTAAATATAAATATATATTATGTATGAAATAAAATAGAAAAAGGCTTTTTACTTTTATATAAGAAACACAACAAAATTTGAATATCAAAACAGATTTAATCTGTCAGTCTTCTACAATTTTAATTTCAAAAAATTTTTATTCAGAAAACTTTTAGAATTAAATTAATGTCTGAATAAGCACCGCTCATATTTAATACACGTATATAATCAAAACTCAATATACAATGTCAAATGGAATAAATAAAACAACGAATATAAAAAAGTTCATTTAAAATTCATAAATAAATATTTGAAGGAGATAAAATTTTGTCTCTGATCTTATCATCAAAATTTTGTTATATTTCTTATATCAAGTAAAATGCCTTTTTCTATTTTAATTTTGTGAAAGCTCTACAGAATTTTACCTCGAAAAAATTCGTATTTTTTTGTGAAATATTTATAAAAATTAAATCAAAATGCTTCAGAACCACTGTTTCTATTTAAGGTTGCTCGAAACCCACACAACACTCAAAAATACAAGAAAATCTATAGAAAATATAGAAAAATTTGAATATCAAAACAAATTAAATATTCTTAGCACGTGTGCGTTGAGATATAGGTGTAGTTTTTTGATTTTGATATTTGGAATATTATCTAGGACCGATGAAGGGATTACTCAGAATTATATTTGTTTTTTGAAGATATAGTGCATGTTTTGAGAGATTTCTGAATTAACTTATTCGAATATTTAAATATATTGAATATTTCAAATAAATTATATCCTTTGAGAAGTCCTTAAGGTGTGTTCATGTTTTTAAAAGGTAAGTGTTCTTAAAGGTAAGATCAGAAACAAAATTTTGTCTCCTTTAAATATTTATTTATTAGTTTTAATGACTTTCGTATATCTGTTGGTTTATTTATTCCATTTGACATTATAAATTGAGTTTTGATTGTATACGTCTATTAAACGTAAGCGGTGCTTATTTTAGACATTAATTTAATTCTAAAAGTTTTTTGAATAAAAATTTTTTTAAATTAAAATTATGGGAGACTAACATATTTAATTTGTTTTGATATTCAAATTTTGTTATATTTCTTCTATCAAGTAAAAAGCCTTTTTCTATTTTATTTCATATATAATATATAATTATATTTTGGCTTCAATAAATCTCATTATGGAATGTCAATGAATTCAAATAACCTTAAAAATAACTTACACTGTTCTGTGATGTTGTTAGAACATAGATCATTCTTGAATTCTAAAGTTGGTCCGTTTTCGAAGCATACATTCTTAGCACGTGTGCGTTGTGATATAGGTGTAGTTTTTTGATTTTGATATTTGGAATATTATCTAGGACCGATTAAGGGATTACTTAGAATTATATTTGTTTTTTCAAGATATAGTGCATGTTTTGAGAGATTTCTGAATTAACTTATTCGAATATTTAAATATATTAAGTATTTCAAATAAATTATAATCTTTGAGAAGTCCTTAAGGTGTGTTCATGTTTTTAAAAGGTAAGTGTTCTTAAAGGTAAGATCAGAAACAAAATTTGGTCTCCTTTAAATATTTATTTATTAATTTTAATGACTTTCGTATATCTGTTGGTTTATTTATTCCATTTGACATTATATATTGAGTTTTGATTGTATACGTCTATTAAACGTAAGCGGTGCTTATTTTAGACATTAAGTTAATTCTAAAAGTTTTTTGAATAAAAATTTTTTTGAAATTAAAATTGTAGAAGACTAACATATTTAATTTGTTTTGATATTCAAATTTTGTTATATTTCTTCTATCAAGTAAAAAGCCTTTTTCTATTTTATTGGAAATATAGAACATCGACCAATATTACGAAGTGAACCTTAATATGATAACGAGCATGAGCATGGTAAATAAGAAGTTTTTCGAATCGGGACAGTGCAACATACGAGGGGTGTTCAATATATCATCAGTATCGGGGTGATTTGCTAATAATGTGAATAATCTAATTATCTCATTCACTAATGACACTTCCTGAGGGTATAAATATAAAATTTTATTAATTTACGATCATTAGTTTTTTAGGTATCCTCAGTAAAAGACGACCAGAAGGACTGACGCCACAATGATGAATTGAGCATCGCACCGTTATAAAGTTCCTCAATAAGCAGGGAAGAAGTCAGAAAATCATTATGAAGAGACAGTTGCTGTTTACCAAGACTGTGCCCCGTCGTTATCCACCGTTCGAATGTGGTCGATTTAATTCAAAAGAGGCAGAGAAAGCATTGAATACGATTCTCGCTTGGACGGGCCTGTTAGCGGCACCACTGAAGAAAATATGAAAAAAGTGGAAAAGCTTGTACTTTGAGATGCCAGAATAAAAATCAAGATGTTAGCAGAGATGACAAACCAATCCGTGGGTACCATACATGCTATCGTTCATGACCATCTTAACCTCTCAAAGGTCAGTGCAAGATGGGTATCGAGAATGCTCACCGCACCTCAGAACCAAGTACGAGTCGAGTGGTGTAATAGAGTTCCGTGGAGAAGACCCATCAACTATTTTCAACCGGCTGGTTACTGTGGATGAGACGTGGTGGGTTCATCAATATAATCCTAAAAGTAAACAAGAGTCCATGCAGTGGATTGAAAAGGGTGCATAGTCCCCAAGCAGGTTTGAAGTCCCAAAAGGCCGTAGCTATTATCTACGGTCTTTTGGGATTCTAAAGGTATTTTATTGATAGAATTCACTAAAAAGGGTGAAAGCATCACAGCAGCATCATACAAAACCACTTTGCGTAATTTAAGAGAAGCAAGATGTGGCTGCTTAACGACAACGCGCTGGTTGTGCCGGTGCGGGAATGTGGCTTCGCAGAAGTTGATCATCCTTTGCACTGTCCAGACTTGGCCACCAGTGACTACTACCTTTTCCAAAATGTGAAAAAATATGTTTATTATGAGTTAGATATCCATTTACAACCAACGAAAGAAAATTCTTGATTGTCTCGGTCTCTACTTGACGGAAACTCATTTTCAATATAAGAAAAACAAATGTTAACTTAAATATTATAAAACAGTTTTAATACTCACCTGATGAAGTCATGTTATGACGAAACAATTGTCGTGTAAGTCAATGAAATAGCGGGAATAACATAAATAGAGGTTAATTCTTGATAGAAGGTATATAAAATTATTTAAATATTTTAATATTAGCCTTCTTTATATTTAATTTCAAAAAATTACATTTAATGAGTATAACTTCTGAAAATAAATTAAAATAATGTCATATAAGAACCACTTATATCAAATGACATATAAAATAAACATTCATTATAAGACATCCAAATGGTATAACAAAATCCAATAAATAAAAATTGTTAACCAAAATCCTATAAATTAAATATTGTGAATAGACAAAATTTTATTTCTGTTGATCAATCTTATGAAAACAAATATCTTTCAAAAATGTCTAACATAATCTTAAGAATTTCATCATAAAACTATCTTACTTAGAATATTCAATATTATTAGATATCTAACTAAGTTACTTTATATAAACTCAAGATATGTAAAAACATTACTGAAAAACAAACGAAAACGAAACAAAGCAAAGTCTCTCTTAAAACTTGTTTTTCAGTAATGTTTTTACATATTTTGAGTTTTTATATAAAGTACCTTAGTTAGATATCCAATAATATTGAATATTCTAAGTAAGATAGTTTTATGATGAAATTCTTAAGATTATGTTAGACATTTTTGAAAGATATTTGTTTTCATAAGATTGATCAACAGAAATAAAATTTTGTCTATTCACAATATTTAATTTATAGGATTTTGGTTAACAATTTTTATTTATTGGATTTTGTTATACCATTTGGATGTCTTATAATGAATTTTTATTTTATATGTCATTTGATATAAGTGGTACTTGCATGACATTATTTTAATTTATTTTCAGAAGTTATAAACATTAAATATAATTTTTCGAAATCAAATATGTAGAAGGCTAATATTAAAATATTTAAATAATGAAATAGCGGAAGTTAACATTTGTTTTTCTTATAATGGGGCGAGTTAAATTTTGATTATGTGATATATTTAATCTGAATTCAATACATTGCTGAAGAGGTCTAGAGACCGAGCGCTATCAAATGTTGGAATTCTTGTTCGATTATTTTTATTTGATCTCCCATTTTGAGAATTTTAGATAATTTGGGAATAGGGGATTTTCTTGTATTTGTATATAACAAATTTCATGTCGGGATGTTAAAAGGTCTTTTCCGAGACATTGAAAAATATTTTATATTGATTATATATAAGGATATCAATTTGATAGTTATTGTATATAGTTTCAATATATATTGTAGAAGTTAGAATATGTTATTCTGAATTTAAAGTCACCCATTATTACACTGAGAAGGATTGTTCACATCACAAACTAATAGTGACTACCCAATAAAATTAATCCAAATGCTTCACGATCATAATGATCATTATAATAATAATAGTGATTAAATTCATTCATGAGGAAATAAATAAACACATAATAATAACAACAGTGGGATAAAATGAAAGTGTACAATAATCCAAAAAAGTGTATTCATGGGATAAACAAATTATCTATTAATGCTAAGTAGCCAGTGCGTGGTTATGTATTTTTTTCACAATACAACCCAGCAATGCTCGTTCTATAATATTATATGACATACAGAAACATATTCAATTTCAGATAATAATTTCAATGATAACATTCAATAGCAATAGTAATAATCGAAGAGAATTATAATAAAATTGAGTGATAATAGAACACAACACTATCTATTCCAAGAAAAATGCTTTTTGTTTTTCTATGATTATTTCATATATTGTTTTCAATGTAAAATGGTTGTGTGATAGATATTTTGTTACCGATGTTGAATGGCTACATCTTATGATCAAATGAAAATATGAAGAAACAGGCGTGAATGAATCCCTAACTGGTATAACTCAAGATCGACATTCATCTGCTTCTTTATCGACTTCACAAGAAACTGTATGAAAAAATTAATTCAAATTGAATTAAAATTTCCAACTATCTGGAACCTATCTCGTCAACCCCTCGTACAATTATATAATTACTGCAGGAATATATGGGAGATGCATTGCTTTTAGTGAGGCATAATCGTGAAAAGCAACAAATTATCGATGAACCAGTTTTGATTATTGCCTATTCCTAGAAATTCTAGATCGCATTAATACATCATAAAACTAAATGAGTACTTGCCATGGGTGTAATAAAGCAATGAATATCCGAATATTCATAGGATATACTGATAACAGCTCTCAAGCTAGTTAACACAATATTGACAACAAGTTCTATGCATCATGTTTATGCAATAATGTAAAGACAGAATAGAAGTTTCCTTGATATTCTTGAAGGTTTTTTCTGGAATTTTGAAGCAACAAACAAAATGTAACTAATAGGGATATTGCAGTTAAGATAATTATGAAGTTATGAACAACAGATCGATATGCACTAGCATGAGGCACTGAATTAGTGAAAATTCACTATAAAATGGTGAAAAATACAGTTCCTACGTTCAATACTAGTTTTGGTCATCACTGAATGCCTTATGCTCTGCTACACTGAAATCAATGAATGAATTTCAATATCCCGGGCAAGTTGGTGATATAAAGACTTTTCAACACGTGCTAGTCTGGTCATCTCCAACTGAAAGTATCACCACTGCAGCTGATATTATGGATGATAACCCAGGTTTATTCATTTCAAGAAGTGCACAATTCAGTCATCACCAAATTTTAAACAAAGATCTTGACTTAAACACTTAAGAAATCCAGTTGAAATAAGAAATACAGCTGCAAGATTACGAAAAATGCCGTACATTCGCTGATTGTGTGCCAGAAGAAGGAGCTGTATAGGGTTGTACACGCCCTACTGCCACATACGAATCTGGTGGCAACTGGCATCATTTTCTTCAGCTGCTTGGAGCATCGACCATGATAATATCTACAGAACAAGCACAAGATGAATAAGAACAATCAATACAAATATCTCATTTTCACATAAAATTACGAGTAAAGAAATAAAATAAAATCAGCATGTTTAAGATTAACTCAAAACCTTTGTCAGGTTTTACGTCCATCTACAAAAAAATATATATATAATCAAATCAGGGTCCAGATTAAATTATGACAAAGAGGTGTTGTGTGTATGGGGGATAAAATAAATTATACATTTTCAAATCTAAAATAAGAGTTATTTATCGTGTAAGTGTTTTAGGCAGCATTTTATTCACGCAAGAATGCGAGCGATTAATTTTTTTAAGTGAATTGAAAGTTTGTAAAACACGCATGCAATACAAAATTTTATCCGCAATCACGCTCATTCAGAATCAGAATCGCAGAAATTCTCCATCAAAGAATGGTCACATACTGAAGAATTATTGAAAATGTACAAAAATATCGGGGGGTGTTGGATGGTTGCTATGTTGCTATATAGTTTCGATTGTTTATCAACTACATTAAAAAAGGTATCGGGTGTTTTTTTTAAAGTGATAGAATTTTCGATAGGGATAACTGTGATTTCACAGAAAGTAGAAGCCATGTTGTTTTCACATTTCTGTTCAGTAAGCATTGACAAATTATCATGGAAAGACTCACGCCGCAACAACGTTTACAAATTGTTAAAATTTATTTTCAAAATCAGTGTTCTATTCGCCAAACTTATAGAGCACTTCGTGTAATTTATGGTTTACACAATTGTCCATCATAGCAGCTTATTCGTCGATTTATCGCTAGATTTCGGACAACATTTTTTCTACTCGATGCAACAAGACAACTGTAGGTACAGAAGAAAATATCGCTGCTGTGAGTCATAGTATTAATGATGTTTCGGATTTATCTATTCGTCGACGTTCACAACAAGTTGGACTCTGTGCATCCACCACATGGAAATGTTGCAAAGATCTCAGTCTACACCCACACAAGATCCAACTGGTTCAAGAACTAAAGCCACTTGACCATAATAAGCGTCGTTTGTTTGCTGATTGGGCCCTAGAACAGCCTGAAGTTGATCCACTTTTTTATCGTAAAATTGTGTTTAGTGATGAAGCTCATTTCTGGTTGATCGGCTATGTAAACAAGCAAAATTTCCGTATATGGAGTGGAAACAATCCTCAAGAAGTACTGCAGGTTCCATTGCATCCTGAAAAATGCACTATATGGTGTGCTTTACACGCTGGATGCATCATCGATCCATTTTTCTTTAAAAACGATGCTGGATCTAATGTTACAGTGAATACTGCTCGTTACAGATCGATGATCAATGATTGTTTCAAAATTTGAATGGTATCGACCAAGAAAAATTTTGATTCCAACAAGATGATGTTACACCTCATGCTGCTACCCCAACAATTGATTTATTGAAAGAAAGATTTGGCGATAACATTATTTCGAGAAATGGTCCAATTAATTGGCCTCCAAGATCATGCAACATTGATTATTCTTTTTGGGGTTATGTCAAGTAATTGGTTTATGCTGATAAACCAGAAACAATAGACGCTTTGGAAGCCGACATAACTCGTGTTATTGATGAAATAAGGCCTGAATTACTCGAAAAAGTGATCCAAAATTGGTCTGGTCGAATGCGGTTCATCAGAGCTAGTCGTGGTGGACATATGCCGGAAATTATTTTCAAAACATAAATGTCATTAAATTATCTTTCAAATAAAAAAAAAATTGCTTCAAACTTGATTTAAATATGTTTTACTTCAATTTAAAGTTCTATCACTCTAAAAAAAATACACGATATTTTCCCAGTTCAATGAATAGAAAGAAAAACGTAGGGTAATAACAATTAATGAGGAAGTCCTGCTATTGTATTTCCTAAATTTGAGGACGTTTGCAATTTCGTCCCTGTGGTCGAAGTACTCGATGCTGAAAGCAGCTATGAAGATCTACAAAAACATAGATATTGGGAAATATAATAAGCTCACTGCCTATCTGAAAAGTGAGTCAATAGAATACAAGGCAAAGACATGGTGGATGAAGAAGTTCTACTGTAGCAGAAGGTTATATCGAAGATTGTTTTTCTAATAAGCTTGATATAGCAAGAAAAATCCAAGGTTCTTCTGGTGCTAAACGTTCATTAGACGAGGAGACATCCATTGATTCAGCTTTACCACAATCTTCGACGGGCCCTATACGCACTGAAACCAAAGACAACTACAATCTTGTTATGAAAACGAAGGGAAATATGATAAGACAAAGAACGGAATGTCTATTAATATAAATTTAAATTTTGAAATTAATAAGTAAAATGTGATTGATTCAAGATTGTATTGTTCATTATTCCACTAGTGTAATGAAGTAGTTTCATTATTCCACTAGTGGATAAAGTGGTACCTTATACCTTTCAAAATTGTAGAATAAAGTTTGATTATAAGGTGATTGTGGATAAAATAATTTAAGAAGGGCATATTCCTCGATAGGAGCCTTACTAAAATTTATATATTGAAATAGAAAAATTGTTTGAAATCTCTACAAAATTGAAATGAAAAAATTAATCAAAATGTCTCAGAAAAAAAAGTTTTCATTAAATAGACATATCGGGTGTTTTTTTAGAGTGATGGAACTTTAAATTGAAATTAAACACATTTAAATTAAGATTGAAGCCAAATTGTTTTTTTATTTGAACGATAATTTTATGATATTTAGCTTTGAGGATAATTTCCGGCATATGTCCAACATGACTAGCTCTAAGGAACCGCATTCGACCAGACCAATTTTGGACCACTTTTTCGAGTAATTCTGGCCTTATTTCATCAATAACACAAGTTGTGTTGGCTTCCAAAGCGTCTTTTGTTTCTGGTTTATCAGCATAAATCAATGACTTGACATAACCCCAAAGAAAATAATCCAGTGGAGTTCTGTCGCATGATCTTGGAGACCAATTAATAGGACCGTTTCTCCAAATAATATTACCGTCAAATCTTTCTTTCAATAAATTAATTTTTACGGTAGCAGCATTAGGTGTAGCACCATCTTGTTGGAACCAAAATACTTCTGGATCGATACCATTCAAATTTTGAAACAAATAATCATTGATTATCGATCTGTAACGAGCACCATTCACAGTAAGATTAGCTCCAGCAACGTTTTTAAAGAAATATGGACCGATAATGCCTCCAGCAAGAAAAGCACACCATACAATGCATTTTTCAGGATGCAATGGAACCTGCAGAACTTCTTGAGGATTATTTTCACTCCATATACAGCAATTTTGCTTGTTTAAATAGCCGTTCAACCAGAAATGAGCTTCACCACTAAACACAGTTTCACAATAAAAAAGCGGATCAACTTCAAGGTGTTCTAGGGTCCAATCTGCAAACAAACGACTCTTATTATGGTCAAGTGGCTTTAGTTCTTGAACCAGTTGTATCTTGTATGTGTAGACCAAGAGCTTTACGCAAAATTTTCCATGTGGTGAATGCACAGAGTCCAACTTGTTGTGAACTTCGACGAATGGACAAATCTGGATCATCGTTAACACTATGACAGCAGCGATATTTTCTTCTCTACGTACAGTTCTTTGTCTTGTTGTTGTTATTGCATCGAGTATAGAAAATGTTGCCCGAAATCTATCGATAGTTCGACGAATAAGCTGCTCTGATGGACGATTATATAAACCATAAATTTCACGAAATGTACTATAAGTTTGGCGAATAGAACACTGATTTTGAAAATTAATTTCAACAATTTGTAAACGTTGTTGCGGCGTGAGTCTTTCCATGATAATTTGTCATTGTTTACTGAACAGAAATGTCAAAATGACATGGCGTCTACCTTCTGTCAAATCACAGTTATGCCTATCGAAAGTTCTTTCACTCTGAAAAAAACTCCCGATAATTCTGACCCTGAATTCTTCTTGATTCAGTACAATCTAGTGGTTTAAGACCATTTTTGGCTCAATTTTACATTTAGAATTATAGACATTTGATGCAAGCTGTTCCCCAAAACAAACGGGCAAAAAACAATTAATATAAGTGCTGAACATTTCAATGCACCTACAGAATGAATGAATTTTTCTCTTGTTTTTACCCATTTTGAAAGGGATTTTCACCTGAATGGCTTCGGTTCAAAAAATTAATAAAAAAATATAACGAAATTCTCACCAGTTGTTTCACCAATGTAATGAAAGAGCGTGAAGCGATTCTCCATGAAGAATAAATTTCCTAATTTTTCCAACAAAATGCAAATGTACATTCCAAATTTCTCTGTCGGTTTCAGCCTGTTATTTATCCGAAAATAATCTCATTAACCAATGAAATTCCCCGAGGATATTATACATAGTTATAAAATTCAAATATCATTCGCATTCAAACCCAGTTTCCCCAAAAACTGTGTAGGCGGAAACACGTCACGAAACTATTTGTCAATTCTCAGGATCATAATGTTTTATTTTTTCACCTCATCGTTTAATGTCCCATGTTCACTTTATGGTATCGAGGAATTTTGATAGATATCTTCGTCATTTTAAATTCGACGAAGAGTGTATCTTTATGGATGTCAACACGAAAATGGTTTATAATTCATAAAATATGAATGTGGTAACTCCTTCGTAAATCAAGGGTGATCATAAAAAATAGACCCATTAAATGATTAAGCGGTGATTTTTCAATTTCCATCATATGGAAACGACTTTCAGACATCCTCTGAGATTTTATACCGATCTGTCCAGCCACAAATATCTCGTAAAATGACTATATACTTTTATTGCTCAAAAAACGTGGTTATTAACTTTTTAAGCGAACAATTTAGCGATATATCAGTACTATTGTTTGCCAATGTAATTATTAGGAGGCATTTTTAGGATTTTTCCACAACGCACAATTTTATTGCTGCATAAATATTTGTGGGAGTTTATGGCTTTCAAAAGAAAAAATTGCCGGACTCCTACTTTGGATGTGCTTGAAGCTTTGTAATCTATCACTTCGGAAACTTTTGTTCCCTACTGCCTTAAGGTCTGGGACATGGAATAATGCTCTTTTAAAAACGAACATTCCGGCACAGTCAAAATAGTATGATTCATTAAAAAATGTATATGAGACAGTAATTTATTTCCACAAAAATGTTTGTACTACTACAACAATTGTTTCACCACGATGTGGCTTCTTTAGGTATTACATTGTTCTGTCTGTCTGTCTGTCATTGTACAGATACTATGATTCAATTTTACTAGTCCGATGAAAAAATATACAGGCCGAATTATTTCTCAGTGTTAAGAATTGCATTATGATTATGGAAAACCATAAAATATCAGTAGAATGAATTTTCGTAAACTACAAATTTTGGTTTGTGGAAAAAATCATAGAAGCTCATCAATTTATGGATTTTATATTTTTATGTATAGGTAGTTTTCGAACTTTATTAAGGACTCAATTTTTCTGAAAACCTATACCAAAGAATTAATTTTTGAAGTTAAATCGAATACTTCGAATATACATATACAGGATATT
Source organism: Megalocaria dilatata (assembly GCA_034642435.1). Classification (NCBI taxonomy): domain Eukaryota; kingdom Metazoa; phylum Arthropoda; class Insecta; order Coleoptera; family Coccinellidae; genus Megalocaria; species Megalocaria dilatata. The sequence continues at coordinate 18,201,295 of CM067863.1, read as the reverse complement.
CCTATATTGAAGTTATAAACAAAGGGGAGTAAATTCTTGGTTGACATCTGGAATGAAAGTTTAATATAATATGAAGGGTGGTAATCTATAGTTTGCATTTTGAAGTGATGGTTATTTCGAGTCTTGCAATATTTCTGTCTTTCGTATTTTGACAGAAAGGTAGTTTGATATTTGACATTAACGAAATTGATCGAATTACGCTTGAATCAAACTGGAAAAAATCGGATGTTTTTTGTTAGAGCGATAGAACTTTAAATTGCAATAAAACACACTTAAATTAAGATTGAAACCATTTTTTTCTATTTAAAAGATAATCTCATGACATTTATGTTTTAGAAATAATTTCCGGCATATATCCACCACGACTAGCTCTGAGGAACCGCATTCGAACAGACCAATTTTGGACCACCGTTTCGAGAAATTCAGGCCCTATTTCATCAATAACACGAGTTATGTTGGCTTCCAAAGCGTCTATTGTTTCTGGTTTATTAGCAAAAATCAATGACTTGACATAACCCCAAAAAAATAATCCAGTGGAGTTATGTTTGGAGTTATGTTTTGGAGGCCAATTAATTGGACCATTTTTCGAAATAATGTTATCGCCAAATCTTTCTTTCAATAAATCGATTGTTACGGTAGCAGCATGAGGTCTAGCACCATCTTGTTAGAACCAAAACACCATTCACTGTAACATTAGCTCCAGCATCGTTTTTAAAGAAATATGGACCGATGATGCCTCCAGCGTGTAAAGCACACCATACAGTGCATTTTTCAGGATGCAATTGAACCTGCAGAACTTCTCGAGGATTGTTTTTACTCCATATACGGCAATTTTGCTTGTTTACATAGTCGTTCAACCAGAAATGTGCTTCATCATTAAACACAATTTTGCGATAAAAAAGTAGATCAATTTCAAGCTGTTATAGGACCCAATCAGCAAACAAACGACGCTTATTATGGTCAAGTGGCTTCAGTTCTTGAACCAGTTGAATCTTGTATGAGTGTAGACCAAGTCCTTTACGCAAAATTTTCCATGTGGTGGATGCACAGAGTCCAACTTATTGTGAACGTCGACGAATAGACAAATCTGGATCATCATTAACACTATGACTTACAGCAGTGACATTTGCTTCTGTACGTACAGTTCTTCATCTTGTTATTGCTGTTGCATCGAGTAGAAAAAATGTTGTCCGAAATCTATCGATAAATTAACAAATAAGCTGGTCTGATGGACGATTATGTGAACCATAAGTTTCACGAAGTGCTCTATAAGTTTGGCGAATAGAACACTCATTTTGAAAATAAATTTCAACAATTTGTAAACGTTGTTGAGACGTGAGTCTTCCCATGATAATTTGTCAATGCTTACTGAACAGAAATGTCAAAACAACATGGCTGCTATCTTCTGTCGAATCACAGTTATCCCTATCGAAAGTTCTATCACTCTAAAAAAACAAATGGTTATCATATCACTAACTGCCATAAGATGTTACTTGGAATCTTCCTATGGTTCGAAAAAGTCGAAGATGAGAAACGTTGCTCCATTGATTTTATCCTTACACATCCAATAACTATATCGGCTTATCAAACCAGAACTTCAAGAATACCGAAAAGGAAAAGTGTACAAGCGTCTGATCGAGAGCAACCAGAATATCCCCAAAGCGAATTTTCTATAAGGACTTCCATTTATAGCCGAATAAAATTCAGATTGTATAGGCATTTAGACCTAACGATCATGCAAATACAATGTAATTTGCTTACGAATCGCCGGAGATGGTTTCGTTGAAAGACAAAACTATTGATAATGAAGTTATACTTACCTGGAATTAAAGCACCAAAGGCTTTTACACTCACCAACATGAGAAGAATCATTGGTCCACACTGTTATGAAGATCCAAGAGAACTTCTTACGTATGTCAGTACAGAGCGATATTAAACCTTTTTTTGTACCATCGTTACAAAAATTCTTAAGCTGGTTTCAATGAAACAGTGACAATCGCACCTTCAATAACAATGAATAATTCAAAAAGTGATATACAAAAATAGAAATCCCAACTGGCCACCCACCCCCCGGCCCAGATTTGTCCTCAAATTACCTTTTTTCTGCAGAGATATGTTTAAATGTTGGAAGTGAAACATACATTATTAGCACTGTCTCTGAAAAAATAAAATGATAATATATGCAATGAGGTGCAAAAAATTTTACATTTCCGGCGATTAGGGAATATATTTGACCAGGTTACAGTAGAACATGTTCGAGGCTCATACTCAAGTGACGTGACAATTGAAATAATAGCGGACTATTGACAATGGCCGTACGTGGATAAAAGAATGGGTGTTCTGCATATAACTCAGAAGGTACTATCATAGATTTCATCTAATAAAATCCTGTACACCGACTGTTAGGAGTCGTTAGAAAAACTAATGCTACATAAATCAATGAAATGTCCATAACATGTCTTACCCATGTAAATAGAGAATAATTATATCAGTCATTCAAATGAGATCAATTATGACGGAAATATTTATAATTCAACTTAAAATAATTAATTCAGCTGATAATTTCTAGCAAATATCATTAATAAGGAGTATGAGCTGTGGTAATAGAAAGTTCTTTAAATCGGGACAGTGCAACATACATCTGTATAACAATTCTGAACTCGAAGAAGCCCGATTAGGTATTGTTGATCGTTGGAACATAAGTAGCAAACATATGAATGTTTCATGGATGACTGTTTGCTGGATTCAATCCTCAGTACCCTGTAATGCCCAATGAGTATACATCTGCACCATCTACTGCACGCAAATATACATACACGACATACCTCAGCTGAGTTGATAATCTGTACCAAAATCATTAAAAAGGAATAGTAGCTGTGGTAATAGAAAGTTCTTCAAATCAAGACAGTGCAACCTGTATATCAATTCTAAACTCAAACAAGCCCCATTAGGTTCTATTGATCGCTGGGACATAAGTAGCAGACATGCGCATGTTTAGAAACTTGTTGATTTCAATCATCACCCCGTAATGTCCAACGACTAAAAATCTGCCACCCACCTATATTCACTCTGCACAGGAACGCCAATGTATTTATCATACACTAGCGCCATCTAGTGCACGCAAATATACATACACGACATACATCAGCTAGCCAATTCAAGCAAAGAACTGTATTCCCGCGTGGCAGATTTATAGTCGTTGGACATTACAGGGAACTAACGTACTGAAAGTAAGCTTTGGAAATTCGATTTTTGGTGAACTATAAGAGGAAGTGGCACAGAAAAAGTCGTCCAATATGATTTCCGCTAATATTGAATATTAACGATTTTTCGTCGAGTAAATACCAAAATAATCAAATATTTTTTTTTGCGCGCCAGCTCCAGGCAAGCAGTGTGCTATCGTTTCGTCAAAATATCTGTAGTTTTATAATTTCGAGCCGAAAATTATCTTATACTACTAGGTTGTACTCAATGATGAAGAATCCGAGGCCAAACGTAATTCTGTCCGGCCGTAAACACGCTAAATTTCGAAAAAAAATAACTAGAGCCTTGAAACTTCCAGGAAAGGTTTGAGGTCTGAATGCCACGGCTGACTTCGTTAATGGGCAAAATCGGCATAATAGTTTCGTAGTGATTCACGTTTGAAAATGTTTTATATTATTCGAATATTTTCGAAACTATAGATGCGATCGATATGAAAGTCAGCTTTAAAGAGCAGAATAATAACCTGTTTGCTTATGCAGAATTTCAGGAGGAACGTATAATAGAAAGACCAAAAAAATTATTTTGTGAAGATCCTGGGTGATATGAACTAGCGCACAAAAGCTTCTGACTGCACGTCAGTGCTTTTCATCTTCTTTCAATGATATCTAATCATATTTTCATTACAAACACTTTCTTTCTGTACAGTAATGGATGATTTCATATCTGAGTTTGATTGTGTTCACCACTAAGGGTGGATTTAAGAATAACTTACTTGATTCAGGCAGGAAAAACTAAACTTTTGTTATAAAATTTGCATACCCTTTTTTATAAATCATTTCGAAATTCTATGAATTCTTGGCTAAGTGCTAAGCGGAATAGACGACTCCTTACGATGTCTTGAAGAGCTGTTTCGTAATGAGTGCTACAAGTTTCGGATCATTAATATTTTCAATAAATCCCCTTGGAACGCTCTAACGAACGGATCATTTTAAAGTGGAGAGGAACTAGCGGACTTTCCTACCGAAGTTTTCTGGAATGTCGTATGAGACTTCCAATGGCAACTTTTTCGAAACAAAATACATGTTTAACGATTTCTCCGTGCAGGTGCATTAACAATGCTAACTATACGAATAATGGGAGCAAATTACGCCAATAAAATATGAAATGTACGAAGAGAAAAATGTTTCATTATAATGTTATGGTATTACCATTGCGAGATGAATAATGAACGTTCTATGAATAAATATGATTATACCTGATCATATTACTGCTGAAGTTGATCCATTGTTGCTAATGACTTTCTTTAAGTTTATACGGGCTATCTGGTGGTAATTCTGGAAGTATGCAATTGTATAAACAAAAGCTCTTCTTACTGGTGACTAAACAATAATACCGAACAAAATTATTTCCAGAAAATTTGTTTTCGACTTCATTTTATGTTATGGCTCACTTTTTAGATAATAACTGCATATGAATTCATGAACATGATCTACCAAGCCCAGGCCTTCTCGAACACAAGACGCATACCAGAAATCAGGCAACAACTTCAGAAAGATCTACGTGGTACGACAGCTGTATACCAGATATTACGGGGTAGAAGAATTTTCGTCCAGTTCTGATGCATTTGCGGTTTACTATCGGGTGTTTTCTTTTTTAGAGTGATAGAACTTTCGATAGGGATAACTGTGATTTGAAAGAAGGTAGAAGCCATGTTGTTTTGATATTTATGTCCAGTAAGCATTGACAAATTTTCATGGAAAGACTCACGCCGCAACAACGTTTACAAATTGTTGAAATTTATTCTCAAAATCCGTGTTCTATTCGCCAAACTTATAGAGCACTTCATGAGATTTATGGTTCAAATAATCGTCCATCAGAGCAGCTTATTCGTCCAACTATCGATAGATTTCGGACATTTTCTGTACTCGATGCAACAACAACAAGACAAAGAACTGTACCTACAGAAGAAACTATCGTTCACAACAAGTTGGACTCTGTGCATCCACAACATGGAAAATTTTGCGTAAAAATCTTGGTCTACACCCATACAAGATCCAACTGGTTCAAGAACTAAAGCCATAATAATAAGCGTCGTTTGTTTGCTGATTGGGCCCTAAAACAGCTTGAAGTTAATCCATTTATTTATCGGAAAATTGTGTTTAGTAGTGAAGCTCATTTCTGGTTGAACGGCTATGTGTACAAGCAAAATTGTCATATATGGAATGGAAACAATCCCCAAGAAGTTTTGCAGGTTCCATTGCATCCTGAAAATAGCACTGTATGGTGTGCTTTACACGCTGGAGGTATCATCGGTCCATATTTCTTTAAAAACTATGCTGGAGCTAATGTTACAGTGAATGGTGCTCGTTACAGATCGATGATCAGTGATTGATTATTTGTTTCAAAATTTGAATGATATCGACCCAGAAGTGTTTTTGTTCCAACAAGATGGTGGTACACCTCATGCTGCTACCGTAACAATTGATTTATTGAAAGAAAGATTTGGCGATAACATCATTTCGAGAAATGGTCCAATTAATTGGCCTCCAAATCATGCGACATAACATAACTGGATTATTTTCTTTGACGTTATGTCCAGTCATTGATTAATGCTGATCAATCAGAAACAATAGACGCTTTGGAAGCCAACATAACTCGTGTTGTTGACGAAATAAGTCCTGAATTACTCGAAACAGTGGTCCAAAATTGGTCTGGTCGAATGCGGTTCCTCAAAGCTTGTCATGGTGGACATATGCCGGAAATTATTTTTAAAACATAAATGTCATAAAATTATCTTTCAAATAAAAAAAAATTTGGATTCAACCTTAATTTGAATGTGTTTCATTTCAATTTAAATTTCTATCACTCTGAACAAAATACCCGATATATGTTTTTGAACAAATTAATTTTTAGAGTGTGAAAAGTTTTCAAGTGTTACTTATTGATTCAGTGAAAATTCTTTGAATAAGTGTGTCTAGATACAGTCAGAATATTACTTCGTGTCCCATCCTGGAGATCATGAGACATCTGTTTGGTCGTTCAGAAGAATGTTAAGCTTCTTATTTATGCCTACTAATTTCTTCCTATTCGTGCCCTATTCGCTCCGGACGTTGGCAATCAACATGGCAAGTTTTTAATTTCTACTGCTCCCAAATGTGTCAGTTTGATGCTTTTAATTCAATTATGGATTATTCATTAGGAAAATTATTAGAAAATAATAAAGATACAGTATCCAAGAACAAGAAATCAGGTGTTTATAAGCTAACTTGTGGTACTTGCTATTTCGTATATGTTGGTCAAACAGGAAGACCTTTCCAGAGGAGACTAAGGGAACATAAAAAATGTTATTATAACAAAAAAAGACATTCAACCTTTGCAGAAGACCTATTGGACGCAGGACATATTTTTTATAGTAATTTTGAAATTTTACACATAGAAAATAAAAGTTACAGATTAAACCTATCAGAAACATATATATATATATATATATATATATTGTCATGGTATTTACAGTTAAAATAAATAATTACATAAATATATAAAGGAAAACACTCACCGTTGTATATAAGTTGACTCGTTAGAGTATAACTAGAGCAAAATTCATTAAATAATATCCATTCTAACACAAATATTAATAATTCAACTCATTAAAATAATCACAAGCTGAAAATTATGAAGAAAAAGCATATTCAGGATACATAACGACTAGTCAAATTAAAATTCTTTGAACGTTAATCAAAACACAGTAATCTTGTTGACAGTTTATAAATAGAATTCACAGGGAGATTTCAATTTACAATTATTCAATATAAAACCAGCCAAAGTTGCAATAAATAGAAGTAATTTGAATTTAGATATCCAATTTGAAATTGATGAAGAATTTGTTGAAAAGATTTGTTATTATAATGAATCACATATAAACTTTAGTGAAATTATTGACAAAGAACAAGCTTAAATAAATATAACTCACCAGAATTATGTAAATAGGACAAATTTGATCAAAATTCACTTAATTCAATGAAAGATAGCATCTACGTCAGATATTTTCAAATGATTAATGTAAGAGAGATCCTTCAAGATGTTTAGGCATCAATAGAATTGTAATAGCATCTAAGCTAAAGAAATTTGATCAATTTCATAAGTAATATTAAGTATTTTATAAGTTATAAGCATTAGAAGTTAAAATTTGTTAAATTTTGACACTTGAAATACTTTACGAAGGAAAAGCAAGACTTTCACTGTTCTGTTTAACATGAAACATACATCAAAATGTAGTTAAAAAAATAAGCTAATTTTCAAAAGTAATTTCAAACCAGGAAATATTGTAAATTTTGTAAAATCATCAAAAGCATCATTTTTATAAAATTTTGACAGAAGCTAGTAAGCTTAGAAATTCAACTTTTCTTGAAAACTATAAATAGGGTAGACACAGAGAAAATCGGCAGTCTCCAATTAATAGCAGAGCAGAATCCTTGTCGGTCCGTAATTAAAAAAGTGCCAAAAAAGTATCATCATCTGAAAAAAGAAGATTATTTGGTTATTGTGAATGGAAAGTGAATCCAGAAAATACATTACCTGAATGTGAATGGAAAAATCCCACATAGAAATCAAGTTTCAAACGAATTGGATAGATCGAAGAAAATCAACAAGTAGCCTGTGAATTTCAGAACATTCTAGAAGTGTTGTTTCCAACGAAACCAGCGTTATTCCTGGAAGAAGAGACAATAAAAAAAGAACAATCCTAAATTGATGAACAAACTTACCAAAGGTATTCAAATTCAATCCTGTTAATCTATTTCCACAAGAAGATTAGAAATAGCTATCATTGTTTACATTAGAATTACGTTAGGTTATTTAAATGAGGTTAGGTTAACATAGAATTAGATCTAGCTTATTGTTCACTGATTATAATATTTCAAATTACTTCCATAAAATATAATTTAAAAATTCAATCTTTTTAGAAAATTCAAATTGAATCCTCCCTCAAATATTAATCAAATTTAATAATATTTTAATTTCAATTATTCAAAATTATAATATTAAGAGTTAGCCGGAATCATAGAATAATACATCACTTACATACAAGGGTGATCTAATAAGTATTTAAATAAGTATTCATACTAAAATTTCATTAAATATAATACCATAACAAATTGTCGCCCAACGCGTGGCTAGAAAATTTGAATTTTCAGAATAAATTCCTAACTGAAATTGCATGAAGTGATACCCATTAATTATAAAATGGAAACAAGAAGTAAAACCTTAATTGGTGAGAAAGGGGATGAAGAAAAGGCACCAGAAAATATTACTAAATCTGAAGATAGTGATATAATGAAGATCTTGAAAAGATTGGAAAATAAGATGGATGAAACATCAGAAAGGTTGGAACATAATATGAAAGAAATGGAAATCAAATTAACCGATAAATCAGAAAGATTGGAAAATAATATAAAAGAAATGGAAAAGAAATTAACTGATAACTCAGAAAGATTAGAAAATAAGATAGAACAAAATTCAGAAAGAGTGGAAAATATGAGAATAGAAATGAAAGACAATTTAATACATGTAGAACAGGATATGATGCAAATGAGACAAGAAATGAAAGAAAATTCAGAAAGATTGGAAAATAAGATAGAAGAGAATTCAGAAAGATTAGAAAATATGATAGAAGAAAGTTCAAAGGAATTAAAAGATACAAGAGAAAAATTAGAACAAATGGAGAACAGATTGGAAAAGAAAATAGAAAAAGATATTATTACCTTAAAAGATGCACTAACACAAAGAATAAATACAACAGAGGAAAAATTAGATGAAAAAATTGATCTAAATACCAGAATATATCATAATAAATTGGAAGTTACAGAGAAAAATATAAGAAAAGAATTTCATGAATTATTAGAGAAGAATAATAATATAAATGACAATGAAATACCTATGATGAATAATGATACAATAAATATAAATGAATATGAAAATAAAATACCGATGATGAATAATAATACAATAAATATAAATCTAAATGAAATACCGATGATAAATAATAATGATTTAAATATAAATGAAATCCCAATGAGGAATAATAATGTTGCAGAGGAATATGAAATGGAAAATGATAAACCAATTTATAATAATGTTAATGGAAATAAAATACAAATGACTATTGATGAGAGGATTATAAATGAAACAGGTAATGAAAATGACATTACAATTGATGAATTAATACTAGACAATGACGATTTGAAGAATCGAAATGACTTCAAATATTATAGAGATAAAAATGACAGAATTACAATGAAAAACAGTGACATGTATTTACAAAATGATTTAAGACAAGATTACAAGAAGAAAAAGTTGAAATTGAATGAAATAAATAAGACAAAAATTAGAGAAAATCTAATTGACCAGAATGAACCTGAACCAATGCAATTACAAAGAATAATTAAAAAAGGGAAAAATGAAAATTTAATGTTATGTATGGGGACAAAATTTATCGAAATTAAACTGAATAGAAGTAAAAAGAAATATTTCATGCATCAGATGAAAAGAGAAAAATTAAACTGGCACTGCCATACAAAAGCAGAAACAAAAAATGAATACAATGCACAAAAAGTAAAGAGAAAATACAGGCAAAAATGTGAAAATAAAATCAAGAAAATGGGAAGAAAGATCGGAAGGAAATATGTGAGAATGAAAGAAGGAGACATGATCCCAACACAACTACATATAAACTACCAAAAGGATAAAAGTCAATGCCCAAAAATAAAACCTCCATTAAATGCATTTTATACAACAGAGAATGCAAATTATTTGAAAAATTTCAGAATAAAAGAACAGAAAAGAAATGAATCACAAGTCATTGGTAGTTCCGATAACACACACGAATTTATTCCTACTTTTAATGAAAACAATGAAAGTTTTTTAAAAATTGGTGGATACGCCAATTAATAAACTCACATCAAGATTTCAAATCATTAAGAAAGAGAATAAATTTCAAAATTTATAGATTTAATTTTATTATTACTATTTCAATTCAAAATACATAATAATATTTCACAATTCAGTACTACATTTCAAAAATCAAAATTAAAAATTATCCTATAATGTTCACAAAGATTCACATTTATTTAAAAATTCAAAATCTTTATTCTAATTCCTTTATCATCAGAATAAACATTTTGATTTTGGGGAATTTGTCATGGTATTTACAGTTAAAATAAATAATTACATAAATATATAAAGGAAAACACTCACCGTTGTATATAAGTTGACTCGTTAGAGTATAACTAGAGCAAAATTCATTAAATAATATCCATTCTAACACAAATATTAATAATTCAACTCATTAAAATAATCACAAGCTGAAAATTATGAAGAAAAAGCATATTTAGGATACATAACGACTAGTCAAATTAAAATTCTTTGAACGTTAATCAAAACACAGTAATCTTGTTGACAGTTTATAAATAGAATTCACAGGGAGTTTTCAATTTACAATTATTCAATATAAAACCAGCCAAAGTTGCTTAAAATAGAAGTAATTTGAATTTAGATATCCAATTTGAAATTGATGAAGAATTTGTTGAAAAGATTTGTTATTATAATGAATCACATATAAACTTTAGTGAAATTATTGACAAAGAACAAGCTTAAATAAATATAACTCACCAGAATTATGTAAATAGGACAAATTTGATCAAAATTCACTTAATTCAATGAAAGATAGCATCTACGTCAGATATTTTCAAATGATTAATGTAAGAGAGATCCTTCAAGATGTTTAGGCATCAATAGAATTGTAATAGCATCTAAGCTAAAGAAATTTGATCAATTTCATAAGTAATATTAAGTATTTTATAAGTTATAAGCATTAGAAGTTAAAATTTGTTAAATTTTGACACTTGAAATACTTTACGAAGGAAAAGCAAGACTTTCACTGTTCTGTTTAACATGAAACATACATCAAAATGTAGTTAAAAAAATAAGCTAATTTTCAAAAGTAATTTCAAACCAGGAAATATTGTAAATTTTGTAAAATCATCAAAAGCATCATTTTTATAAAATTTTGACAGAAGCTAGTAAGCTTAGAAATTCAACTTTTCTTGAAAACTATAAATAGGGTAGACACAGAGAAAATCGGCAGTCTCCAATTAATAGCAGAGCAGAATCCTTGTCGGTCCGTAATTAAAAAAGTGCCAAAAAAGTATCATCATCTGAAAAAAGAAGATTATTTGGTTATTGTGAATGGAAAGTGAATCCAGAAAATACATTACCTGAATGTGAATGGAAAAATATCACATAGAAATCAAGTTTCAAACGAATTGGATAGATCGAAGAAAATCAACAAGTAGCCTGTGAATTTCAGAACATTCTAGAAGTGTTGTTTCCAACGAAACCAGCGTTATTCCTGAAAGAAGAGACAATAAAAAAAGAACAATCCTAAATTGATGAACAAACTTACCAAAGGTATTCAAATTCAATCCTGTTAATCTATTTCCACAAGAAGATTAGAAATAGCTATCATTGTTTACGTTAGAATTACGTTAGGTTATTTAGAAGAGGTTAGGTTATCATAGAATTAGATTTAGCTTATTGTTCACTGATTATAATATTTCAAATTACTTCCATAAAATATAATTTAAAAATTCAATCTTTTTAGAAAATTCAAATTGAATCCTCCCTCAAATATTAATCAAATTTAATAATATTTAAATTTCAATTATTCAAAATTATAATATTAAGAGTTAGCCGGAATCATAGAATAATACATCACTTACATACAAGGGTGATCTAATAAGTATTTAAATAAGTATTCATACTAAAATTTCATTAAATATAATACCATAACAATATATATATATATATATATATATATATATATATATATATATATAAATATATAACCGAACGCAAGGGAGTGAATTTTGAGACAGTCTGTATAATTTGGAGGGGACAAAAACATTGGCTCAAATATTTAATTGAATCGGTCCCTACTTGATGAAAATCCATATTTAATTAGGTTATTCTGATTTTCCCAAATTTTATTTTTATTATAATACAAAGATCGTTCCGTTGAAACAGTAGCATCTTAAGGTAGGTGGTATGTCTTACAGTTTTGAAAAAAAACATTTTTTTTCTAAATCGGATTCTATTTATCTTATAGTGGGTACAAAATTTTTTTTTATTAAGCACTAAAACCCAAAAACAGGGGAAATTCCAGTACATCTGAATATATATAACAGGGGAGAGTTATCTAGGTTTAATTGTTCGTTAAGTACTATTCCGATTTTGTTGTATTTATTTATCTTTAGTGACTCTAACTCCTGTCTGTCCTCTGTAAACTTATTGGCAATCACTGCAGGTTAACTTATAAACTCCCGATTTATCATCTTCATGTGTAACATCTTATGAGTGTGGATAGCTCAGTGGTAGAGCATCGGGCTCGTGACCGGAAGGTCACGGGTTCGAATCCTGTTCAGATGGAAAAGAAATTTTCTAGTTGGACGGGTGTCTGCCACCATTTCACTGTTGGGTCAAAAATAAACAGTGCTGTGACCTAAAGTGACTCAAGAGCGCAGTCACAAAGCCTACCCAGAACACTACTGAACTCCGAACTCGCACAAGCTGAAGGGATCTTCACAGAAGATCTAGGAGTATCAGGATAATAATACTAAATCTTCATTATCTTTGATGAATTTACTGAGTGATTTGAATTAAAACACTTTATTTCCGTCAATTTTTATTTTTCAATGACAATTGTTTCGTCAATTACATATTGTAATATGTAATGTCAATATGTAATTGACGAAAAAATTGTCGTTGAAAAATAAAAATAAGAGGAAATAAAGTGTTTTACTTCAAATCATTTACGATGAATTTCCGTCAAGTAGAGACCGAAACAATCAAGAATTTACTGAGGTTTGAATAAGAAAAGAAAAGAGAGGAATCTACAGCCAGGTGATTGGGACCGAAGAGAAACTTTGAATGAAGTTTTCAAATCATATTTATTTTTGGGGTACGTAGCAGTTATACCTTCAGTATATTTTAAAGAAAAGTATTTAAATTTTTTTTTTGTATCGAGATATACCATATTTAAAACTATTTCATCATTTTTATTCATCAACAATTTATCTATCAGTGTAGTATCGTAGTCATTATTGATGGCTATTTGTTTAATGATTTTGAGCACTAAAATATGTTTCCCTATACATGGGTATGTACCAATCTGTGGATCATACAACTAAATGATGATAATTTTTGGTTTATAGGATGATTTGATTTATTGTATATAATAGCATCAGTGTATTTTGATTCATGAAATATTGAAAATTCATGTGAATTATTGATTCTAGTAACTATTAAATCAAGAAAATTAACAGAGTTATTATGATAGGTTTTCATGGTTGTTAGTGCAGCATTCAAGTTTCCCTAATTTATTTCTGAAATTGCGCATATATGCACCACTCATCTTTCAGATGACACTGTGCGCATGCGAGAGACTTTTTCTTCGACCAGATTCTTAATGATCACGGATCGACATTACGTTCGATATTTTTCCGGCTTATGAGTTTTTTAATTCTTTCAAAGCAAAAAGTGTTCAGAATTTCTTATTACAAGAACGATAGTTCAACAAGGTGTTGGTGTCAGAGTTCCAGACAAGGGGATCCCCAACTAACCAGGAATTCAGTGGATGAGGGTGAGTGTCCATCTGAGATTTGTGGTGTATTTCTAATCATTATCAAATTTACACATACAGTCTGCTAATTTTCTACCGAAGTGCTAACATTTTGGTCCATTCGAACCGGTTGACTAGTGATTTCTTATTTTCTTTCTTTTCATTTCGAGATTTCCACGTAGGTCACCATCAAATTATTATTAATTTTCATTCATATCGATTGTAGGAAATCGATAAATCCGTACAAACAGTATACGCTTATCGCTTCATACAAAAAAACCATATGTTCAACTTAGGTTCACTTCAATCGATATAAACATATTCTTTCATTCCGCATATTTCTTCTTTCAATTCATATTGGAAAATAATTAAAACTCAAATACGATTACAACTTCCAAAGTTTTCGTTGACACCCTTTCTGTTCTAATAAACTTTCTTTATATTATCTTTTCTTCGCATAATTTGGTTCTTTACATATATCACTTTATATTTACATTCATTCAATAAAATATTTCACAAAAAATGAGTAACATCAAAAGATTTGAAAGCAAACGTAAAATATACGTTAGTCGAATTTCGGAATTTTACATTATTGCAAAGCAAAGCTTAACTGATACGTCGAAAAGAGGGCAATTAAAGGCTAGGTATGATGATATTAAAAAATTATTTGAGCGGTTTTCAGAATGTCATAATGAGATTATAATGCTGATTGAGGATGAGGCGGAATTTGATACACATGAGAAAATAAGAAGGGAGACTGAAAACTTTTATTATGAAGGTTTGTCTATTTATCATAACATGAGTAAAAATGATACTTCTAATTCGTCGTCGGTTAGTGTTGAAGCTTCTGCAAAACTCCCACCTCTTAATATACCCACTTTTGACGGTGATCCAAAAATTTGGTCAACTTTTCATGATCTGTTCGAGAAATTAATTCATGATAATTCCAATCTTTCAAATGTTGAAAAGTTCAGATATTTATTTTCCTTCCTAAAAGACGAGCCTTTGAAATTACTAAATGGTATCGCCATAAATAACGACAATTATAACACCGCTTTCAAAAAACTTATTGACAGATATCAAAATAAAAGACTTATAGCTTCGAATGCATTAGATTCAATTTTTTTCATTTCACTAAAAGGCAATACTGCAAAAGATTTTCGTATTCTACTCAATACCTTTTCCGAATCATTGGCAGTTCTTAATGCTTTAAATTTCAGTACAGATCAGTGGGATTTTTTACTTTTCTATATACTTCTAGGGAAACTAGATATTGAGACTCGAACTAATTTTGAAATTCAAACTGATTCTAGCAAAATTCCAGAATATAAGGAACTTTATAATTTTGTTGAAATTAAATGCAAGGCCCTAGAATCCGTTCAACATTTGACTACTTCTAAAAATAAAGTATTTGCAGTAAGCAAAGAGAAGTGTAATAATAAATATAATTCCAAGACCAGCAATAGTTTTTCATTACAAACAAAAAATACTCATTATAATTCCAATGTTAAGTGTTACCTTTGCAAAGGTTCACATGGATTATCGAAATGCTCTGATTTCTTGTCAAAATCTCCGAATGATCGTTTTTCTTTCGTCAAACAAAATAAACTGTGTTTGAATTGCTTACATCATTCGCATAATCTAAATAATTGTCTTTCGTCGTACAAATGTCGCACTTGTAATAACCGTCATCACTCTCTGATCCATATTAATAGTTCAACTATCATAGAAAATATTCCACATTCTTCAACTGTATCAGGTAACACCTTTTCCGAACAAAATACAGTATTATTGGCTACTGCGGCGGTAGATATCCGTGATAGATATGGCACATTTCAACGTGTTCGCATTCTTATTGATTCAGGAAGTCAATCAAATTTCATAAGCGAAAAATGTTTTCGTAATCTTGGGTTACAGAGACATCAATTTTCTACAACTATTTTTGGTTTGAACGAAATGACTTCATTTTCTTCAAAAGGTATTACTGCATGCGATATCAAACCTACAAATTCCGACAGCCCTGTACTTTCTTTCGATGCTATTGTTGTTCCAAAATTATGTTCTAATATACCTGCTTTTTCTATTAAAAAGGGACAATGGGACCATTTACAGGGTTTACCTCTCGCAGATGAAAATTATTTTCTCTCAAGTCCAATAGACATTCTGATTGGTGCTGAGCTTTTCACTCATATTTTACTCAATGGACGTATCGTTGGAAAATTAGGCCAGCCTACCGCCCTTGAAACTATTTTCGGTTGGGTTCTTTTGGGTAAAGTTAACAATCCGTCTACAAGTTCAGAAACAAAAACTTTTCTTCTTCAATCCGATGTTCGTGTCGACATCTGTATTCCTAAGTTCTGGGAATTAGAGCAAATTCCTGATAAGCATTTTTACTCCGTCGAAGATGAAAAGTGTGAGACCTTTTTCAAAGAAACGACCACTCGTGATTCCACCGGTCGATTCATAGTTTCGCTTCCTTTCAGAAATTCGAAACCATTTCTAGGAGATACTTATACTCAAGCTTATCGTAGATTTTTCTTACTTGAAAAACGTTTATTAAAAAATCCATCTTTGTATTCTTCTTATTCCGATTTCATGAAAGAATATCTTGACAGTGGACATATGTCTTTAGCCACATCGGAAGCTATACCCAATGATAATTTTTGTTACTTACCCCATCATTGTGTTCTGAAGCCTGAGAGCGTAAGCACAAAACTTCGTGTAGTTTGGGATGGATCGGCAAAAGGCTCGAGAGGTGTGAGCTTAAATGACACTTTACTTCCTGGTCCAAAATTACAAAAGGATATAGTTTCTTTACTTTTACTTTTCCGTTTAGACGCAGTGGTATTCATAGCTGATATAAAGCAAATGTTCAGACAAATTTTAATATCTCCTTCTGATAGAAATTTCCAAAGAATTCTATGGCGTTTTAATCCAAACGATTCACTTTCAGAGTATACCTTAAATACAGTTACTTTCGGACTCAATTGTAGCCCGTATTTGGCAATGCGTACCGTTCGTGAGCTAGCTCTCCTAGAGAGAGAAAACTTTCCAATGGCTAGTAAGATACTAGAGGATCAAACTTATATTGATGATGTGCTGGGTAGTGCATCATCTGATTCTGAAGCTTTGTCTCTTCAAAAGGATTTAATCGATCTGCTTAGTCGCGGAGGTTTTATGTTGAGGAAGTGGGCTAGTAATTCTCCAGCATTGCTTTCTTCCTTAGACCATTCTGACTGTCAGATTTCTTTGTCCTTTGATAAGGATGAACCACCATTTCTGAAGGTTCTAGGTCTTCAGTGGTACCCTTCTCTCGATATATTTTCTTACAAGTGCCAAAATATATCAAAAGACCTCACAAAACGAGGCATCTTGTCCGATATAGGTCGGATTTTCGATCCATTGGGTTTTCTGTGTCCCATTCTTTTAAAGGCAAAATACATTATGCAATGTATTTGGTCCTTGAAAAAGGATTGGGACGAAGAACTTCCCGAGTCCATTAAAAATTCATGGACACAATTGAAGTGTGAACTTTCAGAACTCTCTGGATTACGTCTCCCTAGGCGAATCACCTTTGATCAATATGAGAGATGTGAGTTACATGGATTTTGTGACGCTTCAAGCATAGGTTACGCAGCGGTAATTTACCTCAGATTACAGAGAGGCGATTCTATTCACGTATTTCTAATCTGTTCTAAAGGGAGAGTTGCCCCCTTAAAAACAATTACTCTTCCTAAACTTGAGCTGACTGCTGCAAAGCTTTTGGCTGATTTGGTCAAATTTGTGGCTGACACATTTTCTAGTCGACTCTTATTCGATCAAATCACTTGCTGGACTGATTCACAGGTAGTTCTTTCTTGGCTCAATGCTTCACCGAGCCGTTGGAAAACTTTTGTTGCCAATCGAGTACACCATATTCAGGAACTGGTATCTCCCGATTCATGGATGTATATTCCTTCATCTCTAAATGCTGCCGATTGTGCATCTAGAGGAATGAACCCATTGCAATTGATTCGTTTCGAAATGTGGTGGAATGGACCGGAATTCCTATCCAGCCCAAAAACCGAGTGGCCAAATTTTTCTGCTCAAACTTCAGAACTTAATAATGATGTAGTCTCTGCCGAAGAAAAAAGTATATCTTTATATGTAGATATTCCAATGGACGATTTAGATAACCTTTTAAATAAATTTTCCTCTCTTGAAAAAATAAAAAGAATTTTAAGTTACTGTTTACGATTTTCGAAAATTTCAAAACCGGTTCCCTTAAACAAACAGGCATTTTAACAATTCATGAGTTGAATGAATCGTTGATGTGTTTAATAAAACATACGCAATATTCGGTATTTTCTGATATCATAGAAATTATTAACAAAAACAAAATTTTACCTAAACCCTTTCGGAAACTTTCACTCTTTCTAGATTCTCTAGGTTTTCTCAGGGTGGGCGGCCGCTTAAAGAAATCCAGTTAAATTGAATATGCCGCAAAACACCCTCTTTTGATGCCTAGCTCACATAAATTAACGATTTTGATTGTAGAGTCGGTTCACAAGCAATATTTACATCCCGGTTCAAAAACGTTACATAATTTACTTCTTCAAAAATATTGGATACTATCAGCTCGTCGAACAATAAGAAAAGTTATTTCTAATTGTTTTCAATGTTTTCGTGCCCGTCCAAATACTTACAAACCACCTGAAATGGCTGATCTTCCAAGTTTCAGAATTTCTAAATTAAAGCCATTTTCTCACGTTGCTATTGATTTCTGCGGACCTTTCTTCGTAACTATGCATCGCATAAAGGGTGCAAAATATTTAAAATCTTATATATGCGTTTTTGTGTGCACTACAACCAAAGCTATTCACTTAGAATTAACGCAGGAGCTTTCTACGTGTAGTTTTATCGCGGCATTCCGTCGATTCATTTCTCGACGTGGCATGATTCATGCGTGCTACTCCGATAACGGTCGGAATTTCATTGGAGCTCAAAATGAATTTTTGAAGTTAGCTCAAGAAACTTCTGGAACTCTAAGTTTCCAGTGGCATTTCAATCCCCCTACGGGTGCACATTTTAATGGCCTTGCCGAAGCGGGTGTAAAAATGGTTAAATCTCATTTACTACGAGTGGTAGGAGATCAGCGACTATCCTATGAAGAATTTACAACTTTGATTTGTCAAATCGAAGCTGTTCTGAATTCGAGGCCATTATGTTCTCAGAGCTCAGATCCTAATGATTTAATTCCGCTCACACCAGGGCATTTTCTCACTTTAGAACCCTTGAATTCAACAATTCCTGATGTTGATGTTTCTCATTTGAAATTAAACAGACTGTCTAGATGGCAGCTTATACAGAAAATGCAGCGAGATTTTTGGAAGAGGTACTTCGCGGAATATGTTAATACACTTCAGCAGCGTTTCAAGTGGGCTGAGCCGGCCAAAGAAATTGAGCTCGACGACCTTGTTTTGATCAAAAGCGATGTCGTTTCGCCTTTTAAATGGCCGGTTGGTCGCATTGTGGAATTATTTCCGGGAGAGGATGGACACAATAGGGTAGCTGCGGTGAAAACAGCTAATGGTATTTTCCGTAGACCCGTTGTGAAGCTTTGTCCACTTCCGGGAAATTGATTTTCAAATTATTTTCCTTTATAAAAATAATGTATTTCTATATTTGTTATTATTTTTCTTTTCTATTATTTAAATTTAATTTTCTGGTGACTTACATGGTGTTCTTTTTAAAAGGAGGAAACTTTTTTTTTTCTGTTTTCTTTAGAAAAACCCATAGGGGTTTTTGTGGGCGGCTATGTTAGTGCAGCATTCAAGTTTCCCTAATTTATTTCTGAAATTGCGCATATATGCACCACTCATCTTTCAGATGACACTGTGCGCATGCGAGAGACTTTTTCTTCGACCAGATTCTTAATGATCACGGATCGACATTACGTTCGATATTTTTCCGGCTTATGAGTTTTTTAATTCTTTCAAAGCAAAAAGTGTTCAGAATTTCTTATTACAAGAACGATAGTTCAACAAGGTGTTGGTGTCAGAGTTCCAGACAAGGGGATCCCCAACTAACCAGGAATTCAGTGGATGAGGGTGAGTGTCCATCTGAGATTTGTGGTGTATTTCTAATCATTATCAAATTTACACATACAGTCTGCTAATTTTCTACCGAAGTGCTAACAATGGTGAATAAGATTAAAGGATGTATTTCGTTAATAAACAAATAAAAAAATTTAATAAATTCGATTTCGGACATCCATTGCCTGAATTCTTTCAATACACAATATATTCTAACCTGAAAAACAGAAAACTTCCTGAAAATTAATACAAAAATAATTGTAACAAATGTCTTACATATACTGTGAAACAGAGACAAAAATCATGGATTGAATCTGAATTCACAATTTCTTCATATACACAATATATTCTAACGTAAAGTAATTTAAGAAAAAACAGAATACTTCACGAAATGAATACTTTTCTCTTTTAAAATTCAAGTTAAATTAAATTTAAAAATATATGTCCAATTACAAATGTCGTCAAAAAATGAAGTTAAAAAAGAAATAATGTTGTGTATGACACGACGTTTCGGTTAGTAAAGTATCTCTGACCGTTATCAAGTGTCAACTGTCAGAGATACTGTAAATTTGCAATGAGTTTATTGCAAATGGAATTTCTGTATGATCGAAATTGCCTAAGATTTGTAGCTGGTTAGAAATGTTGCCAGTTTATCAAAATAGCCTGTGTATTTCGGAATCAACGTTGGATTTGAATCCCTAAGATGTACTCAAGTAGTCTGTGTGTAGACTTGGTGTTGGAATTATTATTAGATATAACTAGTAAAATAGAATAAAAACTAGATAAGAGTTAAGTGGACTGTATTAAATGTTTGAACCTGATTTCGGGGATTGAAAGAATACTACAAGTATAGAAAATATATTGAAGTATAAAATATGTGTCATGTCTGTGTGTAGACTTGGTGTTGGAATTATTATTAGATATAACTAATAATATAGAGTAAAAAACTAGATAAGAGTTCAGTGGACTGTATTAAATGAACTTATTGAATGTTTGAACCTGGTTTCAGGGATTGAAAGAATACTACAAGTATAGACAATATATTGAAGTATAAAATATGTTGAAGTATAAAATATGTGTCATAAAATGATAATATAAACAAAATTAACTTACTGTACTTCTTCTGTGTGTGCTATGTTCCATAGTTTCTGGGAGACTGTGTGTGTTCTTAGCCACTAGTAAAGTGGAACCGTTGTGGAATACAACACTGAATAGAATACGGAATGAATAGTAGATTTGACTTATACTTTACTGACCGAAACGTCGTGTTATACACAACATAATTTCTTTTTTAACTTTATTTCTTGACGAGATTTGTAATTGTATATATATTTTTTAAATTAATTTGACTTGATTTTTAAAAGAGACAAGTATTCATTTCGTAAAGTTTTCTGTTTTTTTTTAAGATCACTTCACTTGAAATACTGTGATAGGCGAATATTTTTCATCTTATTTATCAGATGTAGTGAATATTTTATGGAATATTTAGATTGAAATTCAGAGTCTTTTAGAATAATCTGAATTAGATCTTCTGAAAGCTTTTGAAGCAGTACTAACGAACGAAACAACCGGTCTAATAGTAATAGGTTGGGTTATTATTGATACATTGGCGTACTTAAGCGTTCCTGAAGCTCATTTACTGAAGTTTGACCGAAAATTTCAGTTAGGATTAGTGAAGTTTGCATTATTCCAGAAAATAATGAATCTTGACATTATCTATTGCCACCTGTCACCCCCTTCGAAGTTCAGTGGTTCTTAATCATTTCAGAATCTAATAGCGATTGTTTAAATGTCGATGGCCCTCACTCTGGACCTCCTACTTCCGCAGCAGCTGTCCGATTCTTCGTCAAAGTCCTATTCGCGATTCTCCCATTGAAAAATCATGGGGTGGAGTTAGAGTTATGGTCTAGAAATGGCGACGTAGACTGTTTTCCATAACGAGAGCAAGGAACAAGAAGCCCCATTTCGTGATGACGGTTCAGAGCGCTAATATGAGTTTACTTGAACGGAAGTTATGCCACGTCAGATTTAGGAGGAACGGATGTGTCTGTTTCAGCTCAATGTGAGCACAATGATTCGTCTAATTATTTTCAAGACTGCGCCAAACTGCCAGAACGTCGACGGATGACAGATTAAGGTTTGTTTAAGTCTTATGATATTTATGTGTATAAAGAATATATCCGTTTTATTCCAGAAGATTCATGCAGTTAGTTCTTATATGCCATCAGTCAACAGTACATCATTAATAATACCTATAATAGGTTGTATACGAAAAATTTGTCACTATCCATTCATAGGCACTATTGTCTTCTTAGTACGTATACAGGGTATTTACTTTTTAAAGGGCCAAACTTCAAAGGGAGATCATTCAAGTTATTTGCAACAAAAGTTGTCATATAACATGTGGTCGAAATGTTGATCGTTATTCTTCAATTAAGCATGTCCGGATTTCACGAAACATATCAAGTTTTTTTTTATAAAATCAGTTATACTTCAGTTATTCTTGCAGCCTCGTCAAATTTGACCACATATCTGGAAACGGCATTAAATTTTCTACAAGACAAGAAGTTGTCTGTGCCAAAAAAATCTTATTGCTGGCGTGGTAAGGAGATGAATATCACGATTCTAAAGTGAACAAAATCAGTCATATTTTTCCAATGGTTTTATCCATGAAAAATTATTCATTAAAGACATGCTTTTTTTTCAGCAAAAATACCTCATTTAGTGTGCTTTTGAATGACATATCAACTTTTTTGCTAGCTGCTTGTTCTTTGCCACAATATCATGATAACAACGAAAAGTTGATATATTCCAAACCTAAATTTGATCTATCTTAAACGTGCTATCTGTTTCTAAAAAAGGAAATAAAAAAGACCTCTTTGAATTCTATGTAAAACATTGTTTGGTGATTGAATTTGTTCTTCTTTATATCCAATCGAAACAAATTTATCTTGGGTGACGGATTTAGATAATTTTGATCAATACTTTATGTTTTCTTTTGATTCTTCATTGGTTATTTGCCACTCACATGTGTTGAAAATCTTTATGTCTATAGAGTGAAACGGTGTCTTCACCGCTGGAATGAATCCAGCTATTATCTGTTATATTCCAAGAAACTCTTCTTGGCAAATTCTAAATATACATTGTTCAAATGGTTTTCAGTGTTCACGGGAACCAACTCGAAAAATTATTCTGATGGGACGTTTCTGGACGGGAGTCTCTTAAATGTCGAAAAGCCTAAAAATATGAGGTCAGTTTCCCACATACATGATTTACAGATTCTTTCAATCTCAAGTTCTTACCAAGACATAAAACCAACAATTTGACGGAATCCTCAGACCGTAAATCACTGTTCAGTTACCGAATTAAAATTGACTCTTTTACGGAGTGCTCAAGTTGAAACTTCGCAGCAAATACTTTTGTTAGGTAGAAAAGTTTCTCCATCCAAGGAACGATCTATGCAATCCACAAATTGTTGTTATCGGAATCTTCATGTGTATCTTCGGAAGTACCCCAAGGATCTCAACTTGGACCGATACTTTTCCTCATCTTTCTGAATGATGTTTGTGACTGCTTTCAGCATACTGATTAGAACTCTAAGCAGATGACCTCAAAATTTTTAAAGAAATAAAATCTTTCACCGATTATCTCCTGTTTCAACAAAACCTCGATAGATTCTCTGAGTACTGTAGAGTAAACAAGTTACACCTTAACCTAAATAAGTGCCACAAAATTCTTTTCACCAGATACAAGAAACGTCGAACTTAATGATTGGTTGTCACCATATATCGGAGATTAAATAGATCTGGATGTTACACTGGATGTTAAAATGTGCTCTGATCTGCACATTGACAGGATGGTTCAAGAGTCGATGAGGAACTTGGGTTTACTTTTGAGGACATCAAAACCTTTTAGTCGGTCGGACTCAGTGGTTTTATTGTACAACTCTATTGTAAGGTCGCGATTAGAGTACGCCTCTGTTATTTGGAGCCCCTACTACAATATTGAAATAAACAGAATAGAAATAGTGCAGTGAAAGTTCATAAAGGCTTTCAATTTCCGATTCAACAGATCTCGTCACCATTTTAACTATGACAGGAACGTTAGATTCTACATGTTAGAAAATTTGGGTTTGAGTCGCGATTATTTCGAAGTGTACATCTCTTATAAACTACTCAACAATTCAGTTGATTCTCCTTACAGATTGAATTTGGTAAACCTAAACTGTGCTACCTAAAATGTTACGGCTAGACAACTTTTGACTGTGAGAAGAAGGCATACTAATTATCTTTTGCATCCACCCTTACATAGATGCTTCAAAAAATTTTACTCTGTTAGTTTAATGGATACTACTTTAAGTATTTTTTCACCTCATTTTGTTTCGTTCAAAAAACACCTTAAGCGAATTTTGTATGGACAAAGCTGATAATTTTGCATTGTACTCCTTGATCAATTGGGCCTTAGCCTGGTTTCTCTAGAAATGTGTTTAAGTTTCTATTTTCTTCAGTTATTCATCCTATTGTGAGAAGATTATTTCTTTTTTTTTTGTTGTTGATATTAATCAACGATATTTAGGATTTGTTTTTTTACATGTTTTCTTTCTTTCAATATTTTTTATTTGTAATTTGTGCCTTTCTATTGTAGGGAAGTCATTGCTGCCCGTCGAGTAGCTTTTTCATGTAAAATAAAATAAAATAAAAAATAAAATGGGGGACAGTCGTTTCGGTTGATCCCCTACTTCTGAATCCGTGTTGACCATTTGAGATAAGGTTGAATTTACTGAAATATCAGTCATATAGTTCAGGATTACTCTTTCGATGAACCTAGACACGAGAGATTGAAATAGACGTTATTAACTTCGTTCGTCTTATGTATTGGAAGTACCGTTTCATGTTTTGTATAAGTAGTAAAAAATGAATCGAAAATGTGAGATGTTCCACAACATATTCAGAGATTTCCTTCAAAATTCTAACTGATACAGAACGATACCACAACTCTTTTTACTTTTGGCAGATTTTATCACGCTAAGACCTCATATTTTTCCACAGAGTTGAAGAAAACAGTTGACGTTTTCATTGGAGAACAATACAAAATGAAAAATAATTCGCGAAACGCATTAGCCACTTCAACTGAATCTGAACAGATTCAGATTTAACTTGATGGCATTGTTAATCTTCAACTTGAAAATATTCCAAACTGTTCTTCTCTTGTTAGCAGAAAGCTCAATGAGATTTTGAGGATATTCCAATTCGGAGTACAGAATTATAGTCAGTTTTGGCTCTTTTAAATACCTCCAATGAATGTTGGGTTCTACAATTTTTCTGAGATCAATAAAGATCTTTGAATCTTTGAGTAGCAATTTTCGGGCGTTATCCACTTAGGATTCATTCTATCCGGAATGTCTCTATGACTCAATAGATAGCCACTTATCTATAAAAATTCTTACAGTGTCAATAAAGGCTATGCAAGTAATGTCAACATTAGACTTCTCATACGCATTATTGAATTAAATTTCTCCTCCGAGATTATGAACGTTTTGGAAGTAATATTTCTACTCAAGGTGAAACTTTGCACTTTTTCGAAAGATTCAATATTGAATTGAAAAAAATAATCGAGAGAAAGTACCATATGATCTCTAATATTAGGAATCTGTTATTTAAGACGTGAATCATTGAAATATTCCGCCTAATGCTATCCTCTTTTTAGTGTTAATAGGTATTAAATGAAATTTCTACGGAAATGCTTTTTCCTGAATTTGTCCTATCGTTAAAGTTCGATAATTACGCCCCCAGCAACTATTCTTCCACGAATAGAAATATTAAGTCACCATGTGAATAATCGATAGTGATAGTTTTCAGTACAACACCAGATTAGCTCATTGAAAGCCGAACAAAAAAGATGATTACCGCATTGTTGCTTGAAAAAAATTATCTGTCGGTGTTTCCGCGTACACTCATAAAAATCTGCCCAGCAAGCAAATGAGCTCACAGCCATTGTTCCATATCTCATTAAGAATTCCGAACTGCATTTGCGGTAAAGACTTATATTTATCTTTTCGGTGGATTCTTCGTCGTGTTTTGTGTTTTGATAACGAAACCTGCTTGGTTTCGTCTAGCTGCAAATCGCGATACAGTATCTAATTCATTTAAGTTCGATTTTTATATGAATAGAAGACGCTTCGCGCAGTGAAGGTTCCATACCTTTAATTTACATAGCAATTGGGGCATCGAATTACACAATTATTCATCGATGTCAGTCGATGAAAAATACATAAATGCGGTTTTGGGAACAATAGCGAATTTGCATAACCATAGTCTTCATTTTGACCGAATGTGTCCTAGAAATGCTACTCTAAATTGAGTTAATTACATTTTGAATGAGAATTACAAGAATCAACATGAGGAGTATAAATAAGTTCTAGCGGTTTTTTGTGGAAAATTGGAGCTTTATTGTGAAAAATTGGTTATACATTCAAAGTTCAAATTATTGTCCTTTGCTAGCCACTACTGTTTCCCATCTTTCTGGCTACTGACGAAACCCATCACGAAAAAAGGCCGACTTTTTTCTGCCCGACGAGATCCAGTTTTTGGATAAAACAGTTCAGGGGTAATTTTTTCCAGTTCGCATTGGGCTATAAAAGACTGACCAAAGACCTCGAATATAATGCGACTCACCACCAGGCACTCTGAGACGATGTGCATGGCTGTTTCAGTGTCCTCAAGACACTGCCTGCATTCATAGTTTTCAGCCAGACCAATTTTTTGCAAATGCGCTTTCAGTCTGCATGGACCTGTCATAATTCCGACAATTGTTCTTAGTTTGGCCCTATCCAGGCCTAGCGCTAGGTCCGCCATCTTTTTGTTTGAAGCTGTTCCAAGGAACACCTTCGAATGTTCCAGGCCAGAATGGCTCCGCCAGAAAGACTCTTGTCTTGAGTTCATTCTGCCTGTTATCGCCTGCTTAGCCACGAGGTATTCCCAGGAATGGTTCCGTTCCTAACAGAGGCAGCGCAGCTCCAGCAAACGCCAGCCGATTTGCCTCCTTGTTACTCAAATAGTTTGAGTGGCTCGGTATCCAAACAAGAGTGACTCTGTTATACATACCGAGTCTGTTTGAAGCCGTGCGGCAACTCCAGGCTGTTCTCGAGGTACTAGAGCTGAATTCCAGAGCTTTTAGTACTGACTGACTATAAGTAAATATTTTCATTTTGCCGTGGTGGATTTGCCGTTTTATCAGCAGTTCCGCCGCGGTCTCAATGGCAAATAGTTCTGCCTGGAATATGGTTGCGTTTTAAGCGAGATTCAGTGAGATGTTGCTCCCATGGACTCCCGCTCCCGTTCCGTTCGTCGTTCGCGAGCCGTCTGTGAATAAGCCAAGGTCGGTCCTCAATAGAACCTCAGCATGCTGGGTCCATTCGTCCAGGCTAAGGACGATTACATTGAAATGCCGTTCTTGGCTCGTGACTTTTGACATTAGATCCGAGGGCTGATCGTGAAAAGCTCGTCCAGCAGTCCTGAGCATCACATCACTATTGTCTCTGGCCTGTCGATCGCTAGTTGATAAAGTTTTATGTGGTCCGTTCCGCCTCCTTCTGCACGAGTAGGTGCAGGGGTGGTAGATTTAGTAGGACCTCCATGGCTGCCGTGGATGTGGTGCGAAATGCATTTGTAATTGCAAGGCACGCCTGTCTCTGTAGTTGGGTGAGCTTTTGTTGGCCAACCGTTTGTTGGCCTTTCTTCCACCATGCTATAACGCCATACATTATCCGTGGTCTAATTACCATAGTGTATAGCCAGTATATATGACTGGGCTTTGAGCCCCAGGTTTAACCTGGCTTCTGACACACTTTATTTAGGTGTGCATTCCAACTGAGAGTTTTATCCAGGACTATTCCCAGGTATTTTGCCTCAATTGTATTATTTCACCACGGATAGTCGGCGGTTCTAAACCATTCAACTTCCGTTTTTTAGTGAATGGTACTATAACTACCTTTTGTGGGTTAACAGACATGTGTTTCCTCATACACCATTTGTCAATAGTTTTCAGTATCTCTTGAAGGACGGTCGATATCGTCACCTCTGATTTACCTTTCACTATGATTGCCAGGTCATCAGCAAATGCTTGAACGTCAACTCCCCACAGTGAAATGATCGCTAGCAGGTCATCAATGAGAAGGGTCCACAGTAAGGGTGAGAGAATACCTCCCTGCGGACAGCCCTTCGCAGCCTTAAACTCGAAAACCTCATCCTGGTACGTGGTCGTTATTATTCTGCCGCATAGCATTGCCTGTATCCATCTACAGATTAGTGGGTCGATCCCTCTCGCAGCGATAGCCTCAGCGAGAGAAGCCAGCAGCGTATTGTTAAAAGCACCTTCAATGTCCAGAAAGTTAGTGTTAGTGCTATCTCTCGATTATCGAGAGATTGGTTTAATTTCCCGACCAAATTGTGTAATGCAAGTTCTGCCGATTTTACGGCCTGGTAGGCGTATTGATGAGGGCTAGGGGGGCTGTCAATTAGCACCTTCCCCCTGATATGGACATCAATCACCTTTTCCAGACTTTTCAGCAGGAACGATGTCAAACTTATTGATCTGAACGATAAGGGTTCCGGTTCTGTTCATCCCACGTTTGCTATATAGACCACTTTAGTTATTGTCCAGCTTTTAGGGATAACCCCTCAAGCCAGACTTGTTGTAAATAATTTTAGCAGATGCGGAATCAACACATCCTCACCGCTTACCATGCATAGAGACATTTTAAGACTTCATCGTAATTGGAGAGGTGCTGGTCAGGCAGGCCCTCGTCGCATCGATTGGAAGAAAGGAGCAATGTCTGGGCTGTAAAGGGGGTGGGGAGAACTTCCAGATGAGCGTTTTTAAGTACGTTTTAACGGGTTAATCAAGATGTGGCTGTGCATTGACATGCATGGTTAATAACTCTATCGTGTCTGTCGGCGTATTGTCAGAGTTTTTCTCGCAATGCTCGTCTCAAACGCATCAATTGTCGTCGGTAGACTTACTTTGTGGTCCTTTCGTTCTATTGTAGCAGCTCATAATCGCCTCCCATGACATTTAACTTGACGCGCTGGGGCGCTTGTCTTGACTAAGATCCTAGTTTCATTAAGTTCAACCGAATGGGGCCCTAGTTTCACCGTAATGGCTGAGCCGCGTTGGCAACTCAGTGACAAGGGTGTCTGTCGCAGCACAGGGCTTCACTCTTTAAACTGGACTAGAAGGGATTCCATCTATCTGTTCTCAGAAACTCATGTTCAGGATAGCTTGAGAAACGCTTCATCGTTAAGCGGGACTTGACGGTTCCACCGGCCTCGTCTTGAACCAGAATAGATTGCGAAATATTTATGGGGTTTGTGGATCTCGACGATACGGCTTATACCGTTGGTGCTTGAAGCCAGAATCAATTGAAAGACTTCATAAGAGTTCGTGGGTCTTGACCTACAGGCCAGATTTACGGTTCTCGTACCAGGATCAATTGAGGCATCAATTTTGAGGCTATCTTGGTTCATGTGACTTCGTTCGGCGTGTGAGTTGCGTCCCATACAACTCGGGTACTGATACTGTAGAGCCAGAAGAGATTGGATAGTGTTTCGCTGCTACCAGTCAAGGTGTAGGTTTTCGGGTTGAAGCCGAAACTGGAAGCTTGGTGGGTTCAACTCTTCGGAGTGGTTCTCGCTAATGCGCGATGATAAGGCGTATTCTTATCACACTATCTGCTTCCTGGGCAGATTTTGAAGACTGCTGAGTAGTCACCTGATGAAATAGCCATCCATACTCAGGGAATATTTTAAGGTCTACATATCTCGGCTGAGTTTGGGAGTAAAATAACAACGCGCATGTTGGCACCAAATTTCGTGAAGGTTGTGTGATTAGAAGTTACAAAAAACAATATTTAGTAGTGGTTCAACGTTGACCGTTACCTTAAATACTGTAACTTTCAAACGAAAAGAGATGGAATCTCTCGGAGTAGGTTCGGTGCCTGAAAATCTCGAATGATTTCTTTATTGGGTAAAATCAATTAAATCGTTTCGTATGTATTCACGTTTGAAAATTTAGCTTATTCTTATTAATATTTTCGAAACTACGAATCCGATCGAGCTGAATAATTTAAGGAAAGGTTTAGGGTCTGAATATCTCGGCTGAGTTCATTAACGAGAAGAATCTGTTCAATAGTTTTTTCATATTTTTTCTAATATTTTCGAGACTATAGGTTAGATAGATCTGAAAATCTGCATTTAAAAGCAAAATAATAAGACGCATGTTCATGCAAAATTTCATGAGGATATTACTACAAGATTATTCCGATAGAGAAAGAGATGATATGAAAGGACCACCATTTACAAAAGATAAGTTTAGAAAAGTACTAAAGGATTTAAGTGATAAGAAATCAACAGATATAGATGATGTACTAGGAGAATTGTTGAAGAATATGGCTAAGAAAGCAAAGCACAGACCGTTTAAAATTATTGAATAATGTTATGAAGGAAGTATTTCACCACATGATTTTATAAAACAAATACAATCTATTGCAAATTTTGTTACTAATAGGTGGTATGAAGTTTATGCTATAGAATTTTTCTTTTTCTTTGTTTTTTTAACCTATCCTTCAGGATAAAGAAAAAGAAGAATTGCAAAGCATAAACTTCATACAACAAATAAGTAACAAAATTTACAATAGACTAAACCAATATAATATCAATCCATTTATGATTTGAAGTAAAACACATTATTTCCGCTTATATGTTAAGTGTTTTACTTCAAATCATATACGATGAATTTCCGTCAAGTAGAGATCGAAACAATGAAGAATATTAATCTATTTTACATAAATCAGACAGAACCATCTACAAACATAAGGGTTGAAGAACACAAAAAAAGTATATCGCATAATAAAATAGCATCTAGTTTTTCGGAACATTGTATAAATAACAACCACTTTATAGATTTCAGTAGAACTGAGATCTTACACATAGGTAATAAAAGCAGAAGAATGGACCTTTCAGGAAGTTTTAAAATGTGTTTAGCACATGGAAAGAAGCTACCAATTACAAAGGAACAACTTGAATTTAATTTATCACCATTGCTTTTATCTGTAAAAGATTGAGACCGAACCAATACCTTATTTTCACACTCTTCAAAATTATACCTGTTATCTACCCTACTATTATAAAAAGAATTTAAAGTTCTGTTCTCTTCAGTTTTGATAATGGTCTGAAAACCCGAAACATGTATGTCAACAGACATGAAATAAACAATGAAACTTAAGCCAAGTTGTTTTTATTTACCTTATATAATTAACTATATCGTTTCAAATAGAATTCCATCATGTAATTCCAGCTGCATAGCATTATTTATTTATTTGATGGAATAATATATTTTTTGACTTACTGATACTTTATTCCGATTTTCACTGTAGTTAGTTTCACGAAGTTGACAAAATCTTTCACAATTATGAATACATTTTTAGGATATTTGCCTGTTTCCACTCCTTAGTCGAAACCTCTATATTTCTTGCATGTCTTATAGCATTAAACAGTGTCATCACTTGAGGGTCAAAAAACTGGGGATGCATAACAGACTGGTCGATTTGTTCCAAATTCGTATTCATTTTCCCCCAGCTTTTTCACCCCTCGCTACTATCCATTAGTCAAATCGTTTCATGTATGTTCTAATTATGAATTGAGCACAATCATTTAGAAGCATCTGCGACTAATATGAAACGATTAAAAAATAATTTGAATTCATACCATGCAACATTCGCGTGTATTCGAATAATTAAAAAATATTTAATACTCTCCTGATTATACCACGAATACATAATGTTGGACGCTGAAAGAAGTAAATGAAACAAGGGTTTATGCAAAAGAAATAATTCATAATTGGACATGAAAATCGATATTGGAGTTGAGGAAACTGGGTGTATGCAGTTGTTTAGCGAATTGAGTAACATTTGCGGATATGAGTTTGGTTTGTTTCATGTTTATTAATTGTGAAATTTCTTAGAGTTTTACTGATTTATACCAGTTCGTATAGGGATGTTATTATTCAGTTCTTTTCGACATACGATTACATTCAACAAAACGCAGCAGAATTCACACAGAGGTTCCATTATTTTTTCATTTAAATGCTCCCATTAAAAATAATAATAACATTGATTAATTCCAAAAATTACATTGTTCAAGTAACATTGATAATATATTGTACCACGGTTAGTTTACCGTCGTAATTTTCTTATTGTTTGAATATTTGAAAACAACAAACAAGAGCAAATCAATTAATCGTAATGATTAATCAAACTAAGTAATGTGGAGCACTTTGTGTGTAAATGCTTCCAAATTCGTTTATCTAATTATGATAAACCCCACCGAGGATGAGGAATTGAACTGAAACTTCACTTACAACAAAAAACGAAATATCAAATAAAAAGTTACGATTATTAAACTAAGAACACATGTTATGATATTGTCAATACTTTGACAGTCGATAAATTAGTACATTTATAGTAATCGCGATAATATTGTGCGAATACACAAACGAAAGACTTGATTATTACGAGAATAATGCAATAATTTGAGTCCGAACCCACAAACGACGGCTGATCATTACCGAAATAATAATGCAATAGTTTCAACCGAAAGGCCACTAGCGTAAATACTGACACAAGCGACCAGGGTTGTTTATTACCGAAGTAATAATGCAACATCTTGGACCGAGAGGCCACAAACGACAATGGTGACTATCACAGGGATAATGAACTTATTCATGAACTGAAGGTTAGAGATGTCTATTTAAATTTAAATTAATTTAAATTAAGAAAATTTATTGGAAAGCCTTTGTATGAGTGGACTGAATGAGTGAAATAAACTTTCTCATTGGTTATAGAAACAATTATAAGATCACTGCTAGTATAAAAAAATAGTGAATTGCTTCAGCCGTTACTATTTGGTAGTTGATCATAATTGAAACACAATAGATTGGAGTTACTATGTATTTACTACCAAGGTTTTTTTATTATTTTTGGTTCACATGTTACCGCGGTTTCGAACGATGACCGTTCATCTTCAGACGTAACAGAGGACTAAAGCACTAGTTACAGATTCAGTTTTGAAGTAATGTTCCATTTGGTACAAAAACTGTATAACAGATGTTACAAATTATTCAGAATAAATATTTCCAGTGAAAAGCAATAACAAGGATTACAGAGGTGTTATGGGTTTTTTATGATGGTACATGAACAATTCCTTTTTCAACAGGTAGCAAGTAAGAAATAGCAGAAAATAATTATGTGCAAATGTCGGTACCTTTTGAAGCTATTTCGGTTACTTAAAAACATTAAATATTTTTGATTTACACAGATCAGTCTGGTCGTTCATTATATCGATATCATCATTATGCAGCGCTTTGAATATTTCAATTGATTCTAGATAATTTAATTTTCTCCCTTTTGATGCAAGATGGAGGATTTTCAGATTTTCAATTGATGGGAATGAATGACCATTGTCAATACAATGTGTTGCAAATGTTGATGATTTTTTATTCTTTTTAAAGTCAGTTTGGTGTTCTTTGAATCTAGTTTTAAAAGACCGTCCAGTCTGACCTATGTGAATACTATTGCAATCTGAACAGGTTAACTCATAAACTCCCGATTTTTCTATTTTTGGGGTGGTGTCTTTCGCGTTGAAAATTATCAAAATTTTATTCAACGCGAAAGACACCACCCCAAAAATAGAAAAATCGGGAGTTTATGAGTTAACCTGTTCAGATTGCAATAGTATTTACATAGGTCGGACTGGACGGTCTTTTAAAACTAGATTCACAGAACACCAAACTGACTTTAAAAAGAATAAAAAATCATCAACATTTCCAACACATTGTATTGACAATGGTCATTCATTCTCATCAATTGAAAATCTGAAAATCCTCCATCTTGCATCAAAAGGGAGAAAATTAAATTATCTAGAATCAATTGAAATATTCAAAGCGCTGCATAATGATGATATCGATATAATGAACGACCAGACTGATCTGTGTAAATCAAAAATATTTAATGTTTTTAAGTAACCGAAATAGCTTCAAAAGGTACCGACATTTGCACATAATTATTTTCTGCTATTTCTTACTTGCTACCTGTTGAAAAAGGAATTGTTCATGTACCATCATAAAAACCCATAACACCTCTGTAATCCTTGTTATTGCTTTTCACTGGAAATATTTATTCTGAATAATTTGTAACATCTGTTATACAGTTTTTGTACCAAATAGAACATTACTTCAAAACTGAATCTGTAACTAGTGCTTTAGTCCTCTGTTACGTCTGAAGATCAACGGTCATCGTTCGAAACCGCGGTAGCATGTGAACCAAAAATAATAAAAAAACCTTGGTAGTAAATACATAGTAACTCCAATCTATTGTGTTTCAAGTATAAAAAAAAATAGGAAAAGGCTTTTTACTAGATAGAAGAAATATAACAAAATTGAATATCAAAACAGGTTTAATCTGTCAGTGTTCTACAATTTTAATTTCAAAAAAATTGTAGAAGACTAAATCTGTTTTGATATTCAAATCACTGCTGGTAGTTGAAGATAGAAAGAACATATTATGTTATTGATTTCTCGCATAACACTTGGTGAAGCATTTTTAAATTGATAAAGTAAATAAAAACAACTTGGCTTAAGTTTCACTATTCATTTCATGTCTGTTGACATATATGTTTCGGATTTCAGCTCATTTTCAAAGCTGAAGAGAACAGGACTTAAAATCCCATTTATAATAGTATGGTAGATAAGTGGTATAATTTTGAAGAATGTGAAAATAAGGTGTTGGTTCGGTCTTAATCTTTTACAGATAAAATCAATGTTGATAAATTAAATTCAAGTTGTTCATTTATGATTGGTAGCTTCTTTCCATGTGTTGAACAAAATTCCAAACGTTCTGAAAGGTCCATTCTTCTGCTTATTACCTACGTGTAAAATCTCAGTTCTACTGAAATCTATAAAATGGTTGTTATTCATACAATGTTACGAAAAACCAGATGTTATTTTATTATACAATATACTTTTTTGTGTTATTTTACCCTTATTTTTATGTAAAATGCAGGGAATTCACTACAATATAGTTTGTATATACCGCTTTTTTCACACGTTTCAAGATAGTATTTGCTATTGACTAAGAGTGAAGCCTTATTTCTACAAATAGTATTAATATTATTTTGCAATAGACTAAAACAAAATTATATTGTTTATACTTATAATAATTATATATTTTGGTTTACCCTTATAACATTTCACCATTTGGTTTTAAGGGATTTGCAAACTTTGTGTGATTTCTGTGACGAATATGGAATACGGGTGATTTTTGAAAGTTCACTTCATTCTAGTGAAACATCATAAAATTATCTTTCAAATAAAAAAAAATTGGCTTCAATCCCAATCTAAATGTGTTTTATTTCAGCTCAAAGTTCTATCAGTCTAAAAAAACACCCGATATTATCTATAATATTTCGAAAAAACCTCTTGGAAGTAAATTTGCAATCAATATTAGATTATAAAATAAACAAGAGTAGAAATATTTATGGAAGTTTTCAATATAATACCCCTTTCTCAAAACATAAACCGTTTACTTACAGTAAGTTGCCAAATTTTAGACCAGTTGTTTATGAGCATTTGAAGAATTTACTATGTAAAGGTAAACGAAACGCGTCATCTAAGCAACTCACAATAACAAATAGAAATCAACGTATATTTGTGTGTAATATTCATTTAAAATGTACAATTAAAACAAATTGTAAATATTACTATGTTTTATTACCAATAAAAATATATTTTACACATTTTCTTGTGACTCGAGTTTCGGGAAATGAACTATCCCATCATCAGACAACTGAAGACCTTACAGTGGTACAGAGGTATTTAAACAAAAGTGATAAATATTTTGAATATTTCAATAGATAACACCTAATAGTGGTACAGAGGTTTACAAGCGGAACGTGATAAAAACCCGGTTAAAAAAGAGGGGCCTTCTAACAGATATCGGAATGTCGGCAATCGACAACGAAGGTTATTAAACGGATGGTACCCAAATATCTCAAATAATTTTTTGGGGTTACATAGCTCCGTACAGTTATTCATTATTTTTACGTTATTTTGTTGTACATTTCAAATATTTGGATTTACATAGCTCCATACAGTCATTCATTATTTTTTTCTTAATTATTTCTATTGTGAACGAATTTGAAAATTTTAATAATCAAGTTTCTTTTCATTTGAATCTACATGTAAAATGTTTCTTAAGATTTTCTTTCGTCGAAAGGAATTACTAATTTTTAAAGAATGAGTGGCAAAAGTTGAATTTTTGTTTACTTTTCATTAAATTAATTTTATGTTCGTTGAAAAAGGTTTCAAACAGATGTAACTTTTTGAATATCTCAAAGTAACATCTGTTTAAAACCTTTTTCAACGAACATAAAATTAATTTAATGAAAAGTAAACAAAAACTCACTTTTTGCCACTCATTCTTTGGAAATTAGTAATTCCTTTCGAAAAAAGGAAATCTTAAGAAAAATTTTACATGTAGATTCAAATGAAAAGAAACTTGATTATTAAAATTTTCAAATTCGTTCACAATAAAAATAATTAAAAAAAAAAATAATGAATGACTGTATGGAGTTATGTAAATCCAAATATTTGGGATGTACAACAAAATAACGTAAAAATAATGAATAACTGTACGGAGCTATGTAACCCCAAAAAATTATTTGAGATATTTGGGTACCTTCTGTTTAATAACCTTCTTTGCCGATTGCCGACATTCCGATATCTGTTAGAAGGCCCCTCTTTTTTAACCGGGTTTTTATCACGTTCCACTTGTAAACCTCTGTACCACTATTAGGTGTTATCTATTGAAATATTCAAAATATTTATCACTTTTGTTTAAATACCTCTGTACCACTGTTAGGTCTTCAGTTGTCTGATGATGGGATAGTTCATTTCCCGAAATTCGAGTCACAAGAAAATGTGTAATATATATATTTTTGGTAGTAAAACATAGTAATTTCTACAATTTGTTTTAATTATGATCAACTACCAAATAGTAACGGCTGAAACAATTCAGTATCTAAAATGTACAATGTATTTCTGTCAAGTAAAGACCAACACGATTCGAAGTTATGTAATAATGTTTTCTGTACTTTGCAATGCGACTAACGTTATATTTTATTTTATAGAATTTTTCTGAATCAAAACGGGTCTGTCAGAATAGTGATCCTTACAAATATCTCTATTTGAGGTTTCATTCTTCAGATGAGAGAACAAACTAAAAATCAAAAACTGCAAAAAAAATTTGACAATCACCTGGAAAAAGTAACGAGCACGAATTTCACCCATACCTGGCATTTTAAAGGCAAGAATTTAATTTAAAAATTTTATCGATGAGGGAGACTGAATGGAATGCGAAGAATTCCTCTCCTTCAAACAGCAACTCGTGTGTATTGTCCTAAAAAAACAGAAAAGTGGAATGCAAATATGAGTAATTAATAAGATGCCATATTTTAACTGTAGCGAATATTTCGGTCGTGCTGCCAGCGTGTTTGTGAAGTAACACGTCCGGCCGAAGGTACACAGAAATAAATTATGGCCGAAATTATGTCTGATTATTCTGGCTGGCTCCGAAAGAGAATGCGTTTTCAATGTAACGAATAACTGTCGTGAAAGACGAGACCAAAAGTTCAATAGTAATAATTTCACTGATAAATGGCATGAGATATCAATAAAGAAAACTAATGAATATGAAAAAATGCTCATGGAAGTTTAATGCAATAAAAATTATTTTAATAGACGAGGACCAAGTTTTTCCCCATAGGAGGTATCAAACTGGTTCGTTGGCAAGCGAGTTAGTGCGTTGTTTAAAGGATCGACTAGTATATAAAAATAAGATTTTACATTAATTCTATCAATATCTCTTATCATCCTGTAACTTCATGAAGACATATCCAATATGGTCTATAAATTTACTGGATTGTACTTGAATTTCTCAGAGACACCCGCGGAGTTAGAAGCACTTGCGCTTAATGCTTCTACACGCAGCAGAGCTTCTAGAATTGCTCATATTTGAAAATTGACTGCAAGTGGCATAAGAATGTAAAGTAACTAGAACGTCCAAAACCTAATGATCGTAACATTTATAGAAATTTTTCTTTCTCGTTTTTCTTGTTTTTTCTGTCACGTTATGCCTCTCTATTCTCGTATTTATAATTGGATGCTTGGCTTTGTTCTGATCTTGAAATATTGAATATTGAAAATCCTCTTCTACGGTCTGGGATAGAAATTATTCTGATCGCTTGAAGTACCAGTGAATTTACATTTCTGCTCTTAGAAATAAAGTTAATATATTTTATTTACATGTATCAGGTGTTTTTTTTTAGAGTTAACGAAATTTAAATTGAAATAAAACACATTTCAATTAAGATTGAAGCCAATTATTTTATTTATTCGATGTTTTAAAAATAATTTCCGGCATATTTCTAACATGACTAGCTCTGAGGAACCGCATTCAACCAGACCAATTTTGAACCACTTTTTCGAGTAATTCAGGCCTTATTTCATCAATAACACGAGTTATGTTGGCTTCTATTGTTTCTGGTTTATCAGCATAAACTAATGACTTGACATAACCCCTAAGAAAATAATCCAGTGGAGTTATGTCGCATGATCTTGGAGCCCAATTAATTGGACCATTTCTCGAAATAATGTTATCGCCAAATCTTTCTTTCAATGAATCAATTGCTACGGTAGCAGCATGAGGTGTAGCACCATCTTGTTGGAACCATAACACTTCTGGGTCGATACCATTCAAATTTTGAAACAAATAATCATTGATCATCGAACATTTAACGAGCACCATTCACTGTAACATTAGTTCCATCATCGTTTTTAAAGAAATATGAATCGATGAATCCTCCAGCGTCTAAGGCACACCATAAAGTGCATTTTCAGGTTTCAATGGAACCTGCAGTACTTCTTGAGGATTGTTTTCACTCCATATACGGAAATTTTGCTTGTTTACATAGCCGTTCAACCAGAAATGAACTTCATCACTAAACACAATCCTACGAGAAAAATGTGGATCAACTTCAAGCTGTTCTAGGGCCCAATCAGCAAACAATCGAGGCTTATTATGGTCAAGTGGCTTTAATTCTTGAACCAGTTGGTTTGTGTATGGGTGTAGACCAAGATCTTTACGCAAAATTTTCCATGTGGTGGATGCACAGAGTTCAACTTGTTGTGAACGTCGACGAATAGACAAATCTGGATAAACATTAACACTTAGACTTACAGCAGCGATATTTTCTTCTGTACGTACAGTTCTTTGTCTTGTTATTGTTGCATCGAGTAGAGAAAACGTTGTCCGAAATCTATCGATAGTTCGACGAATAAGCTGCTCTGGTGGACGATTATGTATGATATGTATGATTTTGTAATTTCACGAAATGCTCTGTAAGTTTGGCGAATAGAACACTGATTTTGAAAATAAATTTCAACAATTTATTAACATTGCTGCGGCGTGAGTCTTTCCATGATAATTTGTCAATACTTACTGAATAGAAATTTCAAAACAACATGGCTTCTACCTTCTGTCAAATCACACTTATCCGTATCGAAATTTCTATCACTCTAAAAAAGCACCCCATAGTTATTATAGTATTCATACAATTTCCCTCTAATTTCGCTAAGGTATTTTCAAATACGAAACAAAATTATTCTGAAAAAACTATAAATAATTCAATTTTGAAAAACTGAATTGAAATGTCTCAGAAAAACTAGATTTTCATTCAAGATATAAAGATTTCTCCAATATCCTAAAACACTCCAAAGTATAAAGAAATCTATAGAAAATAATGAGAATTAAATCTATTTTATTTTATATAAAATTTATACTTCGTGCATTTGTTTTCTCACATGCGTACAATGATCTTTAATTTGCTGTAGTTTGGAACGCTCTTATTTCTATGATTTTTCTGTGGTTCGGAAAAACAACAGAGTTGACAATTTGTTTTATACCTCTTATACATTCAGATTTTTATATGTGTTTTCATGTTTCAGATGGTGTTATATCTTGAGGTAATGACATATTTTTTCTTGGTGGTTTTTATTTTATATATATATATATATATATATATATATATATATATATATATATATATATTGAAATTTTATTATGAAGAAGTATTTAATTATTACAAAAAATAGCTGGAATCAATTCTCTAGAACCTCTTACAGATTTAAAACTAAATAAATCTCCTGAAAATATTTAGAATTGAAATTTTTAAAAAATATGTCCTCGATAACAATATATCACTTTATAGAAATATATATTATCATCATATGTGTAAATTAACTTATTAAGAAAAATAAAAAAAAACATAAAATAATGACGAAATTATTTAGACTTCACCGTATGCAAACATGCTACATACATGTTTCGATTGGATGTTAAAGAATCGCAAGTTCCATCACCAAAAAATGTTCTATATATAATTCAAAAAGACTTTTTTATTTCCCTTTTTGAGTAATATATAGCATATCCTCCAGAGAAAGAACTTGATAAATTTGGACCCAAATCTCTTCAGTAAGGAGTTATTTTAATAAATAAAACAATCATTAAAAAATATATAAAAAAACCTTTTTTACCAGAGATTTCTGCAACAACTAACCAATTTTTGGATCTGTAGAGGTTCCGGAGAATTAAGTCCAGTTATTTTCTGTAATATGTTTAGACTTCTTGAATGGATATTTTGCAAAAATATAGAAAGAATGTTGCATTTTTATGTTTCATTAGGGATTTTCTGATATAATCATTCAACTTGATAGGTTCTATTTCCTGTTGAAGTAACATTTAAAAAGACCATATACATTATTGCTGTGAAATGACTGTCTTCAAGGATAACCAATTCAAGTTTCACAAATGACCCTCTCCTGTAATAATTCAGTTTCAAATTCGCGGAATGTTGTTCTCATCTGTTCATTTTCTCTTTCAAGAACACATACTAATTGAAGAAGCGGGTCCTAGTACAAAATGAGTGTCGTTATAAAATCAGTCGTAATTCTTTTTGCTGAATTTCGCGATATCGCAACATCCTTACATTCGTCCAATAATTAAAATACTTCATCTGCAAGTGAAATAGCTTTGAAAATTGTTCTAATTAAATCAACTACAACAGGGATAATCAATTCCCGTCTGGCTATGTAAAATATTTGTGAACTGTAAAGGTATAATTGAATTATTTTGTTTCGTTTCTACCCAACCTTTAAATGACCAGCCTATTTTAATGAAACTTTTTGTTTTCTTGATTGTGCGGGCATTTCTTGTTCGTATTAATGGTTCTCCACATTTTAAGTGGCGAACAACTGCTATTTGAGAAGAAGTCGAGGACTGTCCTAAGAAAAAATCAGACTCTTATAGCCTCGGAAAAAATACATTTAAATTTCATACTGTGCTTCTCTAGTCACACTCTATTCACTATTCATTAAATTGAAGATGGAAATTTTTGTTATTTCAAACGAAAAACAAAGTTATTCTGAAAAGCTTCTACATGATTTCATTGAAAAAAGTTACATCGAAGTGTTTCAGAAAAACTATAATAAGTTCCTAATTTTTTATACATATGGAATTTTAAAATGTCCTACAACATTCCAAAACACAGAGGAGTCTATGGAAATAAAGACAAGTGATGAAAAATATAAAACAATAACGGTTGATACTATACTATTTCAATTAATTTATTCGACTTATCGACTTCGAGCCACAAAAATTATTAGAAAAATTAAAACAACATATTCTTCTTGTTATTCTTTTGATTATAATGATTTTTTGCAGTATACCCATAATACATCCATAACTAAAAATAACAAAAATGATATCCTCAAAATTGGGGTTAGGGCGGTAGAGTGATATGAAATAAAGCCCCAAACATACCAGAAAATTCGGTTCGTTCGGCACGAGACCAAAGTTTCACTTTTTATTCACAAAAAAATTGACTACACTCAAAATGTTGAGTCACTCATTCAATAATCATAATGCCTTCCTAGCTTATTAAAAAATTTGCAGCTGATAGCTTAAATTTGAGATTGTAAAATACAAAAAAATGTATTTTCTGAAAATTTATCAACGTATTTACCAAAGATTGTTATATACCTGTATTGTTAAAGTCAGTTGAAAATTATTTTTTCCAAAATACCGTCCTGTGTGAAAATCATAAATAATCACAAGGAATAATATTCTGTTTCATTTATTTAAATTTACCTAAGTAGCCCAAAATGCAGGTAGGATCCTCAACAGTAAATCGTTTCACCACAGGTAAGAAGATCTGGTTCGTAATATCTGAAACTCTGGTTGATATTTTTTGCCGTTTATTAATGCAGTTTGAAATAATGGATTAAAAATATATTTTTCGCTTCACAGGAAATACAAGTATCTCTTTGTGTAATTTGCACCGGGGAAATTTCTCGTTCATTGTTGGAGTTTGCGATCGTGTGGACAGTAACAATTTTTCTGTTCATCCACAAAATTATGGGTTATTTTGTTCGCTGAAATGGACAAGGGCGTACCCAGGATCAAATCTAGGAGGGGGGGCAAACCATAGTTGGGAACATTTTATCATGGAATTTTTTTTCGAAGGTGAATGAAACCAACATTTTTAGAAAGATATGTATAATTATAACAGTGCTTTATCAACCGAGTTATTACAATTATTTGCTTGAAAAAAAATGTATTCTTATTACATGCCTTATACTATTATCATTTCTCTTGGATTTGTAAAAAACTTGTTCAAAACTTGTTTCAATCCAATCCTGATTTTCCTTAAAAAATTTACGATGAACGCTCATCAAACTCAATCCAGTCAATATGTCCTCTCCCATTGTACTTCTCAGCTAGGTCTTTACACTTCGAAGGGTACTGAAAGACCATTCAACAGTAGCCGTAGTGGATGGGAGAACACTTAAAATGAGGAGTGTATGCCTTGTTACAGGAAAAAAAATATTAGCCTTCTCCAAAAGTGCAGCCACTTCAATATCCTTTAATTTGTCCCCTGTTAAATCTTTAACTTTCCACAGATTATACCACAACTCTAATTCTGCAGAGATATCACTCAACTTAAAAAATTCCATGAAAGATTTTGTGTTTTTTCCAAATTTTTTTAAGTACTTTTAAGCATCTATGAAGGATGAAGATGGGAAAAGCAGGTGTATTCTCGTGTGGAAATCTAACATTCAATGTTAAGGTTAAAGAGTCAAGATAAGGGATAATCAACGATCGTCTCCAGTATTCAATCACAGTCTCAGATGGCGGATTACTTCTGTGTATTTGCTTTTTAACAATTTGTGGAACTGTTAACTCAACGCCGATTTTCTCCGCGATATCATGTGATTTTTTAAGTACTTCATCAGAAGCATGTTCAATTTCTTGTCGATCCTTCTTGATAACATCAAGGATTTTACCAATGTGTTTCCTCACCATAATTGGCTTAGTTACTGCACAGTGCAATTGATGGGCAAATTTTCTTGTAGCATAGTTTCCTTCGATGGAGAGATGTTCTAGCGCATTGACGATTTCATGAAAGCTGTTTGAAAACTTTCTGATGATCTTGTATTCCTCAGACCATCTGGTCTCACAGAGCCTTGATAAATTAGGAGCCGAAGTCCTGCGGGTTGGCGACTCACGATAGAAGGATATTGTATTCTTAACAGTTGCA
Organism: Megalocaria dilatata; assembly: GCA_034642435.1. Taxonomy (NCBI): domain Eukaryota; kingdom Metazoa; phylum Arthropoda; class Insecta; order Coleoptera; family Coccinellidae; genus Megalocaria; species Megalocaria dilatata. The sequence continues at coordinate 18,157,583 of CM067863.1, read as the reverse complement.
ATCAAATTTCTTATTTCCGGTAGTTTGGTAGCATCATCGATCACAAGATTTAGTTTGTGGCTTGAGCAATGAAAAAATAAAGATTTATTGTACTTATTCCTCAAAATGACCTGTACACCACTTTCTGTTCCAGCCATCGTAGAACATCCGTCAAATCCAAATCCAACACAGTTCTCTGTTGAAAGATTTTGATCAACTAAAAAACTCTGAATTGTGCTAGCGATAGTAGGAGCATCTTGAAATTCAGCTCAACAAAGCCTACAAATTCCTCACTGATTTTTGTTGATTCCCATCATAAAACCGCAATCCGATTGAAAGCTGTTCTTTTCCAGCGATATCTGTTGCTTCATCGGCCATTACAGCGTAAGCTTTTGCTTGTTTGCAGTCATCAATAATTCTTTCTTTGACAACTTCACCACATAATCCTATAATTTCATTCTAAATTTTTGGTGGAGTGTAGACTGCATTTTTTTCGACATCTATCCAATTGATGCTTTAGCTTCAGATCAGCACAGTCAATTAACAAATTTAAAAGAAAACCCCCTCATCTCCTTTCTTTCCTCTAAGTGGCAAATCATGAGTTCCACGAATTATGATACAAGAAATAATTGACGACAATATTTGTTTGTTTTTACAATCATCTTTGGGTGATTCGTTTTTCTAACTAAAATGATCTATCACAAATTAACGGACTACTCTATCTAATATTTCTTTTATTATTAAAATAGTTATTTCAAGAATTGTAATATATTCCAGCCACAAAATTTAATAACGATTAATTTTTTTGCTTCCAGGGGGGAGGCAGTTGCCCCCCCCCTGCTGGTCGCTTAGTGCGCCCATGGAAATGGATATATTTTATTCGAATAGTTTATTATGTACGAAAGCTATCCTGTAAGCGAAACTTTATCCGTTCAGTTATAGCGAATATTTTCAGGATGTTCGAGCTCTATGGGCAATGAATTTTCCATGAATCAAAGAAGATATTTACCTTATGTGCAACATTTTCTTGATAAGCTATTCGTTATTCTCAGAATTACCATCAATGTTTGCCGTGTTCTAGGAGAAAGTATTACAGCGACAATTGTATCGTACATATTTGTGGAATTAAAGTTATAGTACAAGAATTTTAATATGCCAGTTCTACAATATTTCAAATGTTTTGATTGGACAACAATCATATTCGAAATATATTTGAACGAATTACGTCATGAATAGATATCAACTGATAATTTTTCATTTCAGCGTGTTTTTGATGAAAACTGCTGATGAAACTTTTATCTATCCGCGGTCAATTTGAAGAGATCGGAATTATGCATGAGAAATATTTAATCAAATCAATCTTTACCTATTTAAAATAATATTATAAATATGGTTATTTTGATTCACTCATTTTATGGAGATTAGAATAAATATCATTTTATATGTGAAAGTTCGTGCCTTTTGAAGATGTAATATTTATTATACAGATTTCAAAAATTAACTCATTTTATGGAAAAGACGTTAGGTATAGAATAGTTCAGAACATTGGGAAACTGAGATACAGTAATTAGAACAAGGTTCTGAAAATAGCCAAGTTTTACTACCACAAAACGATGAAGAGCCTTGATGTAAATTTGAAAGCTTTTGCGCGCTTGTTCAGAAGTCAATTTCCCCTAACGATGTCAAATATGCGATTTACTTCTTAAAGAAGCTGCATATGCTGAAAAAAGGAACATGATTCTGTGCTCTGTTATTCGAAAGACAAATAGAAGTATTGCTTCTTAATTTTAGAACTCTTCCACCTGAAGAAACGAAAAACATCATGAAAATGAAAAATACATCCTTCTCTCTTCGATCTGCATTGCTGCATATTGTAAAAAAACTGGAAAAAAATATTGAATAAAACTTCACATACTTTCCATATTTTTTGTCCAAAACAGAAAAGAAAAAATATTTTTCAAATCACGCTGCATCTGAATTCGCACACTGGTTCAATGTTAGGAAGTAGGATCCTTCAGCCCTCTCAGCACCCGGAATAATATATCTAAATACGAAATTTCATTTCAGCTTGCTCAGTAATTTCTGAAATTTTTGGAAAAGGAAGAATAATTTCAAATATATAAAATAAACATTTATTATAAGACATCCGAATGGTATAACAAAATCCAATAAATAAAAATTATTAACCAAAATCCTATAAATTAAATATTTTGAATAGACAAAATTTTGTTTCTGCTGATTAATCTTATGAAAACCAATATCTTTCAAGAATATCCAACATAATCTTAAGAATTTCATCATAAAACTATCTTACTTAGACTATTCAATATTATTGGTTATCTAACCAAGGTACTTAAAAACTAAAGACTCAAGATATGTAAAACATTACTGAAAAACAAGTTTTAAGATCAACTTTGCTTCTTCAGTATTCAAATAATTCATATTCAAAAAATATAACATCAATTAACAACAAATATTCACTTAGCCTTCAATCTTCTAGAAATAGTTCTACCGAAATGAAACCTTTAAATGTGGTGAGGAACGGTTCACTACACACAAAAATATATCTGTGGTTTACCCTTGATCTAGAAGATTGAAAGACAATTTAACGGCCTCTGCTATAGCACAAGGACTATCTGTATAAAGAATGTTAAGGAAACCAAATAATTATATATTATGAATAAAATAACATAAATAGAGGTTAATAATAATAATAGTAATAATAATAATAATATTAATAAATAATTTCAAATATGAATAACTGCAGAACCATTGATTCGATTTCTGCCATTAAAAATCTCAGCAGAGATATTTTCACCCAAACCTACTCTGAAAGTTTTAAGTCTTCCGTTCGAAAATTATAATGTTAATCAAGGGACCGGACCGATCGAACAGAATTACTTTTGACCTCGTTTTCATCATCAGCGAGTCCAACCAAAACGTTAGCACACTAAAAACGCGCGCAAAAACTAAGTAGCTTATATTTTTGCGTGAATAATAAATCACGTTGTTTTTTACTGCAATTTCAAATCATCCTTTCAGTAAACATAAACACAGAGTACAGATATATATGCAGGGTCAAATACAGAACAGTGATAAGAATACAAAAAAGAATACTTTGTATTAATTTTTGAGTTTTCAGTGTTCTGGGAGGAGTAATAATTTGAAACTGCAGTAACAGTAACAATAAATATACTGAAAATTTATGTGAACTTCTCAATATTTTAAGTAGCAAGACGTAGTGATTTTCAAAAACTTGAAATATCGAATAGTAATGGCTGATACGAAACACAAAATTCAAACAAAACAAAACAAAAATTAAAATATTAAACAGAATAATTATGTGAGATCTCTATGAATTTTGATTTTAAAAGAATTCGAAAAAAATTCAATCAAACTGTCTCAAGTGCACACTTTTTACTTAAGTTACATTTCTGAATAGAGAATGACGCGATCTTTCAAACGATGTATCGGGTGTTTCTTTTTAAATTGATAGAATTTTCGATAGGGATAACTGTGATTTGACAGAAGGTACAAGCCATGTTCTTTTGATATTTCTGTTCAGTAAGCATTTACAAATTATCATAGAAAGACTCACGCCGCAATAACGTTTACAGATTGCTGAAATTTATTTTCAAAATCAGTGTTCTATTCGCCAAACTTATAGAGAACGTCGTGAAATTTATGGTTAATCGTCCATCAGAGCAGCTTACTCGTCGAACTATCGATAAATTGCGGGCAACATTTTCTCTACTCGATGCAACAACAACAACAAGACAAAGAACTGTACGTACAGAAGAAAATATCGCTGCTGTAAGTCATAGTGTTAATGATGATCCAGATTTGTCTATTCGTCGACGTTGGACACTGTGCATCCACCACATCGAAAATTTTGTGTAAAGATCTTGGTCTACACTCATACAAGATCCAACTGTTCAAGAACTAAAGCCACTTGACCATAATAGGCGTCATTTGTTTGCTGATTGGGCCCTAGAACAGCTTGAAGTTGATCCACTTTTTTATCGTAAAATTGTGTTTAGTGATGAAGCTCATTTCTGGTTGAACGGCTATGTAAACAAGCAAAATTGTCGTATATGGAGTGTAAACAATCCTCAAGAAGTTCTGCAGGTTCCATTGCATCCTGAAAAATGCACTGTATCCACTTACATGCTGGATGCATCATCATTCCATATTTCTTTAAAAACGATGCTGGAGCTAATGTTACAGTGAATGGTGCTCGTTACAGATCGATGATCAATGATTATTTGTTTAAAAATTTGAATGGTATGGACCCAGAAGTGTTTTGGTTCCAACAGGATGGTGCTACACCTCATGCTTCTACCGTAACAATTGATTTATTGAAATAAATATTTGGCGATAACATTATTTCGAGAAATGGTCCAATTAATTGGCCTACAAGATCATGCGACATAACTTCACTGGATTACTTTCATTGGGGTTAAGTCAAGTCATTGGTTTATACTGATAAACACTCGGGAAGCCAACATAACCAGTGGTGTTGATGAAATAAGGCCTGAATTACTGGAAAAAGTGGTCCAAAATTGGTCTGGTCGAATAAGGTTCCTCAGAGCTAGTCGTGGTAGACATATGGCGGAAATTATTTTTAAAACATAAATACATAAAATTATCTTTCAACTAAAGAAAAAAATTTGGCTTCAATCTTAATTTAAATGTGTTTTATTTCGATTCAAAGTTCAATCACTGTAAAAAAAAACACCCGATATCACAAGCCCATACTTTCCATTTGAAAAATTTGGAGTTTTACCTGTCTTTCGAAGGTAGTTGAAGGTACGGTACGCATTTTTACGAAGAAGAATGATAATTCAAAATTTGAATTTGACGTGTTTCGAAATTTTCCATAAATATGTGCAGTAACCAAGATACTGAATTCATTCCATTTGACTTTTTCGCACTGTATATGTGAAACATTGAGAACGCCCTCTTATATCAACAGTTTTACGAAATTACCCGTTATTGTTCAATCCACATTCAGTGAATGGATTTTCTTCATTTATTAAGCTAATCTGATCGCTCTTATACGTTTCGATTGAAATTTAGACCATGGTCAAGCACAGATAACTTTTAATCTAGCTTGTATCGAAGATGTTTGATGGGAACGTCAGTCATATATCAATATGTTTCAAAGTGTAGACGAATATGTCAACCTTATGAAGATATATGATGTTAGTGTTGTCATATAACGAACAACATGAAACTTATGCCTCACCTATTATTATTAGTGGACATCCAGTGGAATGTAGTTACACAGATCCTCCTGACCATGATGCTGAATGAATACTCTTTTATGTATCATTTGATTTTCGTATCTGTTTTTGTCGATCTGCTTGAAACATTGACATTGATAGACCATCATTCTTGATGCCGTTCTGTTGAAAGAATCCAACTGGAGATGCCGTTCTTCGTTAGCAGTATTTTTTATCGATTTGAATACAATCGGATATTCATGGCGTACTGCCTTCCCATTTTTCCCTTCGAACACCTTTACCTCATAAATTGGGTCGTTTGAGAGGTGAGTATTACCGCATTCTGATTCTCTGTAGATTAAGAAAAATCCATACCATGAAGCATATAATCTTCATAGAAAACCCAATCCTAGGTGATTATTTCAGTTAACGCGGAAACTCTATTTGCAAAACATTGCAAAAATGGTTCCTTCTTTCATGATAGCGATTGATCGTTGAAAAGTATTTTTGTTCGAATTAACACTTCTCAGAATGTAATATTCGAAGGATCTAGAGATCATTCACGGAGAGAGATCCAGAGGCGATTATTATAAATTAGCCCCCGATAAAACAAACGGAAGTATCAAAATATATAAGATAACAAAACTTCAATTCAAGTTAAATGGTGTAGGCCAAAATATTCTCAATATAATTATAAATTTTGAGTCTAATTTCTGGAAGTTCTGATATAAAGTTAAAAATTAACATCTAAATCATAATTCTGAAAATCTTTGACTATATGTTACAGACAATAACCAGATCAAGTTTCCAAAACCACTACAAATTTAATCAAAAAATTTTTTAGGGTTAAATTGAATAAAATGTCTTAGAAACACTGTTTCACTTTATATCTATAAAATGAAACAGTGAACACTTAAATAATATAATAAAGAATCAAAAGAAAATATGAAATACTGACCGTGGTCATTCAGAAACCATTATCCTAGATAGCCAATTCCGATTGGACATTCAGAAATAACTGTTTGATTGATTAGGTCTTCACTTGATAGAAAGTCATTTAAATTAAAAAATATAATAGGGACAGTTTTCAATTTCCACAATAATGTTTATAATACATCAATTGTTTCACCACGATGTGGCTTCTTTAGGTATCTACATTCTACTGGCTGATGGTGTCCAGTGTAACAAAGTTTAAATACAGTTAAGTACGTGAGAAAATAATGTCTCGGGTGTTCTTTTTAGAATGATAGAACTTTCGATAGGGATAACTGTGATTTGACAGAAGGAAGCAGCCATGTTGTTTTGACATTTCTGTTCAGTAATCATTGACAAATTATCATGGAAAGACTCACGCCACAACAACGTTTACAAATTGTTGAAATTTATTTTCAAAATCAGTTTTCTATTCGCCAAACTCATAAAACACTTCGTGAAATTTATGGTTTACATAATCGTCCATCAGAGTAGCTTATTCGATAGATTTCGGACAGCATTTTCTCTACTCGATGCAACAACAACAACAAGGCAAAGAACTGTACGTACAGAGAAAATACCGCTTCTGTAAGTCATAGTGTTAATGATGATCCAGATTTGTCCATTCGTCGACGTTCACAACAAGTTGAAATCTGTGCATCCACCACATGGAAAATTTTGAGAAAAGATCTTGGTCTTCACCCATACAAGATCCAACTGGTTCAAGAACTAAAGCCAGTTGATCATAATAAGCGTCGTTTGTTTGCTGATTGGACCCTAGAACACCTTGAAGTTGATCCACTTTTTTATCCTGAAATTGTGTTTAGTGATAAAGCTCATTTCTGGTTGAACGGATATGAAAGCAAGCAAAATTGCCATTTATGGAGTGAAAACAATCCTCAAGAAGTCCTGCAGTTTCCATTGCATCCTGAAAAATGCACTGCATGGTGCTTTACATGCTGGAGGCATCATTGGTCCATATTTTTTCAAAAACGATGCTGGAGCTTATGTTACAGTGAATGGTACTCATAACAGATCGATGATCAATGATTATTTGTTTCAAAATTTGAATGGTATCGACCCAGAAGTGTTTTGGTTCCAACAAGATGGTGCTACACCTCATGCTGCTACCGTAACAATTGATTTATTGAAAGAAAGATTTGGCGATAACATTATTTTGAGAAATGATTCAATTAATTGGCCTCCAAGATCACGCGACATAACTCCACTGGATTATTTTCTGTGGGGTTAGGTCTAGTCATTGGTTTATGCTGGTAAACAATAGACGCTTTGGAAGCCAACATAACTCGTGTCATTGATGAAATAAGGCCTGAATTACTCCAAGAAGTAGTCCAAAATCGGTCGAATGCGGTTCCTCAGAGCAAGTCGTGGTAGACATACACCGGACATTATTTTTGAAACATAAATGTTATAAAATTATCTCTCAAAAAAAATTGGCTTCAATCTTAATTTAAATGTGTTTTATTTCAATTTGAATTTCTATCACTCTAAATTGATCCAGCTATTATCTGTAATATTGCAAAAAAACCTCTCGAATCAATTTCCAATTTATATTTGTTCATATAATTATATATTAATTATATAATTAATTATTATAATTGGTATTTTTACACATGCGCAGTTTTCAGATATTGAGTCTATGATCGTAACGACTTTTCCAAATTTACTCAGTAAGTTCGCTTTCAAACAGGATATCAGGTGAATGAAGGTTTGAAGATATATTTTTTTGAAATAAATAAATTCGGCTGACCCTGATTAACATTTTATAATAATGTGACATCTTTCTCATTAAATAAATTATTATTTTCCATACAATGTTCTGCAAAACTGGTTTTTCAAAATAGACATACTATGTTCTTTGATTCTATGTTGTGACCATCGACCTGTTTGTCCTATATATGTAGCAGTACAATCATCACATTCAACTTGATAAATTCCCGATTCGGAAAAGTTGGGGTTACTTTCTTTATTGTTCACCAACATCTTAGCTAAATTATTCCTGTTTATGCTAAAGAATTGATTCCAATTTTATCTTTTAGATCTTTTAGCTCAAACCTTTTATATAAGCCATTGAAAACCATATATTCTTTTCCTGGTAAGGATCATTTATATCGATATGAAATATTTTTTGAATATTGTGGTAAGTTTTCTTATTAATCATTTTGTCAATAATTTCAGTTTCATAGCCACTGTTCACCGCTATAGTTTTAATTATATTGACTTCTTTTCGGAAATTGAGTTCGTTCAACTCGATGCTCAAAAGTCTATGAATGAAACTATGGAATGTTGACATTTTAATTTGCCATTTGCCATTGGATTTTGAATGGATTATGGTATCAGTAGTGTTAGTTTTTTTAAAAATGTCGTATTCGAACTTATTATTACTATGACTTATATTGAGATCTAAGAAGTTGATTAAAGAATTTTTTGTAGTTCTATTGTGAATTTAATATTTATGCTATTAAGATACTTCAAAAATTGCGATAGAAACCTTTCAGTTCTAGTCCAAATGCAACATACGTCATCTATATATCTAGCCCAAAAGTGAACGAGTTTTACCAACTTATCATTTGTAGTGTTGGCGAATAATAATTTTTCAAAGACACCAATTTAACAAATGATAAGTTGGTAAAACTCGTTCACTTTTGGGCTAGATATGTAAAGTTCGAATTCGACATTTTCAGAAATCCTACCACTACTGATACCGTAATCCATTCAAAATGCAATCAGTCATGGTAAATTAAAATGCCAACATTCCGAAGTTTCATTCATAGACTTTTGAGCATCCCGTTGAACGAAGTCAATTTCCAAAAAATAGTCAATATAATTAAAACTATAGTGATGAACAATAACTATAGAACTGAAATCATTGACAAAATTATTAATAAGAATAGTTACCACAATATTTTAAAAGATTTATATATCAATATGAACGATCCTCATAAAGAAAAGAAATAATGGTTTTTAATGGCTTATATAAAAGGTTTCAGCAATTGGATCTCTAATGGTCTTCATAAAATGGGAATTAATTCTTTAGCAGTAAATAGAAATAATCTATCTAAGATGTTGGTGAACAATAAAAAAAGGAACCCCAAGTTTTCCGAATTGTGGATTTTTCAAATTGAATGTGATGATTGTAACGCTACATATATAGGCAGATGTTTACAACGTATAAGTAAAGAACAAAGGATGTCTATTTTGAAAAACCAGAAATTAACCGGTTTTGCAGAACATTGTATAGAAAACAATAATTTTTTTAATGAGAAAGATGTCACTTTACTATATAATGTTAATAGTGGTAAATTGATGGACTATCTGGAGATTCCTTCAATCAAAAGAGCCATTGAGAAAAAGGAGAATTCAACAAATTACTAAATACTCTTTGGCAACACTATATTGGATGCTGTTATTTCCATGCGCCATAAAATTACACAGATGTCCCAAGTGTAATAATAGTGTGAAACATAAAAACTGTGTTTTTTTTTTTGAAATTTGTTATTTCTGAATATCCAATCGGAAGAGACTTTCTTGGATGATGGTTTTTGAATGATCACGGTCAGTATTACTTTATATTATTTTCTCTTGATTTTTAATGGTTAACTGCTGCACATATATGTTGATTATTCTTTATGTCTATAAAGTAAAGAAGTGTTCCCTAAACATTTTATTCAATTTAATTTCGAAAAATTTTAGGAGATGTTTTTGATTGAATTTGTAGAGGTTTTAGAGAACTGATTTTAGAATGATACTAGAAATAATAATACTATTCGGAAAATTTTGTTAAATTCACCAAGAAAATAATTAACTCTCATGTAAATTCTACTGACGTTATAAATGTATATTCATTGTATTGTAGCGACTGAAATTAATGTTGAAAAGAGAAAAAGCTATCTATCAGTTTACCTTTCCACAATTCAAACCATAAAACGAATTTTTATCGGAGGCAATTTGGACGTACAGTGAAAATCGGCGAAGAGACCTGTACTACGTCATATCTGATTAATTTTCAGCATTTTCCAGCACTTAACTCCCGGCGATTAAAAAGAAATACAGCCCACGCGTTTTGCCGATTCACACGATGGAATTTTGGAGTATTTCTTTATTTATTGCGAACTATTTCACGTTATCTCCTATCGCGTCACTCTCTGCGAGCGAGGGCAAGTTTTGTCTTAGTTAACGTCGACTGAACCTTATCTGCTGTTTTGAATATTCTTAAGGCGAGCTGAAATTTTTTCTAATAGGTTGTCCCGTGAACGATTCTCATTGGTGTAGGTGGATAAAATTACCCATTAAGAATCATAAGCCAACGATCCATTAGAATCGATCCATTATTTATTGCATCGACACAAACTGTTGAATAAAAAAATAATCTAATGAATTTGCTTTAGGAGTACATAAAATAAAAATCAACGTGCGGAATTTCGATAGGTTTTCGAAGGAGCAGGAACCTGCTGATTCGTAAAAAAATTTATTATATTGAGATAATTGACAAACATATCGAAAATACTGTTGCTATTGAAAAAACTAATATTCTATAACCAGTTTTTAAGAATTTGTCCTATTGATTTACATAAGAATTTTTTCGAATTCTCTCAAATGGTATCAGTAGCATATAAAAACTGTTCAACTCTAGAATCGAAGTAATGATAATTATAAATAGCTTAATGTTGTCAAACTGAAAAGAAAACGATAAACCTAGAGAAATAGAATTTCATTCATTTCTCATTAGTGTATAAGAAAAGAGTGGAAGTCAAAAATACATAAAGAAACGAAGGATAAATGTGGAATAAGATTTAAGACTCAGAGTTTAATTGCCTAGGAAATCAAGATGCAGAATGGCCACTCAGAGTATTTGACGGATGTGATCTTCACTTGATGAAATCCAAACTCATTTGCAATAATAGTGAATAAAATTTAGTTTCCACTTACTTGTATCAACCAACAACTTTTACTTCATCATACTGTGGCTTCATCAAGTTATACAGGGTTGTTCCTTTTGTGCTTCCGAAAGTAAAACGTAAGTGAAACACTCTTTCATTTAGAATATCGATAATATTTTTATTTCAGTATAATTCTTGGACCTTGCCATTATGTGTAGAATACAACATATTTAAATGTCCTTATCGTCATCCCTTACAGTACTCGATCCTAGTGAGATAATTTTCGATGACTCCCGGCACATTTCGAGGAATATCTCACCAATAACTTGACGGATGTTGGTTTTAGATCGTCAATACTCTGAGGATCAGTATAAACACTATCCCTCGCATAAACCCACACAAAAATCCAAAGGCGATAAATCACAAGATCTTGGTGACCAATTCACATCGTCGAAACGAGAAATTACGCGTCCTGGGAATTTTTCTTGCAATAAAACCAGACGGTCGTGTTGTGTGGCTTGTTTCACCATCTTGCTGGAACCACATCTCTTCCAATTTCATTACATTGATTTCAAGCCAAAAAAAATCCGTAATCCTTCGGCTATAGCGATGAGAATTGACGATTTGAATGACAACTTCTTCATTTTCAAAGAAGTACAAAACAATCACCCCACCAGACCAAATTGCACATCATACAGTGACATTTTGTGGATGAAATGGTCTCTCAGCAGTAACATGGGGATTTTCACTGCCCCAGATGCAACAATTTCGCTTGTTTACATAGCCACCGAGTCAAAAATGTTATTCGTCGCTGAAGAAAATTCGATGCGAATAATCGTCATCCAAACGTTGTTGTTCAAGCACCCAATCGGCAGATGTCCTACGCATTCTATGATCAGCTTGCTTTAGTTTTTGTGTCAACTGAACCTTATAAGGATGTAGATGCAAATCCAGATGCAAAATACGCCATCAGAGATGGCGTACAATATTTGGGCCGTCAGAGCGGGATGAATTGATGAATTTGGATCTTCTTCAACACTTTCAATTACAGTAGAAATATTTTCGGTCGAGCGTGCATTTCGATGATGTATGGGCCTTAAGACATCAGTGACATATCCAGCCTCTTCGAATTTTTTCTAATCTGCCCGTAATGCACGAAATGTACTCACTAGGGAATCATGGTTTTTTAGTGAATTTTCACGCATTCACCAGCAGATAAACCATCCATATTGTTGAATGGCAATCCTCCAATTAAAAATATGAGCTTTCAGATCACAGATCGGTTCGACATATGTCATTGTAATGTTTTATAACAGATACTGAATTGTTTCAGCCGTTACTATTTGGTAGTTGATTATAATTGAAACAAATTGTAGAAATGACTTTGTTTTACTACCAAAAAATATATATAACACATTTCTATTTAAATGGGTACCATCTGTTTAACAACCTTCTTTGGCGATTGCCGACATTCCGATATCTGTTAGAAGGCCCCTCTTTTTTAACCCGGTTTTTCATCACGTTACGATTGTACACCTCTGTACCACTATTAGGTGTTACCGAGAATCTGTTGAAATATTCAAAATATTTATCACTTTTGTTTAAATACCACTGTACCACTGTTGGGTCTTCAGTTGTCTGATGATGGGATAGTTCATTTCCCGAAACTCGAGTCACAAGAAAATGTGTAATATATATTTTTTGGTAGTAAAACATAGTAATTTCTACAAATTGTTTTATAACAGTTCAGGTGTATGACCTCTGTTATATTTTATACATCTGAACTGTTTAAAAATAGTTCAGATGTAGTACACGTGTTTCCAAACAGTGCAGATATAGTTCCACAGTGTGGTGAATCAATTGTTGTTTATGAATGAAAACGTTGGTGAAATATTTACTATGTATATCCACTACGTGTATGGACTTTTTCTTATTTGTAGATAATGTTGAAATCACCGAGATAACTTGGCTAATACAGAACGTTGACTCAAATCAAATTAACTTTTTTGGGAGGAGCGACATTAACAGCTTACAGATATTAAGAGCTAGACTTCCATCAAGTTTTTGGAGGAGATGACTTGATCTTTAAAACTAAAGAAGCATTGTCGAGAACTAAATATCTTGTTGATCGCAATTCCTTGAACACAAATTTCTACATTTAATTCAATCTAACCTATCGACTAATGTTCTTCTTCTTCGAATATTGGGAGAATGAGATCCAAAGAGGAAAATAGTATCATATTCAATTGATAGTCGCTTCTTCCTTATAAAACATCTAATAATAAGATTAGGATTTGGGGGGTGTAATTCAAGACGCTTTTGATTTGATGCCAAAACTACCGAAATATTCAACTCGAATTAACCAATATTTGAGTAAGGAGATTATCTTTCCCGAAGTTATGAACTCCACCTTTGAGCCATTCTTACATAAAGAAAACATCGGTGGTAAGGAGTATGAGCTATGGTAATAGAAAGTACCATAAATAGAATCAGTGTAACACACATCTGTATAATAATTCTGAACTCAAACAAGCCCGATAAGTTTTTGTTTATCTATGGGACATAAGTACAGAAATGCGCACGTTTCGAACTTGTCAAGTATATTTCCTATGCACAGGAACACTGAGGTATTAACCATACACTAGTGCTACTTAGTGCACGCAAACATACTATATATTAAATATATATTATAAAAATATGTAAAGTGAAGGTGTGCTCAAAATGAGCTTATTCATATTGTGATTATTGAGTGTGAGCTGTGGTAATTTTTTTATCATATTTCACACTAATTGTAATAGAATTCCATATCACAGCTCACACTCACAGATTTGAAAATTGATATTGATATTGAAAACCTTTCCTGAATGTTTCAAGGCTTTAGGTCTTTTCGTTCAGAACTGATGTTTACAGTTTTTAATGAATAATTTCCGTACTGAAAATTCTTTTTATACTCGCGATTACTATTAACCAATTGCTGTAAAATTTTTTTTGAATTATTAGTGCACGCAATCAACAACGTCAAATGAGCCTACATTCATCTTAGAATGAATCCCACATGAACAAATTATGGCGCCTTCACTGTCCGATTTCGTGGAGGTTGTGGTAACAGTGCTCGTCCGAATCCTATAGCTTTCCTGCTGTGAATTACTGGTATGGATAAATGATTTTTTCAACAACTTAAAACTTTAATTGTTGACCGTACATGTCCATCCACCTACATGGATTCAAATTTTGTATGCTCCGCTTTTATTGATCACCGCCCTATAATTTCGATACATTCCTCTCTTTGGTTATTGTCCTCCTCGTGATTGTTCATTCTTCAGAATGCAGAGGAAGGAAAATTAGTGATTTTCACTACAACGCCTCTGGACGTGCATCCAAAATTCGTGGAATTCACCGTCACCATGAAAAATTCAGGGACAACGGTATTTTTCTTGATGAACTGTGAATATATTTATACCGTTTTATTCGAATAAATGAAGAGTTGAATAACAGAATTAAACGTTTTCCTTGTTCTGAAAAAGGAAGACTAAGAATTGGGAAATAGTTTCAATATTCAAATCGTCGAGAAGAAATTTTTTTCTATGAAATGAAAGAGATATATTTTGTCCAGAGAAATTATAATCATTCGAATTCGACATTTTGAGAAGACTTACCACTACTGATACCATAATCCATTCAAAATCTAATCCGTCATTGCAAATCAAAATGTCAACATTCCATACTTTCATACATAGAAGTTTGAGCATCCCATTAAACGAGGTCAATTTCCGAAAAGAAGTCGATATAATTGAAACTATAGCGGTGAACAATGGCTATGGAACTGAAATCATTGACAGAAAGAATAAAAAGAAAAGTTACCGCAATATTTGAACAAAAAATCATACCAAGATAAATGATCCCTATGAAGAAAAAAAATTATGGTTTTCTATTGCTTATATGAAGGGTTTCAGCAGTAGGATCTCTAATGGTCTTCATAAAATGGGAATTAATTATTTAACAGTAAACAGAAATAATTTAGCTAAGATTTTGGTGAACAATAAAGAAATGAACCTCAAGTTTCATCAACATATAAAGGACGGACAGCCCGATGTTTACAAGATAGAATCAAAGAACACTGGATGTCTATTTTGACATCGATCACCCGATTTTGCAGAACATTGTATAGAAAATAATCATTTTTTTAACATAACATAAAAAGAGGTTAATTCTTGATAGAAGGTATATAAAATTATTTAAATATTTTAAAAATTTTTAAAAAAATTTCAAAATTAGCCTTCTACATATTTAATTCCAAAAGATTATATTTAATGATTATAACTTCTGAAAATAAATTAAAATAATGTCGTATAAGTACAACTTATATCATGACATATAAAATAAACATTCATTATAAGACATCCGAATGGTATAACAAAATCCAATAAATAAAAATTATTAACCAAAATCCTATAAATTAAATATTGAATAGACAAAATTTTGTTTCTGCTGATCAATCTTATGAAAACCAATATCTTTCAAGAATATCCAACATAATCTTAAGAATTTCATCATAAAACTATCTTACCTAGACTATTCAATATTATTGGATATCTAACCAAGGTACTTTATATAAAAACTCAAGATATGTAAAACATTACTGAAAAACAAGTTTTAAGATCAACTTTGCTTCTTCAGTATTCAAATATTCATATTCAATAAATATAACATCAATTAACAACAAATATTCACTTACCCTTCATTCCTCCATTTCGGTAGAACTTTTTCTAGAGGAATGAAGGGTAAGTGAATATTTGTTGTTAATTGATGTTATATTTATTGAATATGAATATTTGAATACTGAAGAAGCAAAGTTGATCTTAAAACTTGTTTTTCAGTAATGTTTTACATATCTTGAGTTTTTATATAAAGTACCTTGGTTAGATATCCAATAATATTGAATAGTCTAAGTAAGATAGTTTTATGATGAAATTCTTAAGATTATGTTGGATATTCTTGAAAGACATTGGTTTTCATAAGATTGATCAGCAGAAACAAAATTTTGTCTATTCAAAATATTTAATTTATAGGATTTTGGTTAATAATGTTTATTTATTGGATTTTGTTATACCATTCGGATGTCTTATAATGAATGTTTATTTTATATGTCATGATATAAGTGGTACTTATACGACATTTTTTCAATTTATTTTCAGAAGTTATAATCATTAAATATAATCTTTTGGAATTAAATATGTAGAAGGCTAATTTTAAAATTTTTTTAAAATTTTTAAAATGTTTAAATAATCATTTTTTTGATGAGAAAGATATCACTTTACTATATAATGTTACTAAAAGTAAACTCATGGACTATCTGGAGATTCTTTCAATGAAAAAACCCATTGAGAAAAGGAGAATTCAACAAATTCCCTTTGGCAATACCCCTATATTGGATGCTGTTATTTCCATGCGCCATAAAAATACACAGATGTCGTAAGTGTGATAAAAGAACCTTTTCAATGTGAAGTTCCTTCTTGTTCTCCTTTGAAAATGGTCGAAAGAACGAAATACGTATCAGGATTATGAATAAATTGTGAAACATAAAAACTGAGTGATTTTTTTTTTAATAAAATATAATGATTTTGATTCAAAGATGATTAAGAATGGCTTACATCAATTTGAGAAAGCAACAGGATGATCATTTATAAAGCCCGCTTTATAAATTTTAGGGTTTGTTTGGTGGGTAAGTGGGTACAACTGTCCTGTATATTCACAGGAAGTCCGAGCGTCATTTTTCATATAGTTTTTTCAGAGTGTCCCATGTTGTCAGTTCATTGTCAATGATTTAGAATTTTCACAAAGGATAAAAACAACGAAAAAAGAATCTATCATAAAATGGTATTTCTTGTGAGAAAGCATTGAAAAAGATTGCGAAATAAAAAATATTATCTGTGCTTTTTACTGCATTTAAGAGAGTAAAGCCGTCGAAAAAACCAGGATTTTCCAGAAGAAATTTTTGTATTTTGCAACAAGATAACGCATTTAAACGAATTTTTCACTCGAAACTCAACAAATCTCATCGAACAACTATTGTGTTCTCTTGATATAGTTCCGACTGACTTCCTTAACAAAACTGAAATTCCAACTACAGAGCACTCATTCTTCAGTAAAATTTTTGAAGTGAATATTTCACTACAGGCTACGCTGTTTTTTCCGGTATCTTGATGAATCTACTTAACATAAACCCAAAGAAAATAATCCAGTGGAGTTATGTCGCATGATCTTGGAGGCCAATTAACTGGACCATTTCTCGAAATAATGTTATCGCCAAATCTTTCTTTCAATAAATCAATTGTAACGGTAGCAGCGGGAGGTGTAGCACCATCTTGTTGGAACCAAAACACTTCTGGGTCGATACTATTCAAATTTTGAAACAAATAATCATTGATCATCGATCTGTAACGAGCACCATTCATTCACTGTAACATTAGCTGCAGCATCGTTTTCAAAGAAGTATGGACCGATGATGCCTTCAGCGTGTAAAGCACACCACACAGTGCATTTTTCAGGATACAATCGAACCTGCAGGACTTCTTGAGGATTGTTTTCACTCCATATAGGGCATTTTTGCTTGTTCACATAGCCGTTCAACCAGAAATGAGCTTCATCACTAAACATAATTTTAGGATGAAAAACTGAATCAACTTCAAGCAGTTCTAGGGCCTAAGCAGCAAACAAACGACGCTTATTATGGTCAAGTGGCTTTAGTTCTTGAACCAGTTGGATCTTGTATGGGTGTAAACCAAGATCCTTACGCAAAATTTTCTATGTGGTGGATGCACAGAGTACAACTTGTTGTGGACGTCGATGAATAGACAAATCTAGATCACCGTCAATACTATGACTTACAGCAGCGATCTTTTCTTCTGTACGTATAGTTCTTTGTCTTGTTGTTGTTACATCGAGTAGGGAAAATGTTGTCCAAAATCTATCGATAGTTCGACGAATAAGCTGCTCTGATGGACGATTATGTAAACCATAAATTTCACGAAGTGCTCTATAAGTTTGGCGAATAGAACATTGATTTTGAAAATAAATTTCAACACTCTAAAAAAACACCCGATACATAAAGAGGAGTGTATTTCAAAACGTTCAAAATTTCAGGTGAAAATTGAAAAAATATTTTCACTTTTCAATTCCAGGAGATAAAGCGAAAAACGTAAACTAGGAACAATCCTCTACAGGCGCTAATATTTTGCATTCCAAAACTACAACGTTTAAGTCTATGGACCAGTAGTTCGCCAGTTATAAAATGTTACATTTAAACGAGTATGTGCATTCTTGTATAATATTTGAAATTATACCTATCCTCGGTGTATCCGTTAAGTGAAGGAACCGCGTAATGTTCCGCATACGCTGAACTTTGTTGAATGTGAAAAATTATAATTAACTCCATCCAGCGAGACTGAGCAAAAAGAAGGAAATTTGGAAATTATGTTCGCCTTTTTTTCGTGGACCACAAAAAAAAGTTGGAAACATCCCTAGGATGTTCGTGAAATATAACTACATTAGCGGTGAATACATTCTTGAAATCTAATTATACAGACCTCCAGTATGTTGAAAATTCTTCGGAGCTTCGGCACCAGCAAGCCATTATCGGGCTTTGATACATAGCTGCCGCATCGACCTCGGCAGATCGCAAATGATGGAACTTACATCAAAAAGTCAATGTTAACATCGACGGACCAGATACGCCTGTCTTTAACATATTCAAAAACCACTCCGTCGCAAGAAGACAATGGAAGGATACTTCTCTTCAAGGCGGGTTCTCTTCGCAATTTTGCGTGTGTAAGTGATTGGCATCAAGATTAATTACAAGCTTTCGTAGAAAATGATTTTTTTTTGGCTCATAAAGTGAATATTTCACACATATCTACTTCGACCGTAAATATACGAGGGAAGTTAATGAACTGATCATATTGATAGAGTGACAAACGATAAAAAAGTTAAATAAAATTATAGGCATAGGTTTTCTACTTGATAAAAGGATTATTACAAAATTTAAATATCAAGAGAGATTTATTCTGTAAGCCTCCTACAAATTTTAATTTCAAAAATATTATTCAAAATTTTTTGGAAATAAATTAATGTCTTATAAGCACTGCTTAAATTTGTTAGACCTATAAAATCAAAACTCATTATTATATAATATGAAATGGAATAAAAAACCCAACGAAATATAAATTATCAATTAAAATTATTGAATCGATACTTGAAGGAGACAAAATTTTTTGCTTCACACTCAAAAAATTAAATCAATTAACAGAAAATATCTTACCAGGCAGATCTCGTGGTATCCTCGTTGAACTAATCTTTTTCTCCTTCAACTATTTATTTAGTAATTTTAATTGATAATTCAGTTTTCGTTGGGTTTTTTATCCCTCTTGATATTAAATAATGAGTTTTAATTTTACATGTGTACTGAATTTAAGCAGTGCTTATAAGGCATTAATTTGATTCTGAAAGTTTTTGAATAAAATTTTTCGAAATTAAAATTTGTAGGAGGCTAACAGAATCAATCTGTTTTGATATTTAAAAAAGGTTGAATGCTCATTATTTTCTGAATAGAAATAGGAGTTGTTTGTAAAATAAACAATTTCACAGAAATCCCAAGGCAAAGAAAGACTCACCGATGTTGACTCTTTAGAGAGTAGTTAGATCAAAATCATTTAAATAAGATCCATTCTGATGGAAATATTTATATTTCAATTGATTGAAATACTTAAAAGCCAAAATTCTGAAGAAATAGCATGTTCAGAGTACATAATAACCATTCGAGTGAAAATTTTTTTAATCGTTGGGCAAGGATCAGATATTATTTTAAAAATTTTTAATAGAACTCAAAGAGAGTATTCAGTTCACAATTGTTGAATGCTTAAGAAGGCCAATGTTGTTAGAAATTGACGTGATTTGAATTAGGTTATCTATTCTGAAATTAGTAAAGAAACCCATAAAAAAAATTGTTATTGTCATGAAACCTATCTTAACTTTAGTGAAATTGTTAACAATAGGCAAGCTAAATCACATTTAAGTTACCAAAGTAAATTGAGCAAAATTAACCAAACTTCAATAAATTCAAGGAAACATGGGTAATGTCTACGTCAGAAATGTTTGAAATTTGTATAGAAGGAATATGATCTAAGATGCTTAAAGCATAGATGAAGTTGTCATAGTATATAAGCTGAAGAAACGTAATCAATTTCATAGGTAGTTTTAAGTAATTATCAAGGTAGAAGCATTAGAAGTTAAAAGTTTTTTGACGCTTGAAATACATTCTGTCAAGAAAGTACCGGGAATTATCGATTTAAATCTGGCGGGGCAATGAGGCAGGTAAAAAATTTTTTTCCTAGGTTGGTACCACTGTCCTTAATTACTATGCCAAGCTTGAGCGGGATCTGTCAACTAGTGTGTTTGCAACAACTGATTAAGTCAGTCGATGTCAGAGTGCGTGCCGATTTTTACTATGGGTGATTACGTTGAGCAAAGAATTTGTTTAAAGTTTTGTGTTGCAAATGAATTTCCGTGTGCCGATGCATCGAAAATGTTGCAAAAGGCCTTTGGTGATAATGCTCTATCGAAAACTTGTGCATATCAGTGGTACAGAGCCTTCAAGGACGGTCGTGAAGTGGTCGCCCATCGACGGCTTCGATCGAAGATAACGTCGATAAAATTAAGGAAAGGGTGCTGGAAAACCGTCGTACCAGCTTGAGAGAGAAAGCACATGATCTTAAGATATCCCACGAGTCCGCACGTAGGATTTTGATTGATATTTTGGGCATGAGAAAGGTGGCCGCACGACTCGTACCGAAAGACCAAAAACGTCATCGCGAACAGGTTGCTTCAGACATGCTGGATCGCTGTAATTCCGATTCTACATTCATGGAACGCATTATAACTGGTGATGAGACCTGGGTCTACGAGTACGATATGCAAACAAGCCAGCATTCATCGGAATGGGTGGCAAAAAATGAGCCGAAACCGAAAAAACCACGCCAAAGCCGCTCGAAAATGAAGGTGATGCTCATTGTTTTCTTCGATATCCGTGGCGTGGTGCACTACGAATTCGTTCCAGAGGGTCAGACGGTAAACAAGGAGTATTACCTAGGCGTTATGAAACGTTTGTGTGAGCGTATCCGTAAGAAGCGGCCAAATTTGTGGGCGAACAACTCATGGATTTTGCATGACGATAACGCGCTCTCTCACCGAGCTACGATTGTGACTGACTTTCTCGCCAAAAACTCAACAAACGTGCTTCAGCAACCACCGTATCCGCCGGCTTTGGCTCTCTGCGACTTTTTCCTCTTCCCAAAACTAAAATTGCCCCTTCGTGGCACCCGTTTTGAGTCGATTGAAGCCATAAAACAAAATTCGGCGCGAGAGCTAAAGTCCATCCCGGAAAGCGCCTATAAAAAATGTTTCGATAATTGGAAGTGCCGTTGGCATAGATGTATTGGAGCAAATGGAGCCTATTTTGAAGGCGACCCAATAAATTTTGACGATTAAATGTAAAAATGTTGTTTGAATTGAAAATTCCCGGTACTTTCTTGACAGAGTAGTAATATCTGAGAAAAAGTATACTTTAACTCCATAGAATGAAGTGAGACGGGTACCAAAAGTTAGATAACAATTCAGGCTAATTTTCTGGAGTAGTTTCAGACTTGGAAGTGGTGTAGATTTTGTGTAATTAGTGAAAGCGTAAATTCCTAAGAATTTTGTGAAATAATATAATAATAATAATAATAAGGTTTACTAATCCCAATATGATACATTATGACTGACAATATATAATACAAATAGAAAAAAAATGGGATTAAATGGCCATAACATTCAGCTTCCCAAGTTAGACTCAGGTGCTGCTGGGCCATGATTCACATACTTACAGCAACAGCAAAAAAATACAAGCGATAAAGAAGAAGAAACAAACAATAATGAAATCGCAAAATTTAAGGGAAACAAATCGACATGATGAAGAATGCAGGTTGTACACATATTGGATTCAAGTTTACAGCGGAAACGAACAGACAAGAGGAAGTGAACATCAGAAATGCAGCATAAGCCTCTCTTCATATTTTCTTTTAAAATAAGGGCAAGAAGGAGCAAAATCAAAAATCCTGCCCTCATTGTTGACATGAGCGATTCTGTAGGTGAAGGATTTTTTGAAGAGTTGTTTTCTATGCTTAGAAACGGCCAGCAAACTTCGCAGTCGTAGTGTTCTGCTATGAACACTTTCCTTGAAAATCACACGCTGCATCAGATAGTGATGCAAAATTTTATAGAAAAAACACGCCTAATGGTACAGCCGACTCCCCTGCATATTCAGCCAACCCACCGCCCCAACTTATAGGAAACTCCCTGTCCACGTGGAATGCCATATATGAATCTCAGACATGAGTTTTTGAGTCTTTGAATGCGTCCAGAATTATACGAGTACAGAGAGGGATCGTAGACGGTATCACAGAAACTGAAATGGGACAAACATAAGGACTCACATAGCATTATCTTTGTGCTCCGGCTGAGGCAATGTCTCTGTGCATAAATCTGCTTCAAGGACGAGTAAGCCAATCGAAGCTTCCACTCAAAATGCTCGGTGAACTGTAGCTTATTATCGATAACTAGACCCTGAGTTCTTTGCAGAGTCCTTCAATTCTTTTTCTCAATAATATTTCCAAAAATAGGCAAATCCGAAGAATTTAAGGAAAGAAACGGTCTACGTCAGGAATTTTGAAAATTTACATGAATGGTATATGATCTAAGATGCTTTCAGCATATACATTCTGTCAAGAAAGTACCGGGAATTATCGATTTAAATCTGTCGGGGCAATGAGGCAGGTAATTTTTTTTTTCCTAGGTTGGTACCACTGTCCTTAATTACTATGCCAAGCTTGAGCGGGATCTGTCAACTAGTGTGTTTGCAACAGCTGACTAAGTCAGTCGATGTCAGAGTGCGTGCCGATTTTTGTTATGGGTGATTACGTTGAGCAAAGAATTTGTTTAAAGTTTTGTGTTGCAAATGAATTTTCGTGTGCCGATGCATTGAAAATGTTGCAAAAGGCCTTTGGTGATAATGCTCTATCGAAAACTCGTGCATATCAGTGGTACAGAGCCTTCAAGGACGGTCGTGAAGTGGTCGCCCATCGACGGCTTCGATCGAAGATAACGTCGATAAAATTAAGGAAAGGGTGCTGGAAAACCGTCGTACCAGCTTGAGAGAGATAGCACATGATCTTAAGATATCCCACGAGTCCGCACGTACGATTTTAATTGATATTTTGGGCATGAAAAAGGTGGCCGCAGGACTCGTACCGAAAGACCTGAATTTTCTTCAAAAACGTCATCGCGAACAGGTTGCTTCAGACATGCTGGATCGCTGTAATTCCGATTCTACATTCATGGAACGCATTATAACTGGTGATGAGACCTGGGTCTACGAGTACGATATGCAAACAAGCCAGCAATAATCGGAATGGGTGGCAAAAAATGAGCCGAAACCGAAAAAACCACGCCAAAGCCGCTCGAAAATGAAGGTGATGCTCAATGTTTTCCTCGATATCCGTGGCGTGGTGCACTACGAATTCGTTCCAGAGGGTCAGACGGTAAACAAGGAGTATTACCTAGGCGTTATGAAACGTTTGCGTGAGCGTATCCGTAAGAAGCGGCCAAATTTGTGGGCGAACAACTCATGGATTTTGCATGACGATAACGCGCCTTCACACCGAGCTACGATTGTGACTGACTTTCTCGCCAAAAACTCAACAAACGTGCTTCAGCAACCACCGTATTTGCCAGATTTGGCTCCCTGCGACTTTTTCCTCTTCCCAAAACTAGAATTGCCCCTTCGTGGCACCCGTTTTGAGTCGATTGAAGCCATAAAACAAAATTCGGCGCGAGAGCTATCCCGGAGTCCATCCCGGAAAGCGCCTATAAAAAATGTTTCGATAATTGGAAGTGCCATTGGCATAGATGTATTGGAGCAAATGGAGCCTATTTTGAAGGCGACCCAATAAATTTTGACGATTAAATGTAAAAATGTTGTTTTAATTGAAAATTCCCGGTACTTTCTTGACAGAGTAGTATAAAGTTCTAATAGGTTATAATCAGGAGAAATGTAATCAATTCCATAGGTATTTATGAGTAATTTTTAAGTTAGAAGCATTAGAAGTAAAAAAATTTAGACCTTAGAAAAATGTTTTAAAAATATGATACTGAACTGAACCGAATGAAATGAAACTGGTGCCAAAATTTAGATAAATTTTCAGGCTGATTTTCTGGAGTAGTTTCAGTCCAGGAAATGGTGTAATTTTCGTGTAATTAGAACAAGCATCATTTTTGAGGAATTTTGATAAATTCAAGTAAGATAAAATAGAAAAAGGCTTTTTACTTGATAGAAGATTCAAGTATCAAGTAAAAAGCCTTTTTCTATTTTATTTTATATATAATATATGATTATATTTAGGCTTTAATAAATCTCATTATGGAATGTCGATGATTTAAATATAACCTTAAAAATACAATTTTCTGTGATTTCGTTAGAACATAGACCATCTTGAATTTTAAAGTCAGTCTGTTTGAAGCAATCATTCTGTAAACACGTGTAAGTTGAGATATAGTGATAGTTATTTGATTTTGATATTTGGAATATTATTTTGGACCGATGAAGAAATTACCTAGAATTATATTTGTTTTTTGGGGATATAGTGCATGTTTTGAGAGATTTCTGAATTAACTTATTCGAATATTTAAATATATTAAATATTTCAAATAAATTATATTTTTTGAGAAGTCCTTAAGTTGTGTTCATGTTTTTAAAAGACAATTGGTATTCTTAAAGGTAAGATCGGAAACAAAATTTTGTCTCCTTTAAATATTTATTTATTAATTTTAATGATTTTTTTATATCTGTTGGTTTATTTATTCCATTTGACATTATATATTGAGTTTTGATTATATACGTCTATTAAATATAAGCGGTGCTTATTGTAGACATTAATTTAATTCTAAAAGTTTTTTGAATAAGAATTTTTTTGAAATGAAAATTGTAGAAGTTTAACAGATTAAATCTGTTTTGATATTCAAATTCAAGTAAGCTTTGGAAATTCAATTTTTGGAGGAGTTATGAAAGAAGTGGCACGCAAAACGTCATTCAGTATGAAATGAAAAACTGTACATCGTTTTATGGTGAATAGTTATATCCTAGGGAGCCAGAAAACAATAATTAAATAAGGTCTAAGGCTATTAGTTTTTGAGATATAGGGATTTATTGATTTTGGTAGAACATTTGGATGGCTGTACTGTTCAACGTTTTCCCTTCAAATTTGGCAGGTATTGTCATCTCCGGTCATTGAATTGATCATATGAACTATACCGAAATATTACAGACCAGGTTTCGGAAATTTTGATCTTTACTTCTAGGTCTAATAAAACACCCTGTACATAGAATATCCATTTGTCGTTAATATTAACGGATTCTGCATCAATTTTTCTTTCGAATCACGTTTTCCTCGTTCATTTCTTTTTCTCGAAAATAATTTTACGCTTCTGATTTTTAATGCATCTACGGCCATGCATATTGTAATAAGATGCTCATGAGATTGAATTTGGTTATGAAAATATTTTTTATTTCGGGAATCGAGCTGAACATGAATAATAAATCACAAATTATGACGCAAAGGAAGAAATTCGGAACATATTTGAATATCTCTCGCAACAAAACTTTGAGTAAAAGTTTGTTTTCAAAGATTCCTCCGTTTTCCTCAATACATTTTCTTACTCTTAGTCGTAGTTGATTGACAATTTTTCTAATCATATTAGGTTCATTCCGCATCTCATTACAACTTAGTTAGTTCAATTATTTCAATAAGATACTACGTATTTCCTCCGCATAGACTTTCTGCTTCAAACAACCACAGACAAAATAATCCATAATGTTAATTTCTATTATTCAAACCAAAACAAATTTTTCAGCTAAATACGCTATTAAAAATAGCACCCAACTTATAGAAAATATTAAATCCATCCAATTGCCCAAAAATTGTAGATTAATTTCTTTTGATTCACAAAATTTATTTCCTAGTATACCTCCAATTGAAACAATACAAATTGTAAAAAAACTATTAATTAAAAATAACACCAATCTCATCAAAATGAATGATACTCTTAATATTTCTTGAACAAAACTACTTTCAATTTAACGGAACCGTCTATATTTCTGTCAATGGTTTAATAATGGGAAATCCACTCAGTCAATTTTAGCTGAAATATTCATGGACGATCTGGAATCAAAAATACACTTGAATTCGATAAGCAAATATTTTCTTCATTGGTATAGATATGTAGATGACATTTTTTGTTATTTCAAAGGCACCGACCGACAACTACATATCTTCACGAATTTCATTAATAAACTCCACCCAAAAATCAAATTCACAATCGAAGAAAAAAAGAATCAAAGTATTAATTTTCTTGACCTTACTATAACAAGAATAAATAATTTACATGATTTTAGTATTTTTCACAAACCAACACATACAGACATCACAATACATAAAACTTCAAACCACCCCACCAACCAAAAGATGTCAGCGTATATTAGTTTTATTCATAGATTATTGAATGTCCCTTTGAATTCAGAAAACTTTGTGAAAGAATTAAATATTATTAAACAAATAGCGTCAAACAACGGTTACAATCCCTTCCTTATAGACAAAATGGTATCCAATAAACAAAAGAAAATGGCATTGAATCTCGTGTACCCAATCATAAAAGAGGACAATACACAGAAATTTTTCTCGTTATCTTATGTCAATGGATTATCTGAAAATATTGCTAAATATTTCAAAAGTTGTTTCAATTATAACGCGGCTTTTAAGACAATTAATAACCCTAGTACCTACATAAAAAACAATAAAAATCGAACAAATAAAGAAAATAAATCCGGAGTCCACAAGTTGACTTGCAAAGATTGCCCTTTAGTATACATTGGCCAGACTGGTAGATCATTAAAGAAACGTGTCCAAGAACACCAAAGGGGTTATATATCAAATTCTGTACATTCGACATATGCTAATCATCTTAAGGAATTCAGGCATAATTTCAACAATGATTATGAAATAATCCACGTTGAAAGCAAAAGTTCTAGATTACCACTTTTAGAATTCCTTGAAATCAACAGGTACAATACCCGTAAAATCCTTTTGAAGGAACAAACAGATGTTGATAAGTCTGCATTACTGAATATTTTTCCTTAATGGCATTTTTAGCGGCAAACTCCAATAAGCACCTAGAGTTTTTATGACTTGTGCTTTCATTATTTGGTCACGTACCTAAAAATGTATTTAAACTCGGTTACACTGAATACCATCAGACAGTACAATGTAATACCTGAAGAAGTGACATCGTGGTGAAACAATTGTTGTAGTAGTACAATCATTTTTGTGGAAATAAATTACTGTCTCATATACATTTTTTTAATTAAAATGAGTTTTCACCAAGTAACGACCGAATCAATCAAATATCCATAATGTTAAGTCCAGACCACAGAAATATTTTATTTGAAAATTGTTATATCAATTAAATTTTGTTGCTGGTAGTTAAATTCTGAAATTTTTCTTTTCAATTATGCCTCGTTTTTCGAACATTGAGTATTACGATATGGTACTTGATTATGGTTTCTGCAATTCGAGTGGACGAGCAGCGATGAGCGAATATTGTAGAAGGTATCCTGATAGAGCAGTTCTTAACCACCAAACATTCGAAAGTATCGGCCGCTCTTTGCGAGAAACAGAAAAATTTCCCTCTTTCTAAAAGGAGGGTAGATGATAATTAAGATCAAATTTTAAATGTGGTCAAAGAAACAATAGTATCAGTACTCGATGAATCAGTAGCTGAACATACCAAAAACGAGAATAATTCGTGTACTAAAAAAAAAGATGCATGCATGTAATTTGATGAAGGTTCAAACCTTAGATCAAGGAGATGAAATTGCGAGACTACAATTTTGCAGATGGATAACGAAAAATGTTCGACAGATCAATAGAATTTTATATACTGTTGAGGCCCCCTTATCAAAGATGGAATTTTCAAATCTAAAAATGAACATTTATGGGCGAGATAAAATCCAAAAGCTATTGAGAGGCGCAACTCGCAGCACACATTTTCTGTGAACGTTTGGTGTGGTGTTTATGACAACAAATTTGTAGGTCCTGTTTTTTTGCCACTACGTATGAATGGAGACAGCTATCTTGATTTTTTGAGAAATAGACTACCACAGTTAATCAACAATGTCAACATTAATATTATAGGGATGTACTTTTCAGCATGATGTCGCTCCAGCACACTCAATGAATAACGTTATTCAACATCTGAATAATGGCAGAACGAGTTTGACATTTTTCCAGTTAATGTAGTATTCTCATCCATACTAACATGTTTATTCGCTTATAGTTTTCCTCTCGATTCTCACATTAAATTAATCTACGAATAATAAATGTGGGAATATTTCCGATTACTCGTTACTTTCTCCAAATATCAACCATTTCTTCGACTCTACAGCAACTGCGCGATTATTCTATCCACTTCTGTCTTGACAGTCGAAGAAATGTTAAATCTTTTACCTAACATAGTATTCCAAAGAGCTGTATTATAATAGTAACTTTTGGTGGTTAAATCCACGGGTACCGAATATTTCCTGAAATCCCTCGTATCAAAAGGAGCGCGGTTTCGAGTCCGATTCTCTTTAATTAAACATCTCAAATCTTCAGAACCGGTTTCGTGGCAACATGACGATCGTCGAGATTCAACTAATGATTCTATTTTGTCTACATGCTCTGCATTCGATGTGTTTTTATACCGGAGTAGTAATTTCCATAATTGCATTTTCATTTATACTTATCAGACACAACTTCAACAGCACCAATCTGCCTCCGATTTGACAGTGTGGAATGCTTATCTTCTGCTGCAAATACCAACTCGAAGACCAAAAAAATTAGACCTGAACATCCATAACGGCATTGTTTTTGTTTTCTCAACTTGCCAAATCGACCCATTAGTTTCATTTCAATGTCCAAAATGGGATGGCATTTGTTATCTGGAAATGCATGAGCAGCAAGTTCGTACGATTATTTCATACTCATTACCAATTTAGTGACAAGTTCTGAAAATAATGCTATGCTGTAAACTCCTGATCTACGATAAGCAAAAAATATCGAAGAGTAAGATTCTAAAGTGGAAAGTTAATATCCTATTTTTTGAAGATACGGGCATCTTTGCAACTCGAGAGAATGTTTACTTGGAAACACCTTGAAGAATACAATGTACATTCTGTCAAGAAAGTACCGGGAATTATCGATTTAAATCTGGCGGGGCAATGAGGCATGTAAAATTTTTTTTTCCTAGGTTGGTACCACTGTCCTTAATTACTATGCCAAGCTTGAGCGGGATCTGTCAACTAGTGTGTTTGCAACAGCTGATTAAGTCAGTCGATGTCAGAGTGCGTGCGGATTTTTACTATGGGTGATTACGTTGAGCAAAGAATTTGTTTGAAGTTTTGAGTTGCAAATGAATTTTCGTGTGCCGATGCATTGAAAATATTGCAAAAGGCCTTTGGTGATAATGCTCTATCGAAAACTCGTGCATATCAGTGGTACAGAGCCTTCACGGACGGTCGTGAAGTGGTCGCCCATCGACGGCTTCGATCGAAGATAACGTCGATAAAATTAAGGAAAGGGTGCTGGAAAACCGTCGTACCAGCTTGAGAGAGATAGCTAAGATATCCCACGAGTCCGCACGTATGATTTTGATTGATATTTTGGGCATGAGAAAGGTGGCCGCACGACTCGTACCGAAAGACCTGAATTTTCTTCAAAAACGTCATCGCGAACAGGTTGCTTCAGACATGCTGGATCGCTGTAATTCCGATTCTACATTCATGGAACGCATTACAACTAGTGATGAGACCTGGATCTACGAGTACGATATGCAAACAAGCCAGCAATCATCGGAATGGGTGGCAAAAAATGAGCCGAAACCAAAAAACCACGCCAAAGCCGCTCGAAAATGAAGGTGATGCTCATTGTTTTCTTCGATATCCGTGGCGTGGTGCACTACGAATTCGTTCCAGAGGGTCAGACGGTAAACAAGGAGTATTACCTAGGCGTTATGAAACGTTTGCGTGAGCGTATCCGTAAGAAGCGGCCAAATTTGTGGGCGAACAACTCATGGATTTTGCATGACGAAAACGCGCCTTCTCACCGAGCTACGATTGTGACTGACTTTCTCGCCAAAAACTCAATAAACGTGCTTCAGCAACCATCGTATTCGCCGGATTTGGCTCCCTGCGACTTTTTCCTCTTCCCAAAACTAAAACTGCGCCTTCGTGGCACCCGTTTTGAGTCGATTGAAGCCATAAAACAAAATTCGGCGCGAGAGCTAAAGTCCATCCCGGAAAGCGCCTATAAAAAATGTTTCGATAATTGGAAGTGCCGTTGGCATAGATGTATTGGAGCAAATGGAGCCTATTTTGAAGGCGACCCTATAAATTTTGACGATTAAATGTAAAAATGTTGTTTTAATTGAAAATTCCCGGTACTTTATTGACAGAGTAGTATATGCAAACTTATATTACAAAAGACAGCTGTTCTTTATTGTCAAATAAATTGATAAAATTCGTGGTATTATGAAGTGCATCCGTTTAAAATTTTTTCAACATTCATTTTAACATTGAAAGAAATCGCTTGCTATGAATTAAATCATTGCAATAATTCTTTCAGAATGTATTGAAATTCATTTTTATTATTGATTCTAAGAATGATACGAAAATTCGCTTCATTTCAAAAATATTTTGATATCGTGATGTTGTATGGTCAATAGTACTAAAAATATTATAATAATTTGTGAATAACTTAGTGGAGACAAAAAAAAACTTTTCGTGAGCAGTAAATCTCAAAAAATTGTTGGCATTTTTATGGCATATTTTGTATTAGATTTTCAACTTATTTTTTTGGTGTGGTTAGGTCTTACTTCTTCAGTCATCTGCCAATTTCTTTTGATGTAGGCGGTCAGTCATTTACTATTACGATAAAGGTAAAGTTACACTGATAACAACATGTAAGTCGGTGGAAATTTTATTTAACAAAGAAGTTCTGGCGAATTTTGCATTTCGTTGAGTGAAATACGACTCAACAATTTGTTGTTGAGTAGTCAATTTCACTCCACTTGAATCTCTGACCTGATCAGGATCTTTCATTGTGAAATGGATCTCCCAGAAAAATCTCAACTTTTCTGAAAGATTTTTTCCATAAATCTAGTTGAAACTCAGATATATAGTATAAGTGAAAGATCACTATTTGCAATATTTTCGCTAAAGAATCGGTTAAGTGTCAGGTTAAGAATTAAATGATTCTCCTTCCAGTGTTGAAAATTTTGAAAATTTTATAAGTTTACATGTTTTCAATAATTAATATATATATTTATATACATATATATATATATATATATATATAGACAATTTACTATGAAGAAGTATTTGAATATTACAGATCATTGCTGGAATTAATTCTCCGGAACCTTTACAGATTTAAATCTAAATAAATTCATGAAAACGTTTAGAATTAAATTTTCAATAAACATGTCCCGGATAACACTGTATCGCTTTATAGACATATATATTATTGTTACATGTGTTGGAAATTAACTAATAAAGAATCAAATGAAATATAAAATAATGACCAAATTATTTGGACATCACCTTATACATACATGTTTGAATTGGATGTTAAAGAATCACAAGTTCCATCACCAAAAAATGTTCAACATATAATTCGAAAAGGCCCTTTTTCATTTTCCTTTTTAAAAAATAAACAGCACATTCCCTAGAACAGAACCTGATAAATTCGGACAGAAATCTCTTCAGTAAGGAGTTACTTGAATAAACAAAATAATCATTAAAAAATAAACATAGCCTGCAACTACGCTTTCACAAGAGAAAACATTGATTATTTTGTGCCCAAAGCACCAAAGGAATTTCTTCCAATCAAGGTATTCTAATTTTTTCCCCATATTATTGAACTATATCCATCTATTCCATCATATTTTAAGTGACTCTTGTGATAGGAGTATCAGGTGCGTGCAGAAGTGAGAATTATTCAAAATAAAAACTTCGGACATCATTTTTTGAGCCGAAAAAGTATCAATTGAGATACCAGATACGAAAACTTATCGAAGGATAGTATTTCTTGTTACAGAGGAAATTTGTATACAGATATTGATGGATAATATCAATTTTAGAAAGCACATCCAAAATGAGAGATTGTTTGTTCAATGCCGATCAGGAAAGGCAACCAAACAACCTTATGGACATAACACCGTAGCAAAATTTCCAAGGACAATAGCTGCATATTGGAGTCTTGCTTAACGAGAGAAATACACTGGACACTGCTTCAGATGAACGTCGGCAACGTTACTTGCTGACAGTGTCGCCGACATTTTAATGCTAAAACGTCTAGGAGGTTGGAGGTCCAATACAGTAGCCGAAGGATATGTAGATAGTTCCATTGGAAAGCAGTCCAAAACGTCTGTTCTGCTCTCAAGACCTTCTACATCCTCTGATGTGTCCTGTTACCTCAAGAATTTTCCAAAACATACAACAATAAGTGAAAAACAGCAATACATTAATATTCCAATAACTAGCTCGACTAAAAAAAAAGGTTTATCTATTTCAATCAACGCCTATGAGTCATCAACAGGGACTGTTAACTTTAATAA
The DNA here is from genome assembly GCA_034642435.1 of Megalocaria dilatata. NCBI lineage: Eukaryota > Metazoa > Arthropoda > Insecta > Coleoptera > Coccinellidae > Megalocaria > Megalocaria dilatata. The sequence goes on along the minus strand of CM067863.1, from coordinate 18,124,711 downwards.
GTATGGAGTTCCATTTGTATGAAATCCAATTGTGTTGTATATATTGAAATGAAATTAAACGTTCTTCTGTTCTTCAACTACAAAATTACTTCCATCCACGGATGGAAAGGGATCGCTTTCCAACCTGGTGGAAAGAAAAGTCAAACAAGTGACATTTTCCAACCTTCAAGAAGTCAGAAAACAGTACATATATGGTTGCGAATGAAAATTCTTTCGTTTGAAATAACATTCGGATAGTCGACAAATTATTCAGTTAAATCGGGTTATCAAAAAGCGCAGAATATTCATTACGTCCAGCAACTCGTGGAATACTCAAATACTCTCAATAATATCTGTCATCCTATTATATACGCCTATGATTGACGTTCCTCGTATATCTGCGCTTTTGAGATTTCAAAATATTGCAGCATCAAAAATTCAGTGAAATGAACGTCAATCTTTTTCACCTCGTTGTGGTGGAATTACCACTATTAAAACTGCACATAAAAAACTATCTAGAGAATACCTGTCAGTTATTGCAGCTTCATTTTTACGCGATATCTCCTACTGCAGCCAGAGGTCGAGCACGGTATCATTAAACAATCTAAATCACTGTTCAATACGTTGATTTATTAAGAGTTTTGAAATGACAATATTGCATCCGCATTTAAACGATAAATAATCAATAGGTGTGACATGTGGAAATGAAAATTTCAGATTCCTCAGATACGAGAAGCAATTTGATATAGAACTCATTCCGTGGAGTGAAACAAGCATCGATGCAATTGTACGCTATCAACAAGTGCAGCATTGATTCGGTTCAAATAGTGTAGCAGGTAAATGTTTATATCGGAAATTTTCTTGTAAAATTTCATAAAATAACCATCAGTATTGTACAGGATGTCACATTTTTGTAGGTTTTGCGTGGTTATGGTTGTAAATAGAGTGATGCGGGTTTCGCAACACCGTGCTACTTTTTAATGATATGAAAGATGTCAAAAACCGATTAGGTCTAGCCGCCATAATTTTTGTACGAAAAGGTGTTTTTGAAAAAATTTTATTGATCTAGCTGAATCGTCTGCTAATTATTGATATGCTGTATGACAGAAAAAGTAAACACCTGTAAATGTCCATCTCATTTCAATAATTTCTTCCATGTCGAGATATACAGAGGGTGATCCAATTATTAGAGCCACAGTGAAATATAATATATGTCAGTTTCTACTGAAAAACAGGAAAAAAATATGAACAGTTCCATAATAATTAAGAATTAATTAACCTGTTAACATTCAAAATTTTGCCTCAGACCTATCTAATACTTGCGTCTATGACTGCCTGACAGCTTCTAGGCATGCTTTCTATGCATTTTTGACAATTTTCACTTATTTTTTCGCTCCTGTGCCACACTTCTATTAAACGCTCTATCAGTTGACGCTTACTAGTGATTATTTCGTTTGCAATTTCTTTCTTCATCAACTTCCTATAAGGTTCTCGATCAGGTTGAGATCTGGAGAATTGCCAGGCCAGTCTAGTACCTTTACTCGGCTGTCAGAAAGAAATTAAGTAACGTGCACATAATTCTTTAAATAGGTCGTTTTCGTTTTAAGAGTCAATTTATCGAGAAAAACAAGGAATATAAAAAAAAAATTTTGAATTTACGAAGAGATTGTTAAGAATTCGGGTGCTTCTGTGACTTGTGACTTTTCTATTGATACCTTGAAATAAAATTCTTTGTTTTTATTTCAAAGTTATTATGAGGCAGAAACACAGTCGTAGTTAACAGTAGTTGGAATTTTGATGTATGAGTTTCTTATTTTGTCATTGTGTTTAATTCAGAATGCCAGGCCTATCTGAAGATTGGAAACATCCATAAAATACGTATGGTAGACTAAATTTTGAATTTTTTATTTTATTATTTCTTTAGTCTTATCCAACAATGGATAAATTAACGCATACATGTTCTATGCTAATGTCATAAAAAAATTAATATGTATCTAGACAAGTATTACTTTCAAGGAAATATGTATTTTTTGAGATATATTGTAAAGAACTGTCAGGAATATTAAGCTTTAAAAATGTTTTAATAAGGAGATATTAATTTTATTTTTATCTTATATATAATTCAAATAGATATATATAGTTAGAGTTTTTCAGACATCTTCTATTAATTTTTAACTTTGTATTAAAATAGCAAACACCCGATACTTTTGGTTTATCAATAGTTATGATGTAGAGAGTGAAGCTTTCACAAGTTGGCTTCTTGGAGATAAATAATTTCAAACCATCTACAATGTCTGTCTCTTCACACCATAATTATGGAGTTTTTCTGGAAATTTTCATTATGAAATGGAAAACCCCTTGTCCAGAAAATACCGTTGAGCGTTCAGTAGATTCTGAGAATTCTACTGGTGAAATCATGAATGGTAATATCAGTAATGAAATTTTTAACGAATACAACAATCTACACCCAATATTTCAGAATTGTTTCTGAGGGTGTTTCTTATGAAAAAATCTGGTTTGTTCAGGAGAATCTTCTGGGAAGATTCAGAAAAATCGGTACCAATAGGTTATCTCTATTGAATATCTTCATGTATCAGGCGTTTTTTTTAGATAGAGCATTCAATTGGAATAAAACACATTTAAATTAAGATTGAAGCCAAATTTTTTTTATGACATTTATGTTTTAAAAATAATTTCCGGCATATGTTTACCACGACTAGCTCTAAGGAACCGCATTCGAGCAGACCAATTTTGGCCACCTTTTCGAGTAATTCAGGCCTTATTCCATCAATAACACGAGTTATGTTGGCTTCCAAAGCGTCTATTGTTTCTGGTTTATCAGCATAAACCAAGGACTTGACATAATCCCAAAGAAAAAAATCCAGTGGAGTTATGTCGTATGATATTGGAGCTCAATTAATTGGACAATTTCTTGATTTAATGTTATCGCCAAATCTTTCTTTCAATAAATCAATTGTTACGGTAGCATGGGGTGCAGCACCATCTTGTTGGAACCAAAACACTACTGGGTCGATACCATTCAAATTTTGAAACAAATAATCATTGATCATCGATCTGTAACGAGCACCATTCACTGAAACATTAGCTCCAGCATTGTTTTTAAAGAAATATGGACCGATGAATGCCTCCAGCGTGTAAAGCACACCATACAGTGCATTTTTCAGGATGCAATGGAACCTGCAGAACTTCTTGAGGATTGTTTCCACTCCATATACGACAATTGTGCTTATTTACATAGCCGTTCAACCAGAAATGAGCTTCATCACTAAACACAATTTTACGATAAAAAAGTGGATCAACTTCAAGCTGTTCTAGGGCCTAATCGGCAAACAAACGAGGCTTATTATGGTCAAGTGGCTTTAGTTCTTGAAACAGTTGGATCTTGTATGGGTGCAGACCCAGATCTTCACGCAAAATTTTCCATGTGATGGATGCACAGAGTCCAACTTGTTGTGAACGTCTACGAATAGACAAACCTGGGTCATCATTAACATCTTGACTTACAGCAGTGATATTTTCCATCTTTACGTACAGTTCTTTGTCTTGTTATTGTTGTTGCATCGATTAGAGAAAATGTTGTCCGAAATCTATCGATAGTTCGACGAATAAGATGCTCTGATGGACAATTTTGTAATTGCTCTATAAGTTTGGCGAATAGAACACTGATTTTGAGAATAAATTTCAACAATTTGTAAACGTTGTTGCAGCGTGAGTCTTTTCATGATAATTTGTCAATGCTTACAGAACAGAAATTTCAAAACAACATGGCTCTATTATACCTTCTGTCAAATCACAGTTATCCCTATCGAAAGTTCTATCACTCTAAAAAAACACCCGATACGTTAGTTCTTTAAACAGTTCATATTTTTTTCTGGATGTTCCCTATCATTACTTACAGATCTGGTGTATTTGAATGTATTGGGTTTCTGTTTGAGTTGCCCTTCTGATAATGTTCAATATCGAATTACTTAAAAAAAAATCACCGAATTTGAACATTTCAACTAAGATGTTTAAACAACAAAAAACCTTTTTAACTAAACACATCCTCCCTCTCTTTCCCATTAGAAAAAAAATTGCGAAATGTTGCCAGCCTCAGGTGGTTTTTTCGGAAAAATGTCGTCATAGCAATTCTTTCTCCCTAATACAAAACTTGAAAATTATTTTTGGATTTTTCAAAACTCTTAGGTTCTTGAATTTGGGTGGTTCAACTCTCTGTTGAACATCACTTTTTAACGGTAAGTTCAATATTACATTATTTCGTGAATAATGAACCGAATTTTAAAATTTTAACTGAGTTGTTTACAGAACATAAATAACTTTCAAACTAACCAACACTCGACATCTCTTCTCTATTAAAAAAATGTTGGGGTTTGATGCCATCTTCATGGGGGTGTTTTTTTCGGAACCAACTCATGATGGAAATTTGTCCCCTTCAAAACAGAAGTTGACTTTTTTTTTAAACTTCGAAAATTCTTCGTTTCTGAGTTCTGGGGTGTCAAATCTTCGTTGTCATTATGAACACCATCGAATGCACGTGTATCATTTATCGAATTGACTCATGTTCTTCTTAAGGATTTTGAACACTCCACAAACGCTGGTGAGTTCAGTAAATTCACAAACTAAACTAACCTAAAACGAATGCAAATTGTCAAATCTGCTATCGCAGAAAACAGTGTTCTTCTTGAGGATTTTGAACACTTCACAAACGCTGGTGAGTTCAGTAAATTCACAAACTAAACAAACCCCAAAACAAATGCAAATTGTCAAATCTGCTATCGCAGAAAACAGTGTTACCAGTTCTCCTGTTCTAAAAGAAACACTCGTTGTGACCACTCTTTTCGAGTTCGACAAACACATTTGAATACTCTGTAGCATGATTACCAGAGATATAAGAAAAACAAATGTTAACTTCCGCTATTTTATTGATTTACACGACAATTGTTTCGTCATACCATAACTTCATCAGGTGAGTATTAAAACTGAGATATATAAGGCAAAACATGACCTTTAATACACAGCTCTGGTACAAAAAATAGAGGGGTGGAAAGAGATGGTTTACAATCAATGAAAAATATTAAGTAGGGCTGTGATCTATTTGATCATTCAATAAAATTTGTCCTTTATTATATCTATTGATCTCTAGAGTTTCTAACAGATTCAGTTTCTGACTTTTGTTTTCGATATGTAATATTTCATAATTCATACTCAAATTATGACCAGTCTTTAACAAATGGTTAGCATAAGTTGAATGGTTTATTATTAATATAACATTTTTCATGCTCTCGTATCCTTGTTTGGAATTAACTGTCCCATATATACACATGGGCAATCACTACATGTTAACTTGTAAACTCCTGATTTTTTGTTTTTAGGAATGACGTCTTTATTATTTTTTATTAAGCTGCCTAAAGAATTAATGGTTTTAAAAGAGATATTATAATTTTCTTTTTTCTTTAAATATCTAGCAATCCTTTCAGATTTTTAGCTATGTAAGTTAATGAAATGAATTTTTTTTCGTTTGAATTTTGAAATTTTGGATATACAAGTGATATTGCTCTCTTGTAATTCATTTCATCAAGTAAATTATCTATAATTAACGGATTAAAATCATTATTGGAAGCTATTTGTTTAATGGTTTCATATTCTTTGTCAAAATTTTTTTTCGTCATTTGTATGTTAACCAATCTATAAAGCATACTATTTATCATAAGCTGATAATTTTTTGTGAAAATGGATGGTTTGAAGTAGAATGAATCGTACCATCTGTATGTGTAGATTTCTTGTATATGGAAAAATCGTGTCTATTATTAACTTTGGTGATTTTTAAATCTAAGAAATTGATGCTATTATTTATTTCATCTTCATGTGTGAATTCAATTGTTGGATATAATTAATTGATAGATTCCAAAAATGAATAAAGTTATCTATTTTTGCCATTAAATAAAAAAATTATGTCATCTGCGTAGCAGTACCAATATCGGAAGTTAACATTCGGTTTTCTTACATTGAAGATGAATTTCCGTCAAGTAAAGACCGAGACAATAAAAAATTACCAGAGATCATTGAAATATCGAATCCTTCGGTATTCTGGGAAAGTGTTAAACCATGCAGGTGCAAAAAGGCCTCGTCCGTAGTTGGAGAAGAAAATTGTTTTCCGCAGTAATTACGAACGCCACGAAATGCCCCCTTGAATGTTAACCTGTCCATTAAGCACGGAAAGGGAGATCAGGCCCCCTTAATTATTAATCGAGACTCGGGATCACTTATTGAAATAAATCAGGCGCCGCGCATTTCAGATACGGCGAAAAAATATGCCGTTTAATTATATGCAGTACATACAGGACCATAAAAATATAGCGTTGAGAGCAATACGTCGCCTTCTTGCGGAGAAAAAATAAGGAGAATACAAATATATAATAAATTGGCTAATATTTCACGATTGATGCCGATAAAAACGGGCTAAACAGAAATAAGAATTAAGAAATACCTGAAGGCGAAACGCTGCATCGAATTTTTCATTAATAAATAAGCCGTCCGTTTTTGGGGGTGGTCTTCACGGCTCCTCGGAATGAATTTCGCGTTCTCGAGATGCTGAATAAATAATTGTTTAATTATATAAATGTCCCGAAAAGCTAATCGGTATCAAAATCAGTGAGCGCTCTGCCCCAATTCCTGAATCCATGGTGCATATGGGCGAATTCTGCCTGTCATTTCTGAAAAATGCGATTTTTGCTTTAACGACAATGTATATTTTCCTCATTCAACCCAACGTGACCTCAGCGTTCGATATGACTTCCCAATTGGAAATAAACGGCCCGACACAAATGACAAATCGAAATATGGAAACGCACGTACAGTGTATGGTAAGGATAATTTTTCTTACGTTTTCGGAGTTCGTACCAAACTGCCTATCATTTTGTTCAAATGTCGGTATTCCGTCGATTTCAGGATGAAACTGAATTCAAACGATTACATTGGACTTTTTCTTTCAGTGACATCTTTGCGAAGGAGGTTGGCAATCATCATCGCTATCCTATTTTTTGAGGCAGTAACTCTTAAGTGAACATATAAATAACTGGTTTTGATTCAAATAACTCCGTACTGAAGAGATTTGGGTCCGAATTTATCAGGTTCTTTCGCAGGAGAATTTTGCTGTATATTCTTTAAAAGGAAAAATGAAAAAAGGCCTTTCTGAATTATATGCTGAACATTTTTTGGTGATGAATCTTGTGATTCTTCAACATCCAATCGAAACTTGTATTGTATAGATATAAGGTGATTTTTAAATAATTTGGTCATTATTTTATATTTCTTTTGATTTTGTATCAGTTAATTTTCACCACATGTGATGTTGATATATATGTCTATAAAGTGATACAGTGTTTTATAGGACATGTTTTTTTTAAATTTGATTCTAAATGTTTTCATAAGATTTATTTAGATTCAAATCTGTTGAGGTTCCGGAGAATTGATTCTAGCTATTATCTGTAATATTCAAATACTTAATAATTATAAAAAAATATATAATATGTATATATATATATATATATATATATATATATATATATATATATATATATATATATATATATATATATTAATAACTGATAAATTTCCTTTTATTATAAATATATAACACATTCACGTAGCAGTTATCTAATGCTGAGTCTATATAGGCCATGCTTATCTAAAAATTGGTTAGTTGTCGCAGAAATCTCTGGTGAAAAAAGGTGTTTTTATAAACGGGAGTGGTTCAAATATGATCGAGACAAACTCTGTAGATGGCGCGCATAAGAAGATCGTGGCTTGAGTATGTGATAGCTGGGTCTCTTACGAACAGTGTGACATTTGTTTTCATCGGAGCACGTGTTTCACGCGTGTGCTACGACCATAAGTGAACGTCAAGTGCCGACTGCCGTTGCGCAACGTATTATCATTCGTTTTTTAGTGGGAGAAGACGTTGAAAACACGGATATTTTTGTGCGTTTGCAAAAGAAGTTCGGTGGTGAGGGCTTGAGTTGGTTTGCCGTGTTTAAATGGGCCAAAGCATTCAAGGATGGCCGCGAAACCATCGAGAATAAGCCGCATGATCGTCGACCTCGAACCAGCGTCACACCAGACAACATTCGCCGTGTAGAACAACTCATTTTGGAGGACTGTAGGATGAATGTTCGAGACATTTCGGCTGAAGTTCGCATCAGTTTTGGTATTGTAGAGTCTATCATCTACGAACATCTTCAATATCGCAAAATAACGGCGCGATGGGCTCCTAAACTGTTGAACTTTGAGCAAAAATTAACGCGGTTGGAAGTATGTCGCCGCTTACTGGCGCGATACGAGGCGGAGGGGGACCTTTTTTTTAACGCGAATCTTCACTACAGACGAAACATGGGTACACTACTACACTCCCGAAACCAAGGTGTCAAATAAAGACTGGAGGAAGAATGAGGAAGGGGCGCCAGTTAAAGCGAAGACAACCTGGTCCGCGGGTAAGGTCATGTGTACTGTGTTCTGGGACCGGCAGGGCGTGCTGTACGTCGATTTCCTGCACACACAACGTACCATCAATGCTGCATACTACTTTAACCTTCTGAAAACACACGTGAAACCCGCTTATCGCTCGAAACGGAGGAGCATTCCAGCACGAAGTGCGATTCTCCTCCAGGATAAAGCGGGCCCTCATACTCGATACAATATCGGAATTGGGGTGGAAGGTACTGGAACACCCCCCCTTCAGCCCAGATTTATCGCCCTGCGACTACCACATGTTTCGACCACTGAAAGAGGCCCTCGGAGGTCAAAAGTTCAACACCGATGACGAGGTAGAGGGATTCGTGTGCACATGGCTGTCCGAGTTGCCCAAGGAATTTTTCGATACCGGCATCAAAAAACATGCGGAAAGGTGGACAAAATGTGTTAATAGTGAGAGGAATTACCTAGAAAAAATGTGATTTTTTGTAAATTTTTCGATAATAAATAAAAGTGTTAGAGTATTTGTCTCGATAATATTTGAACCACCCTCGTATATTCAATGAATATTTTGTCTATTCAAATAACTCCTAAGTGAAGAGAATTGGGTCGGAATTTATCAGGTTCTTTTCTCTGGAGAATGTGCTATATATTCTTTTGAAGGGAAAATAACAAAAGGCCTTTTTGATTTATATGTTGAACATTTTTTTGTGTTTCTTTAACATCCAATCGAAACATCTATGTATAAGGTGATATCTAAATAATTTGGTCGTTATTTCAAATTTCTCTAGGTTTTTCATTAGTTTGAATACCAAAACAGATTAAATCTGTCAGTCTTCTATATTTTCAATTTCAAAAAAAATTTTATTTAAAAACTTTTAGAATTAAATTAATGCCTTATAAGCACGGCTTATATTTAATAGACGTATAAAATCAAACCTCAATATACAATATCAAATGGAATAAATGAACCAACAAATATAAATTGTCAATTAAAATTAACAAATAAATATTTAAAGGAGACAAAATTTTGTTTCTGATCGTATCATTACGAAAACCAACTCCTTTTCAAAAATACAAAACATAATTTGAGGACTTCTTAGAAAATATAATTCATTTGAAATAATCAGTATATTTAAATATTTAAATAAGTTAATTCAACATGCATTCTATCTTAAAAAAACTATAAGAATTCCGATAATCTCTTCATCGGCCCTAAATCATATTTGATCAACCAACAATAAATGTAACTTACCTAAACGTTATCCTGGGATTATCGTTTGAACAACTAACTTTAAAATCAAAAATCACAGAAATCTGTAAGGTATTATAAGGTATCCTTTAAACCATTGACATTCCATAATGAGATTTTTATTCAAGTATTATGTATAAAATGAAATAGGAAAAGGCTTTTCACTTGATAGAAGGAATATAATAAAATGTGAATATCAAAACAGATTTAATTAGTCAGTCTTTTACAATTTCAATTTAAAAAAAAATTTTATTCGAAAACTTAGAATCGAATTGATGACTCATAAGCACGGCTTATATTTAATAGATGTATAAAATCAAAATTCAATATATAATATTAAATGAAATAAATAAACCAACAAATATAAATTGTATATTGAGTTTTGATTTTATACGTCTACTAAATATAAGCCGTACTTATAAGACATTAATTTAATTCTAAAAGTTTTTGAATAAAAATTTTTTTGAAATTGAAATTGTAGAAGACTGAAAGATTAAATCTTTTTTGATATTCAAATTTTGTTATATTCCTTTTATCAAGTAAAAAGCCTTTTCCTATTTTATTTTCTTCATTAGTTAATTTCCACCACATGTGATGATAATATATATGTCCATAAATGCCTGGCGTCTCCTCCAGTGGTGATAGTATTTTACTCCAATATTTCTCGATAACATCCGGTTTCGAGGAATTCCATGCCAAAATTAAATTAACAGGTGCATCTTTTAAACAGAGAGATTTTAATGCCATTCTAATACAGTATACGTTGTCATTTAGGAAGCGTGGCAAGAAATTCTTACGGTAGAATAGTTTTGTTAGGCTTATCACATTTTGGTCCATGTGTTATTTTAGGTGGCATGTACTTAACGGAAATTAAACCATCGGCACTTCTTAACTCCTCCGTTGGCGGATGATATGGCGCATTGTCTAGCAAAAGAATTGCTTTAACAAGAAGTTTTTTGTCAGTGAAGACCTAAAACAATGAATCCATCTTGATACCACCAAATTTTAAACAAATAGTGCAACTCACCTCTGGAATAAACATCTTAAAGAAACATCCCTTGAATATGAATCCAGTCATCCAAGCTGTTTTGGAATTCCTGTAATGTACTGGGCAATTGAAATTACGGAACGATCGAGAATTTCTTGCTTTTACAATAATAAGTGGCTTCAGCTTATGATTTCCGGCTGCATTTGTACAGGCTAAAATGTTACCCTTTCCTCTTCTGTTTTTCCTCCTGGAGCTGTCTTCTCCTCAGGACCTTCATATGTTTTGTCCGGAAGCAATTTCCAGTATCGGAAAGACTCATCAGCATTATAAATCTGCTCCTTCAATAGCTGAAGTTCATCCACTGTTTCATGCAAAGTCTTTTTATATGGATTGACCGTCTCACTTGCAGATAACAGTTTTTCTCCTGAGATTTTAAGATATCGAAGTCCAAAACGTCTCTTGTACCTTTGCAACCATCCGCTGTTCGCATTGAAATATAGAGTCTCTTTGTATTCTTCGTGCAATTTTTTTGCTTTTTATTCAATCATAAAACCTGTGACTGGAATATGTTTTTTCTTTGTTTTAAAACCACCGGTATAAAGCTTTTTCCATTCTAGGGCATTGAGATGATCTTAAAGTTTCAATTTTTCCTGGTCACACATAAGTATTGCTGATCTTCATTAAACTATTCAGCTTCCTATTTCGAATTGCACAAATGGTAGACTTAGCCACACCATATATTTTTTGCTAAAGCCGTTACTCCAACACCTTTTTCAAACTGTTCAACTATTTCACCTCTGGTATTAAAAATCAACTGTGTTCGGAAGAAGAATTCAAATGATTCTGTGACTTGTGAGGCATCTGTTGATAACCTAGAAATGTAATTCGAATGTTTTATTTCGCAGTTGGCGTTAGTCTTTCAAAAGTATTTGAAGAAATTACTATGGGACGAAAGGCGTCATGTGTTGAAATATTAAAATATTAATAGGAATAAACATACAGAATAAGTGTATCATTTCATTGGGTCTACAGAGGTTTACCATCTGAAAATGGAAAACGAAAATATCGAATCCATATTGTAAATTCTATCTTAAAGTGGAAACGATTATTCAATTTCAGCACTTTAAGCAGATTGATTTTTGGTGATTTTCTTGAAATTTAGGCATATTCCAAGAATGCATCGGTATAGTTTTATGGAACATCGAAGGCAGTATTTGAAAATTTTCCTTGAACCACGTCACTTTTTCGTTTATCTGATAACAACGGATTGATGAAGAGAGCGTGGAAATGACAATATGATTTGTCCAACATACGATAGTGTTTTTACGATGGAAAATTGTTCGAACAAACATGCAATTATTCGTGTGAACAAGGCCTCTCGATAGACCATCAATCACTTATCGAATTATCTCCCAATAAAACTGCGAGCACATCTGAATTCTCAACGGTGTAAGTACGTCACATTCCACGGGAATTGTGGATGAAATTTATCGTGACAATGCTGAATATCAAAGCCTTATAAATATATTGATTTCCATATTCAACAAGGTACACAATAACGGCAGCGGGAATGCAGTTACTTCTCCGAATAAAATATTTATTGCATTACCTAGTTTTACCCGAAACTTTGTTATACTTCAAACAAATTGCATTTGCTCACCACTTTCATCATTCACCAGGCTTTCAATCAATTAACTCGTTTTAACTGAATTGTATATGTCAATATTAGGCCCTATTCGCGTGGCTCACTTATGCCGGAAAGTTTTCAACCAATGAATACTGATTGACCTTATCGATTAACGGAAATGTTTGTTGATCTGAGAGATAGATGAGCCTTCGTTGAAGACGTACACGCTCAGAATTTGTACTTATTGCACATGTTTCATACACCCTGCTCAGTATTGGAGATGTAGAGAAACTTTTTATAGTGATCGTTTATTAGATGTTTCTGTCTTTGGTGGCATAGTACGATGACTCAACTATTTATAAAATAATAATAATAATACGTAGACAAATGGGAGTGAAAGGACACTATAAGAAGATATACAGGTATGTAAAAGACAGTCGGAAACAGGAAATTTAATGTTAATCTAGAGAAGCAGAAATGTCCAGTGGAGCAGTCGAAGAATCAAAATCTCAGCGTGATGCGATGACGAACAAATGACAAATGAACAAAATGTTCTCTATCAATGAAAAGTAGTGGAGATGCTTCGAGCATTGCAGAGCCTCGAGGCTCTGCACTGCTCGTTTCGATCGCAGCATCCTATATATGCAGTATATATAGATAGAAGATAGAAAGATAGAAGAAATATAACAAAATTTGAATATCAAAACAAATTGAAATATGTTTATCTTCTACAATTTTAATTTCCAAAAGAATTTTTTTATTCAAAAACTTTTAGAATTAAATTAATGTCTAAAACAAGCACCGCTTACATTTAATAGACGTATATAATCAAAACTCAATATACAATGTCAAATGAAATAAATAACCCAACAGATATACGAAAGTAATTAAAATTAATAAATAAATATTCAAACGAGACAAAATTTTGTTTCTGGTTTTATCTTAAGAAATACTACTTGCCTTATAAAAACATGAACACACTTGAAGGACTTCCCAAAGAATATAATTTATTCGAAATATTTAATACATTTAAATATTCGAACAAATAATTTCAAAAATCTCTAAAAAATGTGCACTATATTTTCAAAAAACAAATATAATTTTAGGTAATCCCTTCATCAGCCGTTTTTCAATAATCCAAATATCAAAATCAAAAACATAACCTACATCACTCACGTGTTAAAAGACTTAAGCTTCGAACTACAGATCAACTATATATTCAAGATTGATCTATGTTCTAACAAAATCAAAGAACAAAGTGAGTTATTTTAAGGTTTACCTAAATTCATTGACACCCTATAATGAGATTTATTGAAGCCAAAATATAATTATATATTATATATAAAATAAATAGAAAGGCTTTTTACTTGATAGAAGAAATATAACAAAATTTGAATATCAAAACAAATTGAAATATGTTTATCTTCTACAATTTTAATTTCCAAAAGAATTTTTTTATTCAGAAACTTTTAGAATTAAATTAATGTCTAAAACAAGCACCGCTTACATTTAATAGACGTATATAATCAAAACTCAATATACAATGTCAAATGAAATAAATAACCCAACAGATATACGAAAGTAATTAAAATTAATAAATAAATATTCAAACGAGACAAAATTTTGTTTCTGGTTTACCTAGAATTATATTTGTTTTTTGAAAATATAGTGCACATTTTTTAGAGATTTTTGAAATTATTTGTTCGAATATTTAAATGTATTAAATATTTCGAATAAATTATATTCTTTGGGAATTCCTTCAAGTGTGTTCATGTTTTTATAAGGCAAGTAGTATTTCTTAAGATGAAACCAGAAACAAAATTTTGTCTCGTTTGAATATTTATTTATTAATTTTAATTACTTTCGTATATCTGTTGGGTTATTTATTTCATTTGACATTGTATATTGAGTTTTGATTATATACGTCTATTAAATGTAAGCGGTGCTTGTTTTAGACATTAATTTAATTCTGAAAGTTTTTGAATAAAAAAATTCTTTTGGAAATTAAAATTGTAGAAGATAAACATATTTCAATTTGTTTTGATATTCAAATTTTTTTTTTTTTAATTCCCATTTCATGAAGACCATTAGAGATCCTACTGCTGAAACCTTTCATATAAGCCATTGAAAACCATATTTTTTTCTTCATAAGGATCATTTATATTGATATAATTTTTTTTTAAATATTGTGGTAAGTTTTCTTTTTAATTATTTTGTCACTGATTTCACTACAGCCATTGTTTACCGCAATAGTTTCAATTATATTGAGTTTTTTTCGGAAATTGACTTCGTTCAATGAGATACTCAAAAGTCTATGAATGAAACTAAGGAATATTCACATTTTAATTTGACTTGTATTAAGATCTAAAAAGTTGACTGAAGATTTTTTTCGATTTCTATTATGAATTTAAATATAAGAAAATAATCTCCTGAGATACAGAAACGAAAGTACAAGGAGTCTGCTTTCGAACGAAATTTTTAAGATGTCTGATTCGGCAGCTGTGGAACCGCAACGTACTATTGTTGGACCCTGTATATACGTATTTCATAAACATACTTGGTTGTTAACACTGTGTGAATTTTCCAATTAGTTTCATCTGGGCACTATGTGAATCTAAGAGCATTCTATCCGGTGTTTTTTTTAGAGTGATAGAACTTTAAATTGAAATAAAACACATTTAGGTTAAGATTGAAGCCAAAATTTTTTTTTATTTGTAAGATATTTTTATTGGATTGGATGTATTGAAAATAATTTCTGGCATATGTCCACCACGACTAGCTCTGAGGAACCGCATTCGACCAGACCAATTTTGGACCACTTTTTCGAGTAATTCAGGCCTGATTTCATCAATAACACGAGATATGTTGGCTTCCAAAGCGTCTATTGTTTTTGGTTTATCAGCATGAACCAATGACTTGACATAACCCAAAAAAAATAATCTAGTGGAGTTATGTCGCATGATCTTAGAGGCCAATTAATTAGACGATTTTTTCGAAATAATGTTATCGCCAAATCTTTCTTTCAATAAATCAATTGTTACGGTAGCAGCATGAGGTGTAGCACCATCTTGTTGGAACCAAAACACTTCTGGGTCGATACCATTCCAATTTTGAAACAAATAATCATTGATCATCGATCTGTAACGAGCACCATTCACTGTAACATTAGCTCCAGCATCGTTTTTAAAAAAATATTGACCGATGATGCCTCCAGTGTGTAAAGCACACCATACAGTGTATTTTTCAGGATGCAATGGAACCTGCAGAACTTCTTGAGGATTGTTTTCACTCCATATACGGCAATTTTGCTTGTTTACATAGCCGTTCAACCAGAAATGAGTTTAATCACTAAACACAGTTTTACGATAAAAAAGTGGAACAACTTCAAGCTGTTCTAGGGCCCAATCAGAAAACAAACGACGCTTATTATGGTCAAGTGGCTTTAGTTCTTGAACCAGTTTTCCATGTGGTGGATGCACAGAGTCTAACTTGTTGTGAACGTCTACGAATAGGCAAATCTGGATCATCATTAACACTATGACTTACAGCAGCGATATTTTCTTCAGTACGTACAGTTGTTTGTCTTGTTGTTGTTGTTGCATCGAATAGAGAAAATGTTGTCCGAAATCTATCGATAGTTCGACGAATAAGCTGCTCTGATGGACGATTATGTAAACCATAAATTTCACGAAGTGCTCTATAAGTTTGGCAAATAGAACACTGATTTCGAAAATAAATTTCAACAATTTGTGAACGTTGTTGCGGCGTGAGTCTCCCCATGATAATTTGTCAATGCTTACTGAACAGAAATGTCGAAACAACATGGCTTCTACCTTCTGTAAAATCAAATTAATTCCCATTGAAAGTTCTCAAAAAACACCCGATACTATGCTTCATGTAGATTCGCGGAAAGCGAATCTACCCGTCAGATTGATTTATCCGCTAGATATATCTGCCAATTAAAATGATCTATCGGTTCCATTGATCTACCGTCGGGTAGATCTACCCTCTCAATAGTAGCGACATGAAAAATAACTAATTTGAAGCAGCCATAGATGTGAAAAAATAGGCAGTTGAAAATTAATCTTTTTATATAGACCGAAAATAATATGTTTGGTAAAACTACCGCGAAGAGGCTTAAGTTAACAATAACTACCAGTTTACAATGTATGAAAATTTTGACATTTGCAGGTCCATAAATCATGAATAGATAATAAAGAAGCCGTCAGAAGATATTCCGATATACATAACATGCATCCTGCCATATGCACCAATGGAGGTGCTACAAAAAAGGGCAAACGATGCATCTGAAATTCAATACTCTCATTTCAAAGTGAGACTTTAACGGTGTTACCCAGAACGTTCTTTTGTGCGACCAGGAAAGCCCGGTGGTAAAAACGGAATAGAAAAGAGTGTTAGTTACCGGTAAATAGGCATTTAACGATTGCGCATAAAATGTTCGCGCATGAATATTTAAGAGGACCTCGAGCTGAATATTGGTGTGTGGTAGTCCGATGGCGTATGGAGAGTTCTCCGAGAGTCCAGGTAACGGTTCGACGAGGAAAGTGAAGGCCCGGTCAGATCACGCGAGACGAGAACAGCCGGCGTTATTGTATTATTCTTGCAAAAGGTGCTAGGTAATTGCAGGAGCAGCATGATCGATACACTGTTATTAAATACAGCCGCTAAACGTACGGCTATGGTCTCGCTGAGCAGTTGCGTGCGTCCAGTTGCACTTTCTCACAATATACGCCATATATGCAATATATTTTCGTACGCAGAGAGATATCTATCATCATTTGAGGTGATTCAATATCACTCAAATCTCGGTTTCGAATCGAATAGAAAATTGCGAATTCCGATAGCTGCTGTATAACCATGCTTTAAACCTCTCGTAACATTCTTGTTTGTATCCAGATATCCCTCAAGAATACTACAGTACTCAAAAGAGAACATGCAGTTTTTCTGAAAATAATATTGCCGATTATTGGAACTGTTTCGGGCTCAAGAACTACTGACTTGAATGCTAAAATCACCTTAGATTCACCGATATGATCATGTTTTGAAGAAACAGCAACATTTCTTCAGGAATATAGACGGATAGGGAACGGGTTATAACCTGCGCGAAGTAGCTGCAAAGTGGGTCCGCCATTGTCCCCTTTTAGGCATGGGTTGAAAATCATGGTAGGGGCTTTCTTATGGTACAAGGCCAAGTATCAAATATAGAGAGCTAATAATATTGGGTTGTTCGTGAATTCGTTTCGTTTTTTTTTGTGGAAAATGAAAGAAAATTTTCGTATAATGAATGAGTATTTTATTGAAGTATATATTGGCCATTCTGGTCTAACACCTTTTGCCATATTTCTGGTAGTATAATGATTTCACGCTCATGAAATTTTTGGTCTCTGCTGGCAAAAAACTGATCGAGAAGATTTTTGACCTTTTCATTTAAAGTAAAAGTTTAACCGTTGTAACTAATTAGCTACAATTATATTTTAATATGCCCGAACCCCTCAAAATTTTACGTTTGTCATCTACTGATGACGGAACCTCACTTCCTCTCATCGCAATCTCATAAGCAAGTTCATTTTGCTTTAGAAACTGTGGATTAATCGCCATTATGCCAAAAATGATTAAAAAATTTCATGACTCTATATATTACGGAAAAGAAAAAATGAAAAATGACACCCGATTGAAAAATCTTGCAGACAATGACCCAAAGAAACTCACAACTACCCGAAACGAGCCCCTTGGTTGATCGGGAACCTAAAGTCACTTCCACCCGGAAAGAGTGAGATCAAGTTTATTGATGATGTTTATTGAAATCCGAAAAAGGAATTCAAGGGCCCCACGTTGGGCGCCAAAAATTTATGCAAAAATTCAGCTACAATTATATTTTAATATGCCCGAGCCCACTCGGTTTAACTGGGTCGTGAGCCTGATCTCACAATTCGACAAAATGAAAAGACACAACTATCTGACAAACAGGTCACTCGTTTAATTTACCACAAGTAATTGTGGTTTCAAAAATATTATTACCGATGAAAAAGAAAAATATACAGAAAATGATAATTTCTCAATGTTATTATTATAATATATACAAAAATTTAAAGTTTCTTAATGTGATATGAATATTATATATTCATCTTCACATTACAGGCTGATGATTTGCCAATCAATACAGGTGGTGGTTTTGTAGGTCGTTTCATGCAGGCTGTTATGTAGTTCTTTGAACTTAATAGCTTCAACGTCTGCGGGCAACCAGTGTACGTGTAACTATCTCTCACCGAATCCACGAGTTGTTTTTCGCCGATTCGCATCAACAAAATGCCTTTATCGTGTCTTTTTCAGCTGCAATCGGCCTTCCGGAACGTGGTGCGTCTTCGATATCAAAAGTGCCGGATCGAAATTTTGAAAACTTGTTCTGGCACTGGCGTACTATCAAAACATCTTCTCCATACACATGGGTCAATTTCTTTCTGGCTTGAACGGCATTTTTAGCTTTTCTATAGTGAAAAATGTAAAAAGTGATGAAAATGCTGCTTAATGCTCTCCATATTTAAAAGAGCACCAACCAAAAACTACTGCGTAAAATTAATTGAACTTTTTCACACACAAGCCTGGCTATATCAGCTCTCAAAATATGCTGCTTAACTGTGAAGTTGGGGTCGAAAAAATACAATTAAATTCTCTGTCGGAAAAAACAAAATTACGTTCCAAACAAGCTTATAATATTAGGAGTAGTAATAAGTTGCAGCTGTTTTAATAACAGATGTCGCTACTAGTTTATTATTGCATTGTTTCATCTGACAACACTGTCATTTTGCAGTGCTAACATTAGATTTTCAAAATTTTCTGAAATTTGATTCTATAATATGAAAACTATTTTCAAATATAATTCTGAACAAAATTTGAAGGTGAGCTAAGAGGAATTATAAACTATAAACTAACCTACTGCTGCTATTCTACGTTGAAATTGTAATACAAGTTGTAATGTTTACTAAAATAGAATTCCAAGTTTTAAAATTGTCCTACCTTACAAAGATGTTCCTGAAAGGTCCAGGTTTTTTCAAATCACTTCACCAATTCTTGGATCTTCTGTTTTGAATTGGACGGATTAAAGAAAAGACTTGATATTTTCTCTTGGAATTGATGGAGGTATTCTGTTAATATTCAGAAATAATTCTTCTTGATTATTCATTTGGTAAGTTGATTTTCCGCTGTTTTCGATGAGGTTCACTACTTTCAAAATTTTTTTAGGTTATACTCAGGATTTTAAACAGGAGCGATATATTCAGAACGGAGAAGAATTCCATACTAGGTTTTGCTAGACAATATAATTTATATAGTCGCTTTTCTCAAACACCTCTAGATAAACGCTGCAATTTTGACATTTCTCCAAGATAACCGTTTTTCATCAGTTTCCTTCCATGAGTTCATTTTTTGTCTCTTAGAAAAATTTTGTTCTCAGAATATTTAGAATGGTGTACATCCACTACTCGTATTTAAAAAAAAATTATGTTCCAGCAATCTCACTGAATTGAAACAAGTTGTAGAAATTACTATGTTTTACTACCAATAAATTGATATTTTACACATTTAATTGTGACTCGAGTTTCGGGAATGAACTATCCTATCTTCAGACAACTTTGTAAAATATAAATTTATTGGTAGTAAAACAACTTGTTTTAATTATGATCAACTACCAAAATAGTAATGGCTGAAACAGTTCAGAATCTCACTGATTTTTTCATCCTTCTGAGTTAATCTCAAATGATCTATTTGAATTACTGTTATGAATATGTTTTTTCAATCCAATAAATTTTCGTATGGTTTCGATTATTTTAATATTTTAATATAAGCCTTCTACATATTCAATTTCAAAAAATTATATTTAATAATTATAACTTCAGGAATTGAATTAATTTCATATAAATACTACTTATATCAAAAGACATATAAAATAAACATTCATTATAAGACAACCAAGTGATATAACAAAATCCAATAAATAAAAATTGTTAACCAAAATCCTATAAATTGAATATTTTGAGTAGACAAAATTTTGTTTCTGCTCATAAATCTTATGAAAACAGATATCTTTCAAAAATGTTTAACATAATCTTAAGAATTTCATCATAAAACTATCTTACTTAGATTATTCAATATTATTGGATATCTAACTAAGTTATTTTCTATAAAATCTCAAGATATGTAAAAACATTACTAAAAAACAAGTTTTAAGAGGGGCTTTGCTTCGTCAGTACTCAATTATATTCATATTCAATAATATGTAACACCAATCAACAAATATATTTTCTCACCTTTTAACAATTCAGAAAGCTTCTGGTAAAAGAATAATGAAAATTTAAGTGAAGTGTAATGTTAACTCAAATAAATAATTTTGTGGTTTACCAATGATCTAAAAGATTGAAAGGCAATTTAACTGCCTCTGTTATAGCACAAGGACTAACTGTATAAAGAATGTTAAGGAAACCAAATAATTATATATTATGAATAAAATAAAATTTGTGTTCCAAAAAAATGATGTAAATCGATCGACTACTTTGCAACATAATCTCGTCGTACATGAAATCATAAAATCATACATGCACAAACCGATTTTTCCCCGTTAAAAGTGAAATTCTCTTATATTTGAACACTGCTAATGTGCCCATGAACGAACCTTTGTTCACGAAGCATACAAACATGGTGAAAACCATTAATTAAATCAATCGGGGCTTGAATATCAAAACAATACACTCGCGGCAATAGGACATATTATCAAGAGAAAATACCTGAGAGCCTCCGATATTATATGATTGTCATTTATAATTAGTGGAGGCGTGAAATCCATTGTCATTCACAGGACAAAACAATGTATGGAAGGCTACACACCCTGACAAATAATAACAGAGATATACACGTCTTAATATATGTGCGGCATAGAGGTCACAGAAAAATATCGATCCCCCTTCAAATTCTTGATCTCGAAATTACCTTCTAATGATAACTGTTTACTCTCGTCTGTAATCAGCCTAAATGCTCGACCTATTCATGCAACGCCTTTTTCTACTCCTTCGTTTGATTACTGGGAATGATTCTTCGGCATGTATTATTCAGACTGTAGACGTAGAACGCAGACATTTGAAAAACTCATTAATTCACTTTCTATCAGCACAAAGCCAGAATTTTATCGGAAAACTGAAATTATCTGCGGAAAATCCATTAGCGTGAATAAATAATATATTTATACCGATTGGTGGGAAGCATACGCAGATCGATGTGGTATTTGGACTTTAAAATTTTGCCTTATTTATGGTGCTGAATACTAATAAAACCAGGTTCCAAAGGAATATCGCAAATGTTTACATTATTCTTTTAAATATAATGGATGGAAGTTTGTGAAGTAAGTAATTTTCAAGTGAATATATGATAAGGTCAGCCAAATCGAACAACTTTTTAGAAATTTGGTTCTGGTACGTAATCTTGCTCAAGTTTCGATAAATACAAAAAGCTATGCTGTGAAACACATATATAAATCTATAAAGATAATATAATTGATAAAGTAAATAAAAACAACTTGGCTTAAGTTTCATTGTTTATTTCAGGTCTGTTGACATATATGTTTCGGGTTTTTAGCCGATTTTCGAAACTGAAGAGAACAGAACTTATAATCCTATTTATAATAGTAGGGTAGATAAAAGGCAGAATTTTGTAGAGTGTAAACATAAGATGTTGATTCGATCTTAATCTTTTACAAATAAGAGCAATAGTGATAAATTAAATTCAAGTTGTTCATTTGTGATTGGTAGCTTCCTTCGATGTGCTAAAGAAATTTCCAAACTTTCTAAAAGGTCTTTTATTCTGCTTTCAATACCTTCGTGTAAGATCTCAATTGTACTGAAATCTATAAATGGTTGTTTTTATACAATGTTCCGAAAAACCCGATGTTATTTTATTGTGAAATATACTTTTTTTGTGTCCTTCTACCCTTATGTTTATAGATCGTCCGATCTGTCCTAAGTGAAATGCCGGGCGTTCATTACAATACAATTTGTATATTCCACTTTTTTCACACGTTTTACAACCGTCTTCGCTATTGACTAAGATTGAATCTTAGTTTTCCTTATTTGTACCAATAGTGTTAATATTATTTTATTTTAGTCTTTTGCAAATTTCGTTACTAATTTGTGATATGAATTTTATTATTATTATATATCCGTAGAACTGAGATCTTAGACGAAGATAATAAAAGCGGAAGAACGGACCTTTTAAAAAGTTTGGAAATTTGTTTTGCACACGGCAGGAAGCTACCAATAATAAATGAACAACTTCGATTTAATTTATCACCATTTATCTTTAGATTAAGACCGAACCAACATCTTAGTTTTACACTCTTCAAAATTATACCTGATATCCACCCTACTATTATAAATAGTATTTTAAATTCTGTTCTCTTCAGTTTTGAAAATGGGCTTAAAACCCGAAACATATATATATATATATATATATATATATATATTGAATATATATATATATATATATATATATATATATATTGAATATATATATATATATATATATATATATATATATATTGAATATATATATATATATATATATATATATATATATATATATATATATATATTGAATATATATATATATATATATATATATATATATATATATATATTGAAAAATCAATATCATAATGTAATATAAATTCATCGGTTATTTACTTATGCAACAAGATATAAAAATAATTTGCACAACGCTGCAAAATGTAAGATTTGCCCACCTCGTTCGTTAAATCGTACCTGTGAGTAACAAATTTGGTGGACCAAACGCTACATTTTAGACACCGCAACATATCTTCATTTAAAGCTTCTTTGCAAACTAAATAATATTCAGTTGGATTCACCTCTAACCATCTACCATCACATCACATTGGTACCTTCATGCATGGAGTTCAGAATTTTTGAAGGTCGGCTTTCGATTCAAGAGCTACCTGTCATTCGTTCTTGTGGTGGTTTTGATGTGAAAGCTTCAGAAATCCCTGGTTTACTCTATATATGAGTGGCACTTATTGATAATTCAGTGAAACTTCGCAATACTTTTGAGCCTTTTCGCTGACCTCTTTCTTCTAGAGTTTGGTCTTTTTTCTGACGTTTTTCTTGTCGAGCTTTTAACTTATTTTTATATGGAGTACCGCTGAAAACCATTGCAGGCTGACACAACTTACTTTTTGTTACATTGCTAACTTCTTCTGGAAGAGGATGATTCTCTTCCACAGACAATTGATTGGTCGTTCAAATCTAGGTTCATACCTGTCAGAACATTCTACTTCTAGTCTAATTATTACATTGACATCATTAAGTACCGTCTCTGGGATAATAGAATTCGATTCACCATCAACTGTGCCATTCTGATCATTAGTAGTATCTTCTTTATTTTGTAAAGATTCGGTAGTCACCAAATCCACATTACTAAAGACGCCTGTATCAACTCCATTACTGATTGTTACTATGAATTCAGATCGAGAATACGCCTCGCTCAAGATAGCTGTCATATTGTATTGGGATACTGTACTTTCTGGGTTGCTCCTTGGCCATTTCAACATTGCTTGTATAAAACTTCTTTATATGGGTTTAAAAAAAAATTCATTTATTGATTGAAAAAGAAGAGTGTTGGGTCCAGGCGATTGTGGTAAAATAACGTTTTTCTCTGGCATAGCATCCAAATTTTTGAAGGGAGTGGTACAGCCATCGCACAGCAATAAAACTTAATTTTCATTGGAACATTAATGATCCAACCACTCCAGCAAAATTTCCGCGTTATTATATACTGTATCAGGATTAGTTACAACATTTCCTGTTGGTGCATTAATTATTAACTCGTTGGCCTTCGGTTTTAATCAAATAAACTAAAATTCATAATTTATATGAGTGTCAAAAGCTCAATGGGTCTGGGTAGAAGAGAATTTTTCTAGTCAGACGGTTTTGCCAGTATTTCATGGTTAGGTCGAAAAATAACAGTGCTGTGCTTAAGGTAACGTAATGACAAAGAATAAAACTGAACTCCTAACTCGCACAAGCTAAAAGGCTTCTGAAGGATCTACACGAAGATCTAGGAGTATCAGAATACTATCATGTCATATCAGTTCTAACGAAAATGTTGTTAAACGACCATGATGTTGTATAGCGTTATTTACTTTTTAATAATATATTTCAAGTGTCGTCAAAAAGTCTGTTCAGATATAGTGTAGCGTTGATATCATTCATTGATGTCATATTTACTTGAACGCTTCTATGGTCAACCGTATATCTTTTTGAGACCTTTGAGATTATATTTTCGTTTTTCGTCAGAAGGCATTATTTCTTTTCCATTATTTTCACGTAAAAAAGTACTATGATAGCTTTTATTGAACTTTCTGTCTTAACGGACCAATTCGTTAAATCGTATCAGGTATGATTTTCCAAATCTTTCATAGTACGATTTATCTAACCCTCAATTTGTGCTATTATAGGATAATTTTAGTTTCAGCTCCATGATTGGAGATTTCAGTTGTACCCGTTTTACTTACAAACTTTATTGTAGGAGTAATTGTAAGTTCGACTTACCGATTTATGAAAATAAAAATAGAATCGTTAACAAGATAGTTTATTGGTACAGATATGTAGATGATATCATCGTATGCTTTAAAGGTACCAACTGAAAACTAACTTTTCTCCTCCCTTTGAATTCATTACATAATATTGAGTAAATAATGGGAGTAGAAACTGAACACTAATTAAATTATTTGAATTGAACAATAACTAGCGTCAAAAACAAACATAATCTTTTTATTTTCTTAAACCTTCTCACACAGATATAACAGTTCCCAAAAACTCATTTCATCCAATCAAACATAAATTACCAGAATATCATAGCATGACAAATAGGTTATTGAAAATTCTTTTCTCTCCTAATACGTGTGATCAAAAATTGATTTTAGTTATCCAAAAGCAACTAATAACGATTAATCCTTATCAATAATAGACAGTATCTCTTTCCTCAAAAATAATGTTTATGCTACGTATTTGGAACATCTAATAAAAAAGAAACATGATTTTGATGAGCGTTTTAAAATTTTGCAGAAAAATAAGAGTCTTTAGTTTAACCTTTTAGAAAGTTCAGAGATAAACTTAGTCAGAAATTAGGCGAATTTATTGAATGACCAAAACCGAGTCATATACTTCACCTATATTGGATCTATTCTCCTAAGGACCCGGGGTTTTAAAAGTAAAAAAAAACTTTATTCTACCCTTTTAAAAACTGAAACCATTTAAAAACTGTAAGTTACCAAATTTTAGACCAGTTGTTTATAAGCATTTGAAGAAGTAACTATGCAACAGAACGCGTCATGTGAGCAACTCACAATAATAATTAGAAATCAACATATAGGTATGGAAAAGACAGTCGGAAACATAAGAAATTCAATGTTTATCTAGGGGACGACGAGGGTCCAGTAGAGCAGTGGAAGAATCAAAACCTCAGCGTGATGCGATGATGAATAAACGACTGTTCTCTCTCAATGGCAGCGGGGGGGATGCTTCGATCAAAGCGAGGCTCTGCACTCTGCTTTCAGCAATTAGAATAATTCGTTGGATGCGTTAGTCCATATCGGTTGAAAATAAAATAAATCTAAATGTTCGGTGACAAAGAGAAAATTCAGATGATGAAATGGTACTTTGGTGGTCAATAAATTCGAGAGACAATAAATAATAAATTAATTTATTGTAGCCTTTGAAGATAGGCCGATTGCTTCAAGTTCGGCTATTTCTAACTTACTCAAAATTGAGAAATGAACCAGAGCACCTTATTTTAGTGAACAAATTGCTGAACAAATCGATATGAGCGATAGAAGTGTTCGGAATATTTTGAAACGGAATGGTCACACAATATCTCAGGACGACTTTTTCGGACCGTGTCATTTCTACAAATGACACGATGAAATGACCCTCCAGATCACCAGTTTTATCTCCCAATGATTTTTTTCTTTGGGGATATGAATTGATGTTTAAAATAATCCAACGGTGTGCCAAAATAGCAACTATGCGGCATCTGCTCAGAGATATAAGAATATCTCTCCATAATAGAATTGGCTCAACAAGGTGGAACATTTCATTTAAATTTGTCGACCTTCGATTTCACATTGTTTAGAATTTATTTTTGTTTTCGAACTTCTCATCTTCGTAGAATTTTTTCATTTTCAAGCCAGTTATGGCGAAAAAACTCAAGTACTTATTTTCACAGAGGAAATTATTTGTGTCATTATTCGGGGCAAATAAATTCCTCGCATACAATGGAATAAGACTGTCGTATTTATTTTCCACAGATATGGTCTAACGCATTCCACGTTTGAAGTGCGAATGATTCTGATTGTTGAAAGCAGAGTGCAAACCTCCGTTTTGATCGAAGCTTCCCCCCACTCGCCACTGCCATTGAGAGAGAACAGTTGTTTCGTTGCCATCGCGTCGCGCTGAGGTTTTGATTCTTCCACTGCTCCACTGGACCCTGGTAGTCCTCTAGATTAACATTGAATTTCCTATGTTTCCGACTGTCTTTTTCATTCCTGTATAGCTTCTTCAAGAGGTAATTAAAAGATTCAAAATTTTAAGAGAACAAGCGTGCAAAAACTTTTGTCTTCGGGTCAGTAGTTTTCTAGATTTTTTTGAGCATCTAGTTTCTTCTTTGAACACAATTCGCTGAAGGACAGATCAGTATTTGGCACTAGTGATCGGACAGACATTGCAGAATGTGTTATCATGAAACTCAGTGCAGAAATTCAGTTGGGTCGGTGAATCTTCGCGCGGAAACTCAAGGGTATAATTGAAAAATATTCTGTCAAACATTTATAGGTTAATTTATATGAAACGTTATTGAAAAATCAAATATCTTCTGCCTTTCCTTCCAATATTCGATAGTCGCCTTCACTTGACTAAAACTTTTGGTCAACCGAAGACATAAAGAACAATTTTCAACAAACATCTCGGTAACTCAGCAAAACATTGTGGCTCATCACACATGCATCGTATAGCGTCATTGGATTACCATTAAGAGCCTTACAAAATTCTTCGAATGGTAATATTTTCAATGATAATGACACTATAAAACAATTGGTTCGGTTTTTTGGTGACAAAGACCAGAAATTCCATAAGCTTGGTATACTGAAGTAGAGTAAAGGTGGCAAAAGTTAATTGATCAAAAAGGAATAGATAAACTATGAAGTTCTCAGCATATTGAGCAAACTAATTCCACAGAATGCACTACAAATCCACAGGAATCTAGAATCAGTTTATGAGACGAGGTACAGCGATAGCATCCACACCGAGGTCATGACTGTTCAGAGTTCAGATTATTTATGGATAATTGAACATGTTTAGGTAATTCGAATTCAAAGAAAAACAATTTATTGCTATTTATTCCAGCAATCGCGAACGTGAGCGTAACTTTCTCGCAAGTGTATTCGAATTCGCTTACGCAACACTTTCATTATATTCCACATCGGGAGAACTTAATGACGTGTATGTCACTGTAATGACATTATTGACGGTTTTTAAAACAACTGCGCCCATGATTTAGGAGGGCTCTGCATGTATAGGTCAATACTAAATATCGTCACGTATTATATTAGTACCGGAATTTTTTCAATTTCTTTCCGTTGCGATTTCACCCGCGATTCCATTCAATCGAAGTTGACAACACAAAGAATAATAATCATTCAGTCAATATATCATTGTCTTATAGAAATATCGTTCTTGATCAACAGATGCCTCATTTTTAAACCATGATTCATTTTTAGTTTGTAATTTATCATTCAATTATATCGAAGGTGCAAAGTGAACTTCAACTACTGAGAATGAAATGAGACAACAAATTTGTATCAGATTCATCGTATTATATTCTCATGATTTGGAGAAAATGTTCTGAGAATTTGTTAAGGCGCAAACTCCCGCTACTCTACGTAAGTGCAGGTCACTTGCGCATGCACACTGTATAATATTTAAGTATTATTGTATATAATGCATAACCTATATTTCTATTCCAAAACAGTCAACACACGAGACAGTCAGATATACAGCACCACACAGAAGAATTTAGTGAGTTACTTTTATATACATTAATTGTTTTATGACACATATTTTTCATAATGAAATGTATTTTCTATACTTGTTCAAGTGTAGTAATCATTTAATCACACCACGTACATTTCAATACTGTAAATTTGAAATTAGTTTATTGCAAATGGAATTTTAATGAGATCGAAATTGCCTAGAGATGAAAGGGCTGGTTAGCAATATCCAATATATCAAAATTATCTACGTATTTCGGAATAAACATTGCATTGCATTACTTAAGATATAACCAATATAAATAGAGTAATGGGTGAAAACCTGGTGTCAGGAATTAAAGATAAGTGGACTATATTAGAATATATGGGGTCAGGAGTTAAATCAATACTACACTTGAAAAAGTATAGAAGATATATTTGAAGTATAAAAATATGTTTCATAAAGTGATTAAAGTACACAAAAATAACTTACTGAACATCTTCTGTGTTGTGCTTTGTGTCTGACTGTATGAAAGAGTTGTTGAGTGTTTTAGAATAGTCTCTGCTAGACTGGTGTGTTGTGTGTGTTGGAAGAGAAATGAATAGACTCGTGGAGCTTTGGTATATTGAAATAACATGAGATTTAGTCTATGATTTCTAAGGGAACTCTTCTTTAATAAAGCAGCCCAATTATTTTGTAAGCAACTACGATATACAGATTATACATTATACAACAATACTTAAATATTATACAATCTGCATGCGCAAGTGACATGCACACCAGATTACATAGAGAAGCAGGAGTTTGTGCCTTAACAAATACAGTCCACTCAACTCTAATCCCTGTGTTTAGTGATGAAGCTCATTTCTGATTGCACGGCTATGTAAACAAGCAAAATTGCTGTATATGGAGTGAAAACAATCCTCAAGAAGTTCTGCAGGTTCCATTGCATCCTTAAAAATGCACTCTGTATGGTGTTCTTCACACGCTGGAGGCATCATCGGTCCATATTTCTTTAAAAACGATGCCGGAACTAATGTTGCTCGTTACAGATCGATGATCAATGATTATTTCGTTTCAAAATTTGAATGGTATCGATCCAGAAGTGTTTTGGTTCCAACAAGATGCTGCTACACCTCATGCTGCTACCATAACAATTGATTTATTGAAAGAAAGATTTGGCGACAACATTATTATTTCGAGAAATGGTCCAATTAATTGGTCTCCAAGATCATGCGACGTAACTGCATTGGGTTATTTTCTTTGGGGTTATGTCAAGTCATTGGTTTATGCTGATAAACCAGAAACAATAGACGCTTTGAAAGCCAACATAACTCGTGTTATTGATGAAATAAAGCCTGAATTCCTCGAAAAAGTGGTCCAAAATTGGTCTTGTCGACTGCGGTTTCTTAGAGCTGGTCGTGGTGGACATACGCTGGAAATTATTTTCAAAACATAGACGTCATAAAATTATCTTTCAAATAAAGAAAAATGTGGCTTCAATCTTAATTTAAATGTGTTTTATTTCAATTTGAAGTTCTATAACTCTAAAAAAACTACCGATATATAGAAGAAAATTTATGAAAAACCATTTTCTTAGGAAAATGTCAAAATTTTAACACATAGCTAAAATTTTTGAGAAGAGGTGATTCATATAAATAGACGTGCGGAATAAAAAAGAAGCTAGGATCAAATGGATTTCCTACTAAAATGATCTCTCCCGTTTGAAATCTCCGATTCCTATAATAGTATAACCAAAAAAAAAAGTTTAAATTAGTATTATCACGGGAAATAAAAAAAAAATAACTTACCATGTAACTAATTGAGAAGCATTACTTCTAAATATCAGGAGAATAGTTATTCTCATCGAATTCAAGACTTTTGGAAAAAAGAAAAAACTTGAAGTCATCTATTGAATCCATTCAATTCAAAACAAAAAGCCAGGAGTAAGTGAAGTGATTTGAAAAATTACGATATTTAAAAAAATCTGCAAGGAAGGACAATTTGGATAAAGAATTTCAAAAATGGAATTTCATTTTCGTAAACATAGCAACTTGTATCACAGTTAAGGCTAACCATAGAGAAGAAACAATGAGTTTTTCAATAGAATTTAGTTGAAATTATATTCAAAATTAGCTTTCATATTAAAAAAAATCAAATCCCAGGAAATGGTCAATCAAATTTAGAATTTCTTTCACCAAATGAATCAAAATTTATTCAACAATTAAGAATCTTCCCTAATTCAAAAAGACTATCAGCTGTAAAAATTTGTCTTCGAAATCACTTGATAAAATGAATTCATGACTACTCAGATCCTAAATAAGTTCTCACACATAATCAGTTCATATGCGTAACCAGAAGAAACCACAGGGTGGCTAAAAAAATATTTTCCATCAATAAAAAGTTTATGGAAACTTAATTCCATTTATTATTTATTGAAAATGTGTTTCCATCTAATAAAGACCGAATCCATCAAATATTTTTTTTACTTAGCCAACCACTCTTGATTTTATGCAGTATAGCTGCATATCAGCTGAATCAGCATATGAAAAGGAGCTGAATTCCCCTTTAATCGAGGTTAGAAATCACGAATGTGATCCATGATTTTGATAGATAGCAATCAGCGTTGCAATAAAACACGTTGTCGCAATACCATCGTCGTATTTTTTGAAGCACAGCTCGAGGCAAGGAAGACATCATGATTCAGTAATTCGCATTTAGGTATAGATCAGTATTGGTCCATGGACTTCGTCGAACCTACAACGTGACACGTAATGCGTCATAATCGCATTATCCCACGGGGCAATTAGTAGCCGAATTAATTATTATGTCTGAAGCTGTGTTGTGATTATAGGTTAGTGAAATATCCCTTTGCGTGGCCAAATTAGGATACAATTTAGACACCATTCTGTATAGAAACCTGCGATTTCAGGACCAATTACACCGAAACATTAAATTATACAGTGGCGTAGCCGTCTCCAAACCAAAAACCGAACGTCCCCGACTTTGTGGACAAATTCCTGAGTACTATCAGACAAAAGAACAACCAGATCCAATTTGTAATAACGCAAGACTACATCTCGTCTTGGTAACGGTAAATGGAATGAATGAAATCAGTAAACAGATAACTACCGAAGGACGAATGTGTTATGGTAAGAATCAAATAATCCATGATTGAACACAAATAGAAAACTGGCAAAGACAAAGCTGTCCCTCTCGGGGTATTGAGCGTGAATATTGTCAATATTAGGTTTTGTTGTCGATAATAGGTGGGGGAAATTTCAGATTTAAGCTCGTTGTCAAGATGAAATTTCATACTACAAAAATCGCTAGCTGCGTTTTGTTTGATCCATTCACTCGTCATTTACAGGGTGTCAAGTTGGAATGAGTCTCACTATTAAAGGCTTTTATTAATATAATATTGAATTGAATAATTTACTACGTAATACCTTTAGTAAATATTTCACGATACACATTTTGTCAAAGAAGCACTGCTCTAAAAACGACAAATTTGAAATTTTATCAACTGAAATATAAGAATCAAAACAAAAACTCAGCGAAATAATTCAATATAACACACCCAGTCTAAATACAATATTTTATATGTCCATATTTCAAACTTGATGATGATTTTCGACCGCATGGCTATAACCTAACTTCATGCACAAACACAGAGTAGGTTCAAACCAGAAAGTCATCTTCTACCTGTGACAAAAAATTAAAATTACTAGCACCTGCGCAACCCTTTATAATATTGAATATTATATGATAGTTGATATTGACCCGATTTTTACATAAAATATAATCGATACTAAAGTGAAATGAATCTTAGTATTAAGATTTTTATTAAAATAAAATTTAATTAAATACTATAAATTACTACATAATACCTTTAGTAAATATCCAGCAACACAAATTTGTAGAGACTCGCCAGAAATTCCGGGGGCTTGGTTGGTAAGTTTTAACGAACCTGGCACCAAGAGATCACCATCTTTTTCTCGCATTGCAAAACTTCCTAATTGATAAGAAATCGGCATCCAGAGAAGATTGTGAAAATCGATTGCAAGAGTTTTTCACCAATAAAGACAAGACTTCTATCGGGTGTTTTCTTTAGAGTGATAGCACTTTCGATAGGGATAACTGTGATTTGACAGAAGGTAGAAGCAATGTTGTTCTGAGATTTCTGTTCCGTATGCATTGAAAAATTATCATGGAAAGACTCACGCCGCAACAACTATTACAAATTGTTAAAATTTATTTTTAAAATCAGTGTTCTATTCGCCAAACTTATAGGGCACCTAGTGAAATTTATGGTGTACATAATCGTCCATCAGTGCAGCTTATTCGTCGAACTATTGATAGGTTTCGGACAACATTTTGTCTACTCGATGCAACAATAAGACAAAGAACTGTACGTACAGAAGAAAATTTCGTTGCTGTAAGTCATAGTGTTAATGATGATCCGGGTTTGTCTATTCACCAATGTTCACAACAAGTTGGAATCTGTGCATCCAACACAAGGAAAATTTTGCGTAAAGATCTTGGTCTACACCCATACAAGATCCAACTGGTTCAAGAACTAAAGCCACTTGACCATAATAAGCGTCGTTTGTTTTCTGATTGGGCCCTAGAACAGCTTGAAGTTGATCCACTTTTTTATCGTAAAATTGTGTTTAGTGATTAAACTCATTTCTGGTTGAACGGCTATGTAAACAAGCAAAATTGCCGTATATGGAGTGAAAACAATCCTCAAGAAGTTCAGCAGGTTCCATTGCATCCTGAAAAATGCATTGTATGGTGTGCTGTACACGCTGGAGGCATCATCGGTCCATATTTCTTTAAAAACGATGCTAAAGCTAATGTTGCAGTGAATGGTGCTCGTTACAGATCGATGATCAATGATTATTTGTTTCAAAATTTGAATGGTATCGATCCAGAAGTGTTTTAGTTCCAAGAAGATGGTGCTACAGCTCATGCTGCTACCGTAACAATTGATTTATTGAAAGAAAGATTTGGCGATAGCATTATTTCGAGAAAGGGTCCAATTATTGGACTCCAAGATCATGCGACATAACTCCACTGGATTATTTCTTTGGGGTTATGTCAAGTCATTGGCTTATGCTGATTAACCAGAAACAATAGACGCTTTGGAAGCCAACATAACTCGTATTGTTGATTGAAATAAGGCCTGAATTACTCGAAAAAGTGATCCAAAATTGGTCTGGTCGAATGCGGTTTCTCAGAGATAGTCGTGGTGGAAATATGTCGGAAATTATTTTTAAAACATAAATGTCATTGAATTATCTTTCAAATAAAAAATTTGTTTTCAATCTTAATTTAAATATATTTAATTTCAATTTGAAGTTCTATCACTTAAAAAAACACCCGATATGAGAAAGGCATTATGACGGTACCGTAAAAATGGCGTATCCAAGTTATAGAACAAAAGCGTGCATATTTGACTCAAATCGTACAATCCAAAACATGTTAAATAAAGTCTTTGAAGTTCACGGTAAAATAATGGATGATTTTTTCCCAAGCTTCTATTAGGAAAAATACTGTAACTGATAAATTTTCGATACAGAAATGTTACAACCACTACAAAATTGATATATTTGTTTAAAGTACTTACCTTCAAAAATAGCTGTAAAAATTTCCTCACGATCTGACATTTGTCTCAAAAGTTACAGTATTTTAGGTGAAAATTTTTAATGCTTTTGACAACGGAACGAAAGCTTGACTTGATAAGTTTTATCGAGGAAAATTCAGTATAATATAAACATAAAGGGGGTTTTACTTGATAGAAGAATGATTACAATATTTCAAATATCATACAGATTTATTCTGTTAACCTCCTACATCAAAATATATCAGAATAGATGAATAGATGAGAGAAGAATATTAAAATATTCTACTATCAAGTAACAACATCTTTTTATTATCTTATTGTATATATAATAATTATATTTTGGTTTATCACTCATACGTATGTTCATTTGGATTTAACTGAGTCCTAAAAATACCTTGCAAGCTTTGTGTAATTTCTGTGACGAACATAGAATACGTAGGATCCTTAAAAGTTCATTATATTCAAACAATCGAGGCTTATTATGGTCAAGTGGCTTTAGTGCTTGAACCAGTTGGATTTTGTATGGGTGTAGACCAAGATCTTTACGCAAACTTTGCCATGTGGTGGATGCACAGACTCCAACTTGTTGTGAACGTCGACCAATAGACAAATCTGGATCATCATTAACACTATGACTTACAGCAGCGATATTTTCTTCTGTACGTACAGTTATTTGTCTTGTTATTGTTGTTGCATCGAGTAGAGAAAATGTTGTCCGAAATCTATGGATAGTTCGACGAATAAGCTGCTCTGATGGACGATTATGTAAACCATAAATTTCACGAAGTGTTCTATAAGTTTGGCGAATGGAACACTGATTTTAAAAATAAATTTCAACAATTTGTAAACGTTATTGCGGCGTGAGTCTTTCCATGAAAATTTGTCAATGCTTACTGAACAGAAATGTCAGAACAACATGGCTTCTACCTTCTGTCAAATCACAGTTATCCGTATCGAAAGTTCTATCACTCTAAAAAAACACCCGATAGATGGTAAGCGTAACATTTATCCTTAACGGATCCTGACAAAAAAGAGTTCTCCGAGGTGAAAATAAACTTCATCACTAAAAATGATTTTTCTGTCTAAATGCACATCAAAATGCGATCATTGGGAGAAGTGGAAACGCATAGGATGGTCACGAGGCTTCATTTCTTGCTCTAGTTGAATTTTGTGAGCGTTCATACTGAGGTCTTCATGCAAAATTCTTCTTAGAGAAGTTCAAAAAATGTTCAGTTCTTGAGCAAGAAGACAAGTTGATATTGATGGATGTTCAGCTACATTCTGGGCTAAAGCAGCAAAGTTTTCTGGTGTGTTCACTGCATGAGAACGTGAAGAGTTGTTTTATTAGATAGCGATACAGTTTTCACGAACATTGATCCACAAATTGTCGTGAGAGCAATTCATCTCTATTCAATTTTGCACGTAAATTTCTAATGGTTTGGACAGAACATTGACCACTTTGAAAATGAGTTTTTTATTTTTTCCCAAATTTGTTCAAGCATAATCTTCTCATTTTGTTAATGTCAAATATCAAACAAACTTTTTTCAGAACACGAATGACAGAAGTGTTGTCAGAACCGAAATAACCACTACTTCAAAATGCAAAAAACAGATGGCCCACCCTTTAACTATACGATCCTAACGAAGTTTTGCGTAAACATGCCCTATCACTTTAATACTAAATTTCAGATCGATGGGATTTGTCGTCTGTAAAACATTGAGCAAAATAAAATGAAATTTTAAATCTGAATAACTGCGAAATCATTGAACTGATTCCGCCTAATAACGAATTGAACCGAGACATTCAGACTCCAAACCTTCCCCATAGACTTTACGTCTCTA
Organism: Megalocaria dilatata; assembly: GCA_034642435.1. Lineage (NCBI taxonomy): Eukaryota > Metazoa > Arthropoda > Insecta > Coleoptera > Coccinellidae > Megalocaria > Megalocaria dilatata. The sequence continues at coordinate 18,088,804 of CM067863.1, read as the reverse complement.
TCTCTTTCCGTTCGGAAGTTGGAGTGTTTGAGGTAGCGCCCAACGCTGATCCGCTCAAAAATTTTTTTTTTTTATTTCTAATCGTGCTATCTTCACAAAATTTCGTACAGATATGCAGGTTATTATTCTTCTTCCAAATGCTGAATTTCGTGTCGATTGAAAATGCAGTTTCGGAATTATTGGGAAAAATATGAGAAATTCTCATATTGCAAACTATTTTGACCGTTGACGATCCTCGCTGAGATATTTGAACTCTTAACCTCCCACCAAAGTTTTAGTCGCTAGCTCTTTTCTTTAGAAAGTTAGAGTGTTTTGACCTTGAATTCTTCATCAGTGAGTCCAGATCATTAAAACCATTTTGGGTTCAAAATTTGACAATTGCAGACCTTTCGGCGAGATTATGGTACGCTGTTCCCTAAAACAAGCGCGCAAAAATAAAAACACGACCGTGAAATCACTAACAAAATTGTTCCTGGGGGTAAGATTCACATATACAATTACATTTAGCTCAACTAGTTTCCACTGCTCAATGGGACGAATCTAATTGTTTACACATATCAAGACCTCGATTCTTCAAGCTTCTGTTAATTAGGAGCATCTGTTTGAAACAAGCAACTGAATCATTTTTATGTTCTATTTTCAAACGAACACTGAATTACTGATTTAGTTGAACAGTGAGGAAATCTCCTTTTCTCGTCTGTCCGAATAATCGATTGAAGTGTTGATAATGCGAATCAATTAAAATGTTACCTAATCAGATGAAATGCAATGCATATCTTTGATCTATATAGGTAGCTCTTTTCCGAAAAAATTTAATCACGATCCTTTATTCATTCGAGACGTCGTTTCTCGACCTGAATTATGCAAAAATTTGGAGGTACAGATGATGCAAACGAGACCAGAATCATATGATGCTTGTGTTGTTAACCAAATACATTCACATAATGAATTTGTTTGTTATACGTATGCAGACAGATCTACTGTAATTTATACACTTAATTAAATGATACACATACAGACTGAATCATAACTATTGAGACATAGATTAAGGACAGTTTTTTTGGACCAAAATATAGCGACTTTAAGTTCAGGATTATATATTCTAACTTCTACATTATACATTAAAATTATATATTATACGAAAACTATCAAAATGATATCCTTATGTATAATCAATATAAAATATCTCTCAATGTCTCGGGAAAATTTTTTTACATCCCGGCATGAAACGTATTGATACAAATGTATTAACAAAAACTATATAACTATGTATATCAACATACAAATACAAGAAAATCCTATTCCAAAATTATCTGAAATTCTCAAAATAAAAGATCAAATAAAAATAATTGGACGAGAATTCCAACATTTGATAGTTATTTCGGTCTCTAGACCTCTTCAGAAATGAATTGAATTCAGATTCAAATATATAACAAGATCAAAATTTAACCCACCAAATAAGATAAAACCTGGAACGAATAAACTCGAAGTAAGCTTAAAAGTATCCAAAATAAAACAGAAATGATCAACGTGTTGTTACGTATAACCTATAACTATTTATACTGGGAACACAGAAAAACATAACAAAACTTATTCACCCCAAATAATATCCCCTGGTAAGAATAAAACCGGAATTTCAAAAATACTAAATAATAAAGGAATATATTGTGGATATTTAGACTCTATATGAATTTATTTCATAATTTAAAAATTAATTTGAATGTAAGTCAATACTTGATAGAAGTATTATTGAATGTCTTCAAATTCAGGATATATATTGTTGTAGTTAGAATATGTAATTCGGAATTCAAAGACATTTAAAATTATTTCTATCAAATATTGACTCACATTCAAATTGATTTTCAAAATATAGCGATTATATATGCTTCATAAAATTTTGTTGTGGAAAAGACGCAGGGCTTTTATTCTAATAATTCCACTGTTTATTTCTCAGTTGTTATCAAAAGCAGCACAGGGCATAACTTTGGACGAGGAATATTATTTTATGTATTACTTCACTTTGTTTGATAGGAGGCGCCACGTAAATCATTTCTGATGGTGAAATTAAGTGGTAGCTTTTTTGACAAAACTAGTTAGTGATGTTGATTAGGAAAAAGGATATAAAAATCATTTTTACGTCATACTGGTATTCACTTTTGAATACGATAATTTCACCCGATTTTGAGGAAAGCGCATTTGAAGGCTTCATGTCTTTATTTTTCTTATGCAAAATTTCAAAACACCTGTCAATTTTGATTTATTCATTTGAGATTAAGGGTTATTTTCAATTTTTCCCAGAGAATTACTGGTTTTGAGGTGTATGTTATTGAGGAACTTCCTCATTTGTAAAAATAAAAATTGAATCTTTTGTCGGCTTTTAATTTATATATATCGTAGTTATATATCGAAGATAGCATGTTCACACTGTGTTCTGGCAATCATACTGTCTATTATGGATGACGAATATCCAATATTAGTTGACTGAATTCAATTCATGATTGAAATCACTCCAAAATGAAGGAATTGTTAATACCAACGGATTATCCATTTCGTGGCCCGGATTTCACAGCCCTGTTTCAGTGACAAATGTCCAACAGAACTGTGATCCGAATCTTTATTTGTTTAGTTGAAGGTGGGCCATTTGACAATATAGTTCGATTATCTACTGTTGAACGTGTGAAAGTCGTGAAAACTTACTACAAAAACCATTATTCTGTAGTTAATACGTTTCGTGCATTATGGGCAGATTTTGGTCGTCATAATCGTCCATCCGAGCGTATAATTGGTAACACAGTGAAAAAATTCGAAGAGGCTAGATCTGTTACTGATGTTTTAAGGCCCATACATCATCGAAATGCACGCTCGACCGAAAATATTCCTACTATAAGTGAAAGTGTTGAAGAAGATCGTTCCTCTCTTACGTCACGCTATGGCGTATTTTGCATCTGGATTTGCATCAATTATAAGGTTCTGTTGATACAAGAACTATAGCCAGCTGACCATAGAATGCGTAAACCATATGCCGATCGGGTGCTTGAATAATAACGTTTGGATGACGATTTTTCGCATCGAATTTTCCTCAGCGACTAAGTAAATTTTTCACTCGGTGGCTATGTACACAAGTGAAATTGTCGAATCTGGGGCAGTGAAAATCCTCATGTAATTGCTGAGAGACCATAAAATAAATTGCATGTCACTGTATGGGTTCAATTTTCTTTCAAACGGCTATTGGTTTGGATAATTAAATGTCCAGAAACATATCGCACAAACGGAAAGGTGCATCAATATTAGAGTGAAGGAAGTAAAAGAAGTAAAGGAGATGTTTCTTTGATAACAGGTTGGATTTAACAGGTACAGAACATTTAATAACGGAAAAACATTATTTTGACGAAGGTTTCGCATGGCGAAAATAGAGTCTTGAACCTAAACATATCAGAAAGCTCAGAAATAAATCGACAAATTGATTGGTGAATTCTGGGAATTTATTGAATGACCAGACCCAACTATCAAGTTCACCTCTGTTGGATTTATTCTGCTGGGCGCCCCAAACCGATAAAAAACTCTATCGCATCCAATGAAAAACTTTTTTCATCTAAAATCTGTTAATTACTTTGAATATTGTTTATACCCAATTTTTGGAATATACCTAAAGAAGCTACAATAAAGCAAACTCGTTATGTTTTAATACACAGTAGATAAAATTCAACATATTATATATTATTTAGTGAGTTTTATATATCCATGAATTTCATTAATTCATTAATGTGAGCCTATGCTAAACTTTCTGACGTCAAACGAGAAGTTCCAATTATTTTTCAGTAAATAATGTATTCTATAGGGTGTTTTTGTTAGAGTGATAGAACTTGCGATAGGGATAACTGTGATTTGAAACAACGTAGAAGCAATGTTGTTTTGAAATTTCTGTTCAGCAAGTATTGACAAATTATCATGAAAATACTCACGCCGCAACAACGTTCACAAATTGTTGAAATTTATTTTCAAAATCAGTGTTCTATTCGCCAAACTTATAGAGCACTTCGTGAAATTTATGGTTTACGTAATCGTCCATCAGAGCAGTTTATTCGTCGAACTATCGATAGATTTCGGACAACATTTTCTCTACTCGATGCAACAACAACAACAAGACAAAGAACTGGAGGTACAGAAGAAAATATCGCTGCTGTAAGTCATAGTGTTAGTGATGATCCAGATTTGTCTACGTTCACAACAAGTTGGACTCTGTGCAACCACCATATGGAATATTTTGCGTAAAGATCTTGGTCTACACCCATACAAGATCCAACTGGTTCAAGAACTAAAGCCACTCGACCATAATAAGCGGGTTTAAATCGGTTGCGGATCCAAGACCCGACCCTTGAGCAAATACGCCCTAAGCTAAGGTGCAATCAAATGACGAAATATTCACAACAGAGTAAAGGAACATCTATCTATATCATCTCCTTCCAAGCCTCCGTTGGAGCGTTGCGATTACCTTTTCACGCGAATGGCTATGTGGGGATTATGGGTCTCGTTCAAGAAAAGTAGATCTCGAAAAACCTCGTCTCGTAATTTGAATATGGAAGACGACTTTCATCATCTTCCACCACCTATAAAAGAGAAAATGTACCTCTAGCTTCGATAAGAATTCATTCGATCTGAAAGAATTTGAAATGAGAATGAAAAAATTTAATCAGGCTTTTAGAAATAACTATGTTCCACTTAGAACAAATTTAAATGTGTAAACATTTTTTGACTGCAATTTCGAAGTATCGGGTGATTTTTTTAGTGATAGAACTTTAAATTGAAATGAAACATATTTAAATTGAGATTGTAGCCATTTTTTTTATTTGAGAGCTAATTTTATGACATTGATGTTTCGAAAATAATTTCCGTCTTACATCCACCACGACTAGCTCTGAGGAACCGCATTCGGCCAGACCAATTATGGACCACTTTTTCGAGTAATTCAGGCCTCATTTCATCAATAACACGAGTTCTGTTGGCTTCCAGAGCGTCTATTCTTTCTGGTTTATCAGCATGAACCAATGACTTGACATAACCCCAAAGAAAATAATCCAGTGGAGTTATGTCGCATGATCTTGGAAGCCAATTAATTGTACCATTTCTCGAAATAATGTTTTCGCCAAATCTTTCTTTCAATAAATCAATTATTACGGTAGCACCATGAGATGTAGCACCATCTTGTTGGAACCAAAACACTTCTGGGTCGATACCATTCAAATTTTGAAACAAATAATCATTGTCCATCGATCTGTAACGAGCACCATTCACTGTAACATTAGCTCCAGCATCGTTCTTAAAGAAATATGGACCGATGATGCCTCCAGAGTGTAAAGCACACCTCACAGTGCATTTTTCAGGTTGCAATGGAACCTGCAGAACTTCTTGAGGATTGTTTTCACTCCATATACGGCAATTTTGCTTGTTTATATAGCCGTTCAACAAGAAATGAGCTTCATCACTGAACACAATTTTACGATGAAAAAGTGGATCAATTTCAAGCTGTTCTAGGGCCCAATCAGCAAACAAACGACGCTTACTATCGATAGATTTTGGACAACATTTTCTCCACTCGATGCAACAACAACAACCAGACAAAGAACTGTACAGAAGATTATATCGCTTCTGTAAGTCATAGTGTTGATAATGATCGAGATTTGTCTATTCGTCAACGTTCACAAGTTGCACTCTGTGCATCCACCACATGGAAAATTTTGCGTAAAGATCTTGATCTAGACCCATACAAAATCCAACTGGTTCAAAAACTAAAGCCACTTTACCATAATAAGTGTCGTTTGTTTGCTGATTGGGCCCTAGAACAGCTTGAAGTTGATCCACTTTTTCATCCTAAAATTGTGTTTATTGATGAAGCTCATTTCTGGTTGAAAGGCTATGTTAAGAAGCAAAATTTCCATATGTGGAGTGAAAACAATCCTCGAAAAGTTCTGCAGGTTCCATTGCATCCTGAAAAATGCACTGTTTGGTGTTCTTTACACGCTGAAGAATCATCGGTCCATATTTCTTCAAAAACGATGCTGGAGCTAATGTAACAGTGAATGGTGCTTTGGTTCCAACAAGATGGTGCTACACTCCATGCTGCTACCGTAAAAATTAATTCATTTACAGAAAGATTTGGCGATAACCTCATTTCGAGAAATGGTCCAGTTAATTGGCCTCCAAGATCATGCGACATAACTCCACTGGATTATTTTCTGTGGGGTTAGGTCAAGTCATTGGTTTATGCTGGTAAACCAGAAACATTAGACGTTTTTGAAGCCAACATAACTCGTGTTATTGATAAAATGAGGCCCGAATTACTCGAAAAAGTAGTCCAAAATTGGTCTGCTCGAATGCGGTTCCTCGAAGCTAGTCGTGGTGGACATATGCCGGAAATTATTTTTAAAACATAAATGTCATGAAATTATCTTTCAAATAAAAAAAAATTGGTTTCAATCCTAATTTAAATGTGTTTTATTTCAACTTAAAGTTTTATCACTCTAAAAAAACACCCGATATAGTAAACAGAACAATTCTGTGAAACCTGCAAAAAATTTAATCACAAAATTTTTTGTGGAGGCTTCACAGAATTATTCTCTTCTAATATTCAAAATTTATGAAAAACTCTCTTCCAGGGAATATACTATTTGAATTCAGTCTCAGTTTATATCAAATGTATTTTCTTTTCAAATTTGACGTCAGTCGAATTTCTTCTCTTAGTATAGACTTAAGTGTGTCATTTACCATTATTTGCCTCCCTCTGGAATATATTTTACAATCTCATGGATCATTCCGTTCTGAAATCCTTCCCATTTTTCGTTGTTCAACACCTTAATTGCCCCCACCGCGAATAAATAGGTTCCACTGAAAAATTCCATTTCCGAAATGCTTCAGGATGACTATATTTACCCTGATGGGCGCCATTGGTCTCGGACAGAACGACACATGATGGAGTGAAATAAATTCACTTTTAACTACGCTCCACCAATTTCTGATGCATCCTTCATCTCATTCGCACACGGGTGGTCCAGTTCAGGGGCTCGCCATTATGTATTTAATTACTCGAAAACGAAAGACGGTATAATTTTCCACATTTCGTCAAATCCTCAATCGAAATGAATATTTCATAGCCGAGGGTACAGATGGCAGCGTGAATGAATAACTAAAACGAAACATTATTCTGGGAACAGCCCAAAGAAAGGAGACGTCCTTCAAATGGTTAGATTAAGACGTTTTAGGTGTTATTTTCGGCTTTTCCATCAACCAGTCACCAATATCGACACATGATAGTCCTTCAGGAGTAGGATTAAAATTTCAGTAACGCCAGTATGGTGACTGTCTTTATCTTGGGACAAATTGAATTTATTTGAACTTTATTCATTTAGTTTTATGAAAGAAACTTCTATATAGTTTTGCTATAAAAAACTACTCCACAAAAGTAAAGGAAGTTCACAAATTATTAATCAATAATCTGGTGCTATTCACCAAATGTTGATGTATGATAATAAATTGATCGTTTTCGTTCCTATCTGGGTTTTTTCTTTAGGTTTCAAAACTTTTTCAGTTTAGGTAGAATGTTTAGGTCTCGTGTTTTGATAAGTTGAGATTATTATTTCTCGTTTTTGTCCCTAATCGGAATCCAGATTGAAGTGATAAATTTTCTAATGATGTCTAGAAGTGAAGTTAATGCAAAAAAGCAAATAGTGATATTGATACCACTGAAGGGGGACAGCTTGAGAGAGGTGTTGCACACCTCTTTCAGATTAGTGAAAGTGTCACTTCGAGGCTCATTCCTCGCTATACAGAAATGGAAATTGTGAATGCAAGGTTTAGAACTTGACGCCCAAAATGTACTAAACATGCTCAAGATCGGTGTCTAGAAAACGTCTGCCTGTAGAGAACTATTGAGTATCTGTCAAATCAAGCAGTCAAGAGTTATCCATTAGGAATGAATTGAAGTGTAATCATTAGGCTTTCTTTTCAGTATCTGTCATTTCGCTGAAGTGTAAACAACTTAGTTTTTGTGCGCTATGAAAGTGTCACCTTTTCTACTGAATAAGATGTTCTTGCAGGAAGCTTAACTTCATTACTTCAGTATGAAGAAAAAGACTGTTTATGATGACTTTGTACTAGCTGAACGAGCGTATCAGAAGTGGTTTGCCCGATTTCAAGGTGGACACTTTAAATTTGGAAAACGAAGAACGACTTTAAGCCCCACCAAAGTTTAAGGATAAAGAACTAGTGGCAAGGCTAGATGAAAATCCATCACAAACGCAAGAGAAACTCGCGAAAACACCTGGATTCATTCTATCAGCCACTCGCCATCGTTTAAAAGTAATGGGAATGATCCGGAAGGTAGGAAAGTTGCCGTATGAACTGAAGCCAAGAGACGTCGAACGTCGTTTTTTCACGTGTAAACAACTTCTGTTTGTTGCATCGAATTGTGACTGCCTGTGAAAAGTCTGTCCTTTACGATAATCCAAAACGTCGCGCAACGTATGGATGCCTCATCATCATCTGTCAAGCCGTATATTCATGGCGAAAAGATCATGCTGTGTATTTGGTGGGACGAGCAGTGTATAGGCTCCTACAATAGAATGGAAGTATCACAGCGGAGGTCAACCGATGACAATTGATGCGTTTGAGCCGAGCTTTGCGAGAAAAACGGCCGAAACGTGGCCTGGCTGACCAGCACTGCACTACATTAAGAAGTGAAAAAATGGATCCATGCATGGATAGCGACCATAGAGCTGATCTCTTTTCGCGATGGAATCCATCAATTGCCAGAAAGATGGGAAAAAGTAGTGGCTAGCGACGGACAATACTTTGAACATTGAATGTATATCCAATTTATCACAATAAAACTTTTCGACAAAAAACCACGAGAACTTATTTATACTCCTAATAATCAAATGTCTGCCACGGCTTCGTTGACACTGACGAATCCGATCACTCCAATTTTTGATCACTCTATGCCATCATTTTAGCTTCATTTCATCAAAGACTTGAAGAATATTCTCTTCTAAGTAATCCAAAGTCCATGATTTAGTAGTATGGACTTGTGCTCTCTCATAGCTCCAAAGTAAATGATCCAAAGGCATTAAATCACATTACTTCAGCGGAAAATTCACAATACATCACCGTGAGATCTGATCGTTAATCCTTTCCCTCAGCAAAGCGAGAGTATCATCAACTGTATGGCATCGTAAATTCTACAGTTTAGGTTACTGTGAGCATGCCTCATTCAACAGGTGACTACTCAGCAGTCTCCCCAATCTGCTCTGGAAATAAAAATGGATAAGAGTTACGGCTTATCATCGCGCATTAGCGAGAACTACTCTGAAAATTTGAACCCACTAAGCTTCCAGTTTTGGCTTCAGTCTGAGAACCTACACCGTGACTAGTAGCTGCGAAGCACTATCCAACCTCTACTGGCTCTGTAGTGTCAGTACTGGAATTGTTTTGTGATGCAACTCACTCGCCAAAGGAGCTTCTCATCCACCCAACTGAACGCAGTCCCATAAAAAAAAAATTATCTCAAGATTTAATAGCTCAATTGATCTTGGTACGAGTACCATTAATCCGGCCTGAACGTCAAGACCTACGAACCCTTGTGAAGTCTTTCAATTGATCCTGGCTTCGAACACCAACGATCTAGCCGTATCTTCGAGATCCATTAAGCCCAGAAACGTCTCGCAATCGATTCTGGTTCAGGACAAGGCTGGTCGAACCGTCAAGTACCGCTGAACCCTGAAGAATTTGTCGAGATATTCTGAATATGAATTTCTGCGAAAAGATAGATGGAATACCCTTCTAGTCCAGCATGCAAACCTTCAATCACTGCCCCTTCGAGTCCAACCCCAATTGGGTGGCCAGATCCTACGAATACTTTCCGAGGGCCACCACCCTTCCGAGGTAACGCAGTAAGCTACATAACGCACACGGTCATTTCACAGAAAAATCCGGAGGTTTACTGTAATATGGTAGAGAACGTTAGTTGTAAGGGTGAAGCCCTGTGCTGCAGCAGACACCCTTGTCACTGAGGTGAACAACGCGGCTCAGCCCTCCATTTCATCTTCACGGTGAAACTAGGGCCCCATTCGGTCGACCTTCCACCACACGGGTTCAGTGACTGGCGCGAGTGACATTGCTTTAGGCATTAAGACTTTATCCTCTATTTAACCGGGATAAAACTAGGATCTCAGTCAAGACAAACGCCCCCAGCGCGTCAAGCTACAATGTCATGGGCGGCGCAGCTGTATGGAATGTAGCCCATCACATTGAAACCGCATCCCTTCGATATTGATGTTCTCAGGTTCTGGTCATAGAAATTCAAGTAACGTATAGCGGTCACCATCCGCTAGTCTAGCTGTCTAGCTAACAAGAAATCAGAAATGTGATATAACTATCCATTCTGATAGTCAAGCTGCTATTAAAGCTCTAAGCTTCCATATCATTGGTTTAATGCTGATATGGAATTGGTTACAAAAACTTGAGGGATTGGGCAAAATGAAGGGTTTCTTTAGTCTGAGTTTCTGGTCACACGTTGATTAAAGGAAATAAGGTGGCCAATAAACTTACCAGAAAAGGAGCACAGACGCCCTTCACTGGCCTGGAACCCTACTATTGTATATAAAAATGCACCCATCAGGAGGGGTTCCGAAAGAAGGAAGATACCGAAAGAAAAACACTCTGGCGGAATTTTCAATGGCTGGATCACTACAAAAAAATTCTTGGGAACTTTGATACTGCAATATTAAAAGAACCTTCCCCTCATTTAAAACATGATCCACTTCCCCACTAGCTTCCTACTGCCGCCACAGGATGCTTTTGATGCGAATAGGTTTAGCAGAAACTAGCGAGTTCAGATTCTGTGAGGAAGAGAAAGTACCTCGGGATCATCTTGTCACAGAATGGCGCGCGATTACAAGCCAACGCAAAAATTGCCTTGGATAATAAACCTGTAGAAACGAGGATGTTACATACCTCAAGCCATCCTAGATACTGGAGTTCATCAGAAACTGGAAAGCAAGCTGTAGCACAGCTTCATTAGGGGACACAATAGGCCTTAAGGTCACGGTACGATGTAACCCCTTCAAAATCTACAAGATTCATTGTTGGCAATCCTCAAATTAAAATCGTATTGAAATCTTTAAATTCCTGAAAATTCTTGATTGTTTCAGAGAAGTTTTGTTTGTGAACATAATTCATGTTCAGATTTATTCTATGATTCGATCCTTTGAGACATATTTTCGAATCGGTATTGCTGAAGAGTTTTAGAACAAAACGTGCTTCCAGTACAATTTGGATAAGATTAGATCAGATTTGTAGTGATCTTTTGGCTCAGTGACAGCCCCTCTGCACTTCGAGCAGTAAGGTCTTTTGTACGTCACCATACTAATAACATTTTCTCAGGGAGATCAGCTCCTCTGCACCATTGATTATTTTCCCGAATGTCTTGGCTATTACATAGGTTTACGTGAGAGTCAAGCTATCCAGTGGAGTAAGTGTAGTTTGCACCAGCGCTCTGTATTAGCAGAGTATGTATTTGGTGGATTCTTTGAATGATTCATATAATCTACAGATACCAGAGTTTTCTTTACTGATCAAGTGTTGATGGTATATCACGACTTTGTGGACAAGTGAATTCTACCAGTTAGTGTATTCGCATATGAGCGTAGCTCTTTCACCACGTGACTAGTTAGCAGTCTCCTGTCTGCCCCAAGAGGCAGAAAGTGTGATAAGGGTTACGTCTTATCATCGCGCATGGCGAGAACACCTCCGAATAGATGAACCTACCAGCTTCCAGTTTGGGCTTCAGTTCGAAAATCTACAACCATATTAGTGGTAGCAGCGAAGCACTATCCAACCTTTACTGGCTCTGCATGGTCAGTAACCGAGTTGTTTGGGACGTAACTTACACGCCGAAGGGGCTTCTTATCCATCCATCCGAATGCAGTGTTATGAATTGAGATTGATCCATTGATCCTTGTACGAGCACAGTCAATCTGACCTGTACGTCAAGACCCACGAACCCTTGTGAAGTCTTTCAGTTGATCCTGGCGTCAAGCACCAACGGACTAGCCGTATCGTCGAGATCCACAAACCCCAGAAACGTTTCACAATGTACTCAGGTTCAGGACGAGGCCGGTCGACCTGTCAAGTCCCGCTAAACCCTGAAGCACTTCTCGAGATAACCTGAACCTGAGTATCTGTGAACAGATAAAAGGAGTACACTCCTAGTCAAGCAAGTGGAGTTTCAACCACTGTCGCCTCCAGCCCAACACCAATTGGGTGACGGGTTCGTACGAATACTTCCCGAGGGCCTCCACCTTCGCCAATATGCTACATAACGCACTTGGCCATTGAACAGAACTGTAATAGGGTAGAGTACGTTAGTTTTAAGGGAGAGGCCTGAGCTGCAACGGACTTCCTTGACACTGAGTTGAACAACGCGGCTCAGCCCTCCATTGCACCTTTACGGTGAAACTAGGGCTTGATTCGGTCGATCTTCCACCACACGGGTGCAGTGACTGCCGCAAATGGAATTTACTTTAGACATCAAGACTTTACCCCTCAGCGCGTCAAGCTATGATGCCATTGGGGGCGTGACCTTGTGGCCAGTGAGAAGCTCAGTAGACAACCTTTAGCTCGTTCTTCGACAGCCAAGAAGTTCATTCGACATTCTTCTTAGAGGGCGCGATGAGCGCCTTGGCTTTTCGTTGGCTTGGGTGCTAATCCAGTGTAAATTGTTTTCTTTCTGTTCCCACCCATCGACTTCTGCAACAGACCGGCAGAGGGTACGGGTCTGGTGAATGGAGTGTTGGCTCAACTTCTTGCAAAAGCGTCTGCTTTCTTATTTCCTTCAATAGCTTGTCGAGCTGCTAGTCAAACTAGAAATAGTTTGTTGCCTTTCGCCAGTGAAATGAGGGATTTTTACAGCTCTAGATGGTCCTTAACTCACACTTAACGGCTAGTAGTTGCTTAAGTGCCATCTGACTATCTGAGGCAATTCAAATTCTAGTTGCCTTATACTGTGTGGACAGACAGATTTGAACACATATCTGTTAAGCCGGAATTTTGGTTTGGAATGTTATTATAGGCTTTCACAAAGGCAGGGATTTCCTATATTTGGGACCATATATACTTATGCCTGCGCCTTATTCCTTTGCGGACCCATCAGTATACCATATGAGGTTTCCCAAAGTTGAACTAAACTTTCCATGCCTACTTGTTGGTCACCTATAGATTTGGATTATATTCCTGCCATAGCCTGAGTGTTTGAAATTTTCTCGAAAATAAAAATTTTTATATCGGTTAATAGCTAAAGTTATTTTTGATTTGACTATCAGAAATGAAATTTCTCGAATATTCTTCAAAATTAATAATTTTATGAAGGTTGCAGGATATTTTGTATTCAAAATTATTAAGTGGAATTCAATTGACGATAAATATAACTGTATATGAGCAAATCCAAGTTTCTGACGACACGACGATGCTTTCATAAACTTGTCTGTGGTAGAAAAATAAACGAATTTCCCTTCAACCATTCTCACACGCCCGTTTCATCAGAAACAACTTATGGGTTAAGCTTATACCTTAGCGAGAAATCCAGATTTAAATGTCCTGAGAAATATATATATATATATCGCCGTGAAAAAATAATGCATAAAACAATTTTCCAAATCCCATAAAACTGAGCCGAGCGAACGAGGAAGATTTTCCTTATATCCTTCTCTCTGTGCCCGAAGCAATCGAGAAACAACAGAAAATGTGACATCATTTTTCAAGTCGATACGAACAGCTTCAATCTCGTGGATTCGGATGTCTTGAAACCAAGAGCCGATGAGATTTTGATCACCTCCAGATATGCCCATTTCGTATATCGTAATCCTTATATTTATGATAAAATTATGCTTCCTTCAAGGAGTATTTTGTAAACGATTAAAATCATCAACAATACAAGGTTGAGTGAGCAGACAAGTCAACAAACTGTAAATCGATTTAATTATTCTTCCGAAAAATGCACTTCCATGAAAATTTGTTATTCCACATTAGAAAAATTAAATATTTGGAAAATAAGTTTTCTGAATGGCAACTGCTAATTTTCGGTATTTCAAAAACTATACTTCCAATTAAGTTTCAATGAAATATTTCAATAAATGAAATGAACTTTGAAGTCATATCTCCACAAATTCATTCATAAAACAATATTTATTATTGAACCACAATATGCTTATTTCACGTTTATATTTTGAACTTATTCCGAATAGAAAAACATTCAAAAAAGTATGGTCATCTTGACATAATAAAACAGTTGATTGAAAAGATCGGTCATTGGAATTTTCAAATTTTTCTTCTTCTTCAGTTAGTACCAGTTAGATCGATATAAGCAATATGAATTCATTGATTTCTAGCCACTTTTAAATCGGGTAAACCAATTCTGACACATTCATTAAATAAAGTAATGAAGATTATTTCCTCAATTTGAATATAACATACAACATAAATTCCGCAAAAAATCTTTATTATTCCTTAATTTGAATGTGTGTCAATACTTGATAGAAGTGAAATTTAAAGGCCTTCAAATTCAGAATTACATATTGTAACTTCTACAATATATATTGAAACTATATACAAAAACTATCAAATTGATATCCTTATATATAATCAATATAAAATATTTTTCAATGTCTCGGAAAAAACCGTTTTACATCCCGACATGAAACGTATTAATACAAATGTATTAACAAAAACTATATGAGTATGTATATTAACATACAAATATAAGAAAATCCACTATTCCAAATTTATCTGAAATTTTCGGAATAAAGGATCAAACAAAAATAATTGAACGATAATTCCAACATCTGATAGCTATTTCGGTCTCAAGACCTCTTCAGAAAAGTATTGAATTCAGATTAAAATATAACACAAGATAAAAATTTAACTCACCAAATAAGATAAAACCTAGAACGAATAAACTCGAGGTAAGCTTTAAAGTATCCAAAATAAAACAGAAATGATCAACGTATAGCCTAAAACCAATTTTACTCGGAACGCAGAAAAACATAACAAAAATTATTCCCCAAATAATGTCTCATGATAAGAAAACTTATCAGAAATTCAAAAATAATGAATAAATAATGAATATATTGTAATAATTTGTTTATAGTTTCAATATATGTTGTAGAAGTTAGAATATATCATTTTGAATTTGAAGTCATTTAAATTTTACTTCTATCAAGTGACACACATTCAAATTGATTATTAAATTATGAAATACATTCATATAGAGTCTGAATGTCTACAATTTACTCCTTAATTATTTATTATTCTTGAAATTCTGGCTATTTTTCTTATCACGGGACATTATTTGGGATGAATAATTTTTTCTATGTTTTTGTGTGTTCCCAGTACAAATGGTTATGGGTTACACGTAACAACACGTTGAGCATTTCTGTTCTATTTTGGATACTTTAAAGCTTACTTCGAGTTTATTCGTCCCAGGTTTTATCTAATTTGGTGAGTTAAATTTTGATATTGTGGTATAATCTGAATTCAATACATTTCTGTAGAGGTCTGGAGGTCGAAATAGCTTTCAAATGTTGGAATTCTCGTTCAGTTATTTTTATTTGATCCTTTATTTTGAGAATTTCAGATAATTTTGGAATAGTGGGTTTTCTTGTATTGGTATCTTAATATACATACATAAAAAGTTTTTGTTAATACATTTGTATTAATACGTTTCATGTCTGGATGTAAAAAGTTTTTTTCCGTGACACTGAAAAATATTTTATATTGATTATATATAATGATATCAATTTCATAGTTTTTGTATATAGTTTAAATATATATTGTAGAATTGAGAATATTCAATTCTGAATTTAAATTCACTTTATTATTTCAACTAGTAGCGACATATTTGATCAAAACCGTACCAACTTATAATAGCTTTACTCTACTATCATTTATTTATTTTTAAAGTTTTACACAATATTCTGATTTTCAATACAGTAACAACCATAAAATTAGAACGAATATGTTCTCGTTCCCCAGATTGAAAACCTTCCTGAAGTACGAATTAGGAAATCAGGATAAAATTGACATCTGCACAATAACTTCAATTCATGAATTAAAATGGTAACTCAAATTTTCCATCTCTATTAAGTATTATTATTTGAATATTTAAATATTAACAGATATATTCTGTCAGCCTTCTATATATTCAATTTCAAAAAATTATATTAAATATTATAACTTCAGGAATTAAATTAATGTCATATAAGTACAACTTATATCAAATGACATAAAATAAACATTCATTATGAGACATCCAGATGATATAACAAAATCCAATAAATATAAATTGTTAACAACAATCCTATAAATTAAATATTTTGAGTAGACAAAATTTTGTTTCTCCTCATCCCTCTTATGAAAACAGATATCTTTCAAAAATGTTTAACATAATATTAAGAATTTCATCATAAAACTATCTTATTCAGAATATTCAATATTATTGGATATAATATGAAGTTTAAATTTTCAGTATTCATTTAGCAGAAAGAAGCTTTCTGAATTGTTGAAAAGTGAGAAAATATTTTTTGTTGATTGATGATATATTTTATTGAATATGAATATGATTGAATACTGACGAAGCATAGTCTCTCTTAAAACTTGTTTTTTAGTAATGTTTTTACATATCTTGAGATTTTCTAAAAAGTAACTTAGTTAGATATCCAATAATATTGAATATTTCAAGTAAGATAGTTTTATGATGAAATTCTTAAGATTATGTTAAACATTTTTGAAAGATATCTGTGTTCATAACAGGGATGAGCAGAAAGAAAATTTTGTCCACGCAAAATATTTAATTTATAGGATTTTTTTCGAATTTGAATAAAAATTTTTTTGAAATTGAAATTCTAGAAGACTAACAGATTATTTTGATATTAAAATTTTGTTATATTTCTTCTATCAACTGAAAAGCCTTTTTCTATTTTATTTTATAGGTTTTGTTAACAATTTATATTTATTGGATTTTGTTATATCATTTGGATGTCTTATAATGAATGTTTATTTTATATGTCGTTTGATATAAGTTGTACTTATATGAAATTAATATAATTCCTGAAGTTATAATATTAAATATAATTTTTTGAAATTAAATAGAAATTAAATTGAAATTAAATAGAAGGCTAACAGAATATATCTGTAAATATTAAAATATTTAAATAATTTTATATACCTTCTATCAAGTATAAACCGCCATATATTTTATTCTATTAAGTATAAATAATGTTCCAACATGGTACAACTTTCAATCGATTAAATTCTATAAAAATGAGCCTTTCCTTCACAATATCTAATGTAGTCACTAATTGAGTCTACACAATATTCTCGGTTTCTCTCAACGGTGAAATATCCTCTGAAACACTAATTAGGTATACGTGAAGTTCAAACTGACCATGCGAAGAAGAAATTGATTAAACACCTGCGTGTTGCTTCAATCAAAATTCGATTAATGTTCAGAATATCAGAAGTCGTTACGGTGGCACCGATTCGAAAAATATTTTTCAGAGATCAGAACCGAGGTACGTACTGTTAGTAATTATATGCTCCTGAAAAATGCGTAACAGTGTTCTATAACGAATTAGTATCTAAATTACATTTATTGTTGTCGGCAATTAGCGATTGAATGTTAGATACCGTTGCATTTTCCCACCATGGCATGACGCTACACAATACCTGGAAAGTATGTTGGCAAACGATTTCTAATGAGATGAAGTTGAGCTTCAAAACAGTTTCGATTGTAATCTTGCCGTAAAAATCATCCTTTCATTGAAGTGTATCTTCAAAGAGTCGCTTCCTGTATTTTCATATTCTGCAATTTATTTCTTATCACACTTTTCATTTATCATTCAATCAATAAAGAAGCCGATAAATAAAGTGTAGCCAATTTGGAACATTATACATTTATAGATATTACCATACAGGGTGTCCCAACGAAAATTTGACCCCCACGGAATTCAAAAACGAAGAATTGTCGAAGATTTTTAAAAAACTGGTCAACTTCTGTTTTCAGGGGGACGAATTTCCATCATGAATTTGTTCCAAAATGTGGCATCAACGCCAACATTTTTTGAATAGGGAAGGGATGTCGAGTGTTGGTTAGTTCGAAAGTTATTTATGTACTCTACACAGTCCAGTTAAAATTTTCAAAATCGCTTCATTATTCACGAAATAATGTAGAATTGAAGGTGATGTTGCACAGACAGTTGAACTCAAGAACCTAAGAGTTTTGAAGAGTCCAAAAATAATTTTCAAGTTCTGTATTAGGGAGAAAGAATTCCTATGACAACATTGTTCCAAAAAAACCACATGAGGATGGCAACAACCCCCAACATTTTTGAATAGGGAGGAGATGTTAAATGTTTAGTTGAGAAGTTTTTGGTATTGAACTGTTTCAACCATTACTATTTGGTAGTTGACCATAATGAAAACAAATTCTTTATTACTATGTTTTACTACCAACAATTTTCAGATGTTCTACAATATTTAAGGTTTAAATTTTTGCAACTAGGTTCGAATTTTCGTTCATCTTCAGGCAACTGACCCCTAAGCACATGGAACAGGGTATTTTATGTAGAGTCAGGTACAACGTAGTGACAATAAATAGTGAGAGTTACAAGAATTTTGTCTCGACCAGATGTTAGAAAAAACAAATAAAATTTTTGGGTAATTATGAGGGTAGAATGTTATTTGAGTGCATTCAAAATTTGAGAATTACATTATTTCAGTTTGCTCATTCATTATCTCAAAAATGTTTTTCTGCACCAATTTATGAATTCAATGGACTCCAGATAGTTGAGTTTCGTTGTTTTTGATTCCACATGTAATATTATAAGGTGGTCGATGGTTGGGAATATGTGGCCATTCTCGATGCAATGTGTAGCGACGGTGGATTTTCCATTCGATGTTCATTATACGTTGTATAAAATGAACGTCCTGTCGACCTATATATTTTTTATTGCAAGTTGAATATGTTAACTCATAAACTCCTGGCAATTTGAGGTTGGATCCTTCGCATTGAATAACAGAGACGACAATTTATTTTCTGGTGTGAAAGCTATTTTGATATCAAGGTTTGATATATTATTGGCTATTTTTTCACTTATGTCACATAAGTATGAAAGAGAAATAAACTTTTTGGTTTTTTGTGTTCTAATTGAAGGGTAAATTTGGTTTATGGCTATTTGGGACATTTTGTGTTTAATTATTTTATCTATTATCTTATGAGTGAAACCATTGTTTGCGGCTATTGTTGTGATAGTATCAATTTCAACTTCACGATTGTTTTTGGACAGGGGAAAAGAAAAGGCTCTATGGAAGTGAGTATGGTTGGTTTGTATCCCCATTGGCTCAAACCACCCATATTCACAAAAAATTCAGCCTACCGATCGATGATCCATAAATCATAATAGATAAAATAAACACAAAATGTCCCAAATAGTCATGAACCCAATTTACCCTTCAATTAGAATAGAAAAAACCAAAAAGTTTATTTCTCTTTCATACTTCGGTGACATAAGTGAAAAATAGCCAATAATAAATCAAAACTTGGTATCAAAATAGGTTTCAAACCAGAAAATAAATTGTCGTCCCTGTTATTCAATGCCAAGGCTCCAACCTCTAATTTATCAAAATCAGGAGTTTATGAGTAAACATGTTCAACTTGCAATAAAAAATATATAGGTCAGACAGAACGTTCATTTTATAAAAGGTATAATGAACATCGAATGGATTTCTCCAAAAATAAAAGAACACATTGCATCGAGAATGGCCACATATTCCCAACAATCGACAACATAAAAGTATTACATGTGTAATCAAAAGGAATGGAGCTCAACTATCTGGAGTCCATTGAAGTTTAAAAATTGGCGCAGAAAAATATTCTTGAGATAATGAATGATCAAACTGATCTTTGTAATTCCCAAATTTTCAATGCATTCAAATAACATCCTACCCTCATAATTACCCAAAAATTTTTATTTTTTCTAACATCTGGTCGAGACAAAATTACTATAACTCTCACTTTTTATTATAATTACGTTATACCTGAATCTACATAAAATACCCTGTACTATGTGCTTAGGGGTCAGTTGCCTGAAGATGAACGAAAGTTCGAAACTAGTTGCAAAAAAGTAAACCTTACATATTGTAAAACATCTGGAAATTGTTGGTAGTAAAACATAGTAATTAAAAATTTGTTTTAGTGAGAAGTTTTTTCTGTTCTCTAAACAATGCAGTTGAAATTTTCAAATTTGTTTATTTAATAGCTACACAATTTCAGCTTTTGAATGTTTTTACTTTGAAAACATTCGATTTTCTTTTCATGATGAGAAAATGCCTGAAATGCATGAAATTCATAACATGTATACTTTTGTTTTGAAGATTCTTTCTCGAATGTGTTTCAGTCTTTCGTTTCTGCATCATAATTTGGTTCGAGACTTACTTAAGTGGGCGAAAATGGAAGAAACAATAGAAATTCCCAAATTATACTATCGGAATGACTAAAGTTATAGATTAACTGAAAGATATTTTAATAATTATCATCCAGAAAGAAATGTAAGTCCCCAGTATGTTAAGCATTTGATGAATAAAACTACTGGTTCAATTTAGAATAAAGAACACGAAGTTGAGCGTCCAGTCCAAAACGAAGCTATTGAAATATGAGTATTGGGACATCTTCAGATGGATATTCAACAATCTATAAGAACTTTAGCACGAGCATCTAATCTTTCGAAATCTAGCGTTCATCGAATTGTGAAAGCTTATAAGTTTCATCCTTACTAGATAAGGCTAGTGCAACAGGTGAATGAAGATGATTCTGACCGTCGGACTCAGTTTTGTGAACAATTTAGTGAGTTATTTTATGTTGAATAGGGAAGTCAATAGACATCATTTTCAGTATTGATGTGATAGTAATCCTCATTTATTCATGGAGACACATAAACAAATTCCCTAAAAATTAATTGTTTGGGTAAGAATATTAGAAAACCATATTGTTGGACCAATTTTTATCGATTGGAATCTTGACGGAAACACTTATTTGAATTTATTGGACGACATTACTGATCCAATGATCATACTAACATTCTGGAAAATGACGACAACCTATTAGAAAATGAACTCACATTTCAGCAGGATGGTGCACCGCCACATTTCGATTTGACAGGAGGGGTCCTATAGAGAGGCCAACAAGATCACCCGATCTATCGTCATTTGATTTTTTTGTGGGGACACTTGAAGTCCATGCAACTCCACCTGAAAATCATGTAGAACTGCGACAAACAATAATCACGGAATGCCAGTTACTCACACCAGACATTTTCGAAAATCTGGGAGGTTGGAGGTTGGTGGTGGTCATTTTGAACAATACTTTAAATACTTTACTACTAATACTTTAAATATTTTACATTTTTTTCTAGATGTTCTCTACCATTACAGAACATCTGGTGTATTTGAATGTATGGGGTTTTTGTTTGAGTTACCCTTCTAATAAAGTTCAATATCAAATTACTCAAAAAAAATCATCGAATTTGAAAATTTCAACTAGTATGTTTAGGGAACAAAAAAAGCTTTCTAACTAAAACATATCCGTCATCTCTTTCCTATTAAAAAAAAATTGGGGATTGTTGCCATACTCAGGTAGTTTTTTCGGAAAAATTTCGATATAGGAATTCGAATTCATTCTCCCTAACTTTTGAAAATTTTAACTGGGTTGTGCACAAAACATACATAACTTTCAAACTAACCAACACACGACATCTCTTTCGACAAATGTTGAAGGTTGATGCCAACTTCATGGGGGTGTTTTTGTCGGAACAAACCCATAATGAAAATTCGTCCTCCTCAAAACAGAAGTTCACCTGTTTGTTTGAAATCTTCGAGAATTCTCTATTTTATTTTGATCGAAAAAGAATATATTGAATAAATCTTGATATGCTTTGCATACCTTTCGCGAAATGAGATTAAAAAAATTCGATTTTATCTTCATGAAATTATGAATGAGCCTTCGTGTTGTCAATTCACATCAAAATAATACATTTGAACATGATCGGGTTTGTACTTTCGAAAATATTTCAAAAATAAAAATCCAGATGAAAATAACTCAGGAACTATTGATCAGATTCTATCCAAATTCTGAACTTATGCATTTTGACGTCAAGCCTACATTGAGAGTTTTATGTCTCTAGGTCTTTTTTTATTCGGAGATAAGCGTTTTTTCCTCCACAAATTTTGACACAAATTTTTCTATCACCATCATTCATCTAAAAACCAAATTTAAATTCGATCGGATGAGCAGTTTGGGAACTATTAGAAAAATGATAATGAGAAAAAAATTCAATTGTGATTAACTGCGAAAACATTTGAAAGATTTTGCCCGTTAACAAATTTAATCAAGATAATTGGCTACTCTGAAAGCTTCCAGTCTCTTGCTCTTTCCATTTGAAAGTAAGAGTGTTTACCTCGGATTCTTCATCACTGAGTCGTACCTAGTCGTTTGAGACTGTTTTCGGCTCAAAATTCGAAAACAATAGATCATTCTGTAACCTTGAAACAGTTATTTAAAAATCAATTTGAATGTGAGTCAATACTTGATAGAAGTAAAATTTAAATGACTTATATATTCTAACTTCTACAATATATTTTGAAACAATATACAAAAACTATCAAATTGATATCCTTATATATAATCAATATGAAATATTTTTCAATGTCTTGTAAAAAACCTTTCTACATCCCGACTTCAAATTTATTAATACAAAGTAATAACAAAAACTATATAACTATTAACATACAAATACAAGAAAATCCACTATTCCAAAATTATCTAAAATTATCAAAATAAAGGATCAAATAAAAATAATTGAACGAGAACTCGAACATTTGATAGCTATTTCGGCCTATCTGACCTCATCAGAACTGTATTGAATTCAGATTCAAATATATAACAAGTTCAAAATTTATCTCACAAAATGAGAAAAAACCTGGAAGGAATAAACTTGAAGTTAGCTTTAAAGTATCCAAAATAAAACAGAAATGATAAACGTGTTGTTACGTAATTTGAATATCAAAACAAATTAAATATGTTGTCTTCTACAATTTTAATTTCAAAAAGATTTTTATTCAAAAAACTTTTAGAATTAAATTAATGTCTAAAATAAGCACCGCTTACGTTTAATAGACTTATATAATCAAAACTCAATATGTAATGTCAAATGGAATAAATAAACTAACAGATATACGAAAGTTATTAAAATTAATAAATAAATATTTAAAGGAGACAAAATTTTGTTTCTGGTCTTACCTTTAAGAACACCAATTGCCTTTTAAAAACATGAACACACTCAAAGGACTTCTCAAAGAATATAATTTATTTGAAATATTTAATATATTTAAATATTCGAATAAGTTAATTCAGAAATCTCTAAAAAATGCACTATATCTTCAAAAAACAAATATAATTCTAAGCAATTCCGTCTTCAGTCCTCAATAATATTCCAAATATGAAAATCAAAAAACTAACCTCTATCACAATTAACTCAGCACGTGTACAAGGACCAATGCTTGGAAACACAGATCAACTCTATAAATCAAGATTGATCTATGTTCTAACAAAATCAAAGAACAGTGTGAGTTATTTTTAAGGCTTATTTAAATTCATTGACATTCCATAATGAGATTTATTGAAGCCAAAATATAATTATATATTATATATAAAATAAAATAGAAAGACTTTTTACTTGATAGAAGAAATATAACAAAATTTGAATATTAAAACAAATTGAAATATGTTTATCTTCTATAATTTTAATTTCAAAAAGATTTTTATTCAAAAAACTTTTAGAATTAAATTATTGTCTGAAACAAGCACCGCTTACATTTAATAGACGTATATAATCAAAACTCAATATATAATGTCAAATGGAATAAATAAACCAACATATATACGAAAGTTATTAATATTGTTTTAATATTCAAATTTTGTTATATTTCTTCTTTCAAGTAAAAAGCCTTTCTATTTTAATATATTTTTAATTTTCCGTTTTCCGTTTCTTCAGGGGAACAGTTCTAAAATTGCAAAAAGTGACTTTCATTTGACTTTCAGATGACAGAACACATTGTGTTTCCATTCATTCTATGTAGCTCCTATACGAAATTATTGACATATTTGATTCAAGTTTTCAGCGGAAATTGATTGTAGAGCAAACGCACAAATGCTTCTGACTTAAGGTAAGTGATTATCTCAATTTTTTTTTATCAGAAGAGAATTCATAATTTCATCTCCAAAGTGATAATATCTGTAAAATAATAAATATATTTTTGTGATGAACATAGAATTCGTTGAATTTTTAAAGTTCCCTCATTTTAGTGTTTGTTCAACAATGATACCTCGAGGTCTTTTTGGTGAGTTATTTATTATTAATTGATTTTATTTTTTAAATGTTATGTTGGACTGACAAAGACCTTTTTGATTTCAAATTGCTTTTTGAGAATATGCTACATAGTTTGAGAGATTTTTGGAGCAACTTATTTAAATATATTAAATATTTCAAATAAATTAGTTTTGGACTTCAGATCAGAAACAAAATTTTGTCTCCTTCAAATAATTAGTTATCAATTTTAATTGACAATTTATATTTTTTCGGTTGTGTTATTCCATTTGATATTATATAATGAGTTTTGATTTTAAATGTCCACTATATTTAAACAGTGCTTATAAGACATTAATTTAATTCTGAAAGTTTTTGAATAAAATTTTTTGAAATTTAAATTTATGGGAGGCTAACAGAATAAACCTGTTGTGATATTTAATTTTTGATAATATCTGGCTATTTGTTTGATGGAATTCGGTTATCTTCACTGTTCAATATTTTCTAGAAGAATTGTGCTACAGTATCATTGATCTATAAGCAGCGAGTTTATGAAAATTAGAATACATTGAAAAGTTGAGGATAGTTATACCTGTTAATGTACACTTTATAAATAAATCAAAGGAAAATATATTATTATTTTCTGCTGATATTATTATGTAAAGACTCAAGCCGCAACAATGTTTACAAATTGTTGAAATTTATATTCAAAATCAGTGTTCTATTTGCCAAACTTATAGAGCACTTCGTTAAATTAATGGTTTACATAATCGTTCATCAGAGCAGCTTATTCGTCGAACTATCGAGAGATTCCTACAACATTTTCTCTACTCGATGCAACAACAACAACAAGACAAAGAACTGTTTGTACAAAAGAAAATATCGCTGCTGTAAGTCAAAATGTGGATGATTATCCAGATTTGTCTATTCGTCGACGTTCACAACAAGTTGGACTCTGTGCATCCACCACATGGAAAATTTTGCGTAAAGATCTTGGTCTACACCCATACAATATCCAACTCGTCCAAGAACTAAAGCCACTTTACCATAATAAGCGTCGTTTGTTAGCGATTGGGCTCTAGAATAGCTTGAAGTTGATCCACTTTTTTATCGTGAAATTGTGTTTAGTGATGAAGCTCATTTCTGGTTGATTGGCTATGTAAACAAGCAAAATTGCCGTATATGAAGTGAAAACAATCCCCAAAAAGTTCTGCAGGTTTTATTGCATCCTGAAAAATGCACTGTAGGGTGTGCTTTTCACGCTGGAGGCATCATCGATCCATATTTTTTAAAAACAATGCTGGAGCTAATGTTACAGCGAATGGTGATCGTTACAGATCGATGATCAATGATTATTTGTTTCAAAATTTGAATGGTCTCGACCCAGAAGTGTTTTAGTTCCAACAAGATAGTGATACACCTCATGCTGCTACCGTTACAATAGATTCATTGAAAGAAATATTTGGCGATAACATTATTTCGAGAAATAGTCCAATTAATTGGCCTCCTAGATCATGCGACATAACTCCACTGGATTATTTTCTTTGGGATTATGTCAAGTCATTGGTTTATGCTGATAAACAATAGATGCTTGGGAAGCCAACATAACTCGTGTTATTGATAAAATAAGGCCTGAGTTACTCGAAAAAGGGTTCCAAAATTGGTCTGGTCGAATGCGGTTCCCCAGAGCTAGTCGTAGTGGACATATGCCGGAAATTATCTTTAAAACATAAAAGTCATAAAATTATCTTTCAAATGAAAAAAATTCAATCTCAATTTAAATTTCTTTTATTTCAATTTAAAGTTCTACCACTTTAAAAAAACACCTGATATGTTGAAACGCATCAAATTGTTTAGACATTCAATTATAAATAATACATATACATAAAAATAGTGCCTTTCGTCGAGTGAAAAACAATGCACAAATGTAATGTCTTTTATTACTATGCGTTTTTGAATAATTGATTTCACCAACTGATTACTCATATAATTTAAAAGTGTGACATGAACCCCTAAGAGAAATGAAGGGGTTCTTGAAAAAATCTTATACAGTTACACGTCCAGACAATATATGACTAAGTGTAACAGAAATGTGGAGCATCTGGATATGCTCATATGTCAACTTATAAGTTATCTACTCATTTTCTAGCTTGGATAGTTAAAAATTGTACGCATATGAAATATAGTATATATATCATGTTCAAATTTAGCGGTCGAGTAGTTTGTCAATAGATTTATGTTTTCGGATGTCAAGTGAACCCTATTTTCTTACGAGCTCTATGCATTCCATATGTTGCCTCCGTTTATTGTTGAATATTTCAAATTATAGGTAATTTATAAAAAATACAAGCATTTAAGCATCCTATCAAATTCTGTTCTTCTAGAAATGAGAACTAAAATTCCATAATTGATAGATGATCACTGCAAATTTTAAAGTCAATGTTGAAATTACTCAAGATGGATCGTAGATTCAGCACTGAAGTGGTTTCATCTTTGAGGTAGAAGAAGAAACATAAGAACATAACTTATAAGCACCGATGCATAATTGCAATTATATAATATACGCACAAGGGCAGCCGGTATACCGTGAAAACGTTCCGAAATGACAACTGAGAAATGAATGACATGCAACATATTATCATATAATTTGTAAAGTTGTGTTGAAACAATTCATAATATATCGTGCAGCGTTTCTTTGTTCTACCTATTCAAGAAAATGAAATTACTTAAAAGATACTGCCAGAAGCTGCGTATGATGAATATATACTAACTGACAAAGAAACTGCAACAACCAAAAGGAGCAGTTTGAATTTTAAATGTTTTTGATAAAACATAGATAGTATGGCAAAGAGTAAATAATTAAAATTTGGAGGAAAAAATCGTGAAGGTCTTTTCATGTAAACATTTTTTGTTACTTAAATATGTAGTCGTTTTTTGCAAATTTTCTAAACTTTACAATAAACCAGCTGTTCGAGGAGATCCAAAGTCAATGTTTAGTTGTTGTTGAAATGCCTAGAGCATGTATGTGTACGCGGAATTTATCGCCAGTTAAGTGAATTTGAAAGAGGTCGAATTATTGGTCCGCGGGAGGCGGGGTTGTTATTTCGAGAAATCGCTAACCGTACGAACAGAAATCCAACTACTGTCATGAGATGTTGTCAAGCGTGGTTTGGTAATGCCCAAAGTCGAAGAAGAGTAGGCACCGGACGTCAAAGGGGCACAAATGAAGTTCAAGATCGACGTCTAAGACTTGTGGCTACTAGAGACCGATTTGCAACAACTCGATTGTTGGCTGATCAGTGGTTAGGATAACAAGGCCATCCTGTAACTGTCCGAACGGTTTACCGCCGGATAAGGTCTTTTGGACTGCAGCATTATCAACCATCTTGTGTTATCTCTGACGGTTGAGCATCGCCGGCAACGAGTACAGTGGTGCAGAGAACGTCAACATTGGAATTTGGAATGGCATCAGGTCGTCTTTTCTGATGAATCTCGATTCTCCTTGGGTGCACATGATGGCCGAAGAAGGGTGAACCTCAGTTTGATATTGAGCGTCATGTACACCGGGCAGTAGGCGGTATGGTATGGGGTACTATTGCACATGCAAGAAGGTCACCTTTAGTCTTTATTC
Organism: Megalocaria dilatata; assembly: GCA_034642435.1. Classification (NCBI taxonomy): domain Eukaryota; kingdom Metazoa; phylum Arthropoda; class Insecta; order Coleoptera; family Coccinellidae; genus Megalocaria; species Megalocaria dilatata. The sequence continues at coordinate 18,060,712 of CM067863.1, read as the reverse complement.
GAGATAACATGACAGCGCTGCGTTACCTTCAAGAAATAGTGGAGTCATATGTTCTCCCTTACATTAACCGGCTCGAGAATCCAATATTTCAGCAAGATAATGCCCGACCTCATGTTGCCAGAGTTAGTTTGAACTTTTTTGAAGGGACCCATGTGAATCTTTTGCCATGGCCGCCCAGATCCTCCGATCTTTCGCCCATAGAGCATGTTTGGGACATCATAGGTAGAAGGCTTGGAAATTTACCCCAGCCCCCACGGACTTTGACGGCTCTGAGACTTGAACTACAGGTAGCTTGGGATAGTATCCCTCAAGAAGAAATAGACCATTTTATTGCATCAATGTCAAGACGTGTTGGGGAGTGTATAGATAATCGCGGTGGACAAACACATTATTAACAAATTTATTGAAAAAAATTGTAAACCCTTCGTTGTTTTCTTCAAATTTCAATCGTTCACTCCTTGCTATACTATCTATTTTTTACCAAAAAAAAAATTAAAATTTAAACAGCTCCTTCTGGGTGTTGAAGTTTCTTTGCCAGTTAGTATATAACGAACTCAATCGAAAGAATCAGGCCCCAAACCTACCCCGAAAGTTTCAAGTCTCTATCTCTTTCCGTTCGAAAATTATAATTTTCAAGGTATCGCTTAAGGCTGATACACTCAGAAAATATAATTTTGTTTCATTTTTAATCATACGATTTTCACGAACATGCGCGTTATTATTCTATTTCTAAATGCCGAATTTCAGATCGATCGAATTTGTTGTTTCGAAATTATTTGGAAAAAACTAGAAAATTTTCAAGCGTGAATAACTGCAAAACATTCAAACAGATTTTGGATCAAGTAGTCCGTAGCTTTGTGAATGAAAGAAGAAATCACTTAGTTTTTTAATTTACAGATACAACTATCCCCTACTTCTCAAACCATCCGAACACTCATATACTCGCTGCTTGAGATCAATGATACATAGAGTATTTTCAATTACATTAAATAATATCACGTTGAAGAAGGAACTGAATACAATCAAACAAATAGCCACAAATAATCAATTCGAAACAAAAACCTTAAATTCTTAGATAAACAAAGACGAAAAATAGCTCAATCTGAAACAAATGTATCCCATTTCCAAAACGGAAAACAATAGCAAAAAATTGTAAAGCTAACATATCAAAATACATTAATTCGGCTGATCCGTACCAAATATCAATAATAAGGAGTGTGACCTAAGGTAACAGAAGTTCTACAAATCGAGACAGTCTAAGATACATCTGTATAACAATTCTATCCTCAAACAAACTCGCCAAGATTTTGTAGATCACAGAGGTGAATTGCAGACATGCGCACGTTTCCAACTGATCTGCTTTCGTCAGTACAATGTATGCTAGTGACTCCAAACCTGTCAAGTATCTATATTCGCTCTACACAGAGACTCTAAGATATTGATAATACAATAACGCCATCTAGAGGATGCAAAATACATACAAGACATACCTTTGCGAGTTAATTCAAGTAAAGAAATGTATTCTGGATATTTTCACGTTACCAACGCAGAATAAACTTTCTAGAACTTTTTTTTTACCATAGCTCATACTGCTCATTAATGATTTTTGCTACAGATCAGCCGAATTAATTTATTTTGATATGAATATGCTAATTTTTGAGCATTACGGCAAATTATGGTCTGATTTGAGCATGAGGAAAGTTTATTCTGCATTAGTAACGTGAAAATATCGAGAATACATTTCTTTACTTGAATTAACTCGCAAAGGTATGTCTTGTATGTATTTTGCATACTCTAGATGGCACTGGTGTATTATTAATATCTTGGAGTCGCTGTGTATAGAATATAGTTCAGGAGTCACTAACATACATTGCACTGACGAAAACCAATCAGTTTGAAATGTGCGAATGTCTGCAATTTGCCTCTGTGATCTACAAAACCTTGTCGAGTTTGTTTGAGTATAGAATTATTATACATATGTATGTTACACTATCTCGATTTCTAGAACTTTCTATTACCATAGCTCATACTCCTAATGAATGAAAACTGACATAGTTTGCACCAATTTTGCAAAAAAACAGCTCAAATTCCCAAAAACTAACACGAAAATAACTTTCACACCCTCCCATGAAACTTCTTCGAAACGACTTTGTTCTGCTAAAGACAAAAACAACTGACTGAATATTGAGTCTATAAATTAAGTTGTAACGTATATATAGGACAAACCTGGAGATCTTTCAAGAAAAGAAATTGCTCTGTTTGATATTCAAAGAACATTATTTCAAACATTAAAAAACCCCTTTTCCAATGAATTTATTTTATTCAATTTAAAAAATTTTGCATTATTATTGCAATTTCTTTTATTCTAATCTTTCTACCTAACCATTATATGAAGTATATTACACCTATACTCCAAATATTGGGATATTATACAAAAATACTCAAATAGTTTGACTCATCGAATTAGTTCTTGCAAATGGAGCCGAGGCAGAATTTCGGATTACCAATTATTGAAAATATAACTCTACTTTAATTTCAAAAATATACCATTGTTATTAGGAAATCCCCCATTAATGATTCTTCTCTACTCTACTATTTGTATGAAGTATATTATAGCGACAACCAAAATAAAATAAATAGAGATTTAAATGGTATATAAATTTATTTAAATATTTTAATATTTACAGATATATTCTGTTAGCCTTCTACATATTTAATTTCAAAAAATTATATTTAATATTATAACTAACTATAACAGGAATTAAATCAATGTCATATGAGTACTACTTATATCAAACGACATATAAATTAAACATTCATTATTAGACATCCAAATGATATAACAAAATCCAATAAATATAAATTGTTAACAAAAATCCTATAAATTAAATATTTTGAGTAGACAAAATTTTGTTTCTGCTTATCCCTCTCATGAAAACAGATATCTTTCAAAAAGGTTCAACATAATCTTAAGAGTTTCATGATAAAACTATCTCACTAAGAATATTCAATGTTATTGGATCTAAGTTATTTTTTAGAAAATCTCAAGATATCTAAAAACATTACAAAAAAAACAAGTTTTAAGAAGACTTTGCTTCGTCAGTACTCAATCATATTCTTATTCTATAAAATATAACATCAATCAACAAAAAATATTTTCCCACCTTTTAACAATTCAGAAGGCTTCATGGTAAATGAATACTGAAAATTTAAATGGAATGTAATGTTAACTCTAAATAAATAGTTCTTTGGTTTACCATTGATCTTAAAAGATTTAAAGACAATTTAACGGCCTCTGTTATAGCACAAGGACCATCTGTATAAAGAAAGTTAAGGAAACCAAATAATTATATATTATGAATAAAATAAAATAAATGGAGGTTTATACTTGATAGAAGGTATATAAAATTATTCAAATATTTTAATATATCCAGATATATTCTGTTAGCTCTACATATTTAATTTCAAAAAATTATATTCAATGTTATAACTTCAGGAACTGAATTAATGTCATATAAGTACTACTTACATCAAACGACATATAAAATAAACATTCATTATAAAACATCCAAACGATATAACAAAATCCAATAAATATAAATTGTTAACAAAAATTCTATAAATCAAATATATAATTCCTGAAGTTATAATATTAAATATAATTTTTTGAAATTAAATATGTAGAAGGCTAAGAGAATATATCTGTAAATATTAAAATACTTAAAAAAATTACACTAAAAATATTGTGAGCCACACATGAACATGTCGAATGCGAAGGAACAATCAGAATTAAAGAAAACTCCGTCTTATTCAAAAGTTGGTGACACAGTTATTGGTCCGATAAGCAAGCAGAAATTGGATGTATCCAATCATTCATCCGAAGAGGACTGAAAGAAATTGAATTCCAAATGGACGATCCAATTCCATAAGCAGACCTCTGTCCTATATTAATCTTGATCCTGGCATGATACTCCAATAAACTGCAAATATTTCCGAATACTGTTGGGAGAAAAAAGGATACATGAATCTGCAGAAGTTATCCAATTCATCCGGTACCTAAATAAAATATAAATTCCCCGACATTTCGAGTAGTCTCGGAATTTCTCAGTCGAAGTTTAGCCAAATCGTCGTCCCCGAGAGCACCTCGAAGACGATTCAAGTTGACCCATGTCGGAATGCCAAACAAGACACGAAATTATTTCATCTTTTTACGCAAATATCCGTTACCGATAGATTAATATAAAGATCGTTTAGGAAACGTTGAAGTTTGGAAATGCTCCAAAAATATTATATCTTCACGTTTCTATGTATTTTTTAAATATAAAACCGAATAGTTCTGTTAAACCTCTACAAAATTCTATAAAAAAAATTTTTTTTGCATTAAAATACTATCATGGAAAGACTCACGCCGCAACAGCGTTAAGAATTGTTGGAATTAACTCTCAAAATCAGTATTTTATTCGCCAAACTTATAGAGCACTTCGTGAAATTTATGGTTTACATAATCGTCCATCAGAGCAGCTTATTCGTAGAACTATCTATAGATTTCGGACAACATTTTCTCTACTCTATGCAACAACAATAACAAGACAAAGAACACTGTACGTACAGAAGAAAATATTGCTGCTGTAAGTCATATTGTTAATGATAATCCAGATTCGTCGACGTTCACAAAAGGTTGGACTCTGCATCCACCACATGGAAAATTTTGCGTAAATATCTTGGTATACACCCATACAAGATCCAACTGGATCAAGAACTAAAGCCAATTGACCATATTAAGCATCTTTTGTTTGCTGATTGGGCTCTAGAACAGCTTGAAGTTAATCCACTTTTTTATCGTAAAATTGTGTTTAGTGATGAAGCTCATTTCTAGCTGAACTTGAAGTTCTGCAGGTGCCATTGCATCCTGAAAAATGCACTGTATGGTGTGCTTTAAACACTGGAGGCAGCTTCGGTAAATTTTTCTTTGAAAACAATGCTGGAGCTAATGTTTCAGTGAATGGTGCTCGTTACAGATTGATGATCAATGATTTTTTGTTTCAAAATTTGAATGGTATCGACCCAGAAGTATTTTGGTTCCAACAAGATGGTGCTGCACCCCATGCTACCGTAACAATTGATTTATTGAAAGAAAGATTTGGCGATAACATTATTTCGAGAAATGGTCCAATTAATTGGCCTTCAAGATCATACGACATAACTCCACTGGATTATTTCCTTTGGGGTTATGTCAAGTCATTAGTTATGCTGATAAACCAGAAATAATAGACGCTATGATAGGCAGCATAATTCGTGTTATTGATGAAATAAGGCCTGAATTACTCGAAAAAGTGGTCCAAAATTGGTCTGGTCGAATGCGGTTCCTCAGAGCTTCAATCTTAATTTGAATGTATTTTTTTATTTCAGTTTAAAATTTCTATCACTCAAAAATAGATAGAATTCTCGAACATCACACGATGGTCAAAAATATATCCATAGAAGATTGAGCATAAATTTTCGGCCAATAATGTCTATGAAAAGAAGTGTTTCTTATACATTTTTTTTATTCAAAACGTTTTTGGGATATATTTTTGATTTAAATTTGTAGAGGTTTCAGAGAATTGATCCAGTTTGAAATATTTGAAAGAATCCTTCAAAGTAGTATTCAATATATATTCATTCATAGTACCTATTTCAAAAAACAATCTTCTTTTTAAGATTTTTCTGTGAAAGTTCTTCGTTTTGTAAAGGCTGTTTATTTAGCTGTGCATGTCCATTTCAGTTCGCTTCAAGCAGGATATTGTAAAGGGAAGGAATTAAGATATATTCTATTCTGAATAAATATTATTATTATTATTGATTGTTTATGAATTTTGTTTTCTAGGAAATCCATGAAGATTTCCGCGAGTAAAGAGCTTAGAAGGTAGTAAAGAGCTTAGAAGGTTTAATCATGGGAAATCCACTAAGCTCTTTACTCGCGGAAATCTTCATGGATTTCCTAGAAAACAAAATTCATAAACATCCGTTCAAAAAATACATCCTTTATTGGTATAGGTATGTGGATGATATAATTGCATGTTTCGTAGGTACTAACAGACAAATATCAACATTTGAGAATTTTATAAATAATCTCCACCCAAAAATAGTTTTCACTTCAGAAATAGAACATAATGAATCCATCAACTTTCTTGACCTCACGATAACTAGAGAAAACAATAAACATAACTTCGCAATTTATCATAAACCATCACAAACAGATACCATTATACACCGTAATTCTTTTCATCCATTCCAACACAAACTAGCAGCTCTCCATAGTATGATATACCGTTTATTGAACATTCCACTAAACCAAGTCAATTTCCAAAAAGAAAAATGTATAATTAAACAAATAGTTTACAACAATGGATATAATACATCTCTAATAGATAATTTAATTAACCAACGTATACACAAAAACCCAATAAAAGAAATTTATCCAGTAACATCTGATCTATCTGAACACAAATACGTTAGCCTCACATATCTCGGAAACATTAGTATTCAACTAAAAAACCTACTCAAAAAAGAAAATATTAAAGTCTCTTTCAAGACAAACAATCCTATTAGCAAATACATCAAAAACAATAAAAACAGTATGGATAAACTTCAATTATCAGGTGTATACAAACTCACTTGCCCAGATTGCCCAAAGATTTATATTGGTAGAACAGGTAGAAATTTCGGTACACGCCTAACCGAACATAAAAGAAGTTTCGATAAAAATAAAAAAGATTCACATTATGCTAAACACCTTCTTGAAAATAACCATTCTTTCACAAAAGAAATAGAAATTCTACATGTTGAAAATAAAGGTCTAAAATTGAACTTATGGGAAATTTACGAAATAAATAAACATAAAAACAGCAATAACCTAGTAAATGAACAAATAGATTTTTATTACACCCCTCTATTCAATATTTACAAGGGATCGAGTGAACACGATTCTGAAGGGAATATTCTTTGAGAAAACCAACCCGACGAACAATTAAAAACACATGTACACCTTCTGTAAAAAAATCTTATAAATTCATTGTACAACAACTGTTACTTCGTATTCTGATGAAGTCTTTCTAGCAAAGACGAAACGTACGTCAATACCAAAAATAAAGTAGAAAATGTAAACAAGTGTTTTATTTTATAATGACAATATCTGCATTAATTAAATTTTCTGTTCAAAAGCAACATTTTGAAACATGTTTAAGTATCATTAAAAAATTTGGCAGTTTTACAGAAAAATGTTGCACAGAAAAACGATTATAGGTTTACAGAAGAAATATGTATGATATTTTAAATTTTTTAATAATCCTTCTGTCAAGAAAAAACCACTTTTTATTTAATTTATTGAATATATATATAATAATTATGTATTTTGGTTTGCGCTTATCACATATCATTTGGTTTTGAAGGAGTCCATAAAATACCTTGCAAACTTTATGTTATTTCTGTGAATAATTAGGATGTTTATAAGTTCACTTCATTCTTATATTTTGCAGTAAACAGAATACAGTCGGTCTAGTAAGATATCTTTATTAATTATTTTTATTTTTTAAATATGATGTCGAGCTGAAGATTTACCGTTGTTATAATTCTAAATTGTTTTTTGAGATCTTCTACATGTTTTAGGAATTTCTTTAAAAAAAACTTATTTTGAGCAAGTTATTTTTGAAGAAGTTCTTGAGGTTATATTTTAGATTTCTGAAAAGGAAATTAGTTTTTTATAAAACAAGGAACGAAACAAAATTTTGTATTCTTCAAGTATTTATTAAATAGTTTTTAGTTGTCCATTTATATTTCTTTGAATTTCTTTCGTTCCCTTTGGTACTGTGTAATAAGTATTAATTATATATAAAATAAATGGAGGTTTATACTTGATAGAAGGTATATAAAATTATTTAAATATTTTTATATTTACAGATTTATTCTGTTAGCCTTCAACATATTTAATTTCAAAAAATTAAATTTAATATTATAACTTCAGGAATTAAATTAATGTCATCATATATCAAACGACATATAAATAATCATTATAGAACATCCAAATGATATAACAAAATCCAGTAAATATAAATTGTTGACAAAAATCTTATAGATTAAATATTTTGAGTAGACAAAATTTTGTTTCTGCTCATCCCTCTTATGAAAACGAATATCTTTCAAAAATGTTTAACATAATCTTAAGAATTTCATCATTAATCTATCTTACTTAGAATATTCAATATTATAAGATATCTAACTAAGTTAATTTTTAGAAAATCTCAAGGTATGTAAAAACATTACTAAAAAACAAGTTTTAAGAGAGATTTTGCTTCGTCAGTACTCAATCGAATTCAATAAAATATAACATCAATCAACAAAAGTATATACTTACCCTTTAATTCAGAAAGCTTCTTGGTAAATGAAAACTGAACATTTAAATGGAGTCTAATATGGCTTGAAATAAACAATTCTGTGGTTTACCATTGATATTGAAGATTGAAAGGCAATTTAACGGCCTCTGTTATACCACAAGGACCATCTGTATAAAGAATGTTAAGGAAACCAAATAATTATATATTATGAATAAAATAAAATAAATGGAGGTCTATGCTTGATAGAAGGTATATGAAATTGATTGAAAATTTTAATATTTACAGATATAATAAATATAATTTTTTGAAATTAAATATGTAGGTGGCTAACAGAAAATATCTGTAAATATTAAAATATTTAATGCTATATGTCTACTAAATTGACAGGGTACGTTTTAACGACATTCATTCAATTTAATTCTGAAAATTTTGCATAAAAGTTTTTGAAATTAAAATTTGTAGGTTTACAGTAGAAATCTGCATGATATTTTAAATTTTGTAATAATCCTTCTACCAAGAAGAAACAAGAAACCTCTTTTTTATTTAATTTAGTGTATATATGATAATTATATATTTTGGTTTACGCTTATTACGTATTATCATTTGGTTTTAGAGGAGTCGATAAAATACCTTGTAAACTTTTTGTTATTACTATGACGAACATAGATTATTTAGGATGTTTATAAGTTCACTTCACTCGTTTGTGCAGTAAGGAGCATAAGGTCGGTCTGGTAAGATATCTTTGTTAATTCTGTTTAATTTTCAAATATGGAGTCTTGCTGAAGATTCACCGTTTTTATAATTCTTAATTGTTTTTTAGAGATGTTCAACATAGTTTAGTAATTTTTTTAAGAGGGACTTATTTTGAGCAAGTTATTTTTGGAGAAGCTCTTGAGGTTATATTTTACTTTTTTGATAGGGAACTTAGTTTTTCATCAAACAAGGAATGAAACAAAATTTTGTATTCTTCAAGTATTTATTCAAAAGTTTTTAGTTGACAATTTATATTTATTTGAATTTATATTAGACATTATTATTATTTTTATTATATTTCTTTTATTCCCTTTGGTACTGTGTAATAAGTATCAATTCTTTATGTCTACTATATTGACAGGGGTGTTCTTAAGACATTAATTTTATTTATTTCTAAAAATTTTGAATAGAAATTGTTTTCAAATTAAAATTTGTAGAAGGTTTACAGATGAAATCTGTATGATATTTTAAATTTTGTTATAATCCTTCTATCAAGAAAATACCTCTTTTTTATTTCATATTTTTCTGCCTATAAACATTTATTTCATATCTTTTACACACCTTTCACTAGTGTGAACGACTCAAAAATATGACCAAGCAATATGTGTTCACACTAGCGCGAGTCTACTGTATATATTTCAGAGGAATGTTCTGATCTTTCGGTATAATCCAGAATATGCTGATATTCATCCGAACTTTTATTGAGGTTACATGTCTGCTCACCTTCGGAATAATAGGAATATCAAAAATGCTTGTTCGGATTTGAATAATGTCCATTAATTAAAACGTTGTTGCATTTAATATGAATGAACTAACTTCGTCTATGTTTGGCCGTCAAACCACGTGAGACACAGAGCCTTGAGGTACGCCCAAATTTGTGCTAAAGGTGTCAGAAGATGCTCCGTCTACAAGGTGTAGCTCGATTTTGAATACTAATACCCTATTTCTATCCCTATCCGTTGCCGTAAGCTTAGCTGAGCAAGCACACCGTGTTATTCTATTCGCCCGCCGTCGCACAAGTTCGGCAACCGATGTTCACTCGGCATTTCAGAATCATTCCTGTTCATATTTTAGTCAGTTGAGTTGCTCTCCGCTCTGGGATAGGCGCTGTTGCTATCCGCTTCTCTCCTTTCCTGACGTACAATTCGAAATTAGCGCCAAGCATCTGTTCTCACCTTTAGGAAAAACCGAACACCGTCTTCGACAGTTTAGCCGAAACTATTTTCGAAGTGAGGACATTTTCGTTTCAACTAGTACGTGGAAAAACTTGAGGATCATCTTTAAGTGAATTACTTGTGATTACTTGAAAACTTAGGGAATAGGACCCTCTTCTTCACCAATTTTTACTCACTGTTTTCATGGTTTTAACCAGTGTTAAAGTGTTAGTGAAGAGAGATTTGTGATTGTCTTGTAGCATGAACAGAGCTATATACTAAGTGGTCAAGTTTTTTCATCTTTTCGAGGTGAGTTCTATGTTTGGATGTGGAGCTTCGAAAGGCACTAGCAGAATTCTCTTGCTATCGCTCTTCTGCCTCCGGTTAACCGACGGTGTTAATCTAATTTATGATCAGTTGGTGGAACTTTACCAGGAAGTCAGGCTTGGATACATGCAATTACCGTAGAAAATTAGGTGCAAATCTTCGAAAGATACCAAGGTGGAAAAGTTTTTGGGAGCTAATCTAGTGCGATATTGATCAAGAAAGAGAGATTTTTGATGATTGACACATGAACGTGTAGGAAAAACGGCGTAAATACCGTGGTCATTAAATTGATTACAAAACGCCATGTATCGACAATTACACTATTGTTTAAAATTGAAAGGCCAACAGTATATCATTATGCGAGAGGCTATATTTGATACTTTCACTCCGCTCTATGATCATGGATCTATTACGAAAAATATTATATATTGCTAATCATACCCATGGTGCAGCTATGGGTATTATAGTATGTCATTTCTTTATTACCCAGGATGTTGAGCAACTCATGTAGCAATAAATACAACTAATGAGATAAACCTTTCGGTGGTCGAGGCATCAGATGTAAATATTCCACATTCTAACCCGCAGGAATCATCCAATTGACCTGGCACCATTTCGCTTGTTGTGTTCGCGAATTTCGGTAGCAAAATAGACCCCATCGACTGGCAACAAATTATCTATCAGTAAATTATTCCACTAGAATTGACTCATTATGCTTATCATTGACAGTGTTCGATTTGAACTTTAATCTGTAACTGTTATTGATGTTGGATTCACAATCTGTTCAACGAGCGCGAATAAATTATCATTTGTAATAGAAAATGGTAGTTGGCAAGTGTTACTTCACATGTTTTCAGTACGGTCAAGTACACCGCACGTATAGTTTAGAGACAGGAATGCGGTAACGGATGCTTTTCTCCATTTTTGTTTCGACTGGAGCAGAGCGATCTTGTCACTCGAAGATCAAGTGTATGATCGGTGATGAAATTCTCAGTGCTCCTATAAATACCTAACATTTTTCCCAACAAAATTCGGGAATATCGCATAGTTTTTTTTTGAGGAACTTTCGAATGTGTTTGGCTGAAAAAACATAGGATAACGAATTCGTTTTCATTCATGCACACATGTTAAAACTTTGTTTTCAACTAAAGGGTGTTCAAGAATGACGAAATCAAAAGTTAAATGTTAATTAGTTTGCTCCTTTATCTCCTTAACACCGCGTGTTTTAACATCTAGCATTGCCTTGCTTGATATCTCTTTGACAGATTCATCTGGTGAGATTTCTAATGTCATTTTGGTCATTTCTTCCAAATTTCGATCACTCGTTTTGAGCTCATTGATAGCTTGTAAATATTGCCAATTATTTTTGGATTTGTTCCTCAGATGTAGGTCTAGATCAGTGCAGTCTTACCAGTGTGAGCGAATAATTTCAACAGAAGCAGTCTTATTCATGCTTACCAACAAACGGGATATGACATATATGGTTCAAAATTGAAGGATACATATCTTTATGCTGTCAAACTTCAACGACCAATGGTGTTCATGCCCCCAAATTGATTCCTCCCCAAACTATATGTGTTCCTTCGAAATATTTGATAGATCTCACTTATCGTAGCTCAAATCCGAATGTCTCAAACCCTTATTATCTTGTCATTTGTAATAAAGCTAAATCAAACTCATCTGTGTGCGGACAGCTCGTGACCGGAAGGTTCGGGTTCGACTCCTGTTCAGGTGACAAAGAAATTTTCTAGTTGGATGAGTGCCGGCCACCATTTCACTGTTGGGTCAAAAATTAACAGTCCTGTGATCTAAAGTGTCGTGAGATCGCAGTAACAAAGCCTACCCAGAACACAACTGAACTCCTAACTCGCACAAGCTGAAAAAGCTTGATCTTCACAGAAGATCTAGGAGTATCAGGATAATAATAAAATGATAATCTGTGAGCTTCCATACTTTCCACGGGTACAAACGCAACCCGAGCTTTGTGGTAGCTTTCAGTTGACAAAGGCTCCATTGCCTCTTATTGCTCTTATAATCTTCTTTTACTTTCTTCACTGATTCGAATATCACAACGGTGAGAATTCGTTTCTCTACCCTACAAACGTCTTTCTTACTAATCAGAGCCTCAAAAAATGGTCTTTCACCGGGTATTCAAACAATTTCTTTAAACAAGATTCTATGAAATTCCTGAATATATATTCTAATAAGCAACAACTGCCTATTCTGTTTCACATCTTGAATATTTCCTATTAAGTAATATCCATATTTGCAGTAGACTAATATACAGTTAGTGACAATTCCTACCAAAATATTACAACGAAACAACTTCAATTTACGCTATTATTTCAATTTATTTTTCTTGTCTTACCAAGTATTAATAACAGATCTTAGGAACTCATGATATGACGAAATAATTATCGTACAGTTTGTTATTCAAAGATCATTTTTTTACTTTGCATAGCCATTGAAATAATTTTTATCGAATCTTGTACTTTTGACGTCTTATTTCAATAGGATATAAAATTGTTTTGGTTGAAATTCAAGGTGAATTTGCATCTGTTGAAAGCTGACAAAATTGAATATATTCACCAGATGACAACAAGTGATAATTTCAGTATTCGTTGAAGATTGAGAAAACTGTGATCCCCCAAAATGACGTATAGTTCTTTCTTATTGATGACTGGAAAGAATCACATTTTAAAAGAATGCGCCATATCTTACTGAGAAATATATTTGCACAACTGATGCAATTAATGGATAAATATTAACAATGAAAGATCAACTTTTTCACTAGTCATCAACAAAGTTTTCTTCTTCGTTATCGCACGAAAGGCTCTCACGAATTTTGACACCTTGTATTACACAAAGTAAGAAACGCATCTCCAGCCTAGCGAAACAGGTTCATGATAAATTTTCAATCTCTCATTATGTGCATTTGTAAATATTTTTGTAATGATTTTCAATAGAACATGTAATATTGTCGTTAATTCAAAATTATCGTTTCGGACTAATGGAAAATGTTTAAAAAAGCGACAGTATCTTCTAATATCTCTTAAAACTTTCCTGACCTCAAGTAATCCGGAATATTGAAAAATTAGTCCAACAGGCATAAAGTCTTGTCACTTTACTGGACAAAATGAAAATTGGATTCATTTTTCAGTTTAACCTCTTCATTTATATCATATTTAGGAGAAAAAAATATTAAAAATTCTCCCCTGTCAGTAAGTTAGGTATTCATTCTGAACCTCCTCGAAATTATCTGTTTTCTTTTATGACTTAATATAACAAACTATAATTCTATTTCATTTATGTTAAGTTAAATAGAAAATGAAAAATTAATACATATTTTTTTTCTCATCAATGCTCTATAAAGTCAAGCCGCAAAAAATAAACACTAGTGAGATTCATTTTTTCTAGATTCTTATAGTTGAATGTCCATTTTGTTTTTTTTTAACTAATATTCCTTAATATTGCCACAAATATTTGACAACAACATTTCAGTCATTTTTGACAGTATCTTTAATGTGATATACAAATGCCCATATTGAGAGGAATTAATCAAAACTATTTCGCTCAGAAATAATAGAAAAATTCATGATAAGTTTTTACTTTATGATATACTCTAAGTAACTCAGGTGATTTAGTTAATGTTATATTAGAATTTCACCTTGGCACATCATTTCGACGACTGTTCTGAATATCAAAAAAACCTAGCTTCCAACTACAATTCAGACTGAATGTTAAAGTAAAGAATTTCCTTAGACTGGATGTGTCATATTTATTCTAGGATATATGAATATGCTATTTTTGGAATTGAACATCTAGTCAATCCGAATAGTAGTTTCATGCAGATATTATGAAAAAAATCTATTTTGAGAAATGAACTAGTTGGACAGTTCCACCCATTGAATATTGAACAATATAAGATACAGTCATTGATGTTGGACCTCATTTTTACTACAGTTGAAACTGTTACTTTGTTGAATATAGTTTATATGCAGACACACCAAGTTTAGTTCAGCAAGTATGGTATACACACAAGTTTGCATAATTTGTAAGAATTTCGTTCGGTTAAGTCTTAACTCTGGACTAGGAGCACTATATCGCTATGGCTTAAAAGTTGTCGCACTACCGATTAATAGTTTGCAGAGTTTGTTTTAAATTTTACTGTATCCGAAAAGTGATATTTGTTTCTTCATGCTGGGTATTAGTCACTGAATTTTTCTTCTTTCGAAAAGCTCGTTGTTAGTTATGTAATATCTCTATGAAAAATTGCCGCATTACCTTGGATTTTGTTGCTTTTTAATCTTTAAATATTAAGGAACTAAAATTTACTGTCATTGTTCGATAAACTTTGTGTAGAAATATGTGCATGATGCTCATTTTTCCATTCGATGCGTCAGAATAGAGCCATAAAAATCTTCTTGGCATGGCTTGGCGTTTCACCGAAAATTATCCATAGTTTTTTGTAAATATATATTTAATTGTACACATATAACTGAATTGCTGCAAATTCGACTTCGTCCTTATGAAAAATTGATACGAAATAATTGCCAGTAATAACTCACAAATAACCATAGGAATTCTGGGATTGGTGCGAAAGCTATTGAACGATTTCTGCAAAATGCGCTTTAGATTTACGAACAAAATTGTACAAATTTAATGGCATTATCTTATCTGAAGAAACTCTTTCAACACATTGAATGGCCAAAAGTATAACTACTACATTAATTATACCATACTACATTAAACAAAGTATACTATTGATACTTTTCCTAGAAAAAATAATGGACAAATCTTTAGGTGGGTATTAAGTAACTGCTGAATATTTATAAAGGTTTCATTCCTTACGTGGTATAAATAAATGCTGATTTTAAACTATAAGGGCAATATTATGAAATTGCGAACGGAAAATTGAAGTGAACTCATATTTGTGAGAAATATTATTTTGTTGTTAGAATCATTATTCTTTTTCTAAACAACATATTTCATTACAATATTTGACACACTTTCCTGCTGTTTAATAACACTAAGATTATGTGATATACATTCTGTCAAGAAAGTACCGAGAATTATCGATTTAAATCTGGCGGGGCAATGAGGCAGGTAAAATTTTTTTTTCCTTGATTGGTAGCACTGTCCTTAATTACTATGCCAAGCTTGAGCGGGATCTGTCAACTAGTGTGTTTGCAACAGCTGATTAAGTCAGTCGATGTCAGAGTGCGTGCCGATTTTTACTATGGGTGATTACGTTGAGCAAAGAATTTGTTTAAAGTTTTGTGTTGCAAATGAATTTTCGTGTGCCGATGCATTGAAAATGTTGCAAAAGGCCTTTGGTGATAATGTTCTATCGAAAACTCGTGCATATCAGTGGTACAGAGCCTTCAAGAACGGTCGTGAAGTGGTCGAAGACCGGACGCCCATCGACGGCTTCGATCGAAGATAACGTCGATAAAATTAAGGAAAGGGTGCTGGAAAACCTTCGACCCAGCTTGAGAGAGATAGCACATGATTTTAAGATATCCCACGAGTCCGCACGTACGATTTTTATTCATATTTTGGGCATGAGAAAGGTGGCCGCACGACTCGTACCGAAAGACCTGAATTTTCTTCAAAAACGTCATCGCGAACAGGTTGCTTCAGACATGCTGGATCACTGTAATTCCGATTCTACATTCATGGAACGCATTATAACTGGTGATGAGACCTGGGTCTATGAGTACGATATGCAAACAAGCCAGCAATCATCGGAATGGGTGGCAAAAAATGAGCCGAAACCGAAAAAACCACGCCAAAGCCGCTCGAAAATGAAGGTGATGCTCATTGTTTTCTTCGATATCCGTGGCGTGGTGCACTACAAATTCGTTCCAGAGGGTCAGACGGTAAACAAGGAGTATTACCTAGGCGTTATGAAACGTTTGCGTGAGCGTATCCGTAAGAAGCGGCCAAATTTGTGGGCGAACAATTCATGGATTTTGCATGACGATAACGCGCCTTCTCACCGAGCTACGATTGTGACTGACTTTCTCGCCAAAAACTCAACAAACGTGCTTCAGCAACCACCGTATTCGCCGGATTTGGCTCCCTGCGACTTTTTCCTCTTCCCAAAACTAAAATTGCCCCTTCGTGGTATCCGTTTTGAGTCGATTGAAGCCATAAAACAAAATTCGGCGCGAGAGCTAAAGTCCATCCCGGAAAGCGCCTATAAAAAATGTTTCGATAATTGGAAGTGCCGTTGGCATAGATGTATTGGAGCAAATGGAGCCTATTTTGAAGGCGACCCAAAAATTTTGACGATTAAATGTGAAAATGTCGTTTTAATTGAAAATTCCCGGTACTTTCTTGACAGAGTAGTAGTTTAAAAAAATTATTAATTCTGAGTCAAACTTGACAAAGATTTTTGATGAATTGAAAATTTAAATCTGAAAAGTCTGAAGACTTCTACAGTATATAAAAAAAATGTTTACATACTTTAGTTGAATGGAACACATATATGTAGATTTCTTTTTATTACTACACATATATATGTGTTTCATTTAACTGAAGCGTACAATGGATTTCTATGAAGTAAAGACCAACCTGATACGAAAAGTGTTTACTTACATTGGAACAAATGATTTGCCTCGGAAAAAAACATAGAATAAAAAGCAAAGCATGTACATTGTATATGTATACAATACATGTTCGATTGGAAATTCTGGAAAAATTTTTATTTAGTCTGTTGAATTTGTTCAAAAGAAGAAAAATTCATTTTTGAAATCCGTGTGTTTAGGTTCTTGATCTATCTGAAGAGCTTTCGCAATTAGGTCGACAATATCGTAGGTTTAATTCAAATTCAACTAAGTATATTATTTAATTTCCTTAATTTAAAAGATCTTATAATTTTGAAATGGTGGATATATTTATGTTAACATAAATGACTATATATGCACATGTTTTCCTTCCTGATTCCTTATAAATATTTTATGCATATACCAGAATTTTCTAATTTTAATTCTCAATTTGATATGGTTTTTAGAAATGAAGAGGAATATTATATATTTTTTCGAGTGAAATCTCGCAGTGTTTTTCCTCAGGCAAAATAAATACACAATTTGTAGAAAATTCGCTATGAGGTGAAGAATTTAATTTAATTTTCTGTAAATGGATACATCTCGATACATGTGCTTTTGTTTTTTTTTATCATTCGGTTATTGAGTCTAAAGGATTTATGATGGCTGTGTAGTACTTAAGAATTGATCTGTAGGAAATATGATATTTGCTATTTTCTTAGAATTTATTGCATTTATGAAAAATTCCAAACCTTTGCTAACTATTTTCTGCTTGTCTTGAAACCTAACGCGTTCCGTTAAATTTTTTTATGTGAACGATATAGTATTTCTTCCACGACTTTTTAATTTCAAAAGTCCACTCAACGGAAAGGATATTTTTGTTGTATATTTTTGTTTCCATGATATTTGATCTTCGAACGGTATTACCGAATTATATTATTGCGTTTTTATTCAACCGCACTGGTCGTTTCTTTTGTTGAAAGTATAGAGGAGTTCCAAATTTGATATCCACAATATTTCAAGGAGGGTGTTACATAAATGGAATCTCAGCAAATAATCTGGTTTTTAGAACACAAAAGAAAATCTATGGACATTATTACACTTTCTTCGGAACTTGTGCGGGTTGTATAGAGTAGCATCAATTTTTGACAGGAAAAGCTTTCGCTGTTAGAGTCGAGTCCCGAGCCTGGGACGTTGAAAAAGCGACTTGAGGTTCAGGATATCGGAGCATGGAACTTTGAAGACGCCAGATAAATTAAGAGGGGTATTCGAAACCCCCGCTGACCTTCCGAACCCTGCTCATTTCGTTGAAGTTGCTGTGTATTCATGATAAAATTGATTGCATCTACTGAAGGCCTATGGTTTCTGACGAGTTAATTAGGAATTCTGAACAAGAGATCTGAAAGGAATAGCGATCTACAGAAACATTATGTACTATTTACTCACTTGTCAATGAAATGAAGAGTTGATCCTTGTTTGATATTTAGATAGTAGATATGGTAACCATAAAACCGATTCCTTCATATTTAATAAACTCTGAAGATGATTCGTATTCAAAGTAGATCTAATGCCTACAGACTACAGCTTATTACCCCAGAAACGGATAAGCGATATCTTTGACGATTTACAAGATAGGTGCCAAATAACTATATAGTCTCAATTTGATGTATAAATGAAAGTTAAACCATAAAAATTATGGGAAAAAAGTTGAAAGCATTCATATATAAAAACAGAAATATCTGTGACATTTACATTTTTTATTTTTGAAAAAATTGAATTAAAATTGTCTAAGAAAACTAATTCCCGATGAAAGAATTCTAAATGACTTTAAATTCAAAATTATATTAGGAGTACAAATAAGTTTCCGCCGTTTTATTGTAGATGGCGAGGCACGGAGTTTCGGTTAGCTTTCGCAGATGATAACCGGCTTAAAAAATAGTTTGGACATTCAAGAACAACATAACCTATTAATATCATTGATTTTATATTGGTAAAATATAATTTTTATAAGTTGAAAATGTCAAAATTTGAGCCAAGTAAGCGTCATTCGCGGGAAATATTAGTTAACTTCTTTAATTTAAAGAAATCTGCTGCTGAGGCGCATCAATTGCTCGTAGAAGCATATGGTGAGGGTGCTTTGAGTGAGAGAACGTGTCGAGAGTGGTTTCAAAAATTTAAAAACGGTGATTATGACGTAGAAGACAAAGATCGCAGTGGAAGGCCAAAAATTTACGAGGATGCAGAATTGGAGGAATTATTGGAGGAAGATTCATCTCAAACACAAAAAGAACTTGCTCTAACATTAGAAGTCACTCAGCAAGCAGTCTCACATCGTTTAAAATCATTAGGAATGATTCATAAACAATTTGTGTTAAAAAACGGCGGAAACGTATTTGTACTCCTAATATATTCTAACTTCCACAATATATATTGAAACTATATACAAAAACTATCAAATTGATATCCTTGTATATAATCAATATAAAATATTTTTCAATGTCTCGGAAAAAAATGAAACTTATTAATCCAAATTTATTAACAAAAACTATATAAGTGTGTATATTAACATACAAATACAAGAGAATCCACTATGCCAAAATTCTCCTCTTGTATTTGTATGTTGATATACATACTTATAGTTTTTGTTAATACATTTTTATTAATACGTTTCATGTCGGGATTTTTCCGAAACGTTGAAAAATATTTTATATTGATTATATATAAGGATATCAATTTGATAGTTTTTGTATAAAGTTTCAAAATGTGGAATATTGAACTCTGAATTTAAAGTCCTTCAAATTTTACTTCTATTAAGTATTGTCTCCCATTCAAAAAGAATTCTAAAGAAACCTGAAAGAAATCTATAGAATAAAGAAATTGGTTTAAAATATAACTTACATTTCCAACATTAAGACAGACCGACAAAATTGTTTCGTTCACAAATAAGTTATTGATTAACAATCCCTGATCTGCAAAATTCAAATTAAAATATAATGGCGAATAAATATAGTAATAAAATTGGGTAGAATTCCAAGAAACATGAACGGATGTATGTATATCTTTTGGCATATGAATAAAGAAAAGACTATTAGCAAAAAAATCTATGGAATGAAGAAATTCATGGAAAATATAACTCAAATTCTGAAGATCAAAATAGATTCACCAAACTCTTCAAAAATATATAGCACATATTCAAAGGCGAATTGAGATTCTCACCGTTAATCATCAGCCCACTTTCATGCCAGCAAAATAAAAACAATCAATACTAAACATTTATCATATTAACAAGAACACGTGTCTGTTCAGACAGTACAATGTAATACCTGAAGAAGCCACATCGTGGTGAAACAATTGTTGTAGTAGTACAAACATTTTTGTGGAAATTAATTACTGTCCCATATACATTTTTCTAATTAATATAATCACATCAGAACTCCTGATCTGATATTGGTCCTTTTATAATTGTATTTTTATCGAGTCATTGTCTTATCGAAAGTTCTAATTTTGGCGATTTAACAATATATTCGTACGTTATGCTATTCTGTGCCCCCATGTGTACGGCAGTGTTACTGTGCGCGTCTTCTTCGATGTTCAGGAATGTCAGAAATATCGTAATTCTCGTGGGATCTTCTTACTCTTTTTGTGCTACTATTCCACTGTATCTACCAGATGTGTTATCCATTGAAAAACATTCTGTATCAGGAGTTCTACAATATATTACAAATTACAACGGTATTGTTGACTGCGGAATCAATTGTAGACATACGGTATCTCAACTGCCAATTAAGCTTTGAACGTTGGAGTATTCGATTAATTGCCACCGTGAGGAATGAGAAGAATCTCAATAAATAATGCCGGCTTAGAGTACGGGAACTACTGCAAAAAGCTGCACGGAAATGATCCAGGAACTCTATGAGGTTCAATCCTCATAAGTTTTGATATGAATTCAGGCCTCGGCGTTAACATAACTTTGATATATTCTTCCACTTGAGAATGAGCAGTTGTGTTCTTACTTCTGCAAATAGTGAAGAATAGTCCGAGTCATACTGCAGTCCACAATCAGCATGTTACTGATTTCCGAATATTTCCCTGTTCTAGTTGGGTCAGGTAAGGTTATTTTATGTCAAGCTAATATTTTACTACATCACTACTATAAATCTGTCAAGTATCTATATTCGCTATAGCGTCTCTGTGTATACACTGAGACACTAAGCTATCAATCATATACTAGCGTCATCTAGAGTATGCAAAGATACATACAAGACATACCTTTGCGAGCTTATTCAAGTAAAGAAATGTATTCCCGATATTTTCACGTTACAAACGCAGAAAAACTTTCTTGATGCTTGTATATATATATATATATATATATATATATATATATATATATATCGAATATAGATACTTGACACATTTGTGGCCACTTGCATACATTGCACTGATGAAAACCATCCAGTTTGAAACGTGCGCATGTCTGCAATTTGCCTCTGTGATCAACAAAACCTTATTGAGAAGTTTATTTGAGTATAGAATTGTTATACAGATGTAGGTTACACTGTCTCGATCTGTACAACTTTCCATTATCAGAGGTCACACTCCTTATCAACGATATTTGGTACAGATCAGCCGAATTAATTTATTTGAATATGAATATGCTAATTATGAGCATTACGGCATATTATGGTCTGACTTGACCATGAGGAAAGTTTTTTCTGCGCTTATAACGTGAAAATATCAGGAATACATTTCTTTACTAGAATTAGCCCGCGAAGGTATGTCTTGTATGTATGTTTGCATGCTCTAGATGGCGCAAGTGTTTGATTAATAACTTAGTGTCTCTGTGTATAGCGAATATAGATACTTGAGAGATTTAAGTCACTTGCATACATTGTACTGATAAAAACAATTCAGTTTGAAACGTGGGCATGTCTGCAATTTACCCCTGTGATCAACAACTTATTGAGTTTGAAGTTCAATTTACAGGGTTAGGACCACTAAAATCATGCGACCAATTAAAACAAATTGTAGAAATTACTATGTTTTACTACCAATAAAAGATATATTACACTTGTGACTCGAGTTTCGGGAAGTGAACTTTCCCATCATCAGACAACTATAATAATAATTTCTACAATTTGTTTTAATTATGATCAACTTCCAAATAGTAACGGCTGAAACAATTCAGTATCATGCGACCAATTTGGACTAGGCCAACGTTTCGTTTATATATTTATCAAGGCTACAAATGAAAACAAACAAAATAGGTATAAGTTGAAGTGACATATATGCATAAATAAAAAGTAACAGAGTCAAAGTTTAAAATATTTGCTTACCAAGTTCATTTAGTCGAACAAAGATGACAATTCTGAGTACAGAGAATATTGGAAATGAACAGTAACACTTTTTACAATGTATAGAAACCAAGATATAATGACATAAACACTAAAAAGTCTATTATAATATTGCAATCTGTTGAATGATTAATATTTTCATACAGATGTGTTGAAAATCAAAATACTACTCATTCAACAGTTTGTTCTGACAGTGATTGCAATTTTATAATAGACTTTTTGATGTTTATGTCGTTGTATTTTGGTTTTAATACATTTTAAAACAAATTTTTCATTACTATGTTTTACTACCAACAATTTTCAGATGTTGTACAATATGTAAGGTTTACATTTTTGCAACTAGTTTCGAACTTTCGTTCATCTTCAGGCAACTGACCCCTAAGCACATGGTACAGGGTATTTCATATAGATTCAGGTACAACGTAATGATAATAAAAAGTGATAGTTACAGGAATTTTGTCTCGACCAGATGTTATGAAAAATAAATAAAAAGTTTTGGGTAATTATGAGAGTAGTATGTTATTTGAATTCATTAAACATTTGGGAATTACATAGATCTGTTTGGTCATTCATTATCTCAAGAATATTTTTCTGCACTAATTTATGAAATCAATGAACTCCAGATAGTTGATCCTTTTGATTCCACATCTAATATTTTAAAGTTGTCGATGGTTGGGAATATGTGGCCATTCTCGATGCAATGTGTTGCGACGGTGGAGCTTCTTTTATTATTGGAGAAATTCATTTGATGTTCATTATACCTTGAATAAAATGAACGTCCTGTCTGACCTACATATTTTTTTTTTGCAAATTGAATATGTTAACTCATAAACCCCTGATTTCAGTAAATTTGGGGTTGGATCCTTCGCATTGAATGACAGAGATGCCAATTTATTTTCTGGTTTGAAAGCTATTTTGATATATTATTGGCTATTTTTTCACTTGTCACCGAAGTACGGAAGAGAAATGAAATTTTTGGTTTTTTCTCTTTTAATAGAAGGGTAAATTTGGTTCATGGCTATTTGGGACGTTTTGTGTTCAATTATTTTATTTATAATCTTATGACTGAAATCATTGTTTGCGGCTATTGTTTTGATAAGTACCAATTTCAACTTCACGATTGTTCTTGGACAGGGGAAAAGAAAAGGCTCTATGGATCATCGATCGGCAGGCTGAAATTTTTTGTGAGTATGGGTTGTTTGAGTCTATGGGGATACATATCGGTGGATGTGAGTTTTCTGAAAACGTTAAATTCAATTTTCCGGTTTGAATGTGATATTGATAGTTCTGAAAATGTTATATGGTTATTCAATTATTTTTCTAATTTAAATTTTATTTTTGGGTGAAATTTAGAAATTGTCCAAGTTGTCTAGATGTTCCAGATATGCAGGCAAATACATCATGTACAAATCGGTGCCAAAAGTGTGTTATTGTAGGTAATTTTGAAGTGAAAATTTTTTTTTCTATGTAATTCATGAAAATATCTGCGAGAAATGGGCTCAGGGGTGAGCCCATAGCTAGGCCAATTAGTTGTTCAAATATTTCGTTATTGAACTGAAAATAGTTCCTTTGTACACAAAGTTCCAAAAGTATAATGAACTCACAGTGGATCAATGGATTCACATGTGATTGTTCTAATATTTTCTAATTTTTTTGTCAATTCTATGGAGAAGGAACGAAGCTCAACTATCTGGAGTCCATTGAAGTTTATAAATTGGCGCAGAAAAATATTCTTGAGATAATGAATGATCAAACTGATCTATGTAATTCCCAAATTTTCAAAGCATTTAAATAACACCCTGCCCCCATAATTACCCAAACAATTTTATATTTTCTAACATCTGATCGAGACAAAATTCCTGTAACTCTCACTTTTTATTATCACTACGTTGTACCTGAATCTACATAAAATACCCTGTACCATGTGCTTAGGGGTCAGTTGCCTGAAGATGAACGAAAGTTCGAAACTAGTTGCAAAAATGTAAACCTCACATATTGCAAAACATCTGAAAATTGTTGGTAGTAAAACATAGTAATAAAAAATTTGTTTTAATTATGATCAACTCCAAATAGTAATGGCTGAAATAGTTCAATATTTCATACATTTAACAAGTGTAACAGTTAAATTCCAATATTCTCTGTACTCAGATTTATTATCTCTGTTCGACTAAATGAACTTGGTAAGCAAATATCTTAAACTTTATCTCTGTTACTTTTTATTTATTCATATGAATCACTTCAACTTATACCTATTTTCTTTGTGTTTCTCTGTAGCCTTGATAAAATCTAAATATATAGACGATTTCAGTGGTCCTAACCCTGTAAATTGAATTGAAGTGCAAATACTGAATCTTATTGAGTTTGGTTGAGTATAGAATTATTATACAGATTTATGTTACACTGTCTCGATTTGTAGAACTTTTCATTACCATAGTTCACACTCCTTATTGATCATTCAGGAGAGGTTGAAAGTCTTTGAACCGATCGATCACAAAAAAATTATTTCGAAAAAAAGATGAAGCAAACAGACTTACCGTAAATAATATACCTTTTATTTTCAAGTAACGAAGACCTGAATACGCGAGTTGACTACTAATGGTCGGAAGGGGTATATTTCCCTGTATAATTCTCTGTAGCCACATCACTATTGGCAGACGCGAAATCTTCGGAATGGAAAAATGGAAATTCAAAATCTATAACGAATGAGAGGAATGTGGAGAGGATCAGTACAAAATCGTCCTCTTCATAAGAACGAGCAGGGATGAAAATCAGCCCTACCGTGAAGTCCCCAATAAGTGAAATGCCGTAATCTCTTCAGGAATATCGAATGCCGGACCGTGGTGAAGAGCGTTGCTAAAGTATTCGCGGAAAATCTTTTTACGGGGACCATTCTGAGATTCATTTTATTCGATCGTAGAAGGACCTGATGAGGTGTTAAAAATTTTATGTTCGGCTCCTACTCTCGCAGATTTTGGGATTAGAGATGAAATTTGTGAATGATCTTTCTTTTATTATCCGGTTTTAGGAGGCAGATAAGTCGATATCGGCCAAATAAATTCGACATTCGGGGACTGTAGCATTATACCAGAGGATAATGTGAACGGATCGATATTTTTCCTTTTATTTCAATCGGATTTTATCTCGGAACTCTCCAGGGTATTCTGGAAGATCTTGAATTCAGTCTCAGGATAATTCAATTGGATTTGAAACAGTAAGTTAATTATTCTGGTCCGTTTTGGCCTTTTTCCAATTATTTGAGAATTCATTCAAGAATTTTTCGCATTTGATGGTTGACATTGTAAAGAATATATACTGATGAGAAAATTTATAAGTAATTAGTGGATCCTAGGAGCCTCATTGGTTTTGTACAAAATCTATAAGTGGATTTAACTGGTAGGTTATACTCATTTCGAGATCGTTGCTGGTAATTTCTATTAATTCTTCTAAAAGAAGTTGTTTACATATTTCATTGCCTACGAAAATCAAGTTTCGCGGTTTCCAAAAAACCTCATTAATTTTTACGGT
The DNA here is from genome assembly GCA_034642435.1 of Megalocaria dilatata. NCBI lineage: Eukaryota > Metazoa > Arthropoda > Insecta > Coleoptera > Coccinellidae > Megalocaria > Megalocaria dilatata. The sequence goes on along the minus strand of CM067863.1, from coordinate 18,034,679 downwards.
AGTTTACAGTTTTATTGTCCATTTATTGTTTATTTCTATATCTTTACCTTGCGGACATATAATAACACTTGAATTTTTGTTATCATTGAATAAAATATGGTAATTCCTAAAAACTTGTTTCAAATACGATCAACTAACAAATAGTAACAGTACAAGGAGAAAGCTGTCGTTTCGGCCAAATGTCAGTTATTTTTGAATTTTGAGCCGAAAATGGTCTTAAGCTGAGAAGGATGAGGCGCACTGATGAAGAATCCAACATCAAAATTAATCCTGTCTGGCTGGTCCGTCCGTCAACGAAGCTAAAGCCTTGAAAATTTCAAGGAAGGTTCGAGGTTTAAATATTTCGGATGAGTTCACAAATGGACGAAATCGCTTCGATAATTTAGCAGTTATTTAGGTTTGAAAATTTTTCACATTTTACTCAATATTCGGAAGTAAAATAATAACTAGCATCTTTGTGAAGAATTGAATGAGAATAGTATAATTAAAATTGAAAAAATATCTTACACGACAAGCTGAATGTATTATCTGAACAAACACTAGAATGAAGTGAACTTTTAAAAATCCTACGTATTGTATGTTCGTCACAAAAATTACACAAAGTTTGTGGGGTATTTTATGGACTACTTCAAAACCACATGATAATATGTATATGTGTTAACCAAAATATATAATTGTTATATATACAATAAAATAATGAAAATAGGTTATTTCTCGTTAGAAGGATTATTACAAAATTTAAATATCATAACGATTCATTCTGTAAACCTCCTACAAATTTTACTTTCAAAAAATTTTTATTCAAAATCTTTTAGAATTAAATTAAATGAATGTCTTAGAAAAACAATGTTTGAATTGAGTAGACATATAGAGTTAACACTTATTACACAGTACCAAAAAGGAATAAAATAATTCAAAGAAATACAAATTATTAATTAAAATTACTAAATAAATACTTGAGGGGTACAAAATTTCGTTTCATACCTTGTTTTATGAAAACCAAATTCCTTTCCAAAAATGCAAAACAACCTCAAGTACTTCTTCAAAAACAACTTCCTCAAAGTAAGTTCCTTCGAAAAAATTCCCAAAACATGCAGTACATCTTCAAAAAGCAATTTAGAATTTCCACAACGGAAAACTCATCAGCACTACTTCACATTTAAAAAATAAATATGATTAACAAAAAATAGCTCACCAGAGAAACTGGAAAAACACTAGAATAAAGTGAACTTTAAAAAATCCTATGTATTCTATGTTCGTCACAGAAATAATAGGAAGTTTGTGAGGTATTTTATCTAGTCCTTTAAAACCAAATGATATTATGTAGAAGTGTAAACCAAAATATATAATTATTATAGATACAATAAAATAATAATCTTTTAATTATGAAGAAAGTCTGATGAGTTTTCCGTTCTAAATTCCTTTTTGAAGATGTTATGCATGTTCTAGGAATTTTTTTGGAGGAACTTATTTTGAGCCAGTTGTTTTCGAAGAACTCTGGGTTGTTCTGCATTTTTGTAAAGGAAATTGGTTTTCATAAAACAAGGTACGAAATAAAATTTTATTCAATTTAAGTCTAAACGTTTTTGAATAAAGTTTTCTGAAATTAGAATTTGTAGGAGGTTAACATAACAGATCTGTATGATTTTTAAATTTTGCAATAATTCTACTATTAAGAAGAAACCTCTTTTCATTATTTCATTGCAGACAAAACCTTATGCGTAATTTGTTAAGAGGACATTTCTGGGATATTCTGTATGTTGAATCCGACACAAAAGCCTAATCAAATCCATTACTCTCCTGCTGAATTTGCAACAGGAACAAGGAATGAAAGCCCAAGTAGTAATTCTGCGTTTCAACCGAATGTAAATTATCTTCATGGAGCAGGCAATCTTTCCCGATTTTAATAGAGTTTTAGGGATTAAATTACGCTGGAGATTGAACTAGGTAGGTTTGTTGCTGCGTGCCAAAAAAAGGGGTCGAAACTGGCTGGAATGTAGTATGAAAATTGATCATGTCATCCGGTTGAATGGAGGATGAAATACGCCATTCTCTTCGGAAAATTGAGTCGTAAATATCATCCGTTTTTCGGGGTTCTGTAACCAAAGCTGACAAGGTTTTTCTGTTGGTTATGTCGGATTTCTGGAAAGTGTTTAATCCGGCAAATCCAGTATAGGAGGAGACTCACCCCAATAAATGTGAGACTGAGAGATGAAATTTACGATGGTCTGAAAGAAGAAAAAACTGGATTTCTCGTCGGTTATTTCTGGATTTCCTGTGAACGCAGCAGCTCAATTTCTAAGGTGAATAAATAAAAACAGAGTGGCGGAAATTTGCGCGGAAAATGGTCTCTATCGAATACATCAGTTGCGCTGATAACTATATACCCAATTGAAATGTTATCATCACACTATCTTAAAAATTGCTGATCCAAGTAAGTTGAAATCAGTTAAAAACAAGTTTTACTACCAAAATATTTCAAAATGTTCACAGTTTTCATGATTGCAGTTTCAAGGTATTCGCCTCATCTTCAGAACTGAAAACTGAACAAATGTAAAAAGGTATTTAAAGTAGGAAGGATACGAAATGAGGGCACCGATGCAAGTGGTATAAAATGTAGGCACAGTACAGAGAAGTTCTCAATAGTTGTTAAGATGTTATATGAATATATGGGAAATTTTAGATTTTCACAGATCCTTACGGTAATTCATTATATTATATAGATCTACATAGATCTGTTTGGTCATTCATTATATTTGGATATAATTCTAAAGTTTTTAAAATATTTGAATAACATCTACTGAGGAGTTCTCTGTACCGTGCCGAAGTTTTTATAACACTTACTTCCTTGTTATCATTTTGGATACCTACTGGACTACTTAAAATATCGTGATCTTTTTTTTTATCAGTTTTCAGTTCGTGTGAAGATGTAAAAATTTCTGAATTTTTTAGTAGGAAACATAGTGATTTGTACAAACTTGTTTTAATTATGATCAACTACCATAGTAATGGCCAAAACAATTCAATATCTTTGCCATCAACGACATATGTACCGTTATTGAAATACTACTCCTATTCGCTGATGACATGTTCGCTGCTCAGGAAAAAATAGTGAAAGCACATGCAAACTTCCACAAAACGTCATAAACAGAATCACTACATAGGCCGAAAATTTTGGTTTTTCCAAAGTTATTCAGTTTTCCAGCAGATATCCTACAACTCAACCACATCTTATAATCAACCGCAAACCCTAACAACTAGTTGACCGCCTCAGACACTTGGAAATGACCTTAGACCAGAGATTCACTTGGACTCCCCCATATCAGTAAAATTGAAGCCAGTTGCATGAATACTATGAAGTGGGGTAGTGATGAAAGAAATTTGCTGATAAGTTACACGCCTCTCTTCCACTCTAAACCGGACTTGGCGAAAGCAATTTAAAATTACTAAATACGGTACACTACGCATCTCTTTTGAAGCATTTCGTTCCAGCCAATCTGTCAGCATCCATGTAGAAGCATAGAAAATTCCTTTAAATTTTGGTCGACAACAAAGTGCATTTCGAACTACCCAGTTCATCCCCTACTAAGAAGATCAAAGCTGCTCGCTGTTTTACAACCTAACACATAGCTTTCCATCTCCCAACTTGTTCAATAGAATTCGCAATCAATAGATGTCAATCCGTAATATCTTCTAAACGTACCCCCAGAGCTCTTACATATTTATATAAATACACCAAACGGGAGACACTAAGCACTATCTTGAAGTTTCCTGAACTAATTGGCATAAAAAATTTTGATGAAAAATCATAAACGGATGTCTCCAAAGATGAACACAGACTTACATGTTCGATTATTAATGAACCAAGTAACTCAATGTCGTTCCATCCACCTGTAGCATTCATACTGAAGACCTGTATGCTGTGTACAAATCTCCTTTTAGCTCTATGATTCCAGGCCACAAAATGGCAATTCTTACAGACTTGAATCTTCAATTCACCACATCGCCAATATTTAACCGCGGAACCCACTTAATCAGAAAATTCAAGAACGATGTTGTATACCTAAGACCATGAACAACATTGCCACCACCATAATCTGGATTCCATCTCACAGGATACCTGAAAATGAAATTGAAGACCAAATCGCTAAACTAAAAAGACTCTCTGACCTACCTGTAATAAAAATGCAGTTTCACACAGATCTCAAAACCAGGATAAAACTGAAATATTTCCAAGATTGGCGGACTGAATGTGATGGCACTAACTTGCCATCAACCCAACCCAGGGTGAATAACTCAATGAAAATTTACTTGAATAGGAATGATAAATTAGTGATGAGACTCAAAAGAAGACACACCAGGCTACCTCACAGCTACTTGATGTCTTCAGTAGATCAACTGTCTAAAACCTACCCTCTCTCTATCCATATGACAGAGAAGTTAGCCGTAGATTCGGACTAAAAGAAGACGTCAAGAATATCCACCATTCACCAAGTCAAATCGGAACAATACTTCCTCAAGGAATCTCAGCTTTACAATCCCATTCGAGCCATTCAGTTAATACAAGGTTCCATACTTATTGTATAATATCTTCGATTTTTGTTCTTTCCTACCTCATGTAGAAAGATTGACCTGCATCATCCTATAGATAGGCTGTCAATAGCTGAAAAGCATCCTGTATGTTTATAAATCTGTTCAATGCTCTTCGTAATAACTTGAAGTTGGTGACAGATTTGAATACTTTTTAAAGTAAATTGATATTTCATCTCTTGAATTTGGAACCTTATTGCTTAAAGGGGTTTTTTGAAGCTGTAGGATCTGTATAATTTTTTTGTAATTTTTTTCACGTCATTTCACTTGGTCTTTGTATATTTTTATGCATGTATGAAAATTTCTTGAAATAAAATGGTATTTTATTATATTGAAAGACAAATTGAATTATTGAATATGATATTCGAACTCTGAAAAAGGGAAATTTGTCTAAAGACTTTTCTTGAATTCTCAATAGATTTTAAATTTACCACTTTGAGGTTACAAGTATGTAGATCACATTTTGATAAAATTTTCTGATTAATATTTTTTCTTCGGGATTGAGTCAAACTGTGGTTACATCGATTTCAGTGCTTTACGTACATATAATAAAGCAGAAACACAGAAGTGAATATTCTTGTTATGAAAGCTCTTTCGGTCTTCATTCATCTTCATAGCAAGCTGGGACCAGTGACGTTGTAACAAGTTAAAAGTAACTCTAACTTTCCTCCTGTCCCAAAAACAATCCGCCTAAGTACCTCCATACCCTAGGCCACTAATTCGATCAATGTCATGTCAAGTGCGTCAAGAAAAAGTTATACATCATTATACATCACTTTTCTCGTTTTCGTTGTCTGAAAAAATCCCTCAGGAAATTTGGATAACTCGGAAAACTCGAACAATGTATCCACAAAATCAAGAGACGGAACAGTAGATTGACGTTGTTTAATATGGCAGGAAAAATGTTAATCCAACATACTGAACTCTTATTTATTGATTGTTGGAAATGCTTTCGTGAAATTCTGCGAGAAAATATCTTAGTAACTAATGGGAAATTAAAATCAAATTTTCAATCTTTAAGTACTCAGTGTACATTTATTTTATAATTGGTTTGTTATTCGAAAAAATAAAAAAATTGTTCTCAATGTTATTGTAAAAAACATTAAATATTACTGTTTTTAATACAAAAGGGTAAATCCACTTTGAATTTTGGAATATCAACATGGCCTTTTCAATTTTGTGAATCAGACACAAAATTTCGATGTTGTTATCGGTAAGACCTACTTTTGCTCCTTAATTTTTAATATGAGAGTGAATTTGTCTTTCTGGGAATCGAAATGAATTTTATTTTTGAAATGATTACTATATAATAATAAAAGAATAATTTACAGCCCTCCTATATAAGAGATGCATCACTTCTATCAAATATTAATAGCTGTCAGAAAACGAGCTACCACAATTCCTTGAACTTGAGCTTTATAATTTGATATTGACTATGTGGTTCCAAAACGAGGGGTGCCTTCCTCATTTTTCCATCCGAATATTTTCGATGAAAGTTACACAGAAAGATAGATTCGTCGTACTGGTACAATTCTGTGGATTTTTCATTGGCTTCGTTATACAGTGACTGTGTATTGCAATCAGAAAATGTAACGGCGAATACTAAATTAAGTAGGGCGAGAAATATGCTCACAAACATTAAGTTCATTGGAAATATAATTTTGGAGTCGATGTACAATCTCTATTAAATTATTGTATTATTATTTTGTAATAATTTCAGAATTTCAAATGAACAAATGACAAGTGAGTCTGGTAAGCAATAACATCAAGTATTGTATGGAGTATTCCGTTACTTTCCATTTTATTTAAATATTCGTATATTAGTCTTCTACATATTTAATTTCAAAAAATTATATTTAATAATTATAACTTCAGGAATTGAATTAAATTAATGTCATATAAGTACCACTTATATTAAACGACATATAAAATAAACATTCATTATAAGACATCCAAATGATACAACGAAACCCAACAAATAAAAATTGCTAACCAAAATCCTATAAATTAAATATTTTGAGCAGACAAAATTTTGTTTCTGCTGATCAACCTTATGAAAAGAAATATCTTTAAAAAATGTCCAACATAATCCTAAGAATTCCATTATAAAACTATCTTTCTTAGAATATTCAATATTATTGGATATCTAAATAAGTTACTTTCTATAAAATCTCAATATATGTAAAAACATTACCGCAAAACAAGTTTTAAGAGAGACTTCGCTTCGTCAGTACTCAATTAATTCATATTCAACAAAATATAACATCAATCAACAACAAATACTTTCTCACCCTTCAACAATTCAGAAAACTTCTGGTAAATGAATACTGAAAAATTTAAATGGAGTGTAATGTTAACGACAAATAAATAATTCCTCTATTTATGTTATTTTATTCATAATATATAATTGTTTGGTTTCCTTGACATTCTTTATACAAATAGTCCTTGTGCTATGGTAGAGGCCGTTAAATTGCCTTACAATCTTTTAGTTCAAGGGTAAACCACCAAATTATTTATTTGCACTTAACATTACACTTCATTTAAATTTTTCAGTATTCATTTAACAGAAGTTTTCTGAATTGTTGTTTACTCTCTATTCATGTTACTTTCCATTTTAATAATATCAAGCTTTCATGTATCATACACAGAGTAGAAAAAGTATTTAATATTTGCGTATATTTTCTTTCAATAATATATATAAATTTTTTTCAGAATTTAGTTTCTCATATATTTTTCGAATTAAAATAATACAGAGGTTTTTTACTTGATTTATTCTGTTAGCGCCCTACAAATTTTAATTTCAAAAAATGAATTGTATTCAAAAACTTTTAGAATTAAATAAATGTCTTATAAGCACTGCTTCAATATAGTAATTTAGTAGACATATAAAATCAACACTCATCATATAATCTCAGCTGGAATAAAGAAACCCAACGAAATATAATTTTGATTAATAATTTATATTTCGTTGGGTGTTTTTATTCCATTTGGTATTATATAATGAATGCTGATTTTATATGTCTACTAAATTGAAGCACTGCTTATAAGACATTAATTTAATTCTAAAAGTTTTGGATATAACTTTTTGAAATTAAAATTTGTTGGAGGGTAACAGTAATCTGCTTTGATATTCAAATGTTTCGAACTATAATTTTTCATATTCAATAGAAAAAAAAAATAGTATTTCCATTTAAATATCCTCATTGAACAAGCAGGTTCCCCATGCGGTTCACCAAGAGAATTTAATGCATTTTTTCGATGATAAACTATTATATTGACTGATTAAATCGTTTCAAAATTCTTAAGTCATGCATCATAATTCTTGAATTCGACGTGCATCGCACAGTAAACTGTGAATGTTGGAAACTGCGAATCGTAGAAAATTTTGACTCGAGATGTACTAATCGTGAAATAGTTCGTAAAAAAATTCAGATTGAGTGGAAGAACATAACCGTCCGGAAATTACTGCAAAATATTCGATTTCCAACCAAGGGAAAAACTTCTCAGTGTTAAACTAGCCAGTTTTTGTGATGAATTTTATGAATTTCTATACGTATTCGAAAAAGTGAACAGTGAAATTTTTAATGAGGTTAAAGAAAATTTGAGATTTATGTGATATTCACTAAATATTTTCAGTAAATTCACAAAGAGATCGCGTTTTTAATAAGCAGTAATTTCAAGTGGCGTAACGCACAAATGTATCAATCAAACCACAAATATCAACTGAACAAAGAACAGAATAACCCATAATGTTCCATAAATATCAATTTGTTCGAGAAGAATAATTCACCCCCATATCATTAGTTCAATAAGGGGCTACACTTAAATGCGTATAATCCCAGAATTTAACAGAGAGAATATAGAGCAGTCCCACATAAACTGTACCAAGTCAACATCGATTGAATAATGGCCATTTTTGTGATTTCTAACAGAGAAGTGATATAAGCTTCGTCAGATTTTTGTTTGATTCAGGGAACCTCTACAGAATTAAATAACTTTCATTATCCATTGAACAATTGTCCGGTAAGTAGAATGAAATAAGAAATTAGTTTTCCATCACTTTTTATGGTGATAGAAAACTAAGTAATTTCTTATTTCATTCCATTTTGAAATGAACTATCACATGAATACTCCATCCAATATTTGTTCTATAAGTAATGGGCTAATGGGGTCATTTCTAATTTCATTCATTACAACTTAAATTGAATTATTTCGGACACTGAATTGTTTCAGCCGTTACTTTTTGGTAGTTGATCATAATTAAAACAGATTGTAGAAATTACTATGTTTTACTACCAATAAAAATATATTTTACACATTTTCTTGTGACTCGAGTTTCGGGAAATGAACTATCCCATCATCAGACAACTGAAGACCTAACAGTGGTATTCAAACAAAAGTGATAAATATTTTGAATATTTCAATAGATAAAACCTAATAGTGGTACAGAGGTTTACAAGCGGAACGTGATAAAACCCGGTTAAAAAAGAGGGGCCTTCTAACAGATATCGGAATGTCGGCAATCGACAAAGAAGGTTATTAAACAGATGGTAACCAAATATCTCAAATAATTTTTTGGGGTTACATAGTACAGTTATTCATTATTTTTACGTTATTTTGTTGTATATCTCAAATATTTGAATTTACATAGCTCCATACAGTCATTCATTATTTTTTAAATTATTTTTATTGTGAACGAATTTGAAAATTTTAATAATCAAGTTTCTTTTCATTTGAATCTACATGTAAAAGTTTCTTAAGATTTTCTTTTGTCGAAAGGAATTACTAATTTTTAAAGAATGAGTGGCAAAAATTGAATTTTTGTTTACTTTTCATTAAATTAATTTTATGTTCGTTGAAAAAGGTTTGAAACAGATGTTACTTTTTGAATATCTCAAATATTTTCGATTTACATAGCTCCGTACAGTCATTCATTATTTTTACATTATTGTTATTCTGAACTAATTTGAAAATTTCAACAGATTCTAGATAATCGAGTTTCTTCCCTTTTGATTCTACATGTAAAATTTTAAGATTACCTATTGTGGGAAAGGAATAACCGTTTTCTAGACAATGAGTGGCGAAAGTAGAATTCTGTTTATTTTTTATGAAACTCATTTTATGTTCGTCGAACCTCGTCTTGAAGGAACGTCCTGTTTGTCCTATTATATTTATTACTGCACGTAGAACAAGATAACTCATAAATTCCTGATTTGTGTATGTTTGGAGTAGGGTCCTTTCCGTTTGCGTTTTGTTTAACGCAAAGGACCCTACTCCAAACATACACAAATCAGGAGTTTAAAAGTTATCTTGTTCTACGTGCAGTAATAAATATATAGGACAAACAGGACGTTCCTTCAAGATGAGGTTCAACGAACATAAAATGAGTTTCATAAATAATAAACAGAATTCTACTTTTGCCACTCATTGTCTAGAAAACGGTAGTTTAACAGAATAAATCTGTATATTTAAAATTTTGTAATAATCCTTCTATAAAAAAAAAACCCTCTCTTTATTATTTTATTGTATATATAACAATAATATATTTTGGTTTACACTCATACATATTATCATTTGGTTTTAAAGGAGTTCATAAAATACCTTACGAACTTCGTGTAATTTCTGTGACGAACATAGAATACGTATGATTTTTAAAATTTCACTTCATTCTAGGGTTTTGTTCAAATAAATAAATCCACCTTGTCTGGAAAGATATTTTTTGTCAATTATTTTTAAATATGAAATACAGCTGATGAGTTTTCCGTTGTGGGAATTCTAAATTTCTTTTTGAAGATGTTCTGCATGTTTCAGGAATTTTTTTGAAGGAACTTATTTTGAGCAAGTTGTTTTGAAGAAGTTCTTGAGGTAATGTTTTGCATATTTGGAAGGGATTTGGTTTTCATAAAACAAAGTACGAAAAAAAATTTTGTACCCTTCAAGTATTTATTTAGTAATTTCGATTAATAATTTATATTCCTTTGAATTCTCTTATTCCCTCTTGGTACTGTGTAATAAGTGTTAAATCTATATATACTGAACTGAAACAGTGTTTTTTAAGACATTTATTTTATTCAATTTTAAAAGTTTTCGATTAAAGAATTTTTTGAAATTAAAATTTGAAAGGGGGATTAACAGAATAAATCTGTATGATATTTAAAATTTTTCAATAATCCTTCTATCAAGAAGAAACCTCTCTTTATTAATTTTGGAATTTCAACTTTACATTCAAAGGTCTCACAATTCCAAAGTTCACTGTCAATTTTTGGGTCATTCGCTGTAGTATTCTGTCTTCAAAAAGAAATAAAACTTCTGAAAATCCAGTATGCCAAGTAGTATATCAACAAACAGGTGTAATTATTATGTTTCAGTATTGAAAACTCGACACTGTTACTAAGTTTACTAAAGTTCCAACAGTATACTACAATTACTCATATTGAAAAAATTTGAGTTTAAATATTCCGTCGAAATGATAAATCTTCGTGTTTAATTTGCAGCATTTTCCATTCCAATTTTGTCTTATACGTGAAATTCCAGGGGAAGTTAGAATTTTCTCGATATCCAACTCATGAGGGTCATTATTTGGAGATAATAAACCAAAGTGGTTTATTAGACGAGGCTTTGAATAATTTAATCGATCCTGTTTTGAAACAGTGTCTTCCTAACCACACCCTGTAGAATGATATCATCTTTAGACTCGTTCGTCTACATAGCAGAAGCAGTCTGTATAACTAATTCATTCTTTAATGTTGAAATTATCTACCTTAATAACATTATGTAAACCAACCAGGTATGTCCATAATTATAAGTCGGCCTGAGCATTTGACTTAATGATCTGAATTGATCCCACCTTTCTATAAGCGATCAGTTCGCCGTCTCACATTATCTGTTTTTATTATAAAATGGGTTTGCCTCTTCTTCTTTTTTGCCTAAACTTTTCAGTTTAATCCGTATATAATAAGTGTAAAAGACCCAAACTTCTCGCGTTTTTTTTAATGGAAAGACCTATTCGATCTTCATTATGAGATCAGACAAAACATATGAAAGTTTGAAAAATTCATTTGACAAACAATAACTGGATCAATTCTCCGAAACCTCTACAAATTTAATGTAAGAAATCTCTTGAAAATTTTTTAAAATAAAACTAAATAAAATGTCTTACAAGCAACACTGCTCCACTTTATAAACATAAAAAGTTATCAACATATATGTGCGGCAGTTAACCCATACAAAATAAAAAAATATATAAAGAATTGACCGTGATCATCCAGCAGTAATTTTCAATTTATATTTGTTTATAACAATTCTTATTTATATTTTCATACAAGCGCATGGCTTTTTTTCAGATACTGAGTCTATAGTGGTATCTTTTTTTTAAAAACGATACCAAAATGGTGCTCAGTTAGCTGAATTTGTTTATTTAAGTTCGCTTCTAAGCAGGATATTTGGTGAATGAATAGATATAACGAGTTATCCTTTTCGTGGTCCGGATTTCACTGCCCTGTTTCATTGACATATGTCGAACAGAACTGTGATCCAAAGCCTTATCTGTTTAGTTCAAGGTTAGAATCGTTTATTTACTGCTGAACCTGTGAAAATTGTGAAAACTTACTACAAAAATAATATTCTGTAGTAAGTACGTTTCGTGCATTACGAGCAGACTATGATCGATATAATCCTTCATCTGAGCGTACAAGTGGTAACAATGAAAAAATTCGGGGAGGCTGGATATGTTACTGATGTCTTAAGCTTCATACCTTACCGAAATGCACGCTCGACCGAAAATACTTCTACTGTAAGCGAAAGTGTTGAAGAAGATCCAAATTTATCAACTCATCAACGCGCACAACATTTGGTACCCTCTACGCTATGGAATTTTTTGTATCTGAATTTGCATCCCCATCCTTATAAGGTTCAGTTAACACAAGAACTAAACCAAAGAATACGTAGAACATATGCCCATTGGGTGCTTGAACAACAACGTTTAGATGACGATTTTTCGCTTCAAATTTTCTTCAGCGAAGAAGCACATTTTTCACTCGGTGGCTATTTAAACAAGCAGAATTGTGGTATCTGGGGCAGTGAAAATCCTCATGTAAATGCTAAGAGACCATTACATCCACAAAAAGTCACTGTGTGTTGTTCAATTTGGTCTGGTGGTGTGATTGGTCCGTACTTCTTTGAAAATGAATGTCACCCAAACCGTCAATTCTCATCGCTATAGCCAAATGATTACCGATTTTTTTGGCCTGAAATTAACGATATGGACTTGGAAGAGATGTAGTAGTTCCAGCAAGATGGTGCAACAAGCCACAAAACCTGACCCGTTTTGGCTTTGTGCAAGAAAAATTCCCAGGACGCGTAATTTCTCATTTGTGTGAATTGGCCACCAAGATCTTGTGATTTATCGCCTTTGGATTGTTTCTCGGGGTTATGCAAAGGATCGTATTTATACTGATAATACTCAGATTATTGATGATTTTAAAACCAACATCCGTCAAGTTATTGGTGAGATATGGTCCGAAATGTAAGAGATCAGGCGGAGGACATTCAAATGATGTTGTATTCTACACATAATTGCAAGGTCCAAGCATTATATTGAAATAAAAATTTGATCGATATTCTAAATGAAAGAGTGTTTTATTTACGTATACTTTCGGAAGCGCAAAATGTATTTTTATTGATTGTTTTATTAAGCATCCAACTAACTTCCGACTGATAAGAATATGGGTAAGAATGTCAAATGCATTTTCTGGAGTAAGTGTTATATATTATTTAAAAAGGAAATAAAAAAGACCCTTTTAGGTTATATGCACTTTTTGGCGATGGAGTTTGTTATTTATGAATATTCAATCGAAACAGGCTATCGGATGATATTTACTAAATGATCACTGTCAATTCTTTATAAATATAAAGATTTCTATTATCAATGGAAAATTCTATTGATTCTTTATTAGTTAACTGTCGCACATATGCGTTGATAAATCTATATGTCTACAAAGCGAAACAGTGTTTCTAAGACATTTAATTTAATTTAATTTTGATAAGTTTTTGAGAAATTTTTCAGATTGAATTTACGGAAGTTTCGTAGGATTGATCCAGTTAATTTCGAAAATATTTGAAAAAACCCTTGAAAATTATTTTTATTTCATATTTGTTTAAAATTCATTTTATTTATTCAAAAGATTTCCAGGTCTGGAAAAATAGCTGAAATTGTTTCACTCAAACTCTACATTTTTATTGATTATTCTCTCGAAAAATAATTCTTGGGAATCAAGCAATAAAAAAATTTCTTTTATGCTCGCTTGTGCAAGCATTACATTGGAGCAAGCTCCAATGTAATTTTCGAATTTTCGGCCGAATATTATCTCATACGATTAGGTTGGACGCACAGTCGAGTGAAATTTCGTGACAATCGAATGATTAGAAGTTTCAAAAAAAGAAATAAATTGTGAGGAAATCGGCTGAGTTCATTAATGGGTAAAATTGTTTCAATAGTTTCGAAGTTAATCACGTTTGAAACTTTTTCTCTATATTTTCTAAACTACACAATAATGATGCCCATATTTGTGCGAAATTTCGTGATAATCTTATGACTTCAAGTTTGAAAAAAAAATTGTAAGCGGATCAGCATTGAGGGCTACCTTAAACATTATAACTTTCGAATGGAAACAGATAAGGACTTGAAACTTGAGTCTATGAGTCCAATAATTTCGCAGTTATTCATATTTGGAATTTTCTCTTATTTTTATCAACATTGTCCAAACTACAAATCTAATCGATTCGAAAGCGTATGTTCGTACAGAATTTCCTGTGGATCGTAGAAGTAAAAGACTGAACAAAGAAAACTATTTTGTCAGCAGAGCAGCGTTGCTCGCTATCGAAACAAAACGATACAAAGGCTAATGCAAAATTTCGTAAAAATCATATGATAGAAGATTGAAAAAATTGAGCAGCATAAATTTTTTAGACTTGAAAATAATTAAAATTAACAATAGACATCATTTTTCGATTTAGCGCAAACCAACACACACAGACGGCACAATACATTCTTCTTCAAATCATCCTTTATCCCATAAATTAGCAGCATACAATAGTATGGTGCATAGACTAGTTAATGCACCTATGTCACAAGAGAATTTTGAAATAGAATTGAATATAATAAAACAAATAACAGTAAATAATGGGTGTAACCCATCAATTATTGATCAACTATGGAATAAAATTAAACTGAAACAATCTATGTCATTAGTTTATCCACATGTCAGAAATAATGAAAAGTTTATTTGCTTACCATACATAGGACAAAAATCTGCACAAGTAGCTAGATATTTAAAGAAAAAACGAAATGTCAATATCTCATATAAAACAATAAATTCTTTAGGTAAATTAATAAAAAATAATAAAGATATCGTCAATAAGAACAAGAGATCAGGAGTATATGGGTTAAATTGTGGTATATGTCCATATGTATACATTGGCCAAACGGGTAGATCTTTAGAGAGTAGGATCCAGGAACACCAGAATTCATTCGTTAAGAATAAATCAAACTCCACTTATGCTAGGCATCTACAAGAATGTGGACATGATTTTGACCATAACTTTGAAGTTCTCCATTTCGAGAACAAATGCAATAGATTGGACCTTTTAGAAGCAATGGAAATAAACCGGCATCATAAACTGAATATTTTGTTGAACGACCAAATAGATGTGAACCGTTCTCCGTTGTTGAACCTTTTTTAAAAAATTCCTTGTAAACTTCATTTTATCACGTATTTTTAGGGAAACTTGTATTTAAGGAGAAAGATTTTGTAAAGTAGTTAGCAACCATACTCACCTGACGAAGTCAATATGTAATTGACGAAACAATTCTCGTTGAAAAATAAAAATAAGCGGAAATAAAGTGTTTTACAAATCATTTAAATATTTATTACATGTTTTTTCAATAAATATTTATATCACTTTTTCTTTCGAAATTTGTTCATAACAGAAAAATCTTCTGAAGCCCAAAAATATCACTCCATTATCATTTCAAATTCTATCCACTCAGGCAGGTTAGTTATAAAAGTTGATGACAGTACACATAAGCTACAACATCACCCTTATTCCAAATTCATAAAGGATGGTCACCCTTCTCATGGGGTGTCTACTGACAAGAGCTTAGTACTCTGAAAAATATACTTCTCAAAACCAAAATTGATCCCCTCAGCATATCCTTAGAAAATATGTACTTTGTCTGATATGAGCTCTGTTTAGTATTGAAAGATGCACGCTGTATACAGTTAAGCTTCTACCCTCTATCGCTGTAGGGTTCCAGTGGAGGAATAAGATTTGAACAGGTCTCCCACAATATCCACTTGTTCATTCACAATTTATCATCTATTGATTTTAGTTGTACTTTCACCTTGGTTTATGCGCCATTAATAAAATAGCATCAAGTCTATCGCAGCAAGAAATTGAGGGCTTGATTAAGCATGCATTGCTAAATATGTAATCCCTAATTAGCGTGTCGTGGTGTGTAGGGTAGAATTGGTAAGATATCCACGTGAAACAGGCCGGACATGGGTATCAAGGGTATCATAAGCTCGGTCTATTCGTTAGACCGGTATAAATTATAGCTAGCCATTCCATGCGCATTATAGGAGTCTGCAGACGACACTGATTCGATGGTCATCAGGAACATTCCTCTCGCTTGTAGAACAGTGGTGGCGCCAGGTAGCAAACCTTGAAAAGTTGGAAATTATCATTATTTTCACGAATTCTTTTCGGTTTTTTCCTGTCAATAAATTTTCTGTAATTTTACTTTGCCTGGGGTATTTTTCATACCACGTAGAATGCAAGAACGGATAAACAATAAACAATAACTTTATTCTCAGAATCATTGTTCACAAGAGAATGAGAAATCGTCAGAAGAAAATACATATATGGAAAAAGAACTACATTCTGGAAATTCCAAGAAAACGATTAAAAAATTCTAAAATAGAATTGGTTCTATATCTATAATTAAATTGGTTATTTGTTGTTTGGACTTTTTATGATTTGTAATATCTCTAATATAATTTAGTATTATATTATAAATTCTGATACACATATATGTTTTTTTCTGTCAATGTAAGAACATGTTTAGGCAAATGGTAAGAAACCGTCCGTCTTGTTTTATTCATATTACGTAGGTCTTTGACGTAATGTGGATTTTTTCTCAAAAATAGAGCACATCCTTTGATGTTTTTGCCAATAAATGTCGGAATTTTATTTTGACGAAATCTTCCTCTACATGATTCTCGATAATTAAGCCCATACATTGACCTCACAGCAGATTTCTGAAGAATGAATATCCTTTCGGCTCTAGAGGTGCCACCCCAAAGAACAACACCATATCTCATCAAAGAATCGAAATTTGCGAAGTAAACTGATCTTAAGAGCTCCTTATCTACTCGTCGAGACAATACTCTCATCATATACAGAACTCTATTTAGTCTTTTACTCAGCTCACATATATGTTGGTGCCAGTTGAAAAAGCAGTCTAGATATATTCCCGAAAAACTTGGTTGATTCTATTATGCCGACTTCTGTATTGTTGAGGTCCATAGTTGCTGGAATACTTTCCTTGAACTGAGTAGTCCTGAAAACAATACACTCAGTTTTATCAAAATTTAGAAGAAGCCCATTTTGAGCACACCAGACACCTATCGAGTCGATAACGATCTGAGTTTGCTTCATGCGGGATTATAAATTTTTATTACGTACTAAAGCGTTTGCGTCATCAGCAAACAAAAGTATTTTTATCCATCTTGAGATGGAAGAAAACAGAGACTCAGGTAAGTCGTTTATGTATATCACAAACAGTAGAGGTCCCACAATATTACCCTTAGGTACACCCACAACAGTTTCATCCTGTGATAAGTGATTCATTTCGCCAGTTTCAACTATCTGTCTATTCTATTCTTGAGGTAACTACTCAACAATTTCAGTTGAGCGTCACGTATACCATATGTATTTAATTTGTTGAGAAGCCTTTCATGGTTCAAACTGTCGAAGGCCTTAGAAAGGCCCAAAAACAGTCCAACAGGTACTTCTCTACGTTCGAGTGATTCTAGAATTTCAGAAGTCAATTCATAAAGAGCAGTGCTGGTACTCTTGCCTCTCAGGTACCCATGTTGGTTTTTCAAAAATATTCCAAATTTTTGGAAGAAGTTGAGCAGTCTGTCCACCAAAATTTTTCAAAAAATTTTTGAAAATGGAGTCAGCAGGCTTATCGGACGATAGTTCTTAATGTCATCAGGGTCCCTTTTTTTGTAAAGTGGTTTAATCAGAGCTAATTTGAGGGCCGATGTAAATGTATCCTCAGTAAATACTCAATTGATGATATGCATTAGAGGTCCAGCAATAATATGAATCGATTTTTTCATTAGAGATATAGGTATATCATGGAAACCACCGGAGTTCTTATTTTTCATGTGTGGATAAAAAAACATATGTCCTCCATAGGACCAGGTCTTCCTTTTCAATTTGACAAAACGATTCTCGTGTATTATAACTAGTCATCCATGCTATTCATTCGAATCAGTTTAATCTAAAGGGTGATAATTCGGGGTGTAATTTGAAGAAACGTATTTCCCTAAAGCGGTCCATATTAACGTCCTGACATGTCATGCTGAAAATAAAGTTTTTTTCGAACGTCAATATCTTCGTGCTGTAAACACATTCAAAGTTATCATTCTACTGTAAATTACTTCAACAAAAGTTACGTATTACCAGGTTTAGAAAATTTTGCTTCTTTATTTGAAAAAAAATTCACACAGTTTTTATGTTTCACAATTTATTCAGACATGTGTTTTGGTCTTTCGACCATGTTCAAATGAGTACAAAAAGAAACTAAACTTAAAATTGAAAAGGTTTTTTTATTACACTTAGGCCACTGTATATTTTTATGGCGCATGGAAATAACAGCATCTAATATAGGGCTGCTGCCGAATAGTATTTGGGAATTTGTTAAATTCTCCTTTTTTTCAATGGATTTTTTGATTGAAAGAATCTCCAAATAGTCCATCAATTTATATTATATAGTAAAGTGACATCTTTCTCATTGAAGAATGATTATTTTCTATACAATGTTCTGCAAAACCGGTTGATTTCTGGTTTTTCAAAATAGGCACCCTATGTTCTTCGATTCTATGTTGTAAATATCGGCCTGTCTGTCCTATATATGTAGCATTCCAATCATCACAATTAATTTGATGAATCCCCGATTCGGAAAAGTTGGGGTTCTTTATTGTTCACCAAAATTGTAGCTAAATTATTTCCCATTTTATAAGGACCATTAGAGATCCTACTGCTGAAACTTCTTATATAAGCCATTGACAATCATATTTTCTTTTCTTCATAAGGATCATTTATATTGATATGAAATTTTTTTTCAAATATTGTGTAAAAGTTTTCTTATTAATCCTTTTGTCAATGGTTTCAGTTCTATAGCCATTCCCCACTGCTTTAGTTTTAATTGACTCCTTTTCGGTTTTGTCTGTAAAATTCTTTCTTCTCTGTTTATACTTCCTTTCAAGTACTGATTTATGTTAAATAAAGTTTATTATTATTAAATTGACTTCGTTCAACGGGATGCTCAAAAATCTATGAATGAAACTGTGGATTGTTGACATTTTAATTTTCCATGGCTGATTGGATTTTGAAAAGATTTTGGTATCAGTAGTGGTAGGTTTTCTAAAAATGTCGAATTCGAACTTATTATTACTATACTAATATTAGGATCTGAGAAGTTGATTGAAGAATTATTTTCCATTTCTATTGTGAATTTCATATTTTCATTTATGCTATTCAGATAATTCAAAAATTGAGGTAGCAGCCTATCAGTTCCAGTTCAAATGCAAAATACGTCATCTACATATCTAGCCCAAAAGTAAACAAGTTTTACCAACTAATCATTTGTAGTGTTAGCGAATAATAACTTTTCAAAGTAAGACATAAATAATTCAGCTAAAAGTGGACTTATTGGACTTGATTTGCTTAAAGAATTTATTGTTGAATTTAAAATAATTCAGTTCTAAACACATTTCTAAGGTTTTGAAAAGATTTTTTTTATTATTTTGTGATAGATGACTGTTATTGATCAAAGTTGTTTTCAAGTAAAATTGTTTTAATGTTTCACCTAGAGCCAACCTTCATGTAGTTGAATTTTGCTTCTATGATCCTGATTTATACTTTCACATTGCCGGTCAGAAATTTCAAATATTGATTCAGAATACATGTTTAAAAACTCAAATTAATATTTAAGAT
Source organism: Megalocaria dilatata (assembly GCA_034642435.1). Taxonomy (NCBI): domain Eukaryota; kingdom Metazoa; phylum Arthropoda; class Insecta; order Coleoptera; family Coccinellidae; genus Megalocaria; species Megalocaria dilatata. The sequence goes on along the minus strand of CM067863.1, from coordinate 18,014,801 downwards.
GGAGGAAAAAGAGCTTAGAAAACATTCCAGAAAAATCTTGCCGGATTTCTCCTATAATATAATAGTTATTCCGAAGTTCAGGATGAAGTAAAAATATTACTTGGGTGGATCAAATAAAACCATATGTATTATTATAACAAACACTGTTATACTTTATTTTTCTACAAGGTCTACGCCTCTATCGATACATTTTTCCCAACGAATAGAAAAATTTTTGATGCCATTATCGAAGAATGTAATCGGTCATGTCTTCAGCCAATTGCTCATGATTAATTTCACTTCATGATTATCGTGAAAACAATGTCCTCCCAATTCTTCTTTGAGTGTACCAAACATGTGATAGTCACACGGGGGTAAATCTGAGCTGTAGGGCGAATGCTCGAGTATTTCCCAATGCAACTTCTCCAATTTCTCTCGGGTCAAAGCCGCTGTGTATGGTCGAGCGTTTTCATGATGGAGAAACACACTTCGGATGGATGTGCCACGCCTTTTTCTTCGATAAGCCAGCGTCATCACTTCAAAGAGCTTGGCATTAATATTCAGCATTAATTTTACTTTGTTCATGAAGAAAATCCATAGGCAGTACTCCTTTTCTATCCCAAAAAATAGTTTTTTTTCGGCAGGCAGACGGGTTTTGGCTTTACGAGGTGGGACTTCTCCAGGTTGTGTCCACTCCATGCTTGGTTGTTTACATTCTGGAGTGTAATAATGCAACCATGTCACATTACAGGTGACAATTTGACTTAAATTATCATTCCCTTCTCGATATCGTGTGAGAAGTCTTTCACACTCATCGCTTTCCGATTTGCCATTAGTAGGCTAGGATTCCAGCTTGCTGGCTGTTTTCGATAACCCACCTCATTAGAAATGATTGATTGCGTACTCGCATACGATATTCCTACTTCTGCAGCAATTTCGTCGACTGCAAATCGCCGGTCAGCTTCAATCAGCCCATGGATTGCATGAATGATCGTGTCAGTAAAACTTGTTCGCGGTCATCGGGCCTGACTCGCATTTTCTAGTGCTGCACGGCCACCTCAAAATTTGTGTGCCCTTCAGAGACTTGAGTTCTTCGAAGCATCTCCTTAACAAACTGTTGGGTCAATCGACGCAAAATTTCAAAATGTTCCACACCTTCCTGTGATAAAAATTTCATAATGAAGCGTTGCTCAACAAACCTATGTACCTATTGCTCAAACATGATGCTACTGATACCAAATCAACCGTATTGAATCGGATCGATATCCTCTCCGCCCCTGGAAAATATTTTTCAACACACAGCATAGCACCACCCGCGTCACTTCACGCAGCGATTTGAAAACAAAAGTACGAATTCATCGATTATTCTCGAAATTTCTTCATAGTAAACAAATCATTCCTATTTCAACAGTTAAACATATAATACTCCTTTATATTCTTTGTGGCGTCTTTCAATAAATAAGAATGAAACGCAATACAAATGCAAACAGTGAAAGTTCCGTTTACGAGAAATAATTACTGATGTCCCTAGTAGGCATTCGACCAGATTCAAAACATTGAACGAGTCCTAGGTCAGTATTCATTTAATTACCGAATTCGTTGTCCTAAGGATTGATAAAACTCCTGTATTTTGAAACCTTTGTGTGAACGATATTGCTTGAAATGAAAAATAAATGGAGGTTTATACTTGATAGAAGGTATATGAATTTTTTGAAATATTTTAATATTAACAGATATATTCTGTTAGCCTTCTACATATTTAATTTCAAAATATTATATTTAATATTATAACTTCAGGAATTAAATTAATGTCATATAAGCACCGCTTGTATCAAACGACATATAAAATAAACATTCATTATAAGACATCCAAATGAGATATCAAACGACATATAAAATAAACATTCATTATAAGACATCCAAATGAGATAACAAAATCCAATAAATATAAATTAGTAACAGAAATTCTATAAATTAAATATTTTGAGAAGACAAAATATTGTTTCTGCTCATCCCTCTTATGAAAACAGATATCTTTCAAAAATGTTTAACATAATCCTAAGAATTTCATCATAAAACTATCTTACTTGGAATATTCAATATTATTGAATATCTAACTAAGTTACTCTTTAGAAAATCTCAAGATATGTAAAAATATTACTAAAAAAAACACGTTTTAAAAGAAACTTTGCTCGTCAGTACCCAATCACATTTAAAAAATATAATATCAATCAACAAAAAATATTTACTCACCTTAACAATCTAGAAACATCTTGGCAAATGAATACTGAACATTTAAATGGTGTCACATGTGACCTCCAAGAAATAGTTCTGTGGTTTACCATAGATCTTAAAGATTGGTCAGCAATTTAACGGCCTCTGTTATAGCACAAGGACATCTGTATAAAGAATGTTAAGGAAACCAAATAATTATATATCATGAATAAAATAAAATAAAATAAATAAAGTTCCTGAAGTTATAATATTAAAATTATTTTTTCTAAAAAGTAACTTAGATATTCAATAATATTGAATATTCCAAGTAAGATAGTTTTATGATGAAATTCTTAGGATTATGTTAAACATTTTTGAAAGATATCTGTTTTTATGAGAGGAATGAGCAGAAACAAAATGTTGTCTACTCAAAATATTTAATTTATAGGATTTTTGGTTAACAATTTATATTTATTGGATTTTGTTATCTCATATAGATGTCTTATAAGGAATGTTTTTTTATATGTCGTTTAATATAAGTGGTTATTATATGACATTGCTTGAAATGGTCAATTTTCAGGGCTGTACTGATTTGTACTATATAAAATAGAATTTTATTCAGCATAAATAGATACAAAGTATTACATTCTTGATTGTTACCATACTCACCTGACGAAGTCAATATGTAATTGACGAAACAATTCTTGAAAAATAAAAATAAGCGGAAATAAAGTGTTTTACTTCGAATCATTTACAAAGTATTACGACTAGTATTATAGTGCTTCAATACAGACCAATTCGTTTTGTCAGAGCAGTGCAACCATAATATGAAGAAATTCACAAAAATCAAGAGCCATTTGTAAGTATTCACTTGCTTCCCAAGAAAATATTTGAACTATTTACGTCCACTCCTTTGACCAACTAACTAACTAGGCGAGGAAGTATTGGGCGACGGCAATTTATAGCACAGGAAAGAAACACGGTATTTTCTTACAAGAAGTGCATTCTAGATAATAAGGCTGTATACTTTTTTTTAAGATTTATATTGAAATAATTTTTTTCCCACCGATGAAGAGACATTTTCGCCGACTGCAACAAGGGCCAAGTTGAAGATGAAATTTAATGTGAAGGGTTACTCGTAAATATCAAAATACATAAATTTCTTTTCTGTATTGCTGTAAATTAGTGTTAAGAATTGTGATTAAGTTAATACTGTATACAGATATCACCTCAGGGTGCATAACTCACAGTTATTTTAAGAGTTTATGTACGTTACTATCAATAAACTCTATTCTATTCTATATTAAGACAATTATGACAAAATGACGAAATTATATATTTTTGAAGTTTCAATGAATTTTGGTATTTTTTCAATGAATATTAAAAAAGTTTAAACCCTTTCTTTATGTAGTCTTGTCATAGAAAAGTCAACTTTTAAAGACACTTTTATTGTTATTTTTGTTATTCTGCATCTAATATTTTCAACACGATTGTCAATCATCAAATATATAGAGAAAACGGTGAAATCCGTTCAATAAATAGGATTGATATTTGATATATATCAGATTATTCACGGGAATTTTATATAGTTTTTCTGGCGAAAATTTGCTTGAATTACTTGAAGTAGATTAATCTTATACGTTTTAAGAGATGTTTTTCGTGTATAACTATCAAATTGTACAACATCATTCACTTTCTTTTCAAATGAAAAGACTCGTGAATGCTGTTGCGGCATTCGCTTTCTTCTCAAAAGAAAAGAATCATTAATGCTGTTGTACAATTTAAATACAGTTTTAATTAGTCTTTCATTAGAAATTTTTCTAATTACTCATTTATTTCACCATTCAACACCATAATTCTCCGTTTTTATTCATTCTAGCATTTTGAAAGATGTCTTTCGTATATAAAGAGATGTTTAATTGTACAATAGCCATTCATGATTCTTTGAAGATATTATCAATTTTTACTTTTGAAAAGAAATTCAAGCAGAAATGTTTGCAGGATTAATTGTGCTCATAGTTGTATACAATTGAGAGTTATAATCAGATCCCGTAGAATTTTGGTGCGTAATGGGTAGAAAGCAAGGTCATGGTGCGAAGAGATTTATTTTTTTTGTTTTCTTCAACATAATGTATTTTGTATTTCATTTTATGCGATTCTTTTTCTTCTTTCACAACAGATGGGTTATATATAAGAATGGCTTTGTAACTAAATGTCGCCTATTTATATAGGATTTATTTTTTCTGCTTCAATAAAAGACGATTATTATCATATGTAGATTCTTCAAGAATTTATTCATAAATTTTAAATTTCAAGCGGAAATGGCCTGTCGAACAAATGCGCAAAAACTTCTGACTTCACGTCAGTGTTTTCACCATGTTATTATTACATTGTGATGATCGACCGAAAAGCCTAAATTACTGTGACGGTTCTGAAAAAAACATTTGAAAATGCTTCAGACTGTTCTAATTTGTACGCATTTTCGGAAAAATGATCGGATTATTTCGAATTTCAGTATTATCTGTCACTTTCAACAAGAAACTATATGTGATACACTCAACAGGTGGAACCATGATAAACTGACAAAAATTGATCGAAACCTTATACTTGACAATCGGATACTCTTTTGGTCAGATAGATTGAAGGTGTTCAGATAACGTTTTCATACATCCCATTGTATTTATAGTTGAATGAAATGTAATTTTATACATCTTAATCTTTTACTTCGCCAATTATACTCAGCTTTATTGTCAGATTATTCAGTTCACTTGATCTTCAGACCAGCAAGGTCTAAATAAATGTATTATTAGTTTTCCTAGAAAATTGTAAAATTCCCTCCATCTAAAACAGACCTAGCTTTGAATATTTTTACCTTTTCATAAAAAGGCGTTAAATTATATTTTAAATGCCTGTTGAATTAGTAATTAAATTTTTTTTTCCCCTTTCTAGTTTTTGAAATGGAAAGCCAACAAATTTCATTCATGTTTAGTTGAAAATTCTTCGTAGGAAATGATCTGCTTAAAAGGATTGATTTATTTTTCAAAAATCCACGAAAACTAATCATTCAATTATCGAGATGTGATAGCTGACGAAAGTTGACGAAAATTTCAAAACAAATTCAATTTCGCTTTCTACTTAAACACTAGCGAAACGCAGAAGAAACAGAATATATAATTCTTTTCGATCCGATAAATGTTTTCAAACTTAACCGAGATATTCATACTAAAAACCAACCCTGAAAGTGTTTCGAACTCTTTCCGTTCGAAATTTACGTGAATTACAGGCGGGATAGAATTACTTTTGACCTCAGATTCTTCATCAGTGAGTTCATTCGAACCATTTGCTACTCACACTTTGAAAATTAGAGACATTTGGGCAAAAAGATACCACACTGTTCCCTAGAATAAGCACGCAGAAGAAGGAAACCTTTGCGTCTAGAAGAAGCTTCTGTGGGATATTCTTTATATTATCGGACAACATTTTCCTGAAAATTCAAATGGTCTGTTAGTTTGTTATCCCCAAAAATTGATATGTTAAATGATTTGAAGTAAAACACTTTATTTCCGCTTATTTTTATTTTTCAACGACAATTGTTTCGTCAATTACATATTGACTTCGTCAGGTGAGTATGGTTACTAACTACTTTACAAAATCTTTCTCCTTAAATACAAGTTTCCCTAAAAATACGTGATAAAATGAAGTTTACAAGGAATTTATTAAAAAAGGTTCAACAACGGAGAACGGTTCACATCTGTTTGGTCGTTCAACAAAATATTCAGTTTATGATGCCGGTTTATTTCCATTGCTTCTAAAAGGTCCAATCTATTGCATTTGTTCTCGAAATGGAGAACTTCAAAGTTATGGTCAAAATCATGTCCGGATTCTTGTAGATGCCTAGCATAAGTGGAGTTTGATTTATTCTTAACGAATGAATTCTGGTGTTCCTGGATCCTACTCTCAACAGATCTACCCGTTTGGCCAATGTATACATATGGACATGTACCACAATTTAACCTACATGTCCTGGATCCTACTCTCAACAGATCTACCCGTTTGGCCAATGTATACATATGGACATGTACCACAATTTAACCTACATGTCCATATGTATACATTGGCCAAACGGGTAGATCTTTTGAGAGTAGGATCCAGGAACACCAGAATTCATTCGCTAGGAATAAATCAAACTCCACTTATGCTAGGCATCTACAAGAATCCGGACATGATTTTGACCATAACTTTGAAGTTCTCCATTTCGAGAACAAATGCAATAGATTGATATGTTAATTTGTCTCGAAGATGTTGTGATTTATAACACCTTCGAAATCGCTGGTCTATACAATTCTAAAAATGAGAAAGCCTTAAAATTGAATTTTGAATAATAAAATTACACCCGATTCATTGCAAAAAATCCACTAAACTTTTGTACATCAAAGAATTTATGGTGGATAGACATTCAAGTGATTCAATAAAACATACCGGACATAAGTTTTACTTTGAAAAAAATGTTTTGCTCTTGAATATTTTTGAATATCAAAACAGATAAAACAGATTTTTGTGACGAACATATTGGATTTTAAAGTTAATTGTTCAAAGCGATGATCCCAGGAGAACTTTAAGTTGAGTTATATTTGTTGTTGGTTGATTTTATTTTTTAAATATGAAGTAAAACCGATGAAGGCCTTGAAGGAATTCTAATTGTTTTATGAAGATATAATGCATGTTTTGAGAGATTTTTGAACTAATATATTTAAATATATTAAAGATTTCAAATAAATTATATTTTCTGAGAAGTTCTTAAATTATGTTTTTTATTTTGGAAAAGGAATTAGTTTTCATAATTGTAAGATAAGAAACAAAATTTTGGCTCCTTCAAATATTTATTCATTAATTTTAATTCACAATTTATATTTGTTGGTTTATTTATTCCATTCGATATTTTATATTGAGTTTTGATTTTATACGTCTATTAAATATAAGCTGTGCTTATAAGACATTAATTTAAGTTTTCTGAATGAAATTTTTTTTAAATGAAAGTTGTAGAAGACTGACAGATTAAATCTGTTTTGATATTCAAATTTTGTTATATTCCTTCTATCAAGTAAAAAGCCTTTTCCTATTATTTTATTAAATATTTTTATTTTGTTTCATTTCAAAAAAGTGTCTTCCTCATGAACTGCCTTGATATTTCATGTAATATTATTTGAGATGATTTAATGAAGATTTAAAGCTTTATTTTCAATAATCTTGTTTGTTGTTGGATATTGATTCAGCTGTAATCAAATTTATATTGAAATGAAATGGAAGTAGATAAGGCAAAATGCTTGTTTTAATATCCTGAATCGAAAATATACTACTCTGTCAAGAAAGTACCGGAAATTTTCAATTAAAACAACATTTTTACATTTAATCGTCAAAATTTATTGGGTCGCCTTCAAAGTAGGCTCCGTTTGCTCCAATACATCTATGCCAACGGCTCTTCCAATTATGGAAACGTTTTTTATAGGCGCTTTCCGGGATAGACTTTAGCTCTCGCGCCGAATTTTGTTTTATGGCTTCAATCGACTCAAAACGGGTGCCACGAAGAGGCAATTTTAGTTTTGGGAAGAGGAAAAAGTCGCAGGGAGCCAAATCCGGCGAATATGGTGGTTGCTGAAGTACGTTTATTGAGTTTTTGGCGAGAAAGTCAGTCACAATCGTAGCTCGGTGAGAAGGCGCGTTATCGTCATGCAAAATCCATGAGTTGTTCGCCCACAAATTTGGCCGCTTCTTACGGATACGCTCACGCAAACGTTTCATAACGCCTAGGTAATACTCCTTGTTTACCGTCTGACCCTCTGGAACGAATTCGTAGTGCACCACGCCACGGATATCGAAGAAAACAATGAGCATCACCTTCATTTTCGAGCGACTTTGGCGTGGTTTTTTCGGTTTCGGCTCATTTTTTGCCACCCATTCCGATGATTGCTGGCTTGTTTGCATATCGTACTCGTAGACCCAGGTCTCATCACCAGTTATAATGCGTTCCATGAATGTAGAATCGGAATTACAGCGATCCAGCATGTCTGAAGCAACCTGTTCGCGATGACGTTTTTGAAGAAAATTCAGGTCTTTCGGTACGCGTCGTGCGGTCACCTTTCTCATGCCCAAAATATCAATCAAAATCGTACGTGCGGACTCGTGGGATATCTTAAGATCATGTGCTATCTCTCTCAAGCTGGTACGACGGTTTTCCAGCACCCTTTCCTTAATTTTATCGACGTTATCTTCGATCGAAGCCGTCGATGGGAGACCACTTCACGACCGTCCTTGGAGGCTCTGTACCACTGATATGCACGAGTTTTCGATAGAGCATTATCACCAAAGGCCTTTTGCAACATTTTCAATGCATCGGCACACAAAAATTCATTTGCAACACAAAACTTTAAACAAATTCTTTGCTCAACGTCATCACCCATAGTAAAAATCGGCACGCACTCTGACATCGACTGACTTAATCAGCTGTTGCAAACACACTAGTTGACAGATCCCGCTCAAGCTTGGCATAGTAATTAAGGACAGTGGTACCAACCTAGGAAAAAAAATTTTACCTGCCTCATTGCCCCGCCAGATTTAAATCGATAATTCCCGGTACTTTCTTGACAGAATGTATATTGGTGTATTCTATGTTGTTTTCAATAAGTTCTCACTTTAGGTCAGCATTATGCAGTGTGTAGCATTTTTCGGTTGAATTGTTGTATTTCTGCTCGTTTGAGTTTATGGTGTTCAGACAAATATCCTACAACATCAGTATCTGTAGGATCAGCATAATTGCTACCAGTCCCGAAAATTTATTCGATAGTTCTTCTGATTATGTTACTTAGCACGCCACTGTTTATGTGTTTTGGCAGACGTGAGCGCCACTCTCTCTGCTGATGGGATTAATGGACTTAGGAGATAGCGTAATGCTATTCGCTTGTAGCAATCATATGCAGGTATCGAGAAGAGATTGAATTTTCGAGTTTTTTTTTACATAAGATGTGAGTACATTTCGAATTGATAGCACCCGACTTTATCAATTGATATGAGGCTGAAACCAGATCGTATGGTGTGTTGATCACGAATGTTAATGAGCTGTATGCTGTCTGTCATGGCTTCGGTCCACCGATATGAATTTTTCACGTTTTATTCCTGTGGTTGTCTCACATCCACTATGCCACTTTTGAGCAGGTTGTTCGAGAATTGTTGGCCTGACAGAAGATAGCAGTTCACCTGTTGAATCTTTTCATAACCCGAAACACGAATAAGGAGTTTGCATTTGATTGTAATTTAAATTTGTTCCCATTTACACACTTATTTTACCATAGGACAAAAGATGCTGGCTTTGGAATAAGAAAAATTACATCGATTAAAACTTACGAGAGAATAACTACAAAATTCATACTCAACTTACTATTCTGTAATTTCAGAAGATATCATTAAAATTGAATTGAAAATAATGACTAAGAGACACTGTTTCTGTTCAAAGACTGCTAAACGGAACCGCAAAAAATTGTATAAAACAAATTGACGTAGATTTAATTCAGATATGAGTTGGACACGCCCCGTTTAGATTAATCCAAATTAATCATTAGCATTCCTCGAAATGAATTATACAAATTTCACAATAATACACCGAACTTCAAATTTGCATCAACAAAACTTGTTAATACTTTAACGTTGCGATCCAGAACTTTCATAAATACAAAAAATTATATAGCAGCTGAATAAGACCCATAGGACGAATTGTCTTACTGAGCAAATGAATGACTAAGTATAATTTATTGAGTATTTGAGATAAGTAATAAATTTAAACTTTAATAAAGAATATTCTGTAACTTCTACAAAAATTATTAATAATAATAAAATAAAAATATCAGAAATGAATCTTTCACTATGTATTATGAAAAAAATATTATATTAATATAACATATATTTGTCTAGGAAAATATTCATTTTACTCTATAAGACATTGTATGTCAATATACAGGGTGTATATGAATAATTGGGAAAAAATTAAGGGGGTGATTCCTCGCCGAAAACTCATATAAACTTAATTTTTTTGAGCCCCTCTCTGCTTAGTTACAACCCCCTAAAGATGAAGCCCGAAAAACAGTTTTCAATTTTTTTAATAAAGAATCGGATCAGAAAATAATTGCAACTGAATCGAAGTTAATCAAAACTAGTCATTTGTCTTAACAAAATGACATCTGCTTACTAGACAAATTCTTGTTCGGAAATGATTGATAAATTATTGTTTTTCCCAAAAACCTTTAATTTCAGCAAGAAATTACAAAATAGCTTATTTGTTAAAAATGGATCAGGCTATCCAAAATTAATTTTTTCATTGTAAAATAGGAATATCGAAAAAAGTTTCTTGCGAAAGAAGGTTTAGGGGTTGCTTTTTCTACCCCTCGCATAGAGAAACACCACTAAAAATGTTTTTGAGCGCCTTCTCGCCCGCATAAAATGTCTGCCTAATTTTATTCTCGTCAGTTTTTTAGTTTTTAAGAAAAAGTTTAAGAACTGCCTTTCGGCCCCAATCTTTAGGGGGCTGTAACTAAGCAGGGGGGCTCAAAAAAATAAAGCTTATACGAAAGACCCATCCTATTTTTTGACAAGGAATCACCCCATAAAATTTTTCGCAACTATTCATATACACTCTGTATATTTTCAATAGGAAGTTTTTCATCTGATATTGTAAATTCTAAATTCATCATCATCAAGCAGACTCAAATTCACAATTTATATAATTAATAATAAGATCTTAAAAAGATCGTTTTCATTAGAAAAAACTTATGTTTGAACTATATCGAATTAAATCTTGGTTAATTTTGTTTATAGAATCTTTGAATAGAGACGGTTCTTCTAAAGCATTTTATTATTATTGATTTGATATAAATGATTTTTATAAATATTAAAAAGTAATCTTTTTTTAGTTTCTATAAATTTTATGAGTTCCATTTATAATTTCTATGAATTCTCCATATGTCTTTGAAAAGAGACAGTTTCTTGGATACATCATTATTATTGATTCGATTTTAATGATTTTTATGGATATTAAATATGACAATACGTAGAGAAGCGATCCGAAGAATAGATACTTTCAACCATGTATTTCATGAGGTTTCCTGTTTCTTCAGGAGAATAGTTCAAAAATTGCATACGTTGATTTAACTTTCGGATCAAAGAACACATAATTCTGCGTTTTCATTTGTCATATGTAGTTTCTTTGAGGAATAATTCACAGATTTGAAATATTCAGAGCAAATGAACTGTTTTGAACAAGCGTAAAAAGGGTCCTGACTTCACATCAGTGCTTTTCTTGATTTTCTAATGCATTTATTGTTTGAAATATTTGAATGTTTGTGTTATGTTGGAACGGAAAAATAATTTTAACTCTTTATGAGTATTTTAATTTTCAGTTCAAAGTTCCCCATAATTTTTGATCATAGAAAACTACAGAGCGTTTCAAAAAGAATATGACGAAAAACAGAGCAGTCGGATTAGATTGTCTTAATGAATTACTAACATTGTTTTCCTTTCATGAAATATAGCAATAAGAGCAACCCACTGTAATTCATGAGAGTCATCATACCCTTTATACTGATAATTCAATTGGTTGTTTCGTAAAGATTCCACATCGATCTATTCCCCCATGGTCCTGTGCGATTCAACTTGTCCCCTAGGACTCGTTACTTGAATCGATACATCTTACTTCTACGCTAGGAACAAGATGAAGGGTACTCACAGCCTCGATGTAAAGGACAAATAGTTACGATCATCTGGTGAAATGAGGTAATGAAGAATTATTGCCCTCCTGTGGACCTACTGACATAACCAGAATGAAGCAGCTGTTAGGTAAACAATCATACAGTGTGTTCAATTAAAAATTTATAAAAGCACAAATTTAACATCGAAAGTTCTAACGTGCCGGTATGTTTATGGTGAATCAGTGAATACAGTTTCACTGATGTGGAATCTGGAGCTTTTGTGCGCTTAATCAATAGTCATCTGAAAGTTTCAAATATGTAGCATAATTCTTGAAGTTAATACATATGATCTATATCCAGCGCACAAAAATAACGTCTTGTAATAATTTTTCAAATTTACTCCAAATCGCAACTTTTTTCCTGAATATCGTTATATTCAGACATTACAAATTTTCATATAAATAATTAATTCGAGTCAACTTGTATATTGAAAAACTTTATTATATCATTACAACATTAACATGTATACATAATTTTTCCCCTTAATCTTTAACTCAAAAAAACTACAGAAGTTATAATATACTCAACTGTGAATATAAACTGTTATTCGAATTTCATGATTGTTGTCATTCATCGAGTAGTTCTCATATTGAGAACTGAACACTATAATAAGATCAAAACATATCTTCAAGAAAGAATTTTGAACAAAAATCCACTTGCTGTATACACTTGTCATAGCTGGTAATAACTCTGAAAATGAAATCCCGAATTTCAGTTTAAGGTTAAAAACAGATACGTTCCAGTAGCATTTGACTTCTTCTTTTTAACAATTTCTGAACATGTTCAAAATCTTTAAAAAGATTAATTTAATAAAAATTTCGACTCTAAAAGTGATAACCCTTTTGTTTAAATAACTATATAAATTATTAATTCGAGTCTACTTGATGGAAGGTCTAATTTAGAATAAAAAATATACAATAAAAAAATAAGAAGGGGTTATTTACTTGATAGAAGAATTCTTATAAAATTTAAATATCAAAACAGATTAGCCTCCAACAAATTTTAATTTGAAAAAATTTTATTCAAAAACTTTTAGTATTAATGTCTTATCAGCACTGCTTGAATTTAGTAGACATATAGAATCAAAACTCATTATATAAAATGAAATGGAATAAAAACCAACGAAATATAAATTAACAATTAAAATTACTGAATCAATTCTTGAAGGAGTGTGATTTTTGTGATGGACGTAGAATATGTAGGATTTTTAAAGTCTGTCTGGTAAGATATGTTTTGTTAATTGATTTAATTTTTTAAATGTGTAGTAAGACTGATGAATATCTTTTTTATTTCAAATTGTTTTTTGAGGATGTACTGCATGTTTTGAGTAGTTCCGAAAATTATGTTTTACATTTTTGAAAAAACATTTGTTTTTCATAAATATATGATCAGAAACAAAGTTTTGTCTCCTTCAAGTATTTATTTAGTAATTTTAACTGTTACTTCATATTTCGTTGGTATTTTTATTCCATTTGATGTTATACATTCTGTCAAGAAAGTACCGGGAATTATCGATTTAAATCTGGCGGGGCAATGAGGCAGGTAAATTTTTTTTTCCTAGGTTGGTACCACTGTCCTTAATTACTATGCCAAGCTTGAGCAGGATCTGTCAACTAGTGTGTTTGCAACAGCTGATTAAGTCAGTCGATGTCAGAGTGCGTGCCGATTTTTACTATAGGTGATTACGTTGAGCAAAGAATTTGTTTAAAGTTTTGTGTTGCAAATGAATTTTTGTGTGCCGATGCATTGAAAATGTTGCAAAAGGCCTTTGGTGATAATGCTCTATCGAAAACTCGTGCATATCAGTGGTACAGTCTTCAAGGACGGTCGTGAAGTGGTCGCCCATCGACGGCTTCGATCGAAGATAACGTCGATAAAATTAAGGAAAGGGTGCTGGAAAACCGTCGTACCAGCTTGAGAGAGATAGCACATGATCTTAAGATATCCCACGAGTCCGCACGTACGATTTTGATTGATATTTTGGGCATGAGAAAGGTGGCCGCACGATTCGTACCGAAAGACCTGAATTTTCTTCAAAAACGTCATCGCGAACAGGTTGCTTCAGACATGCTGGATCGCTGTAATTCCGATTCTACATTCATGGAACGCATTATAACTGGTGATGAGACCTGGGTCTACGAGTACGATATGCAAACAAGCCAGCAATCATCGGAATGGGTGGCAAAAAATGAGCCGAAACCGAAAAAACCACGCCAAAGCCGCTCGAAAATGAAGGTGATGCTCATTGTTTTCTTCGATATCCGTGGCGTGGTGCACTACGAATTCGTTGCAGAGGGTCAGACGGTAAACAAGGAGTATTACCTAGGCGTTATGAAACGTTTGCGTGAGCGTATCCGTAAGAAGCGGCCAAATTTGTGGGCGAACAACTCATGGATTTTGCATGACGATAACGCGCCTTCTCACCGAGCTACGATTGTGACTGACTTTCTCGCCAAAAACTCAACAAACGTGCTTCAGCAACCACCGTATTCGCCGGATTTGGCTCCCTGCGACTTTTTCCTCTTCCCAAAACTAAAATTGCCCCTTCGTGGCACCCGTTTTGAGTCGATTGAAGCCATAAAACAAAATTCGGCGCGAGAGCTAAAGTCCATCCCGGAAAGCGCCTATAAAAAATGTTTCGATAATTGGAAGTGCCGTTGGTATAGATGTATTGGAGCAAATAGAGCCTATTTTGAAGGCGACCCAATAAATTTTGACGATTAAATGTAAAAATGTTGTTTTAATTGAAAATTCCCGGTACTTTCTTGACAGAGTAGTATAATGAGTATTGATTTTATATGTCTTCTAAATTTGAGCAGTGCTTATAAGACATTAATTTAATTCTAAAAGTTTTTGAATAAAATTTTTTGAAATTGAAATTGTAGGAGGCTAACAGAATAAATTTGTTTTGATATTTTTATTAAAAATAAAGGAAATCTGAAAATCTTTCACAATATACCGGATACCCAAGTTACCTATGGCCAAATTTCACAAGGTGGTTCTACAGGTACACTGAATTTTGGGTAAGATGATAGCTTCCAATTTATGCTATGTTTTTAGTGAAATAAATGTGAAACGATAAAAAATTATAGAATCTTGAATAACTTTATAACGGAAGATATTTGGATCATACTCTGTACAAACTTTTTTGTTGTAGAATCGCCTTGTGAAACTTGTGCACCCCTATTGAAAATATTTATAATATTAATATAAAATTAATATTTTTCTAGGGAAACATTATTTTTTTTAAGTCAATTTATACAACATAGCAACATGCATACGTAATTTTTTTTTAATGTCAAACCCAAAAACAATTCGGCAAATTTGTCAAATAATAATTATAAACTAATTAACGTTGTTGTACACACAATTTCTTTCGCCGTTGGTTCATGTTTCATTAATATTTCGGCTGAAGTCACAATGCCATTTGTAATTGTTCCAAACATCTTTTTACTCCGGTGAAGTCGAAAGTATTATGTATTCTCTGCTTCTGCAAAATTGTCGCAGAGTGAAACCAAGAGACACGAACGAGATGTTCACCTGGTTCATATTTAAATACTTCTTTCTGTTATGCCCATTCTCATATAATTCTGATTTTGCACGTTTGGAGTTCTGCCAAATTAATTGTGGATTACACAGTGAGTTTCTTCAAACGTTCCGACGTTTTTAATAGATCATTGTTGTAACGTATTCATTCAATTTAAATGCGAGAACGTTCAAATGAATGAACCAATATATTGGTACGGTTTGTTTCGAGAAATGAAAAGCGGCGTCCAAAATCAATTAGCTATGAATTTGAAAAAATCAATTAAATTTTATTGGGTATTGGACAATAATATATCCCTAGTGCTATATCGATAAGATATATTTAAAGTGGTGATTTCATCTTTGCATTAACTTCTTATATATTCAGAGTATCAAATTATCTCTAACTTGAGCGTATTAATTTGGCAATTCTTTCAAAATGAGCTTTCAATCAACCAATAAAGCAGTTGTTAATTTATGGTATCAGATCCATTTATATAAAAGTAATATTAAAACGCGTTGTATACAAGCTCTTCCGTATACGAAGTACAATCCTATAATATAAGAGTTTCACCTCAGTCGAAATCTCACACTCAACGAGGTTATGGCAATTTTTACAGATTTATTTCTTCAGTTTTATCAGTGCCATGTCTACAACTCTGCTTACAAAATATATATCTTCTAATTATACGATATCCATGAAATTTTGCAGTAGCTGTAGTACGTTATTTTACTTATAAATGCTTAATCTAAACTCGATTATATGACCGTTGCTAGATTTCGGTATTGCTCAACGCTGCTCCGCTCACAAAATATATATTTGGACCTTCCAAGCATACGATCTTCACGAAATTTTGTATGAATATGTGCGTCGATATTTTACTGTTAAATTTCAGATCGGTCGGATCCGTATAAGGTTGTTCGGAAAGTAATTTCGTTTTTTCCCGACAGAGGATTTAATTGTATATTTTGGAACCCAAGTTCATACTTAAGCCGCATAATCCTTATATGTTTTGAGAGCTGATATAGCAAGGCTTGTGTGTGAAAAAGTTCAATTGGTTCTACGCAGTAGTTTTTGGTTGGTGCCCATTTAAATATGGAGAGCAATAAGCAGCATTTTCGTCATATTTTACTTTTTTAATATAGGAAAGGTAAAAATTCTGTTCAAACCAGAAAGAAAATAACCGATCTGTATGAAGAAGATGTGATGATAGAACGCCAGTGCCAGAACTGGTTTGTAAAATTTTGATCCGGCAATTTTGATGTCGAAGCTGATAAATACATAATAAAGACATTACTGAGGACGAAAGAGGTTCTATAAAACAATGTTAAATGCAAGAGATCCTGAAGTAGAAAAGATGAACCGGCTCAGAGCATTTCGAGAGCCAATATCCTTCAAAGGAAGGTGATGCTTTCTATTTGGTGGGATTTTAAAGGAATAATTTTTTTCTTTGAGCTTTTACCGGATAACACAAAAATTATTTCCGAAGTCTACTGTCATCAGCTGGACAAATTCAATGATGCACATAAACAGAAAAGCCCAGAATTAATCAACAGAAAAGGTGTAGCGTTCCACCAAGATAATTCGAGTCCTCATACAAGTTTGATCACTCGCCAAAAGCTTTTATAGTTTGAATGGGATACACTGCCACACCACCATAGTCTCCAGATCTGGCGCCTTCGGATTATTATTTGTTCCGGTCATTGCAAAATTTTTTGGACTGTAAAACCTTCACTTCAAATGAAGAGGTCAAAAATCATCTGGATCAGTTTTTTGCCAGCAAAGACCAAAAATTTTATGAGCTTGGAATAATACTTCTACCAGAAAGATGGCAAAAAGTGTTGGACCAGAATGGCCAATATATAATACAATAAAATTTTGATTCTTTAAACGAAAACTTTCTTTCATTTTACCAAAAAAAAACGAACTTACTTTCCGAATAACCTAATACTTCATAAAATATTGAGAAAAATAAGAGGAAAATTCAAATGTCAATAACTGCGAAACCATAGGTATAATTTTGTTTATTAACGAACTCGACCGAGATATTGAGGCTGTTAACCCATCCTGGAAATATCAAGTCTATATCCTTTTGCGTTCGAAAGTTATAGTGTTTGAGGTCGCGCACAACGCTGCGTCGCTCCGAAATGTTCTGATGAAACGATCGAATTCGTAGTTTAGGGAATTTCAAATGTGAATAACTAAGAAACCATCCGATATTCAAATACCAAATTGACTTTGAAAGTTTCACGTCTTTATCTCTTTCGATTCGAAAATTCTGAGTCAGAATAACAAATCAGAATTTCTGACTCATAACAGCTATATTTTCCGCGTCTCCAAAGGAAGGCGAATACAATAAAGTTACAATCGGATTTTTCTCCGATGACACAAGAAACGAGAAGCTATTAAATTCTGATAAACTGCTGTCAATTGAAAAATCTTCTGAAGTAATTTCCCTTTCAACTTGCTTATATATCGCGGCAACGGTTACTTCGTCGAAAGGCAAAGATTACTCCCGGTTCAATGGCGTATTTCACGATTTATTTATCGTTGGCGGTCCTAATGGATTTTCGGGAATAATATTTTGATTGCGGGGAATATTTATATTTATGGCAAATTGCCGGGAAATTGCCATTACTGTGTTGAATGAGCGGGGTTTATTATGAGATAATTCCTTTCAACGCGATCGATATATTCAAATACTTGAGCTCCCTTAGTATCGTAATCGCGCTAAATACCACTTAATTGGAACGGTTTAGTTCATACAATCGGCGAACCTATCTCACAGTATCTGGATGTTTTGAGAGCTGATTGTAGACTGGTTCATAAGTTGAAAAACGTGTTAATGTTTGCCACTGCCAAATGAAATACGTGTGATAGCTCATTGGATTCTTGAATGACAACTAAAGGGTTTTCCAATAAGAGGTTTCATTTTGATATTAAAAAAACGAGTATATTTTGAGATAAATCAATGGATATTCATATGTCATTGTAAAGAGGAAAGTATGCCATTATCAATGAAAAATGATTGTTCAAATTTACTTTGAACAAAGAATTTTTAATTCATTTTGCAGGTACGTAACAATTACGTTCAACAATTCAGGCCTTTCAAATATATCTCATTTAATTCCTAGAAACCTAAACGGGCCCAAACACCAATTAGGAAACGAAGATATTTGTCCCTTAGATTATTCCTAGAAACTCATTAGAATCGTTTTAGCGGTTTCAAGACGATTGTCGTATCGGAATTACCTGGGCTACCTTTTCGGACCCAAACCCACTCTCTCATTCGCCAGTTAGCAGAAAGGAAAAGGTTGAACACATTCCCTGGGCCAGACAGGTGACTCGATACTCACCCTGTATAAACAATTAGTTAAGAAAGTTCAGTTGAAGATAAGTTCGGATCCCACGCACATTCTCTTGAAATAAGCTCTCATAACTTATGAAATACATTTATCTTTACGCTTAATTTATTTTATATTCGCATTTTCCACTTTAAACTTCCAAGGAACTCTCTCTTTCTCAGTTACCCATAAATCACTAAAGGCCTGGAAGTGAATGTATTGTCTACATTGTTCATTTGTAATTAGATATTAAGTTGTGAAAAGTGAACTCAAAAGTGGAACCAATAAAATTGAAGTCTGTGTCGTGAACAACAATAGAAAAAACTCAAAGAAGAACTATTCCAGGATCAAGATAGTGTTTTCACCGCATTTAGTGTTGAAACCACCGAAATAATTCAAATCTGTAAATTTATATTATATGCATTTTAGGCTGTGAATAAAGCATTAAAGTCTAATATACATCCCTCTTTCACTCCCATTTGAAGTATGCTTAACCAAGAATTTGCATACTAGTTGGTTAACGTTTAATCGATTACTTCCGAAGAATTCAAAAAGGTATCTCTACATACCAGGCAATTCTTTACAATGACATCAACCAACTGGCTGCAGCACCATGAAATTTTCCATGACCAATTCGCACATTTGCGACATCTTTAATCATAGCTCGGTAGCGCAATCCATTCACAGTAATAGTTCCACCAGCCTCATTTTCAAATAAGTAAGTTCCAATAACCCTGCCAGCCCAAAAACCACACCAAATAGTGACACCTTCAGGATGGAGAGGCTTTTCAACAACATTCTCTGATTTTCCGAGCTCCAAAACCAACAATTCTGCTCATTAACGTAGCCTCCGAGGTAAAAATGGGTCTAATTACTGAAGATGATTTTTCGATGAAATTCCGGATCATTTTGATGCATTTCAAGAACCCACTCATCGAAGATATTATTATTAATATTATTTATAGTGAGCGGGCATCTCTCCACCCTACCACTGCTTCCGCACGGACTATTGTGGTTCACCCCTAATTTATATTTCCCCAAGATCCGATAATCTTGTTCGGGGGTAATTTTTTCAGTTCGCAGTGGGCTATAAAAGCCTCACCAAAGACCTCGAATCTGATGCGACTCACTGGGCACTGTGAGACGATGTGCATGGCTGTTTCAGTATCCTCTAGACACAGCCTGCATTCATCGTCTTCAGCCAGAACGAATTTGTACAAATGCGCTTTCAGCCTGCATTGACCTGTCATAATTAACTTTCTTCTAGATGTTCCTTCTGGGCGGCCTATGGTGATCTGTGGACAATACTATCATCAAAATGCCAATACGAAGAAACGGTAAAGAAAATTTCCTTGATTCTCAATGTCAATTCATTGGAAACATCTCACCAATGTTACTGGTTTGTGGGTTGTGGAGAAGATAATCTGGCATGAATTATTGTTTCGATAGTGCACGACTTTAAGTCTCATAAATCATTACATTGCATAACACATAACTGTGGCATTTATGTACTCGATGTAGGCTCAGTTACCAACATTAATTTCGCCCCAATTAACCAATACTAACACACATTTTACACGTCCACCGACATTTCTATTTGGTATGAATATTTTCCGCTGGTCATATCCTTCATTACAATTGCATAGATGGTTTTATTTGGGCAGCTCTTCACTTCTACTAAATATAGATACAGAGATATTCGTACGTAATAACTAATGCCAATTAATAACTACCAGGTTTCGAAAATATCATGATATTTATATAAATATAAAAATATCGGATATATGGGATAAATATCAATTTTGGATATTTGTTTCTTATTGCTTATGAATATTTTTCTATTATAAAATATTGACAAAATTATATTTGATTCACTTTAATATTTGATATATTATTCTGATACTCCTGGATCTTCTTAAAGATCCCTCAGAAGTATTTTCAGCTTGTGCGAGTTCGAAGTTCAGTTGTGTTCTGGTTGTTACTGTGTTCTTATGCAACTTTAGTAGGTCACCACACTGTTAATTTTCGACCCAACAGTGTATAGTGGCCGAAACCCGTCAAACTTCTTTCGTACTTAAACTGGACTTGAACCTGAAACCTTCGATTCCAAGCCCACGGCTCTAACTACTGAGCTATCGACAATCCTATATTTCAGAAATTATTCAAAAAATGTCAAATATTCCGATGAAAACGATTGGAAAATTATGATAAAATTCATAATTCAACATAAACAAGCTTGAGTTGAAAATGAATACAATAACAATCTAAGTTGATAATGACAAGGAATGAGACTACAAATTGATTCGGGTCATTTCCGAAAGATGGCTCTAAAAACATTAAATTTTCAAATAGTAACTGCTGATTGCCACGCTTTTAGACAGATTGGACGTCTGCCGATAACATGCAGTTTTAGTTGTTTGGAGTTTCATGCACACTCTGGAAATTTGCAGGATATGCTTTCTCAACCATCTCAGCAATTCCAGTTCTCTTCAATTTCCTCAAAAGATAAAGGGTTTTGGATAACTTTCCACGGATATAATAGACATGTGCCGCCCGATTTCATTGTCCAAGGTACTTCCCAAGAACCTTTTGCACTTGCTCGACTCTCTCTGCCTCCAAACGTCAACTTGACATAATTCTTCAATAAAATCACCCTAGCGTTCTGAATGTAGAATTATGGACATGCCATAAGGGTACATGCACAAACAATTATAGTTTATTATCTTCAGATCGTTAATATAAATCCGAAAAAGAATGGGTCACAATGCTGATCCCTGAGGTACCCCATGACACATCTTTCTCTGCGGAAGTAACACCATTCTGCTACACTCTTTAAGTTCCATTGCTAATGTAAAACTCTATTGATTTAAGTATGAATGAATTGAATCGACAGCTTTGCTTGAGTCGAAATTAAACATCTCCACAAATTCGCCTTTACCCATAGCCTCAATAATTGTATTTCACAGCATCTATGAGTGCTGCAGTTGTGCTTCAGCCTTTCGTATATCTATGTTGGTTTTTGGTACAATGTTTTTTCTTCTCCATCCAATTCAATATTCTGTTATTTATAATTGTTTCAAAAATTTTTGAAAAGCATGGCAATAAGTGTGTAATGATTACATTAATTTTCATCTCCTTCTTCTTTTTGGCTCATTTTGGAAAAAAACTTCACTGAAACATTTGCTTATAATTATAATATATTATAAATATCCTGATATATATCTGGGTATATATCACGGATATATATATATATATATATATATATATATATATATATATATATATATATATATATATATATATATATATATATATATATATATATATATATATATATATATGTAACAGCAAACAACAGCACTTTCAATGCGATAATAACCAAGTCGAATTCTGACTTGACCGCTCGCCTGGCAAGATAGTTTGATAACACAAATTAGTAAATTCCTCCTCCTTACACAACTCGATAGTTAGTTCAACTTTTAGAATGGACCGAGCGAAAATCCACGAAATGTTTCCTTTTAATCGGTGCAGTGGGAGAGATTTGGCTGTCTTTTTCAGTTGCATCCTGAAACAAATGACCTCGCAGTGTATTGCGTCGAATGTTCTCACGTTTTAATTTTTTACAATATGTGTGGTAATGCTCATCATTGAAAACTTATTTGTCCACTCTTCACAGGGGAGTTTGTACTTCTATTTTATATTAGTTATAACACAAATTTGAGCATTTTGTACATTCATTCAAGAAAGTACAGTGCATGCAAAAGTGGTCGAGATGTGGTGGAAGATTTTTCTCGCTCCTGCTAGCTATCAAAGTCTTCAACTGAACTTAACATCAGTGAAATGAACGAAATGGTCACTAAAAATCGTCGCTTCAGTCTTGGAGAGATAGCTGATGAAATTTCTGCGCGTACCAATCATTTTGTACAATTTTATCCTTTTTTTCGGTATGCATCACGAGAACCAACATCTCAAGAGGTTGTGATTGTAAGCGAATTAACAAATCCTATCGAACAGCAAAGTATTCTTTCGATATGTTTCCTTCCAAAATTCAAACAACCACTTTGATGCCCAGTTTTCGGTCAATAGAAGACATTATAGAGATATAATATTGATAACTTATTTATTTGATAAAAATTCCTTGTATCAGGTGTTTTTTTCAGAGTAATAGAACATTCGATAGGGATAACTGTGATTTGACAGAAGGTAGAAGCCATATTGTTTTGACATTTCTGTTCAGTAAGCATTGACAATTTATCATGAAAAGACTCACGCCGCAACAACGTTTATAAATTGTTGGAATTCATTTTCAGAATCGGTGTTCTATTCGCCAAACTTATAGAGCACTTCGTGAAATTAATGGTTTACATAATCGTCCATCAGAGCAGCTTATTCGTCGAACTATCGATAGATTTCGGACAAGATTTTCTCTACTCGATGCAACAACAAAAACAAGACAAAGAACTGTACGTACAGAAGAAAATATCGCTGCTGTAAGTCATATTGTTAATGGTGATCCAGATTTGTCCATTCGTCGACGTTCACAACATGTTGGACTCTGTGCATCCACCTCATGGAAAATTTGTCTATTTGGTATATTTTTCTCAAAAAGAGCCTAATTTGAAAGCAATATAATGAATTTGGACGAATTTCATTAACCGATTCCTGGCACATTTTTGACACTAGTATTCCAACTTGTAAAATTCATTCAAGCCAAATCCTAGTTTTCTAAAGAATATTTCCACATGAAATTTAAAAAATTTATTGAAGCGAAGACCTAGTTTCCTGAAGGTTTCAAGGTCCCCTTCGGAAGATGTGACAGATCATTAACAGCTTAAATAACCTCCTTTGCTCTTTCACAAATTGTGAGTTAACCAAAACAGCTTGCGCTGTCGAAAATCATATGACTTATTGAACATGTTGCCTACTGTGCTGGTCATTTTGCGTTCGATTAAAGCGATTTAAGCTTACTTCTGTTGATATAATTTTTAATATAAATAAACTCGCTAATGTTCAGGCTCAGCTGAATTAAAATTAATTATGTTTCACAAGTGGAATTATAATGTGCAGAACACATGCATGTCCGGGTAATAGATAGTATCTGATCAAAGTAAAAAAATGAGAGAAATAAAGCCGAATTAGGCTATCAGGAAAACTACAGTCGACTTCGTTGGCGAAATACTTCTTGATAGAGTTTATTCATCGAAAAATTATTCAGTGAATTAAGCTCGGTGCAGGGTTCCAAAAAACGACGATACACCCAGGCCAGGAAATATATTTTCTTGAATGTATTCCAGGCACACATAAACATTCAAGTTTTTCCTGGTGCCCTGCCACCAAATGCTGAAATATGCATTCTGGGGAATGGCGGTTTTCTCCGAATCCACTTCACTCAAATATAACCAGATATTTCTTTCAATATATAGGTGAATCTTGAAAAATGTTAAGATTACAGATGTAGTGTTCAGTTGTTATTTGCGATTGACTTCTAATGTGAAGAGAAGTTGGAACGTGGATTCGTGAAAAATTACGTCTATTCCTATCATTCATATGTCCTAGAGATATAACGTAATGAATGGAATATTAGGCAGTGCATTCTAAACGATAGTTAAAAATACACGGCCAGTTACTAGGTGCAGAAATATGAAAACGGAATAATAATAATTTAATATGTTTATTATTAATTTGCACACAATTATTGAAAAATAACAATAAAAGAGACAAACGTCAAACTGAAAGAACTACATACTATTCTTCAAAGCTGTAGGGTTCACATTCTGTGATCAATTTCCGAACTAACAGTTTTGAAGACTCTCTCATTACTTATTGTACGATATGATTTTGGAAATTTGAAGAGCTTCAAGGACATGAATTCTACTTGGTGTTGTGTTAAAGTCAGGTGGCAACAGGTGACTATCCATTCTTCTGATGTTTGTCATGGTACCTTGGTTCTTGAAAACACCGCGACAACTTTCTCTTCTTTTCATCCTACAAATTGTTCTTAGCGTCCACTTTTGATCTATGAATATTTTTATTGCAAAGAACTGCCCCCCAGACAATAATGCCATATGCTATTTAGTGAATATATCACCGAATGTAGGCGTTGACTAAGTGACTTGCAATGAGTTACCCATTTCATGTTGCTATCGATGTATAGTCCAAGGAATTTCTTCGAAACCTTTATAGATATCTCTTCATTGTTCATAGAAATTGTAGCAGGTGGTATTCGATTTCCTGGCTTGGAAAAACATTGGCTTGATCTTATCCATGTTCAATTTGATTCTATACAAATTGCACAATTCAATCACCCGCTCTAAGTATATTTCAGCAGAGGTCATCACTAATTCGACATTACCTTCTATAGCTGTAATATTGGAGTCATCTGCATACAAAAGAAAAAGCAAGATCTTAAGGAATGATGATAGATCATGTATATAAATGAGAAACAAGAGTGGTTCCAGTGTGCCACCCTGTGGGACTTCAGTGTGAGTCTGACCATCCTCCGACACGTATACAACACCTTCCATATCAACCACCGTTCTCTAAACACAATTCTCCAAGTATGACTTTATCAGTTTCAGAAGATTATCACGAATTCCGTCAAAATAATTTCCCTATACTGCTATCCATCAGTGAAGGGACAGTAAGAAAGCTTCTGCAGCATCATCATCACTCTCTAACAACGAGTATTTTCACTACACAATTCCAAGTTGAATATGCCGATATATCTTTTGCAATCTTAAACATGTTGAGTTTTGTTCAGAATCGCTTCAATGCTTGTCGAAGCTTATGATGAACAAGTTATGGGTAAAGCACAGTGTTTTGAGTGGTTCAAAAAATTCGAACAAGATGATTTTAACTTGAGAAATGAAGAGCGTGAAAAATCACTGAAAAAATTCGCAGATAAAGAATTGAAATCCTCATTAGATGAAACTCAACAAAAACTTGAGGATCAATTGAATCTGATACAGAAAACCGTCTCCATTCGTTCGAAGGCTATGGAAAACTTTCAGAAGAAGGGAAATGGATTCCGTATGAACCGAATGAGAAAACCGAAAAACCAATGTGAAATGCTACTCGATAGATACAAAAAAAATGTAATTTCTCCATCGACTCGTGACAGGTGATGAAAACTGAATACATTTTGAGAAGGCGAAAAATCGACATCCACCACAAAATCAAATCGCTTTGGAAATAGCCAATGGTCTGTGTTTGGTGGGATCAAAAGAGTGTAATCTATTATGAGCTACTAAAACAACATTGTGGAAAACATTCAAATTAGTAGGTCTAGGATGAAAGCTTACTCAGTAAGGCAAATATCAGGTCTATTCTTCTAGTAAAATTAAAACTGCTATTCTACAAGCGTCGTTCGAATATCCAAGAAAACTATTATTCAGTACATTTCGTAGCATAAAATCTCTCTTCTTCTCTACTGGTCGCTTTAGAAATCGAAAATTAAACAGAAATTCACGAAGAAATAGCCAATAACTTCTTAATTATTTCAAGACAAAATATTTTGGGTCTCGTCACAAAATCCCCAAAAGAATAGATATCATTGGATAATATAAAATTATCCTCCTGTATATTAATATAATCACTCCAGGCAGTTTAATAAGCTTAATTTCTTATATCCGTAAGACTTTGTCCCTGACTGTAAAACAGGAACGTTTTCTTATTGCATTCTTCTTATTTACAGTTATTTAGAAAACGAGAAAAACTTCCAAAATTAATATCGGATATTCCAGAATAGATGTCAAGCATTTTTACTATGTTATATTCAATAATATTGTCTTCCGCGATAATTTCAGTGGAAGAAAGCACAATTTTTCATCCACGTCTGCCGACAAATGAAATTTGTGAGTTCAGGCGGGATAATCATGTTGTAGAAATATAATTATTTTTCTTTCAAGTCCATTTTCCATTTTGTTATTTCGCACGAACGAATGACGGAGAATGTCATATTTCGCCATCAGATGAGGAGATTTTTCTCTTGGGCATAAAGAAGAAAAACATTGATAATAAAAAATTTGTTTTTGGGCGACACGTTCAGACTAATGAAATCCAAACATTTATTATATTCTCAGAATTGAAAACTCAGAATCACTGTCTCTATGCTGAATATCATATTATCATTATAAAAAATTTAGGAATAGTGCTTAGATATGGTCGCAAAAAGACTACGCATTCTATAGTTTTTAATTTCTCTATCTTTTATCTGCTTATATTGTCTTTTCAAATTTTCAAACTTTTCGATTAAAACATTTAAATTACGCATTACAGAATTGTGGGGTGTTTTCAACGGAGAGTCTTTTCTTATATCAAGTGGTAGAACTCAGTAAAATGAACTATTTCACAGAGAGTCGTCAATACAAATGTTGCAGAATAAGCATTATTTTCGACCCAGGTCTAGCCTCAACCAGTTATTGACAGTATATATCGGGTGTTTTTTTTTAGAGTGATAGAACTTTCGATAGGGATAACTGTGATTTGACAGAACGTAGAAGTCATGTTGTTTTGACATTTCTGTTCAGTGAGCATTGACAAATCATCATGAAAAGGCTCACGCTGCAACAACGTTTACAAATTGTTGAAATTTATTTTCAAAATCAGTGTTCTATTCGACAAACTTATAGAGCACTTCGTAAAATTTTTGGTTTACATAATCGTCCATCAGAGCAGCTTATTCGTCGATAATCGATAAATTTCGGACAACATTTTCTCTACCTGATGCAACAACAACAAGACAAAGAACTGTACGTACAGAAGAAAATATCGCTGCTGGAAGTCATAGTGTTAATGATGATCCAGATTTGTCTATTCGTCGACGTTCACAACAATTTGGACTCTGTGCATCCACAACATGGAAAATTTTGCGTAAAGATCTTGGTCTACACCTATACAAGATCCAACTGGTCCAAGAACTAAAGCCACTTGACCATAACAAGCGTTGCTGATTGGGCCCTAGAGCAGCATGAAGTTGAACCACTTTTTATCGTAAAATTGTGTGTAGTGATGAAGCTCATTTCTGGTTGAACGACTATATAAACAAGCATAATTGCCATATGTGGAGTGAAAACAATCCTCAAGAAGTTCTGCATCCTTCCATAGCATCCTGAAAAATGCACTGTGTGGTGTGCTTGACACGCTGGAGGCATCATCGGTCCATAGTTCTTTAAAAACGATGCTGCAGTGCATGTTACAGTGAATGGTACTCGTTACAGATCGAGGATCAATGACTATTTGTTTCAAAATTTGAATGGTATCGACCCAGAAGTGTTTTGGTTCTAACAAGATGGTGCTACACCTCATGCTGCTACCGTAACAATTGATTTATTGAAAGAAAGATTTGGCGATCACATTATTTCGAGAAATGGTCCAATTAATTGGCCTCCAAGATAATACGACATGACTCCACTGGATTATTTTCTTTGGGGTTATGTCAAGTCATTGGTTTATGCTGAAAAACCAGAAACAATAGACGCTTTGAAAGCCAAAATAACTCGTGTTATTGATGAAATAAGGCCTGAATTAGTCGAAAAAGTGGTCCAAAATTTGTCCGGTCGAGTGCGGTTCCTCGGAGCTAGTCGTGGTGGACACATGCCGGAAATTATTTTTAAAACACAAATGTCAGAAAATTATCTTTCAAATAAAAAAAAATTGACTTCAATCTTAATTGAAATGTGTTTTATTTAAATTTAAAGTTCTATCACTCTAAAAAAACACCCGATATTTCAAAATCTGTATTTCAGCGAGATCAATTGCCGGTTTTTGATCACACTGAATTAGGCACTCACTTTTTTATTGAATTATTTTTTTGAATTTTTTTTTTTTGAGGCAGATCGTCTTGTTCAATATTTTCATGGTTATTCACGTAATGCATTCCGCAGTTACAAAAAATTTGTGAAAAAGTTTTCACGGTTTCTCCCTATAACTCTTGAAACCGTTTCACAAAATCCATTTTGTTCACATAGTGGATCATAATTACACTGAATTTCTCCTATAATTTTCCATGAATTGATGTTTTATTGATATAAAAAACTGTAGACATACAAAATTCCAACAAGTGTTAAAAGGCCACATTTCAAGCAAGAGTATTGTTACTTATTTAAAGATAGACCTTCCAGTGAAGAAGTATTTCGCATTTGAAATCATGTAACTCCTAGACACTGAGCAGATGTCAAAATTATTCTCATTCGTCTTCTGAGATTGAATTAAAATATTGGTGAATATCAATTAGTATTAGTTAGAGATAATCTTGAAAAGATGCACTTAAGCTACACCATCCGAATTCATACATCTATTCTACTATTTTCATGGCGTCATATACTAATCCTTGGCACCAAACAACTGGAAACAACTATGGGTTAGGGATTTGATTCAATTATACGGAGCCAACAATAATTCCATTTCGCTAAATTTAATTAATAAACCATGGGATTCTGCAATTTAACGTACAAGCCAAAGTTTCCGTACTGAACTCTGATTTTAGCGTGCACATTGGAGGGAATGTATCGGACTTGTTATTCATATCGCACACTGCATTGTGATTAACGTATAAATGAATATATACAGATCTCCCAGAAAGAAGTGTCAAGCGGAAATAGAGAGAGATAGATCACCATCAGAGGTACCAACCGAGTCCCATTTCACACTGTCCAATTTTTTGTACGTTTCTAATCGTGATTTTTTCAGCTCTTCAGCCTGTCATTCTGCATATTGAAACATCATTATGTAGTTGGTGTCAGGTAGTGTATTTTTTAAATGAAAAAATGATCTGTTAATATTTAGTGAAGATGCAAAATGTTCCTTCAAAATTTTAAGATTCAAAATTGAAGGCCTTATTTGTTTCATAATCATACAACTGCCGTCAGTATCAAATTAATAAATACAAGTTCACTACAATGATTTGTGTATTGTTTACGACAATTAAAAACGCTTCCATTTTATCAAGAATATTTAATATTTCCCATTGAAAATGAACGCAGTTGAAAATGCCAAAAAATCCCTAGAATAAATATTTCAAAATATTCCTCCTGTTATATCATACGCTAGAGAATATACTTGGAATATTCATCCTCGTTTTAATACTCCGGAATCAATAAATCGCGAAGAAAGACTTCAACGACCAGCCAACTGGTGAAAATAGATCTATTTCAATTCATGTTTTTATCAGAAGAGCTTTACTTGTGACTATTTTTTGTATTTTTTCGAATAACTTGAGATTCATGAGTGCAAGTCATTCTTTAAATTTCAGTCACGCTATACTATGGCCTTTGCAACCAACAAATTCGCTCTTCAAGACACTTGAAATAGTACAACGTGGAAATGTATCGGTTCCACAATTCATATTTTATCGATCATAGGAACAGGCATATGCATTTATGGTCTCACTAATCAAAGGTCTATGCCTTCATGAGTGGTCTATACCACCTTTCCAAAACTGAACTTCTGGTGAAGAGGTGTGCTCAGATCTATTTCTCTAGGCACCGAATATTTCCTATTTTTTCATTAGGATATGCACAGAACAGAATTTTGAGGTGGTCATTCCGATATTAAACTATTATAGACACTTATAGATATAGATTCGGATGCGCACATGTATATCTGTTCTGTATGAGTGATCGAGAACACATCACAACAAAAACCATTTCAAGGCAGCGTTTCTGAATATGTAGCAGAAGAAGTCAGTTCTTCTGATTGTGAAGCTACAATCCCTAAAATTGAAACCACGAAAAAGGATAACGGATTTCTTCATTATCAGTAAAGGAGAAACAAGAATCAAAATTTACAATTTCTGTAAAATTAACAGAACTTTCTAATGTACAAAACTCAAAGAGAGGAAATTAAACACAAACCATGTAAAAATATTATTGAAAAATATTTCTTCACATTTACAGGTATTTATTTATTGTTAATATATTTCTGGATACAATTTTTGTGAAAGTATTTTACTTATGAAAAATCATAGACTGAATTATCCAATAATGTTTCATCATGAGTCGATCAATTTCAGAGAAACAGCAAAAAGACTGAAAATGGAGAAAACTTATACCTTGATTGAAAAAGCTTAAAATTTGATTGAAAAAAGCTTGAAAGGTCAAACTTAAAATATCAAGCTTCATTTCGATGAAGCTTGGCTTGTTTTGAGACAGAATAATGTAAGCTTGGCTGAGTTTCATTCAGGCTTGGCTAGAAAATCTAACTGAGCTCAAACCAAGCTGTTTGAAACCAACCCAAGCTTGTGAATCTCTAATGGCATAGAATATTCTGTTATTTGTAAGTAATGCGAAATCACCTATTAGCACATCCATATCCAAATTAATCACACAAATCGGACTCACAAAACATCTTATTGATCGCAAAAAGATGACGTCCTATCTATCCAAACAACTAAGGTGCTGGATGTCAGTGAACAATGTGAGGGGATACACTTAATAATCCTAAAAGTTTTTCATCCCCGTCGGGCAACAGATCTGCCATTTCTTTTTCATTGGCTGTTTTACAATCACAATCAGATTTTCCATCAGAACATCTTTTAATTACATTTTTGAGTGTGTCACATAAAGGTTTCAGAGTAGGTGGAATTTGAAAATCGAATTTGAAACACGAAATTTGCACATTTCAAGTTGGTTGTACATTCTGTCAAGAAAGTATCGGGAATTATCGATTTAAATCTGGCGGGGCAATGAGGCAGGTAAAAATTTTTTTTCCTAGGTTGGTACCACTGTCCTTAATTACTATGCCAAGCTTGAGCGGGATCTGTCAACTAGTGTGTTTGCAACAGCTGATTAAGTCAGTCGATGTCAGAGTGCGTGCCGATTTTTACTATGGGTGATTACGTTGAGCAAAGAATTTGTTTAAAGTTTTGTATTGCAAATGAATTTTCGTGTGCCGATGCATTGAAAATGTTGCAAAAGGCCTTTGGTGATAATGCTCTATCGAAAACTCGTGCATATCAGTGGTACAGAGCCTTCAAGGACGGTCGTGAAGTGGTCGCCCATCGACGGTTTCGATCGAAGATAACGTCGATAAAATTAAGGAAAGGGTGCTGGAAAACCGTCGTACCAGCTTGAGAGAGATAGCACATGATCTTAAGATATCCCACGAGTCCGCACGTACGATTTTGATTGATATTTTGGGCATGAGAAAGGTGGCCGCACGACTCGTACCGAAAGACCTGAATTTTCTTCAAAAACGTCATCGCGAACAGGTTGCTTCAGACATGCTGGATCGCTGTAATTCCGATTCTACATTCATGGAACGCATTAAAACTGGTGATGAGACCTGGGTCTACGAGTACGATATGCAAACAAGCCAGCAATCATCGGAATGGGTGGCAAAAAATGAGCCGAAACCGAAAAAACCACGCCAAAGCCGCTCGAAAATGAAGGTGATGCTCATTGTTTTCTTCGATATCCGTGGCGTGATGCCCTACGAATTCGTTCCAGAGGGTCAGACGGTAAACAAGGAGTATTACCTAGGCGTTATGAAACGTTTGCGTGAGCGTATCCGTAAGAAGCGGCCAAATTTGTGGGCGAACAGCTCATGGATTTTGCATGACGATAACGCGCCTTCTCACCGAGCTACGATTGTGACTGACTTTCTCGCCAAAAACTCAACAAACGTCCTTCAGCAACCACCGTATTCGCCGGATTTGGCTCCCTGCGACTTTTTCCTCTTCCCAAAACTAAAATTGCCCCTTCGTGACACCCGTTTTGAATCGATTGAAGCCATAAAACAAAATTCGGCGCGAGAGCTAAAGTCCATCCAGGAAAGCGCCTATAAAAAATGTTTCGATAATTGGAAGTGCCGTTGGCATAGATGTATTGGAGCAAATGGAGCCTATTTTGAAGGCGACCCAATAAATTTTGACGATTAAATGTAAAAATGTTGTTTTAATTGAAAATTCCCGGTACTTTCTTGACAGAGTAGTATCTCCAAAATCTACTACATTTTCAAGGAAATATAACAACCCACCAAACTAACAGGATTATTTAACGTGTTATGTTCCCCAGAAAAATATTATTGTATTAAATGAGCCAGGCTTTCTTAGACATTCTCATATGATAGGATAATCTGAATTATGACAAATCACTGTAATAGTGCTCAATTATTCTATTTCTTTTTTTTTCTGAAAGTCATACATAATTGAACGAGTGGTGTGAGATAATGGCTGTAGTTATTTCTGTTTCGAATGTTGAATATTTATACGGTATAGTCGAGGCTAGAAGCAGTGTATTCATATGCAGCATTCTTAAATAACTAATTATGCTACTCGATACTGCAAAACAAATGAAATGTATTCTGTGTTTCGAATTCTTCTCTATTCAGCTCCATCTATCGATATAATGTATCAGTTAACGGTACTTCAAAATGCTTTAGCGCAAAATGAGGTAATGAACAAGTCGAAGACAGTGCAGTGCATCCCAAGTAGGGATCTCAAGATTTTACGTACAGGGTTCATTTTATTAATAACAATTCAACCGTATTGTGAGTTTCACCATATTTGGCGTGACAAATAACAGTATCTAATGAAATATGGGCATAAAGGAAGACTTGGATCTTAGGTAATATTTCATTAAGTTTCAGTCTTGGTTTTGTTTATGAACGCGTAAATATACACTTTGTTGATAGAGCTGAAAAGTGGGCTGCAAATTGAGATTTCAATCATATTACTATTACACGAAGTAAATGTTTTCTGAAACTGCAACGTACAAAATCTGGGAATACTGAAAATAGTGCACCTATTTTCAAACTATAAGAACATAGAAGAACTCCATAACATAATCTCCTTTCTAATTTGTCAGAATTATTAAAAAAAAACAAGAATGATGCCCTCCAAACGCGTACCCATGAAGAATCTGACTCCACGTCTTCTAATGGATGGAGCGATTGCCTCGGTGAAGGAGCAGACGCCCAGGTATACAATGTATGGAATAATGTCACAACAAGACAAAAGAAAACAGGTAAAATATTTGTATAAAAAAGGTTTTCGAAACGTTGAAAACTTAATGGAATTGACTGAAATGGGAAAAAGTGCTGTATTTGAGACTATACAGGGGATAAAAAATTGCATGGATATGAGACATACGACTTTATTGGCCTTAGGACGACAGAATCCGCGCCTGGAGTTTCTCGAATTCGCTAACAGATTTGGAAATTAACGAAATATAAAAGTATGTCCAGAAACCGTCCGTATGTCACTGAAAAGACAAGGCTACATATCAAGGAAACCAAAAAATCCCTATAATGACATCTCTACAAACGAAACAAAGGATAGAATTTTTTCAACGTTTCCAAGAGGATACTTTCAATAATGGCTTTATATCTGATGAAAGTTATTTCCAACTTGGTGTAAATCATTCAAAAATCCTATCGAAATAATAAATAATGGTTTGGGGAGCAATATCTCAGCGTGGTGCTATGCCTTTCTGTATAGTTGATGGTACCATTAATAGTGAAAAGTATTGTGGCATTCTAAACGATTTTCTCCATGAAACGACGTATGCTTTATATCCAGAGGTGTGGCGTTTTCATCAGGACAATGCAAGATGCCATACTTCGATCTATACTAAAGCTTGGTTGCAAGAAAACCAAGTGATAATCATTTCATGGCCAGCAGCTTCACCAGATGTTAGTCCCATTGAAAATATATGGGGTTTAATGAAGATTGAAGTTAAACGAGCAGCGCCACGAAATAAAAATGATTTAATTCAGTCAGTTTTACTGTACTAGACTAACATCACCGAAAATTATGGAGGTGATCTAGTTTCGGGTGTACCTCGATGTTTAGTCAAGTGTTAACAGTTAAATGAAGGTTGTATAAGTGAGAAAGAAGAATATTTGGTTATATTTTTCTTATTCAAGAATTAAAAATATATACTAATTGATTACAATTGAGCTTTGTTTTTCTGTATACATACAAGTCGAACTATAGATTTTCATTTCTTAATCTCTTGTGGAAAATATGTTTCTAGATGCGGTCGCAATATTATTTTTCGTACTTCTTAGTGAGAAAATCTCCCTTTCAAGGGATTGTCATCATTCTTTCATAATATCGATTCCAGAAATATCGGGAAATATCGTTTTTAATCGAATAAACATATATCATTAAATAGCCTTCGACATCCACTCGACGGATTTCTACATCAAGGATTCTTGCTGTTCATAATTAATCGAAATAAAATATATGTATACTGAGCTAAGTGGCTTCTTGGCATGTTTCTAATAACAATTTGTGAACACTTCCACTGCACAACAGGGTTATCACTGGAAATGAGAAAAAAATTAAATTACGGATCCTTTTGATGCATTTCAAGGACCCAATCAGCGAAAATACGACGTTAGTGGTGATGGATCGGCCTGGTTTCTTGTATAATGTAAACTTTAAAAGCTAAGTCTTTATGCAAAATAAGGTGTCATGTCATTTGTAGAATGCCTAATTCCAAAGATCGACGAGGAATCGACAAACCTGGATTTTCTTCGACACTACAGGCTACAGCAGCAATATTCTCAGGTGTTCTTAAGCGACGCACACGGTTTCGATTCTTTACATCACTAACTTGTCCCAAAAGCTCAAATTTTAACACCAGTTTCACTAATGCCGGCGGAGAAGATGCTTCACGACGAACCAAAAGTGCTTTACTTTTGAGAACTCACCATTTTTGTAGTGAATTTTAACCATTTCAATGCGTTGTTGAAGCGTGTATCGTTCCATTTTCAGTAATGGCATAGTTTTGACTTATCAAATAATGACAGCTTCAAAAGTGACATATGCCCGATAGCGTTCTATTCAAAATGAAACCTCTATATATGGAAAATCCTTTAGGTAGCTTTCTCAAGAATTAATTAACTGTTGTACTGTTGAACAAGCGCAAAAAAGCTTCTGACTTCACGTCAGTGCTTTTCACCACTCTAAACTACAGCTAAAGCAGTACAACATTTACCAAGAACGTTAAGAATGAGAGGATAAATCTCATATGCTTGCAAGTTGATTATATGATGAAGAACTGTACGTAAAGAAGAAAATATCGCTGCTGCAATTCATAGTGTTAATGATGATCCAGATTTGTCTATTCGTCGACGTTCACAACAAGTTGGACTCTGTGCATCCACCACATGGAAAATTTTGCGTAATCTTGGTCTACACCAATACAAGATCTTACTGGTACTAGAGCCACTTGACCATAATAAACGTCGTTTGTTTGCTGATTGGACCCTAGAAAAGCTTGAAGTTGATCCACTTTTTTATCGTAAAATTGTGTTTAGTGATGAAGCTCATTTCTGGTTGAACGGCTATGTAAACAAGCAAAATTGCCATATAAGAAGTGGAAACAATCCTCAAAAAGT
The DNA here is from genome assembly GCA_034642435.1 of Megalocaria dilatata. Taxonomy (NCBI): domain Eukaryota; kingdom Metazoa; phylum Arthropoda; class Insecta; order Coleoptera; family Coccinellidae; genus Megalocaria; species Megalocaria dilatata. The sequence goes on along the minus strand of CM067863.1, from coordinate 17,978,601 downwards.
TCTGCAGATTCGATTGCATCCTAAAAAATGCGCTTTATGGTGTGCTTTACACGCTGGAGGCATCATCGGTCCATATTTCTTTGAAAACGATGCTGGAGCTAATATTACAGCGAATGGTGCTCGTTACAGATCGATGATCAATGATTATTTGTTTCAAAATTTGAAAGTGTTTTGGTTCCAACAAGATGGTGCTACACCTCATGCTGCTACCGTAACAATTAATTTATTGAAAGAAAGATTTGGCGATAACAATATTTCGAGAAATGGTCCAATAATTTGGCCTCCAAGATCATGCGACATAACTCCACTGGATTATTTTCTTTGGGGTTATGTCAAGTTATTGGTTTTTGCTGATAAACCAGAAACAAATGACGCTTCGGAAGTCAACATAACTCGTGTTATTGGTGAAATAAGGCCTGAATTACTCGAAAAAGTGGTCCAAAATTGGTCTGGTCGAATGCGGTTCCTCAGAGCTAGTCGTGGTGGACATATGCTGGAAATTATTTTAAAAACATAATTGTCATAAAATTATCTTTCAAATAAAAAAAAAAATTGGCTTCAATATTAATTTAAATGTGTTTTATTTCAATTTAAAGTTCTCTCACTCTAAAAAATACACCCGATACCAGTCTTTATCTCGATTAACTATTGGGGTTAAGAATAATCATTATGGGTAACTGGCATGATTCTGAGATGCGTGTTCATTCATCAATAAAAGTTCCTTTTCGTTTTGCTTTTGGTACTTTGGAGTGCAGCGTAGAGAATCGGCTCTGCGGCATCAATCAGCTTGAATTTTTTGAGAGCATTTAATTAATTTTGCGACACTAATATATGTACGTATAAACGTTCACTCTTACGTAGCGAATCGCCTTAGCTGATATGCTCTTATTGTACAAATTTAATCGCTATTCAGCTCTTATTCAATTCATTTTGTTGCATATGAACATGCACATTAATAAAGATCTATTTAGCATTTCCATGAATTATTGAATGTAATAACTGTTATTTTAGATAATAGCGAGAAATTGTTATCGGCTTTTCTCCCGAACAACTGTTATTACTCTTCATTTGTCATACGTACCTCAAAAACCTGTGACAGGAGAAATTATAAACTGTAATTATTAATTGCGTTTGACATTATGGAAGAAGTTAACGATCTATTTGTAGTAAGAAATGATATTTGAAACACTCACATAGTGACAGGAGCTTCAGTGTGCTCGTAAATGAATTTCATTGATTTGTATTTAAAGTTGTAGGCTCTCAAAGTTAAAAAAATGGCCCACCTTCAGGTTATTTTTCCATCATACAAAAAACTAGTCACTGATATTATCTCCCTCAGAAATTTCTTTGAACATTTGCGTTCTTCTTTTTCCAGAAATATTCAATATTACATGACAAAACATGCAGAACCTAGAGCGACCACATAATGGAATTCTTCAAATATTGACAAAAGTCCTTCATATTTTTTAGAATTTTGTACAATATGTGAATAATCCATCAGCTCAAAATTAGGATCGAAATAGAAACTAAAATCTTCGAGACATTTTGAATTTATGTTTCTTTTATCAAATAAAATGCAGAGGTTATAGAATATTCTGTTTTACAACAAGGTGGACTCTGATTGGGCCCTAGAACAGCTTGAAGTTGATCCACTTTTTTATCGTAAAATTGTGTTTAGTGATAAAGCTCATTTCTGGTTGAACGGCTATTTAAAGAAGCAAAATTGTCATATATGGAGTAAAAACAATCCTCAAGAAGTTCTCCAGGTTCCATTGCATCCTGAGAAATGCAGTATGGTGTGCTTTACACGCTGGAGACATCGTCGGTCCATATTTATTTAAAAACAATCGATTTATTGAAGGAAATATTTGGCTATAACATTATTTCGAGATTGGTCTCCAAGATCATGCGACATAACTCCACTGGATTATTTTCTTTGGGTTTATGTCAAGTTATTGGTTCATGCTGATAAACCAGAAACAATAGACTCTTTGGAAGCCAACATAGCGCGTGTTATTGATGAAATAAGGCCTGAATTACTCGAAAAAGTATTCCAAAATTGGTCTGGTCGAATGCGGTTCATCAGAGATAGTCGTGGTGGACATATGTTGCAGATTATTTTTAAAACATAAATGTCATAAAATTATCTTTCAAATAAAAACTAAATGTGGCTTCAATCTTAATTTAAATGTGATTTGTTTCAATTTAAAATTCTATCACTCTAAAAAACATATCCGATATGTTACACTGTCTCGATTTCTAGAACTTTGTATTACCATAGCCCATACTCCTTATTAATAATTTCTCGTACAGATCAGCCGGATTAATTTATTCAAATATCAATATGCTAATTATGAGCATTACGGCAAATTATGGTTTGATTTGAGCATGAGGAAAGTTTATTCTGCTTTAGTAACGTGAAAATATCGAGAATACATTTCTTTACTCGAATTAACTCGTATGTCTTGTATGTATTTTGCATACTCTAGATGGAGCTAGTGTATTATTAATACCTTTGAGCATCTTTGTACAGCGAATATAGATACTTGACAGATGTGGAGTCAAAAGCATACATTGCTCTGACGAAAACCAATCAGTTTGAAACGTGCGCATGTCTGCAATTTGCCTCTGTGATCAACAAAACCTTGTCGAGTTTGTTTCAGTATAGAATTGTTATACAGATGTATGTTACACTGTATCGATTTCTAGAACTTTCTATAACAATAGCTCATACTCCTTGGTAATTATACCGTTCCTTACAGATGGAGTTTGCAAATTCAATATTTCATTTTGTGTTGAAGCTAAATAAAGAGAAACGTCCTAAGATTTCAAGTGATATGAAAGCTATAATATTAAATTAATGTACGAGTACACTAAAACTACTTACGTCAGGTAATTGCTTTCATGAATTTTTGCAATATCTCTTGTAGTCATTGAATGCAGTGACTAATAAGATCATTTCAGGATACTCGTGAAAAAGCTGGACGTTTAAAAAACCTTTCACAACGAAAAATGGAACTGTCGCAGTAAAAGTGATAAAATGCGACACACCTCTGCGCGATAACCCAAAACGTGAGGTTGGTCTGAGCTCAAGGGTGGAAACATCGAAAAGAGCATATTTTACCGTGATGAATTTTAATATACCTGGAAGGATCAACTTCTCCAGTTTTCATTGTGAGAGGACTTAAACCGAGCGAAAAATATTTTCCCCGTTTAAAATGAAATTTGATAATGCGTGTTTTGCTAGTCCTCCTTTTCGGAATGAAAATATTATGAATGGGTACTAAAATTCTTCAACGGCTCTAATTCAATGAAGGGGAAATTGCGATTTTGGTATTCTGAAAAGGGGGTGAAACCATAATACCAAAATAACCATTCAGAGGGGACTTGACTCTGCGCTCTTATCTGGTGTAATTCATTTCTTAATATTCAGGGCTGACAACGCCAATTACGTCAGAATTCATGGCACAAAAGAGTTAAAATTCAAGATCTTTTATGAGCTCCTAATGAATTGTCCTTTTCAATCTTGCTGGAATTTATTAAAAATTACGAACCATTAACCACCTAGCCGTCCAACTTTGTAAAAGCGTTACGACAATCGGCCTAAGAAAAAATCGCAGGTTTAAATGATCCTTGTTATCCGTTTTGCGGATTCCGAACATCGAATTCGTGTGGCTTCAAATCGATTTATTTTTTTATAATTTCCACTTGTAATTTCTCTGGAATTCCGGATTGGTAGGAATCTTCGCAATTTCAAGGAGAAATTAAATGAATGATTGGATGTCATCCAATTCGTGGTCAGAATTTGACATTCCCATTTCAGTCATCTGTCAAATCGAACTGTCACATGAGACTGTATATGTTTAGTTAAGATGCACCAATTGACATTGTATATCATTTTACAATTTCAAAATTATCTGATTGTGAAAATTTAATACAAATATTGATTATGTAGTAACGCTTTTTGCGCATTACCAGCAGAGTATGCTCAAGATTATTATCTATGTGAGCATACTGTATGCATAATTTAAAATGAGTAATCGAAAAAACTGGCTCTGTCTTGATGCTTATCTACCGTGGAAATGCACAAAGATTATAACTGCCCTTAATGAATCTGTTATAAAAGATTCAAATATATCGATTTCGCGGTTGATACAAAAAGCTAACCGAACTTATTTCACGTCAAATCAAAGGTATGGATGTATCGGGTGTTTTTTTAGAGTGATAGAACTTTAAATTGAAATAAAACACATTTAAATTGAGATTGAAGCCAAAGTTTATTTTATTTGAAAGATAATTTTATGACATTCGTTTTAAAAATAATTTCCGGCATATGTCCAACACGACTATCTATGAAGAACCGCATTCGACTAGACCAATTTTGGACCACTTCTTCTACTAACTCAGGCCTTATTTGGAGGCCAATTAGTTGGACCTTTTCTCGAAATAATGTTATCGCCAAATCTTTCTTTCAATAAATCAATTGTGACGGTAGCACCATCTTGTTGGAACCAAAACACTTCTGAGTCGATACTATTCAAATTTTGAAACAAATAATCATTGATCATCGATCGGTAACGAGCAGTATTCACTGTAACATTAGCTCCAGCATCGTTTTTCAAGAAATATGGACCGATGATGCCTCCACTGTGTAATGTACACCATACAGTGCATTTTTGAGGATGCAATGGAACCTGCGAACTTCTTGCTTGAGGATTGTTTTCACTCCATATATGGCAATTTTGCTTGTTTACATAGCCGTTCAACCAGAAATGAGCTTCATCACTAAACACAATTTTACGATAAAAATGTAGATCAACTTCAAGCTGTTCTAGGTCCCAATCAGCAAACAAACAACGCTTATTATGGTCAAGTGGCTCTAGTTCTTGAACCAGTTCGATCTTGTATGAGCGTAGACCAAGACCAAGATCTTTACGCAAAATTTTCCATGTGGTGGATGCACAGAGTCCAAATTGTTGTGAACGGCGACGAATAGACAAATATGGATCATCATTAACACTATGACTTACAGCAGCGATATATTCTTCAGTACGTAAAGTTCTTTGTCTTGTTGTTGTTGTTGCATCGAGTAGAGAAAATGTTGTCCGAAATCTATCGATAGTTCGACGAATAAGCTGCTCTAATGGACGATTATGTAAAGCATAAATTTCACGAAGTGTTCTATAAGTTTGGCGAATAGAATACTGATTTTAAAAATAAATTTCAACAATTTGTAAACGTTATTGCGGCGTGAGACTTTCCATGATAATATTTGTCAATGCTTACTGAACAGAAATGACAAAACAACATGACTTCTTCCTTCTGTCAAATCACAGTTATTCCTATCGAAAGTTCTATCACCCGATAGAAGGCATGTGATTTCTTCAAGACTGTGTCCCGTGGGGTTAGATGGAGCAGGGCATTCCGGTTGGGCGCATTTTCTGCATAATAAAGATATTTATCATTATTTTTATTATCTTTACTGCAAGTAAAATTCCCTATACGAGCACCAAGATCGTGTGTGCAGCCGTTAGATGTTTTTCGTGAGCCTGTGCAATCCCGTTGGTCAGTCTGGCCGGCAGTCCATTTAATTCTTGTTTACAAATTGTTGAAATTTATTTTCAAAATCGGTGTTCTATTCGCCAAACTTATAGAGCACTTCGTGAAATTTATGGTTTACATAATTGTCCATCGGTCCATCAGAGCATTTAATTCGTCGAGCTATCGATAGAATCCGGACAACATTTTTTCTACTCCATGCAACAACAACAACAACAACAAGACAAAGACCTGTACGTTCAGAAGAAAATATCGCTGCTGTAAGTCATAGTGTGATCCAGATTTGTCTATTCGTCGACGTTCAAAACAATTTCGACTCTGTGCATCCACCACATAGGAAATTTTGCGTAAAGATCTTGGTCCACACCCATACAAGATCCAGCTGGTTCAAGAACTAAAGCCACTTAACCATAATAAGCGTCGTCTGTTTGCTGATTGAGCCCTAGAACAGCATGAAGTTGATCCACTTTTTTATCGTGAAATTGTGTTTAGTGATGAAGCTCATTTCTTGTTGAACGGCTATATAAACAAGCAAAATTGCCGTATATGGAGTGAAAACAATCCTCAAGAAGTTCTGCAGGTTCCACTGCATTCTGAAAAATGCACTGTATGGTGTGCTCTACACGCTGGCGGCGTTATCGGTCCATATTTCTTTGAAAACGATGATGGAGCTAATGTTACAGTGAATGGTGCTCGTTACAGATCGGTGATCAATGATTATTTGTTTCAAAATTTGATTGGTATCGATCCAGAAGTGTTTTGAATCCAACAAGTTGGTGCTACACCTCATGCTGCTACCGTAACAATTGATTTATTGAAAGAAAGATTATATGGCCTGCAAGATCATGCGACATAACTCCACTGGATTATTATGGTCTGGTCGAATGCGGTTCCTCAGAGCTAATCGTCTTGGTGGAAACTCATTTTAATTAACAAAAATAATATATGAGACAGTAATTTATTTCCACAAAAAAATGTTTGTACTACTACAACAATTGTTTCACCACGATGTGGCTTCTTCAGATATTACATTGTACTGTCTGATGGTATTTTGTGTAACCGAGTTTAAATACATTGTTAGGTACGTGACCAAATAATGGAAGCACAAGTCATAAAAACTCTAGGTGTTTATTGGAGTTTGTCGCTAAAAATGCCATTAAGAAAAGATATTCAGTAATGGAGGTTTATTCGTTCAAGGATTTTACGGGCATTATACTTGTTGATTTCAAGAAATTCTAAAATTGTTAATTTAGAACTTTTGCTTTCAACGTGGATAATTTCATAATTATTGTTGAAATTATGCCTGAATTCCTTAAGATGATTAGCATATGTCGAATGTACAGAATCGGATATATAACCCCTTTGGTGTTCTTGGACACGTTTCTTGAATGATCTACCAATCTGGCCATTGTATACTAAAGGGCAATCTTTGAAAGTCAACTTGTAGACTCCCGATTCATTTTCATTATTTGTTCGATCTTTATTGTTTTTTATGTAGGTAGTTAGGTTATTAATTGTCTTAAAAGACGCGTTATAATTGAAACAACTTTTGAAATATTTAGCAATATTTTCAGATAATCCAATGACATAAGATAATGTGTATTGTCCTCTCTTATGATTGGGTACACGAGATTTAATGCCATTTTCTTTTGTTTATTGCATACCATTGTTGTAACCGTTGTTTGACGCTATTTGTTTAATAATATTTAATTCTTTCAAAAAGTTATCTGAATTCAAAGGGACATTCAATAATCCATGAATAAAACTATTATATGCTGACATGTTTTGGTTGGTGGGGTGATTTGAAGTTTTATGCATTGTGATGTCTGTATGTGTGTGTTTGTGAAAAACACTAAAATTATGTAAATTATTTGGTCTTGTTATTGTGAGGTCAAGAAAATTAATATTTTGATTCTTTTCTTCGATTGTGAATTCGATTTTTGGGTGGAGTTTATTAATGAAATTCGTGAACATATGTAGTTGTTGGTCGGTGCCTTTGGAACAGCAAAAAATGTCATCTACATATCTATACCAATAAAGGAAATATTTGCTTATCGGATTTAGGTGTATTTTTGATTCTAGATCATCCATAAATATTTCAGCTAAAATTGAACTGAGTGGATTTCCCATTATTAAACCATTGTTAGAAATATAGACGGTTCCGTTAAATTGAAACTAGTTTTGTTCAAGACATATTTCCAGGCAATTAATAATATCATTCATTTTGATGGTATTGGTATTATTTTTAATTAATAGTTTTTTTACAATTTGTATTGTTTCAGTTGAAGGTATACTAGGAAATAAATTTTGTACATCAAAAGAAATTAATCTACAATTTTTGGGCAATTGGGCGGATTTAATATGCTATTTTTAATAGCGTATTTAGCTAAAAAGTTTGTTTCGGTTTGAATAATAGAAATTAAAACTCTAGATAATTTTATGCTTGGTGATGTGATGAATGAAACTACTGGTCTAATTGGATTATTTTCTTTATGAAGTTTCATTAATGGATATAATTGTGGAATTTGTGGGTTCATTAAAGTGAGCAAATGTTTTTTTGAGATTGTAAACTCTAACAGATTGGTCTACTATATTTTTTATTTGTTTTTGAAAATGTTCAGTGGGGTCTTTAGTAACGGTTTTATATTTATCTGGGGTTAAAAAAGCAGTAGTTTTGTTGAAATATTCATGTTTGAAATATTTACAATTCTATTTTACGGTTGATTACAAATGTAACTTCTTCATGTCAGGGGGTGAATGAAACATTTCAGAAAAGATCCCAGAATAAATGCTACAACCCTCGTACAAGGTGTCCAAAAAGAGTATCGGGTATTTTTTTCTTCGATAAAACAAAAACTACTTTAAAAAAAAGTTATTGTTAATTATTACAATATAAAGTGGAAAATGATTTGGAAAAGCTGATGATATCTGAATGGTGACCGTTAGGATGCTGGTACTCTTCTAATCGGGAACGAAGATCACATAGCTTTCGCTATTGCTGGCATTTCTTACCTAATATTCGGCTTCAGTTGCGTCAGGTTCATCGGATTATTCTCATAGACCTTACTTTTAAGGTATCCTCATGCAAAATAGTCAAGTGGACTAAGATCGGGACTTCTGGGAGGCTAGTTGATGTAACCCCTACGTGAAATGATCTTATTAGGAAATAATTCTTCCACTGCTTAATTGGATGTATGGCAAGTGGTCCCATCTTGTTGAAACCACGTTCTTGAATTGAAACCTTGAAATTCTTTTAAACTCTGGACCCAAAAAGTTTCGCAGCATATCGCAATAACAGTGACTATTCACATTGAGTGGTCGGCCTCGTCGATCTTCATGAAAATAAGGACCAGTTACGCCTTTGTGATTAGCCTCGCTTTCGGATGGATAAAGATGGATTTTGCCAAACTGAAGCCCCCTTTTCCCGAATCGTTGCTTCGTCACGGAATGAACGTGGGCGGCCAGAGTGTTCAATTTTTACCGTCGCACCTGTATTCTCGAACATCCGGACCCATTTTCTAATGCTGTTGTCACCTGTGCATGGCGTGCACGATATTCCGCACGATACCAAAATGAGAAGCCACTATTGAATCACCGTGGCGATAAAACGCTCGTATGTAAAAAGCGCGATGCGTTCCCAGGTACTGCTACATCGTGACTGAAACTCCACAAAAAGACGGACACCACGATCCCCTTCGTCACTCAGTTTAAAAACAGCGCCAAAACAAATACCCGATACGCTTTTTGGGCACGTTGTATAAGGAATTCCTTGTACAATGTTATAAGATAAGAAAAATTTGAATATTCAAACTTGCCAATAATTTTTATTTCTAGCCAAAAATCGTCCAAGTCAATATAACAAACAAAATCATAATTTGAAGTAATTAATCGTTAGATCAAGTGTTACTCCTGATTTTACGTGAATATACCTATTGGATCGTATTACCTCTCTGTATTTAAATTAATATGCAGCATCTTTCGACAAATTGATGAAAGTAAATCCGTTGAATGTTTCTGTCGAAATTTCAGTCTCAATTCAGCGTTTGAATTGACACTGCTGTTAATCCAGGCCACATGCTCGCTGACTTCGCCAGAACTAACAGAACCGAACTTAAATTGCTTGGAATCGATTTATTATAAAAGGGCTTCCATCCCTGTCCCTTTTTTATGTAGGCCACTTTTGTTTGAAATGATTTGTTTTGATGAGTTTTCTACCTTCGATTGAAACAAGTGTCGAGTTTGAAACAGCGGACGAACAAAGTCTGCGTATTTTGACAAGTGAATTGAAAGTTTCATGCATTTTTTAAGAACAATGCTGTTCGTCACGTATTTCGTTAAATCTCTCAATACTGCGGAACTGCCATTAGGTCTAATGTGAATTGGCGTCGTTCAAAAAAAAACAACAAATCACTGGCATCATGAGAGGATATCACTCTGAAGAAAATTATGTTATCATTAAATGTAATTTAAATTCACGTTGAGTTCCAGGCCACTAAGAGACTGTGAAAGTATTCTCGCATCATTGAAATCGGAATATTATAACGCAATTTGATAAATTGAATCAATATAAATGTTTATTCGATTGATTTATCGGTTGAAAAAATTCGTGACTCGTATCTACATTCAATTTTAATCCACAACGAATTGTAAGGGGGAAATTACAACGGAGTGTGAAATGGGAGTATTTTAGAGTAAATTTGACACGATTATTTATGTTTCCTGATTAGTGTGGTAGGGCTCTCATGCCTGCCGATGGAATGCCGGTACAGAAGACTGGTTGCTCGGTGTACGGCCTTGCGAGTCGGCGGTCTGCTCAAATAAGAGTTGAACGGCCGAAAGTGACCGACCATTTTGTTTCATGAATAAGGAATAAACAATATTTTTATTGCCTAATATTGGAACCTGTAGATCAGTATGGGCGCTCGTATACGAGTCGTATGCAGATCCCACGGCCACTTTCTGCCGAACGATTCCCCGAGGATATCCAGGGAAAGAATTTTTATTTTTCGTGCGTTCCGGGGTTTACATAAGTTAGCGGTAGATAATTTGCCGGCCAGGCGTCGAGCCCGATACGAGTTTTGGTCTAAACGACTTAGATATGGATATTTTCGGCAAAAACTGAATAAAATAACAAATTCGCTGTCCCATTATTTCCCCTCCGAAATACCATCAGATCGACTGTTCGCTACCCATTCGTCACACCACATTTTGACTAGTAGTTATAAAATATAATAGAAAAAAATTGATCATAATTTTCGAAAAACTTACTAATTTCAATACGAAATACACAATAAAAGACTCCATTAAATTAAAGAAAAAAGGGGAAAAGCACTGTCGTGAAATCAGGAGCTTTGCGCGCTTATATCACACTGACACCTGCTTTAGCTTTCTGTCCTTTTAAAGTATACCGGGTGTCTACTTTTAAAAGGGCCAATCTTTTAAGAGGGAATCGTACAAGTCATTTGCAATAAAAAATGTCATATCACACATTGTCGAAATGTTGATGGTTATTCTCCAATTCAGCATTTCTAGATTTCACGAAATATTTCAAGTTTTTCCATAAAATCAATTATGCTTCAGTTATCCTTGTAGCCTCATCAAATTTGACCACATATAGGGAAACGGCATTAAATTTGCTACACGGTAATAAAATAAATTCTGTGTGCCAAAAAACGATTCCGAAGTGAAAAAAATCACTCATATTTTTCCAATGGTTTTATCGAGGAAAAATTATTTAAAAGGGACATGTTTTCTTTTCAGCAGAAAATACCTCATTTAGTGTGCTTTTGAATGACGTATCAACTTTTGTGCTAGCTGTTTGCCCTCTGCCATAATATCATGGCTAAGATGATAACAAGGAAAAGTTGAAATATTCCAAACCTAAATTTGCTCTATCTTGAAGCTCCTTGTGATTTTAAATCTGACACTTTCTGTCGCTTAATAATTTTGAGTATTAGTACGTTTTCTTGAATCAAACGAATTAACTCAATGTATAATAAGTATTCTAGAAAAAATCGAGATTACTGCTTGCGTTTTCGTTACAGACGACAACCAAATAGAGAGACATTTGTATTTTAAGGGTGATGGAATTTTAAATTGAAATAAAACACATTTAAATCAAGATTGAAGCCAAATTTTTTTTATTTGAAAGATTATTTTATGACATTTATGTTTTAAAAATAATTTCCGGCATATGTCTACCACGATTAGCTCTGAGGAACCGCATTCGACCAGACCAATTTTGGACTATTTTTTCGAGTAATATCAGACCTAATTTCATCAATAACACGAGTTATGTTGGCTTCCAAAGCGTCTACTGTTTCTGGTTTATCAGCATAAACCAATGACTTGACATAACCCCAAAGAAAGTAATCGATGGTGTTATGTCGCATGATCTTGGAGGCCAATTAATTGGACCATTTCTCGAAATAATGTTATCGCCAAATCTTTCTTTCAATAAATCAATTGTTACGGAAGCAGCGTGAGGTGTAGCACCATTTTGTTGGGACCAAAACACTTCTGGGTCGATACCATTCAAATTTTGAAACAAATAATCATTGATCATCGATCTGTAACGAGCACCATTCACTGTAACATTAGTGCCAGTATATTTTTCAAAGGAATATGGACCGATAATATCTCCAGCATGTAAAGCACAGCATAGGGTCATTTTTCAGGATGCAATGGAACCAGCAGAACTTCTTGAGGATTGTTTTTACTCCATATACGGCAATTTTGCTTGTTTACATAGCCGTTCAACCAGAAATGAGCTTCATCACTAAACACAATTTTACGATAAAAAAGTGGATCAACTTCATGGTGTTCTAGGGTCCAATCAGCAAACAAACGACGCTTATTATGGTCAAGTGGCTTTAGTTCTTGAACCAGTTGGATCTTGTATGGGTGTAGACCAAGATATTCACGCAATCTTCGTCGACGAATAGACAAATCTGTATCATCATTAACACTTTCAGCAGCGTACGTACAGTTCTTTGTCTTGTTGTTATTGTTGCATCCAGTAGAGAAAATGTTGTCCGAAATATATCGATAGTTCGACGAATAAGCTGCTCTGATGGACGATTCTGTAAACCATAAATTTCACGAAGTGTTTGCCGAATAGAACACTGATTTCGAAAATAAATTTCAACAATTTGTAAACGTTGTTGCGGCGTGAGTCTTTCCATGATAATTTGTCAATGCTTACTGAACAGAAATGTCAAAACAACATGGCTTCTACCTTCTGTCAAATCACAGTTATCCCTATCGAAAGTTCTATCACTCTAAAAAAACACCCGATACAAGTGATCAGGCGATTAGGTCATTTCCGAATCAGAGAAGCTGGTCAGAATAATCAGCAAGGCCATCATGCACCTGCTGCACCAAGCTGTCCGAAGGAACCCACAACAATTACTCCTCGAATTGGTTGTACCTTGAGGATTCATCATTCTACAGTACACCGAGAACTAAAAAAAAAATAAGTTACATCCATATCATCTGAAAAAGATACAGAATCTGTTTCCTGTAGATGCTGCGACGAGACTAACATTTTGTAGGTGATACCTGAATAAATTGGGGGGGCGATAGGATATTATGAACTGATGAGGCCACCTTCACAAAATCGGGTATGATAAATTGGCGAAATAGCCATCCATGGAAAAAGGAAAATCCCCATGCGACTATAGTTTCTCATTTTCAACATCTGTTAAGTGTCAACCTGTGGATATGAGTCGTGAGAAGTGAACTTTTCGTGTCAACGTTGAAGAATTCATTACATTAATCCAAAACAGCGTAACAAACATATTGGATGAAATGCCCCTGGCTAACTGACAAAATATCTGGTTTTCAACGGTTGGCTGCCCAGCTCATAATATGTACGGGACTTAATGAATGAATATTTTGGGGTGCAATGGATTATTGGAAGGTACGGTCCGGTAAAAGGACCACCAAGGAGCCCCGACCTTATGCCTTTGAATTTTTATGTCTGGAACACCTTGAAAGAAAAAGTATATCAAATTCGCGTTCCGACTCGAGAGGATTTGATCGAAAGAATAAAATTGTGTTGTGCAGAAATGCGTCAAAAACGTTGTAAACTTCGCAGTGTTGTACATTCAGTGCGAAAACGATGTGTTAAATGTATTGAACCAGGCGGTGGACATTTCGAACAATTATTATTATTATTAATTATTAGTAATAAATAGTAGTCTGTTTTCTTTACATTTTTTCATAAAATATGTATTATTAAAATTCAGTTTATTCGTTTGAATTGTTTTGATTCGACAGACAAATTCATGATTTCCATGAGAATTACTTTAGTATTCAATAATAAAGAGCAAGATAGAGCAAATTTAGGTTTGGAATATTTCAACTTTTCGTTGTTATCTTCTTAGCCATGATATTATGGCAGAGGATAGGCAGCTAGCACAAAATTTGATATGTGCTTAGAAAGCACACTGAATGAGGTATTTTTTGCTAAAATGAAAACATGTCCATAATTTAATTTAATGCCGTTTCCAGAAATGTGGTTAAATTTGATGAGGTTTCAAGGATAACTGAAGTATTTCATGGAAAAACTTGAAATATTTCGTCAAGAAATGTTAAATTGATGAAAAGCCATCAACATTTCGACTATGTGTTTTGTTCTGTTTCAATATTCAAATTGAAAAAAACAACCTCTTTCAAGGAATTTACCCTCTGAATTTAATTTGATATTGCTGCTGAAACTAAATTTCATGTAAATTTGAATGACTACGAAGAAACAATTGAGCACTTAGAAGCCAACATCCGACGATTTATTGCCGAAATATTTCCTGATTTCTCAGAGTGTGTAAAAATTCTGTAATGGTATTTCTTGATTCAAGACGGAACCTATCCTTCTCCTTCATGATCAGATACCTAATCTTGAGCAATGCTTTCGATAATTTATTGCTATTTACATTGTGTGTTAGAAATGTTTCATGTGCAATAAAATTTATAACTGCATATATAACAGGAAATAAAATTCAATAAGCGTGGACTTTAATACTATTGTTCAGTTTACACCTGTGATGTATCAATTTACAATAGGCAATACCGACAGTAGGTAAAAGTGACAAACAAGGTTCAGTGAAGTAGTAACGCTAATCTCCTTGTTTAATGTTTGTTATGAAGCCCTTTGAGGACCATTGTTTGTAATAAGGAAACGTTTGGAAATGGCTACTTCCTCTAGATACATTCGCCAAAGAGGTCCAATAATGGTCCTCATAATAGACAACATTTGAAGATGAGTCACATTTTTTCGAACAACCTTGTCCGTTCTCATCTAATGAAGATTCCAGTCTTGGTACCTGCTCTTCAGAAGGAACCCCGTGAATTTTACAAAAGCTTTATTATTTCTTATTCGGAAAGTCACAATTCAGTCTGTTTTCAACTAAATATATAACAAGTTTTAAGAAATTTCTATGTTTTACTAACAAAATTTCAAACGTTTATACATTTTGGTGAATGCTATCTCTATTATTTTGGTACTAAAATAGAGTGATTTCTAGAAACGTGTACTAATGATTATCAACTACATAGAATAATGACTGAAACAGTTCAACTAATGTACTATTTTTTTCTCACACCCTTTTTTTAAACTTCAAACAAAAAATTCTGGAAAAAATAAAATATAATAATAAAAAGAGGTTTTTCTTGATAGAAGGATTATAACATTTTTTTAAATATCCTGCAGATTTATTCTGTTAACTTCCTAGGAATTTTAATTTCAAAAACATTTTTATTCAAGAACTTTTTGGAATAAAATAAAATAAATGTCTTAGAAAAACACTGTTTCAATTTAGTAGACATATATAATTAATATTCATTAAACAGTACCAAAAGGAATAAAAGAATTTTAAGAAACATAAATTATTAATTGAAAATACTAAATAAGTATATATTTAGTAATTTTAATTATAATAATAATTTATATTCCTTAGAATTCTATTATTCCATTTGGTACTGTGTAATGAGTGTTAATCCTATATGTCTACTAAATTCGAACATTGTTTTTCTAAGACATTTATTTTATTTCATTCTAAAAAAAAATTTCGAATAAAATTTTTTTTTAATTAAAATTTATAGGAGGTTAACCCAATAAATCGAATACTTTCGAAGACTAGCTATGAACGACGTATTATTTTAGATTCACCATTTGTACCCTCCGTTGCTCAATAAATTTACTGTGTTGATATTTCTGTCCAACTGTCAGGTGAAAATAGTTGTAATAATTACAATTGGCCTGAAGATGAAAAAATTTTCCATGTGATGGATGCACAGAGTCCAACTTGATGTGAACGTCGACGAATAGACAAATCTGGATCATCATCAACACTATGACTTACAGCAGCGATATTTTTTTCTGTACGTACAGTTTTTTGTCTTGTTGTTGTTGTTGCATCGAGTAGAGAAAATATTGTCCGGGATCTATCGATAGTTCGACGAATAAGCTGCTCTGATGGACGATTATGTGAACCATAAATTTCACGAAGTGCTCTCTAAGTTTGGCGAATAGAATACTGATTTTGAAAATAAATTTCAACAGTTTGTTAACAATTTGTTGCGGCGTGAGTCTTTCCATGATAATTTGTTAATGCTGACTGAACAGAAATGTCAAAACAACATGGCTTTTACCTTCTGTCAAATCACAGTTATCCCTATCGAAAGTTCTATCACTCTTAAAGAAACACCCGATATAAAGTGGGGGCAAATTTGATTAGCTGAAAAATTAGCTGAATAACAATTTCACCTTAACGTAAACTCAAGTTTTTCTGAAAACTGAAAATATGGATCGTCGTAGCTAATATTACTCCGTTGATGAAAAAATATACTTTTCTGGAAGAAATGATGATGATAGTTTCATCGCTAAGGAAATCTTCCTTCAAATAGCCACTAAAGTAAGAACGTGCTGAAGCACTTGACTATGATAATTTTTCTTATTACATTTGTGTCGAAAAAATCCTCTCTTTATACTCATATTTTTTTCACTTCTTTTTATTAATTGAGAGAGTTTTCAAATTTTATTTTACATAAACTTCGAATCATATGGGCCTTTCCTTGATACAAATCCATTGTACACTTCAGTTAATGGATACACATATATACGTTGATTTCTATTTATTATGGTGAGTTGTTAGATAACTCGTTTCGTTTGCATAGTAACTTCTTCAAATGCTTATAAAGAACTTTTTAGTGACATATGATTTTTTAATTTTCTGGAAGTTGTTTTTTAAGGAATGTTGTTAATTTTCGAAGAGGTAAATAAACTGCTCGTCAGAAATAAAGAATATTGAATTGATAAGTGTTTCCTCTTCAGAAAAATCCAATTTCCTTTTGAAATATGTATGTGAATAGTGTCTCAGGTTAGAATAAAAATATTTCAAAGGCATGATATATTCTCGCAATAACCAAAATACTATATTTGAAGATGTTTAAAATTTCGAAATGAAACGAAATTATGAATATTACAAAAATTCAAACTTGAATTCACCTCTAAAAGTGTGGCCACCATGTGCATCAATAATTGTTTGCCAAGTTATTGAGAATATCCGGCTCAATTTGTTGCCAAAGCTGTGGCAAAGATCTTGGAGCTGTTGAAGCGTTTCCGGCTCCGATTTGTGGTCATCAACGGCTCTTTGTAACTGGTACCAAGCGTGCTCGATTAGATGTAGGCCAGACCTTGCAGTTAATGCTAAATGTGGAATACCCTAGTTGTCTCTAGCTGTAATCACCTGGTGCGATCTGTCTGGCAGAGCATAATCATCCAGAAAAACAAAATTTTCGCAAATAGTTGCGTAAAAGTGTACGACTACTCCGTTGATAATTGCATCAACATATGTCTGAGACGTCATGGTTCGTGGAAGTACTTATAAGTCAGTTCTACCATCGAAACAAACTCCACCCCAAACCTTAATTGTGCTTCATCGAAAAAGATAGACTTCTTGAACCGAACGGTTGATCATTCGTTGAGTGGACGTGCCCACACCTGTACTCTTCGACTACTAGAAAAATATCCATATCTAGACTCTGGAGTAAAGAACACATATCGCCATTCATCTTGCCAAGGTACCCGCCCCATTGCTTATTCTAATTTTTGAGGCTTATGTTTGCGAGTGAGTAAAGCTCTTCCTAGCAAGCAGTTGGATGTTAGATTGGTTTCATGAAGACGTCTTTTGACTGTGCTTTGAAAGGTGAAGTATCTCTAAGATGTTGACTTGGCATTCTGTAAGTGCAAAAAAGCTATCGTCGCACCAAAAGAGTTAAAAAACGGTCTTCTACTGGTATTGTTACTCGCTGTCTACCACTTCTAGGTCTTTGACGAATAGATGCAGTGGCAATGTACTTTTGCAGTAGACGTGGTATCACACTTTGGCTAACATTGAAGAAATTGGCCAATTGTGTTCGACCATCCTGAAACATCTCAAGGGCTCTGTTGGCATCGTCCTCGAACAAAACTTGTCTTTACATAATGAATTTTTGAATTTTACTTGCGTAGAGCCATTTGAACTTATTGCAAACGAAATACAGACTGAAGAGTTTATCTTTAAAATGTGCATTTCTGACCCACATGGACAAAAAATAATTGATTATGACGAAAACTTAGATTACAATGAACCAGAAGACGTTTCTATAAGCGTTTTAAGTTTATTTAATTGAAAAAATATTGAGATGATACGGAAAATATTTTTTCGGAGAATATCAATATCCTCAACTTTTCACGAGAAGTTAAGTTATTTCACATAAATCATTCGAGTTAATTTATAATTAAAAAGAATCAACGATTTTGTACGAACTTTCACTATGAAAAAGTAGCGTGCCGATTCCATTACCACATGGTGGTATCGAATCCTGCAAAATCTGC
The DNA here is from genome assembly GCA_034642435.1 of Megalocaria dilatata. Taxonomy (NCBI): domain Eukaryota; kingdom Metazoa; phylum Arthropoda; class Insecta; order Coleoptera; family Coccinellidae; genus Megalocaria; species Megalocaria dilatata. The sequence goes on along the minus strand of CM067863.1, from coordinate 17,960,165 downwards.
CGACCCATGGTAAATATTCACGAGCCGCCACTGGTGGTTATACCGACCATTGTCAAAAGTTCCTCAGCTGGTTTAACCATTGCGTTTAAATATTTTTTAATACATAACGTAGAAGTATTTGCCTGAGTGTGATTTGGCCAATAAGTATTTTTCTTCAAAATATGCATTAATAATTGTGAGGTCATGTTGATATGGAATGCAACATCTCGTAGCGACCATTAAATATTAATATGAATATGGAAACGACATTTCTACATCTACAATTTTTCGGTGTAAATGTCAAAGTGGGTACCGAATGGTGTAGAGGCTGTGTGTTCTGAAATTAATTGCTGTAATATATCTAATCGATTCTCTTCTCTACAATGCCATTTCCATACAGATTTGCCATGAGTAACAGCTTGAGGCCGAAATAGCATTTATGTTGCTTCATCGATAGCATTTCAACTGATAAATATACCTGAGAATGAATCATAATTTCTCGAGAGCGTTATTAATTCCTAATTTTCCCCCATTGTGTTCGACCTTACATTCATTCATTGCACATTTCAAAAGATAGAAGGAATTAGAATCTATTGATGCGATCTCTGTATAAAGAATTGCTTTCAAGGTATACCCCAAGTTGAAAGATGTTATAAGGAGAGTTCGTTCCATTAACTCGGAACAAGAATTGAAGCCAAACGACACCACTTAAGAAACTTGAAGGAAATGATAGGAAGGCATTAATGCAAATGCGTGGCAGCAGTTTCAATAAAACTTCCAATGGATTTAGGAAGGCGCCGTCAGAACCCATAAGTGTATTCGGAAGTATTTGTTTCAAGAATAAAAATCAATTTTCACGTTTTTATTTTGGATCTGCGTAAAAATGTTTCCACCAATTGAAGTAAATTGATGGAAAAATATGTACGAATTTTCTAAATTCTCTGTGCAATTTCCTGCATGAGAATTGAGGCTTGATTCATTATATGGTGCAGGTCTCGTTTCAATGAAATAATTCCCTACTAGAATCGATGGAATTATTAATATGAAATGTATTTATTGCAGAATTTACTGAAATATAATGTACTTTGTGAAGTCCATTAATTTGCTGGATCCAATTTTTACTTGATGGAAATTAATTTTCAGTAAATAGTTAATAGATTTCAATTTTCACAAAATTTTTATTAATGAACTACAATTGTTTTACCAAACTGTGGCTAAGCTAGGTTCTACATTTGAACTGATAAAGTGTGAGAACTTACATAAGATCTTAAATGTTGGAAGGTAATATAGTGGATTTATTTTATTGGATGATTTTGAAAGCGTTAATTTATATTGGAAATGGCAGTTACATTTTGTACTGCTGATACTCGTTTGGATTTGGAAAAATTCCCAATTCAAATCAATCAAATTTATCTGTTAAACAAATTTGAATTTTGATTGATTATTCTGTGGAATTTGATTTTTCAATATGAAAACTGATTTTAAATATAATTTCAAAAGAAAATTTTACTGAAAAGCTAATAGAAATTATGAACTATAAACTGATCATTCAACATTCAACAGCACTATTTGAAAAAACTCCAAATTTTAAATTATTGCAAATGAACCCTCAACCACCAATTCTATATTCACTCATCAAGTTACATAAAGAGAACAAACCAATAAGACCAGTAGTTTCCTTTGTTACAGCTCCGTCATATAAATTGTCTAAAGAATTAATTAAAATTATTCAAAAAGAAACCAATTTTCAGGCAAAATTATCGATAAAAAATTCATAGGATCTAATAAATAAAATAAAGAATATTCATATCCCAGACAATGCTAAACTAATGTCTTTTGACGTAAAAAACCTGTTTCCTAGCGTACCTGTAAAACTAACAATAAAATTAGTAGAAAGGCTACTATTGAAAAATCATACAAATCCGGTAATTTAACAAGAAATAATGGATATCCTCAACATATGTATTGCACAAAACTATTTCTTGTTTAATGGAATATTTTATGAGGATAACGAAAGTCTCACGATGGGAAATCCACTAAGTCCTATATTAGCTGAAATATTTATGGATTTCCTAGAAGACAAAGTACAAGAGCACCCGCTTTTTAAGCAATTTTATTTATTGGTACCGTTTTGTAGATGACATTATTTGCTTGTTCGTCGATACGTCTAGACAACTTTCGTTATTCTTAGAATTTATCAACCAGGTATACCCTACGATAAAATTTACTCACGAAGAAGAACAAAATGACAGCATAAATTTTTTAGACTTGAAAATAATTAAAATTAACAATAGACATCATTTTTCGATTTACCGCAAACCAACACACACAGACGGCACAATACATTCTTCTTCAAACCATCCTTTATCCCATAAATTAGCAGCATACAATAGTATGGTGCATAGACTAGTTAATGTACCTATGCCACAAGAGAATTTTGAAATAGAATTGAATATAATAAAACAAATAACAGTAAATAATGGGTATAACCCATCAATTATTGATCAACTATTGAATAAAATTAACTGAAACAATCTATGTCATTAGTTTATCCACATATCAGAAATAATGAAAAGTTTATTTGCTTACCATACATAGGACAAAAATCTGCACAAATAGCTAGATATTTAAAGAAAAAACGAAATGTCAATATCTCATATAAAACAATAAATTCTTTAGGTAAATTAATAAAAAATAATAAAGATATCGTCAATAAGAACAAGAGATCAGGAGTATATAGGTTAAATTGTGGTACATGTCCATATGTATACATTGGCCAAACGGGTAGATCTTTTGAGAGTAGGATCCAGGAACACTAGAATTCATTCGTTAAGAATAAATCAAACTCCACTTATGCTAGGCATCTACAAGAATCCGGACATGATTTTGACCATAACTTTGAAGTTCTCCATTTCGAGAACAAATGCAATAGATTGGACCTTTTAGAAGCAATGGAAATAAACCGGCATCATAAACTGAATATTTTGTTGAACGACCAAACAGATGTGAACCGTTCTCCGTTGTTGAACCTTTTTTAATAAATTCCTTGTAAACTTCATTTTCTCACGTATTTTTAGCGAAACTTGTATTTAAGGAGAAAGATTTTGTGAAGTAGTTAGTAACCATACTCACCTGACGAAGTCAATATGTAATTGACGAAACAATTGTCGTTGAAAAATAAAAATAAGCGGTAATAAAGTGTTTTAGTTCAAATCATGTACGATGAATTTCCGTCAAGTAGAGACCGAAACAATCAAGAATAAACTGATCCCTTGCTAAGTTTAATTCCAACTCTGAAATTTATTTTTTAAATGGACCTACACATCTAAGGTGATTTTGAATTTTTACATAATTCTACGGGTGTAACTTGTGAAATGTAATAAAAACATGATATCTATAATAACATATCGGGTGTTTTTTTTAGAGTGATAGAACTTTTAGTTGAAACAAAACACATTTAAATTAAGATTTTCTTTTTATTTGAAAGATAATTTTATGACATTTATGTATTGAAAATAATTTCCGGCATATGTCCACCACGACTAGCTCTGAGGAACCGCATTCGACCAGAACAATTTTAGGCCACTTTTTCGAGTAATTTAGGCCTTATTTCATCAATAACACGAGTTATGTTGGCTTCCAAAGCGCCTATTGTTTCTGGTATTGTTTCTGAAATGGTGTGCACGTGTAGAGGCTTTATACAAAAAAACTCTATAACTCATGTTATGCAATATGCTGCCAAAACAATTCGCTTCTCTTGAGATTTCTGATTGTCAGTAGTTCCTTGTCTTACCATGTTCTGTTGTAGGAAAACTCTTTAGATGTCAGTAGAGTATTTTTATAACAGAAACGAATCTTACGCATGATATTCAATATAACTGCGCTATCGTCATGTAGGCCATGGTATTCTGACGTTGCCCTCTATTTTCATTTTCAAATATTTTATATATGTGAAAAGAATGCAGATAATATTGTAAAGGTATGCTCATAATACCAGAAATGAGGAAACATTATACATCCCTAAGCATAAAACCAACTTAATTTTTAATGTATTAAACTGTACAATCATCTACCGTATTGTATTAAATCACTTAGTTTTAGTTAATTTGAAAATGTTCTTTAAGTTTTACTCTTAGAGAGGTGTTCTACACTGCAGGAGGTATCCTCGGTGATCTATCAGAGAATAGTTGATATTTAGTTTTGGATATTTTATGACATTTCGGATGCACTTGTTTGTCTGCAAAGGCCAATAAATTATTATTAATATTATAAGTATCTTCTAATATGGATGTAGATTCAAATTCAATGACAAAATTCATTTGGCAGTTATCCTGGACTAGCCTGATTCCTCTGAATGAATCAGAATGGAAACTTTTTCGTCTTTTGTGTTGTTGGTGTCATTTTGGATCAGAAAGAGCGCCATGTTGACTATGTTTTGCAAGAAAGGCGCTCCTTGAATAGCAAATTCTTTTGAATTTTAAGAGAAAGTTTGAACGTTTTTCAAACGCTGAGGCAAAGTGAAGCGATTCTTAATCAAATAGAAAACCGTACTAAACACAAATCTTTCTATATGAATCTATCCGAAAAAAACATGCTGCCATTAGCTGTCAGTATAGTAGCTTTTGTCTACAAAAACCGATAAAGACTCCATCCGAAAGTGTATGTTCTTCCACGCTGTCTGGTAATTGAAGGAATATATCGTACATGTGTACGAAAAGTGTTTCCTTTATTTCGATGAAGGGGATCAAGGAACATATGGGAAAACGAGTTTCTGGAGGTCAGACCAGAATATCATCCAGGTCGCAGGGCTGTCACTGAATGGTCGTTCCGTTCTTCACTTGTCCCCTGAAATTGCTCTTGATTACGATGCTACAAGAGCTAATTTTTTATCGTCAAGAGAATGTACGCAATTCTACGGGATAAGCACTAATATGCAGTTCAGTATAATAATTATGAACAACAGAGCAAAGCCGATGCAATGGCTTCTGCCCCGCCCACGTCCTTTAGTTTTCTCCGCCTTTGGACAGTGGGGAGATCGTGATGGGTTCGAAATTTTAGACATGCAAGGATCTGAGGAAATTTGGCAGAAGTCAATTATTGTAGGATTCCCATATCACCTGCAGACAAAGAGAAAATGTTGATGGAAAGAAATCACGAAATTCAAATTCTACACAGATATCATCATCAGTTAATCTTTGGACTGTAACATTTTTTTTCCTTTTTACTATACTGTTCTCGCCAGTGACGGCGCATTGTTTAATTTTTCGATGGTGCACCTTGGCATAAAAAGCCTCCGTTCGCAAATCGCTGGACCATCATACCACCAAACATTACCAAAAATCAAATGTGTTTTCCAAAGAAGATATGGAATTTGTGAGTGCACGTGCACATGTGCACTTCTTGAGAAAACGCCACTGGCTTACTGATTCAAACGTATTTTATTTAATAGTAATGAATAAAATATTTTCTGTTTGAACGAAAGAGTTTCCATATTCAAGGATTCAGTTGAAAATCCTAAAACCCTCACAGATCATGATAACAAATATTTCATCATTTTAGAAAATAATCATTCTTTCTCAAATAAATTTGATATTTCACATATAAAATACAGAGGATTGAATGAAAATATGCGAAATATACGAAATTAATATACATAAGGATAACGTCAATCTTTTAAACGGACCAGGCCGACTTTTATTACACCTCTCCTTTTAATATTTTTGAAAGTTCAGTCTGAAACGTACTTCTGAGTGGAATACCTTTCTGTTATTAACCACTAAAAATAATGTTCCAGATGCGCCGGATTCCCTACAGATTTAAATGTAAATTAATCTCATGAAAACGTTTAGAATTAAATTTTTCGAAAAACATGTCCTGTATAACACTGTATCACATGTGGTGGAAATTAACTAATAAAGAATCAAAAGAAATATAAAGTAATGACCAAATTATTTAGACATCATATTATGCATACATGTTAAATACATTTTCAATATATATATATATTGATAATTGAGAAATTTTTTTGTATTATTTCACATGTACGTGGCAGTTTTCTAATGCTGAGTCTGAGTCGTATCTTCTTTCATTGTATATTTCTGTCATATAACCTAATTTTTGTATAGGCCATGCTTATCAAAAAATTGGTTAGTTGTTGCAGAAATGTCTGGTTAAAAAAGGTGTTTTAGATATATATATTTTTAATGATTATTTTGTTTATTCAAATAAGTCCTTACTGAAGAGATTGGGGTCCGAGTTTATCAGATACTTTCTCTGTAGAATGTGATATATATTCTTTGAAAATAAAAATAAAAGAAGGTCTTTTTGAATTATATGTTGAACATTTCTTGGTTATGGAACTTGTGATTCTTTAACATCCAATCAAAACATATATGTATAAGGTGATATCTAAATAATTTGGTCATTATTTTATATTTCTTTTGATTCTTTATCAGTTAATTTCTACCACATGTGATGATAACATATATGTCTATTAAGTGATACAGTGTTATCTAAGACATGTTTTTAAAAAAAATCAATTCTAAATGTTTACATGAGATTCATTTAGATTTAAATCTGTATAAGTTCCGGAGAATTAATTCAAGCTATAATATTATCTGTAATATCCAAATACTTCTGCATGGTAAATTTTCATATTATACACAAAAATTACATCTGATTACTTTTTTCTATAAACTCAAATCAATAACTTGACAAAGTCCTTTGAGATGGACGAAATCTTCATTTCAATAAAATCATTAAAATAAAGTAGAAACAGAAACTTGTGTTTCATCAGTAAATCAACTTTTGAATAGATAAATTTTCATTTTTCTCACAATACACTCGCTGCTGTTAAAGGCTTTGATAAGCGGGATTCGTAACGTTATCTCTTTTTCTGTCGATTATCATTATTATCTAGTTTCATCACCCTCCAAATAATTTAGCCTACGTTAAAGAAACAGGTATTTTAACAGAATTTGGAATGAAACGAGGGAAAATACCATCGAAGAAACTCCGAAAAAGGAGACAAGCGACTTTAAGTTGGCAATAAATGAAAAATGGAGTGGAAACTGATTTGTGGAATGCGATAAAAGCAACTTTATTGCGTATCAAGAAACGAAACGATATAAAGTAAACTGAGATTTTCCCCTGGCGGTAAAAAGTCTCAAATATCGTCATTATTCACTGAAGATGTTAGCAGGGAAGGCAATCAGGCCATATTTCAAAAGTTTAGGCAGAATACGAAAGTGTCAAAAGTAATTTATTATTTCTTTTCACATCATTATCAGCCTTTACGAATTCTGTCGTACGAATAAAAGGAAAGTATTACTTGAAAATAAACCCGGCTGTGGCTAATGGGGGTGGCTTTGTGGGAACAGGAAATCTATCGTTAAAAAACAGGGATGAAATTCAATTTCTCTCCCGCCAAATTGTTATTCACGGCCAGTGAAAAATACACAACATTTTTTATTGGCGGCTTTTCATCTCTGAAAACGGAATGAATGGACTACAAAACAATGACGGACGATTTCGGGATACGGAAGATACAATTGAAAATATTTCCATTCTGAATATTCATGTGGACGAAAGATATTTTTAACCGGCATTTCCTGAGCTTAATTATTATTTGAAGTTGGCGCATTATTTCCGATTTTGGAAAATATGTATCCAATTTCACTCTTTCCCACATATTTTGACTCTGCTTCACAATAATTCTGAAGTACATAAGGCGAACCTTGTCTTACCAGTATACAGAGTTTAATATCATATACAGTTATGAAAAAGACAGTCGAAAACATAGGAAATTCAGTGTCAATCAAGAATGCTGTGGAGCAGTGGAAGCATCAAAACATCAGCGCGATGCGATGACGAATAAATGATCGTTCTCTCTCAATGACAGTCCGCAGTGTTGATGCTTCGATCGAAAGGCTGTGCAGTCTGCTTTCACTCCCCACTACCATTGAGAGAGAACAGTCGTTTGTTCGTCATCCCAAAGCGTTGAGTTTTTGATTCTTTAACTGTTCCACTACATTCTTGATTAACACTGAATTTCCTATGTTTTCGACTGCCTTTTGCATACCTGTATATTGTATTTCAATACAAATTAAAATTCTCATATAGTTTATACACTGTAATAATATTCAGACACTAAATATGGAGTCCATAAGTTGAATTGTGGTGATTGGTCTATGCTATATATTTGTCAAACAGAAAGATCCTTCAAGAAATGAATTCAAGAACACCAGCATTCAACATATGCCAGTCATTTGAAAGAATTTGGACATAATTTCAACAATAACTATAGAATAATAAAAAGAAGGTTTTCTACTTGATAGGAGGTTTATTAAAAAATTTTAAATATCATACTGATTTATTCTGTTAACGACTTACAAATTTTAATTTCAAAAAATTTTATTCAAAAACTTTTAGAATTAAATAATGAATGTCTTAGAACACACTGTATCAACTTAGCAGACATATAGAATTAAACATTTTTCACAGAGTAGCGAAGGAAATAAAAGAATTCAAATAAATATAAATTATCAAATAAATCTACTGAATAAACACTTGAAGGGAACAAAATTTTGTTTCATACCTTGTTTTAATAAAACAATTATTGGAACTAAATTTCTTTCCAAGAATGCAAAACATAACGTCAAGAACTTCTTCAAAACAACATGCTCAAAATAAGTCCCTTCAAAATAAGTCCCTTCTTCAAAAAAATTCTTAAAGCATGCAGAACATCTTCAAAAAGCAATTCAGAATTATTACAACGGAAGAAGAGCTGATGAGTTTATGTTCTACTAATTCTAATTTGCTTTTTGAAGATGTTCTGCATGCTTTAGGCATTTTTTTGAAGGCACCCATTGAAGCAAGTTTTTTTTTGAAGAAGTTCTTGAGGTTATGTTTTGCATTTTCGGAAAGGAATTTGATTTTAATAAAACAAGGAACGAAACAAATCTCACTTCTCACTACATACCTTTGAAGGGTGTCGGATACGAATAATATTCTCGAGATAAATTCCACATTGCCTCTTTCACTATTTTCGCTATTGTCGGTGGATATTTTGAAGCGGAATTTTAGGGTCAGATAGATATCCCTATTCAAAATCAAGGGGTTGTTGTGCTCGCCCCTGTTAGGGGGTTGAAGTTACGGGGATGAAAAAAGTGGAAAAGTTGTTCCCCCTCAAATAAAAAATTGAAAATTCTGAGAGATTTTCCAGATTTTCACTTTAAAGTCGGAAAATCGAAGATTTGAGTTTTCATTGGACCACCTGTATATAACTAAAATAAATAAATAAATGAAACTTAAATAGCATCCCTAGTACAATTGAAACTATTTCCATTCTTGATATTCGTGTACACGAAATATATTTTTCAATTGTATTTTCTGAGCCTAATTATTATTTGAAGTCCAATGTTGGCATAATTTCACATTTCCCGAAATACGTTTTCAATTCCACTTTTTTCCGCATATTGGTCTCTGTTTGACAAACATTCTGAAATATAGAAGCTGAAATCGAATCCTCAATTACGATTTCATTTTTATGATTGGTTCAAAGATATGCTTTGGCTGGTTAATAGCTTTTTGGTCTGATGGGAATTCATTGCAAATATTTAAGTGGAAACCGATGAAATTTCAAATATTCCTGGGAATATACCCAAAATTATTAATTTTGAGAATTTGAAAATTCAAGACTTGTATTTGATGATATCGGTTACTCTGTAGAGGGCATTTCATTGCATTGAAATAGTTGAGAGTATTAGAATATATAAAGTTAAAAAAAAAATTGGCTGTCGCCAATTAACAAACTAAATGATAAACGAATAAAAATTTTTATTGATTTACGTAGCTAACAAATAATCTTTATCATTATTTCTTAATAATGTAATAAAATTTCATATGAATATTGAGGACCTTTGAATGTGTTTGAAATCTCCAAATCGTAATATTTTACAAATCCGGGTACTTATAAAGTACATTTTTATTTTACTGAACTAACTGGTTCATCTAAACTATAACTATGATATCAAGCTCTTGAAAGGGGAAAGTTTCAAACTCAACAAAACACAACTAAAGTTTGTTTAACGGTTATCATTTTCACTACAGGAAATGAAACTTATTGAACTAAACTATCTCACAAAAATATGGCCTATTTAAAACTTGCAAAATAAAGTTATAGATATGAAGGGTCTTTCATTACCAGCGCCCCATTTAGTCTGTAAATAAAACACCATTTATTTGAAAATTATTGAAATTTTTATTTCATTATAAAGTACAATGAATACCATTACTTATGAAATAAAACATCATTTAAATGTCCACTACGGAAACGCTGGCAGGAATGAAGTCGTTGACCCAATTTTCCATGACTCTCTCACACAAATCAGATCGTATGTTAGCAACTACTCGTTGAATATAGATCTGTGAATCGTCTTAATTTGCTGGATGATTGCTGTAAACCAATGACTTAATGTAACCCCCAAAGAAAGAAGCCGAATGAAGTTGAATCGCAGGAACGAGGCGGATAATTTGTCGGACCATTTCTTGAAATAATCGAATCACCGAATTTTGTTTTCAATAAGGTCATTGCGTCATTGGCAGTATGACAAGTGGCAACGTTGATTTACATGTTCTGTAAATCAAGACGAACCAATTCAGTCTATAAAGAATCAGTCAACATTGAACGGTAACGATTTGTTTTGACAGAAACCGCCTCATAAGCTTCGTTGAAAAAAAAATAAGGTCCAAAGACTCCTCCAGCATAAAATCCGCAACAAACTGTAACTTTGTCCGAATGTAATGGCAGTTCTCGATATTCTTCAGGTTTATCAACACTCCAGATAGATCAGTTCTGCTTGTTAACATAACTGTTTAACCAGAAATCTGAGAATGATTTTCTTATGAAAATCTGCATCATTTCCGATTTTTTCTAAGCACCAATCACTGAATACACGACGCTTTAAATGATCTGTTGGTTCGAATTCTTGGGTTAAAACAATTTTGTATGGATGTAAACCAAGGTCTTTTCGTAAAATTCACCACAAAGAGTGAACCCAATCGTTTGAATATTGCAGGGAATATTAATCACTTACGCGATTACGTATAAAAATGGTCCTTGCCATATTAAGACTGTGTTATATTTCAGAACAGGCTTAGAATGTAATGGAAACTTCAAGAAATCATACCTTTCCTAACTTACTGCTTTTATAAGAACACTTTTCTTTACGTAATGATTTATTTTTATGAATACCATTTCTGTTAAAAATGGTGAAAAGGTCTGACGTGTCAGGAGCTTGTATACCGAAACAAACTGTCTTTCAATGATCCATACCTAGGAGTGAAAATATCGATACTCATCCTTGAGAATTTTCGAATAATGACATAAAGAGCTTCAATAAAACATCTCTATACACTGATCATTCAGCTGTTAAATTTTCATTAAGATAGATTTATTTCATTGAATTACACCAAAAAATAATTATATCTAAAAATGGCCTTATTTTCTATTTTTTCAGAATTGCTGGGGTCTGATACACGAATTTAATTTCGGGAATTCGAGAAGAAAACTGAGATCAAAGTAAAATACCTATTCCATTATATATTGGAACCATTAAAGAAGGGATTATTGAAGCAATTTGACCGACGCAAAAATGTGGAAGTAACTGTGAAAAAGGAAAATTCTCTAGGGGACATAAGGGAAAAGTGAGGTGCGTATATTTGACATGGCTTAGAATGAAAGAGGGGGAGTTCTTCTTAAGAGCTCTTGTGCTATATGGGCATATCGTATAATTTGATAGGATATCACAAAAATCTGAACACAACTGTGTTCTTCGCTAATAGTTTAATTTCAGCTCTTATCAGGATTGTAAATCGTAAGTGAATTATTCGAATAAATTTAAGGATAAAAAGTCCAATGTTGAAATCGCAGAATGTTTTAACCTTACAGGTGGCAATTAGTTAGTTTTCTTCGATCGAAGGATACCACGTTGCTTATCTTCGAAATTAAGATTAAAAATTCTTGCTGCCCAACACAATGTTAACTTCGTTTGTAAAATATCAAGTATAGAATCAATAAAATTGAAGCATAGTTTGAATAACTATCAACAATGAGAATTAACATCAATACGAATATGACAATATCGTGAGTTTCTAGTTTCTAGGAATGCTATCAATTCTATTTTTAACCGAGATTTTTGACCGTACGTTGAATTGTAGGAAAAGAAACCTAAGCGAAATGATTTTCATTGAATTGAATGAGGCGGCCAATCACAGAACTGACAAATAAGATAAAGTCATATGTATACAAATTTTCAGATCAGTATCGCTAGCTCTGCGATCCGTAAACAAACAGTACTTCATGTGTACTGTATTCGCATTAAAATTATTCACTATACGTCTTGATATATTAAACTTTGGGTTTTTTGTACCTAGTTTTTTTTAACAAAGTTGACAAAGTGCTATTTATATGCATTTCTCTGAAAACCTGCTTACAATATCGGTACAGGACTTAATGAACTTGGTAAGATATATCACTGTTTGAAATATTTTATTTATACGTTGTATCTCCCCTGTTTCATGTTTTCTCATATTTCGGATGATTTTTGTTCTTTTTTCTGCATAGCCTTGAAAAAGTCTATATTAAAACGAAATATTGGCTTCTAGTTTGAATAAGTCGGATTCTTTTTTTACCTGATTCGTTCCTTGACAACTTCTCAACATATCGAGTGTCAAAAACGTAACAGAAATCGGTACAATAAAATAATAAGAAGAGGTTTTTTACTTGATAGAAGGATTATCACATATCAAAACAGATTTATTCTGTTAGCCTCCTATAAATTTTAATTTCAAAAAATTTTCATTCAAAAACTTTTAGAATCAAATTAATGTCCTATAAGCACTGCTTAATTTTAGTAGACATATAAAATCAAAACTCATTATATAATATCAAATGGAATAAAAAACCCAACAAATATAAATGGTCAATTAAAATTACTAAATAAATCTTTGAAAGAGATAATATTTTGTTTCTGATGTTATATTTATGAAAACCACATCTTTTTCAAAATTGCAACACATAATTTTAAGAACTTCTACAAAATCAATTTATTGGAAATCAGATCTTCGTCAGTCCAACTTCACATTCGAAAAATAAAATCAATTAACAAAAAAACCTTACCATACAGACCTCGTGATATCCTTGTTGAACAAATACTAAAATTAGAGAACTTTAAAAATCCAACGTATTCTTTGTCCATCGCACAAAGCTTGTAAGGTATTTTATGGCCTTAGTTAAAACCAACTGACATTTATATAATGAATTAGGAAAACCAAAATATAATTATATATTATACATACAATGAAATAATAAGAAGAGGTTTTTTGCTTGATAGAAGGATTATTACAAAATTTAAATATCAAAACACATATTCGGCCATATTTTTATTTTCCTATAAATTTTAATTTCAAAAAATTTTTATTCAAAATCTTTTAGAATTAAATGAATGTCTTATAAGCAAGCTTTGTGTGATTTCTGTGATGAATACATTGGATTTTTAAAGTTCTCTAATTTTGTTCAACAAGAATACCACAAGGTCTGTCTGGTAAGTTATTTCTTGTTAATTGATGTACCTAATATAATAAAACAAATAGCATTTAACAATAGCTTCAACCCAATTCTTTTAGATAAAATGATGAACAATAAACAAAAAAAGATAGCATTAACTTATCGTACCACAAAAGACTCCACTCCGAAAAAATTTATACGAATTTAGATGTAAATAGAATATCCGAAGACATTGCCAATTATTTTAAGAAAAATTTTAATTACACAGCCGCTTTCAGAACCATTAATAACACTGATAAATATATTAAAAATAATAAAGATAAATCAAACAAATATAATTATTCAGGAGTGTATAAGTTGACTTGTAACGATTGCCCAATGGTTTGTTTATATTGATCAGACCGGTAGATCGTTCAAGAAAAGAATACACGAATATCAAAAGATCTATACTTTAAATTCAATACATTCCAACCATCTAATAGAATTCGAACATAATTTTAATAACGAATATGAAATTATGCATATGGAGAGTAGAGGTTTTAGATTAATATTCGTAGAGTCACTTGAAATAAACCGATACAATTCTCAGAAAATTCTCCTAAACGAACAAACGGACAGGAATAGGTCACAGAATATCTTCATGTAATTTGGAAAAACCAACTACTACCCCAAGAACTTTTATTGTCATCGACGTTATCTCTCCACCCTATTGAGAATATCCTAATAAACATAATTCTACTTTTATTTTCACTTTCTGTAATACCTGTCAATACATATATAAGATCCTATGTAAGTTCTCATACAGTATCAGTTCAAATGTAGAATATGATTAAGCCCCATTGTGGCTAAACAATTGTCATTCAACAATAAAAAGTTTGTGGAAATTGAATTTTATTTATTAATAGTTAGGAATAGATATTATTTTGTACCTGTAGTACAATTTATATGGGGTATATTAAAGTGTAATGTAAAAACTTTACATTGCATTAGATACTGATTTTTGACCCGAATAAAGTGATCTCCGATTCAAAATGCAATTATTCCCTAAATCGTGAAGTACAGGATTTTCAAAAGAGAGTATCTCAATTTAATTGCAACGATATCTGTGTATTATTATTAAATTTAATCTAAACTCAGATTTCACTTAAACATGTCCAGCAATTTTTATTGGAGACTAAGCCTTCGTTAATTCTCACTTGAAGTATCTACATATGTACAAGTAATTTTTTCCACCGTTGAAATTGTATATTTTACTTGGCATAAGATCATTTATTGATGGAAAGTTTCTCAAGGTATTTTTGCCATTCATCGACGTTGTTTCATTGATTGCAAATTAATATGACTACATTTACATAACAATTTCCCTATTCATCTAGCTCCGTTCTATGGACAACGTAAAAATATTGGTTATTATGAGGAAATCTTCGATAAAAGGAATAGAGTCCTTGATTATGTTGTTTCCAGGTGATCATAATTATTAATTATTGTTCATGAAATCACTTGAATCATGAAATAACGTATAAAGAGTAAAAATAGTAACATCATTATCTAACGACCTCACTGAGGTAATACACTATAATTGCTAATTCTCATATTTATAAATGTGTCTAATGAAATCACTTTCTACGTCATATTGTAACTGTCGATTGACGAATTAATCGCAGGAACTCATCAGATTCTACAAAAAATTAACTAATGCTTTCTAGAAATTATAATATTACTACTGCTCAACAAAATAAATTAACATTCGAGTCGATACTTGAACGAAGTATTTAAATAATTAAGTTCAGAATTATTCTGGAAACTCCTACAATATATACAGGGTCCCAGAAGTCGACGTCAAGCCAGAATCAGGTAACAGGTTTAGTCATAATAGTAATATAAAAAAAAATCCAAGTCCTGTATTTTTCAAATTATATTGCACCTTCTTTTATTCAATAAAATGCATACCCTATGATGATTTTTGAACTCCTGTTGCTACAATTCTGTATTTTTTTCGAATTTTATTTTTTCTATGTTAACCTGTAATCTTCAATTCTAAGCCAATTGCTCCAGCTTGGAAAATAATGTCACTTTTTGCCGAACCAAGTATTCAAAATTAAAATTTCGGCCAACTTACTACTCTGTCAAGAAAGTACCGGGAATTTTCAATTAAAACAACATTTTTACATTTAATCGTCAAAATTTATTGGGTCGCCTTCAAAATAGGCTCCATTTGCTCCAATACATCTATGCCAACGGCACTTCCAATTATCGAAACATTTTTTATAGGCGCTTTCCGGGATGGACTTTAGCTCTCGCGCCGAATTTTGTTTTATGGCTTCAATCGACTCAAAACGGGTGCCACGAAGGGGCAATTTTAGTTTTGGGAAGAGAAAAAAGTCGCAGGGAGCCAAATCCGGCGAATATGGTGGTTGCTGAAGCACGTTTGTTGAGTTTTTGGCGAGAAAGTCAGTCACAATCGTAGCTCGGTGAGAAGGCGCGTTATCGTCATGCAAAATCCATGAGTTGTTCGCCCACAAATTTGGCCGCTTCTTACGGATACGCTCACACAAACGTTTCATAACGCCTAGGTAATACTCCTTGTTTACCGTCTGACCCTCTGGAACGAATTCGTAGTGCACCACGCCACGGATATCGAAGAAAACAATGAGCATCACCTTCATTTTCGAGCGGCTTTGGCGTGGTTTTTTCGGTTTCGGCTCATTTTTTGCCACCCATTCCGATGATTGCTGGCTTGTTTGCATATCGTACTCATAGACCCAGGTCTCATCACCAGTTATAATGCGTTCCATGAATGTAGAATCGGAATTACAGCGATCCAGCATGTCTGAAGCAACCTGTTCGCGATGACGTTTTTGAAGAAAATTCAGGTCTTTCGGTACGAGTCGTGCGGCCACCTTTCTCATGCCCAAAATATCAATCAAAATCGTACGTGCGGACTCGTGGGATATCTTAAGATCATGTACTATCTCTCTCAAGCTGGTACGACGGTTTTCCAGCACCCTTTCCTTAATTTTATCGACGTTATCTTCGATCGAAGCCGTCGATGGGCGACCACATCACGACCGTCCTTGAAGGCTCTGTACCACTGATATGCACGAGTTTTCGATAGAGCATTATCACCAAAGGCCTTTTGCAACATTTTCAATGCATCGGCACACGAAAATTCATTTGCAACACAAAACTTTAAACAAATTCTTTGCTCAACGTAATCACCCATAATAAAAATCGGCACGCACTCTGACATCGACTGACTTAATCAGCTGTTGCAAACACACTAGTCGACAGATCCCGCTCAAGCTTGGCATTGTAATTAAGGACAGTGGTACCAACCTAGGAAAAAAAAAATTTTACCTGCCTCATTGTCCCGCCATATTTAAATCGATAATTCCCGGTACTTTCTTGACAGAATGTAAATTGACTGTACTGAGAAAAAATTGTAATACATCAGTTTGGCAAGTTACTTCAAAATTAGCACATTTAATAAGGATTCTAAAATGCTATAACACTAACTACATTCTTTTGAGGATTCGAGAAAAAATGGTTTTCCTTAAAGAATTTCAGTTTCATTTTATGACAACATTCAATAAATGCACAAAAACAGTTCAAACTGTCCTCCTTCAGCCGCAATATTATATGCACGACATCTTCTTGAAAAAGATCGGGAAATTAGACGAGTGAATTTCCCGTTATTGACGAATTGCATTGTTTCCCTCATTCTCTCCCGAAGCTCAGCTACATTTTCAATTTGTTTTGAATAATTTTCTTCCTTCACTGCTTACCAGTAAAAAAATCTAAGGGATTCAAATCAGGTGAACGGGCTGGCCACGAGATTGTATCAGATCGCCATATCTATCTGCCCGGATATTCTTCATTAAGATATTCTCTAACTGAGAGGGCATAGTACGCTGGGCAGCCATCTTGCTGAAACCATATTTCTCTGAAAATACTAAGTGGCACGTCTTCAAGTAAATTTGGCTATTCATTTCGTAAAAAATCCAAGTAAATTTCAGGATCTAAAACCTCTGGCAAATCAAAAGGTCCTATGACCCTTCCGTTCAAAATTCCAGTCCACATGTTCACTTTAAAACGATATTGAGATCTATCTTGTCTCATTCAATTAGGATTTTCTACGTGCCACCGTGTAAATTGTGTAGGTCCATGTAACTATCTTTTTCAAATGTTGATTCATCCGACCACAACATTTTTTCTAAGAATTGTGGGTCTTCCAGGTTCTTTTGTTGCATGGTTTGACAAAACGCAACCCAAGGTTCATAATCCCGAGGTAAGAGAGCTTGTACTCGCTGTACATGATATGGGTGATATGTTTTTTCAAAAGTCGGTGAGCTATACATTTGGGCACTCCTGTGCTTCGCTGAATTTCACGTAGAGAAGTACTTGGATCTTCCTCAACTGCTTGAAGCACAATATCGTGGTAAGGTAAGGAAATTCTTCCTTCACCATTCACTTTGTTTGTAAGTCGGCCCGCTGTGAAGAGTAGAGGTGCACATTCGTAAAAACTCGATGATTTAGATAACGATCAGCATTAGGGTATCTCTCGCTATACATTCTCGATGCTGCTCTAGCGTTACATCTGCATTCCTCATAAATGAGGTTCATGTTGGCATATTCCTGTGTGGTATACACAGACATGATGGCAATACACAATCACAGATTAATCCTGGTAAAATCAAAGTTCGTCGGGAGATCATAACTATCCAAATCACAAGCAAACAAATCTGATAAACGAAGCCAAAAGTCGTAAGTACACAAATAACACGATCAAATACGGAAAGATGCGCAGTAGACCAAAGGGCGTAGCCTACTGATCTGTATTGCGTTTACGTGTGCCAATACCAAATAGTGGCGTCACTATCTGTCTGGCTCACACTTTACGGAAGGACTCACCCCATCTCATTCAAACCAGATTCTTAAAGTATTGGATGCACTGGAACACATTTTGGAAAGTTCGAAGAAATTGTTCGAAACTGTGTTTCTTTAAGAAAGACCGTTTTTTTTTGACCGATCTGAGAAATAATGTAGAAAGTGTTATACCATTTTAGAATCCCTAATAAACGCGCTAACTTTTAAAGTAATTTTCCAAACTGATGTAGTACAGTTTTTTTTTCAGTACAGTCAATTAAAATTGTGCGAAAAATTTATTTGGAATACTTGGTTAGGCAAGTGACAATAGTTTCCGAGCTGGAGTAATTGGCTTTGAATTTTTGAGAGATTTTTTGAGTAACTCATTTAAATATATTAAATATTTCAAATAAATTATATTTTCTAAGAAGTCGTTAAATTATGTTTTGTATTTTTGGAAAGGAATTAGTTTTCATAATTGTAAGATCAGAAACAAAATTTTGTCTCCTTCAAATATTTATTTATTTATTTTAATTGACAACTTATATTTGTGGGTTTATTTATTCCATTTGATATTGTATATTGAGTTTTAATTTCATACGTCTAGTAAATTTAAGCCGTGCTTATAAGACATTAATTTAATTCAAAAAGTTTTTTGAATCAAAATTTTTTTGAAATTAAAATTGTAGGATACTGATAGATTAATTCTGTTTTGATATTCAAATTTTGATATATTCCTTCTATCAAGTAAAAAGCCTTTTCCTATTTCATTATGGATAGCTATCCTTTTAATTGGATATCATTACCAATGAATTTGAAAGAATCTGTCATCTTTTTTAAGCTGTAATCTAAATTTTATTGAAATCCATATTTCATTCGAAGAAAAATTTCCATCTTCTTTTTGATTCTCGAAGCCTTCATTTTCATGACAAACTATCACTTCAAGTTTCTATAACCATCGAATATGAAAAACGTGATCGGAGTAATGGAAAATAACTTGTAGACTGCTCTTCACTTGAAGCCGCGCCTGCATTACTGGATTTGTGCAACGAGTTCCAAAAAGTGACACATTAATCTTGATTGAAATAACAATATAGAATATCCTACTGAATAAAAATATATATGCTCATATAAATATATAAAACATGGCAGTTTTAGTTTGACTATGCCAGCGAGATTTATCGACTCCAGTACTTTTTTTTTCATGTTGAATAAATGATGTGCGGAAAGACTCCTTGAAGATGTAATATATTCTAACCTGAATTTATAGTCACTTGGATGTTATATATTATCATTAAGATTTACTATATTTTTCCTTTCTGTCATGCCAAGGTACGCTGAATACTTGTTTCAGCGAGAGTTAGTCAAGCTATACGTCAAGAAAATAGTGACTGGATTTTGACGAATCCAACGATATTACTATATGATTCATTATTTATTGATTATTTTTATTTTTTGGATCAGCGAAAATTTCTAACCACTAAGAAAATCTAACAACCTCGAACTGTACCTTTACTTGATATAAATCCATTTTACACTTAATTAACTATTATACACTTCGTATCGTATTAGCCTTCACCTGATAGAAATCCATTATTCACTTCAGTTAAATGAATTTATAAGTAATAGATAGAAATCAACAAACCGTTACTTAGAATTTTTGGGAAGGGATGGAAATTCACGTTTGCAATTTCGGAGTTACGGTTTTATTAGAGAGATGACTTCCTGTAAATTTTTTGAGATTCGTAGGACTTTTGGTTTCACTCGATGTGACACTAACTTAAGTTTTTCGAATGGAAAGTCTTGAATTTTATAATAAAAATAGATTCCTTATAAAATTCTGAGTTATTTCCCCACCAACGATAATTCAGATAATTTCTGATAAATCCTCCATGACGAATTGGCTCGTGCATCATCCATTTGGAACCATCGATTGGATGCCATTTCAAGGGGTAACTCATCCAAGGAAAGTTAGACTACATCCACTAAAATTCTGAAGAACCCCGCATCGTTTAAATTTTTTTCGTATATGAAGTAGTTAACTTGGTCATTCATCATCAAGCAGAATACATTCAATCACAATTGCAATTGATTTATAGTTTCTATGATAACTTGTTGAGACCAAAAATGCTCATTTCGACCGTTGGATATTCCTTGTTGAGTAAACTTCTCTTCGTCAGACCAAATAACTGTTAATAATAATGAGTTATAGTGTTCTTGAATTCTCAATAAGAATCCTTCACAATATTCTATTGTCCGTTGATTATCACCTGGATGCAATTGCTGAACTTTTATTAATTTGAAGGGATGGTAGTTATTAATATACAAAATTCTTTGAACTATACCATACGAGTAATTCCTAAATCGGAATAAGCTGACATGATCGAAGGACGCGGATAAACTTGAAAATAACCCATGACTTTAATCTGGTTTTCTTCGTTTCCAGTAATTATTTTGTTTCTACTGTATGGCTGAACTATTCTCCCATATTCTTCAAAATTTCTCCGAAATCAGAGGAATTTACTTTTCGTCATACTAGGACATTTGGGATATTTAATGTTGAAATTTCGACATATTCTTTCAATAATTCTTCCACATTCGCCATAAATAATGAATAGATCACAAATTACTTCATTCGGATAATTTTCCATTTCGAATAATTAGCAATAATTACAGCCAAACAGCAGTATCAATTAAACACGAATGAATATTATCTGAGTTAATTCAAGGTATACATATCTGGTTGTGTAGAACATTTTTCGGAATGAAATAAAAAATTAGAAATGTCATTGATTGAATGTTATTTGTAAAAGTGAATAATTTCATCAATTGTCGATTATTTTCTTTCTGAGAAGAATAAAACCCGAAATGTGATCGCGTAAATTGTTTTTTCCGAATATCTCAGAAAATATGAATTTTTGGGCATTGGTCCTCCATAATTTTTCAACATAGATTCCATTATGTCTATAAAAAATGTGGTTCTAATTTGTCAAAAATTAGGTTTTATATTTTCGAAATTGCCAACTTTGACAACGCTTCTGTAAACTCCTGCATCATGATTTTTAATTCTTACTTATGTGACAGAAGCATATCTTACTTCTCGCGGAAGCCTAAAAACGACATTCTTCTGATGAAAAACCTTGTCTCAGCAAAGCGCCATTTTCAAATTTGTTTTCGCAATTTCACGTTAAAAAAGAATTTTCTGACGAAAATTAGAAAATTTAACATTAAAACAACTCAGAATTTTATGAGGAATCTATTTTTATTATAAAATATGGAGCATTCCATTTGAAAAACGAAAGTTGGTCTCCAAAAATTTACAGGGAGCCATATCTCTAGTCAAAGCTTAACTCCGAAATTGCAAAAATGATTTTCGATTCCTTCCCAAAAATATTCTAACAAACGGTACTCGTGGGACACCCGGTATAGTATTTTATTTAATCAAAAACTAATATACATGTATGTTGATTTCTATTTCTTATTATGAATTGAACACATGACACGTTCCGTCACCTTGTCACTTCTTCAAATGCTTTTAAAATGGTGAAAAATTTGGTAACATACAATATTTAATTGAATTCAGTTTTGAGGTAAGGGTATAATAATATTTTCATTACTTTCGGAAAAACAGCGCAGAGTACCGATGAGGGCAACCGAATTCTCGAGTGAATAAAAGTTGAGAAACTGCACACTATATTAAATAAAGTAACATCTGGAAATATTAAAAATTTCATTAAAACCCGAGAAATCCCTATTTGAAAAACTGTCACTAATAACGAAAGACCCTTTCTATCTCCTCATCATCAGCAGAGTGAATGAGGCCTCATTCTTAAAATTTCTCCCTAACAATATTTTTTTCAACAAATTATAAAGAAGTCATACAAGTTCCAAAGCACTATGGAGTATTACCTTGGTACTATGGGACAGCTAGTAATAATCTAACAGTAGATATCTCAACCTGTAATTTCCCCCAAGTTAAGGCAGAGAAGACAGATTTCAAGATAATCATTCCCTAATATATTCAACATTTGGAAACGATGCAGTAGCGAATTTTCGTAGTGATACAGCGGCTATTTTTACGACTCATCGTGGACGCACACCATCAAGGACATAACCTAGAATTTAGTGTGTTGGTGTTCTATGTACAGAGCAAACACAGATCGGAAAGTTATCAGCTCTTCATTTAATATGAATAATGATAAAATACTTGATGGAACTCGGTTAAACAAACTTGTTTTGTTCGTCGCTGCGAATTACGAAGCTCAACGTTTTTGCTTAAAATAAGCTTGATGAATATTTGTTGCGCCGAAAGAAGATTTAAATTTTGAGCGATGACGAACAAATATTGTGGACGTGAGTTCAAACACTTGAACATTGAAGCAAATTTCTGCATGCTGTTTATTGATTTCAATAATTGTGACTCAGGCGGAAATTATAGATAGGGGCCATTTAGATACGGCTTCATATTGTGAAAATAAGTGATGATATAATATCTTCGTTGACTCACTACCTACGTTGTCCGAATGGATAATATTCTATTGCATATATACTCAGTGGCAATAAAAGTCCCAGGAGGAAAAACGCCTTCAACTTGATTTTTCGATAGTACAGTAGTTCTTGGAACCAAACAGCTCTATAGTAATTAAATTTAAAGGAAATATTCCGTGATAGAAGATAATATTTTGAATTCTGAATATTAAAATAGAATAATTCCAGACAATAAGATTTGAAAAGAATTACATCGAAATGTTTCTGTTCAAGTAGACATACAGAAAACTCAAATTCAGGGTGTTGCTGAAGGGTCCTAGCAATTGTTTAGCAGTCGAAGACATGGAGCTGTGGTTGTTACAACACCGCTGTATTCGCTTACGAAAGCTTCAATTTCGATGGTGGGACTATTGCTATGATTCCTTTAAAGCTCAACTCTGCTCCGCTCATAAAATTTTTTGTCTTTGGATTGACTCTTCTGATCATACGATCCCCATGAAATTTTGCAGGTACAGATTCTTTATTATATTGTCCTTCTAAACCCCTACTTTCAAATCAATCAGTTCCATAGTTTGAAAAATATTGATAAAAATATTTGTAGATTAGACAACTTTTTTTCTTGTATGATTGATTTTGTTGACAGGTTGAAGGTCAGTTTATGAAAATAAAAAACCACTTCTTAAAAACAACGCCAACATGTTTTAGTTTTATTCTAAAATCTTCTTCAGGCCTCTGAAATGAGATATAGAAAATTGTACTACATCTAATATAAACAGGAGGAATTATGATTACATTACTAAAATATAATTGAAAGCGAAACTATAGCTAACAATAAGAGGCTAAAATGATGAAAAAAACAAAACAAAGAACACAATCCATCACTGTGTTCACGGGTGGAATCAACAGTTTCATTAAATGTATTCTTAGGAGAATCACTTACAGTTTTTTTTTGTGGTTTTGAAATCAGAACACGTAAAATCTCAAATAAATTCACCTCATACAACATCATATGGGAAAGGATCAGTAAAAATTGACAGAATAATTTAACATTTCTATTACAAATATGCTCTACATATATAAAATTCCATAGATATTTAAGTGTCATAGACGTTAGATCTTAAACTAATTCTGCTTTTGTCTTTGATTTTATTAATAAGACAATATTCACGTTTTCATTATCATTCCTTTTATTTATGGACTTTTCATCCCGTTTTATTGGAACCATTTCTAATAGCAAACGTTTCCTCAAAATTTCTTGATGTCCTAAAATTTTTATTGAATTGGTATCGAAATTGAATGAACGAAGCGTATTTGATACATGTTCTGCTAGGGTGGTGTTATTTTCCCTTTTTCTTTTCAGAGGATTGAGTATATTGAGGGCATCTCTTTTATGTTCGGAGAGTCTGTCTTTAAGATATCTACTTGTCTCTCCTATATATGTAGATTGACAGTCATTGCAACAAATTTTGTAGATATCGCTGAACAATTCTTTAGGATTTTTATTTTTTTTATTGAAATTTTTTTCTTTATTTCTTCTGACAAGCCTTCTACATAGGTCAATGCATAATATTTTTTGCTTTCATCAGCATTCTCACGAAGAACTGTTGTAGGATAATCATTTTTCCTTCAGATGGCCTTTATTTTATCTAAACTATTCGATGAAATTCAGCAGAGGACAACTCCAAAGTTCTGCTCTTTGAATTGCTGATAATATTTATTTTTTTTTTGTAATGGTGTGCTTTGATTTAGAATTCAAAACTCTACTTGAAAAAGGTCGGTTTTTGATACCAATCAAATTTTATTTCATTGTGATTTCCTATCAACAAAACGTCTAAAAACGGTAAGGTGTTTTCTCACGATTCAAGTTCGATGGTAAATTTTAATCGTGGATGGATGTTGTTGAATACCGTGATGATCTCTCCTATTTTGTCCAAAAGGTACAGATATGCAAATATCATCTACGTATCTTTTAAAGAATAGTTTGTTGGTGTTAGTGAGTCTACTTAAAGCTGTTCTTTGAATATGTCATAACAATGTCAGCCACTACAGAAGCAAGACAGTTGCCTATTCCCAGTCCAAATTTTTTTCTGTAATATTTGTTGTGAAACACGAAAAAATTGTTTTCGAGACAAAATTTGAAAGTCTGTAAGAATTCGTGAACCATTAGAGTCGTGTGCGGTTCGATGAGAACCCATCTATCTTCTATTGATGTAATGACTTAATCAATAAGTGTATTCGTATATAGAGATGTTATATCTAAAGATGCCAGAACATAGTTATCTCGAAGAGTTATACCTTTTATATAATCCAAAAATTCGTCACTTACTTTTGGAATAAAATCGAAACATGTCGGCGTTGTTCTTAAGAAGTGGTTTTTCATTTCCATAAACAGACCTTCAACCTATCAACAAAATCATTCATTGATAAAAATAATAGGAAATTAAAAATGTCAATAACAACGTAATCCTAGAACTAATTCTGCCCAGTAATGAACTCAATCGATATATTAAGGCTCCAAAGCTACCCCAAGAGTTTCAAGTCTCTATATCTTTCCTTTGGGAAGTTATAGTGTTTGAGGTAGCGCTCAATGCTGATCCGCTTCCAAAATATATTGTTTTAATTTTCTGACTATACGATCCTCAGAAAATTTCGCACGAATATTGCGTTATTATTTTACCTCTGAACGCTGAAACTCAGATCGATGGAATCTGCGAAAATATGGGAAAAAATGTTCAAACGTGAATAACTCCGAAATTATTAAACCGATTTTGCCCATTCACGAACTCAGCCGCGGCAATGAGATCTTCTCTGAAGTTTCAAGGCTCTAGCCTTTTCCGTTCAAGGTAAGCGTGTTTACGGACGGCCGGACCGGCCGGAAAGAATTACTCTCGACCTCGGATTCTCCATCAGTAAGTCCAACTTATCCGCTTATAACCATTTTCGGCTCAAAATTAGGAAATTACACATATCTTGGCGAAACCATAGCATGCTGTTTCCTGGAACTATCACGCAAAAGTGTTAATTATTTTGAATTAGAAATTAAGCGATTTTCAGGTGATTTAGAATTCACTCAGCTGCAAGGATACATCCCAATCATCACCCACGGTTGAGACGCTTTGATGCTCTAGTCAGCACAGAAGGATTCTAAGTTACGTAGGAGTATGCAATCCAAATTACTTCGCATACTCAAACGAAGAGAGAATTGCGGTTCACTGTCGATATCAGAAATTGTAACATTACTTAGATCTATTTACCCAATTTCAACAAACCAGGTCACATGATCAATAGAAATAGGTACATAGTGGAAGCTGTAAATAATTTCTGATTAGGTTATCTTGGGAATTATGCATAAGGAGTCTGATGTTCAAAGGAGTTCAGTAGCATAGAATCATCAGTTATGCATCCGACAATCACTTTATTCGATTCAATTTGTTGGAGTGTTTGTTGTGAGGTCCTCTCACATTTAATTATAGGAACTCAAATCAAAAACAACAACCATGCATCTAAAAGTGATAGAAACAAGTTCATCAGTAGATTTTTACAAGTATGCACTGTACGTTCACAGCTTTATGTGCAGTTACGCGAAATATATTAGAAATCAAATAATACAAATTTTATGAAACAGAAATCCCACCGGATCGGTGTTTTGAAGAAATATTTGGTAAGTTTAAGGTTGTGACCGCGACGATTAACAATAGGAAACATCTGGAAAATATCGACACCGTACAGATTACGGAGATCTGTATATGTTACGATGAGATCTTTACGCAGCCTAAGATCACTTACAGCTGGCAGAGTCCGATAGTCGTAACCGTTCCACCCATAAGGCAGTCTCGTTGCAAAGCGCTGCAATGACTCTAGCAGTTCCCTGTTTTACTGGTAGATCCGATACCAAACAGGTCTAGCGAAATCCAAGGTGGGTGGCACATACCTTGGAAACGGCTTATAAAATACCTATAGAATCTTGGATACAATAGAGGTTATATGATCAGACCAGGCAAGCATTCTCTTCACAGCTAAACCCAAATCCGCATGACATTCAGCAGACTTAACCATGGGACTATTCAAAATATCTGGTAGAAGTGGTTTCTTAGAGACACTTAGAGATCGTTAACGACATCAGCCATTCGCTGCACCAATCGACAACGGTTCTCAAGTCGTCCTGTAGAATCTCGGGATCGGCTGTGAGATCCTCATAGAACTTCATATCGTCTATGTATTGTAATCAAATAGATCTTAGGAGATAAGGAAGGTCTGTAACATAAATAAGGAAGAGTACTAGGCCCAGAACTGTTTCCTGAGGCACACCACTCTCAACAATCCTAGACATCGAGGCACTATCGGATACCCTCACTTGAAAATTCCTGTTTCTCAGAAATGCTCGGATCCAATTTAGGAGTTTTCCTCTTATCCTGAAATGTTCAATTTTGAGGATGACCTGTCAATACGGAACTTAATCAAATGCACGTGAGAAATCTAAAGAGGATACGTGAATTGGTAGCCCACTATCCACCACCTTCGTCCAGTAATTGATACACATCAGAATGTTTATAGGAAGCGATCTCCCAGACAAAAATACATGTTGGCACTCAGGTAGAACTCTATTTTCTAGCAGACCTTTCACAGATCTTCGATACGACCGATATTGGGCTTATAGGTCGGTAATTAGAAACTATTAACTTATTTACCGACTTGAAGATGGGAATAATAGATGCCTCAAGCCAATAAGTCGGAAAACTGCCAGAATTGTAACACTCAGTAAATAAAAGACATACCGGAAGAATGCGCACTGATTCATTTAGTGAAAATTAGATATGAATGTTTTCTAGTTATCTAAACTAAAATCAAATTTTTGAGACAGGTTTCAGGTATTTGAAAACGTTATAATTACATTTGTATGTCATTTGTTGGTTATATTACTTTCAGAGCTTATTTTATGAAAACGTGTTACAATATATACTTGGAATTAAGATGATTCAATATGAAATAAGGGACTCAAAATTTGAATATTTTTCTTAATTTTGTTATTATTCGTTCTAATTCCCTACTACTGAGATTATTGTGGTATATTTTTGTTAACAAAACTATTATGAACCTGGTTTATTCAAAATTTGTATTTCGTTTTCTTCATAATAGTTTCTTTTTATATTTTTGGGGTAAATTTAGTTTATTATGAATTTTTTTCACCCACTTTTTCGGACTGTTCATATACATATGAAGATTTCAGTATCCAGTGTTTTTCGAAAGAAGTATTTCGTGTAGGGGTACACTCATTTTCTTATGACATGAAGGTAGCAAAACTTTGTGTACCATTAATGGAGCCTTCAGAAACAAACACGTATCCAGCGTCCCTTTTTTATAGTAAAATTTCATTAAATTTATAAATAGTTTTCAAAATAAAATAGAAAGGCTTTTTACTTGATAGAAGAAATATAACAAAATTTGAATATCAAAACAAATTGAAATATGTTTATCTTCTACAATTTTAATTTCCAAAAGAATTTTTTATTCAAAAACTTTTAGAATTAAATTAATGTCTAAAACAAGCACCGCTTACATTTAATAGACGTATATAATCAAAACTCAATATACAATGTCAAATGAAATAAATAACCCAATAGATATACGAAAGTAATTAAAATTAATAAATAAATATTCAAACGAGACAAAATTTTGTTTCTGGTTTTATCTTAAGAAATACTACTTGCCTTATAAAAACATGAACACACTTGAAGGACTTCCCAAAGAATATAATTTATTTGAAATATTTAATACATTTAAATATTCGAACAAATTATTTCAAAAATCTCTAAAAAATGTGCACTATATTTTCAAAAAACAAATATAATTATAGATAATCCCTTCATCAGCCGTTTTTCAATAATCCAAATATCAAAATCAAAAACATAACCTACATCACTCACGTGTTAAAAGACTTAAGCTTCGAACTACAGATCAACTATATATTCAAGATTGATCTATGTTCTAACAAAATCAAAGAACAAAGTGAGTTATTTTAAGGTTACCTAAATCCATTGACACCGTATAAAGAGATTTATTGAAGCCAAAATATAATTATATATTATATATAAAATAAAATAGAAAGGCTTTTTACTTGATAGAAGAAATATAACAAAATTTGAATATCAAAACAAATTGAAATATGTTTATCTTCTACAATTTTAATTTCCAAAAGAATTTTTTATTCAAAAACTTTTAGAATTAAATTAATGTCTAAAACAAGCACCGCTTACATTTAATAGACGTATATAATCAAAACTCAATATACAATGTCAAATGAAATAAATAACCCAATAGATATACGAAAGTAATTAAAATTAATAAATAAATATTCAAACGAGACAAAATTTTGTTTCTGGTTTTATCTTAAGAAATACTACTTGCCTTATAAAAACATGAACACACTTGAAGGACTTCCCAAAGAATATAATTTATTTGAAATATTTAATACATTTAAATATTCGAACAAATTATTTCAAAAATCTCTAAAAAATGTGCACTATATTTTCAAAAAACAAATATAATTATAGATAATCCCTTCATCAGCCGTTTTTCAATAATCCAAATATCAAAATCAAAAACATAACCTACATCACTCACGTGTTAAAAGACTTAAGCTTCGAACTACAGATCAACTATATATTCAAGATTGATCTATGTTCTAACAAAATCAAAGAACAAAGTGAGTTATTTTAAGGTTACCTAAATCCATTGACACCGTATAAAGAGATTTATTGAAGCCAAAATATAATTATATATTATATATAAAATAAAATAGAAAGGCTTTTTACTTGATAGAAGAAATATAACAAAATTTGAATATCAAAACAAATTGAAATATGTACGTCTATTAAATGTAAGCGGTGCTTGTTTTAGACATTAATTTAATTCTAAAAGTTTTTGAATAAAAAATTCTTTTGGAAATTAAAATTGTAGAAGATAAACATATTTCAATTTGTTTTGATATTCAAATTTTGTTATATTTCTTCTATCAAGTAAAAAGCCTTTCTATTTTATTTTATATATAATATATAATTATATTTTGGCTTCAATAAATCTCTTTATACGGTGTCAATGGATTTAGGTAACCTTAAAATAACTCACTTTGTTCTTTGATTTTGTTAGAACATAGATCAATCTTGAATATATAGTTGATCTGTAGTTCGAAGCTTAAGTCTTTTAACACGTGAGTGATGTAGGTTATGTTTTTGATTTTGATATTTGGATTATTGAAAAACGGCTGATGAAGGGATTATCTATAATTATATTTGTTTTTTGAAAATATAGTGCACATTTTTTAGAGATTTTTGAAATAATTTGTTCGAATATTTAAATGTATTAAATATTTCAAATAAATTATATTCTTTGGGAAGTCCTTCAAGTGTGTTCATGTTTTTATAAGGCAAGTAGTATTTCTTAAGATAAAACCAGAAACAAAATTTTGTCTCGTTTGAATATTTATTTATTAATTTTAATTACTTTCGTATATCTATTGGGTTATTTATTTCATTTGACATTGTATATTGAGTTTTGATTATATACGTCTATTAAATGTAAGCGGTGCTTGTTTTAGACATTAATTTAATTCTAAAAGTTTTTGAATAAAAAATTCTTTTGGAAATTAAAATTGTAGAAGATAAACATATTTCAATTTGTTTTGATATTCAAATTTTGAAATAGTTTTCAGTTCAATGATTGAATTGCCATTTCTAATCTCATTTGAATTTTATGCGAGAAAATGTGAGAACCATACATAATTTTTTTCTCACTGAAAAATTAAACCAAGGTTAAATTTTTAATAACTTAATTTTATGACGAAATATGACCAAGGCAAGTTCTTATAGTCAGAAGATGCCCAATATCTTAGGTAAAGTCGGCTTTATACAAAGGCTCATTCAAAGTAATAATATAATTGAAGCGTTTTAATTAAAAATAAAGTAGGAACAAAGCATTTATAACAATACGATTCTAGACGCGGATTCCATGAATGAACTAAGACAAGTGCATTTGTTCATTATACATACAAATGATGAGCTACTTAGTCAGCTTTGAAACCCATTGAACAGATAAATATCAGCAATTTACATAGAAACTTTTAAATTATACCAACTTCACTAGATGAAATTCCCTCAAAAAACACCAGAGAAATGATATTAGTGGACTGTTCTTTTCCATTGAAAATTACATATAAGCGGTGTGAAATGAAGGCAATTTATACGGAATGAAATTCCAATATCCTGGGCTATAAAGTTACCAGAAGCAGCAGACATTCTGAAATTGGAAGACAACAAATCATGCAGAATTGAGATGGATATATATGTAGTTAGATTTACGTGCTAGTTGTTCGCAAAATGAATAGAATTAAGAATCTTGATACACCCATGTTCGTTAACGTCTCAAGGAAGAACTGTATTGGACATTCCACAATAATGAAATGGAACAAACAGTACGCTTTGAATCTTATAAACATATAATTTACTGGTTTTGTGACTACTTTGTGTGAGAGATTGATTCAAAATTAATTTATTAATTATATTGTTATGTATTAAAAATAAAATAAACAATTATACAGAAATGTCAAGGAAAAGACTTACCAACGTATATGAGTTGACTCGTTGGAGAGTAATTAGATCGAAGTCATTTAGATAAGATCAATTCTGATCGCACTATCGATAACGGAACTCTTTAAAACACCTACAAGCCAAAATTTTGAAGGAAGAACCTGTTCGTTGTAGACATCATTTAGTCGATTGAATATTCTTTAAAATGTCAGTTAAAATCAGAAACTCTGTTGATAAATTGAAATAAAATTAAAAGGTGGTATTCACTTCACAATTATTCAATGTTTAACAAGAGTTTAACTTGAGAAATCAGAGTAATTTGAATTTTAATACCGATTTTGATATTATCAAAGAAAAGGATTGAAAACTGTTATTATCATGAAACGTATGCTATTTCTGGTGAAGATGTTGACAATATGTGAGATAAATCACATCTTATCAAAGCAATGTGATTTTTCCAAAAGCCATAAAATTCAATGAATTTAAGAAAGGAATTTTGAAAATGTATATACAAGATGTATGATTTAAGATGATTTTACCATGGTAAATTTGTAATGAAATATAAGCTGAAAAAATGTAATAATTTTCACAAGTGATTGTTAGTAATCATTAAGTCAGAAGCATTAGAATTTAAAAACTTTGAGAATTTTTGACATTCAGATGAATTTTTGTTGAATAATGTAATTGAAACTGAACCGAATGAAAAGAAACTGGTACTCAAATTTAGATTAAATTTCAGACTAATTTTCTAGAGCAGTTTCATACCACAAAATAATGTTATTCTCATGTAAGTGTAGCATAAGCATCATTTTCGAAGAATTTTGAAAAATTCAAGTATGGGTCAACACGTGATGCTTATGATGGTCAAGTGGCTTTATTTCTTGGGTCGGCACAATCGTCTACAGATATAGACCCATATATTCTCTGAAGATAAGCTACGTTATCATTTTTGAGAAGTCAAGAACTTCAGAACCTCAATTAATCGACCGATTCGCATGTTCTGTAACAGTGTTACATCGTCAATTTTTTTGTATCTTGCCTTTCGTTATTTTATCTATTCTAGTATTGCGTTGAATTTGTTTCGAATTTTTCAACAATTCGAGAGATATAAAGATCCAGAACTATATGGAGCATAATCTGCAGATTCACTTTCAACAAGACAAGATTATTTTTCTAAAATATTTGGGTAGGACCAAATGTTCTTAATATGAATTATATATAATAATTATAATAACAGCTAAGTGAGGTCTCTATCATTTCTATTCTGGCACTCATGTGTTTCAAAAAGCAATTGTTCCTACTGTGAAATTTCCTATTGGTGCAGATTCTGTCAAAGCACCTTCCATAATGAATAAACTCCCAAACGCAGCATCTGTGGTTCGCATTTGCTTAACCACAGCTCACTCACAAACGGGACAAGTTAAACCAAGATATTTGACAGCTAATATTGATTGAAGAGATAATTAGCTGATATCTAGAGCCGAGATATTTTTGTACCTTTCAATACCGTTTTATTGAAATTTTTATTCCTGTTATGAGATCAGGAATGACATTATAATCGTTTAACTGAAAACTATACAGAGTGGCCAAGGAAAAAATGTCCATCTCAGTTATTTTGAAGAGTATAAATCAATTTAAGGAATGCTGAAATAGGTGAATTTTCATACAAAGGAAATTAAGAAGATAACTTTATCCCCGTAAGCAAGTCGATCATCCTTTTACGTATCATTATGGGGAACCAGTGATACATCATTTTGAAGGAATTTTCATTGCTTTTAATAATAACTGGGTTTGAGGGATTACACATTAATTCCATAAAAGCAACAATTAATTCATGCACATCGAATTTTATTCTTATAAATGGAATTTTCAAGCTTCATCTCAAAAAATATTCAGAATAGAGTCCACTGGGCTTCATGCAATAGTACGACCTTTTTTCAAAGGAATCGCGAACATTTTGCAGAATTATTTTTATAAAATTTAAATTTGTAGCGAGTTGAGCAGAATTAATCTGTTCGATATTGAAAAAGCCTTCGATCAAGTAAAACCCCCCACCTCTTTTTTATTGGCAAATTTCCAGTTCAGTAGCATTTCTACCTGGACAAAAGCTAGCTGAACGGGTTTAATTTGTCAGTGTTAAATGAATATTATTAATATAAAGGAAGATAATTATGTTCCCTTATTCAATGAGCTTTTGAACCGAATAACAGAATACGCCATTTAATTCAAATGTCGAAAATCGGTTTCATTCGAATGAATATCGGTTTAATGCAACTATTATTTTGCCACGTTCTCCTGTATTGACAGATATCAAATGACAGCGATATCAGTCTCAATTAAACTACATTCATTCATTGAAAATTGCTCACAAAGGCAACTGGTTAATAAGTAACTAAACGAAATAGGTCGAAACTGCAATCGCTGACATATTACAGAATGTCAATGAATGGTACTTACAGATATCTAGGCAATATTGATTCGAGTTGTTACAATACTGATTTAACATCGGTACATTTAGTTTAACAAACCCGTAAATGTCAGTTCGCCTCCATAAAATTAATGTTAACTTGAACGATCGCAAGTCAATGCTTGACAAAACCATAAATAATAGCTAGTCATGGTAACGTATGCAGGTTGATTTTTGAACGCGTGGGAGAACTCTGAATTGGACAAACTTATTATTCAACATTGGCTATCCAATGATCGTTCATTACGATAGCAATTCCTTTGAATTGACAAAGTTTTCCTTGTTTCTTGCCACTACCACAGAGTAGTTGTTTTTTCACAATATGTTTTTGTATTATTTTCGAGCGCTCTCTAATCTGAATGGTGAGATAGATTTCATCATGGTAGGTGTCATTTTATTTGTTATCATTGTAAAATTAAGATTATTGCACAGCACGTTAAACCAAAATATTAATTTTATCTTCGAGAAATTCCTTTGTAACTATTTATTTTGAATTATTGGTAACAAGTACAAATATATACTACTAGCACCTTTCATTCAAATCTATTTATTAGAATAATATTTACGATACATTTAAAATTATTATTGAAATCTTCCCTATGTATATCAGCAGTATAAATAAGTTCGTGCGGATTTTTGCAGAAAATTGTTCTCTAAACATCGCAGTTGAAAATTTCAAATTTGTTTATTTATTAGCAGAACAATTTGAGTTTTTGTATGTTTTCGCTTTAAAAACATTATCATTGTATGGAGGTTGAGGGTGGTCAAACAGAATTTGACCTGTTTCTCCAAAATTTTCGGAAATTCTTCGTTTCTGAGTTCTGGGCTGGATCAAATTTTCGTTAGGGCACCCTGTATAAATTTGCAATTTCAATACCAAATTATTTTGCGTTCTTTTACTATATATATTTTTATATATAATATATATATATATATATAGTAATAGAAAGCAAACTTTTGGATTGAAATTGCAAATTTAAATTTACATTTCTCAGCTTTCATGAACACAGTACTTCTGAAACTACACATTCCCAGCACATGAGTTTCAAATAATGCATTGATTTCAGTATCAAATCTTACTAAATGTGACTTAACATAAACTTGATAAAAGGATAACTCGTTATTTAGATTCAAACACCGAAATTTGGTACATTTCATATAAAAAAAACTCTGATATTGGTTTCGATTATTGCGTAAAAGTACAGGATTTCCTCTTTGAAAATTGAGTGGTTCTTCTGTATCATGCTCTTCAGGGACCGTCTTTACATGTCAGTGTTTTTTAGTAAAAGCTTTCCTTGACCGCAATTCACATTCCCTAATGAGATTTCATAGTAAATCTACGGCAAATACGAAGAGAAACACCGACACACATTACTCAATAACGAATATTCCCATTACATTTCTTTTTGAGAACATTCACTTATTATTCATAAAATCCTTGAACTTAGACTTTGAATATAACGAAACAATTCATAAAAGCTTCTATTTTATGAGGGCTTGTTCATTAGTATCTATGGTATCGTTGAGAACGGAATTTCTTTGCTGATTTTTCTTAAATATTCAGCTCAAATTTTTAGGGCTCGAACTGTATATTTAAATCTGTAACTTTTATTGAATATTGCTGATTTCATTTGGAAACAGTGTAAATCAATAAAATTAATTCAATGATATTGACGGATGTTCAGCCACATTCCGGGTTCCAGCAGCAATGTTTTCAGGTGTGCTTACTGGACGAGAACCTAAACGGGTTGTTTTATCAAATGACCTTCCAGTTTCACGAACTCACTTCACAAATTGCCGTGAGAGCATTTTGTTTCTATTGAATTTTTCACGTAAATTTATAACAGTTTGGATAGAATATTCACCGCTTTGGAAATGAGTTTTTGATATTTTCCGGTTTTGTTCAATCGTAAGTCGAACTATTTCGTAAATTTCAAGTATCAAACTAACTTTCTGTCGAAATATTAATGAGGGAAGGGTTGGCCAGACTTCAAAAAGCAAACTCTAGATAGCCCAACCTTTACATTAATTCCTTAATACTTAACACGTTTTAAATGTCGTACAGATTTATTCTGTTAACCTCCTACAAATTTTAATTTCAAAAAATTTTATTCTGAAACTTTTAGAATTGAATTAAATAAATGTCTTAGAAAACACTGTTTCAATTTCGTAGACATATAGAATTAACACTTATTACACAGTACCAAAAGGAAATAAAAGAATGCAAAGAAATATAAATTATCAATTAAAATTACTAAATAAATACTTGAAGGGTACAAAATTTTGTTTCGTATCTGGTTTTATGAAAACCAAATTCCTTTCCAAAAATGCAAAACATAACCTCAAGAACTTCTTCAAACACAACTTGCTCAAAATAAGTTCCTTCAAAAAAATTCCTAAAACATGCAGAACATCATCTATATGTCTACTAAATTAAAACCGTGTTTTCTAAGACATTTATTCAATTAAATTCTGAAAGTTTTTGAATAAAACTTTTTGAAATTAAAATTTGTAGCAGGTTAACAGAATAAATCTGTATGATATTTAAAATATTGTAATGTCCATAAAATACCTTGCACTCTTAGTGTAATTTCTGTGATGAACATAGAATACGTAGGATTATTAAAAGTTCAATTCATTCTACTAATTGTTCAGATTATCTGGTAAGATAATATTTGTTGATTATTTATGTTTTTAAATGTGAAGTAAGACTGAAGAGTTTCCATTGCGGGAATTCCAAATTGCTTTCTAAAGATGTTCTGCATGTTTTAGGAATTTTTTTGAAGGAACTTATTTTGAGTTGTTTTTGAAGAAGTTCTTGAGGTTGTGTTTTGCATTTTTGGAAAGGAATTTGGTTTTAATAAAACAAGGTACCAAACAAAATTTTGTACCCTTCAAGTATTTATTTAATAATGTATATTTCTTTGTTTTCTTCAATTCCCTTTCGGTACTGTGTAATAAGTGTTAATTCTATATGTCTACTAAATTGAAGCAGTGTTTTCTAGGACATTTGTTTATTTGTGTTGGTTACAAAATTTTAAATATTATACAGGTTTATTCTATTAACCTCCTACAAATTTTAATTTCAAAAAATTTTATATTAAAGAACTTTTAGAATTGAATTAAATAAATGCATTAGAAAATACTGTTTAAGTTTAGTAAACATATAGAATTAACACTTATTACACAGTACCAAAAAAATTCGAAGAAATATAAATTATCAATTAAAATTTTACTAAATAAATACTTGAAGAGTAAGTTATTGATAATTTATATTTCTTTGAATTATTTTATTTCCTTTTGGTACTGTCTAATAAGTGTTAATTCTATATGCCTACTAAATTGAAACATTGTACTAAGACATTCATTTAATTCAATTCCAAATTTTTTTTACATTAAATCTTATAGGAGGTTAACAGAATAAATCTGTATGATATTAAAATTTCGTAATAATCCTTCTATCAAGAAAAAACTCTTTTTTTATTATTTTACTTAACACGTTATTTTGGAATAACCGAAATCTCAATTTTATCTCCTTCGCCCTTGTCTGTTTGCCAGAAAAGAGTGATATTACCATCTTACTTTTGACATTCTAAAAAGTTATTCGGCGATTTATAATAGTCATCCATTCGCATCGTTTTTCGAACGTATTCAACCAAAATTGAGTGGTTACACTGGCCCGATTAGTAATTTTGCAGGTTGTTTATGCAAGAGCCGTGATGAATTGCATCTCATCTAGTTAACCCGCAGGATGAATGGGGATTCGACGCAAAATAGTGGCTCCTGAAAATGACAAACAGAGAGGCATGTAAATGAAATTGCATAATTTCGGCGCATACCACCGGGACGTCGACTTGGAGCAGATGTGCGTCTTCTGATCGATTTATCAAATCACCGAAACGTCAACATCTGTAGTTTAGGTATATTGAATGAATGAACAACGTTGTAGTTGAAAATTAGATCAGTGTGAATTATTGGCCAGCCACCCTCAAAAGTACCGCATAAACGAATTATAAGAATGCCGCTGTGGAGAGTGGATTCGATATTTTTCTGCCCGTCATTTCCTAAGGGGGAGATATAACAATGAATTATTGGAATTTATTGAAATCGCAGAGAATGGCATCAAGTTTGAATCAACTTAATGCGATCCTCCTCTTATTGTCACTGTGCACAGCGTGAATTTCACGAGGGCATTTTTCGATTAATACAAAGGAAAAAGTTTGGGATATTGGAAAGATTTGTTCTGTGAAAAAATATATCCGCAATAACCACAGTCGAATTATTTACGAGGTGCGATTGAAGATTAAACAACCACAATTTGTATAATTTTCAATCCTAGGTTATTATACTTAATTCGTTCAAAATTTCCACATATTTATTTAACAATAATAATTCTTTGATCAATTCTGTAGTTACTTCGGGTAGATTGGGTAAATAAAAGGTTTTTCAACGCGATCAATATGTTTTTAGAAATCTGAATGAAATAAATTATAAATATATGGTTTATTCGACCCTCAAGTGATGAAAATTAATTTTAATTGAATAAAATAATAAAAAAATTATTTCCACAAATTTATTCATAAACAACATTAATTTTTCGAACACTGTAGCTCCATCAGTTTTATATTTTGCATTATAAAATGCAAATATAAAAACAGATTTATTCTGTGAGCCTCCTACAAATTTTAATTTCAAAATATTTTATTCAAAAACATTCAGAATTAAATTAATGTCTTATAAACACTGCTTCAATTTAATAAACATATTACATTAACACTCATTAAAGAATCTAAACTGGAATAAAAATGTCTACTAAATTGAAGCAGTGCTCATAAGACATTAATTTAATTCTAAAAGTTTTTGAATGAAATTTGTAGGAGGCTAACAGAATAAATCTGTTTTGATATTTAAATTTTGTGATAATCCTGCTATCAAGTAAAAGCCTCTTTTCAATATTTAATTGTATCAGATCTTAAATAGATTCACCTCAAGCTTGAAAAAAGAACACAAATACAGGTTGGGCCATCTAGAGTTTTTATTTCGAAGTGGTGGTCATTTCGAGTCTGGAAACATTTCTGTCATTCGTGTTTTGACAGATAATCAATTTATTATTTGGCATTAACGAAATGGGTCGATTTACGCTTGAATAAATCTAGGAAATATTAAAAAATCATTTCCAAATTGGTGAATCTTCTCTTCACGGTGTTAAAAATTTACGCGGAAAATTCAAAAGAAATGAAACGGGAATTTATGGATCAATTTTATATAAAAAAATAATGATAAGATATAAGACTTTCATTAATTCATGCATGAAATAGCTCCATCTAATTGAAATCAACTTGACCTCTGTATCAAATTCCCGTAGTTTACGTCAAGTAAAGTGTTTTTAAAAAAGCCATATGTTCAAGTCGTGCAAATTCTCATGTGAAATATTAATATTTCCAATTTTTTCCCGCACGTTACAACGTTTGCTTGTTTCCAGATACTTTAAGGTTTTCTTTCATATCCCAGTATCGGGTGTTTTTTTTTAAAGTGATAGAACTTTAAATTGAAATAAAACACATTTAAATCAAGATTGAAGCCAAATTTTTTTTTATCTTTTATGACATTTATGTTTTAAAAATAATTTCCGGCATTATTCCACCACGACTAGCTCTGAGGAACCGCATTCGACCAGACCAATTTTGACAACTTTTTCGAATAATTCAGGCCTTATTTCATCAATAACACGAGTTATGTTGGCTTCCAAAGCGTCTGTTGTTTCTGGTTTATCAGCATAATCCAATAACTTGACATAACCCTAAAAAAATGGAGTGGAGTTATGTCGCATGATCTTGGAGGCCAATTAATTGGACCATTTCTGGAAATAATGTTATTCCCAACTCTTTCTTTCAATAAATCAATTGTTACGGTAGCAGCGTGAAGTGTAGTACCATCTTGGAACCAAAACACAAATTTTGAAACAACTAATCATTGATCATCGATCTGTAATGAGCACCATTCACTCACTGTAATATTAGCTCCAGCATTGTTTTTAAAGAAATATGGACCGATGATGCCTCCAGCGTGTAAAGCACACCATACAGTGCATTTTTCAGGATGCAATGGAACCTGCAGAACTTCTTGAGGAGTGTTTTCACTACATATACGGCAATTTTGCTTGTATACATAGCCGTTCAACCAGAAATGAGCTTCATCACTAAACACAATATTACGATAAAAAAGTGGATCAACTTCAAGCTGTTCTAGGGCCAAATCAGCAAACAAACGACGCTTAATATGGTCAAGTGGCCTTAGTTCTTGAACCAGTTGGATCTTGTCTTGTTGTTGTTGCATAGAGTAGGGAAAATTTTGTCCGAAATCCATCGATAGTTAGACGAATAAGCTGCTCTGATGGACGATTATGTAAACCATAAATTTCACAAAGTGCTCTATAAGTTTGGCGAATAGAACACTGATTCTGAAAATGAATTTCAACAATTCGTAAACGTTGTTGCGGCGTGAGTCTTTCCATGATAATTTGTCAATGCTTACTGAACAGAAATGTCAAAACAACACGGCTTCTACCTTCTGTCAAATCACAGTTATCCCTATCGAAAGTTCTATCACTCTAAAAAAAACACCCGATATAAAGATTCAAGAATATGAAACTTCGATATTGAACCCGTTTTTCTGCATCGAAGTGTGAACTTCTACGTAATTTCTTTACACCATTGCATCACATGAAGCAGCAGTATATCTTTTGGTACCATTAAAATTCCTTCAATTTTGAAAGGCAGACAAATGGCAATGTTTAGCTGTCGATGTGGAAATGAACACCGATTTGAACTGTAACTTTTCGCCTTTGAAGATACCATTCCATTTCTCCCTTACCGATCTAACTTGAAATCTCAAAAGTTAAATTTCCTTTTACTGTAAGTCTCGGGAATGGATAGCCAGAAACAAAACCGACGATTGGAAAGTTGCAGAAAATAGGGATTCTTCTGCAGAAACCCCCATCGGGGCAAATAATCGAACTAACCTCTTTCTCCGCAAAATCTACGGTAAATTTGGTTCAGTGTTTTGAATCGAGTTTTTGCCATCAAGTGACCTTTTAGTTTTGAAGTCCGAGAGAGAGTTGCTAATCTAAAACTTTGAATAGCTTTCTCCTCCTAGTGGTCCGCCGAAATTTAACTAGTGTTTCAACTAATTTTCTGAAAGCTTTCAGCGCACCTTAGCGGCAAAGTGTTCCGAAACAGTCGGGCTAGTTTGGCGGACTTTATTCGCTGATTTATGCCTGCCTGAAAGATACATTTCAGTGGCGTAGCACTGAAAAGTTTAAAATTTTATACTCCATCATCGAAAGACTAGTACATAATGACCGTCAGCAGTTTTGTATTTTTTTGGGGAACTTGATTACGATGTAATACATTATTCTATATATTATTGAAAGCACGGAGCATTTCGAAAACTCGTTTAAAGGGATTGTCGAAATTCCTTTGCCGCTTAGTTGTAGTTTGTTCTCATGAGATTTATCGGATACTTAGTTTGCTTACAGTAGTACTCTCTTTTGTCAGATTATTGTATATCATTTCTTTTTTTTAGAGATATCTTAAATTTTAAATAGTTCCGAAGTAGAGACCCTCAGAAGTTTAAATCGAAAGCTGCATTATTGAAATTGCACCTGATGTATTTCTAGAAGTCTCCGGAAATTGTGTCTATGGAATCATACATTTGGAGAAGCTCATATTTAGGGTTTTTCATCACGTGGGCAAAGTACTACAGTTTCCTTTTCTTTATGGTCTTCATGGTTATGGTTTTCTTCTGGCTTTCTTTATTCATACGTTGCAGAACTGCTCCATTTGTCAACCTATCCATCCACTCAGCATCCTTCGATAGGCCCACATTTCTTTTGCACATCAATTCACACTTTCTGCAGGTTTTTCCTTATCTGCTGGATTTTTCCCTTCATTTCCTGCTCCACAATCCATTTTTGATTCGCCCAGCAGCCTAGATATTTGTATGCCTGTACTCTCTCCACCACTTCTCCGTTTATGCTGATATCTGTTTGATTATCAGCTCTATTTCTATTTTTGCTCACAACTATCCGTTCACATGATAAATTAGTTTAAGTACGGAACAACCTTGATACTTGCAAACCCTTATTGTCTTCATATATCGCTGTAATTGATGCCAGATATTGCAGTTGTAAGACGCTTCAATTCAGAAGGAGGATTAACCTAAAAGGATAAAATAAATGAAAACTCTTCTCGTGGGATCATGAGATGTACTTGAGTTGAAAATCTTCCAAAAGGTTGAATTAATGGAGTATACGTTGGCTCTAGGTGAAGCATTATAACAATTTTATTTAAAAAAAAATTCACAGAGTTTTTATGTTTCACAGTTTATTCAAAATCCTGACACGTGTTTCGGTCTTGCCACCATCTTTAAAGGAGTACAATAAGTAACTGTTACTTTGAAGAACGATTAGAAAAACTTATTCGGGCTTATTTGAATTTTGAACTATTATACAGATGTATGTTGCACTGTTCCGATTTGAAGAACTTCCTTTTACCATAACTCATACTCCTTATTAGTCATCTTGTTAAGAAATGTCAAGAGCCTGTCGTCGTAAACTGTTCAGAGAAGTTCGAGTTAGGGCGAAGGAGAAATCTCTGCCCAAATTTTCAATGTTTTGCTAAGTATTTGATATTTCAAATTTTAATTATCCTAAAATTTCGTGTAAGTATTTCGATTGTATTTGGGGTTGGTCTCAATCGACTATGGATAATTGATTCTTTGCGGCTGTTTCAGTTGACCTTATATTTTTCATTGTCTAATTTACACCCTTTGACGTGTTCAATTG
This sequence comes from Megalocaria dilatata, assembly GCA_034642435.1. NCBI lineage: Eukaryota > Metazoa > Arthropoda > Insecta > Coleoptera > Coccinellidae > Megalocaria > Megalocaria dilatata. The sequence continues at coordinate 17,917,371 of CM067863.1, read as the reverse complement.
GGCATGTTGCGCCTCTGGCAATAATTACTCGTTTCGAAATGAGAAGAATATTGAATTAATTTTGAAGTACTGTTCCGCGAATTATTCGCTCTAAATCGAATTATCGTTCGTATCTAAGGGGGTTGTAAACAAAGTGGTCAGAACACCCCCCTCGTCTGGAGTTGAAATATGTCGGGTTCACCCTGTGAAAAGCTTTCGTCGCCGTCTAGACGCGTAAATTGATTATTGCTAGCCTTCTACCAAATGTCAACTGTGTGATCAAAACCTTTCAGGATGCTCTTTATGTTGAAACAACATTAGTTTTCTAATGCGTTTGATAGAAGCATTTTTGGAATGTAATATAATAGAATTTCTCGTTGCTTCAGGATATGTTTTGAATTATTCTTGTAAGCGTTGCTAATAAATCAAGATAAAAATATATATTTCATCATGAATATATTCCGAAACACTTCTAGGACCCAGGCTCGAATTTCTCATTAGCTTAATCTTTTCTAAAATCTCTTTGCTAATTATTTTCATGGATATTAGGGACATAGCCTGCGAATTAATGGTTGAGAATAGAAACGTAGTTTTCTTCCATTTCATTAGGGTTCTTTATGTGTCTTTATGTTTCACGGAATTATCTCATGAAACTCACACAGTATTGATCTTTCACAAACTTTCTGACGATCACATGAAATTCACATCAAAATACGTTGCCAAATTCTCAATAAACATAAACATTTCTCCCTCATAATGTATGAATTATGCTTAATAATAAATTATATTCAATTTTCACAATTTTCTTATTGATGAACAACAATTGTTTCGCCACAATGTGGCAATTAGGTCTGAGAGCTTACATAGGATCTTACATATGAAAAGGTACTGTTGTTGTTAACAACGACAATTGTTATGGATTCTTTCTTATAAAGTTTAAATTCTTATGAATTTGTGTTAGCTTATCGTTGGAAGCTAAATTTATTATGAATTCCTTATTAAGAATTTTCTTGGGTTTTAAATTGTTATGAAATGCTTTGGTTAAAATTTTGGTGCAGTAAATTTCTGCTCACCTTTGTATATAAATATTGTATCTTGAGTTGCCGGCTAACGTGGGGTTACCTATGAACACGATTATTTCTTTTACTCATAATTTTTTGCAAATTCATTCATGCTAAAAACATCTTAGATTATTCATTTTGTATATACATTTTCAATATTACTGTGGTAGGCACTTTGCTTTCCTAAATTGAATAAATTTTGTTGTTTTTGAAAAATTTACATTGCTTTGATGAGTTAGAATCGATGGGGCATATTGCCAATAATTTCACTAAAATTAACATGATAATAACAAAGTTTTCAAGGGTTTTCTTTGATAGTTTCATAATAGGTATTCAAATGCAAATCACCCCGATTTTTCACTATTTTGGATCCCTTTTCAACAATGAATAATTGTAAAGTGAATACTTCCTATCAGTTCTATTTAAATTTTGTAGGATAAAATAAGAAGGAACGGTTTTTTACTTGATAGAAGGATTATTACAAAATATGAAAATCGAAACAGATTTAATCTGTTGTCTTCTACAATTTTAATTTCAAAAAATTCTTTGAAGAAATATGAGCAGTGCTTATAAAGACATTAATTTAATTCCTTAAGTTTCTTCAAAGAATTTTTTGAAATTAAAATTGTAGAAGACAACAGATTAAATCTGTTTTGATTTTCATATTTTGTAATAATCCTTCTATCAAGTAAAAAACCGTTCCTTCTTATTTTATTTTATATATAATATATAATTATATTAGGTTTTTTAAATAAAGAAATTCATTATACAGTGTTGCACGGTTTTAACTGAGGCCAAGTGCCTTATAAGCTTTGTATGATTCTGTGAACGTGGAACATAAGCACCTTGGATTTATAAAAGTGTTTACTTTTATTTCTATTGAGGGCCGTGTATTCCTAAGATTCACCGAGTAAGTCTATACATTGTTTAGTTGATTTTATTATATTTTTTATATGTAATGTTGAACTGATCTTATCGTAACTTTAATTATTTCTTGAGAATGTGCTACATGTTTTGAGATTTTTTGAAGTAATTTATTTAAATATATTGAATATTTCAAATAAATTAGTTTTTGAGAAGTTCTTGAAATTATGTTTTATATTTTTGAGAAAGGGTTATTTTTCATTCATATAGGATCGGAAAACAACATTTTGTAACAAACAGGGCTTCGTAAGTTTGTCTGAAGAGTTCATTACGCATGCCTGGAACGAAACAAAAAATGTTTGCTTATTTATATTTTAATTTTAATTGACAGTTTGTATTCGTTGGTGTTTCTTAATTCCGTTTGATATTGTATGATGAATTTTGACGTCTATTAAATATGAGCAGTGCTTATAAAGACATTAATTTAATTCTTAAAGTTTCTTCAAAGAATTTTTTGAAATTAAAATTGTAGAAGACAACAGATTAAATCTGTTTTGATTTTCATATTTTTTTCATAAATTTTGTAGGTTTTATTGACCTTTGGCTAACGTTTGAAGAATTTCCACTTGACTATTTGATGTGTACTCCAAACTGGCTCTTTCTTCCAAATTTTGACTTGTAATTGTTTTCATGTGTTAAATTGTAAATACTTGAAATGATCTTATTCAAATATTTTTGATCAAATTACTATCTAATAAGTCAACTTAAATATATCGTTTAGTATTTTCCTTGAGATTAATAAGTCATAATATTTGGTGTACAGGGCTTTATTATGTGGAATCCATACCTAACACGGAATAAGTTGAGGTTTTTATTGGTATTCCACTCTGCATGAAGAAAATAATAGGAACTGAATATAAGTTTGCCGCTGGAAAGAATATTAGATAAGATGAAATGATAATAGTCTCTGAATATATTTAGTAATCATATAAAAATTATCGGGCTTTGTCGCTGATCTTTCTGAACTACAGGCATATATTTGGTAACGGTGATTTGTTGACATATATTTGTTCATTCAAGAAAATATTTGGGAATTATCTCTCTTGACTTCAAGTGATTTTAAGAGTATATAATTTGAAGTAAAACACTTCATTTCCGCTTATATTTAATGTTCACTACAATTGTTTCGTCAATTACATATCGACATCATCGGGTGAGTATGGTAACTAACTATTTGTACGAAATCTTTCTCCTTAAATAAAAGTTTGACTAACAAAATACATGATAAAATAGAGATTTTTTAAGGAATTTACAAAAGTTATTAAAAAAGGTTCAATAACGAAGATCGGTTCACATCTGCTTTGTCGTTCAACAAAGTATTCTTTTTATGATGCCGGTTTATTTCCAGTACTTCTAAAAGGTCCAGTCTATTGCATTTGTTCTCGATATGGAGAACATCAAAATAATTGTCAAAATCATGTCCCGATTCGTGGAGAATCCTGGCATAAGTAGAATTTGATTTATTTTTAACGAATGAATTTTGATGTTCATGAATCCCACTCTCCAAAGATACTACCAGTTTGGCTAATGCATAGATATGGGAATGTATCACAAGGTTACCTATATACTCCTGATTTCTTGTTCTTATTGACGACATCTTCATTATTTTTTATTGATTTACCTAAAGAATTTATTGCTTTAAATGAAATATTAAGATTTTGATTTTTCTTCAAATATCTAGCTATCTGTTCAGATTTTTGTCCTATGAACGGTAAGCAAATAAACACAGAACATAGGACAAAAATCTGAACAGATAGCTAGATATTTGAAGAAAAATCAAAATCTTAATATTTCATTTAAAACAATGAATTATTTAGGTAAATCAATGAAAAATAATAATGATATCGCCAATAAGAACAAGAAATCAGGAGTAAATAGGTTAACTTTTGGTACATGCCCATATGTATACATTGGCCAAGATCTTTCAAGAGTAGGATTCATGAACATCAGAATTCATTCGTTAAGAATAAATCAAATTCTACTTATGCCAGGCATCTCTAAGAATCGAGACACGATTTTGACAATAATTTTGTTCCCCATATCGGGAACAAATGCAATAAACTGGACCTTTTAGAAGCACTGGAAATAAAGCGGCATCATAAAATGAATATTTTACTGAACGACCAAACAGATGTGAACCGATCTCCGTTATTGAACCATTTTTCTGAAAATGCCCTACAAAATCCCTATTTTATCACGTATTTTGTTAGTCAAACTTGTATTTAAGGAGAAAGATTTTGTAGAAATAGTTAGTTACCATACTCACCCGATGAAGTCAATATGTAATTGACGAAACAATTGTAGTGAACAATAAATATAATCGGAAATAAAGTATTTACTTCAAATCATATACGATGAATTTCCGTCAAGTAGAGACCGAAACAATCAAGAATTTGATTCTAAGAGTGTCGATTTAGACTCCTCACTCTCGATGAAATTAATTCATTAACTCGTTTCTATTTGAGTTGAACTATTAATAATGAAATATGAAGTATCTACTGAAATGAACAGTGCTGAAATTAAACCTGAATTCGAAAACCATGGAATGTAGTGTCTCAAACCACAATTCTCAAGTTGAAATGATATTAACACAAATGAAAAAAACGCATTGAAACAATAGTTCTTCGAATATTTTCGAATAAAAGAGATCAAATTCCCTTGGGTAGTCCGATTGTTGCGTATTGAGCCGTACTCGCATTGCGGTCAACTATATAGAAAAGAACTAACATCTTTTTTCGGCAAAACCGTATACAATGTTTAATCTCAAGCACAATGCATAATAGAATTCACCGGGTCGTCAAATAGACAGGCAACGTTTAGATCCCTGATATCTTCATCCGCTCTAGGCAGCCATATTTTAAGCACCACGCAGAGAAGTCTCCGCACATTTAGACCCTTATCTGGCCTTCGCCATCTGTTCATCTGATGAAAGAATAAGACGACAATGGTCCCAGGCGTACAGGGAGTTCGTAACAACGTAACACCCTCATGGTACAGCTGTTGGAATTGCGTCCTCTAAGGTTAGAGTTCAATAGAAATCGAATAGAGTAGATGAAGTGGTCCTTGCGATTAGTCGCGCGTTTGTCCCTGGTGAATCTTTAGTTATTCTTCAGCAACTGTCCCCAATATGGCTTTGAACGATGGACTGTTCTATTTTTTGATACGGAATCTCCGGTACTAAACACAATCAATTCAGGTGAAAATAACAATATAAAAATTCAAATAATAACCGAAAATGGTTATTAATTGTTGCCATTTGGTTGTATCAATTAGTGAAATAAATTTGAATTCAAATGAATGGGTGGAAGATCCGGAAATTCAGGTGGTCACGCAACAAATGTTCTTTCAAAGTAGTTCTCACCACATGTGGTAGGACATATGTATCGACCGTATATGTCAATTTTCAATAGTCAATGAAAAAAGTTTTCAGAAATAATTATGCTTTACTACCAAAAATTTGAAATGTTTACAATTTTTTTGGGTTCACTTTCAAAGCATCCAGAAAAGTGAAAACTTAACAGAAGATACAGAGTATAACAAAAATGCAAGTCTAAAAAGAATATAATTTGAATGTGTTGAATATTTTGTCATTCATTATTTTTATTATGCACGGATGAGAAAATTTCAACAAACTCTAAATAGTTATTAGGCTTCCTGACCTTCGATTCTGCACGTAATTTTTTTTTATTGTACTCAAATCAGAAGAGAGGAAGCTTAATTAGTTTTCATGCAAAATCAAAAGGCACGAAACTTAACAATTTGGATTCTGTTAAAGGTTTCGAATTAGTTCATAATGAATATAATCCCAATTTAGTGAATTACCATACGGATCTATGTAAATCCAAAATGTTTAACATATTTAAATAATATCTATTAGCCAATTCTTTCTACTGTGCCGACATTTTATAACACTTGTATTATTTATTATTATTTAAATATTTCAATATCTACAGATATATTCTGTTAATCTTCTACATATTTAATTTCAAAAAATTATATTTAATATTATAACTTCAGTAATTAAATTAATGTCATATTAGTACCACTCATATCAAACGACATATAAAATAAATATTCATTATAAGACATCCAAATGATATAACAAAATCCAATAAATATAAATTGTTAACAAAAATCCTATAAATTAAATATTTTGAGTAGACAAAATTTTGTTTCTGCATAGTTTAACATAATCTTAAGAATTTCACCATTAAACTATCCTACTTAAAATATTCAATATTATTGGATATCTAACTGAGTTAATTTTTAGAAAAACTCAAGAAATTTTTCATAAGAGGGATGAGAAGAAACAAAATTTTGTCTACTCAAAATATTTAATTTATAGGATTTTTGTTAACAATTTATATTTATTGGATTTTGTTATATCATTTGGATGTCTTATAATGAATATTTATTTTATATGTCGTTTGATATGAGTGGTACTAATATGACATTAATTTAATTACTGAAGTTATAATATTTAATAAAATTTTTTGAAATTAAATATGTAGAAGGCTAACAGAATATATCTGTAAATATTAAAATATTTAAATAATTTTATATACCTTCTATCAAGTATAAACCTCCATTTATTTTACTTCACACTTCACATCATTCTTTTGTACCGCAAGTTGCATGGGTACAGTAAATACTCTTACTTTGTACATATAAATGCATTATCCTGAGTAATGGCTAATGATATCACATCATCGTGAATAATAATTAGAAGTTCACTTAGCGTTCTACATTTTGTGTCACAATAGTTTATCCAAGAAAACGAGTTACAAATCGTTACAATAGAAACACAGGAAAAGCCATTCATTTGTTTATCTTCCTTAAAATACCAAAATTCCTATCAAGTGGTTATAACTATCTCAAAGAATATCTGATGATGCGTCGGTTAATTAGCTATTTAGCTCTGTGTAAACCACCTCGATTCGAGTAAACATATAATTATTAAATGAGCATCGCATTGTTGAGTTATAACATAAATTAGGAACGAAAATATCTCATAAATAAGTCAACCTTACCTAGAGTATTCTGCATTACCATAATAATCCAAAGTATGCTTCTATTATGGTACTATTATTCAACCCAAGTTATGGTAGGTTATAAAGTGAGTTAGTTAATTACTTACTGTTTTTACATCTCTAAGTTCATCAGACTTATTTGTGTAAGCCCGATTCACACCATATGAATCAGGTTGGTTACAAAATTTTAAATATCATACAGATTTATTCTGTTTACCTACTACAAATTTTAATGTCAAAAAATTTTCTATTCAAAAATTAAATTAAATAAATGCCTTAGAAAATACTGTTTCAATTTAGGAGACATCTAAAATTAACACTTATTACACAGTACCAAAAGGAAATTAAAAAAAATTATATTATATTAATTAAAATTTCACTAAATAAATACTTGAAGGGTAAGTAATTGATAATTTATATTTCTTTGAATTCTGTTATTTCCTTTTGGTACTGTGTAATAAGTGTTACATGTTCTATATGTCTACTAAATTGAAACAGTGCTTTCTAGGGCATTTATTTTATTTATTTTCGAAATTTTCTGACTAAAAATTTTTTTGAAATTAAAATTTGTGGGAGGTTAACAGAATAAACCTGTATGATATCTAAAATTTTGTGATAATCCTTCTATTAAGAAAAAACCTCTTTTTATTATTTCAGGTTGGTTTACCTTCTTCTTGAATTTGCTTTCTATGATCGGATAGAATAAAGAATTTATGGAAATCGCGAAAATATTTTATATCGATCGATGTTAAATGAATACTGGTTTCTACAATACAGGGCAAATAGAAATGCGAAGGAATAACAAACATATTTAGTATATATGTGATGTCATACATTATTTCTGAAGCCTTAATTCGTTATTGGTTCATTACTTCTCAAATAATGAATTGTTTATTAGTTTCCAAATGTGGCCGAATCAAAGGAGAAAACATACCGACCTGAAAATTTTACAGTTAACGTTCTTAAGTGTTGAAACCAATTTTCGATTTCTTCAAAAGAAGTGAAGCGGTGACCTGCCAAATGGTGTTATATTCGTCAAAACAGCAAGTAGTCAAAAGCTGCAATGTACGAAGAATACGGCAGGTGCGATAAGACATCCCATTTGATCTATTCTAATTATTTTTTGACAACTTTTGCGACGCGAGGCTAAGCGTTGTCATGCAAATGAATAATTTAATCATGTCTGTCCGTATTCCAGCCGTTTTTCTCGTAACGCACGGTTCAAACCAAGCAATTGCATTCTATCTCGATCACCTGTAATGATCAGGTTTCAGTTTTAGTGGCTCGTAGTACACAAGGCCCCTTTGGTCCCACCAGATACTCAGCATGATTTTCGAACCATGAATGTTTAACTTTGGTGTTGATGTTGAGGTCGATGGCAATGATTGGCCGGGTAAAGCGTAGTATTTTTTCTTTCTTGGTGTTGTCGTAGAAGATCCACTTTTCGTCACCAGTCACTACGCGGTGTGAAAAACCCTTTCTCTTGAAGTAGCTATTCACAAGCAAATAATCACCTTTGCAGATCTCTTGGTTTCAATTGATAAGGAACCGAATTACCTTGCTTTTGAATCAGGCAATGTACAGACACTGCTTGTTGGTCAATCCGAACGTAAGCGCAAACTCGTCTTGCATTAGACTCTAATATTTATCGAATAATGTCTGTAATACATCGTCTTCAAATTTTTTTGGCTTTCTCGAGCGAGGTCTATCTTTAACTCTGGAATCACTTGTTTTGAAGCGCCAAATCCATTCTCTACATGACTTGTAAGTTGGAGGATTGTCATCCTTCCACAAGATACGAAAAATTAAAACTTCCCGCAAATGCTGTTTAGTTATCAAAAGAACTGACATTTTCAATAGCGTAACCAAAAATGATTTGTATCAAACTCAAGACAATTCAAACTGAATGTTATCGGCAGATGTCTAATCTGTTTGAAACCGAGGCAATCAGCTGTAACTTTTTAAAATCATCATTGTAAACTGTTCCACGTGTCTAGTGGCCATAAAAAATACATATTATCAAATTTTTTATTGGGAAATAATAATCTTTTTTCGTGGAATTTGCAGCTTTCCTTTGTTTTTGGTCAAGTTGGTGTAGTTTCTGAAAAACCAGAATCTTTCCTATTTTCATAATTTTCCCTTCTTCCAAACACACAATTTGATGTAGTGGTTGAAACGTAAGACCCGTACGCGAAGATTTCTCTTTGTTGCGGGTTCGTATTTTGGCCAAGAAAGAAATTTTATGGCTAAGATGTCCGGCCACCATTTCACTATTGAAATATTACTTAATTAACAGTGCTGTGCCTTAAGTGACCCAGTTATAAAGCCTCACCAGAACACAACTGATTTCCTAACGCCCATTAAAATGAAATATAAAAAAAAAATGCGTTACAAAGTACAAAATTCTGTAACATCAATTCGATATGATTGAATCTTAGTTATTTTAATCGAAGAATTTATCTGTATTCAGCGTTAATGAGAGATCAAATGTGTCATTCCATCCGAAGCTACAAGTACTCTTGTTCAATAGAATAACAAGGGGTGCCACATTCGAAATAATCTCTTCGTGCAAGAAGGACGTGTACTAGGTAACAATAATTTTCTCTTTGTTACGTTCTGGGAATTTTGTGAACGACATTAGGGAACGAAACATCGTAATTTATCATTGCCTCGTGTGTTTTGGTGTTTACAATTAAGTTGGACCCCGTCTTCGGAATTGTATTCAAGATTTTATATAAAGGAACTCCTCTTTGTTGCAGTTTGTATGATATGAACTTATCTGCGACAATGAGGATTTGAATAACGCGAGAGCGTTCTTATTAAACTTATCATCTTGCTCATGAACTAATGTTTCATTGTGCCCATATTTCTCTGTAATGAGTCAAGTGGTTTCGCAGTTATTACATTCGTCTAACCTAATGCGCCACAAAAGACATACGTAACAGGTTTCATGAGTAATGGTGATCCGAAAGACAAGAATTCATGAACGACCACAAGTTTTTTTAATTGGTGAATTATGCATGATGAAATATGTTGAGACTTCTGATTGTGATTTTCTTCAGTAGCATCAAAATATCAGACTTTGATTCGAACCGATAATCAATTTTTTATGTAAATAAGTTCTGAATAAGTCATCATGATTTATAAATGAAAGTAAATTTAAATTTAAAATATCGTAAAACTATACAGTAAATATTGAAAATTATATACTAAAATATCAAAATGATATATTATAATAAATATAAAATAATTTTCAATGTCTAGGAAAAAACTTTTTCGCTTTATGACAGAAATGTAAGTAAAGGACAGATATAAAATAATGGGACCAAAATTTCAACATATGACAAATACGACGTCTCGACATTTCTCGTCAAATATGTATATGATTAGTTGCGAAAAAATTTAGGGGGTGATTTCTTAGCAAAAAATAGGGAGCGTCTTTCATATAAACTTTATTTTTTGAGCCTTCCTGTTTAGACAATAATTGTTACTGAATCAAAGTTACTCAAAACTAGTCATATGTCATAACAAAATGACATCCGCTTCTTAGATAAATTCTAGTTCGGAAATAATTCCAGTGACTCACGCTGTCATGTTGATAAACTATTTTTTCTCAAAAACTTCGAATTTTAGCAAGAAATTACGAGAGACCTTTTTCATTAAGAATGGATCAAGCTTTCCAAAAATAATTTTTTTATTGTAAAATAGGAATATGGAAACAAGTTTCTCGCGAAAGAGGGTTTTGGGGTGGCTTTTTCTACCCCTTGTAGATTTTTTTGAGTGCCTTCTCGCCCGCATAAACTGTTTGCTTAATTTTACTCTTGTCAGTTTGGTTTTTAAGAAAAAAATTAGAAACTGTTTTTCGGGCGGTATTTTTAGGGAGCCGCAACTAAGCACGAGGCTCAAAAAAATAAAGTTTACCCACCCTATTTTATGACAAGGAATCACACCCTAAATTTTTTCCCAACTATTCATATCCCTACTAATATTATAAATGCGAATGTAAGTTTGTTTGTTACGCTTTCACGCAAAAACTACTGAACCGATCATCATGAAACTTTGTACATATACTCTTGAAGGTATTAGAAGTAACATAGGGTACTTTATATTTAAAAAAAAAATTTTTTTTAAGAAAGATAAAACAATTGTTTGTCAAAAAATCGTCAAATTTAGCTACTTCAGAAATGAAGTTTTACTATTATTATACCCTTACCCTTTATCTTTCATACTTATTTAATGACTCCACTGCGGGCGAAGCCGCGGGTAAAAAGCTAGTCCCTACTATAATATTATAAATGCGAATGTAAGTTTGTTTGTTACGCTTTCACGCAAAAACTACTGAACCGATCATCATGAAACTTTGTACATATACTCTTGAAGGTATTAGAAGTAACATAGGGTACTTTATATTCAAAAAAAAAAAATTTTTTTACGAAAGATAAAACAATTGTTTGTCAAAAAATCGTCAAATTTAGCTACTTCAGTAATGAAGTTTTACTATTATTATACCCTTACCCTTTATCTTTCATACTTATTTAATGACTCCACTGCGGGCGAAGCCGCGGGTAAAAAGCTAGTAATATTATAAATGCGAATGTAAGTTTGTTTGTTACGCTTTCACGCAAAAACTACTGAACCGATCATCATGAAACTTTGTACATATACTCTTGAAGGTATTAGAAGTAACATAGGGTACTTTATATTTAAAAAAAAAATTTTTTTACGAAAGATAAAACAATTGTTTGTCAAAAAATCGTCAAATTTAGCTACTTCAGTAATGAAGTTTTACTATTATTATACCCTTACCCTTTATCTTTCATACTTATTTAATGACTCCAGTGCGGGTGAAGCCGCGGGTAAAAAGCTAGTCCCTATCCCTACTAATATTATAAATGCGAATGTAAGTTTGTTTGTTACGCTTTCACGCAAAAACTACTGAACCGATCATCATGAAACTTTGTACATATACTCTTGAAGGTATTAGAAGTAACATAGGGTACTTTATATTAAAAAAAAAAATTTTTTTTACGAAAGATAAAACAATTGTTTGTCAAAAAATCGTCAAATTTAGCTACTTCAGTAATGAAGTTTTACTATTATTATACCCTTACCCTTTATCTTTCATACTTATTTAATGACTCCACTGCGGGCGAAGCCGCGGGTAAAAAGCTAGTAATATTATAAATGCGAATGTAAGTTTGTTTGTTACGCTTTCACGCAAAAACTACTGAACCGATCATCATGAAACTTTGTACATATACTCTTGAAGGTATTAGAAGTAACATAGGGTACTTTATATTTAAAAAAAAAATTTTTTTTTACGAAAGATAAAACAATTGTTTGTCAAAAAATCGTCAAATTTAGCTACTTCAGTAATGAAGTTTTACTATTATTATACCCTTACCCTTTATCTTTCATACTTATTTAATGACTCCACTGCGGCCGAAGCCGCGGGTAAAAAGCTAGTATATGATATAATCCACGATTAAAAATAATTGAAAATTCATTTTATATTCATGTTGAACTTCAAAGTTCAGAAGGTAATCCTGAAGAGGCCACAGCCTTGGCGAAATAATTGTTGTAAATGGATAAATTGTGCAAACAGTCTTTATCATTATTGTCTGAAATTTGCAGCGTTTCCTGTTGTGAAATAACCCCCAATAAGCTGCCCATATAGACCAATAACAATTCATTTTTTTTGCTTCTCCAACTCTATCAGCAAAATGCGTATATACAATATTTGTATAACGAAAACTCTTGTTCAGCACACATAAGTTAAATATAATGTTCCTCCTAGCAATAACCCGTTGAGTAGCTTTCGCAATTCGCAGAGGCGTTGATGGTAATAATTCAAAACGTAATCTCGTAGAACCTACATAGTATATACAGATATGGAGAACCCTTCTTCCTTCTTCAACCCCTAATTGTTACGAAAATAACGCAATTTCCTAAAATTAATTAATGGGTGCGAGACTGGTTTGTCAGGTACTTCCTCGAAAAATTTCGAACCTCATGTTCGACTTCAGGAAGGTGTATTCTAAACCCCCATAATTATTAGATAACGTAATGGACTCCTTTTCGTGATAGCGAAGAGAGCACTGCTGAACATCGTAGAGGGCGTCGATTATGTCCTTCAACACAAGCAGCAATCTAGCAACAAACGGATCCCACAAAACCGTGTAAATAATTTTGACGCGGTGGCATATGGTGATTTCTTCAGAGATAACGTTTATCAAGAAACGCTTGACGAAAAATGGGTTGTATATAACAATGTCAAACGCAAGAGATCTTGGAGCAAAAAAGATTAACCGGCTCAAAGCATTTCGAACCCCATAAAAAAAGATACTGTCTGTTTGGTGGGATTTCAAAGGAATCGTTTTTTTTTGAGCTTTTACCGGATGATACAACAGTTAGTCAATTGCTCAATTTTCACAGTAGAGCAAGAATTAAGTTGATACGTCAAACCTCTGTTATTTTATTTATAATTGATTCTTAATGAAAGACCCTTTAGTTATTTCAGAAATAATCTTCAATCCTATCTTAATAATACATTACAAAAATTACAGAAATATGTCAAATTTGGATAAATAGGATTCTCTATAATTGTAAGTTAAGATACTTTTTTTATCTCTCAGAAGATAGTGGCAGAAATATAAAACCACCGAAACACATATCAGGTTTCTAAATCTATTGTGGAATATACTGGGTGTCCCAACGAAAATTTGACTCCACCAGAACTCGGAAACGAAGGATTTTCGAAGATTTAAAAAAAAACCGGTCGACGTCTGTTTTGAGGGAGACGAATTTCCTTCTAACCAACACTCGACATCTCTTTCCTATTCAAACAATATTGGGGGATGATGCCACCTTCATGGAGGTATTTTTTTCGGAACAAACTCATGATGGAAATTCGTCCCCTTCAAAACAGAAGTTGACCTGTTTTTTTTTAATCTTCGAAAATTCTTCGGTTCTGAGTTCTTAGGGGGATCAAATTTTCGTTGGGACACCCTGTATTTATACCGAGTGTTTCATGAAGTGAAAAAAATCAAATGAAATAATATCCCAAAAGAATTTACCATGTACGGCTTTACACTGCTGCTAGTTATGATAAGATTTCCATGTATCGAGCGAAAACGTATTTACCCAGTCGTCGAAGCAGCAAATAGGAAATTATGATTGACGTGTGGAATTTCAATCAAGCTATATGTTCCGTAAACACATTTTTGATTGGATACCACAAGTATTATGGCGTGCACGGATCGTTGTCAATCAGGCTCCGTATCAGAAAAACGATATTCGTTTCCCTTTGAATTGTCAACAGTCGTGTCAAATCGCCTAGGGCTGCTGGTAGGGTTTCGAATTTCTCAGCCTGTTTCTCCCATGTACCGGAAGACAAAGCTTGTGCACAATATGAGCCATAACTTGGTGTTTGTGTATGTGTGTATGCATATAGGACAGAGGAACTCAAATAGAACTGCTAATTCATGATAAACATCGCAACTGGTTGTTGACCTAAGTTTCAATTCGTACACAAAATATAGTCATTTAGATAGTTTATGAATTGAGATTCTCCGTCAATTATCGAAACTCAAACTCAGAAAGGTGTAAAGAGACAATTTTTTTTTCTTAGTTATCATCAACCTTGTGTGCGTTGATGTATCGGGTGTTTTTTTTAGAGTGATAGAACTTTCGATAGGCATAACTGTGATTTGACAGAAAGTAGAAGTCATGTTGCTTTGACATTTCTGTTCAGTAATCATTGGCAAATTATCATGGAAAGACTCACTCCGCAACAACGTTTACAAATTTTTGATATTTATTTTCAAAATCAGTGTTCTATTCGCCAAAATTATAGAGCACTTCGTGTAATTTATGGTTTACATTCGCGTCCATCACAGCAGCTGATTCGTCGAACAATCGATAGATTTCGGACAACATTGTCTCTACTCGATGCAACAACAACAAGACAAAGAACTGTACGTACAGAAGAAAATACCGCTGCTGTAAGTCATAGTGTTAATGATGATCTATTATATAATAGATTTGTCTATTCGTCGACGTTCAAAACAACTTGGACTCTGTGCATCCACCACATCGAAAATTTTACGTAAAGATCCCCATACAAGATCCAACTGGTTCAAGAACTAAAGCCACTTGACCATAATAAGCGTCGTTTGTTTGCTGATTGAACCCTAGAACAGCTTGAAGTTGATCACATTTTTATCGTAAAATTGTGTTTAGTGATTAAGCTCATTTCTGGTTGAACGGCTATGTAAACAAGCAAAATTGCCGTATATGGAGTGAAAACAATCCTCAAGAAGTTCTGCAGGTTCCATTGCATCCTGAAAAATGCACTGTATGGTGTGCTTTGCACGCTGGAGGCATCATCGGTCCATACTTCTTTAAAAACGATGCTGGAGCGAATGTTACAGTGATGAAGCCCATTTCTGGTTGAACGGCTATGTACACAAGCAAATTTGCCGTGTATGGAGTGAAAACAACACTCAAGAAGTTCTGCAGGTTCCATTGCATCCTGAAAAATGCACTGTATGGTATGCTTTGCACGCTGGAGGCATCATCGGTCCATATTTCTTTAAAAACGATGTTGGAGCTTATGTTAGAGTGAATGGTGCTCGTTACAGATCGATGATCAATGATTATTTGTTTCAAAATTTGAATGGTATCGACCCAGAAGTGTTTTGGTTCCAACAAGATGGTGCTACACCTCATGTTGCTACCGTAACAATTGATTTATTGAGAGAAAGATTTGGCGATAATATTTTTTCGAGAAATGGTCCAATTAATTGGCCTTCAAGATCATGCGACATAACTCCACTGGATTATTTTCTTTGGGGTTATGTCAAGTCATTGGTTTATGCTGATAAACCAGAAACAATAGACGCTTTGGAAACCAACATAACTTGTATTATTGATGACATAAGGCCAGAATTACTCGAAAAAGTGGTCCAAAATTGGTCGGCTCGATTGCGGTTCCTCAGAGCTAGTCGTGTTGGACATATGCCGGAAATATTTTTTGAAACATAAATGTCATAAAATAATCTTTCAAATACAAAAAAATTTGGCTTCAATCTTAATTCAAATGTGTTTTATTTGGATTTAAAGTTCTATCGCTCTAAAAACAACACCCGATATTTCTTCTTCTTATTGGTAGGAAGTCAATTGCCTCGCGCAACGGAAATGAATCGAATTACCATAAAAAAATATAAGAATACCTTTTTGGCGTGTTCGTCAGTTAATATTGAAAGTGCAAAAAGTTGACTGAAAAATCATATTTTCCAGAGGAATTCTTGAACGAAATCATTCAAACAAATGATAACAAATTTTCTGATTTCTGATGTACAAAACACTTTATCACAAGCAAAGCTGCATTTCCGCTTGTCTGAAGAGTTTAGTGCGCATGATTGGAACGGAATAAACAGTTATTTATTCATTCATTTCAATTGATAATTTATATTGGCTGGGT
Organism: Megalocaria dilatata; assembly: GCA_034642435.1. NCBI lineage: Eukaryota > Metazoa > Arthropoda > Insecta > Coleoptera > Coccinellidae > Megalocaria > Megalocaria dilatata. The sequence continues at coordinate 17,900,893 of CM067863.1, read as the reverse complement.
TTTTTATTCGATTTGATTTTGTATAGTGAGTTTTGATTTTATACTTTTATTAAATATAAGCAGTGCTTATAAGACATTAATTTAATTCTAAAAGTTTAAATAAAATTTTTGAAATTAAAATTGTAGGAGCCGAACAGATTAAATCTGTTTTGATATTCAAAGTTAGTTATCAATACAAAATATTTTTCGATGTCTCCTTTTTACATCTTGACCTGAAACAACGTATTAATTCAAATTTATCCACAAAAACTATATATTTTTATATATATATATATATATATATATATATATATATATATATATATAATATTAACATACAAATACTAGAAAATTCACTATTCTAAAATTATCTAAAATTCTCAAATAAAGATAATTGAACGAAAATTACAAGATTTGATAGCTGTCTAGACCTCCACAGAAATGTATTGAATTCAGATTCAAATATATAACAAGATCAAAATTTAACTCACCAAATATGATAAAACCTCGAACGAATAAACTCGAAGTAAGCCTTAAAGTATCCAAAATAAATAGAAATGATCAACGTGTTGTTACGTATAAACCTTAACTATTTGTACTCTGTACACAGAAAAACATAACTAAACTTATTCACCCCAAATAATGTCCCATGATGAGAAAAATTTCTACAACTTGTTTCAATTGTATTATTTTCTCTGCATGTAATTACCATCTTGGTGTTTGTTGAGTCAATGAATAAATAATAATTTTAGCGAATAAGATTCGCACATTTTGTTCGATAACCATATTGCGTAATTGCTACGTAAGGGTCATTCTTACCTGAAAATGTGATCAACTTCAAATTCAAAGGGTTCAAGATCCCGCTTTCAAAGGAAATCAATAATAATAAACATATCACAGCAGATGCTGTGATATCATCGTGACTTGTTAGAAGTAACTCTAGGAAAGGAGAATGAACTCAGATCAGAATGGAAATGCCTTTTCTCCTGTATGATTTCCTTTTGTAGCGTGTGTGACTCATGTAGGGAAGTTTTACAATGTGCAGAATAAGGGGAATCCAACAAACTTTGTTTTCCACTTTTCAAATACACTAACCGAGAATTCTATGGAAGGGAAAAACTTCTGATGATGTTGTTTTCGACGTTCAATTTCATGTTACGACTCCATTTGCACGTTTATGTTTGAGGGAGGGCCTTATCCTGTTGTTTTGATCCGCTATCGTATGCGATTTTTTGAATTCGTCCTCAAATCTCTTTGCTCGTATAAGTAAATTCCTCTTCAAACGAAAATAAGGAAAGAAAGGAGAATTCTGCTATTGAAAATGGTACGGACGGAAATGTTCCAGTATCTGTCAATATCAGAAATAATTCATTGAATAGGCATGTGTTGTGTCTTGCCATTTGTCACTGTAAGGAAAATATCCATGACAACACTTTTTCTATCAAAATTTACGAAATTATTTTAATTATATGATTTTTTTTCAATTACTGAAACTTCGTCAAATATAATTTTTGTATTTCTGTTCAAGTGTGTTCTTATTTCTTTATAGTTTCCCCCTTTGATTTATGATTTTCTATAAAGAGCGAAGTTCTTACTGATTCTAGAAAACCATGGTAAACATCTTGAATCAGCAGCTAGTAGATACCTTTCGACTATGTTTTTTTTCGAATTCGGATCATTTATTATATAATATTCCGTGACATCTCATTAAGGGTCAGATTGATATATATATATATATATATATATATATATATATATATATTTTTTGTAGTTTAATAAGAGTCCCAGGTATATTATTTGTATTGAATAAGGGTTTGACGACTCAAAGGTGGAGAATAAGTTAATGAATACTATTTATTCTTTGCCAAGCTTTCGCATCTTTATTTAATGCATCCTCAGGGCTTCTATAAAAGGTACAATAATAATAACAGACAATAAAAATTATTTTCGTTTTGTTCCAAAACTTACCGAATGTTAGATTTTTCAAATAATCGACATTCAGCAATAAGTCATCCGTTATTCGTAAAATATTAGTAGAGACGTTACATTCCATTAAAAATTATACACATTAAAACATCAAAATTCATGAAAAACTTTTTCACCTTATCACGTTACCATATTTACATTTATAAATTATTAATTTCATTGTTTAGTTTGGAATCGTAGGTTATGTTTCTGTCGTCTATGATCTGTAGTTCCGATTTACTCCTTTGGGATCTTTCTGGGTGCATTACTCATCTACAGGGCCGTCGTAAAAGTGCTTATATTTCGACACATTCAACAGGTAACTATATATAGAGCTCAGATTGTTGGTATCAGTTTTTTTATTCAGCGTTTCTTCATTTTTGTTTATCTCTATCATCTCATGCACTAATCTCTTCATGTAATTATTTTCTGTCTTCAACACCGTGACACTGTCAAAGTCTACTGTATGATTCGACTGATGTGCATGCAATGCTAGGGCACATCTATGATGGTATTTAGTGACATCTGATTTATGAAGTGCTATTCTATTTTTTACCCATTGGGATGTTTGTCCAATGTAACTCCGCACACAATCCGCACACTCAATTTTGTAGACTACATTGCTTCTATATTGAGTTGGTATGGGGTCTTTTATTTTGCTATATAGGTTCTTGACTGTTTTTTTATTATATGTGGCAATTTTCACATTTTCTTCCTTGAATATATTTTTTAGCTTTGTAGTTAGGCCGTGAATATTTGGATATGATGCCATATGTACTCGACTTGTTGTATTTTGATTCTCGGTAATTGGGGGTGCTGCTTCATTATCTGCATATAAAAGTTTATTCAGCATATTGTTGGGATATGCATTCTGTTTCAAGATTTGATGTAATTTTCTTATTCCCTCCTGTCTGAATGAATGATGGCATATTTTATTTATTCTATTTTTCATCTGTTTTATAGTGTTTATTTTCACATTCAAGCTATGTTCGGAGTTGAAATGGATGATTTTATTCGAATGTGTATCCTTTCTGTACCATCCAAGTTGTATTTTGTTGTTATTTCTGTGTGCTTTGACATCTAAAAAAGGTACTGCTTGTTCATAATTTTCTGTCTCAAGGGTGAATTGAAGATTTTTTGAATGGGAATTGAAGCATGTTAGTATCGTTTGAATATGTTCTTCAGGTACTGCAGTTATAATATCGTCAACAAACTTTTTCATAAACAACACGTACGGTAATTTGATCAAGCAGGAATCTAACAGATGATCCATTGCGTATTGTGCTAGGATGGGGGATAGTTTTGAACCCATTGCACACCCAAATACTTGTAAATAAAATTTTTCTTTGAAGGTACAGTAGTTGTTATTCAGCACGAATTTAACAATCTCCATGAATAGCTCCATGCCCACAGTTGTATATTCTTTGATGGTGTTCCATTTTAGCTTCAGAATATCAACTATTTCACTTTTCTCCAAGTTTCCAAAAAGGTTTATGACATCAAGCGAAATGAGTCTATAGTTTTCAGGTATTTCTAAGTCATTAATTTCATGTGCTAACTGGAATGAGTCTTTGACATAATATTGGTTGTCTGTGTTGTAAGCGTTTTTCAAAATATCAGCAATAAACTTTGACAGTGAATTCACCGGGCTATTGATGCTGGACACGATCGGTCTAATTGGGTTTCCATCCTTATGAATCTTTGGGTTTCCATAAATTCGAGGTGCCACCGAATTGTACGTTTTCATTCGTTTAGCTTCTTCTTCTGATATATGATTTTGTTGTTGCAACTTTGATATAATCTTATTACATTTGTTTTGTATGGATTGAGTAGGATCCTTTGGTAATTTCTTGAATTCCTTAGAATCTAGCAATTGTTGTAATTTTTCTTCATATTCTTTTCGTTCCATTAGAACTGTTACAGCACCTTTATCACTATTTAACACAATTATATCTTGGTTGTCTTTCAAAAATCTTTCAGTTTCTTGGTACCACTCGTTGATATGCGAATTAGCTTTCGAATCCTTATGAATGTAATTTGTCAGTGCATTTGTGACTCTTGCTCTCTGTATATCTTTTCTTTCTTCCGGTACGCCTTGTAGGATGTATTCTGTGTCTGCAATAATGTTTTCTATATTTACATCTTTTTTAGTTGTTCTCACACTGAATTTCGAACCCAGGGATAAGAGATTATTTACTGTCCTCGGAATTTCTTTGTTGGTCAAGTTTTTCATCCATTTGTCTTCAGTTTGTATAACCACGATATTTTTTCCTTTCAGATTATTAATTTTTTTCCTGTTGGTATCCTTGATCTTGTGAAATTTTCTGTTGTAAGCTATATTCAGTCGATTGCTGTATTCCCTCATTGTATGCTCCGGTATATGTTGAAGTCTTATTTGTGATTCAGCAATCTGTTTCTTCAAGGTGTTCATTTTATGGTTTATTTGACATATTTCAATATTTAAAATTTTTGTTCTTATACTGTCATTAAAATCTTTTATCTTTTTATTCAGTTTGTTGTTGTTATATTCAAAAAGACTCATGATATTCTTTACATTAGTTGAGATATGTGTTGGTGTTAATTCTCGTCTCTTACATTCTAAAAGAAATATTCGTCTGTTCATTGCCGATGCCAATTTGTTGTTATTTGTACTCCATATTTTCAGGTCCCTAGTTGTTTCTGGTCCATATTTCGCGCTGATTTCTTCATAAAAACCCATGTTTTATTAATTGTAGTTTAATAAGAGTCCCAGGTATATTATTTGAATTGAATAAGGGTTTGACGACTCAAAGGTGGAGAATAAGTTAATGAATACTATTTATTCAAAAAAAAAAAAAAAAAAAAAAAAAAAACTTGACCAACAAAGAAATTCCGAGGACAGTAAATAATCTCTTATCCCTGGGTTCGAAATTCAGTGTGAGAACAACTAAAAAAGATGTAAATATAGAAAACATTATTGCAGACACAGAATACATCCTACAAGGCGTACCGGAAGAAAGAAAAGATATACAGAGAGCAAGAGTCACAAATGCACTGACAAATTACATTCATAAGGATTCGAAAGCTAATTCGCATATCAACGAGTGGTACCAAGAAACTGAAAGATTTTTGAAAGACAACCAAGATATAATTGTGTTAAATAGTGATAAAGGTGCTGTAACAGTTCTAATGGAACGAAAAGAATATGAAGAAAAATTACAACAATTGCTAGATTCTAAGGAATTCAAGAAATTACCAAAGGATCCTACTCAATCCATACAAAACAAATGTAATAAGATTATATCAAAGTTGCAACAACAAAATCATATATCAGAAGAAGAAGCTAAACGAATGAAAACGTACAATTCGGTGGCACCTCGAATTTATGGAAACCCAAAGATTCATAAGGATGGAAACCCAATTAGACCGATCGTGTCCAGCATCAATAGCCCGGTGAATTCACTGTCAAAGTTTATTGCTGATATTTTGAAAAACGCTTACAACACAGACAACCAATATTATGTCAAAGACTCATTCCAGTTAGCACATGAAATTAATGACTTAGAAATACCTGAAAACTATAGACTCATTTCGCTTGATGTCATAAACCTTTTTGGAAACTTGGAGAAAAGTGAAATAGTTGATATTCTGAAGCTAAAATGGAACACCATCAAAGAATATACAACTGTGGGCATGGAGCTATTCATGGAGATTGTTAAATTCGTGCTGAATAACAACTACTGTACCTTCAAAGAAAAATTTTATTTACAAGTATTTGGGTGTGCAATGGGTTCAAAACTATCCCCCATCCTAGCACAATACGCAATGGATCATCTGTTAGATTCCTGCTTGATCAAATTACCGTACGTGTTGTTTATGAAAAAGTTTGTTGACGATATTATAACTGCAGTACCTGAAGAACATATTCAAACGATACTAACATGCTTCAATTCCCATTCAAAAAATCTTCAATTCACCCTTGAGACAGAAAATTATGAACAAGCAGTACCTTTTTTAGATGTCAAAGCACACAGAAATAACAACAAAATACAACTTGGATGGTACAGAAAGGATACACATTCGAATAAAATCATCCATTTCAACTCCGAACATAGCTTGAATGTGAAAATAAACACTATAAAACAGATGAAAAATAGAATAAATAAAATATGCCATCATTCATTCAGACAGGAGGGAATAAGAAAATTACATCAAATCTTGAAACAGAATGCATATCCCAACAATATGCTGAATAAACTTTTATATGCAGATAATGAAGCAGCACCCCCAATTACCGAGAATCAAAATACAACAAGTCGAGTACATATGGCATCATATCCAAATATTCACGGCCTAACTACAAAGCTAAAAAATATATTCAAGGAAGAAAATGTGAAAATTGCCACATATAATAAAAAAACAGTCAAGAACCTATATAGCAAAATAAAAGACCCCATACCAACTCAATATAGAAGCAATGTAGTCTACAAAATTGAGTGTGCGGATTGTGTGCGGAGTTACATTGGACAAACATCCCAATGGGTAAAAAATAGAATAGCACTTCATAAATCAGATGTCACTAAATACCATCATAGATGTGCCCTAGCATTGCATGCACATCAGTCGAATCATACAGTAGACTTTGACAGTGTCACGGTGTTGAAGACAGAAAATAATTACATGAAGAGATTAGTGCATGAGATGATAGAGATAAACAAAAATGAAGAAACGCTGAATAAAAAAACTGATACCAACAATCTGAGCTCTATATATAGTTACCTGTTGAATGTGTCGAAATATAAGCACTTTTACGACGGCCCTGTAGATGAGTAATGCACCCAGAAAGATCCCAAAGGAGTAAATCGGAACTACAGATCATAGACGACAGAAACATAACCTACGATTCCAAACTAAACAATGAAATTAATAATTTATAAATGTAAATATGGTAACGTGATAAGGTGAAAAAGTTTTTCATGAATTTTGATGTTTTAATGTGTATAATTTTTAATGGAATGTAACGTCTCTACTAATATTTTACGAATAACGGATGACTTATTGCTGAATGTCGATTATTTGAAAAATCTAACATTCGGTAAGTTTTGGAACAAAACGAAAATAATTTTTATTGTCTGTTATTATTATTGTACCTTTTATAGAAGCCCTGAGGATGCATTAAATAAAGATGCGAAAGCTTGGCAAAGAATAAATAGTATTCATTAACTTATTCTCCACCTTTGAGTCGTCAAACCCTTATTCAATTCAAAAAATATATATATATATATATATATATATATATATATATATATATATATATATATATATATATATATATATATATATATTCAATTCGTAATATACCGGTATAAAGAAGTAAAAATCAATTATATATAACTGATTTTAGTTAATAAGCAATTTATCTAACAAATTTTAATATCATAAAAAATTCATTCTGTTTGCCTCCTACAAATTTAAATTTGAAAAAATTTTATTCAAAAACTTTTAGAATTAAATTATGTCTCAGGAGCATTGCTTGAACTAAGTAGACAAATAAAATCGAAACTCGTTTTATAATATCAAACGAAACATAAATTATCAATTGAAATTACTAGATAAATACTTGAAGGAGACAAAATTTTATTTCTGATCTTATATTTATTAGAACAAAATCTTTTTTGAAAATGCAAAACATAATTTTAAGAACTTCTCCAAAACTAATTTATTTGAATTATTCAATATATTTGAATATTTAATATATGAGTGCGGACAGCTCAGTGGTAGAGCATAGGGCTCGTGACCGGAAACTCCGGGTTCCAATCCTGTTCAGGTGGAAAAAAAAAATTATAAGTGGACGGGTGTCGGTCACCATTTCACAGTTGGGTCGAAAATTAACAGTGCTGTGGCCTAAAGTGGCGCAAGATCGCAGTAACAAAGCCTACCCAGAATACAACTAAACTCCCAACTCGCACAAGCTGAAAAAGCTTCTGCATCTTCACAGAAGATCTAGGAGTATCAGGATAATATTATAATAATTTAAATAAGTTATTTCAAAATTTTCTCAATACATGTAGTACATACACAACAATTTGAAGTTGAATAAGATCTTTATCGGTCCTACTTCACATTTAAATAATAAAATCAATGAACAAAAAATATCTCACCAGACAGACCTCGTGGTATCCTTATTGAACAAACACTCAAATTAGAGAACTTTAAAAATCCTAGGTATTCTGTGTTCATTACAAAAATCACACAAAGCTTGTAAGGTATTATATGGCCTTAGGTAATACCAAATGACCTTTATATAATGAGTCAGGAAAACCAAAATATAATTTTATATTATATATACAATAAAATAATAAGAACCGTCCCAATGTACAGAATTATGATTGTATTAGGAGTACAAATAAGTTTCCGCCGTTTTTTAACACAAATTAAATATTTATTATAGAAGAATGATTTTAAACGGTGTGAGACTGCTTGCTGAGTTACTTCTAATGTTAGAGCAAGTTCTTTTTGTGGTTGAGATGAATCTTCCTCCAATAATTTCTCCAATTCTTCATCCTCGTAAATTTTTGGCCTTCCACTGCGATCTCTGTCTTCTACATCGAAATCACCGTTTTTAAACTCTTGAAACCACTCTCGACACGTTCTCTCACTCAAAGCACCCTCACCATGTGCTTCTACGAGCAATTGATGCGCCTCAGCAGCAAATTTCTTTAAATTAAAGAAGTAAACTAATATTTCCCGCAAATGACGCTTACTTGGCTCAAATTTTGACATTTTCAACTTATAAAAATTATATTTTACCAATATAAAATCAATGATATTAATAGGTTATGTTGTTCTTGAATGTCCAAACTATTTTTTAAGCCGGTTATCATCTGTGAAAGCTAACCGAAACTCCGTGCCGCGCCATCTACAATAAAACGGCGGAAACTTATTTGTACTCCTAATATAATCTCGAAACAATAGACTGCAATACAAATATATATTTCTGGGAATATTTTTAACCCGAATGAGCCCCAGAAATAATATCAATTCTCCCATTATACATTATATTTTATTGGTGCTGTTCCATGGTTGAATAAAATAATAAATAGTTATTTCCACAAATCTAATGAATGAACCACAATTGTTTCGCCAAATAATTTCGAAAGTTAAGCCTGAAGATACCATACGATTAGCGAAACAATTATTGTTTATTCAATACATTTTTTTGCTAATATTCTTTATTATTTCGTCTAATTGAAATGAATTCCTATCAAGTAAGAACCTTATAATTTAAATACTTGTTTTGCGGCCAGTAGTTTGCTAAACATGGAGAAAATCAAATTCAAGTAAACAAATACATAGATAACATAAATAGAGGTTAATTCTTGATAGAAGGTATATAAAATTATTTAAATATTTTAAAAATTTTGAAATTAGCCTTCTACATATTTAATTCCAAAAGATTATATTTAATGATTATAACTTCTGAAAATAAATTAAAATAATGTCGTATAAGTACCACTTATATCATGACATATAAAATAAACATTCATTATAAGACATCCGAATGATATAACAAAATCCAATAAATGAAAATTATTAACCAAAATCCTATAAATTAAATATTTTGAATAGACAAAATTTTGTTTCTGCTGATCAATCTTATGAAAACCAATATCTTTCAAAAATATCCAACATAATCTTAAGAATTTCATCATAAAACTATCTTACTTAGACTATTCAATATTATTGGATATCTAACTAAGGTTCTTTATATAAAAACTCAAGATATGTAAAACATTACTGAAAAACGAGTTTTAAGAGAGACTTTACTTCTTCAGTATTCAAATAATTCATATTCAATAAATATAACATCAATTAACAACAAATATTCACTCACCCTTCGATCTTCTAGAAAGAATTCTTCCGAAATGAAACCTTTTAATGTAGAGAACCGTTCTCTCTACATTAAAAGGTTTCAAAATTTTGTCTATTCAAAATATTTAATTTATAGGATTTTGGTTAATAATTTTTATTTATTGGATTTTGTTATACCATTCGGATGTCTTATAATGAATGTTTATTTTATGTCATGATATAAGTGGTACTTATAGGACATTATTCTAATTTATTTTCAGAAGTTATAATCATTAAATATAATCTTTTGGAATTAAATATGTAGAAGGCTAATTTTTTTAAATTTTTAAAAAAAAAATTTTTTTAAAAATTTTTTTTAATTTTTAAAATATTTAAATAATTAAATACATAGATATGAACAATAAATGTAAAATTTAGGTCAGATTCTTTCCGAATGGCAGGATAATATTCTAATTTGTTCTCTTGTACAAAAAATTACCCGGTATTTTAAAATATGGACGGTACTTTCAAAATTTGCCTATTTAAGTATTTCGTAGATAGAGAAGATATGAAGATGAATTTATCAATTTCGTTTTTCTGGGTGATAATGTGAATAGAAGTAGGAATTCTTAAAATTTTCATATTTTCGTAAAATTTCAAACAGAAATTGGAGTCTTCTGAAGATAGAGCTGTATTTATTCAATATTCTAAACATTTAATGAGCAGTTTGATATATTTGTGATAAATAATAAACACACAATTTGCAGCCTTCTTTAAAATATGGATTATATGTCAGAGGTTATCAATCGATAGTAGCCTTTAACTTAGAATATTTTCCGAACTTTGCAAGAGAAACTATTGTGTTCCAAACATTCATTTCAATTCAGTCTAGTGTGAAATTGAAAAATGCGAGATTTTCACTCCAGTATCCTGAAAAATGTTCGAACCCATTGAAAAGCCATCTCATTTCATTCCCAAGTCGCCACCTATTGTTATTCACTCTTTTGCAGTGTTTCAGTAATCTTTCTTCCTTAGTTTTTTCGTCAGGTACGCTGAATATTTCCCCAAGAGGGATAAAAAGCAGAAGCAGTATGGCAATGACATAATTTTACGGGAGATTTACGATTCGGCCTCCTCTGACCCAATTTAACGATTATATTTCATTTAGCTGAGGGAAATGGTGGCATTAAATTTTATATGCCTTCAGATAAAGCTTATATTTCAGAAAATTCATAGATTTTCCGCTTAAGGGTGGATCTTTTTACACTTACTGCGTAAAGAAAACCGTAAATATTATAATAACCAAGACAGATTTTGTACTGGCTCACCCTCTTTAAGAGGACATTTATAAGCATAAGAGCATTAATGCTGCCGAAATATCCATTGATTCTTAATGGGAAAGGAACGAACATATTCAAATAGCATTGAAACATTATAGTTTTATGGAATTTTAGTTGATTTGAATGTTTATTCTTCATAAAGTGCATAAATACTTGGGATTCTTCATGCATCTGACATATTTCATAGAAAGTTTTGGTTTCAGATTACTTCCAATTTTTGTTTCTTCAGAATGCGTCAAAGATTCTGCAAACTGTTATACATTATTGCAAAATATTTTCATTCCACTACTTGAAGAATAAACTGTCTAAGATTATTACATTGTAGAGTCTAGACTTTGTCAAAGTAACATTCTGCGGTAGATAGAAGGCAAATCCTGTTTTCGTCTGCAGATGGAAAACTAACATAGTGTTTGAAATGTACATTTTTTTGGGCTTTCTGAGATTCTAGTCATGCAGCTATTTCTGACTGAGTGAATTCCATTACTGAAACTAGGCTATTTATAAAAGTTCTTAGAAATTACTGTTTTACAACTAAAAACTTGAGATGTTTACACTCTTTTTATGGCTGCGGTTTTGAAATAATTATATTATTTCACTGACTGGTAAAGGAGCCTCTTTTTTCAACAGTAAACAATCTATAAATTTCACACGTTTATTCATCTTATTTATGGCTAAGATTTTTGTAGTCTGTTAATATTTTACAATTATTTCTTATATTAGATGGAGTAGTCCGTTACTTTGTGATAGTTCATTTTAATCGGAATGAAATGAGGAATTACTTTGTTTCCTATCACTTTATTTACCAATTTAACAGTGATAGAAAACAAAGTAATTTCTCAGTTCATTCCAATTATTTCTTAATTAAAATAATCTAAAAATGCTGAGTGATTATAAGGATTTATGTAAATCCAAAATAATTAATATATTGAGAAAATATCTGTTAACCACTTCTCCCTGATATGCCGATATTGACTCTAGTATTCTTGTTATGATTCTTCGGCATTCTGCATCATAAATGTTCCTTACCTTGTTAAGCTTTCAGGTTTCTGAAGATGGGATAATGCTTCAAATCTCCAGGTTCGAATCCTGTTCAGGTGGAGAAGAAATTTTCTAGTTGGATGAGTGTCGGCTACCACTTCACTGTTGGGTCAAAAATTAACAGTGCTGTGACCTAAAGTTGCGCTAGATCGTAGTTACAAAGCCTACCCAGAACACAACTGAACTCCTAACTTGCACAAGCTGAAAAAGCTTCTCAGGGATCTTCACAGAAGATCTAGGTGTATCAGGATAATAATAATATGAAATTTTGTTCAATATATTCATTTTCTCGCTTTCTTCTCGATATGAAGGACCAGGGATGGAGCGTTTTAACTATCTGTTTTTGATTTTCATAGATTTTCCATTTCTTAGGGTCGGTCATTGGATTGTTACAGGAGCTACTTGACTGGTAGAAGACAGTGAGTACAGATTAGAAGCGCCCTTAGTTCTTTTTCTGCTGTTCAATGTGGTGTACCACAAGATACAATATTGGGTCCCCTTCTGTTCATATCTATCTGAATTCCAAGTTTTCTCTGAATAATAGGGGTAAATTGGTTGCTTTCGCAGATGATACCACTATATTTTACCAAGCTGATATGTAGGATGATGTAAGATTTGGTGGAAGAAGATTTCAGAAAGATCAAAGATTTTTTGATTCTCGGCTATTCACACTGAATTATGAAAAAACGTTCTTCATGCCCTTCTCTGTCACCACTGTTGTGTTGCCTAATTTTCAAGCTTCATCATTCAATGAATGCGGCTGTACACGTGAGATCAGTGCAGTGAATAAGGTGAAATAAGTTGGAATTTTTTTGGATAGTCCTCTTTGGTGGAGTATTCAGGTTGAACATCTAGCAAAAAAGTTGCGCATGCTTATCCCAAGATTTAAGAACTTTCGAGAATTTTGTGATTTACAACTGCTTGGGAGGCTCTATGTTGTTCTAGTTCAACCTTATTCACTTTAGGGAATATTGGGATGGGGTGCTGTTGTGAAAACTTACTTGAAGAAGCTAGAAGTAACACTAAAATGGTTGATTAAGATAATCTTTTGAAGACCTTACTTGTTTTCTACAGAACGCTTATTTGCTGAAAGTGGAATAATGGACCTGCGAAAACTGTTTTTCAGGGTTCTGTCAATTTACCAACGAAAGAACTTAATATTAGTAAGCATCAACGAATATCAGTATAGTACCAAAAACAGAGGAAGTGGGATAACTTTTCCACAAACAACAAAAACTATAGATCAAAGATCACATACCTACCTTGCGCCCTCTGTTTACAATAAGATTCCCACAACAATAGAAAATTCTTCAACACTTAATGAATTCAAGAGAAGAATAAAGGATTGGTTGAGAGTGATGTCTGCAAGAGAAGTTGATGAGATGCTCAATATAAAAAAATCATTTGTTCATGTTTAAATTAGTGTATTCGTTTAAATTTTTTTCTGTTAATCAAACAAATTTAATTTAATATCTCAATTTTTGATATCTCGTCGAGTTGTTTCTCTTTATATTTTTGAATTTTATATTCAGTTTTATGAACCATAAATTTGCGAAAAATAGGTGTAGCTTTTTTAAGGGGTAATTCACAGATTAGAACTTTTCAGTGGAGATGGACCATTGAGCAAGCGCGGAAAAGAATTCGACCATTTCACTATGTTGATGTATTTGATAAGGTCATGAAATCGTAGGAGTTCTAGAATAGAATATTCTCCTAAGAAAATTCAGGAAATAATGAAATAGATATTCTCGTTTCGTGTTCGTAACTGCTACTAATTAGATAGGAACAGTTATATTCTGGCAAAAGATGTAAGAGCGTCAAAGACAAGGGTGAAGTGAGTAGAAATTGCAACAACGGATACAGGAAGAGAAAATTAGCTTCACTTAATCATCATCAACGTGAAAAAGAACAAGAGATGAGCGATGCTCCGTACGTGAACGTCAAAAGATGAGACGCCATATATATTTTGATATACACCACGCGTCATTCACTGCGACACAATTTGTGGACTCCTCTTCCACATCTTCTAGTACGTTCGCTCTGAGACAGTAACATCGATTTTTCTTATACGTTCACATGACGCCAATTTTTCAGTTTATTATTTCTAAAGTTATGTTGATATATATACCTTTTCGAATTTCACCTGTAACTGAACGTTAAATCAATCACTATGCACGTTCCAAGATAAGCATACTCCGAGGAGAATAGAGAGGTAATAGTAGACTAGAACTCATTTATGTACAGTCTATATATTATACAAGAAATTATACAATTTCGGGTTGTCCTACCAAAATTAGAGGAATTATTGTGATGGAGCTTCTAACGATCGTTAGAAACACTATATTGTTCATGAAAGCGTAGATCGATGTGCTTTTTCACTGTTGTCACTGAGTTCACTTCATGAATTCACTAACCGTGATTACTAGTGTTAAAATCATAGATAATACATTCAGTATCAGGTTTTTCAGTTGCAATATTTGTACTATCACGAGAGGGTGAACGGAAATGTTCCCTGACATTGACTTTAAGAAGAAGAAATTAGTTCTTTCTGAGTGCGTTATAAACTAAGAGTAACGTACTGACTGCGGTGAAGTGTTTTGTATTAGTAGGGAAACGTATTCAACTAATTTGGGGTGGCTGATTCGGAAAACATTTTTTGTCTAACTGCTTTTGGGGTGATTATTGTCCGATCAAGTGTTCTACGAAAAATGACGGTGTTTCAAAAGGTTGTTTTGACGACCGGCCTTCTACTAAAGATACGATATTGTAACAGATAGAAGGCGCAGAAAGCGGATCTGTCAAGGATTATATAGTATACCTGTTAAGTAAAGGTTCATATTGTCTTGTTCATCTTCCAAGAAATCACATAATTTCTATATATTGAGCAATTGAAAACCCGCAACGAATTTTTTCCACAAACACAAGAAAAGTTCTATAAATTTCATTCAGTTATAATATTTGCCACTGGAAACTCAAGAGTAGAAAACCACACGAACCACTTGAAAGTTACTCTTTCGAACGTTAGGGGTGGGCCATTCAAAATTTGCATTTTTGATCGGCTATAACTAAATAACTAATGAATTTTTTTTGAACTTGTAAGTTTCACAGAGACGTAGAATGAAAAACAATTTCTTTCAAATGACTGCCACGACTGTACTACTTCACCACTACTTCAAAATGCAGACTCTAGATGGTCCAACCTTTATAGGTCTGTCAAACTGAGTCCCTTCCACTCAGTCTTCTTCCTTCAGTTTTTGTAATGTTTTTTTCAACTGAAGTTTGGTACACAAGAAAAACCTCGGACAAACTTATTTTCATTTAACTTCATTAAACAAAAGCAATTGAACGAAACAACAGCGAATAATAATAACATAAACATTTGGTATTAATAATTTTAAGCGGTTTCGAAGTGGCTTCATTTGGTGGCGATACATAGCTTCAGACGCTTCTTGAAATTTTTAGCAATGGGCCGCAGCTCTTCGGTCGTTAATCGGTATTATTCCCAGCGCGGGGATTGCTTTATCGACTCCAAACATTTGTGGTGTTTAGCACACA
This sequence comes from Megalocaria dilatata, assembly GCA_034642435.1. Taxonomy (NCBI): domain Eukaryota; kingdom Metazoa; phylum Arthropoda; class Insecta; order Coleoptera; family Coccinellidae; genus Megalocaria; species Megalocaria dilatata. The sequence continues at coordinate 17,885,186 of CM067863.1, read as the reverse complement.
CCCTGAGCTCCAAAATGGACCACACGCTGTATTCCATTGGGTTGAGATTTAGCGAGTAGGTCGACCATTCTGGAGATGTGATGAAACCCGGAAAATGGTTCTTACACCATTCTTGCGTCATTTTCGCTTTGTGAGCCGGAGCGGGGTCCTGTTGAAAGGTTCAATGCGTATCGCCGAAGTGCTGCTAGACCCACCGAAGTACTACGGCCTCGAGAAGGTAGCAGCGGTAGACTTCTTGATTGATTTTGACCCCTTGATTCACGAAATCCAAGGGTGTTTTGCCGTTGGTGCAAATTCCGCCCCAGACCATGACTCAAAATTAACATATTAGTACAAGAAAGTTTAGAGAATCTAATAGAATAAAAATTATTTGGCTGTGCTGAATTCTTGTTCCAGAAAGCAGTAAAATTCGTCCAAAGTTTTTCTTGTCACCCCGTCGTTTCTCTAATACGAACGGTGATTAAACCTGCCAATGCAATTTTCTAAATATCACTTCTATAGGTGACATGCAAGACGAAATGATAATGTGTTTTTGCCCTTCCATTGTTTTGGTTTCCTTGGCGCGTATTCCGTTCCTCATTTATTAATGGAAACTGTCTAGCTGTCTCGTATTGTCACTCACCTGGCCTGGCTAGTCAGATCTTCCCTCGAACACATTCTCATTCATTTTCCTGAATGGAGGTCCAATTCATCTTCCGAATAGGGTTGCGATTGAATTGTAATGGTGCACCCTCTGAAGAACGGGAGAATGAACAAGGATGAAAACAAAGGGAGGCATATCGAGATATATAGTAGTCGATATAGCCAGTACAATCTTGTTCGTCTTTCTTTGGAATGAAGGGAATCACTCCTCTTTTCATTCATATCATAAGTACATTGAAGTCAACGTTAAAATGACCCCTCTGGATGGATAAAAAAAGTATCTCATATTGTTACATTTCTGCGGGCACGTTCCACAGTGCATAATGCGTAACAAGTTGTAGGAGCATCTGAGTCTCTCAGTAGTCTCTGCGCAAATTTGCATTTTCTATATAATCTTTAAAGAATTCATATTTAAAATTTTTTCTGTTTGATTGTCTGTCAGTTTGTTAACACGATAACTTTCGAAAGAAATAACTCGGAAGCTTCGAAGGTGAGTCTTAAACTCCAATGGGAAGATCAAGATGGTGAATGGACAAAAAATCTAACTGTGCGTTCTAGAGATGTTCTCACCCCTCTGCGTCGTTTCAAGGGCAGAATCGTTTAGAATTCCACAATACTTTTCGCTATTAATGGTACCATCAACTTCACAGAGAGGTGTAGCACCACGCTGAGATATTGCTCCCCAACCATTATTTTGATGGGAAATTTGGAAATTTTAACGGTAACAGGTTGTTTTGATAGTATTTTTAAGTGATTTCCACCAAGTTGAAACAACTTTCATCAGATATAATGACATGAAAACCTTTTCGATACAAATATTCTACCTGTTTTCTTTTTTCGAGTTGCGACATTATTTCATGAATTGTAAACCTGTTGACAATCAACAATATTTGATAAATAGTGTTGCCATGCAACTTTGGCCATAACCGTTTATATGCACAACCTATTTTATACATTACTTTTGTCTTAACATTTTACAAAAAGAAGTATATTAAAATTATGAAAAACAATAAACTCCGGATACTTTCTAGACGTACGATATATTTCTTCACAATCTTTGAAATGGATTCAATGACAAATTAAAGCGCATATCGTTTGGTTCAAATGTATGTAATATTTCGATTTTGGGTTGAAATTAATATCAAATTATTATGAAATACTGGAGAACAATATGTGCTCAAATGCAATTCTGTCTGACTGTTTGTGTGAAAACTGTCAAAATGAATCACCAAGTTATGTAATTAACATTTGCAAGGAAAAATTCTCAAGCTTGTATGGCATATGAGGCTTCCAGATGTAATTCTGAATTAAAAGTTGAATAATTTGTATCAAGTTCATGATTGATTGATAAACCTGAAAATATACATTAAAATTACATACAGTCCACCACGTTGTACGAAAATTCCATTTCCAGCCAAGATTCTTATTGAATGTGATAGTTGAGCTATTCTTTATCTCACATCGAAAGTCAGGTGAAAAGTTTTTTCTCATTAGTGTTTGCCTAGTGAAAAGTACTTTTCTGGATAATACTAGAAACGTATCAAGGGTCATTTTATCGAAAGTTTTTTCAAATTTTTCCTTGAGAGAAAAAATTTATCTCCATCTGAAAATTTCACAGTTCACGGTTTGAAATGTAAAGATTTGAAAAATGGAAACAACAATCTGTCGATTCGTCATACGGTGTCCGTAGTCCTGAGCTGTTTATTAGACATAAATTCGTGAACACCACAAAAATCAGTTCCTGTCCGACCGTGATCCTTCATGCTTTTCAATTGAATCACTGCGATGGTTGAGAATGAAGATTTGCAGTTCAAAAGAATAATTTTTCAAAAATTTATTATCGGATTTTTTTATTGTGGGATGATACAAGTTTTTCTACAATATACAGTGTTATATAAGACAATTTCGGTGGACTGGTTTATATTGCTGTATCCTTCGTCCTTTCAAACAAAAAACACCCTGTATTGCCTGCTGATCGGGATGTTATTAATAACTGAGTTCACTAGATATAAGGCTCAAGTCTAGAAGAAACGAAGTTTCCACTTTTTTCAATTTCTCACTTGTATAATCTACCAGTTCGACATCAACCCATTTTAAGTCTTACAAGTCAATAAAGTTAATTAATCTGTTAATTTACAAACTGCCTAAAGCTCTTGACGCTTCGATTAATTTCCATTTTATTCTTGTTAAGCCGTTTTAGTATTTCAAGAAATAAATTCAAATCCATTTAATTTGTTTTATTGCTTCATAGTATATAATTTATAGTTTTTTCAGTTACTGTGCGCCTTAATGTTATCGCTTCACTTGAATCCATATTTTGTGAAGCCTTGATGTATTTCAACAAATAATTATTATGTTTTATTATTATAACACCATTGAAAGAATCTTCCCGGAAATAGAATGATGTTCCTAGAATGAGTCTACTTTAGTTCTATTTGAAAATATGTCCAAGATTAACGATCATGAATGAAATAATGTTGTCAACCCATTAAATGTCGCGTAGTGTACGTGTTAATCCCGAAATAGCTTCTTCAAATCGTGCCGCCTTCATTTGTTCACGGGTGGTCGCAGATCAAAAACTATCTGTCTATCTGGGGTGTCCATGTGCTAACTGGGATTCTTTCCAACAGCTGGATTATTTATAAGGAATCTGATCCAGGCCTGAGGTAGAATTAAATCAATTCCAATTCCAATCTTGCCTAGGATACCAGCCCTAACAGATCGTTCTCTAACGCGTTACACCAAGAAAATAGGAATAATTGATTTCCCTCTGCTTGCCTGGATTTTTTCCATAGGTTCTTAACAATCGAATGCAATGTTACTGTGAAGAAGGGTTAGGACATTTCGAAGGAAATTGACTCTCTTATGTTTTGGCAAACCAGAAAAAAAGACTTTTTAAGAAAAACGTACTGCATTCTACAATATGGTTCAATAAATAATTTTCGAGCGAAAAATAGATTATAATCTTAAAGGATTTTGTGATATGGACTGTGATATTAACACTCATCGGGAACTAGAAATAATTTCAAACGATTTCCGACTCCCTTAAAAAAACGAAATTAAAGTGAAAAGAATGTTGGAAATATGAAATAGGAATGTTATTAAAGCATAAGAATTAACAAATTTTGAAATATTGAACCGAAAATGATTTTCCACTTAATTATTTTCCAATTATTTCCATATTTTCATATCGATTTCCTTCAATTTCAATATTTTCAATGAATTATGTTGAATAGTTCTATGCTTTTCATCAATTTAATTTCCAATAAAAGCATTCTCAAAAGTTAAAACAAGAGTAAGATATAAATATAAAATATCTTACATTTTTTTTATTTTTTGGAATCAAAACAATATTGTAAACCATTATTTCAAACAAGACAATATAGTAAATTTTCGCATCATATCACGGGCCATTATTGAAAGTGTATTGAAGGACAAGAATATGATATTTATATTTGAATTGAATATTAACCTCAATCAAGTTCAAACTCAATATATTATTTTTTACATAGTAAGAGGAATTTTACTCAAAAAACTTTTTTCCTTATATTTGTACAATTTTCTTTCAATATGGTAAATATCTGGAACCTCAATTTCACAGCGTTTTCGTACTTGTAGAGGGTACATTTTATCTTCGTTTGTTGTTTTCTTGGTGGCGAGTGATTTCTGAAATTCTGATGGTTCATTTTTCAAGGATGGCAAATCAGATTGTATGAAGGATTTCAAACGTTGTCCCGACCAAGAAAAAATGTTTGATATTTTAATTTCAACGGTGAATTTTTTAGAACGACTATCAAAATTTGAAAATCATTTCTCTCAATCGAAGCAGCTTATTCCAACCAGAAAACTTAGTTTTATTTTATTATCAATTCCTTCATTTCTACAATCTCTCATGTTTCAGAATATTGTGCGGTAGTTGAAATTCAACATGTCAAAGTACAGTAAAGTACAGACTGTGTTTTTTATATATTTTCTTTATTAATTTCATCTATATTTAAGTTTTTGTAATGTTCTTTGATAATCAACGAATAGCCGTAATATTTAAAATTAAAATTAAAATAGTAAGATATAAAATCTCACCATTCAAGAATATTTTCAAGAAGAATCAGAAACATATCCGTAAGGCTGTCCTCCATCTGACACCAACTTCGAAGTCAAACTATCGAATTTAATTTCAAGGTTACCAACAGATGCGTCACAGATCACAGAATCATTTGAATTCTTCTTCCAAAAACAGTCTCTATATAAATTTGAAATGGGGTTTTACACCAGTGAATAAGTTTTCGCATATATTCGATCAGTCATATTTTTATATACATGAAATATATAAACATATTTTTTTCTATATATATATATATATATATATATATATATATATGAATAAAAAATTCAAAATAGAAATTCTCAATTCTATTTTGAATTTTACTTTTCGGTTTTAAAATATCTGGAATACAAAAACTCCAACCTACATTTCGAAATAAAAAAAATTAAAAATTAAGCGTCCGATATTCCGTGGATTAATTCATCTGCTTCAAAAAGTTCATAATCAATTATAGAAAATTCGAGTATTATTGTAAGATGAACCTTAGTTGTTATTATAAAATTTACTATATATATATACTGAAATACGAATTCCGTTAATGATAATTTCATGATTAATGATACCAAAATCCAATATAGAAATATAACAATCGTGAATTCCAAACTTCCTTCCCATGTGGGTACATTCTTCAATTCAATTGCAGTTTTTATCTATCAAACAACCTACGCTGTGAATTTATTCATAATTGTGCTATTTTCAGAAACGATCAATATTTTTCCTGGTTCGAGCTAATTTAGAAATAAGATATCGCTAGGTTAACGATTTCGCTGCATGCGAATAGTCACATTAAAAGAGCAATAAAAAATTTGCTTTATGTTTCCTCAAATTATAAGAACGAATTCTTACAAGATTGCGATCAATTCAACCGCAAATTTCCGATCTTACCATGCAGAGATATATAATATATAGCTAATGTATTTTTATACAAGTAATTCTAGGCTTTTGTAGTTGTAGAGAAATAAAAAAGTCTCCATAAATAAACGGTTTTGTCTACAGGGTTTCTGATAGTGTTATTTCAGTGCAGTAACCAATTTCCTCAGAAGCGGAAAACGCTGCATATTTTTTACAACGAATCGTATGTTTTCACTCACATTCTATCTCTAAAATTATTTATATAGGTACAGTTTCCTCATTCTTTTTTCCTTTATTGCTTGTTAAGTAAGAAAAATAACGAACAATACAAATATCATAAATATTACGAAGGTTTTTGAGAAATATTCTTTTATTTCAATCCTTCAATTTTCAATCCTCCGGATGAATTCATCCGGCTGAAGCTTGGGACAAAGAATGCTTGATACGATTTTTGTACATGGTTTCATGAGTTTCTATGCAATAGTTCTGGAAATCCGGACGGACCAATGCATTTTTTCTTAACTGTAAAATAAATAAACATTCGCGCCATACTTGATAGAAGTTATTTAAGTTAAATCAAATTCAGATTTTTTTCTGGTAACTTCTGCAATATAATTAGATGAATGGAGTATGCGGTTGGCTCTAGGAGAAACATTATAGCAATTTTATTCAAAATAATTCACACAGTTTTTATGTTTCACAATTCATTCGGACTGCTACATATATAGGACAGACAGGCCGATGTTTACAGCATATAATCAAAGAACATAGGATGTCTATTTTGAAAAACCAGAAATCAACCGGTTATGCAGAACATTGTATAAAAAATAATATTTTTTTAATGAGAAAGATGCCACTTTACCTCAAATGTTAATAACGATAAATTGATGGACTATTTGTAGATTATTTCAGTCGAAAAAGCCATTGAGAGAAGTGAGACTTTAACAAAGTCCCAAATACTATTCGGCAACACTCCTATATTGGATGCTGTTATTTCGATTCACCATAAAAATACACAGATGTCCTAAGTATAATAAAAGAACCTTTTTCAATTTTAAGGTTAGTTCCTTTTTGTACTCCTTTGAAGATGTTCGAGAGACCGAAACACGTATCGGGATTCTGAATAAATTGTGAAACACAAAAATTGTGCGAATTATTGAATAAAATCATGCAATATATATATAAAAAAATATATACTGAAATATAAAAATTATATCATCATTATAAATATTTTTAATATGAAATATTTCTTTATATTCTAGGAAAAAAACCTTTTCCCTCTATCACATAAAACGTATATTTAGAAATGTAAACATACATGTAAACACTTTCACATGCGTTTCAACAAATTTCCAAAGCACTTCCGATTTAGGAACCTCCAAACATTTGACTTGGACGCATTAACGGTTCTTTCAGGCCTTGAAAATCGTTGACCTTTATTTTTTATCTGTGCGAATGAGAAGAAATCGTTGACTGTCAAACAGGGTCTGTATGGCGGAAGACTCATCAGTTCTATGTTTTGACTGAAAAACATTTTTAGAGCTGATGTGTCTCCTTTTTCACATCGGTTTTTCACAACTCTTTAAACAAAATTCTTGAACGTTGTAATAAGTTCAGAAAGAAAAATCACACAGGTTATGACGTACCGAAACATGCTATCATTGAAATTAAATTTATTAAATATTTTAATATTAACAGATATATTCTGTTAGCCTTCTTCATATTTAATTTCAAAAAATTATTATACTACTCTGTCAAGAAAGTACCGGGAATTTTCAATTAAAACAACATTTTTACATTTAATCGTCAAAATTTATTGAGTCGCCTTCAAAATAGGCTCCATTTGCTCCAATACATCTATGCCAACGGCACTTCCAATTATCGAAACATTTTTTATAGGCGCTTTCCGGGATGGACTTTAGCTCTCGCGCCGAATTTTGTTTTATGGCTTCAATCGACTCAAAACGGGTGCCACGAAGAGGCAATTTTAGTTTTGGGAAGAGGAAAAAGTCGCAGGGAGCCAAATCCGGCGAAAACGTTGGTTGCTGAAGCACGTTTGTTGAGTTTTTGGCGAGAAAGTCAGTCACAATCGTAGCTCGGTGGGAAGGCGCGTTATCGTCATGCAAAATCCATGAGGTGTTCGCCCACAAATTTGGCCGCTTCTTACGGATACGCTCACGCAAACGTTTCATAACGCCTAGGTAATACTCCTTGTTCACCGTCTGACCCTCTGGAACGAATTCGTAGTGCACCACGCCACGGATATCGAAGAAAACAATGAGCATCACCTTCATTTTCGAGCGGCTTTGGCGTGGTTTTTTCGGTTTCGGCTCATTTTTTGCCACCCATTCCGATGATTACTGGCTTGTTTGCATATCGTACTCGTAGACCCAGGTCTCATCACCAGTTATAATGCGTTCCATGAATGTAGAATCGGAATTACAGCGATCCAGCATGTCTGAAGCAACCTGTTCGCGATGACGTTTTTGAAGAAAATTCAGGTCTTTCGGTACGAGTCGTGCGGCCACCTTTCTCATGCCCAAAATATCAATCAAAATCGTACGTGCGGACTCGTGGGATATCTTAAGATCATGTGCTATCTCTCTCAAGCTGGTACGACGGTTTTCCAGCACCCTTTCCTTAATTTTATCGACGTTATCTTCGATCGAAGCCGTCGATGGGCGTCCACTTCACGACCGTCCTTGAAGGCTCTGTACCACTGATATGCACGAGTTTTCGATAGAGCATTATCACCAAAGGCCTTTTGCAACATTTTCAATGCATCGGCACACGAAAATTCATTTGCAACACAAAACTTTAAACAAATTCTTTGCTCAACGTAATCACCCATAGTAAAAATCGGCACGCACTCTGACATCGACTGACTTAATCAGCTGTTGCAAACACACTAGTTGACAGATCCCGCTCAAGCTTGGCATAGTAATTAAGGACAGTGGTACCAACCTAGGAAAAAAAATTTTTACCTGCCTCATTGCCCCGCCAGATTTAAATAGATAATTTCCGGTACTTTCTTGACAGAATGTATATTTAATATTATAACTTCAAGAATTAAATTAATGTCATATGAGCACCACTTATATCAAACGACATATAAAATAAACATTCATTATAATACATCCAAATGAGATAACAAAATTCAATAAATATAAATTGTTAACAAAAATCCTATAAATTGAATATTTTGAGTAGACAAAATTTTGTTTCTGCATTCCTCTTATGGAAACAGATATCTTTCAGAAATGTGTAACATAATCCTAAGAATTTCTTCATGAAACAATCTTACTTGGAATATTCGATGTTATTGTATATCCAACTAAGTTCCTTTTTAGAAAATCTCAAGATATGTAAAAAAATTACTAAAAAACACGTTTTAAGAGAGACTTTGCTCGTCAGTACCCAATCATATTTGAAATAATATATAACATCAATCAACAAAAATATTTACTCACACTATCAATCAGAAACATATTGGCAAATGAATACTGAACATTTAAATATACATATTTTATTTCAATAAATTATATTTAATATTATAACTTCAGGAATTAAATTAATATTATGTAAGCACCGCTTATATCAAACGACATATAAAATAAACATTCATTTGGCTTTTTTTTAAATATTTCAAGCGATCTAAAAGTTTGGGTCAACGTGACTATTTACCAGAAGATCGTAATATTTATTTTTGATATTTGATCAACAATCAAAGAAGTCACAAGCGACAAATCAGATAAGCTGCTATTCCAATTCAGAAACGATAAAAATTGATATATCCGTAAGGTCTCGAAATTCGATGCCATCGAGAACGCGGAGTAGGAAAACTGAGCGTTTATCCTCTTTCAGAATCACGAGGAAAATCTATCATCTCCATAATTCTAGAATTTGGGCCGGAGAATCCGAAAAGACAACCGCTGGCTTAAATTGCCCCAGGACAAAAAGGAACGAAGAAGACATTTATATCAAAGATATATTAATCGCTTCCCCAAAACAAAATATATATTCATCTGGATGAGCCTGTTTACGACTGGCTTTACGACTAAGGCGAATTTTCCCCTATTTCGAACGAAATTATTTTCGAAACTTGTTCTATTAGCTGAAAAGTTTTCGAATAAAGTGAGTCAGTTATGAAACTTCATTCGTTTTTTGAATGGCGAAAGGTGATAAACAAGATCATATCGGTGCATTTCCCAGAATTCTTATTTGCGAAAAGCGCAGGTGCTCTGTGAACTCCACAAGACCGAAGCTTGATTCTGTTGGTCCGAAGATAAAGTTGGCACGGCGAATTTGAATGTAAAACGTGTCCAAAAAGAGTATCGGGTATTTGTTACTTCGATAAAACAAAAATTACTCAGAATTTAAAAAAAGTTTATTGTTAATTAATACAATATAAAGTGGAAAATTATTTGGAAAAGATGGTGTTATCTAAGTGGTGACCGTTACGCTCCTGATACTCTTCTAATCGAGAACCAAGTTTGGCGATCACACGCTGACACATAGCTCTCGATATTGCTGCCATTTCTGTCCTGCTGTTTTGCTTCAATTGCATCAGGTTCGTCGGATTATTCCCATAGACCTTACTTTTAAAGTATCCCCTTCCAAAATAGTCCAGTGGACTGAAGTCGGGGCTTTTGGGAGGCCAGTTAATGTTACCCCTACGCTAAATGACCTCTTTAGTGAATAATTCGTTAACAGCTTCCATTACTTGACTTGATGCAAGTTGAGACTACGTTCTTGATTAAGATCTTAAAATTCCTGTAACTCTGGACCCAAAAATTTCCGTAACATATCGCAATAACGGTCACTATTCACATTGACTGGTCGACCTCGTCGATCTTCATGAAAATAAGGACCATCTATGCATCTAGCAAACAAAGCGGCTCAAACAATGACCTTTGGGTTGTGCAGGGGATTTTTCTCTGGTCAGTACCGACAATTCTGTTTATTGACATGACCGTTCAGAGGAATGTTTGCTTCATCTCTGAAGAGTATGTTATCAAAAATGTTGCCCCGCCGTAACATTTCGTTGGCAAAATTCAATCGAGTAGCATAGTCTGTATCCTTCAATTCTTGAACCAATTGAATTTTACAGGCTTTCAAATACAAATCTTTCTCTAAAATCGAATGCAAGGACGATTTTTTGATGTTTAATGATTGGCCTCGCTTTCAGATGGATAAAGACAGATTTTGACAAACTGAGGCCTCCACTTCTCGAATCGTTACTTCGTCGAGGACTGAACGGGGGCGGCTAGAGTGTTGAATGTTTACCGCTGCACCTGTATTCTCGAAGTCCGGATCCAGTTTCTAATGGTGTCGTCACTTGATGCATGGCGTGTACGATATTCCGCACGATACAAAAGTTGAGAAGCCACTATTGAATCACAGTTGCGAAAATACGCAAAAAGCTCGATGTGTTCCCGGGTACTGCCTTATAGTGAAAAAAACTCCACAAAATGTGGTTACTTTTTATCCCAAAAGGAGGCAGATGATCGAATCAAAGCCTAATTGATTCGAATAGTCATATTCATCTCCGATTCATTGTAAAACGTTTAAATCTATCGCACACAAAGAATGAAAATCGCCTAAAACATACGGGATCAATAAAATGTTTGGGTTCCTCATTAAATAGAGGAAATTCATTTAATTCAATAACTTCGAATCCTGTTGGCCTTAACTTGATAGAAATCCATTGTAAACTTTAATTAAACAATCCACATATATATGTTGATTTCTATTCAGTATTGCGAGTTGTTCACGTTATGCGTTTCATTCGCAAAGTTTCATTTTCAAATGCTTATAAACAACAAGCCTGAAATTTGGTGACATGCTGTATTTAAATGGTTTCAGTTTTGAGATAAGGCTACAATGAAAGTTCTTTTATTACCTTTGCTAAAACTCCAGGTCCCTAGATGAATAGATCCAAAAGGGGTTAATTAGATTACTTGATTTTGATGAACGTTTCAAAACTTTGAAGAAAATAAGAGTCTGAAACTGAACCTGCTAGAAAATTAAGAAATGAACAGATTTAGATATTGGAATTTAGAATTTTTGGAATGAACAAATTGTGTGATGCAGTTCACTTCTATTGGATCTATTCATCTAGGGACCCGGAGGTTTTACCGAAAGTAATAGAAACTTCTATTGTACCCTTATACCAAAACAGAAACCATTTAAATACAGTGTATTACCGAATTACGGACAAGTTGTTTATAAGCATTAGAAAAAGTGTATGTAAACGAAATGCGTCGAGTGAGCAACTTACAATAATAAATAGAAATCTACATATATATGTGTATTATTTAATTAAATAGTAATTCAATAACATCTGCGATTTGAATCTCAAACGAAATGAAATCGAAATTTATTCAGAATGAATAATTGCCGGTGATGAAAAAAGATAATTCATCTTAAGTTCGGAACAAAGTGGTCACGGTCTAGAAAAAATGCAAATGCAAACTACATCGTCAGCTGAAAGGCAGCAAAAGATAATTATGCTATCGGATTGGTGGTACTACAAAGGTTTTTTGGGCTGTTTTCTAGGAACCAAAAGATAAATTGACATTTATGAACTGTAATATCGCCAATTGGACAAATTGAAGTCTGCAATTCAAGAATTGATGCTCCAGTTGGTGAATCATTTTTTTCAGAGGCGAATCAGTTACTTTCGGTCAGCACTAATCTTTACTTCTAAGCCAATTACTCCAGCTTGGAAAATAATGCCATTTTTTGCCGAACCAAGTACTCAAAATTAGTATTTTGCACAATTTTAACTGACTGTAACTACATCAGTTTGGCAAATAACTTTAAAAGTTTGCGCATTTATTAGGGTTTCTAAAATGGTATAAAACTTCTACATTATTTCTTAGATCGGTCAAAAAAAAAAAGGTCATTCTTGAAGAAACAGTTTCAAACAATTTCTTCGAATTTCTAAAAATGATTCTAGTGCATCCAGTACTTAAAGAATCTAGTTTGAATGAGATGGGAGGAGTCCTTCCATAAAGTGTGAGCAAGACAGATAGTGACGCCACTATTTGGTATTGGTACACGTAAACCCAATACAGATCAGTAGAAAATATGGTTTCAATTTAATGAGACAAGATAGATCTCAATATCGTTTTAAAGTAAATAGGTGGACTGGAATTTTGAACGGAAGAGTCATAAGGCCTTTTGAGTTGCCAAAGGTTTTAAATGGTGAAATTTATTTACATTTTTTACGAAATCAATTGCCAAATTTAGCTGAAGACGTGCCACTAAGTATTTTCAGAGAAATCTGCTTTCTGCAAGATCGCTGCCCAGCGCACTATGACCTCTCAGTTAGAGAATATCTAAATGAGAAATATCCGTGCAGATGGATAAGGCCATCTGGTACAATCTCGTGGCCAGCCCGTTCACTTGATTTGCATCCCTTAGATTTTTTTTACTGGGGAGCAGTGAAGGAAAAAATTTATTCAAAACAAATTGAAAATGTAGCTGAGCTTCGAAAGAGAATTAGGGAAGCAATGCAATTAGTCAATAACGGAATCTAAAAAAGAATGTAGTTAGTGTTATAGCATTTTAGAATCCTTATTGAATGTGCTAACTTTTGAAGTAACTTGTCAAGCTGATGTAGTACAATATTTTTTCAGTACAGTCAATTGAAGTTGGGCGGAATTTCAATTTTGAATACTTGGTTCGGTAAGAAGTGACATTATTTTCGAAGCTGGAGCAATTGCATTAGAATTGAAGATTAGAGGTTACAGAAGCTCTTTTCGGGATAGCGTAGGAAAAATAAATTTCGAAAAAAGTTGTAGCAACAGGAGTTCAAAAATCATCACAGGGTGTGCATTTTGTTGAATAAAAAAAAAAGTACTGTGAAAGTTACAGCTCTTAATATTAATATTAAGAGGTGCCGCATCGTGAATTTCCATTTCCCATTTAAATAACATGGGAAGGATGATCGCTTGGACTTTGGAATTTTTTAACTCTCGGTAGAGATAATCTTTTAAAATGATCGAAATAGATTTTGATAGAAAATTTAACGCTCTACAAAAATGGTCTCCCACAATTTTTTGATATATTTATTTTTTGAAAAGTTATTTAACGTTAAAGTTGGATTGATTTGAAATTTTTATATTTTTCTCATTTTCCGACGCAACTATTAACTTTATTTATTGAAATTTTATGGAAAATTATTTGTAGAAAATTCAAATTCCTATAATTTATCTCCAAAATAGTTTTTGATATTTCTTAAAGATCATAAATTACCTGCAAAAAACAAAAATTTCTTTAAATAAATTTCATTTTACTTCTTAAAATCAATCATTACACTTCAATAAATAGATTTTTAACTAACAAATTTATTGTTTATTATAATCAAAATAACATATATCGTTACACTAAATGATTTTTGCTACAATTGGGCAATTTTTTAAATTGCTATAATATAAACAATAAATTTGTTAGTTAAAAATCCATTTATTGAAGTGTAATGATTGATTTCAAGAAGTAAAAAGTAGAAAATGTAAACAAGTGTTTTATTTTATAATGACAAGTAAAATGACATTTATTCAAAGAAATTTTTGTTTTTCGCAGGTAATTTATGATCTTTAAGAAATATCAAAATCTTTTTTGGAGATAAATTATAGGAAATTGAATTTTCTACAAATAATGTTCTATAACATTTTTTCATAGAGTTAATAGTTGCGTCGGAAAATGAGAAAAATATGAAAATTTCAAATCAATCCAACTTTAACGTTAAATAACTTTTCAAAAAATAAATATATCAAAAAATTGTAAGAGGCCATTTTTGTAGAGCGTTGAATTTTCTATCAAAATCCATTTCGATCATTCTAAAAGATTATCTCTACCGAGAGTTAAAAATTCCAAGTCCAAAGTCCAAGCGATCATCGTTCCCATGTTATTTAAATGGGAAATGGAAATTCACGATGCGGCACCTCTTAATATTAATATTAAGAGCTGTAACTTTCACAGTACTTTTTTTACCATTACGAAGACGATTTTCGATATAAATAAGAAAAAAAAATTAGTCGATTTTTTTGATTCAGTCTAATATATATATATATATATATATATATATATATATATATATTATATATAATATTATATACATTTTTATTCTCCTAGAAATGTTTATCTTAGAATTTGCATATAAATTGAATCAACTTTTTTCTAGTGCATTCCAAAGTTGCATCACGATACCACAGAATTCTGCCTCTGTATTCCACCATGAACACGCCACTTGTATTAAACTCCGTCTACATTGGAACACTTAGTAGAGAAATAGAGCAACTTTTATGGTACAAGTCACTGTAAAAATTCGCAGTAATCTTCATTTGCAACAATAAACCAAAACGAACCAAATGAGAAATTTTCCCATACCTTATCTTGTCCTCATGAATTTCGTTTGGAATGTGCTACCGGAACGCCTATATTAATAACAAATTAGTTTTTTCTCTGTAATTTCAATAAATCGTCGTGATACTTCGTAAGCCTCAACAAGAACGTCTATTTTATGCTCTTCACCAGATGCATAAATGCATTTTAATGCTAGGGAATCGTTTACATGAAAGCTTGAGATATAATGAATCGGAGTGAATAAAACGGACTTACTGCAGTTTAAAACTGCAGTAATACACGACAAATTACAATACGAAATTAGAATTACAAATTTGACACGTTTTAATTTTACGATACTAATCAAATCGGAATCTTACACTCGCAAGAGCATTTACGACTGTTCTCATCATTCGATTTCACACTGAACATACTCAATCGAAATTTTATAGCTGGGAATAATATTGTGAACGACTCCTGGTGTATTGAATGATTCCTGAGGGAATTTCGAAATGGGAGTAGGTTGTTTCTGCCCCAAACAAACTTGTGACTGCTCGATAGGAGGATGTTGCTACAAAATTATACGAGGGAACTTTCTATATAAAATAAAACGACGAAACTCGTATTCTCATTTCTCACCATGAAATCTTAAGATTGAACAGACTTGGAAATTTTGGCTCGAATCTTTCGAAATAAATAATTGCTGAATTGTTCATTCCTTGGACTTTTAAATTCTTCCCAATATTCATCCATGTATCTGTTTCACAAATGGGGGTGTTCCGACGACACATTGTTAATTAGTTGTTGCAGAAATGTTTGGTGAAAAAGGTATTTTTGTATATTTTCTAGTGATTATTTTGTTTATTCAAATAACGCATTACTGAAGAGATTTAGGTCCAAATTTATCAGGTTCATTCTCTGGAGAATGTGCTACCTTTTGATTTTTTTGTTGAACATTTTATGGCCATGGTATCGGGTGTTTTTGTTAGAGTGATAGAACTTTAAATTGAAATAAAACACATTTAAATTAAGATTGAATCCACATTTTTTTTTATTTGAAATTTTTGGCATATGTCCACCACGGCTAGCTCTGAGGAACCGCATTCGGCCAGACCAATTTTATACCACTTTTTCGAGTAATTCAGGCTTCATTTCATCAATAACACGAGTTATGTTGGCTTATGTTGGCTTCAAAATTGCCATTATTTCTGGTTGATCAGCATAAACCAATGACTTGACAAAACCCCAAAGAAAATAATCCAGTGGAGTTATGCCGCATTTTGGAGGCCAATTAATCGGACCGTTTCTCGAAATAGTGTTATTGCCAAATCTTTCCTTCAATGAATCAATTGTTACGGTAACAGAATGAGGTGTAGCACCATCTTGTTGGAACTAAAACACTTCTGGGTCGATACCATTCAAATTCGGAAACAAATAATCATTGATCATCGATCTGTAACGAGCACCATGCACTGTAACATCAGCTCCAGCATGGTTTTTGAAGAAATATAGACCGATAATGCCTCCAGCATGTAAAGCACACCATACAGTACATTTTACATATTTTGGAACTTGCGGAACTTCTTGAGGATTGTTTTCACTCCATATACGGCAATTTTGCTTGTTTACATAGCCGTTCAACCAGAATTGAGCTTCATCACTAAACACAATTTTACGATAAAAAAGTGGATTAACTTCAAGCTGTTCTAGGGCCCAATCAGCAAACAAACGACACTTATTATGGTAAAGTGGCTTTAGTTCTTGAACCAGTTGGATTTTGTATGGGTCGAGATCAAGATCTTTACGCAAAACTTTCCATGTGGTGGATGCACAGAGTCCAACTTGTGAACGTCGACGAATAGACAAATCTCGATCATCACCGTGCTGATGGTAGTGTACAAAGACGGGATATTCAAGTAAGAAAGGGTAGGACCCGCTCAAACAGATAGACTTCAATAAATCTTTTTTTTTTTTTTTTTTTCCAATATCTTTATTTTGCCACTGGTTTTGTGCCGTCGTCATTGATTACAAGTGTCTCATTTTGGTAATTTTCTACTTTTGTTGTTTCTTTTTTTTGTAAATGGATCAGTTTATCCGAGATTACAACTATGAACGATTTCCTACGACAGTGTTGCGCAGTGTGGATGATTTTAATAGCCTTCAGGTGGGGAATAGAAAATTCAGAGTATGTCAGCAGAATATAAGGAGTATTTATAAGAATTTTGATAAGTTGGAGATTTTTCTTCATCAATGTAGGGAACTTTTTGACTGCATAGTCCTTACCGAGACGTGGAAGGTACCTGACCCGACCTTTTTCAATATGAGTGGGTATGAAACGGTATATAATGAGGTTTTAATAAACAAGAACGATGGTGTTATAGTGTACTTGAAGAAGTCATTGATGTGTGAGGCTAAAACTGTCGGGATGGGGCCATGGAACATAATTGAGGTTCAGGTGAGTGTCTCTGGAATGTCTTTAAAATTGTCTTGCATATACAGATCACCCGCTACAGACATGGATCAGTTCATCATACAACTCCAAGCTTACCTGACTCAACAGAGATTCAACAACGATTATCACATACTAATAGGCGACTTAAATATAGATCTCTTTTCTAACAATCGGACAACAGATGAATATCTGAATGTTATGAGCGAATTCAACTTTGTCTCGACCATAAATGTACCTACTAGGCTTCAAGGTGGGTCAAAATCTTGTATAGATCATATATTCGTAAAAACCAATAATTGTTTACTTGATACCTGCGCGGCGTTTGTTCTGGACACACATGTTTCCGACCATAGGGCTACATTGCTGGCGATAGAACAAGCTAATGATCAAGTAGATGGTACGGATGAAAGAGTATTCGTGAACACTAGTAAGATAAATTTTGGACGTCTCAGACAGAGCCTTACTGATTTCAACTGGGAAATTCTATTTGGTATGACTGATCCTGTTGCGGCCAGTTCTTTGCTATCCAGCACAGTTCGGAAACTTGTTGAGAAAAACACCTTCAACATAAAACGTAAATTCAATAAAAAAAAGGAATGGATAACCTTGGGACTTATTAATTCTATCAAAGAAAGGGATAGATTATACCGGAAATATGCGAGGAATAGACAGGACCTTAATTTGAGGCAGACATTTATTGCATATAGGAATAGGCTGAATATGTTAATAAAAATGGCGAAGCAGAATTTTCACAGAGGGGAGATTGAACGAAGCAAACATAACCCAAGAAATTTATGGAGGACCATCAATAATATTTCTGGCCGGGGAAATAAAAGTGGCGACATCAAACATGTCATCAAGCAGGATAACAATCTGACGACCGATGATGTTAATACTGCTGAGGAATTTGTGAATTTCTTTACAGATATCGGCCCTAAACTCGCCAAAAAATTCGTGGGTAAAAGATGCTCAAAAAATCATCGTACAATAAACACAAATTCCATATTTTTGAGTCCCACGACACATTTAGAAATAAAAGATATAATTCGGAGCCTCAATAACAACAAGGCTCCTGGAGTTGATGGTCTCACATCGGAAACTTTAAAGCAAATTTCTGAGGAAATTGCGGAGCCACTGTCCTTTGTTATAAATCTTCTCTATGAAAGGGGTGTGTGTCCTCCTGAGTACAAGATGTCGGTTATAAGACCTATCCATAAGGGTGGTGATAAGAAAGTTGTTTCCAACTACCGACCGATCTCCCTAACGAACAATTTCGCAAAAATATTTGAGAAAACCCTGAAAACAAGATTAGAGTCCTTCATTGGAAAACATAAAATACTAGCTGACAACCAGTATGGATTCAGGCAAAACTCCTCTGCTGAAGATGCCATAGCAGCGCTGACGTCTAAGATATACGACGCAATGGATAAAAGCAGACCCTCACTATGCATTTTCCTGGATCTAGCGAAGGCCTTTGACACCGTGGATCACGTGGAGCTGCTGAAGACCCTTCATGATATTGGATGTAGAGGAATCCCTCTGAAACTTCTGGAGAGTTATATATCCGATAGAAAACAAATTGTCAGGGTGAATAATGATTACAGTAGCGTCAGAACGGTGACATGTGGTGTACCCCAAGGTACTGTTCTAGGTCCATTATTATTCATCATTTATATGGACAGCTTGTTTACCCTTGGTACTGCTGGAACTATCTTAGGCTTCGCAGATGATACGTCGGTGTTTTATACGGCCGACTCGTGGGACGAGGTAAGGCGCTTGGCCGAGCGGGATCTGGCGGTTATAATGGATTGGTTCTATGATAGGCGTCTTACTGTGAACTACGGGAAGACCACTGTTCTTCCCTTCACTAGTTATGCGAGTGGACTACCTGATTTTGTATCTCTGAGAGTACATGATCAAAATGTGATCACTGAATTGAGGCTATCAAACAGAGTCAAATATCTGGGAGTGACGGTGGATTCTCATTTGAGGTGGGATCTTCACATAGATCAGGTCTGTAGTACTCTCAGATCAATATTATATAAATTCAAATATCTCGCAAAAATGATGGACCTGCCTCATTTGAAGATGATATATTTTGCCCTTGTTGACTCTAGAATTGGTTATGGTATGCTGGGCTGGGGCGGACTTCAATCCTCCCATTTGGAGAAATTGAGCATACTTCAGAGATATTTCCTTAAGATCATCCTTAAAAAGGACCGCCTTTTTCCTTCGGATGCCCTTTACACTGAGGCTCAAATATTCGACCCAAGAAAGTTATATTTTTTTAAAATTGCCTTATTTTGCCACAGAAACAGATCTATGTTTGGACAGATTTCGCACACATATAATACTCGCACTAAGGCAAATGAAGGCTTGGTTGTACCAGTGTCCTCAAAATCGGTTGGCCAGAGATGCCACTTGTTTCTTGCCCCAAGAGTGTTTAATGCCTTGCCTTTTCCCTTGAAAAACATTTCATCCTTGAAATTGTTTAAGTCGAAACTCCGACAATATCTGATCACCGAGGACAGGAGAAAAATTAGGGGCCTTTTGGAGTTGAAACTCATCGCTTGAATCCGTGATTGAGGTTGTAAATGATCCATATATATTTTGATCTTCAGTTTATCGAATTGTTTGTCTAAAATTTGTCACAATATTATATTAAAGGAATTGGGGGCTGCGGCCGGATTCCCTTGCAGACAGCTTTTGCTTTGTATGGGGGATTTTGTCGTGGTTTCCAAATGTATTTTGTTCACAGCAGCATGTTAATTCTGTTTATTTGTATTGCTTGTAGAATGTGGATATTGTTGAGTTTCTATTTGTGAATATTTCATGTGCAAATAAACCATATTATTATCAACACTATGACTTACAGAAGCGATATTATCTTCTGTACAGTTCTTTGTCTGGTTGTTGTTGTTGCATCGAGTAGAGAAAATGTTGTCCAAAATCTATCGATAGTAAGCGTCGTTTGTTTGCTGATTGGGCCCTAGAACACTTTGAAGTTGATCCACTTTTTTATCGTAAGATTGTGTTTAGTGATGAAGCTCATTTCTTGTTGAACGGCTATGTAAACAAGCAAAATTGCCGTATATGGAGTGAAAACAATCTTCAACAAGTTCTGCAGGCTCAATTGCATCCTGAAAAATGCACGGTATGGTGTGCTTTACACCCTGGAGGCATCATCGGTCCATATTTCTTTAAAAACTATGCTGGTGCTAATGTTTCAGTGAATGGTGCTCGTTACAGATCGATGAACAATGATCAAGATAAGATAATCGAAGTGTGCAGATGTGTATCTACTGTTCTCTCAAAGTTTAGTTATTTTGCATATATAAAGACGATTTTTCATTCGAAATTTGTGGTGGTTGGAACCGATTGTTGATTACACCGAGGATTCCTAATTTTCGCAATCAAATATAACGAACCATAGGCGAAGTTAATTTATTGTTTATTCTTCGTTGGTGAGTTGATTTCCATTATACAAATACAGATAACAAACATCTGGTTATTATTCTTGCGATACTAATCGATCTGAAAACTAAAGGAGACCACACATTCCACAATATTATGGCTTCAACAGGAAACTGCCCGATATGTGATGACAACTTCATCGTCAATAACAAATACATACAATGTGATCTGTGTTCACTCCACATTCATGTACAGTGTCTACGGATGAGGGATCCTATTTTGAGGGCTTTAACTGAATCAAAAAATCTGCGATTCTACTGCGACGAATGCATTCCAGTTGTAGACTCAAAGCTAACAAATTTGTCAATTTCTGATCCTGGAGCTCATAGTGATCAGATTAAATCGTTGGATTTCATCGAACAGATAGTATCTAAAACAACAGAGCAAGTGATGCGTGAAATGGGGGAAAATCTTTCTAAGTTTAGAACGGAAGTTGCAACGGAAATTCATGTTTTGAAGGAAAGTAACATCGATTTAGTTCGACTCCTCACCTCGCACGAGGAGTATTCGACATCAGATACAACTAAGGAGATCGTAATTCCGCATAATTTGAATAGAGATCAGGATGCCTCTGTGAGGGTGGGGAGACAGAACAGTTCCAAATCAGTTCGCATTGGTGTCTCAAATAAAGGAGATATCCACAGCAATACGAAGCCTCTACAAAAGTCAAAGAATAGTGCTCCAAAACCTATTAGGGAATCTACAAGTGTAGTAGAGGGTTCGTTTAAGGAAATGAGCGGGTCGCTTACCAAAGGAACAGGTGAATCAAATGCATTGATCCAGCTGGCTCCCAAAGGAAGAAATTGGATTTGGTTGGGAGGACTGGCTAGCACAACAACAGCCGATAATATAGTATCATATGCCAAGGAAATATGGCCCCAGAACGACATCCTATGCTTTGACCTCAAATCAAAACGCTCCAAAAAATCCTTCAAGATGGGAAGTAGAGATTTGTGCCTAGAAGATCTGCTCCAGGCCAAGCACTGGCCAGAGGGAACGCTTCTGAGACCATTTCGGACCGAAAGAAGGGAATTTTCCTCCTAGACTTCGGGTTCATTCTGGCCATTCGGATAAGTTTAAGTTCAATTGCTATTACCAAAATGTGAGGGGTTTGCGGACAAAACTTGTTGAACTTGGAAATTCAATCTTAGTTGTAAATTTTGATATAATTTTACTTACAGAAACTTGGTTGACTTCTGATTTTAAAAATGCTGAACTGGGTCTCAATAATTATTGTATATATAGGAAAGATAGAGATTCGGCTAACAGTGATAGGCGGAGAGGTGGAGGAGTTTTAATAGCGGTTAAAAAATGTTTATCATCCCGTCAATTATTTACTGGTTGCTCCAACATTGAACAATTGTTTGTCGCTGTTAGTGTGGGATCTAAAACCTTGTTGTTCTCAAATGTCTATATACCACCGAACGGCACAGCAGTACAGTATGAGACTCACTGTGATGATCTTGAGAATATAATGGATCAGTATTCTTTCGCAGAATTAATCTGTTGCGGAGATTATAATCTACCTGGGGTGAGTTGGGGAGTCGAGGCATCATTAAACATGGGTAAGGGTAAAGGCTCTTATAATCATTCTATCGTTGCTGCCACAATGTCAACATTGTGTTTGGATCAGCTGAGTCGGGTAAGAAATTGTAATAACGTCACGTTGGATCTTATATTCGCTCACCCTTCTAAAGTCAAAGTCGAATCGGCTGATGAGTTTCTTTTGACGTGTGATTCACATCATCCAGCTTTATATTTCTCCGTTTTTAGTGAAGTGATTCCAGATCTTGAACAATCAATTTATTCTTTCTATGACTTCAAAAATGCTGATTATGACGGTCTAATACAATATCTGAGTAGTGTCGACTGGTCACCTCTACTGGGTGGCAAAGAAGTTGAAAGCTGCACCAATTTTCTTTATGAGGTTCTTTTGAATGGAATAAAGTTATATGTTCCCGAAAAGATTAGAAAAAAATACAATTTTCCATGTTGGTTTTCGAACGAGTTAAAGAGAACGATATCCGAGAAAAAACAAGTTCATAAAAGGTATAAACAGGGTGGTGATGCTAGAGACTATTTGTCTTTCAAAAAGCTCCGAGATAGGTGCAGGGCGGAAACTGACTCATGCTACAGAAAATACATAGAATCAGTTGAAGCCGAAATCTCCAGCAACCCTAAGTATTTTTGGAAGTTTATTAATGATCGCAAGACCCAGAAGGGACTCCCGAAAACTATGTTCTTCCAGGAGAAAACTGCGAGTAATAACATCACTACTGCAGAACTTTTCAGAGAATATTTTTCAGGCATTTACAAAAGGCCGATTGTAGATAGTAACCGAATGGTATACTATGATCAAACAATTGATATTCGGCGTTGTTGTTTCTCTGAACAAGAAGTCCTTGAACTTCTGCAATCATTGCCTGAAAAAAGCGATTGTGGACCCGACAAGGTGTCGGCTCTATTATTGAAAAGATGTTGCTCAATTTTGTCGAAACCCTTATGTTTCCTGTTTAATTTATCGGTTAGTACAGGTAAATACCCAAATCGTTGGAAATCCAGCTATATCACTCCAGTATTCAAATCGGGTGACGTAAGTGATATTTTGAACTATAGGCCAGTCACAAAGAGCTCTTATATCCCAAAAATTCTCGATACGATCATTACGAATAAGATAACACCCATTCTCAGAAAAATTCTTATCAACGAGCAACACGGATTTATTGCTGGTAGATCAGTATCAACGAATCTATTATGTTATATAGATATAATTATGTCTGCAATGGAAGGTAAATTACAGATTGATGCGAATTACACTGACTTTGCAAAGGCCTTTGATAGGGTTCCTCACTGGCTACTGATCATCAAGCTCAGGGCACTGGGCATTGGATCACCACTGCTGGATTGGATCTCTGATCGTCTGAAAGGAGGAGTACAATACGTTCAAATTTCGGACGTTTGTTCTGAGGGTATTGATGTCACTTCGGGAGTCCCACAGGGTTCACCGATATCACCGCTTTTATTTTTGTGTTTCATTAATGACATCACTGCTGTCATAAGATTCAGTTCATTTCTACTGTTCGCGGATGATCTGAAGGTGTTTAGAGTTGTCAAATCCTTGCAGGATTGTCTGTTATTACAGAGGGATCTTGACAACATTGTTGAATGGTGTTCTAAAAATGACATGGAACTCAATGTTGATAAATGTCAGACTATGAGATTTTATAGAAACAACTCACCAGTATTTTTCGATTATTCAGTGAATGGATCCCGTTTAAAAGCGGTTAACGTGGTAAGAGATCTCGGAGTCCTGCTGGACGTAAATTTGAGCTTTATTCACCATATAGAAAGTGTGTCGGCTAGGGCTCTCAGAATGCTCGGTTTTCTCAAGAGAAATATGAAACATTTTGGAGTTCCTACAATAAAAATTGTGTACTTTGCCCATGTGAGAAGTATCCTGGAATATTCCTGCGTAGTGTGGACACCTTTTTATAGGGTTCATATTCAAACCATTGAGAGGGTGCAAAATAAATTTTTGAGGTGGATAGCATATAAGTGGGGTTTACCTCGCGAATCTATTAATTATGAAATCATTCGTGAAGATTTGTCGATCACTCGTCTCGAAACCAGGCGTCGTAATTTCGGCATTATGCTGATTTATAAAATTATACATAATTTCATCGATTGTCCTTATCTCCTGCATACTGTTGGAATTAATGTTCCTCAGAGGAACTTGAGAGCCCGGGATTTGTTCAGAATTAAGTTCAGTAGAACAAATTATTTAATGAACAACCCTCTTGATAGAGCATTACGTGCTGCTGGTTCGGTGGATATAGATTTATTTCATGTCACAATCTTTCAACTGAAGCGTTTTTTTGGAGAATTTCATTAGTTGGCATTTTTGGTGTTTAGGGCTCCATTTTTGCTTTTTTTTTTTTTTTTTTTTTTTTTCATGGAATTTATGTTGATTTTAATACATGTATATTTGGATTGATAATATTTTGTAAAATGGCAAGACCGTCTACAGTTAAATAAATAAATAAATAAATAAATTATTTGTTTCAAAATTTGAATGGTATCGACCCAGAAGTGTTTTGGTTCCAACAAGATGGTGCTACACCTCATGGTGCTATCGTAATAATTGATTTATTGAAAGAAAAATTTGGCGAAAACATTATTTCGAGAAATGGTACAATTAATTGGCTTCCAAGATCATGCGACATAACTCCACTGGATTATTTTCTTTGGGGTTATGTCAAGTCATTGGTTCATGCTGATAAACCAGAAAGAATAGACGCTCTGGAAGCCAACAGAACTCGTGTTATTGATGAAATGAGGCCTGAATTACTCGAAAAAGTGGTCCATAATTGGTCTGGTCGAATGCGGTTCCTCAGAGCTAGTCGTGGTGGACGTACGACGGAAATTATTTTCGAAACATCAATGTCATAAAATTAGCTCTCAAATAAAAAAAAATGACTTCAATCTCAATTTAAATATTTTTTATTTCAATTTAAAGTTCTATCATTCTAAAAAAATCACCCGATACTTCGAAACTGCAGTCAAAAAATGTTTACACATTTAAATTTGTTCGAAGTGGAACATAGTTATTTCTAAAAGCCTGATTAAATTTTTTCATTCTCATTTCAAATTCTTTCAGATCAAATGAATTCTTATCGAAGCTAGAGGTACATTTTCTCTTTTATAGGTGGTGGAAGATGATGAAAGTCGTCTTCCATATTTAAATTACGAGACGAGGTTTTTCGAGATCTACTTTTCTTGAACGAGACCCATAATCCCCACATAGCCATTCGCGTGAAAAGGTAATCGCAACGCTCCAACGGAGGCTTGGAAGGAGATGATATAGATAGATGTTCCTTTACTCTGTTGTGAATATTTCGTCATTTGATTGCACCTTAGCTTAGGGCGTATTTGCTCAAGGGTCGGGTCTTGGATCCGCAACCGATTTAAACCCCTTTTAATCAAAACGTTTAATTTACAGCCAACTCTAATCCGATGGAGGGACTTCACTATACTGAATCTGTATTTTTTGTTAGGATCAGGTGGGGTTTTCCTGTTGAGATAATATTGTATCACTAATGCCTCTTTTGTTTGCACTCAGATAATAAACGGAAATTTATCTAGTTACTGTTCAAAGGAATTTCGTCGTCAGTTCTGTGCAAACTGTTTAATATTTGGTCTGATATATTCTGAAAGGTGATCAGATGTTTGTGAATTCGTGAAGTGGTAAAAATAGTTCATTTGCGGTTCGTTCAGGTACCGTTATAACTTTGAAGTATTATATTTTAATTAATTATACATATATGCTAAAAATCTAGGAACATTATAAATACTTGAAAATTAAATCTATTAATTTTCGTTCTTAGAAGTCGACGTCAAGCCAAAAGCATATGATAAGTCAAGTCATAATAGAAAAATACCTAAAAAATCTTTACGTTACGTTTTCTTGAAATTATAGGCATTTCAATAAAATCGAAAAAATCTTCACACTATAATGGTGATTAAACTCCTGTTACCACAAATTTTCATTTTATTTTCAATTACATTTCTTTTATGTAGTCCTGAATGAAACTTCTGTAAATTGTTCCTTATATCGGGTGTTTTTTTTAGAGTTATAAAACTTTAAATTGAAATAAAACACATCTAAATTAAGATTTAAGCAATTTTTTTGTATTTGAAAGATAATTTTACGACACTTATGTTTCAAGAATAATTTCTGGCATAGTTCCACCACGACTAGCTCTGCGGAACCGCATTCGACCAGACCAATTTTGGACTACTTTTTCGTGTAATTCAGGCCTTATTCCATAAATAACACGAGTTATTTTGACTTCCAAAGCGTCTATTGTTTCTGGTTTTTCAGCATAAACCAATGACTTGACATAACCACAAAGAAAATGATTCAATGGAGTTATGTCGCATGAACCTGAAGGCCAATTAATTGGACCATTTCTCGAAATAATGTTATCGCCAAATATTTCTTTCAATAAATCAATTGTTACGGTAGCAGCTTGAGGTGTAGCATCATCTTCTTGGAACCAAAACACTTCTGGGTCGATACCATTCAAATTTTGAAACAAATAATCATTGATCATCGATGTGTAACGAGCACCATTCACTCTAACATAAGCTGCAGCATCGTTTTTAACTAAATATGGACCCATGATGCCTGCAGCGTGTAAAGCACACCATACAGTGCATTTTTCAGGTTGCAATGGAACCTGCAGAACTTCTTGGGTATTGTTTTCACTCCATATATGCCAATTTTGGCATGTTTACATAGCCGTTTAACCAGAAGTGAGCTTCATCACTAAACACAATTTTACTATGAAAAAGTGGATCAACTTCAAGCTGTTCTAGGGCCTAATCAGCAAACAAACCGGTGCGTTGTCGTGAACAATAACACCTCCGATTCTACTGTGATGCTTTCACCCTTTTTAGTGTATTCTATCAATAAAATTCCTTTAGAATCCCAAAAGACTGTGTCCATTATTTTTTCTGCCGATGGGATGACTCAAAATTTCTTTGGGGGCTGTGCATCATTTTCGATCCACTGCATGGACTCTTGTTTACTCTCAGGGTCATGGTAATGAAGCCATGCCTCATCCCTAGTAATCAGTTGAAAATAGTCGATTGGTCTTCTGTTCGGAGCTCTAAAAACTTCTTACAGCACTGACTCGCACTTGCTTCTCAGGTGCGATAAGTATTCTCGGTACCAATCTTGCACTGACCTTTGAGAGGTTAAGATGATATTGAAGGATAGCATGTATGGTACCCACGGATAGATATCTCTGCTAACATCTTGATTTTTATTCTGGCATCTTCAAGTACCGGCTTTTCAGCTATTTTCACATTTTCTTCAGTGGTGCCGCCAACGGGCCCGTCCGAGCGAGTGTCGTCTTCAGTGCCTTCTCTGCCTCTTTTGAATTTACTTGACTAACCCCTTTTGAACGGGGGATAACGACGGGGCACAGTTTTGGTAAAAAGCAACCATGACTTCATGAATGATTTTGTGTCTTTTTTCCCGGCTTAGTGGGGAACTTTATAACGACGCGATGCTCGATTTTCTTCATCATTTCGGCGTCATTCATTCTGTTCATCTTTCACTGAGGATACCTAGAAAACTAATGATCGCAAAATAATGAAATTTTATATTTATATCCTCAAATAGTGTCGTTAGTAAATAAGATAAGATTATTATATCATACATTATATCATACATATACATTATCAGCAAATCATCCCGATACCGATAATACATTGAACGCTCTTCGTAACAGAACCGGACTTAAATTGCTCGGAATCGATAATTACTGGCCTTTCAGCTCTGTGCTCTCGAAAATAACCAGTATTCAAGGAAAAAACTTTTTTCAGATTATGACATAAAACCTATATATACAAATGTATAGTAACAACCTTTATATAGGCGTATATAAGCACAGGCTATACAGAAAAGTCCAATTTTGCACAATTATATACAAATTCTTAAAATAAAGAATAGAACAAAAATAGTTGGAGCAGAACTTTAACATATTATGACAGTTGTTTCTACCATTCATAAGTGACCTCATCATATTCATAAGTGACCTCTTTCAGAAGTATATAACTTTTCTTTCTATTTTTGCAAGTCTTAACCCTGTTCGTTTCATTTATCTATTTTGCTCCCCATACAACCATATTAATGTTAAATCTTCTACTCCGTCATATGTTGTAAATAAATTAATTCGGCTGATCTGTACCAAAAATTATTAATAAAGAGTATGAGCTATAGTAATAGAAAGTTCTAGAAATCGAGACAGTGTAACATACATCTGTATAACAATTGTATACTCAGACAAACTCGGCAGGGTTTTGTTGATTACGGAGGCAAATTGCAGAAATGCGCACTTTTCAAACTGATTGGTTTTCTTTAGTATCTGAGGAATTCATAATACACTAGCGCCATCTAAAGTATGCAAAATACATACAAGACATACCTTTGCGAGTTAATACAATTAAAGAAATGTATTCTCGATATTTTCACGTTACTAAGGCAGAACAAACTTTCCTGGTACTCTAATCAGACCATAATTTGCCGTAATGCTCATAATTAGCATATTCATATTCAAATAAATTAATTTGGCTGATCTGTACCAAAAATTATCAATAAGGAATATGTGCTATGATAATAGAAAATTATGGCAAATTATGATCTGATTAGACCATGACGAAAGTTTATTATGCGTTAATAACGTGAAAATATCGAGAATACATTTCTTCACTTGAATTAACTCGCAAGGGTATGTCTTGAATGTATTTTGCATAGTCTAGGTGGCGCTAGTGTATTAGAGCCTCTTTGTATAGCCAATATAGATACTTGAAAGATTTGTAGTCACTAGTATACATTGCACTGACGAAAACCAAACAGTTTGAAACATGCTTATGTCTGCCATTTTCCTCTGCGTTCAACAAAACCTTGTCGAGTTTGTTTGAGAGTATATAGAATTGTTATACAGATGTATGTTACACTGCCTCGACTTCCAGAACTTTCTATTACCATACTTCATATTTCTTATTATATTGTAAAGTTTTGCTGTTGTTCGTTTGCCAATTTCTGATATCCACATGCCTGTATCACCCTTTCTTCTTTTAAGACACCTCTCTAAGTTGCCTTTGTTTAGTTTTTATGTACCCAATTTTGTTGAAAGATTATCGGGTATATCTATAACTGGATCTCATATCTGAAAACGTCATTGTGCTTAGAACTGATCTTGCAAAGGTATTCTTGCTACCAATATTAATCTTCAAAATTCTTTCCAATCTTCTACTGCCGTTAGTTCATTTAGATCTTATTATTGTTTCATATTGAATTGAATGAAAATTCACGGTGTTCCTTCGAGTATACCCTAATTAGTCTTATCCAGAAATGACGTACACTTACATGAAATTCCATTTAAACATCAAAACTTTGTAATATAATAGATTAATCATTGAAATCGGCGTTTATGCTTTCGCGACGTCTAGGGATCACCCTCCACCACGCTTGTCTGTCTGTCGAAACATCCTGTAGGTTAGGGTAGAATTGTGTCGCCACAGCGTATCCCCGATGTCTGTCAAGTTTTGAATCGTAAATTCAGCATCCGCAATCTCTGACGCCATACTCGGTCGGGATTTCGTGTGACCGAGCGTGTGGAAGGTCCTTTATGCTTTCGCCATTATGCAATTCAGTTTCGATTTTAGTGTCTTCGCCACGGATGCCGTTCCGAAGAATTGCGTGCTGAATAAATTCAGTGTTCCACAACGTACAACGGTCGAAATAACTGATTTTATGGAACATTCAGGTTCCTGAGGAGACACAGTCGAGAAGATAATGCCTATTATTGGGGCTCCACTTGAATGAAGTGAGAAAATCGCAATTATATAGATAATCACGAAACTATTAAATAGTGTAACGTTCCAAGGAATTTACTGTTTTTATATGATAATTCTTTTAATTCGATCGATCAACCGTGCTTTATGAAGGCAGGATTATCACCAACTCTTATCTCCAAATCCAATTGGCACCCTCAAGCTACTGAGTGTAGAATATGCTGTGTTATACTGGGCGCCGCAGATATTTCGATATATTCGTTATCTCGGTATCAAATTCTTATCTCAAACAAGATAATTTACATACACCTTTTTAAAATTTATAAAAAATTTAAGGTAAGTTCATTGTGATCTTTACTGAAATAAATTAGTTAATTTAAACAGATTGCTGTTGGATTTCGCCGTTCAAGATTGAGTCACTTATTAAGCCTTGTCGGGAACATTTCATCGCGGAATTTTGTTTTTTTTGTTGAAGGTGAATGAAACATAAATTTTTAGAAAAATATGTATAATTATAACAGTGCTTTATCAACTAAGTTATTACAATTATTTGCTTGAAAAAAAATGTATTCTAGTTACATGCCTTATACTATTATCATTTTTCTTGGATTTGTAAAAAATTTGTTCAAAACTCTCGTTTCAATCCAGTCCTGATTTTCGTTAAAAAATGTACGATGAACGCTCATCAAACTCAATCCATACAATCTTTCCTCTCCCATTGTACTTCTCAGCCAGGTCTTTACCCTTCGAAGGGTACTGAAAGATCGTTCAAAAGTAGCCGTAGTGGATGGGAAAGCACTTAGAATGAGGAGTGCATGCCTTGTTGCAGGGAAAAAAATATAAGCCTCCTCCAAAAGTGCAGCCACTTCAAAATCCTTCAATTTGTCCCCTGCTAAACCTTTCTTTTTCCACAGATTTTACCACAAATCTAATTCTGCAGAGATATCACCCAACTCAAAATATTCCATGAAAGATTTTGCGTTTTCTCCCAAATCTTTTGAAGTACTTTTTAGTATGTATGAAGGATGAAGATGGGATAAGACAAAAGCAGGTGTATTCTTGTGTGCGAATCTAACATTCAATGATAAGGTTAAAGAGTCAAGATAAGGGATAATCAACGATCGTATTCAATCGCAGTATTAGATGACGGATTACTTCTGTGTATTTGCTTTTTAACAATTCGTGGAACTATCAACTCAACGCCGATTTTCTCCGCGATATCATGTGATTTTTTAAGTACTTCCTCAGAAAGATGTTCAATTTCTTGTCGATCATACTTGATGACATCAAGGATTTCACCATGTGTTTCCTCACCATAATTAAATCCATGTTTTCACCTTGTAAAACGGTCACAACGGAATCTAAAATCGCCGAGTA
Organism: Megalocaria dilatata; assembly: GCA_034642435.1. Lineage (NCBI taxonomy): Eukaryota > Metazoa > Arthropoda > Insecta > Coleoptera > Coccinellidae > Megalocaria > Megalocaria dilatata. Next base: position 17,853,570 of record CM067863.1, on the reverse strand, counting down.
CTTTGCAGTCATGACTAAACCTATAATGAAAATTGGTTTAGTTACCTCGCAGTGAAATTGATAGGCAAATTTTATTGTATCATAGTTTCCTTTGATCGAGAGATGTTCTAGCGCATTGACGATTTCATGAGAGCTGTTTGAAAACTTTCTGATGCTCTTGACCATCTGACCATCTGGTCTCACAGAGCTGTGATCAATTAGGAGACGAAGTCCTGCAAGTTGGCGACTCACGAAAGAAGGATATTGTATCCTTAACAGTTACAATCAAGTTTCTTATTTCCGGTTGTTTGCTAACATCATTGACCATAAGATTTTGTATGTGGCTTCTTGAGCAATGAAAAAATAAAGATTTATTGTACTTTTTTCTCAAAATGGCCTGTACACCACCTTCTTTTCCATCCATCGTAGAACATCCGTCAAATTCAAATCCAACACAATTCTCTGCTGAAAGATTTTGATCAACTAAAAAACTCTGAATTGTGCTAGCGATTGTAGGGGCATCTTGAGATTTTCAGCTCAACAAAGCCTACAAATTCCTCTCTGATATTTTGCTGATTCTCATCATGAAATGTTGTCCGAAATCAATCGATAGTTCGACGAATAAGCTGCTCTGATGGATGATTATGTGAACCATAAATTTCACGAAGTGCTCTATAAGTTTGGCGAATAGAACACTGATTTTGAAAATAATTTTCAACAATTTGTAAACATTGTTTGCGTCGTGAGTCTTGATGATAATTTGTCAATGCTTACTGAACAAAAATGTCACAACAAAATGGCTTCTACCTTCTGTCAAATCACAGTTATCCTTATCGAAAGTTCTATCACTCTAAAAAAACACCCGAGATCTATAATTTTCTAATGATGAGCTAAAAATGATCATAAACGACGGAGGTGTACCCACTGATGAAGAATCCGAGGTCAAAAGTAAATCTGTAGGGACGGCCGTCCGTTAACACGATAACTTTCCAACGAGAAGAGCTAGAGATTTGAAACTTTCAGGGAAGGTTTGAGGCCTGAATATCTCGGCTATATTCGTTATGTTGATAGGCAAAATTACTCCAAAGGTTTCGCAGTTATTTACATATAAAATTTTCTCCTATTTTTCGAAATTCTTTCTGAACTACTAATCCTGAAATTCGGTATTCTGTAGTAGAATAGTACCGTTTGATGGACGGTCATCTTAAAAATTTCCGTTAGATGTTCAACATATTCTATAAAATAGGACATATTGAGAGTGCCCACTGTTCCGACAAGACATATATAAAGCCTTTAATAAGATGAAATTCCTTTTCGTGTGATGTAATGCGTCCATTCAAACAGGATGAAGCCAATGAAAATAAGGTAAAGGAAATGACGGTCGCCATATTTCCTGCAGCTTTTGGACTATGCTCTTCCGAAAGACGATTATTCAGATTTCTGCTTTATCTCGTTCCGAACCATGGACGTATAATTCCTCGGTTCTATAAAATTGTTGGCCTTTATTTGCGTTCTTCATTCACTTTACTTACCTTTAGATGAATGAAACTTCAGAAATAAACTGCCGAGATAATTGGAATAGAATTGTGGAGGAATATAATAAGCAGAGTTCATTTCCATCCGCATTGTTTCGTCGAGAGAAAATCTCCGATTTTTCCTAAAGATTCTTCAACTTGTCCGTGGTTGAGCTGAAGGCATTGTTTTTCGTTCCGTTCATTACAACTAGCTCCCTGCTAAAAGTGGCTTTACTATCATTTCAGAGAATCCGTTGGAATATGCTTACCCTTATAATCTTTCAGCTAAACCGATTAATATTATAATTTTTCATCTCATTTTACCCAGTCATTTATTAACAGTCTACAGTATGGAAACCACTTATTGAATAAAATTATTTGTGTCCTTGTGTTGGGCAATTATAAAAAGCACTGAGACACGTCAACTTTTAAATACAAAAGTGCGCTTTTCACACATATAGTCCGTATAGAAAGTATCCGGAGAAAACAAAGCTCAATTCTAAATATCAAGTATATATTTTTAATTCTTGAATTAGAAAATTATAACAAAAATTCATCGTCCAAGTACACCCGAAACTATATCACCTCCATAATTTTCGGTGAGGTAAGGTAGTCCAGGAATGTAAAACTGACTGAATTAAATCATTTTTATTTCGTGGCGCTGCTCTTTCAACTGCAATCTTCATTAGTTCCCATATGTTTTCAATGGGACTAAGATCTGGTGAAGCTGCTGGCCATGAAATGGTTGTCACTTGGTGTTCTTGCATCCAAGCTTGAGTATAGGCCGAAGTATGGCATCTAATTATTAATGGTACCATCAATTATACAGAGAGGCGTAGCACTACGCTCAGATATTGCTCCCCACACCATTATTTTGGTGGGAAATTTGAACGGTAACAAGTTGGTTTGGCAGGATTTTTAAGTGATTTCCACCAAGTTGAAATAACTTTATCAGATATAAACGTTGACAAAATTCTATCCTTCGTTCCTTTCGTAAAGGTGTCATTATAGGGATTTTTTTGGTTTCCTTGATATGTAGCCTTGTCTTTTCAGTGACATACGGACGGTTTCTGGACATAATTTATGTTTCGTTGATTTCCAAATCTGTTAGCCAATTTGTGGAACCCCAGGCGCAGATTGTATCGTCCTAAGGCCAATAAAGCGTTTAAATTGTTTCCCTATATCTTATCCGGTCTTCCTGAAACTGGTCTATGCCTCAAATCCATGCCATTTCTCATCCTCTTTATTGTCTCATGTACAGCACTTTTTCCCAGTTCAGTCAATTGCACTAAATTTTTAACGTTTCGAGAACCTTTTCAATATGAATATTCCACCGTTTTTCTTTTTTCTATTTGCAACATTATTTCATAAATTGTATACCTGTTGACAATCAATAATAATTGACAAATAGTATTTCCATGCAACTTTGGCCATAGCCCACTATCTGAACAACCTATTTTATACATTACTTTGTCTTAGAATGTTACAAAAAAGAAGTATATTAAAATTATGCAAACTAATAAATTCCTCATAATTTCTGGACGGACTATAAATTTAACTATAGAGGGGCATTCGCACAAGTACAGCAAAGCCCGTCCTCTTTATTTTGAATGGAACATCCTGTATATTTTTATATATTTTAAAGCTCCTTAATAACCTGATTTCAGCGAAATATATCATGTATTGTCTATTATGAATAATACCGGATGATATTTCGAAAGCATTCATAATTAGTTTAAAAAAACTGAATACTTAAATTACATAACGTAATATAATTAATACATTAAAATAAATGCACAGTCTCCTTATTGGTCGTTTGAGTTGAAATATTCCGCATTTATGTTGTTATCCTTTCTTTGAGGTCTGTGATGCTCGTCGGCTGCTGTGTTACATAAACTTTGTTCTTGAGATAACCCCACAGATAAAATCTAATGGCGTAAGGTCTGGGGATCTAACTGGCCACTCAATAGGGCCTCTTCGTCCAATCCATTTATTGGGAAAGATTGCTCTCAAGTAAATTCTGACCATTGAAGTATAATGGGGTGGGGCTCCATCCTGCTGGAACCAGACTTTTTCATTCGGTAGGTTTGGATCTATTGCATCAGGAAATAAGTTTAGTAACGCAGAAACAATTTCGTCTCCAATCAAACTCAAGTATTTTTCAGCTGTTAAAGTCCCATCTAAAAATATGGGACCAATAATGGTCACCTATGATATCTGCCCAAACGTTCACGTTTTGTGGATACTGCGTATTTGTCTCACGAATCCAATGAGAATTATCCGCTGACCAATATCTACAATTTTGTCGGTTTACCTCCCTGTTCAATGTAAATGTTGATTCATCAGAAAAAAGGATTGTACCAGCAGATATTTCATTTCTGTTCACTTTATTCAATATTATTTCGCAGAAATGCATGGCACGATATCAATCGTGTTCTGTTAGTTCCTGCACAAAAGTCATTTCATATGGATGAAGTTTTTCTTCGAGACACCTTATGACAGTTGTATGATTTACATTATTTTCACTGGCAATTTGACATGAACTTTTCGTTCAATCCTCTGCAACACTTAACAAAATATCCAATTTCAGAGTATCTTCAACGAGTTTCGGTTTTTTTAATGGTTTGACATGTCCAAGATCTCTGAATTGTGCATGAATTTCAGATATAGTACCTTGTGTATTAGGCAACTGGGGATACCTCTGATTATATAAGTTTGCCACTACAACTTGACTTCTGCAGTTATCCCCGTAATCGATTACCATTAAAATCTCAATTCGGTAAGTCTCAGTTAAGTATTTCATTATTACTTTTACAAGAAATACGTTCTCAATTAGGAAATAACTATTTCAATGTAAGTCTCAGCACCGCAACATCTGACTGATAATAATCCACATTATTTTCAGATTTTGTTCATTTGTCGGCTTATATTGATAGTTTTTTAGGTATTCATGACAAAAAATATTAACAAAACGAAGATCTATGAGCGTATCGAGAATTGATTTTAGAAATTTTTCCAACTTAATTGATAGTCATTTCAGAAATTTCATAAGTTTGTATTTAGGTTATTAAAAATAGCATTATTTAACGCGAGAGAAATTATTGATTTCATTATTTCAGCTGGTATAATTCATTATAGGCCATACATTATATAGTTCGTTGAAATCGGGTTATTGGGGAGCTTTAAAAAATTTTAAAATATACAGGATGTTCTATTTAAAATAAAGAGGTCGGACTGTGCTGGACTTGCGCGAATCACTTTGTATATTTAAATTTATGCTTAAAAAGCGCACCATTGAACTTGAAAGTCGACGTGTCCCAGTGTTTTTCATACTTTTCTAACATAAGGACACAAAGAATTTTATTCCATAATTTCATCACGTCTACATCTTCATTTTTTATTCACATTAAAAATTTTTGTGTCAGTAGATATCAATAAAATACTAGATATCATACATGTTTATTGTAATTTTTTAAATTGCCTCCTTCCTTGAATATTGCCTTGTACGTCAAACTTGTTAAGATGGGTTTATTCATAATGAGATATATACAACACGGTCTTTAATGTTTGAGAACATCACAAAAGATATTATTTATTTCAGCTTGTTCATTCGATAAAAATGCTCGTTGAAGTACATGGTGGTCGATCAATAAAGAGTTTAATTTATCCTTATGTGGACGCATCAAGCTATCGTTCAGATAAAAGAAATGATTTATTTCTGCTTATCGTCGAATAGCGTTTCGCCATAGAACAAACCCAAAGTAGTGCTTTGTTATTTCTTCCTCAGGGGATCTGAGAATATGAGAACCACCTGTCCTCTCACCTCTTACCATAAGTCGTATGTTTCTCAAATAAAAGTGATATTTAAAGTCTCGAAGGAGGTGGCCTTCTATCTAGATGCCTACAACAATTTTAGTGGTTGCATGTCATTAGTGAGTTCAGTTTATATAATTCGAATGCCTTTTCATTTAGTTCGATATTCTTCTTATTTCTATTGAAGGGGTGTCTCATTGTAATAGGAATTTTGTTACGCTTCCAAATAATAAACTTTTGTACTTCTGGTAAAAATATTCTCTTATTAAATTTCCACTCCAAATAGAGAGATTTTTCTCGTGAACTTAATGTCACAGACGGTAATCCTACATTATTTTCAGCCTCACTTCAAAAGTTGTTTAATATAAAATAGAAAAAGGCTTTTTACTTGATAGAAGAAATATAACAAAATTTGAATATCAAAACACATTAAATCTGTTAGTCTTCTACAATTTTAATTTCGAAAAAATTTTTTATTCAAAAAACTTTTAGAATTAAATTAATGTCTAAAATAAGCACCTCTTACATTTAATAGACGTATATAATCAAAACTCAATATATAATGTCAAATGGAATAAATAAACCAATAGATATAAGAAATTCATTAAAATTAATAAATAAATATTTAAAGGAGACAAAATTTTGTTTCTGATCTTACCTTTAAGAACACCAATTGCCTTTTAAAAACATGAACACAACTTAAGGACTTCTCAAAGAATATAATTTATTTGAAATATTTAATATATTTAAATATTCGAATAAGTTAATTCAAAAATCTCTCAAAACATGCACTATATCTTCAGGAAACAAATATAATTCTAGGTTATCTCTTCTTCGGTCCTAGAGAATATTCCAAATATCAAAATCAAATAACTACAACTATATCACAACAAACACGTGTTAAGAATGGATGCTTCAATCAAGTAAAAAGCCTTTTTCTATTTTATTTTATATATAATATATAATTATATTTTGGCTTCAATAAATCTCATTATGGAATGTCAATGAATTTAAATAACCTTAAAAATAACTTACACTGTTCTGTGATTTTGTTAGAACATAGACCAATCTTGAATTTTAAAGTTGGTCTGTTTTGAAGTCATTCTTAACACGTGTTTGTTGTGATATAGTTGTAATTATTTGATTTTGATATTTGGAATATTATCTAGGACCGAAGAAGAGATTACCTAGAATCATATTTGTTTTTTGAAGATATAGTGCATGTTTTGAGAGATTTCTGAATTAACTTATTCGAATATTTAAATATATTAAATATTTCAAATAAATTATATTCATTGAGAAGTCCTTAAGTTGTATTCATGTTTTTAAAAGGCAATTGGTGTTCTTGAAGGTAAGATCAGAAATAAAATTTTGTCTCCTTTAGATATTCATTTATTAATTTCAATGACTTTCTTATATCTATTGGTTTATTTATTCCATTTGACATTATATATTGAGTTTTGATTATATACGTCTATTAAACGTAAGCGGTGCTTATTTTGGACATTAATTTAATTCTAAAAGTTTTTTTAATGAAAAATTTATTTGAAATTAAAATTGTAGAAGACAAACAGATTTAATCTGTTTTGATATTCAAATTTTGTCAAAAGTTGTAAATTGGAAAAATGTCAGATATAAATTCCAGATTTATTGTCTCTGTAAGTTTTATCTTTGCTGTTTTTATGTGAATTTCTAAATAAGTAATCTTTCTGAAAGCTACATTATAGTCAATTGTTTCTTTAAAATATTTGGCAATATTATGTAATTTTCTATTCACGTAAGAGAAAGAAAACTATCGTTCAGTCAAATCTTACATAACACGATACACTAGATTCAATAGAATATCCTTTTTTTCTGTAATTTTTCTATCATAATTAGGTTATAGAAAATAATTCAACCAAAAAAAAAACAGAAAATTCAATTGAATTTGGTATACCCCGTTATGAAAGAATCTGCTTAAAATACATTTCTATTCCATACGTGAATACAATATTGGACAATATTGCCAGATAAGCTCAAAGCTTTTAGAACGACTAATAATTTAGGAATAATTTTATAAAATTTGTAAATATCAATTTCACTCAATTAACGGACATTGCTTGACTGGACACTTTTCTTTGACAATATTTTATGGAGTTTGTCCAAGCCCAACCAACCACGATATGAAAATATAAAGTGTCTCCAGAAATCACATAATCAATATTTGAGAGTTGTGTTTCTTCAAGTATAATTTCCCTAGAGCTTGCTAAAAAAAGAACATTTTTTCCAAAAAAATTGATTCTCTTCAATGTTCAAAATATATTTCATTTTCAATTGATGCGTAAATTTATTGACATAAAAATTCAAGGAAAACATATCTAATGAAGATCTTCGGATTTTTAATGTGTAATTATTTTTTTCTACGGCATCATGTATTCAATCTATTTTAAATCTTATGTTTTCATTTTGTTACAGGTATGTACCAGAACCAGTGATCATTCTACGAACTTCTGTATGAGGTAAAAGTATATGTATTCACATAAATAACAAAAAGGCCCGCTGTAGTTCTATAGTATTTTTTTGTCTTACCTACCTATTGAACATAAAATTCGTACAAATATGTTCTTCGTACCTAATGCATGTTTTAAATCCACGAATTACTCAAGTTGTGCTAAAATCTCGAGACTCTTTATCCAAAGGAAAAGTAATTATCTGAAATTAACACTCTGCCCACACCAGAGGAGAACTATTTAACGAAATTAAATATTTATTTTAGCGGATGAAAAGATTCACTCTTAAATCTCGGACAATTTTATGGGTGGTTTTCTTCAGTCAGACAGAATTTCCTTGATTGCATTGGGATAAGCGCAGATTTATCTGGATTCGTGAAGAGGAGCCAATTTTTACGTAAATATTATATTTGTTTCAAATGGCACTTACTGAGAGTGTCACAGCGAAAAATATTTATGCTACGATTGCGTTGTACAGGTATATTTTGAGATACGTCTTTATCTTTATTCGCAAAAAAAAAAATCCACTTCGTGGTATATTGAAAATGCATGTATATGGATAATTTCATTTAATTCGGGTACATACTTTTGTATCCAATTGTTGAAAATCTTCATCTAACAGTCGGAGGCGGCAAAAAGAATAACCCAATAATTCAAACCTAATTATTGAAGAAAAATCCTGTTTTCCGTGAACATCATGGAATTTGTTTATTTTTCACTATTTTCATGACCAATTGAAGAAAAATGCTGTTATTAAGTAGTATTTCTGGGTTTGTAATATAGTTGAATTTATTTAAAGGGTGGGCCATCTAGAGTTTGCATTTTGAAACGGTGGTTATTTCGAGTCTGACAACACTTCTGAACTCGTGTTTTGACACAGAAAGTTAATTTGATATTTGACATTAACGATATGAGACTACTGACGCTGGAACAAAACTGGGAAATATTGAAAACTCATTTACAAAGTGGTGAATCTTACATCCAAACTGTGAAACTGTTATCCAAATTTACGTGGAATATTTAATAGAAATGAAATGACCTCACGGCAATTTGTGAGTTAGTGAAACTAAATGTTCACATGAATTTAATATATTTTATAAACCTACTAATACAGATATAATAACATCATACATAAAACTTGCAACCACCCCAAAGATTGTCAGCTTATAATGATTAGTTCATAGATCATAGTAGCACGTAAGAACCCCAAAATTTTTGGAAAGAACTTAATATAAAATAATTCAACAAATTGTCTTTTTAAGTTAAAACCTAACCCTCATACATGAAATGATAACTACCAATCAGGAAAAAATGGGTAACTCATGGTTATTCCCATCATACAAAAACCAAATCCAAAAGTATACATCTAACTTACCTATGTTAATAGATTATCAAAAGATATTATCAATTATCAAAAACAAACTGAATTTCACAGCAGTTTTTGGAACCATAAACAACTTGGATACTTACATCGAAAATACTAAAGGAAAATTAAACATAGATAATGAATCAGGAGTCTAGTTTTTATTGGTCAAAACGAAAGATCATTCAGAGAAAGAATTATTATTATTATTATTATTATCCTGATACTCCTAGATCTTCTGTGAAGATCCCTCAGAAGCTTCTTCAGCTTGTGCGAGTTAGGAGTTCAGTTGTGTTCTGTGTAGGCTTTGTTACTGCGATCTTGCGCCACTTTAGGTCACAGCACTGTTAATTTTTGACCCAACAGTGAAATGGTGGCAGACACCCGTCCAACTGAAAAATTTATTTTCCACCTGAACAGGATTCGAACCCGGACCTCCCGGTCACGCGTCCGATGCTCTCCCGCTGAGCTATCCACACACATACCTGAGCATTAGACAAGTTTCATTTCATATACATCACATTCAATTTTCGCCAACCTTCTGAAGGAATTTGGACATCATTTCAACAATGACTACGAAATTATCCATATCGAGAATAAAGGATCTGGACTGACACTCTTACATTGGCTTTCACAAAACTTTAACCATCTGATCAAGTCTGTTGATCACAGAGTCCTTGTACAATTAATCTAGTTCTATGTTCCCAAAGTGCTGATTACAGTAACTGTGTCAAACTATGACAGATTAACCTCTGTTGATCATCGATCAGTAAAAATTCCACAAAACATTATGTTCTCTTATCTAACCTAGAATCCCTCCTAAATCATAGATCAAGTTGATTTGTCGATTTTGGTGCTTTTCATCTTCCATTTTGAACACACACACAAGTGATACTAATATCGTCGTTCGTAGTAGTATGGTATAACAAGCATGTGAAGAATAACGATCCATTCCTAAATTCTAACCGTACATTAACAGAGCTACCACAGTATACAAAAGTATACCTACTTAATTTCCTTCTTTCTATTTCTATGGTGTAGCGGTATGATTTCAGAAAGTTGTCAGATTGTTCTCTCGGATCAACTCATCCACATGATCAACTATCTGAACTTGTTTTGTGAAACCCAAATTCCTTGATCTGTTTGTCAAATTTGATATCACTGATCACATGATAACTGGTGGCTTTATAATCACTTGAAATTAGCAGATGTAATTCCTAAAAAAATCTTAAATGAACAAACATAAGGTTTGTGTATTCTAAATGTTAATTTCAACTCAATCACAGGACTGTTTCTATGGCTGCTTTACTCTCACATTTTTTTATCATCTAATCGAACGATCCTCACAAAATTCTGCGCGAATATGCGTGTCATTATTCTTATTCTGAGTCACAAATTTCAGAACAATTAGGTTTTTAGCTTCTTTTTGCTCGTAAGTTAGTAGTATTTAAGACCGGACCAGCCGGTCGAATAGAATTACTTTCGACCTCTGATTTTTCTTGTGAGTCCAACCTAGTCATTTGGGGCCATTTTCTTCAAGATTCGAAAATTTCGGGCTAAACGATAGCTGTTCCACAGAACAAGCGCGCAAAAATCAGTTGGTATAAGACACTGTTAACAAATAACTCCTATAAGCTACTACGTTGTGTGCTCTTCTGCTTAAATCGTTTCCGAAGGGACCCATTTTAGAACAAATTAAAACCTTGAATTCCTCAAGTCGTTCATGCCGTTTCAATATATTCTGTTTTCCGTTTCTTTCATGTACCGGCAAATTGATTTTGTGTTTGGTCGAGTATCAACTCTGATTCAGTTAGATTATTCCATCGGAATAAAGCTTAACCTTCGGTAAGGAATATCGTAGTAAGTCCTCAATCAGGTTAGGTTTTGAAGCAAAGGTTGTAAAGGGGCTTTCAGTTGATTGTATAAGCCTCGAGTTTCCGCTGAATGCCTCAATTGACTCGAAAACGAATTACATTTCACTCAGAGATACTGTGCGAAACATGAAGATGCCTCAGATATTTCTGCCGAATAGCTTAAGCCAACCGTTGCATTCTTTCATCGACATAACATATTCACTGGAAATCGATGAGTGGAATGGTAGAGTAAAGTTTGGAAGAGCATTGAAAATGGATCATGAATTCTCTCTTGTATTACCTGTTCTGAAGTTGCCGATAGCAGATTCTCTTCGACTATATTGATAAACCTATGTGTAGTTGCAAAACTATGCTAGCGAACTTTGGATTCAGTTGCTCAGTATTTTTTCCATAGGTAGTGTTGAAATATCAATAAATAAAGCAAAAGATTTAAGGAATACTTCTGCAATACACATAAATATTTCGAATTGTATTGGCCTTCAATTGATAGTAATCCATTGTACACTAATTAAATAATACACCACTAGTTTCATACATAACAGCAGAAGCATATAAACTTTCTACATTCCTATCTATCTAATTATGTGTAGTTTCCAAGCGCAATATTCAATTAAAAATTCGCTATAACCTACTGACAAAATTAAAACAGTTAAATTTCATTCAACTCAAAATGAGTCTCATTGGATGTAGTAAATTCATTTTCGAACGTACCACCTGATGATGTTATAGCATTCATAGAAAAAATGCTATTCAGAAATTAATTGAACTTTGTAGTAAAATCAAATGTGTCATTCACTAAAAATCTGATTTAATCAAAATAATTTCAGTTTCAATGATGAATTCTACATCATTTAAGATGGCTTAATTAAGAACAGCCCCTTGAACCCATTTTCTGGTAAAATAGAAATATTTATGGATAATTTGGAAAAACTATTCACAAAAATAAAATTAGAACCACTACAAGATCATTTATTGATACATTTATGTAACTGTTATAATCGTATGCTTTAAAGTAGACAGACAGCATTACCTAAATTCATTCCATAAAAGCATATACAGAATAGAAGTAGAAACTAATTAACTTAATTTATGTGTATTAAACAATAAGTAGAGTCAATAACCAACACAGATTTCTCATGTTTCATAAACTTCTCCATGCAGATACAAATATCCTCAAAAAATTGTTTAATCCAATTCAACATAATATATCAGCACATCATAGGATGACATAAAGATTATTAACAGTTTCTTTATCTCCGAAAATTTCAATCATTAATTGAATTCAATGGTTATTTGCCATCAATTATTGGCAGTATGATTATCAAAAGACAGTATAAAAATACTTTTCACGAAATATGCCCTAATTAAACAGTATTCACGCAAAGTTCTTTAGTCTTCGCATAAGGTTTATTGAAATCTCTATCTCTCTGCCCTTTGGACAAGTAAGTTCAATTCACAATCTCTCTCTCTCTCTCTCTATTCTCTTGAACAAGTTTATATTCGCATTCACTTTTTACTTTTCAAGTAACAACCCTCTCGTGATAACACAATAACGCATTGAAAGGCCTGGAAGCGAATCTGCATTATTTACTTGTAATTAGTTAATACATGTGTAACGTGAACCCAGTTAAATTGAACAACGGTGAAAAAGCTCATGGATCTACTTCTCTACGAGCAAGTTCAAGTTCAAAAATACACCCCGACAATTCTCTCAACCTTGGATGAAACAACTCAAACTTGTACACTGTGATATATGTATTTAGGCTGGAAATAAACCCATTAAAGTCTGAAATATATCTCTCTCAATCACCTTTGAGCAATTTTATCCTAGAATTTGCGTACTAATTGATTAACGTTTCATCAATTAGCCCGAAGAATTCAGAAAGGTATCTCTACATACCACGCAATTCTGACGCAATGTACTACATCAATATGGCGCCAAAAACGAGTGTACCTATAGTACATTCTCTGAATAACATAAAATTCAAATTGCTGGTAAACAGTGGTGAAACATAGATATAACAGATTCCAATTATTCGAGTATCTGGAACCAATTTTATTTCCTTACTTTAAATTGTCCCTATTCCCAGTATTATCGAATTATACCCATATGATAATCCTACTTATTCAATAAAATTCCCAATATTAATTTCGGGCCATTAAAACTGATATATGATTGCCCTAGACCCGAAATATCTAATTGAAACTTAGCGACTTAGCAGCGAAGATGCTGAAATCCAACTTCAGTTAATTGGGTTAATCTGGGGTTGCCCCACAATGATTCAGTTGCCAGCAGACCAGCCCTTAAACCATCTGAAATGATTTCTCGCTAACTCATGCCGCTGAATTCATTCACAGTTCATGGCTTGCATTTTTTATCTTCTTTCTTGAGACTTTTTCCTGTCAATTATCTTTGTTTCAATTTTCAATTGCGAACATCGTTTTATTCAGCAAATTATTGAAGGTGTGTCCATCTTCTGTTTATGATACGAGAGGAAGCTAGGAAAACTTATTCTTTTATGTTATCTCTGCTTCTTAATTCTAATGTCTGCAGAACATATGAAGTTAGTTGATTTTGCAGAAAAAATTTGGAGATGAAATCAAATGTAACAGCTTTTAGAACTTTAAATTTTTGGGATTTCTACTTTCGTGTATGTAAAGTATTTTCTTTCAAAACGAATCTGAATGAATACAATCAAATGCAGAGTACTTTCATAGGTAACCCATTTTATTAGATACAAATTAACTATTTTATTCAACTGAACATAAAAAGGGTTTTTTTATACTTGATAAAAGGTTTTTCCAACAAAAATTTGGTGGAGACAGCTGTTTCATATCGGTTTCATGAAGAACAAAGTCCACTCTAAAAATCTCCAACATAAAATTAACAGATTTATCAATACTTATATGCCTCGTGTATCTTGGATATAATAAAATAAATGGAGATTTATACTTGATAGAAGGTATGTAAAATTTTTTAAATATTTTAATATAAACAGATATATTCTGTTTGAATTCTACATATTTAATTTCAATAAATTATATTTAATATTATAACTTCAGGAATTAAATTAATGTCCTATAAGCACCGCTTATATGAAACGACATATAAAATAAACATTCATTATGTGACATCCAAATGAGATAACAAAATCAAATAAATATAAATTGTTAACAAAAATCCTATAAATTAAATATTTTGAGTAAACAAAATTTTGTTTCTGCTCATTCCTCTTATAAAAACAGATATCTTTCAAAAATCTTTAACATTATCTTAAGAATTTCATCATAAAACCATCTTACTTGGAATATTCAATATTATAGAATATCTAAGTTACTTTTTAGAAAATCTCTAGATATGTAAAAACATTACTAAAAAATACGTTTTAAGAGAAACTTTGCTCGTCAGTACCCAATCACATTTAAAAAATATAACATCAATCAACAAAAAATATTTTCTTACCTTAACAATCTAGAAACATCTTGGCAAATGAATACTCAACAGTCAAATGGTGTCCCATGTGACCTCCAACAAATAGTTGTGTGGTTTACCATAGATCTTAAAGATTGACCGGCAATTTAACGGCCACTGTTATAGCATAAGGACATCTGTATAAAGAATGTTAAGAAAACCTAATAATTATATATTATGATTAAAATAAAATAAATGGAGGTTTATACTTTAAGAAGGTATATTAATTCCTGAAGTTAAATATGTAGAAGGCTAACAGGATATATCTGTTAATATTAAAATATTTAAAAAAAAGTATCTTGGATATGGCAGATTCTTGAAAACTACTTCATATAACCTCTGTGTATATTCTGTGGACAAATCATAAAATGAAAAAGGCTTGTTGAGTGTTTGCATTTTTGCTTCTCTAGATATACGAGACATACGTATAAGTATCGAAGAAATTTTATTATTTGGCGAATGTGGACTGATGATTACCGGTGAATTGTTTCAGTTGCCTGTTTGAAGATGTGAAACATAGTTTTGAAGGATTTTTTGAAGGAACTTTTTAAAAGAGAAGTTGCTTCGAAGAATTTGTTAATTTTATGTTGGACATTTTTAGAGTAAAATTTGTTTTTCATAATAACGATTTCAAACAGCTGTCTCCACCAAATTTTTGTTGGGTAAGTTCTATCAATATTTTGTGTTTTCTTCGGATTCTGTTATGACCGTTTGATACTGTGTGAAAAGTGTTAATTTTTTTGTCTATTTCAAAGTGAACAGAGTACTCTAAGGCATTTATTTATTAAATTTCAAAAGTTTTCAAGAATTTTTATAAAATTAAAATTTGTAAAGGGTCTTTCCATGGGAACACCCCATTTTTGAACTGACATTACTCACGCATGCTAGTCATTGTTTATTTGTGACATTGACAGTTGTATTTGTATATGTCCGAGACTAATTTTACGAAAAGACCTTGCTTCACATCCATAAAAAATTATTTTAACCCAAAAACTCAAACCAACGGATCAGTAAGATTCAGTAATTGGTGCCTAAAATAAATCGAAAAAAATTCAAGAAATGGACCGATAAATATCCGCCTGCTTCCTGCGATTTAACTCCATTGGACTTTTTTCTTTGGGGTTACATTAAGGCCTTGGTTTAAAGCAATCATCCAGCAAATTTAGACGATTTACAGATCAATATTGAATGAGTAATTGCTAACATACGACCTGATTTGTGTGAGAGAGTCATGGAAAATTGGGTTCAACGACTTCATTTCTGCTAGCGTAGATATTTCAGAATTTCTCAGTTTGATATTTAAGATATTAAATGAACAAGTTACATAAATATTGCAAAATAAATGAGTTTTTAACATTGAAGTTTCCATTAATTTATATAAAAACATTGACGTGAACATTTTCAGTTGAAATTAATGTGAATCTTACCGCTTAATTATTAGACGTCTTTCTAACAACGATAAATTATTGAATATTCCAGGATGTTCTCGGATAAACATCTTAATTAATTAAGACAACAAGAATGGAATTCGTCGTTGAAACCCGAACAGCGAAAAAAACTGATTTGTAAATGCTAATCAATCAAGGAATATCCAGAGAAATACTCTGACATTTCAACTTGCACCATCGTTCAACCTTAAAATGATCTAAGCTTGTAGAATTCAATCGTCAGAAAGCTTCAACCTTCCAACTTAGGAATGTTTTCAACTAGAATATATAAAATAATAATATTTCTGCAATTGAATAAACCATAATGATGATGAATTCAAGAAGCGACGTAACACTGCCAGATTGTGTTCAGTTCGCATATATACAAAATGCATTTCTGAAACATTAAACAATTTCAGCCAATGGTTCATCAGGTTTAAAATGAGTACTTCCGTTAATCTTTATGACGTACCTCTATTACAATTCTAATTTTCAATCTACAAGTAAATGTATCCTTGTTTTAGTGCTGAATCCTTATTGAAAATAATTGTATACTGATTGGTATTCGATACGAGTTTGCTTTCCTATGTGCGCTTGCGTGAAGTGAAAAACTGAACCAGCTCTGGAATGTGCGTTCACTGTAGAAAAATCAAATAAAGATTTCAATTATCCTCCAGAATTGTGCTCTCAAACGCTAATCAATTTTTATGTATTCCATCAGATGAATAATGAAACATCATAAACTGTCATAATTAAACTTAAATTATACAAAAAATACGGACGGTGCTTCTGTTGAATTTCATTGTTTGTTGATGAAAGCCAATTTCGAAATTCCTTAGATCAACGAGACAGATTACCAATAGCTCCGGCTAAATGAGAAAAGTCTTATTATCATTTCTTCCCTCTTTGTGTCTCATTTGTTGTTAGTTGTCTAGTTGGATTCTTTTTATGAACTCACGAACTTTTATCATTTGTCTGGATGAGTCTAATGGAAATTAATATTTACCTGGCATCATAATGAAAGGAAAATACCTTTTTAACCTCTTTTGATGATGAGGAGTGAAAGACTCATCATATTCATATATTAATCAGGTCACCTGCTATGATATTGAACATTCCATGCGTGAGAGAGTACATTAGTTAATTTTGTACATTCCGTGCGTAAGAGAGTACAGTAGTTCCATAGTGGGGTAGTGAAGATGGACGTTTTTCAAAAATTCATAAAATTGTAAGTTTACATGTTAAAATATTTTTGTTACCATTTGGACTAATTGCGATTGCGGTAAATTATTTAAGTGACATTCCTATCCGGGATCTATGTCCACTGCTTCCATGGGCGCGGAATTGGGATACGTGCAAACCAAGTTTCCGCCTTTTGGTTCCAGTGAAGACTGATAAATTCGAAGCACAATCCTAACTCAACTGACTGCAGTGTCAGTGCTCGAGTTAGGTAGGACGTAACTCCCGGTTAATCCAGTTTCAGGCCCAGAGGCTAGCGTATGGTCAAGACCCTCAAATCTCCAAAGATGTACCGGACCATCCAGGTCCAAGAACCACGAACCCAGATGAATTGAAAACCCTGCTAGCCTAACATGCAGGCTTCCAACCACTGCCCACACGAGTCAACCTCATTTTATGTCCATTCAAAAATATGGATCTTAGCAAAGCAGAAATATTAAGATCAACTTTGATCTACCTTACGTAGCGATATCTCAGTAACTAACGTTCTATTTCGTACATGCGCAACCGCGTGGAGGCTTCGCTAATTTATTGAAGGCTTGAAATCATCCCGAAAACAACCTCACTCAATAGCAGATCAACGATACATTGATGAAGGATCGCACGAAAATATTCCTCTACATTAAATCTTTAAAATTGTTTAATTCAGCTCTTTCTGAAAGGCAGGTTAATTTTAGGAATTTTATGGCTATAGGGATAATAAGGGTTTTATTGCAGTCTCAAGGTCCAAGACATGCCTTGATTATAGTGCATCTAATAATATATTGGTTATTGAACAAACATTGATCGCAAACGCGTTAATATATAAGTTGATGTATCTAAAAATGTGAGCTGATCGAGAAAAACCGATATCATATTTGGATTAAGCTCTTCAAGTTTAGCGTAAATGAGTCTTGAAATCCTCGGCACCAAGAGCAAATTCTTTCTTGTAAACCTGTGTTATTGTATATATTGTTATATGGAATTCAAAAAGGTCTCTTTTATTTTCTTTTTAAAAAAATAGATAGCATATGCTCCACAAAAAGAACCCAAAAAATGTTGTCCCAGCTTCTAATGTGGAATCTATATGGTATCTTCTTTTCATTATATATTTCTGTCAAAGAGCCTAATTTTTACATGGTCTTAAAATTATTCTTTTGGACGGAATATTTAATGAATGAAAGTATGTATTATGTATATATATATATATATATATATATATATATATTTTTTTTTATTGGTTGTTTTTTTGTAGCATCCAAATAACTCCCAACTAACGAGAAACTAGGTCAGAATTTTTGAGGTTCTTTTTCTGGAAAATGTGCTATCATTATTTTTAAAAGGACCTTTTTGAATCCTGTGTGGAACATTTTTTGGTAAGTTGATTTGTTATTCCTTATTATGCTTAATAATAACTCCAAACAAATTTAAATTGGGTGATGGATATGAATAATTTTGGTCAAAACTTTATGTTTTTCTTTTGATTCTTCATTTTGTATATACTGTACATATCATCATTAGATGTGGTGGAAATTAATTGATAAAGAATCATAATAAATATGAAATAATGACCAAATTATTTACACATCACCTTACACATACATGTTTCGATTGGATCTTGAGGAATCACAAATTCTATTAACAAAAAATGCTCAACATATAATGCAAAAAGGCTTATTTTTATTTTACTTTTTTAAAGAATATAAAGCATATTCTCCTCAGACAAAACCTGATAAATTCGAACCCAAAATCTCTTCAGTTAGGAGTTATTGGAATAGACAAAATAATCATTGAAAAATATATAAAAATACCTTTTTCATCAGACATTTCTGCAACAACTAACCAATTTTTGGATAAGCATGACCTACACGAAAATTAGGTTATATCACATATTATATTTAATTCTAAATGTTTTCATGATATTTATTTAGGTTTAAATCTGTTGAGGTTCCGGTCAATTAATTCCAGCTATTATCTCTAATATTCAAATACTTCTTCCTAGTAAATTTTTAGAAGTCGACGTCAAGCCGGAATCGGGTAAAAGGTCATAGTAGTCATCAGAAAAATATTTAAGTCGTGTACTTTTCAAATTATATTGAATTTTTTATTATTCGAGAAAATGCACACCCTGTGATGACTTTTGAACTCCTGTTGCTACAATTTTTTACTTTCTTCAAATTCTATTTTTCCTATGTTATCCCGAATAGTGCTTTTGTAACCTGTGATCTTCAATTCTAAGCCAATTACTCCAGCTTGGAAAATAATGTCACTTTTTGGCGAAAAAAGCATTCAAAATTAATAATTCGCACAACTTTGACTGACTGTACTGAAAAAAACTTCACTATATCAGTTTGGCAAATTACTTCAAAAGTTAGGGCATTTGTTAGGGATTCTAAAATAGTATAACACTTACTACATTATTTCTTAGATCGGTCTTTTTTGAAGAAACACACTTTCGAACAGTTTTTTCGAACTTTCTAAATATGATTCTAGTGGTCCAATACTTTAAGAATCTGATTTGAATGAGATGGGGTGAGTCCTTCCATAAAGTGTGAGTGAGACAGATAGTGACGCCACTATGTGGTATTGGCACACGTAAACGCAATACAGATCAGTACGCTACGCCTCTTGGTCTACTGCGCATATTTCCGTATTTGATCGTGTTATTTGTGTACTTACGACTTTTGGTTTCGTTTATTAGATTTGTTTGGTTGTGATTTGGATATTTTTTATCTTTTTACGACGAATTTTGTTTCTTTCCTGAACTAACCTGTGATTGTGTTTTGACATCACAGGAATATGCCAACATGCACCTCATTTATGAGGTGCATGGTGTGGAGAGAATTAAGGAAGCAATGCAATTCGTCAAAAACGGAATATTCGCCCGTCCTATATCCCGATCTTTTTCAACATGTCGTGCATGTATTGCGGCTGAAAGAGGGCAGTTTGAACATCTTTTGTGAATTTATTAAATCTTGTCATAAAACTAAACTGAATTTCTTCAATAAAAACATTTTTCTGTCCAATATAAAAAAATGTAGTTAGAGTTATAGCATTTTAGAATCCTTATTGAATGTGCTAACTTTTGAAGGAACTTGCCATGCTGATGTAGTATGTTTTTTTTTTCAGTACAGTCAATTCAAGTTGAGCTAAATTTTAATTTAGAATACTCAGTTCAGCAAAAAGTGACATTATTTTCCACGCTGGAGCAATTGGCTTAGAATTGAAGATTATAGATTACAGAAGCACGGGATAACATAGGAAAAAAAAATTTGAAAAAAGGAAAAAATTGTAGCAAGAAGAGAATGTGCAATATAATTTTAAAAATACAGGACTTGGATTTTCTTTTATATTTTTCCGATGACTATTATAACTTCACATGTTACCTGATTTCGGCTTCATTCATAAACTTTTCCAAAAAGAATCGATTTTTCTATCTTTCACTATTCACAGTTTTTACATTCGGAAACATTGTAATGAAAACTAAATGTCGAAAGTTTAAATGAATACAAACGGAATATTTGTCGGAACATATTATATGTTATTTGAAATGAACGGCAATGTTTGCATTTGCACACAATTATAATTCAAATTGGAGAATATACGGTGGATCCATTACGAAGCGACTTCCCTGGGGCTTAACAAAGGCCATTTTGGGTTCTCGCTTAACTGGTCTAGGACGAGGATTAGTCATGTAAAGGCATTATTACGTTGGTGTTTCTATTTCCATATTGATCAACGCGTTTCAATACACAATTTAAGTCTTAATTTTTCTCGGTTATGGCGTGAATAATGACTAAGCGATGCCGGGAATTTTTCGATAATCTTTATTGCTCCACCCTTCCCCCACTTCCACCCCATCGTGACACACTCACGTCATTATTATATGTGGTGGCCGCAATAAATAGAGTCTCGGTGCTAAGGAAAATTAATGGCACTCTAATTACAGGCGTTCGTCTTGGACGCAACAAAAAATATAGGTGTATAACAGCGGTCTGTCGCGCAAAACCTATCACCAAACTCAGGCAAAATACGATATCAGGACCGGTTCTCCGTTTGAAGGTCGCCAAACTTTCACTCCTCAACATCCACGAAGATAAAACGCATATGAGTGTTAGTTCACTTTGCTTTATTACTAGTCTAGTCAACAAGTGCCTTTTGGGTCAACTTTTTTCAGCAGTCTCCGAAAATTATGATCAAGGTGTCATTCGATTCGGAATGGCATCTAGATGATTTTTGAAAAAAATTAAGTTCCGCTTGCAAAAATTGCAAAAGTTATTAACAATTAACTAAAAAAAAAGGGGGTTTAGTGTTTTGTAAATATCTCAAAATCTAATGAAGATTTCTGAAACAAAAAAAAGATTCAAAAAGAGGAGGAAATTTCCTAGAAAAAGTGTCGACTCCCGGAATTGTAGTCCCAATATTGATAATTTTCCCAGAGGGATGAAAATACACATAAATAATGAATAAATATGAAATTTAATAAATGAAAAAATTCAGGGGCATAGTGGATGGATGAATGAACAATAATCCGCCAAAAAAAAATTTTTATCTTAATTTTTCAGTTAGTTATGCAATAGTTAATTAATAATTTTTTTCTGCTTGGACATGAACATTGCAAGTGTGATAATTGTTAAACTAATAACTTGAGATTTTTTCCTCTCTTGGAGCAATTTTTGGAAGACTTCAGAAAAGATCCCCGTTGGAAGAATTTAAAAATGTTTATTTTTCAGTTTTTTATTAACAATTTTCGTTGTTGCAAAATTAAAAACTTAGATTAATTCTAGAAAAATTTTTTTTTTTAAATATTATTAATGGGAATAGGAAGCTACATAGAAATTTTTTTTTTCATTTTTATCTCTTATTGTTTAAAAAATTGTTATAAACAAATTAGTTGTTTATAAAATAATTAAAAATTTATTTAAGGAATATCAATCTTTGATGCAAATAATGATTTAAAAAAAATAGACAATAGACACACGTGTTCAAATTGATTCAATAATATTTTATTCATCATCTATCTTTTATTAGAAAACCAACCAAATATGCGCAAAATATAGACAAATGGGCTAAAAAACTTGATAAAAGGTATCATCTTCGAATAATTCTTCACGATAAATTAATCGATTATCAGTTGCGTTCAACATTGGTCATTGAAAAGTTTGTTTTCCACTCTCTGAAAGGAAAAATTTCATAAAATTACTCTACCAATTGAAGATTATGTGAGAATAGTGGCACTTTTTTATTGACAAGGCATCAGGAGACAGGCAGGCTGACCAGAACACCTGGTCACCTGCACATCGTTGAAGGATAACAGATTCATGGTTTCCACAAATCGCCATCTTACTGCTGTTGTAGTTCGAAATCGATTGATGGTGGTAAGTCAGGTAAATGTAAATGAATGGACCGTGAGACGACATCTCTCAGAATCAAATTTACGAACATACAGACCTGTGGCAGGTCCAGAAGTTCTCAGAGAGTATCGAATTGCGCGTCTTCAATTCGCACGCGATCACATAAACGGGTTAGAAGCTCAGTGGGCCCACGTGAATTCTACCAGGTCTTCATATTGGGATGTGAGCATGGCTCTTTCACCAAGTGACTACTCAGCAGTCTCCATAGTCCACCCCTAAAGGTAGAAAGTGTGATAAGGATTACGCCATATCATCGCGCGAAGCGAGAACCCCTCCGAATAGATGAACCCACCAGCTTCCAGTTGGGGCCTCGGCTCGAAAGCCAAAACCGTCTGACTGGTAGCAGCGAAGCACTATTCAACTTCTACTGGCAGGTCAGTACCCGAGTTGGTTTGTGACGCAACTCACCCGCCGGAAGGGTTTCTTATCTAAGCACCCGAACGCAGTCCCATGAACTGAGATAATCCCAAGATTGATGACTTCAATCGATCCTGTACGTCATGACCCACGAACTGATGTGAGGTGTTTTTATTGATCCTGATGTCGAGCACTAACGGCTAAGTCATTTCGTCGAGATCCACAAACCCTAAAAAGTTACGCATTGATCCGGGTTCAGGACAAGGCCGGTCGAATCGTCAAGTTCCGCTGAACCCTGAGTCATTTCATGAGAATATCCCGAACATGGGGTCTGCGAACAGATAAATGAAATAACTCCCTAGTCCAGCATGCGGACTTTCAACCACTGCCCCCTCGAGTCCAACACCAATGGGGTGGCCAGGTGGTAGAAGTAACACCTGAGGGCAATCCACCCCTCCGAGGTAACCCAGTATGCTACATAACGCACTAGGGTCCAATTCGGAGATCTTCCACCACGCAGGTCCAGTGACTGGCCCGAATGGCATTTCGTTAGGCACCAAGACTCAACCCTCCATTTCGCCGGGACGAAACTAGGATCCTAGTCATGACATGCGTGCGCCGCCATCAAGATCAAATGCTTCGGGGGCGGCTCAGTTGGCCCAGGTGCTTTTTTCTGATGGACTCAGATTCAGCATTCGGGGAGCTGACGTTCGTAGACGCTTTTATAGATGTCCAGGAGAAAGATACGCCGATGGCTGTATAGAGAAGCGAGTTACATTCGGTGGAGGATTTTTTATGGCCTGGGGAGGTGTCTTTAGATGGCCGCACAGAGTTGGTTTTTATGAACGGTTCTTTATCAGCAGGAAGGTACATAGAGGAAATTCTCATGAACCATGTTGTACCTTATACACCATTTCTGGGAGAGCAAGGAATTCTTATGCATGACAATGCACGCCCACATACTGCTCGAATAGTGACAGCGTACTTGAATTCATTACAAATCGGTCTGTTAAAGCTACTGACGTCTTACCATTGTTTTATAAATGTCGTCAACTCCTGGACCCCTGGTTTATAACAAATGAGAGTAATCATCACACGCCTCTGAACAGCGAATTAAGGAATAATTCCGGATACTTAAGACCTGAAAAAAATGTTTTGAAAATTCTCGAATCAAATTACTGAAGACGCTGAACGGCAGCTACATTTGAAAATTCCTCAGATATCGTCTCGCAAATAGTTAAATATATCTCATTTTGCATTGCAAGTTATTTGGATCGTACGAACTGATTGTCGGCATAATGAGAAATAAGATTTATTTGAGAAATGCGTTCAGGTATGCTAATCCAGTCTCCACAAAAACATGCACCACTCTTGAGCGTCTGAAAATTATCAATGCATATGCGACGAATTGGTGGATTATGCTTGAAGGAAACTAACGATTATACCAAGAATAAATTATCGGGAATACCGTTTTCATTGGTTTCACTCGGAACATTGAAACATTTTAAAGAGCGCGATAAATCCTCTAAACATAAATCTCGGACAAACGGAATGCGAAATAAGTCAACTGAAACAGGTAAAAATACCATCCATCAAGCTGGTTGGGATGAGTCATTCACGAGTGACAATTTCTAGTAAAATGACCGTCAGAGAAAATTGGTTTATTACAAGGTTTTCAATTTATCTTGTTCGCTTCAGTTCATCTAAATTCCAAATGAAAATTACAAAATTTGAGTCCTACTTGTGAAAGTTTGAATTAACGTATTAATAACAAATATTCTGAAAACAAAATGGTTAATATTAAAATTAATAATATGTCTTGGAAAAACTTTCTCCATTCAATGCCATGAAGCATTGAACTGTTGTAAAAAAATCACAAAAATTTCAAGAAACCAAAACATCAAACTACTAAATGAAATTTAAAATATCATACAGATTCATTTTGTTAACCTCCTTCAAATTTTAATTTCAAAAACTTTGTTCAAAACCTTATAGAATTAAATTTAATGAATGTCTTCAGAACAGTCAGTTTAGTAGACATATAGAATTAACACTTATTACACAGTACCAAAGGGAAAAAAAGAATTGAAAGAAATATGAATTGTCAATTGAAGAATTATTAAATAAATTATTGAAGAGTACAAACTTTTGTTGCGTTCCTTGTTTTATGAAAATCAAATTGCTTTCCAAAATGCAAAACATAACCTCAAGAACAGCTTGTTCAAAATTAGTTTCCTTCAAAAAAATTCTTAAAACATGCAGAACATCTTCAAAAAGCAATTTAGAATGATCACAACGGAAACTCATCAGCTCTACTTCATATTTAAAAAATAAAAATAATTAACAAAAAATATCTTACCAGACAAACTGAATGTAGTTATCAAAACAAACACTAGAATGAAGTGACCTTTTAAAAATCCTACGTATTCTTTGTACGTCACAGAAATTACATCAAGATTGCAAGCTATTTTATGCACTCTTTTAAAACTTAACATATTGTTTTACCGACTAGAACCTTGGATTATTATCATGTTCTTTTCTCGACAATTTAGCAAACTGTTTTACGTATAGGTCTAAACACAGGGTTTTTTCAAATTTATTTTTTTATTAAATGGCAGAATTCTTTAATGTTAAACAAAATAATTGTGGGAAACCTCTACAACGATATAATTTATTGGGAGTATAAATAAGTTCGTCCGGTTTTGTTGTCAAAAATTGAAGCTTCATTGTGAAAAAGTGGTTATAGATTCAAAATACAAAGTATTGTCCATTGGTAGTCACTACTTTTTTCCATCTTTCTGGCAATTGACGATTTCTATTGCGAAAACAGGCCGCTATCCATGCATGGATGCATTTTTTGACTTCATCGTAATTGAAGAGGTGCTGGTCAGTCAGGTAATCGGAAGAAGAAATGTCTGGGCTTTACGACTGTTTGTTTAAGTGTAGATATAGAATTATCAAACATCACATAACAACCTAGAAAGTTGAAAATATCCAAAGAAAATAGAATATGGCCCAAAATTAACTAGCAGACTTTAGCCTATGCAGCTTTTTCATATGGACCTTACGAAAAACGAATTCTATTCCAAAAATACCCCCCACACAAATTTAAAAAGTCTTTTAAAAAATACGGCACATTTTCCAGAACAGCGTTTGAAACTCTCGCCCATACTCATGACTTTTGTGTATGATCAAAGAAAACAATCAATAAATATATCACATACCTCGTGGTTTCATCTAATACTGGCAATGAAAAAATTCTTCCAAAACAACTTGTTCAAAATAAATTCCTTCAAAAAAATTCCTGAAACATTTGGAACATCTTCCAAAGGCAATTCAGAATTCCCGCAATGAAAAACTCATCACCCCTACTTCACATTTAAAAAATAAAAATAATCAACAAAAAATATCTCACCAGACAAAGCGAATGTACTTATCTGAACAAACACTAGAATCAAATAAACTTTTAAAAATCCTATGTATTCTCAAGTTCGTCACAGAAATTACACAGAGTTTGTAAGGTATTTTATGGACTCCTTTAAAACCAAATGATAGTATAAGTGTAAACCAAAATATATAATTATCAAATATGGAATAAAATAATAAAAAGAGGTTTTTTCTTGATAAAAGGATTATTACAAAATTTCAAATAATAATAATTTATAATAATACATCTGTATGATACTTTGAATTTTTTAATAATCCTTCTATCAAGAAATAACCTCTTTTTGTTATTTTAAATCAATTAGTTATAGTTTCTAAAATAAGAAGCTCGTGTTCAAGATTAACAAAATCATTTTTTTTTAGGACAGAAAGTGGGATGACTCATTACGAAAAATTCAGTTTTAATATTTTGAGAATACCTCCGAAAATATTCGAAATTTTTAATTCAAATTATACTCCTGTTTTACACCAAATAATACTTTTTTTCATAATTGAATGGATTCTGTTGTTGCTACCGAAGTGCCAATAATGAGTCCAGAATTTCAGCCACCTGTACAAGCCGTTCGATGTCACTTTCAATTTGAATCAGGTCAAGATCCCATTGTCTTTATTTCGCAATGAATCAATGCAGGATGACAACTCCTATTTAAGTATTCATTAGATTGAACGACCAACATTCAAAATTTTATGACTCTGACTATGTGGAATCAAGAATCGATATTGAGCTACTAAATTATTAATTACACTATTTTAAGCAAACACTTTCGAATGTGATGACTCAGAACCATGGGTTTCGTAGTAATAAGATAGGTTTCGCGCTCATATCTGAGCATGAAATTAATCCTGAAATTAAATTCTGCACCTGAACCCAGAAAGTTAAGTGCTTTTCTCCCCTTTTGTTAGCGCCATCAAAAATCAATATAGGTACAAAGAGTTCCACAAGTTCTGCACTGAGGTAATCCCGCTTTTCCAGTGAGCTAGATTTGATACTTATATTCAATTAATACTGACAACACAGCAGTAATAATAACAGTACGTTTTTATTGTTTTTCACGCCTTTATTCATAACTATGATAGAATATGAACAGTTTATTTGTTTTTTACTTAATTTTTTTCTCTTTTTCTGTTCCGTTTTTTTTTCATCATATAATTTCATGAATTTATCAAAATGTATCTGAAAGAATTCAACATAAGTTAATTTAATTTGAATGTGTCAGTACTTGATAGAAGTGAAATTTAAGTGACTTAAACTATAAAGTATGTATATTAACATACAAATACAAGAAAATCCACTATTCCTAAATTATCTAAAATTCTCAAAATAAAGGATCAAATAAAAATAATTAAACAAGAATTCCAACATTTGATAGCGCTATTTCGGTCTATAGACCTCTTCAGAAATGTATTGAATTCAGATTCAAATATATCACAAGATCAAAATTTAACTCACCAAATAAGATAAAACCTAGAAAGAATAAACTCGAAGAAAGCCTCAAAGTATAACAAAATAAAACAGAAATGATCAACGTGTTGTTACGTATAACTTATAACAACATAACAAATGGGGTGGATCATTTTTATTATGTTTCTCTGTGTTCCGAGTAAAAATGGTAATAAGTTATACGTAACAACACGTTGATCATTTCTGTTTTATTTTGGATACTTTAAAGCTTACTTCGAGTTTATTCGTTCCAGGATTTATCTTATTTGGCGAGTTAAATTTTGATCTAGTAATATATTTGAATCTGTACAATGTAAATACTTGAAGAAGCCACATCGCGGTGAAACAACTGTTGTTGTACAAGCATTTTTGTGGAAAGAAAATTATGTCTCCTATATATTTTTTAACTGAATTCAATACATTTCTCAAGAGATCTAGAGACCGAAATAGCGAATCTAATGTTGGGATTCTTGGTCAATTAATTTTATTTGAACCTTTATTTTGAGGATTTTAGATAATCTTAGAATAGTGGATTTTCTTGTATTTGTATGTTAATATACATACTTATATAGTTTTTGTTAATACATTTGTATTAATACGTTTCATGTCGAGATGTAAAAAGGTTTTTCCGAAACATTGAAAAATAATTTATATTGATCATATATAAGGATATCAATTTGATAGTTTTTGTATATAATTTCAATATATCTTGTAGAATTTAGAATATATAATTCTGAATTTAAAGTCATATGAGTTAAATTCATCAAAGGCTGCATTTCAAAGCAGTCCAAAGTTTTCATTCGGAAATAATAACTTTTTCAATCGAACATATTAAAACTGTACTATCAAACTTATTTGATAGTCTACAAATTCTCACTGAGAGGAATATAACTTTTTCAACATGTAAAGGACTTATTTTGTAATATCAATTCATTTCATTCAAGATATACTGTTAAAATTATAAAAATAACCTTTTTGTTATCACCCTCTTTTCGGATTCTCAATGATAATAGATCAACTTTCGTTTGTTGAAAACGATGTTGACCTTTCACAAAAATGAGTCTATTTTCATGGATTTATCACATTTCAATATCTTATCTGTGACAATTTCACGTGCAGGCTTCGAATACATATTTGCTTATGTCCTATTTACTTTTCATGATGAATAATATTCCTAGACGATTCCATTTCAAGACGTAGCCCAAAACCACCCTTGTGTCTGTTTGTTCAGTTCTGTTCAACATCGAAAAGGCATCTAACTAAGCCATAGTATGTGAAAGCAAAACAATCTTCACCGGATGTCTATCTTAGGTTCGAAATATTTAGAATGGAAAAATTTTCAGTCTTTGATATCGTCTCTAGGCGGGAAATAGAGTTTGCTTTATGGAAGCACAACATGCATAACTGATGTTTTCTTAAGATGATTTTATTTCAGGTAACTCGTATAAATGGCTTTTTTACCAGAAATCTTTTGTACAAATGTAGCGAAGATATCGTGTATTTTCATAAGCGCAACAGACTGCTGGCAGTCGGTATTTTGTTTTTTGACTAACCTAGAGGAGACAACAGCATGGCCTAACTGAATCGACTGAATTAGGAAACTTTGAAGAAACGGCCCCATATGCAAAGCACAAAATGATATTTTGCTAATACAATACACCGTATCACAAGTCGTTAGCTCCAATAAAAAATTGCACGAATTGCTTCCGCACCTATCTTATTCTGCAGATTTGACCTCCAGGAACTTTTACCTGTTCGCAAACTTAAAACAAAATGCCCGCCGAAAAGAGATTTAGCTCGAATTATTGCCGAAACAAACGCCCATTTGAGAACAAAGGTACCGAAAAGTTAGAGAAGCGCTGAAATGATTGTATCACTGTTGAAGGAGACTTTGTTGAAAAACGAAGTCAAACTTGATCGAGTGTGTTTTCTACTAAACCGGAAAATTATCATAGTTATTATAAGGAATACTTTTTTTAAACGATACTGAACTTTTTTCGGTTTTATATTGCTCAGCTGACAAGTCATACCAATATGTGCACCTATAATTTGTTTATATATGTATTGGTATGAATTGCAATTTCATAGATATTTCTATTTTTACTTTGAAGTAAGAATTATATGTTTTTTTTTAATTTAAATTATATATCCCATGGTCACCCTCATCTTATTTCTCAAGAGGCCCTCAAATTTCAACTATTATTTTGAAAAATTCTTGTGGAATAGTTAATATTTACTACATATAGACTATTCATTCGAATTAATTTCTGTTTTCTAGAGCCGAATTTTCAAATTGATATATTTACATAGGGGCGCATGGAGAAAATTCAAGACCCACAGGTTCACTGCTAAACTCTTAAAATTTCAAAATTTGAATTTAGAAATAGAAAATCAGATTTAATTAATGAACAATTAATACTTGTCTATAAAAATATTTATTTCCCATATAGGTCATTGTATACATACATGTATACAAAAATTTTTCCAAAACTCAAAAAATACTACACAAAAAAGATAAAACACTCAATTCTAAATATAGACTTTTATACCTATTAAATGTTTTTTGACAATCTACGGATAGACCTAATGGTTGAAATTAAACACAATAACAAGATTTAAAAAACTCACAATTCAAGAATGTTTTCTAAATAAATCTATCCGTGGATTGTCCTTTCTGGGTTTTTACTCCACAGTATAAATTTTTGTATTCAATGTCATAAATGATGAATACATATCTTTCTGTATATAATATATTTTCAATTTATAATTTTTAATCGATCTTCTACATAGTAGACTCAAGACCAATAATTTTTAAATTGTTCAACAAGAGTGCCTCATTATATGGAAAATATATACAATCAAAGACAAAAAAATCCCAATATTCATACCAGAAAAAGAAAAAATCAAGCTCTGAAATAAGTCAACAAAAGAAAGATATAGAGATACGTAAAGCTTAATAAAGTTTAAATAACTAACTGAGCCATACAGATATTTCTCAAAATATTCTTCACGGTATTTTCACTTTGAGGAAATCAATATGTAAATTCCATAACACTATATTATCATCTTTCAACATGTACTATGTTTCAATTAAATATTATCGTTTAATAATGACAACAATAATAATTTTGATTAGAGAACCAGTGTTATGCCTTCAATAATTTCAAGAAGAATATAAATACACCCATCAAATTTTGAACACTTCTATAGAAATTTTAAAGAAATTCATTTTCTGCAAGCTAGCTTACTTAATAAATGTAATTGATAAATGTAATTACACCTTCATAAAAGTCTGAACCAGCTGAATATAGGAAAGTATGGATAGTTTCTACAACGCTGAAAAAGTGGAGTGATTCAAACTTATGGTATTCTTTACATATATATTTTAATTTAGAAAAAAAAGGGTTCCAATGAACAGACACTATTGCACAATAGTCTTAATATTCTACATTTCCTTGAACTTTTCTATGAAGTGACTCATAGACTTGTAATTTTTTGCGAAACAGGATTCGTGATAAGCATATTTTTTCATACGTTCGTCCTTCGTTCGAGTTAATTAAGTTTCCTCATTAAACAGAATCGAATATCTGAAGCTGAAAAATTCAACGCCTCAAGGCAAAGCATATAGATTGTATTGTTTCGATGCATATCTGAATACACACCTTGCGGAAGAAGTGAAACAGATTTATTTGTTCTTTCTTTAACACCTCATAGAGCTTATTCGATCGATGTCTATACAATATATGAAACTTCAAATCATTCCACCAACCAAAAGATGTCAGCATATGAAAGTTTGATTACTATTGAATGTCCTTTTCAATTCAGATAACTTTTTGAAAGAATTAAATATTTTTAAACAGATAGTGTCAAGCAACGATTACAACCCCTTTCTTATAGACAAAATGGTATCCATTAAACAAAATAACATGGCATTAAATCTCGTGTACCCAGTAAGAAAAAAGGACACAGAAATACTTTTCGTCATCTTATGTTAATAGATTATCTGAAAATATTGCTAAATATTTCAAAAATAGTTTCAGCATTAATAACCTTTGTACTTACATAAAAACCAATAAGGATCGAACAAATGAAGAAAATAAATCTAGAGTCAACAAGTTGACTCGCAATGGTTGCCCTTTAGTATAAATTAGTCAGACAGGTAGATCAAGAAAAGAATCCAAGAACACAAAGTGAGTTACATATCGGATCAACAATAGCTATGAAATTATCCAGTCGAAAGCAAAAGTTCTAGATTAACACTTTTAGAATTTCTTCAAATCCTTTTGAATGAACAAACAGATGTTGACAAGTCTACATTACTGAATATCTTTCCCTAGTGGCATTTTTTAGCAACCAACTCTAATAAACACCTTGAGTTTTTATTACTTCTTCTTCCATTATTTGGTCAGGTACTTAACACTGTATTTAAACTTGGTTACACTGGACACCATCAGCCAGTAGAAAGTAGATACCGGACGAAGCCACATAGTGGTGAAACAATTGTGGTATTTTAAACATTTTTCTGGAAATTGAAATAATGTCTCTTATATGTTTTTTTAATAACTAGATGATTTTTTATATTTTTACCTTCCTGGAAAAAAGACTGCCATAAAAATTACGTGGTATAACTAAGTTAGTTCAACTCTGCTGTAGGAAAATTTACTTCTGGAAGTGGTCAATGAATAATAGTTTTCAATAAGTTGAATTTTTTCATCGTTAAAAGTGAGAAAAGGAAATGTGTATTTCTAATCTTCGAAATGTATAAGATAATTAAATAACATTATATTTGATCACGAACACACGTACCTTCAGCATGTGATAGGTGATTAAAGTATGAGTTTTTAGTCTACCCGTATGAATAGTCTCTCATTTCTCGATTTTTTTAACCAATAGAAAAATTAAGATAAACGACAAACGGTAGCAAACGATATGACATCCAACCATGGATAGTAGTGAACGGGGGTAATATAATAAAATAATAAATCTTAATATTTCAGTTATTTCAATCATTGAGTCAATTCATTTTTTGTGAAATAAATTCAATAAATGCCAATAAAATTAATGGAATAACATGCAATTATTTTATCGTGAATGCTTGAATGAGAAAAGTTGTTATTGTTTCCCTGAGTCAAATAAAGGGTCTTCGGCCTAAATTCCTAAAAACCATATCTTAAATATCAAACAGAGTAATTCTGGTACACCTCGCCATAAATGTTAATATTACAAAATTTCCTAAAAATTTTTTAAAATTAAATTGAAATAAATGTCTTAAAAATACTGTTTCTTTTTAGTAGATATATAAAATTAACACTTATGGTACAATATTTAACAACTTAACAACTCACGCACAGACAATATGCCTTAGTGAGTTTTTGCGGTTTATTGAAACTATATTTCTGAATATGTATTGATTGATTTTTATAGAAACTGTACTTTTCCAATAAACTATATATTATTATTATATTATTGTTATTATATTAAAAAGTGATAAAAAGAATCAAAAAAAAATATAAAATATTGATTGAACTTACTCAACAAACTTTTAGTTCGATCAAAATTCTATATTTTCTTTAGATTCTTTTTATCTGTACTCAATACTGTACGGTGAGTTTTACTTCTGTATGTCTACTAAAAATAAAACATGGTTCAATTTAATCTTGAAAAAATTTTGGGAAAATGTCTTAAATTAAAATTTGTAGCGAGGTGTGACAGAACCAATTTTGCTCATTAACGAACTCAGGCGAGATATTTAGACCCTAAACCTTTACTGGAAGTTTTTAGATCAATTGGATTTGTAGTTTGAAAAGTTTCGATGAAAAAAGGAGAAAATATCGAATGTAAATAATTCCGAAACCATGGGATTGATTTCAATCAAAACTGAATTCAACCGAGATATTGAGACTCTAAACCTACCCGAATCCCTATATCTTTTCGTTCAAAAGTTATAATATTTAAGATACCGCTCAACGCTGATTCGCTGATAATTTTTTCTATAACTTGTAATAATACGATTCTCACGAATATTCGCATTATTATTCTACTTCCAAATGCTGACTTTCAGATCAAGCCAACATTAATTTCCAAAATATTGGAAAAAATTAAAGAAACCTATTGAAACTTTCTCATCCATTGGAAAACTCAGCGGAGATATATAGATGTGTGATTTTTGTAATGAACATAGGACATAGAATACCTCGGATTTTTAAGGGTCTGTAATTTTAGTGTTTGTTCAAACCGTGATACCACGAGTTCTTAGGGGTAAGTTATTTAATGTTAATTGATTTTATTTTTCAATTGTGAAGTTGGACTGACGAAGACCTCATTTGATTTCTAATAGTTTTTTGATGATGTGCTACAGGTTTAGAGAGATTTTGAAGTAACTGAAATTAAAATTTATAGAAGGCTAACAGATTAAATCTATTTTGATATTCAAATTTTGTAATGATCCTTTTATCAAGTTAAAAACCTCTTATTATTATTGAATAGTAATTCTTCAAGATTTCTTTTCATTTTCCTATGTATGAAGCATCCATCAGGAAGGTGTGGGTGATGAACTGTTATCGAGAAGTATCACCGAATAATGATTGGAACGGTTTACCACCGCTCAAATATTTGAACAGAGCGATTAGACAGCTGCTTCGACTATCAATCAAAGTTATACAGTGTGCGTGAAATAATAAGACGTGGTGGAAGATAAAATTGCTCTAATAGTCTCCTAGATACATAAATAATGCCAAACTGAGTATAACTTGTGGGTGTGAAGTTAACCCCAAATTTGATACATATGTTGTACATTCTCCCCAAATGATAGAAATGCTCATGAAGCACACGTTTCCGGCACCCCTATAATATGCAATATATTGGAATATCCCCATTAACGGTTTCCTTCTCTATGATAAGATTCATATCCCCGAGCAGCAGGAGTAATAATAATGCAGTTAATGGTTATTGCAAATCAAGTTGCCAGAAGCCGCTGCATATGACTAATGACAGTTTTTCTATCGATTCGTTGAATAGTGGAGTCATTATTAGTTTTTCTTGGTAATTTCTGATATACTCATTATGGTAATGGTTCACTTTTGATGACTTTCGATCATTAATTTTGACAGTTTCAAAGAAAATTATAACTGGATACTTAATAAATAGTGACACAATCTGAACACAATGTAATTATTTTACGCATTAAGAGATAAAAAATTCAAAAAAATTTGTACATTAATCAGAATTATCATAAATAAATAAAGAAGAAGATGTGAGGCATTCAATTTTCTACATTATCTTAACAAAAATACAGGATGTTACATTTAAAAAAATCGTGAAATAACAATTTAAATTTTTTCATATTTGGCCATTATTTACAGACACCTGTATATGATAGGTTGATCATTTAGGAATGATGACTAGGCAAATCTTTCAGTTAAAAAAAAGTTCTGATCAAATTCGTGTTACGATTGCTTCTGGTAATCGGTAGAGGCCTTTCAGCTGATAACTCAAATTTTTGCAGTTTTCTCTGAATAAGTTCTATACCCTTTGAAAAATATTTCTAATACTTTGCGTCATTATAGAGAAAGCCATTGAAAATATGTGAAAACATACGGTGGGATCCATTTAAAAAATCGTGCATTTGTTGAATATTTTTAGTATGTATATCCGAAAATAATTTCTTGAGGTGCAGAAATGAAAATACAAGGAGTTTAGTTTCGAAAGAAATTTCTAAGATGGAACCCCAACCCACTATTGCAGAACCCTGTATACTTCACAACTTCTTTAGAAACCAAAGACATGTCGTTTTATATTTTTACGTCCACATTCTGAGAGATACAAATGGTACCTCAACTTAAAATTACGGAGATTCCTATTTATGAACATTTTAAATATCTGTGTAATTTTTATGGCGCGTTGTGATGACAACATTGAAATTAGAGGATGTGTCTGGATTTTTAATTGATAGAATCTCCAAATAATCCATTGATTCATTTTATTGAACATTATATAAGCGAATAACATCTTTAACCATGAAAAATGATAATATTTTATAAAATGTTCTGCAAAAATCTGCTAGTTTTTTTGATTTTCAAGACAAACATTCTGTGTTCAATAAATGATTGTGAAAATATTCAGGGATGATTCCTTGCCAAGAAATAGGGTGGGTCTTTCAAATAAAATTAAATTTTTAGAGCCCCCCTTGCTTAATTACAGCCCCCTGGCGTCCGAAAAACGGTTTTTATTTTTTTTCTTAAAAACCAAAAAACTGACAATAATTGTAACTGAAGGAAAGTTAATCAAAATAAGTCAGTTGCCATAACAAAATGACATCCGCTTACTAGGTAAATTCTAGTTCGGAAGTAATTCCAGCCTCTGGCTGGAATTACCCTTCAATTAAAACAGAAAAAACCAAAAAGTTCATTTCTCTTTCATACTTCAAGTGACAAAATAGCCAATAATATATCGAAACTTGATATCAAAATAGCGTTCAAACCAGAAAATAAATTGTCGTCCCTGTTATTCATTGCGAAGAATCCAACCCCAAATCAACTAAAATCAGGAGTTTATGAGTTAACATGTTCAACTTGCAATAAAAATTATAGAACGTTCATTTTATACAAGGTGTAATGAACATCGAATGGATTTCTCCGAAAATGAAAGAAGCTCCACCATCGCAACACATTGTTGCATCGAGAATGGCAACATATTCCCACCCATCGACAACCTTAAAATATTACATGTGGAATCAAATGGAACGAAGCTCATCTATCTGGAGTCCATTGAAGTTCATAAAATGGTGCAGAAAAATATTCTAGTGATAATGAATGATCAAACCGATCTATGTAATTCCCAAATTTTTAATGCATTCAAATAACATCCTACCCTCATAATTACCCAAAAATTTTTATTTGTTTTTTCTAACATCTGGTCGAGACAAAATTCTTATAACTCACTTTTTATTGTCACTACGTTGTACCGGACTCTACATAAAATACCCTGTACCCTGTGCTCAAGGGTCAGTTGCCTGAAGATGAACGAAAGTTCGAAACTAGTTGCAAAAATGTAAACCTTACATATTGTAAAACATCTGAAAATTGTTGGTAGTAGAACATAGTGATAAAAAATTTGTTGTAATTATGATCAACTCCCAAATAGTAACGGCAAATAGTTCAATTTCTGTTAAACCTCACTAAAAATTTTAATTTCATGAAATTCCTTAAAAAGTTTTAAAAATTAAATTAAATGAATACCTCAGAAAACACTTGTCAGCGTAATAAACTGATTTCCGGGATGGGACAACTTGCATATTTAAAAAAATTCATAATGGTCACCTGAAATTTTGGAAAAGTTAAGTTCAACAATCTACATAATCTGAATCGTCAAATCCGAAACGTCATTGCAAATGACAGATTTGATGTAGTGTTTATTTGTTGTTATATAAAAAATTAATTTCGATTTTCCAGAAGTGAAAGCCGTTTTGCCATTAAAAAGTTTGAGAAGGTAAAAAAAATTTCTACGCGATTCAGAAACTATTCTAGAACTTCAACTCTCCTTATAAACTAAACCGTGGAATTTGAAGCGCTATTGCGATAGAGACACAGGATGTACGATACATAAAAATTAGATTCGCTTCAACAGATGGAAAAGCCATCTTCACCCTGAGATTCTCTCAGGGGGCCGAAAAATTTTTTTCTGCGAGAAATTATTCGAGAAAATAATGGCCCAAAAAGATGTACAACCTGGATGGTTTATTTTTGCTTCATTCTTTCGGGGATTCGGAACGCTACCATTATCAAGCAGGAAGATACAGACGTGCCTGAATATCGGGTCATAAATCCTAATATTGTCCGCGCCACAATTTTTGAATTTATTCTCTCCGGCTTTTGTGAGTTGGGAATTCATCTTCTATTCCGTTCGATTTGGAACGTCGTTATCGACAGGGGAAGAAAGCGCCTTGAAATTTGATTAGGTTTTAAACATGGCAGTTTTATGACTACACTTATATAAGCTAGGAAAGGAGATGAGCTATATCAGGACTGCGTTTTCTCCAGGAAATTGAATGAATCCTTCTTTAATCTTATGCGACATCCGCCACAATATTTCGAAGAGGATATTAATGCAGTCATACCATAACAAACTCGCAAAAAAACCTACTTTACACTTTATGTACTGGATGAATTCCAATACTGGTAATCCTTCGATTATCTTTTCTTTCCATCTTCCCTCTTTCACGAACAGAATTTCGTGTTTTTGCATCCACCTCGTTTTAGCTTCGGGAAACTTCTTGATTGCCCATTTCCATGCCGATTTAAAAGGAAATTGTGTCCCTGTTGTTTCTGTGAAAATGCGGCACTCTGAAAATGAAATTTGAATGTGGGAGATGTATTTGACGATCAGTGGGAAGGTCGGACTCTTTCTCTCAATAACTAGCTCCATATCTCTCTTTTCTCCAGAATTTTTAATGCAGGAATAATTTTGAATATAAAAGAAATTTAGTTGGTTCAATTCCACTATTGAATGCAAATATTTATATCCCACTACTAGAGTATCTCGATTCTTCAAAACTAAACTTCGAATCGCTCCTTTAATTGATAGAAATATGATGCCATTCGTTACATAGTAACTTCTTCAAATGCTTATAAACAACTAGTTTAAACTTTGGTAAAATGCAATATTTATATTATTTCTATTTTGAGATATACACTCAATTGAATAATAAACATATATGTTTTTCGTTTCCTTTTTTTTTTAGGATTGCTCACATGACGCGTTTCGTTTCAAAGTAACTTTTTCATATACTTAAAAACAATTGGTTGAAAATTTGGTAACATACAAACTGAAACACCCAGTTGCAAGGTCTCTGAACTGAAAAAAAATACTAGTAACTTGTAGACACAAAAAATACCAACGGTACAATTAATAATTAACTAAAAATAGAAAAACAAAGTCTGACATATGAGAAATCTCTTTTCAGCCATGTAAATCACGTGGTATTCTATATTTTAAATTTCACTCGAATGTAATAAGGCAGGAAGGAATAAATAAGGTAATATCTCCTCCAAACTTCATTTGGTCTGCCCCAAAATATTACAACATTCAAATTATACTCATATTATAATGAATATCATTATTTGCTTATGTATATATAAAAGAAAAAATGGTGTAAAGCTCTCTTTTTTGAAAATCCATTTCCCCTGAAAATTTCAAATCTTTGAATTACTCCTTGAAGGAGCTCGATGTGTATGACTATTTAAGCCCCAAACAAACTCTGAAATTTTCGAGTCTTTCTCTTTCTGTTCAAATGTAAGAGTTTTTAAGGTAGCGGTCAATTCTGTTCCGCTAAGATTTTTTTTTTTTACTTCTAATCATAGCATCCTTACTGAATTTTGCACGAACATGGGCGTTATTACTTTTAAATAGCTAATTTCAGATTGATCAGATTTGATATTTAGAAAATATTGACCACTACATTTCTTTCAACTAGATCGATTCAAACTGAATAGAAATTATTCATTAACTTTATAGTGATTGTTGTAACAGAAGTTGAAATCACAGTAAATGTAGTTAACTGTATATACTAACTGACAAAGAAACTGCAACACCAAGAAGGAGTTGTTTAAATTTCAAATTTTTTTTGGTAAAACATAGATAGGATAGCAAAGAGTAAATGATTGAAATTTGAAGAAAAGAAACTAAGGGTTTACAATTTTTTTTAATAAATTTGTTAATAATGTGTTTGTCCACCGCGATTATCTATACACTCCCCAACACGTCTTGATAATGATGCATAAGATGGTCTATTTCTTCTTGAAGGATACTATCCCAAGCTACCTGTAGTTCATGTCTCAGAGCCGCCAAAATCCGTGGGGGCTAAGGTAAATTTCCAAGCCGTCTACCCATGATGTCCCAAACATGCTCTATTGGCGAAAGATCGGGGGGATCTTGGCGGCCATGGCAAAAGATTCACATGGGTCGCTTCAAAAAAGTTTAAACTATCTCTGGAAACATGAGGTCAAGCATTATCTTGCTGAAATATTGGATTCTCGAGCCGGTTATGGTAAGGGAGAACATATGGCTCCACTATTTCTTGAAGGTAACGCAGCGCTGTCATGTTACCTCGAATAAAGACTAAAGGTGACCTACTTGCATGTGCAATAGCACCCCATACCATAACGCCTACTGTCCGGTGTACATGACGCTCAATATCAGACTGAGGTTCCCGTTTTTCTCCCCGACGTCGTCTAACAATTCTTCGGCCATCATGTGCACCAAAAGAGAATCTAGATTCATCAGAAAAGACGACCTGATGGCAATGGTCAACCCTCAGAGGTAACACAAGATGGGGTCGATAATGCTGCAGTCCAAAGACCTTATCCGGCGGTAAACCGTTCGGACAGTTACAGGATGGCCTTGTTCTTCTAACCACTCATCAGCCAAAGATCGAGTTGTCGCAAATCGGTCTCTTATAGCCATAAGTCTTAGACGCCTACTCTTCTTCGATTTTGGGTATTATCAAACCACGCTTGACAATATCTCATAACAGTAGTTGGATTTCTTTTCGTACGGTTAGCGATTTCTCGAAATGACAACCCCGTCTCCCGTAGACCAATAATTCGACCTCTTTCAAATTCATTTAGTTGGCGATAAATTCCACGTACACGTGCTCTAGGCATTTCAACAACAACTGAACATCGACTTTGGATCTCCTCGAACAGCTGGTTTGTTGTAAAATTTAAAAAAATTGCAAAAAACGACTACATATTTAAGTAACAAAAAATGTTTACATGAAAAGACCTTCACGATTTTTTCTTCAAATTTTAATCATTGTCTCCTTGCTATACTATCTATGTTTTACCAAATAAAATTCAATATTTAAATAGCTCCTTCTGGGTGTTGCAGTTTCTGTGTCACTTAGTATATTCACAAAACCCTCAACACAATCTTATCTTTTAAGCTTAAACCTTGGACAAGGAAAATGTGTTCGATTCATAAAAAAATTATGGGAATCGATTCTATGAATCAGTAGATAAAAAAGATGAAAATAACTGTTGTGAAGTCAGGAGCTTTTACGTTCTAGTTCATATCACCCACGATCCTCACTAAATAATTTTTTTCATCTTCTAGTTTCACGATCCTCACGAAATTCTGCACGAACTTGCGAGTTATTATTCTACTTCTAAATTCTGAATTTTAGATCGATCGAATCTGTTCTCGAGAATATTGAAAAAACATGAGACATTCTCAAACCTGAATAACTGCAAAAGTATTGAAACGATTTTGAGCACAAATGAACTAATGTTTACTACTTTCGGAACAACATGAGTCTACACAGTGGGGACTGCCTCAATTTTATGTCAAATTTTTCACCTTGAACTCAGGCCAACAACACAATGACTGTCCTATTTTATTTTTGTCATTGTAATTTTCTTGAGTGATTGACAATGCAACAAAGGATAATTAGTTTACCACATTCATCCAAAAGAATTCCTTCTTGAAAAATGTGTATTGACACGTAACTGGTATTCAAAATGCTATCAACTTTCACTTCCTCATCTAAGAAACCAAATTCATCATGATTTTTTCAAAAAACATTTATGCCTGTGCGTGAAGAAATTTTCTCGTGTTGAAATAAGGAAACCATCCGACGGATTTGTCCAATTTTATTATCGGTCTCATACAGACAGAGTTCTCAATCATAATCCAAATAAAGCTTACACACAATTCTGTTTGCCGACCATTCTAGATAGCACGATAAGCTACATGGTTTCAATCTTGTCTTATCTGATTTGTTTTCCCCATCAACCTGAAATGAAAAGTACCATTTGATTCACAAGAATTACAACTTTTTTAAGGAATTACCTTATTTTTGCCATTGAAGAACTGTTTTTTCGGTCATTTTTATAATGTCGATGGCAAATTTTTCCATTAGTACAATAATGTGTTATGAGTAGTTTCAAAGTCGTTGGTGGATAACATATGTTTGTTATTTGTCATCTACTTTTATATAAATATAAACTGCTCATTAAAATTGAATATTAAAACAAATTGAAATATGTTTATCTTCTACAATTTTAATTTCAAAAAAAAATTTATTCAAAAAACTTTTAGAATTAAATTTTTGTCTACAACAAGCACCGCTTACATTTAATAGAGATATATGATCAAAACTCAATATATAATGTCAAATGGAATAAATAACCCAACAGATATACGAAAGTAATTAAAATTAATAAATAAGTATTTAAAGGAGACAAAATTTTGTTTCTGGTCTTACCTTTAAGAACACCAATTGCCTTTTAAAAACATGAACACACTTAAAGGACTTCTCAAAGAGTAAAATTTATTTGAAATATTTAATATATTTAAATATTCGAATAAGTTATTTCAAAAATCTCTAAAAAATGTGTACTATATCTTCAAAAAACAAATATAATTCTAGACAATCCGGTCTTCAGTCCTCATTTAATATTCTAAATATCAAAATCAAAAAACTTTAGAGATTTTTTAAATAACTTATTCGAATATTTAAATATATTAAATATTTCAAAAAAATTATATTCTTTGAGAAGTCCTCTAAGTGTGTTTATGTTTTTAAAAGGCAATTGGTGTTGTTAAAGGTAA
This sequence comes from Megalocaria dilatata, assembly GCA_034642435.1. Lineage (NCBI taxonomy): Eukaryota > Metazoa > Arthropoda > Insecta > Coleoptera > Coccinellidae > Megalocaria > Megalocaria dilatata. Next base: position 17,811,158 of record CM067863.1, on the reverse strand, counting down.
GACCAGAAACAAAATTTTGTCTCCTTTAAATATTTATTTATTAATTTTAATTACTTTCGTATATCTGTTGGGTTATTTATTCCATTTGACATTATATATTGAGTTTTGATTATATACGTCTATTAAATGTAAGCGGTGCTTGTTGTAGACAAAAATTTAATTCTAAAAGTTTTTTGAATAAAATTTTTTTTGAAATTAAAATTGTAGAAGATAAACATATTTCAATTTGTTTTAATATTCAATTTTGTTATATTTCTTCTATCAAGTAAAAGGCCTTTCTATTTTATTTGCTCATTAAAAGTTATAGATATTGATGTTTTCCGACGATCCAAACTTTCCGTATTTTCAATTAAATTAATTTATAACGATTCTGGTTCATCGTGAAGCAGGTTTTTATCAATTTTAATCATGTTTTGTCCATGTGTGTTGAAAATGCACATTTTAATGATTTTTCCTTAAGTCTGTATTTTGTTTCAAATAAGGTCAAACTGCTCTACGCAGTTGAAAATCAAATTTTCATTATGCCAAGCCAAGTTTTATCTATGAACGATGCCAACAGAGCCCTTGGGATGCTTCAAGCTTATCGAACACAAGAGCAAGTGTTCAATTCCTTCAATGTCAGCCAAAGTGTGATATCACGTTAACTGGCACGTTAGTTTGCCACTGGAACTGTTCGTTAAAGACTCCAGAAGAATACCGTTTTCTAATTATTTCGGTGAGAAAACAGCCGCTAAGCACTTGCAGAAAGTCAAGTCGACGTTTTGGGAAATTTTCAGTTTGAAAATGTAGTATCACTGCGAAAGTCGAGTCACTGTATAATCAGTAAATAAAGTGGTAGAAAACAAAGTAATTTCTCATTTCATTCTAATTATTCATTTTTATTGTTATGATCTATCAAGGATGATACATATACAGAATAATTCAGCCTTTAGTGAAGAACTCAACCCAGGGATTATTCATAATAAAAGAGGAAAAAATGTCAATACAACATAATCCCTATTTCTTGATTGTTTCGGTCTCTACTTGACGGAAATTCATCGTAAATGATTTGAAGTAAAACACTTTATTTCCGCTTATTTTTATTTTTCAACGACAATTTTTTCGTCAATTACATATTGACTTCGTCAGGTGAGTATGGTTACTAACTACTTTTATAAAATCTTTCTCCTTAAATACAAGTTCAAGAGCACCCACTTTTTAAGCAATTTATTTATTGGTACCGTTTTGTAGATGACATTATTTGCTTGTTCGTCGGTACGTCTAGACAACTTTCGTTATTCTTAGAATTTATCAACCAGGTATACCCTACGATAAAATTTCCTCGCGAAGAAGAACAAAATGACAGCATAAATTTTTTAGACTTTAAAATAATTAAAATTAACAATACACATAATTTTTCGATTTACAGCAAACCAACATACACAGACGGCACAATACATTCTTCAAATCAGCCTTTATCCCATAAATTAGCAGCATACAATAGTATGGTGTATAGACTAGTTAATGTACCTATGTCACAAGAGAATTTTGAAATAGAATTGAATATAATAAAACAAATAACAGTAACAGTAAATAATGGGTATAACCCATCAATTATTGATCAACTATTGAATAAAATTAAACTGAAACAATCTATGTCATTAGTTTATCCACATATCAGAAAAAATTAAAAGTTTATTTGCTTACCATACATAGGACAAAAATCTGCACAAATAGCTAGATATTTGAAGAAAAAACGAAATGTCAATATCTCATATAAAACAATAAATTCTTTAGGTAAATTAATAAAAAGTAATAAAGATATCGTCAATAAGAACAAGAGATCAGGAGTATATAGGTTAAATTGTGGTACATGTCCATATGTATACATTGGCCGAACGGGTAGATCTTTTGAGAGTAGGATCCAGTAACACCACAATTCATTCGTTAAGAATAAATCAAACTCCACTTATGCCAGGCATCTACAAGAATCCGGACATGATTTTGACCATAACTTTGAAGTTCTCCATTTCGAGAACAAATGCAATAGATTGGACCTTTTAGAAGCAATGGAAATAAACCGGCATCATAAAATGAATACTGTGTTGAACGACCAAACAGATGTGAACCGTTCTCTGTTGTTGAACCTTTTTTAATAAACTCCTTGTAAACTTCATTTTATCACGTATTTTTAGTGAAACTTGTATTTAAGGAGAAAGATTTTGTAAAAGTAGTTAGTAACCATACTCACCTGACGAAGTCAATATGTAATTGACGAAACAATTGTCGTTGAAAAATGAAAATAAGCGGAAATAAAGTGTTTTACTTCAAATCATTTTTAATCCCTATTTCTCTCATAATGGAGATAAAGGTTGATCAAATTAAGAGAAAAAGTAACAATTGATTAAAATAATCTGGTAATACTGTGAAATATTTCGCCATTTCATGCAAATATATTGCTTTTCCAAGCAATTCTAAGTGTTCATATCATTGATTCTCCTGCCAAATGATCACGATCCTAATAATAAAAAGAGGTTTTCATTAATAAGAAGTATGAGCTATGATAATAGAAAGTTCAATTTATACTTTTTGGTACACATTAGCCGAATTTATTTATTTTAAGAGGTTTTTAGTTGATAAAAGGATTAATACAAAATTTTCAATAGCAATTTTTGTTTCTGAGACATTTATTTGATTTAATTCTAAGAAGTTTCTGAATAAAATTTTTTTTTAATTAAAATTCATAGGAGGTTAACAGAATACATCTGAATTTATTTAAAATTTTGTGACAATTTTTCTATCATTCTTTTTATTATTTCATTGTATATATAATAATTATATTTTGGTATCACTCATACATATTATCATTTGAATTTAACTGAGTCCATCAAATACCTTGTAAGCTTTGTTTAATTTCTGTGACGAATATAGAATACGTAGGATTTTTAAAAGTTCACTTTATTTTGGTCTTTGTTAAGAAGACATTCAGCCAGTCTGGTAAGATATTTTTTGTGAATAATTTTTATATTTCAAATATGAGTAGGGCTGAGTAGTTTTCGTTGTGTGAATTCTGAATTGCTTTTTGAAGATGTGCTGCATGTTTTAGGAATTTTTTTTGAAGGAACTCATTTGAAGTAAGTTGTGTTTGAAGAAGTACTTGAGGTTATATTTTGCATTTTTGGAAAGGTATTTGCTCTTCATAATATAAGATACGAAACAAAATTTGGATCCCTCAGGTATTTATTTAGTATTTTTGATTGATAATTCATATTTCTTGGAATTCTTTTATTCCTTTTGGTACTGTGTAACACTGAAGTGTTACTTCTGTATGTCTACTGAATTGAAACAGTGTTTTTCTAAGACATTCATTTAAGTTATAATTTATTTTTCTGCATAACTTCATCCTTTAAAAACACGTTTTGGACAAGGTTGATTGCATCAAGAGATCATCTTCAACTAATTGCTCTTCGAAAACTTATGCAAACCGACCAAATCAATGAAAATCAGCGAGTTTTAGAGCTGAGCTGTAATTAAGTTCAGTTATAGATTATATTGTACAAATGCTTATCTGATCTTAAAACCCAATACAAATTCAAATATTTGAACAATTTTTTCATTCACCTTAAAGTACTATAATTTTTATTTGTACAAAATTACTAATAATTTTTTTTTGTTTCATGTAAATTGATGTGTCCCAGCTGATATTAAATCAGTGAAGTGCCTTAATACAGATTCGTACCAAGTGAGTTATACGAAAAAGTTGAAACCCTATCCCTTGGCTCTAATTATTCCTACTAATTAATAATGTAACCTTGACAACAGAAACATGAATAATTTCGATCGTTTTTACGATTTTCACTTGTACCCCAACGAATCTACGAGTTGAGTGAAAAGTTGGTTCCCATAGGCTTCAATCATTTCAATCAAAATATAAATTAAAAAAAAAATTTAACAAAAAATTCCTGGTAATAAACCTTGATATCGAACTTCGAGAAAAAAGCTGACATGTTCTCATTTTACATTTTAAGATATATAGGAATCCATAAATCGAATTGAAAATTCGTTTGTGTGAAGTACAAGTCATGATCATTAGTGCTGAATTTATGACATTCAGTTCACAAATAAGGTTCATCAAGGGGTGGGAAGGAATTAAGGGTTCTAACTCTACAATTATCATTATTCGAGAACCTCGAGTAGAGACATGAAACTTAGAAATATATGAGTATCATCACGTTTAAATTGTAAATGTTGTACATAACGAATTCGCAAGTTGGACAATAAAAGCAAGCTACTAGTAAACTTCGAATTAGTAAATTGGAAGGATCGCAAATTTAAAGTATGACTGCATTTCGAATTTGACAGAAAAAGGTTTCGTTTTCACTGTGTTCAGCGGATATTGATACTTTTGCAAAATTTCGAAACTCTATCACCTGTCTAATATAATAGTTCGATGTCATTTTCGGTTCAAAGTTCGCAAAATACAGGCAGTTTGACAAGACGATAAGCACTCTATTAGGAACGTTTATAAATAAATTCCATACATCATATGTAATAAAGTATCATATCTTGCTAGGCAATACAATGCAATATATTTGTTTCACAGAAAAAACACACAAGAAAACAAATGACCTTTTATTGAAAAGTCAACGAAAAGTGATACTCAATTGCACCATTCTGAGAATGCCATAAAATATCTTGCAACAAATATGGAAATCTAATCCGCCGATTGCTAAGTTATGCCATATTGTATTCAGAATAACTTTTTACGAGCTTGTTTCAGAGAACAGCGTGCTATTGTTCTATCCAAATGTCTGTAATTTTCGAATTTTGAGGCGAAAATGGTCTTAAACGACTCAGTTGACGAAGAATCCGAGATTAAAAGTAATTATGTTCGTTCGAAAGGAAGTAATTACCACAATCAGACTAAAAATCGGTGATTCACTTTTGAAGTTTCTTCTTATTCTCCCAATAGTTCCGAAATTTGGTACGTGTATATGAAAAAAACTTTTATTTGAATTTCACTCGCTTGTTCTAGAGAACAGCGTGGTATCTTTTTACCCAAATCTCTGAAATTTTCGAATTTTGAGGCGAAAATGGGACGTAGAGTCACTCATAAAGTCCATGAGCCCATTTCTCGCAGATGTTTTCATGAATTACATAGAAAAGAAAATTTTCACTTCAAAATTACCTATAATAATACACTTTTGGTACAGATTTGTAGATGATGTAGATGCATATCTGGAACATCTAGACAACTTGAACTATTTCTAAATTTGATAAATAATATTCACCCAAAAATAAAATTTAAGTTACAAAAGAATTGAATAATCCTATAACATTTTTAGACTTATCAGTATCACATTTAAACCGAAAAATTGAATTTAACGTATTCAGAAAACTAACATCAACCGATATATGTATCCCCACAGACTCAAACCACCCCTACTCACAAAAAATTTCAGCCTACCGATCGATGATCCAAAGAGCCTTTTCTTTTCTCCTGTCCAATAACAACCGTGAAGTTGAAATTGATACTATCGAAACAATAGCCGCAAATAATGGTTTCAGTCATAAGATAATAGATAAAATAATTAAACACAAAATGCCCCAAATAGCCATGAACCAAATTTTTCCTTTTATTAAAACAGAAAAACTAAAAAGTTCATTTCTCTTTCGTACTTCGCTGACATAAGTGGAAAAATAGCCAATAATATATCAAAAGTTGGTATCATAATAGCTTTCAAACCAGAAAATAAATTGTCGTCTCTGTTATTCAATGCGGAGGATCCAACCCGAAATTTACTAAAATCGGGAGTTCATCAGTTAACATGTTCAACTTGAAAAAAAATATATATAGGTCAGACAGGACGTTCATGTTATACGAGGTATAATGAACATCGAATGCATTTCTCCAAAAATAAAAGAATCTCCACCATCGCAACACTTTCCATCGAGAATAGCCACATATTCCCAACAATCGACAACCTAAAAATATTACAGGTGGAATTAAAGGGAACGAAGCTCAACTATCTGGAGTCCTTTGAAGTTTATGAATTGGTGCAGAAAAATATTCTTGAGATAATGAATGATCAACCTGATCTATGTAATTTCCAAATTTTCAATGCACTCAAATAACATCCTACCCTCAGGATTACCCAAACATTTTTATTTTTCCTAACATCTGGTCGAGACAAAATTCCTGTAACTCTCACTTTTTTATTATCACTACGTTGTATCTGAATCTACATAAAATACCCTGTACTATGAGCTTGGGGGTCAGTTGCCTGAAGATGAACGAAAGTTCGAAACTAGTTGCAAAAATATAAACTTTACATATTGTAAAACATCTAAAAATTGTTGGTAGTAAAGCAAAGTAATAAACAATTTGTTTTAATTATTATCAACTACCAAATAGTAACGGCTGAAACAGTTCAATATCACTCATGAAGAATCCGAGGTCAAAAGTAATTCTATCTGGCGGACTGTCCGTAAATACTCTTACTTTAGAACGGAAAGAGCTAAAGACTCGAGTCTTGCAGAGAAGATTGGAGACCTAAATATCTCGGTTAACTTCGTTAAGATCTTATCCTTTCGCAATTATTAAAATTTGAACCTTTTTATTATTTTTTTAATTTTATTATTTTTCAATAGTTTCGAAAATAGTGATCCGATCGGAATGAATTTTGGTACGTAGATACGTAGTAACAACATGAAGAATTACGGCAAATTTCGTGAGGATTGTCTGTCCAGACGAACGACTGGCGGTATAAATGCCAATTTCCGAACTACTACAGAATTACTTTAAGGATAAATAACGAATATGTTTTGAATATTTTGAATGAAAGATGTACATTTCATTTAATGAGATTTTCCCTTTCTTCAGGAGAACAGTTCTAAACTAGAAAAAAATTACGCTTTTCGGACTTTTGGATGACAGAACTCAAAATGATGTGTTTATATTCATCATAGGTACCTCTCTTAAAAATTAATTCAATGCTTTCATATTTTCAGAGAAAATGGACTGTTGTACAAGCGTGCAAAATCTTCCGACATCACATCAGTGCTTTTCAATATTTTTTACTTTTTATCTCAATCCTCAATTACTATTCGCTCACATATGCCAATCGCCAGGAAAAGTTTACAACGTCAATACTAAATGTTTTGTATGATGTTGCATGAATCCACCTGAAAAAAGTTTCACGTTGGATGGATAGATTTGTTTATTAAATTAACAGTTGTATTTCAAATCTTAAATTAATATTTTTTGAATTAAAACATTTTCTGCTAAGATGGAAATTTTAAAGGTATAATCTATATACATACTAATTCTCTTGTTCGAAGTTCAAAGTTGCAAAGACTTACGAAAGCTTGTGACTAATAAATGATATCGCACCCATTTAAATTTCTATTTCGACGACAAGAGAATTTCCACAAAACTTCGGTATTAAACACTTTGATGATGAAAACGGATGAAATCGAAATGTCGAGCTGCTTTCTCATTTCCGATAATCGTTGCTATTTCCGTTTCCTGCAACAAAAGAAATCATAAGCAGAATTAACTTTGTCCGTTCAGCATTTCCTCAGACGCTTTTCCTCGAGAAGCAACGAAAAGCCAACGTAAACGAAAATCTGATCGATCTGATGAACAGCACATGTTCGATAACCTCCGGATTCAAAACATTGGCTCTATTACTTTACTGTGAAATAAATTATGCTTCAGCATAACATGAATTCCGAATCTCATGTCAGCAGAAGAATCTTCATTGCTACAATTTTCCACATCCTCCCTCCAATAGTTCGAAGAAGCTCCTGGATTTTTTATTGGAGAAAATTATGGACTGAAAGTTCTGAATGAAGTTTGTACAATATAACTAGTATCAGTATCCAGAATTCTGCAACTCTTCGGACAGAAATTCTTCAGTGGGACAATAGGCCTCCGAAATCAGCAAATTTCGTAGGAGTCTCTTGAAACCATCCTGAAGTCCACCGGAAGATAGTTATATAATATAATATCCGGTGTAAGAAAACCTTTTTTTTTGCCTTTGAAGTAGCTGCTCACAAGAAAATAATCGCCATTTCAGATCTCTTGGTATCAATTCAAAAGCTGCTTTTGAATCGGGCCTATAAATTTCAAACGTACAGACACTGCTTGTTGGGCCACTTCCATCGTAAGTGTAAATTCGTCTTGCGTTAGACTCGGATTCTCATCAAGTAATGTTTTTAATTAATCGCCTTCGAATTTTCTCGGCTATCTCTAGCGAGGTCTATCTTCAACGTTGAAATCACCACTTTTGAAGCGCCGAAACCATCCTTTACATGACTTGTTAGTTGGAGCATTGTCACCTTGAACTTCCACTAGCATACAACGACCTTCAGCTGCACTTTTTTCAAATTAAAACAAAAAATTGAAACTTTCCACAAATGCTGTTTAGTTATCAAATAACTACACATTTTCAACAGCGTTACAGAAAACGTTTTGTATGATACTCAAAACAATTCGAACTGGATATTATCGGCAGATGTCCAATCTTTCTGTTAGTTCTGTTAGCTGTTAGTATTCAAAAAGTTAACGTTTTTAGAGCCATCTTTTGAAAACGGACCGAATTATTTTGTAATCCCAATATTAGAAAATTGAATAAATTTAATCCACCTAATCTAATATAGGCTTAAAATACATCGACTGGGAGAAGGCGAAAAGAGCTTGAAGGAATACTGTCCCTATATGGAAACTAGATTAATTGATTAAATTATTTCATTCTCGCATTTAGTTTTTCACAAGTTGATATGCATTTCATCAATATTTCATCATTTGCTCACCTATTATAGAACACAAGTGATTGCATCACTAAATGACTTTTTCTCCACTTAAGAGTTCTGCAGATAACAGAGAAAAATTTTTTATGCGTGAAGTTTGAGAGTGAAAAACGATTGTCTGAATTCACCTTGATATTCTACGAAGAAAAATATTTTGCCTTGAAAATTATCAACTTATTTGAAGAAAAATGCAACATGTTTTTGTGAGGAGCAGAAATATTAGTAAACCCTAGAGAACTGCTTTTGAGTTTTTATCTGTCCAATCGTTGTTCATAAGCACGAATTTTGGAAAGGGCAACTTAGATATTTCAAATTTTCAGGGTAGGTTTTGAACTGAAACAGAAATATCAAGCTCGAAAATGGACATAATCTATCCATGGACTACGGAAATTTACCTTTTAGAAATTTTGTTTTTTTTTCCAAAAAACAAATATTCCGTAAAATGTGGACGAAAAAATTATTTTTCAGTTTAGACAATTGATAGATGATTTAAGTTTAATTTTCAACGTTCTCGTATGAATGGCAAACATTTCTTGCTTACCAATGGAAAGATCCAATCTCAAACAACTAAAAGCTTTTCCATTCTAGATTTTTTGACGAACAGAAACATTACAAAAAATATTTTTGATATGACTACAAACTTCAGATATTAATTAATGAGCCAATTTTTTATCTTGAATAAATGCTCTGATGCACCTTTCCTTTTTGCTGTATAAGCTTTAAATTTCAGCTGTATATTTCCGTAAGTATGAGTTTTTCCATAAAACGCCGAGATAGGTCAATTCTTTATTTGACTGCAAATTCGTAGGTATACCATAATTTCTATGAGCAGGGAGGCACACCCCTGGAGTATCTTAAACTTCAATAGAGGTCGAGTGACTCATCATTTTGAAGCTTTTGTTATTCTGTTTACGAATATGCTAGAAAATTCCAGTTTGGCATTCTTTTTGGTGTAAAAAACTCGTTGTAAGTGGTCGTAGGTTGTCGAGTTTCAATTAATGAGATGTTCAAATTGCGTACCTCATTTCTAAACAGTAATAGTCTCTTTGTTCAATATTTTCCTTTAAACTCTGTAACATTCCAGGTATTATTTCATTACATACTAATACTATTTACTGGCGAAGATCTTCTATAGTATTAGGCATTGTCTTAAATAGTTCACATGAGCGCACAAAAAACTTCTGAGGGTGACAAATCAGAAGATCTTGGAAGCCAATTCTTGATTCCTGAATCCTTTGCTCCTGGTTCCTTAATTAAACGAGTATGTGAAAACAATTTTTACGCGTTTCAAAAGTTGCCTTGTTCAGTAAATACATATAACATATTAAGCTATTTACCTGACGGTATATAATTGTTGCAATACGCAAATATTGAAAAGACTTTAACCTTTATTCACAACAATAGAAGTTTAGGTGATCCTAATATATGAACAAAACTTACATTTTAAAAAACGAGGCCTTACAGCTTGGTACGACTCTTAACCGTTAGCCGTTAACACGAAAGACTAAAAGACGATAAGACAGAGGTAGACTCGACTCCCTGATCAGAATTCCTAGTGTCGATGCCTAAAAAATCACACATTTGATAGTATTCTAAGAGCAATGGACCAATGGACCTTTTCCGGATGATGGCATCAACACAATATTCTGCCATTATCCAGCTAAAAGGGAAATGCATATTACTGCCAATATCAGTGTTACACACTTATCTGTTCACAATATTGTAATCACTGATCAGAGTCGATTTCATTGAAATCTTGGACAAGGTGAATCTTAAAGGGAAGGAAATTGTGTTTCTTCAAGATCTTCTGAATTTTTTTTCGCACAATTGCTGTATCTTCTGCTAACTTTCTGGTACTTGAAGGAGGATTCAATTCAATATGTCTAAATGCTACAACTTCTGTAGCTTCTTTACAACTGAATGACTATTCTTGCCATTTCGTTCGTTGAAAATTAATGTCTATTTGTCTAGCATTTTCATTAATTTTGAAATGAAGAGCTGCTATTTCTAGTTCACTGCAGTCGTGTGAACCGTGCTGACTCAAATTGTGCGCGATCTAATGCACGCGAATACACGTAAGCAGCATACAACCCCAGGCTAAATCAATACGCGCACTGTACTCCCAATTACTAGCGTCACAGTCAGTAAATACCTCCAATATCTTTCGAATTTTGAGAAAACCTGTGAAATCTCAAGAACATGTTGGACCTTATCAAGAATTCGATTATGAAAAAGGCAGTTGATAAATTTGGTGTTTTTGTTGAGCCTTGATTACACCCGAACTGCTACATAATATTGATAAAAACATTGAATAAGAATCTAATTATTGCCTACAAGCAAATAATATGCAATTTCAACATTTCATTACTTACTTGTTCAGGAACTCGAATGCACTTCTATCAAGTTTTTCACACCGAAATGAACACCAAACAGTACATTTTTAGCATACTCATAAACAGAATTGCAGAACCTTCACAATTAACTATGAGGCGACCTCTACTGCCATTTAAGATCATCGTACATCCACGATTTTGTAATCAACATATGTCCTCCTCTTATTGAGAATTGACCTATTTCAGCGTTTTCTGGAAATACTTATACTTACTGAATTACCAGCAGGATTGTTTTATGTGGGCTACCCTTAATGGTTTAGTTTTAAATACCATTGAATTGTAGCAGAATATTCTATGTTCAGTCCACTGTGATGGTTGATTTGTTATCTTTTTCATATAAATGTGTATATGATTTTTTTTGCAAACAAGCTCATTCATTTTACATACACTTGGTCGTTTTGCTGATATAAACCATCTATCGAATCCTGTCGTATTTATAGCTGCGTGCATTATTATCGAGGATACAAGCCCACACAGTGAGGTAAGAACCATCAAATATTAATCTTCTTGACGAATTTTCAACCCCTGTCATAAGTCTTCGAGATGAAATTTATCCATTATGATCTGTGACGTACGAAGTCCCGCTGAAAAACGTGCTCGATTTCTGAAATTGAATGATCCCTTTGGTGAAGCATTTTTCATCAGAATGGCTGACATTTTCACGTAAGGTAGGGAATAAAACCGTAAAAGTTCTCCCTCCCTACTCCGCGACCTAATCATATGTACATTTTGATATTCGGACGAAATCTGGGGAACTGTTCTCCAGTAGATGCAGAACTTTTCTCGCAAGTTTTCTTTATTACGCTATCGTATCAACAGAACTCCATTGTGTTGGACTCTCTATTTCGATAACTTTATGATTCAACAATTTCCTTTGATATATTGCCAAATAACAATATTTAGAAGAGATGTTTTCAGAATAAAAACGGAGTTGAACGTTTCCATATCGTATCATATTTATTTATAGCTCCATGTCGAAAGGAGTTTCATCCAACTTTTTGATTCGATTTCTTCACGTTCCTTTTTTCGTATCTAGATGTTTTATTATCATGCTCTATTCCCCAATTATTCAACTTCGGCATATTCAAAGAGTCCAAACTTGTTATGTTTTGAGCACGTCTACCATAAACATATGAAACTAAAAATTTGAAATGGGATCTCAACACGAATTTATTGGAATTTCAAACTCTCGGAAACACAGTTCACCTGAACCTTATTCATCTCGTTATAGAAAATTCAACATATGCCCTTTTTGAATATCAAAATATTCGGTGAAAATTTTAAGCCTAATATCACTAAAAATCGCGAATAAATAACTATATAAAATGGTGTTTATAAACTGAATAATGAATAATGATGAAATTAATAAATCAGCCTCTCTCAAGGAGAAGGAAAAGAGTTTTAAGTTATCAACACTAAAGCCCTTTTCCCAACAGTTAAAGGAAAAATTTTTTCATATACTTCTTCAATAATAACAAGAACATATATAGTTCAAAAGAATTGTGAAAAATCAGCGTTAATTTCATATGACTCATCAGTTCGTGTGAGTTTTTTGACGTTATTTTATTGAATAACGCATATTTATTCAAATATTGAACTTATCAAGCACAACTCAGCCAGATGATTGCATGCTTAAAGATATTCATTGGGTAATTGTCGACATTCGCGAATGTTCATAAATTTAGTGCACATCACGAAATGAAAAATGTTTACACGAACTTTCAGATCATTAACAACGATATTGACTTTCATTTAACAAATAAAATTACCGGAAATTATCGAATTATGCTTTCTTCACGAGTCATAAGTAAAAAAAAGGTGACACCATGCAGGTGCTATGTTTGGAAGAAGTCTGTTAACTGAACCGATTACTGGTATTTTTTTTCAATCCCCTGAAGTAGTTTCTAAGATTTGTACCTTTTTAGAAAGTCAATGTAAAAAGAACTAATGCTTTTATTTGTACGACACGTTCAATACATTATTTTCGAGTAATAGTCAACCACCTCATGGAACTTTTACAAAAGAAAGGTTTAATGCCACTTAAGATCATTCGTATTTGTCAGATTATGTGAGTTTTGGCCTAACGTTTTTTTTTAATTGAAGAATATTTACAGTTTGGTGGTCTTTACATGATTCATTAACAGGAAAATTCTACTGTGCATTTGGTGAGACTGGAAAGGAATAATTTATTATGAGTTACTTCCATATACATTAAATTCTTATCTCTACTGTCAACAACTGGACCGTTTGAAGCTAGCGATTGACCAAAAACGGCCAGAATTGACCAACAGAAGAGGTGTTGTGTTCCATCAGGACAACGCAGGCCACACACGTATGTAATGATTTCCCAGAAACTCCGAGAGCGTGGTTAGGAAGTTTCAATGCATCCACCATATAGTCCGGACCTGGCAATAACGATTACCTTCTTTTTCTCGCATTCCAAATCTTCTTGAGTGATAAGAAATTGGCATTGTAAAAATCGATTACAAGATTTTTTCGCCAATAAGGGGAGATTCATAATGAAGCTACCTTTAAAATGGCAACAAATTATAGAACAAAACGATACATATGGGACCCAAATAGAACAATTCGAAACAGAATAAATAAAGTCTTGAAGTTCACGCAAAAATAGTGAATTTTTTTCTCCAACCTATTATATCGGTGAGCTCTCAGATTTAACATACTTCTGAAAAATACTCACGAGCCGCTACTGATATACAGGTGCTTATGAATAGTTGCGAAAAAATTTAGGGGGGATTCCTTGTCAACAAATAGGGTGGGTCTTTCATATAAACTATATTTTGCTGAGCCTTAAGCAGACATTTTATGCGGGCAAGAAGGCACTCAAAAAATTTTTGGTGGTGTTCCTTTATGATTGCAAGGGGTAGAAAAAGCCACCCCAAACCTTCTTTCTCAAAAGACTCTTTTCCGTATTCCTATTCTAAAATGAAAAAAATTATTTTGGATAGCTTGATCCATTCTTAATAAATAAGGTCTGTTTTAATTACTTGCTAAAACTCAAGGTTTTTGAAAAAAAAAATATTTATCAACATGATAGCGTGAGTCGTAGAGGCTGGAATTATTTCCGAACTAGAATTTATCTAGTGAGCGGATGTCATTTTGTTATGACAACTGACTAGTTTTGATTAACTTTGATTCAGTTACAATTATTGTCAGTTTTTTAGTTTTTAAGAAAATAATTAGAAACTGTTTTTCGGGTGCCACCTTTAGGGGGCTTTAACTAAGCAGGGTTCAAAAAAATAAAGTTTATATGAAAGACCCCACCTATTTTTTGGCAAGCAATTTTTTCGCAACTATTCATATACACCCTAGACTACAATTTTTTTCACCAAAAACACATACGATCAATACTTTGTGTGTTATAAAGAGCTATGTGAGAATATCAATAGACAAATCAAAGAAAATCTGGCACCGTTTTTACAGAATTCGCAGAAATTTTGAATTTAATATTAGGGAAATATTTAAGAAGAATCCTTACCGCTATTTCTGCAGTCCAGGATATATCACTGGGCGTATTTCATTTCTGTATTTTAACTCCCCCGCTTTTCTGTTCAAAATCATGAGTTATGTGTGGGAAAAGCATCGTTGGGCGGTTTGGACTATCTTGTTTATTTTTATTGGTGACAATTCACCCGGTTTCTGGTTTTTTGTATTTACGCAGTTGATACGCATCCATTCCCGGGTTCACGATTAGATACAAAGGGTCTTACCAATCGATGGTAGCAAATTGCCTGTAAACTTTTCAAATATATCACAGAGATAGGCAGCACACGCATATGGTCCTTGTCGATGACGACAAGAAGCAAATAAACACATTATGTTTTTGATAATATCCGACCCTGAGCGTGTAGATGACTAACACCACATGATATGCAGTTATAATTCTAAAGATAAATAGGGGTTGATACCCATTCTCTACGTACTTTTTACATGAAGTGAGGACCCGAACGCAGTGTGCCTTGGGAACCATTGTTATGAATGAATAATAACGTCCCCTTTCCCAGCCACTGTTTCATATTGATAAGCTCCTGACAAGGATTGACTCTGGATTATTACATTTTCCATTAATTTCTGAACAGAATTTTCGAATGACACTCAAACTAGATTTATGGCAACATCATTGTTATTGTAATCTTAGGAAATCCAACTCAGAAACTGGAAACCATTCATCACAATGAGCTAGTTAACTGCAGAGGAGTTCGGTCGCTCTGGCCCTTCACCTATCGAAATGAGCTCTCTTAAATATCTGTTCCTTGAGAGGATTCCCTAAATCATTTCAATTAAGAAAGGGGTTATTAGTGGCTACAATGACAGAGTTTATTTGTCATTTGAGCTCAAGAATAATAATGATAAAAAAATTATATATGGCTATTTCCACAATTTATTAATTTAACGACAATTGTCTCGCTCCATTGTAGCTTCGTCAAGTTCACATTTTGAAGTAACTCTTAAAATTACACCTTCACTTCTTATATAGCTAAAAACTTGAAAAAGAGAAGGGTAAAACTAACTAACAATTTTCGGAAATAAAGATAAAAAACTGTATGCAAAAAGGGTGTACAAATAGCCATCAATTTAGAGAAATACTGATAACGAAAAATATGCGACAAAAATATAAATAAACCAAAGCGATATACTATAAAATATATTGGCGCCAATTATCGGAAATACCTCACTAAGTAAATATCTGTTTGGTCGTTGAGAAGAATTTTATGGTTCTTGTACCTACTAATTTCTACTACTTCCAAAAGTATGAGTCTGGCACTTTTAATTTCATTCTGGATAATTTCATATTTATTGTTGGAATTATGTCCAAATTCTTTCAAATGACTGACTGGCATATGTTGAACGCGAGATGTATGACGTGTAATTCCACTGATGTTCGTGAATTTTTCTCTTCAAGGATCTTCCTGTTTGACCAATATATACCATAGGGCAATCACTACAAGTCAACTTAAAGATATATTGTCTTTATTTGTTTAATCATACAAAAACATTAATAAATTGTGGAAATAATCTATATGATTTTATTTATTTAAAATGAATTTTCGGCCGGTCCGAGCGAAATCTTCTGAGACGAAATTCCATATTTAAAGCAACATTTAAAACATATTCAGTGTTGGATGTTTTCATCCATTGTAAAAACTGCAAAGCACACTTAAATAAACTACAAATAAATTAAATAATAGATAATATAAATATTTTAAAAAATGTTTAAACAATTTTAAAAAATTAGCCTTCTACATATTTAATTCCAAAAGATTATATTCAATGATTATAACTTCTGAAAATAAATTAAAATAATGTCGTATAAGTACCACTTATATCATGACACAAAATAAACATTCATTATAAGATATCCAAATGGTATAACAAAATCCAATAAATAAAAATTATTAACTAAAATCCTATAAATTAAACATTTTGAATAGACAAAATTTTGTTTCTGCTTATCAATCCTATGAAAACCAATATCTTTCAAGAATATCCAACATAATCTTAAGAATTTTATCACAAAACTATCTTACTTAGACTATTCAATATTATTGGATATCTAACCAAGGTACTTTATATAAAAACTCAAGATATGCAAAACATTACTGAAAAACAAGTTTTAAAATCGACTTTGCTCATCAGTATTCAAATATTCATATTCAATAAATATAACATCAATTAATAACATATATTCAAACTCACCCTTCATTCTCTAGAAAAAGTTCTACTTAAATGAGAACCTTAAATAGGTATTCACTACACACAGAAATATCTCTGTGGTTTAACCTGATCTAGAAGATTGAAAGACAAATTTAACGGCCTCTGCTATAGCACAAGGACTATCTGTATGAATGTTTGAGGAAACCAAATAATTATATATTATGAATAAAATAACGTAAATAGAGGTCATTCTTGATAGAAGGTATATAAAATAATATAAATATTTTAAATTTATGATTTTATTTATTTAAAATGAATTTTCGGCCGGTCCGAGCGAAGCAAATCTTCTGAGACGAAATTCCATATTTAAAGCAACATTTAAAACATATTCCGTGTTGGATGTTTTCATCCATTGTAAAAACTGCAAAGCACACTTAAATAAACTACAAATAAATTAAATAATAGATGACTCAATGTAAGAAAGAGGACAGTTGGGCCAACTAACAGACAATATTTCGACTATCCCTTTTAATGATCTATTTCCCGTATGTCGTGGAAAAAAAACTGACAACAAAAAGTTTCAAATTTCAATAATCGTTAGAGAAGTGGAGAAATTTTCAGTAGCAAGACATTTGCTGTAAGTGTAGAAATTGCGAACAATACAGCGAAAAAGAAAATGTTGACTCAATTTTATTCTCGGGTAAGGCACATAAAAAATAATATTTTGTCGCAGATTTTATCATGGAAACTTAATACGAATTTTAATTGAATGGCTCTCTAGGATACCGTTTATAAAATTATACAGCAATTCGATCTTAAAGTCTAGGTCAACACTTTTGAATATGTGATCTACCAGTCTTCAGATCTTTTGCGAAAACTGAAGGTAGAAGCCATATTGTTTTGACATTTCTGTTCAGTAAGCATTGACAAATCATCATGGAAAGATTCACGTCGCAACAACGTTTACAAATTGTTGAAATTTATTTTCAAAATCAGTGTTCTATTCGCTAAACTTATAGAGCACTTCGTGAAGTTTATGGTTTACATAATCGTCCATCAGAGCAGCTTATTCTTTGAACTATCGATATATTTCGGACAACATTTTCTATACTCGATGCAACAATAACAACAAGACGAAGAATTGTATGTACAGAAGAAAATATCGCTGCTGTAAGTCATAGTGTGTATGATGATACAGATTGGTCTATTCGTCGACGATAACAACAAGTTGGACTCTGTGCATCCACCACATGGAAAATTTTGCGTAATGATCTTGGTCTACACCCATACAAGATCCAACTGGTTCAAGACCTAAAGCCACTTGACCATAATAAGCGTCTTTTGTCTGCGGATTGGGTCCTAGAACAGCTTGAAGTTGATACACTTTTTTATCGTAAAATTGTGTTTAGTGTTGAAGCTCATTTCTGATTGAACGGCTATGTAAACAAGCAGAATTGCCGTATATGGAGTGAAAACAATCCTCAAAAAGTTCTGCAGGTTCCATTGCATCCTGAAAAATGCATTGTATGGTGTATTTAACACGCTGGAGGCATAATCGGTCCATATTTCTTTAAAAACGATGCTGGAGCTAATGTTACAGTGAATGGTGCTCATTACAGATCGATGATCAATGATTATTTGTTTCATAATTTGAATGGTATCGACCCAGAAGTGTTTTGGTTCCAACAAAATGCTGCTACGCCTCATGCTGCTACCGTAACAATAGATTTATTGAAAGAAAGATTTGGCGATAACATTATTTCGAGAAATGGTCCAATTATTTGGCCTCCAAGATCATGCGACATAACTCCACTGGATTATTTTCTTTAGGGTTGTCAAGTCTTTGGTTTATGCTGATAAACCAGTAACAATAGACGCTTTGGAAGCTAACATAACTTGTGTTATTGATTAAATAAGGCCTGAATTACTCGAAAAAGTGGTCCAAACTTGGTCTGGTCGAACGCGGTTTCTCAGAGCTAGTCATGGTGGACATATGCCGAAAATTATTTTTAAAACATAAATTACATAGAATTATCTATCAAATAACAAAAAATTGGCTTCAATCTTAATTTAAATGTGTTTTATTTCAATTTGAAGTTCTATCACTCTAAAAAAACACCCGATATAATTATGATCAGCGTAACCAGAGCAAAAGCAGATCTTATTACTGGTGTTTTGTTTGTATATTGAATGTCTATGATATCTTAACTTTCATAGTAATGTAGTTGAGCATTTACAATTCTATCATTCAAATTTTCAAAATATTCGCAATTGAAGGATTATACTAATTGCGGCATTACTGATATAAAGGGGGCTTCGTAGAAGGGGATATTTCACATTAACGTAGGAAAAAACATACTATATTTCAAAAGATTATTATGCGTCATTTTCTACTTCTTGTATGGGGATGTTAATACCCCCATTTAACATCGCCCTCCTTTAAATAATTCAATGGTGTATTCGAGTTTTAAGCTCAGTGCCTCACATGAGAGCTATTATGTATCGTAATTGGAAAGATTCCACAAAATTTCTGCATGTTATTCACTTCGCAAAATTTCTTGAGTTCATGCTTTTTCTCTCGTCCAAATGAGTCGGCATGAATACTTTACAAGGAAAAGAAAGTACAAGAAATGAATGCTTCTGAATTATCTACCAAAAATTCCACGGGGTTGATTTAACTATTCTTCTTCTTATTGCGTTTTTCGAAATATAAAAACCTATTTATGTAGGTTTAGAAAGTATACTCAGATGTTCTCGAGAGGTGAATTAGATGCAATAAAATAATTGATTAACCTCCCTCTGAAAAATTCTACAAAAAATCTTTATCTTCATCATATTCATCTGAAACAGATTCTAAATACCATTTCGGTGAAACATTGTTATAATTATTATATAAATTACGAATTCGAATTTACTTGATGAAGGATTCAATTCAGAATCGAAGATATCAAAAATATTCTAATAAACTCACAATCCTGAAAAAATACTCATTAGTTTTTTATTTACAGTCGATCAAAAATGCAAATATTAAATGGACCACCCCTTATTTCAAGTATGAAATAACTCATTTTGAAAATTTGAATATTAAAACAGATTTAATCTGTTAGTCTTCTACAATTTTAATTTCAATAAAATTTTTATTCAAAAAACTTTTAGAATTAAATTAATGTCTACAATAAGCACCGCTTATATTTAATAGACGTATATATTCAAAACTCAATATACAATGTCAAATGGAATAAATAAAACAACCAATATAAAAAAGGCAATAAATAAATATTTGAAGGAGACAAAATTTTGTTTCTGATCGTACCATAGTGAAACCAATTCCTTTTCAAAAACATAAAACACAACTTGAGGATTTATCAAAAAATATAATTTATTTGAAATATTTAATATATTTAAATATTCAAATGAGTTAATTCAAAAATCTCTCAAAACATGCAATATATCTTCAAGAAACAATTACAATACGGATAATCTCTTCATCGGCCCTAGATAACATTTAAAATATCAAAATCAACTAACCATCAGTATATCATACCTTAGAATGTAACACGGAACTTGTTTGAAGCAGACTAACTTTAAAAAATCCAGGTAGTCAGTTCGTCACAAAATCATAGAAAACTGTAAGGTATTCTATGGCTTTCTTCAAACCATTGACATTCCATAATAAGAATTATCCAAGCCTAAATATAATGATATATTATGTATAAAATAAAATGGAAAAAGGTTTTTACTTGATAGAAGAAATATAACATAATTTGAATATCAAAACAGATTTAATCTGTTAGTCTTCTACAATTTTAATTAAAAAAAAAATTTTATTCAAAAAACTTTTAGAATTAAATTAATGTCTACAATAAGCACCGCTTATATTTAATAGACGTCTATTAAATAGTATTAAATAATGTAGTTGGTAGTTGAACCGCCCAAACTAAAGAACCTTAGAGTTTTGAAGAATCCAAAAACAATTTTTGAGTTCTGTATTAGGGAGAGCAAATAACTATGACGACATTGTTCCGATAAAACACCTGAGGGTGGCAACAACTCCCAATTTTTTTTGTAATAGGAAAGAGATGGCGGATGTGTTTTAGTTAAAAAGCTTTTTGTTCTCTGAACATCCTAGTTGGAATTTTCAAATTCGGTGATTTTTTTCAAGCAATTTGATATTGAACATTATAAGAAGGATAACTCAAATAGAAACCCAGACATTCAAATTCACCAGATCTGTAAGTAATGATAGGGAACATTCAAAGTTTCAAATCCATCATGCAGAAACGAAAGACTGTAACACATTTGAGAAAGAATCTTCAAAAATATATATTGTAATGAGTTTAATGAGTTTCACACATTTTCCCATCATGAACGATAAGAAAATCTAATGTTTTCAGAGTAAAAACATTCAAACACTCAAATTTTTCTGCCATTAAATGAACAAATTTGAAAATTTCAACTGCGATGTTTAGAGAACAGAAAAAACTTCTCAACTAAACCACATCCAACATCTCCTCCCTATTCAAAAAATGTTTGGGGTTGTTGCCATCCCTAGGTGGTCTTTTCGGAACAATGTCGGAATTCTTTCTTCCTAATATAGAACTTGAAAATTATTTTTTGATTCTTCAAAACTCTTAGGTTCTTGAGTTTGGGCGATTCAACTATCTGTTAAAGATCACCTTTTGACGGTTATTTCAATGTTACGTTATTTCGTGAATAATGAACCGATTTTGAAAATTTTAACTGAGTTGTGTACAGAACATAAATAACTTTCAAACTAAACAACACTAGACATCTCTTTCGCATTCAAAAAATATTGGGGGTTGATGCCACCTTCATGTGGGTGGTTTTTTCGAAACAAACTAATGATGGAAATTCGCCCCCCTAAAAACAGAAGTTGACCTGCTTTTTTAAAATCTTCGAAAATTCTTCGTTTCTGAGCACTGGAGGGTCAAATTTTTTTCATTCATTGAATATTTCGTCTAAAAGGATAATTTTAAGAAAATTATGAGTACCATGCAAAAATTAGGCTATTCCACAGAAATATCTAATGAAAATAAAATACGATATAGATTCCACATAAGAAAATTAATCCAGCTATTATCTGCAATATTCAAATAGCAACTTCTCAATATAAATATATTTCCCCAACTATTTGGTAGATAAAGCCATATCTTAGGGTTCCAATATGCCACAATTATATTAATTGGTCTTGATATTGGAAAATATATTTGCGTTTCACCAGAATTAATTTAAAATTTTGACATAACAAGCTGCACCGAGAGTGAGTGATTGAAAATTTCCGAATCGTTCAGAACTTGAACCAGTGTGGAAATGTGAGATAAGCGACCAATTATTAGGTGGAAAATGGGGATTTCCAACCACTTTTGTCAAAGTCGATCTGTCCAAACACGAAATCTGCTTGAGGGAATTTAACTGATGAAAGATCCTTAGGCGATTAAGTGTTTTCAGTGGACAGGGGTGGAAAGGCTTTCTTATTTTTTGCCACAAAAACTCCACGGGAATGGTTTTCTCACGCACCTAATTCTGCGTAACTGGCTTTCACACCAGAGTGTTTTCTTTGGAATTTCTCTGTTCTCCGGTCGTTTTCTCAGCGTTAAATAGCTGGATATCTGCGAGGGCTTTATTGTCGGGGAAGATGAGTTCCTGATGGTTTTCAGTCAACCTCGTGGATGGTAAAACTAATTTTCATTGCGTCACAGCCGTATTTTCATCGTCGTTGGAAATAGACCATCAATTTGCCTCCTAAATCTTCGATGTGGAGGGTTTTTCATTTTCCGATCGCTATCTTCGAAATGAACGATAAATAGCTGAAATTCAACATAAAAGTTAATGGCTTCTTGTTTAATATATACGCATTATTCATTTGTCTTATAATCGCAAAAACTTCAACTTATGTATTATAGCTTGAGATAATCTCATAGGCTAAAATTTTGAAATACGTTGTTCGAAAACTTGAGAACCTATTATCTTATGTATATAGAAATGTTAGATGAAACTTTACAATACTTCATACAAAGAAATTCTTACAATTTTACGTAACTTCAAACACCTCATATGCGAGATTTATCTTCTAATTATACGATCCACTTGAAATTTTGAACGAATATGCGAGTTATTTCAAATGTGAATAACTGAGTTAGCTCAATAGGAATTTAGTCGTGTTATTCAGGTCTCTATATTTTTATGATCGAAAGTTATAGTGTTTAAGCTAGTGCTCAACGTTGATCCGCCCACCAATTCTTTTTTCTTCAAATCGTACGATCCTCACGAAATTTCGCAGATGGATTGAACGTGAAGTTTCGAAAATATTATAAAAAATTTTCAAACGTGATTAACTGCGAAACTATTGAATCGATTTTGCCCATAAACTTGGCGAGATATTTTGACTCCAAGCCTTCCCTGAAAGTTTCAAGGCTCTAGTTTATTTCTTTCGAAAGTCAGCGTTTTCGTTGATGCACCGGACATAATTAATTATAACCTAGGATTCATTTGGGCGAAACTACAGTATGCTGTTCTCTGGAACTAAAAAAATGAACACTAAACCAGCCGAAACAAGATTCATGAAGCTAATTTGAAACATCCATAAAAAATTACAGAAAATGACTAGTACTAGATCCGCCTTTATGACTTTGAACTACAGTTTTAATCTGTAAATTGAATTCATATGAATTCTTTTTCTCATACCACACAGAATAGTAAAATTCAAAAATAAATTATAACATCAATTTTATATTACAAATAAGTAATGGGTCTTTCAATGGGAACGCCCCATTTTTAAATTGACATTACTCACGCATTGTTTATTTGTGACATTGACAGTTGCATTTGTCAATGTCTACCCTTTGATCGTGGAAAGGTACACACTCCAACAACGAACTGTTACCCTAACCTTACGTGCTTTAACTCTAATTTTTAGTCGTCAGAATCGTCCGGATAAAAGAACAGTTGAACGTTTAGTGAAGAAGTTTGAAACAAATTTTACACTTCATGATGTTACAGTGCCAGTAAGACAAAGAAATGCACGAAGTGAAGAGAATATTGCTGCCGTACGTGAAAGTGTTCGTAAAGACCAAAATTTATCGATTTCTCGACATTCACAAGAACTAGGCATCTCTCAGACGTCTTTGTGGCGAGTTTTACGAAAAGACCATTATTTGCATCCATACAAAATTGTTTTAACCCAAGAACTCAGACCAGCCGATCATTTAAAGCGTCGTATAATAATTTGTTTCATTTACAAAACAAAATTGGGCGCTGTTAATGAAAGACCCTTTATTTCTGATATATAATATCGCTAAAATCTTTTCAAAAGGATTGTCAAATTTTCTTTAGTACAAATAGTGGAATCTAGAAAATTTACCCTTCCTTTTGCTTCACACTTTCATATTAAACATTTATTTCTGTTTTTTTTTTGAAAATTTGATAAGTTGTCTTAACATCAACATAAAAATATAATCCTGCCTACCTTTGTAAAACCAAATGACTAAGATTCCAACATACAAAATGATCAAAATGTTATTTGGTCTTCTTCAAAATGAAATGGAACGACACACTTATGCCAACGTGTGATTCAATCATCACTGGACTTCTGATAGGTTCCGAAGGAATGGCCTTTAGTTTCTCCTTCGCATTTTGTTTGATGGGCTCAAACGAATCAAATTTCTGTCTTCGAAGCAGCAATTGAACCCTAGAGAACTTGGTGCTAAATCTGACGAATACGTTGTTTATTCGAGAATATGGACTCCGTGTTTCAGGCAACAATCTGGCACAATTCGCGCTTTATGGTATGGCGAGTTATCATGGTGCAAAATACAATAATCGTCGGTCCACAAATCCCATCATGTTCTCCCCACAGCATCTCTCAAACTCTTCATAAAGCCTATATTATATTCTTATTAACGGTTTGACTCAACAAAAAAATAACCGGATCCGTTAACAGTGGTTCATATAAATTACAATGTCCCGGTGCTTTTTCATCATAGCATGTAGATTCTAACACCTGATATTTCTTCAGATAAAAATATAAAAACAATTAGGAAATAATCTGCTTCAATAATATGAATTTTTCGTGAATTATATTGGGGAAATATTCATTGTGTCTTGTTGAAACCAAAATTTCAGAAACCGGTCAGTAAATCGAATGCTGAAAAAGTTATGAAGAAAAAATGAAAAGGAACACTGGACAAACAATACATGGAATGGATAGATTTGATAGATAAATAAATGTGCCGTTTTTAGTTCATACGTTTCCACAAAGTCTTTGCGATATCAATTTTATTTAATTTCAACTGATATCAACCACCAATTGAGTCTTCTAACTGCTATGCTTTAATGTTAATGTTGTTTAATTTCGGGGAGTGCTGAGATTTCGATCTTGATAACTTCGTGTGGGTTAAAATCCGAACGATTCGAATATTTCCAATGGAAGAAACGATCGTTCTATCTACAGTTATTCGATGTGAACGATGATTGCTCCATTCACCACAATGGGCGAGTCGTTTCAGCTGAAGCAAGACCGTCTGATCCCGTACAGAATAAACTATTTAATATTGGTTTTTTAGCTTTGGCGGATGATGGCTTAATAGAATATCAAATTATTCCTGCCCAAGATGTTAATACAACGGCAGTTCTGCCACTTCTTGAACTGTTATAGGAAGTAGAATAATTTTGAAACCACAAAAATCTTATTGAAGAAATGAACACCATCAATAATAAAATCATCAATATAAAATTCATCAGAAAAAAATTATCCGTAGCTGTCATGATGACGAAAGTCCAGTATTACGAACAAAACATAAATTTAAAAAAATTTTTTAATTAAAATGAGTTTCCACCAAGTTAAGACTGAATCTATCAAAAACATAAATTTAATATATGTGTAAAATAAGAATTTTTGCGAATATTTTCATTTCTTCTGAAGACATGTGTCGGATGGCATATATTCTGCAAATTAAAGAAAAACGAGCTATTCAAAAACTCAAAATCATTTGAAAAAATATAACTATAGCATATAATCCAAAAGTTAGGATGAATATAGTTGCGTGACTGTGCTGTATTCGTTGGTATTAAAGCAATGCACTGATGAAGAAGCAAAAAGCTCTGAGACATGCATGTCTGCTGCTTATGCCCGCCTATTCGACTTTATTTAAGTTTCGAACTGTAACACAGATGGTGAGGCTCAATTTAAGTGCAAAAATTCATGCGTCCCACAAGTCGACGTCAATACGGAAGCAAGTTATAAGACGAGTCATTATAGTTATCAGAAGAATTTGAAAAAATCTAAGTTTGAAATTATGTATAGGCATTTTAAACATATAGGACAGATCTTCACCTTGTGATGGTCTATTAACTTCCGTTTCTACAAATCTTCATTTTATTCTTAATTTTATTTGTATTGTGTAATCCTTAAGGATTTTCCTGAAAATTTGTGCCTAATATTAAAGCCAACTGCCCCAGCTTGGAAGAAAATGTCACTTTTTGGCCAAAATATCATGCAAAATTAATACTTGGCCCAATTTAATTTGACTCTACTGCAAGTTTGAAATTATGTACAGACATTTCAAACATATTGGAAAGATCTTCACCTTGTGATGGTATATTAACTTCCGTTTCTACAAATCTTCATTTTATTCTTAATTTTAATTGTATTGTGTAATCCTTAAGGATTTTCCTGAAAATTTGTGCCTAATATTAAAGCCAACTGCCCCAGCTTGGAATAAAATGTCACTTTTTGGCCAAAATATCATGCAAAATTAATACTTGGCCCAATTTAATTTGACTCTACTGCAAGTTTAAAATTATGTACAGACATTTCAAACATATTGGAAAGATCTTCACCTTGTGATGGTATATTAACTTCCGTTTCTACAAATCCTCATTTTATTCTTAATTTTATTTTTATTATGTAATCCTGAAAGATTTTTCTGTAAATTTGTGCCTAATATTTAAGCCAACTACCCCAGCTTGGAAGAAAATGTCACTTTTTGGCCAAAATATGATGCAAAATTAATACTTTACCCAATTTAATTTGACTCTACTGCAAGAAAAGTGTACTACGCTAGCTTGGCAAGTACATTTAGAAGCTGGTGCATATACCATGATAATATAAATATAATATGAATAATTTCATGGATATCATTTCTGTAAAGAAATCCAGTTTGGAACAGTGTTTTCTTGCTAACTGTTTTAGGAAAATTTCAAATCAAACATCAATTTTTGGATTCTAAGATTTATTAGGAGTACAAATGAGTTTCCGCCGTTTTATTGTAGATGGCGCGGCACGGAGTTTCGGTTAGCTTTCGCAGATGATAACCGGCTTAAAAAATAGTTTGGACATTCAAAAACAACATAACCTATTAGTATCATTGATTTTATATTGGTAAAATATAATTGTTATAAGTTGAAAATGCCAAAATTTGAGCCAAGTAAGCGTCATTTGCGGGAAATATTAGTTTACTTCTTTAATTTAAAGAAATCTGCTGCTGAGGCGCATCAATTGCTCGTAGAAGCATATGGTGAGGGTGCTTTGAGTGAGAGAACGTGTCGAGAGTGGTTTCAAAAGTTTAAAAACGGTGATTTCGACATAGAAGACAAAGATCGCAGTGGAAGGCCAAAAATTTACGAGGATGCAGAATTGGAGGAAGATTCATCTCAAACACAAAAAAAACATGCTCTAACATTAGAAGTCACTCAGCAAGCAGTCTCACATCGTTTAAAATCATTCTTCTATAATAAATATTTAATTTGTGTCAAAAATCGGCGGAAATTTATTTGTACTCCTAATATTATATCATAACAAATGTTCAAACTACCTGTCTACAGTTGCAATACACGCTCGACATCTTAAAAAATATCGGAGTATCAGAAGAACGAATCCTCCGCTATTTACAGAGTCAACTGCTTTAATTATTCTTTGTCGTGCTCAGCAACATTTTCGATCGCGGTATCAAGTCATGTGAACGTCTGGCCACGATATAGAATCAGATCGTCCTATTCATCTACTTGGGTATTCCTCAGGAAGATATTATTTGATTGAAAGGGCATAGAGCGCCGTCTTGCTGGAACCGCATATCTCTGTATATGCTTAGTGGCACGTCTTCCAAATGAAATGATCCATGAAAGACCTCTGATTTTTCTATTTAAAATTCCGGTCCACATGTTTACTTATAAATAATATAATTAAATAATATACAAAAATAAAATAATAAATTTCTTAAAATTAAATTGAATAAATGCCTTAGAAAACTCTGTTTCAATTTCAGTAGACATATAGATTCAACATCTTTTTGATACTGTATAGTGAGTATTAAATCTATATGTCTGCTAAATTGAAACAATGAAAAGTCATTTATTTAATTTAAGTTTGAAAAGTTTTTAAGAAATTTTATGAAATGAAAATGTGTAGTGAGGTACAGCAGAATTGATCTGTTTGATATTTAAAATATTTAAAAACGTGAGTTTAAATTAAACACCATCACAATGTGAAGATTTTCTCGATGTTTTTGAAATCCAACACAGTGAAATCGTTCATTTGAAAATTAATTCTCAACCAGCATAAACACAGACATGCACAAAAATCAAGGTCATGATTAATATAAAACTGCAACTTAGCCCCCCCAAACTTCATGTTACTTTATAGAGACGTAAACTGATATTCAATTTTTGCAATGACAACCATAATGAATTCGCTAAAACACACATTGTGAATATTTTTGAATAGAAATATTATACATTCTCTTTTGAGACTTTCTTGTGAAAGCAGCATCATCGAGGCATGTTTCATCTGGTAAATATTGTTCGAGTTTCTTCAGAAGTGCGCATTGTATTTGCCTGCAATAAATTTTGTTTTGGAATCACCGAACTAACGACATTTCACAGACTCTCGAGACAAATGCCAGAGATCTTATGAGTGTTGAGTGCTCAATTCGACAGTTTTCGAGTTTTAATTATCCTAGACAGAAGTGAAGCGTCCTGGTTAGCATTAGAGTAAGTCTTGAGGATGGAATGAGGATTTATTTATCTCTATTCGAACGGAAATCCACTTAATTTCGTTCGGTTACGACTTCTTCATGTAAAATTTGAATGGATTTATCTAGAAAGTTCATAGTGATGAGATGCACGCATTTTTAAGGACAACTTATTCTCATACTATCGATGAAAATATGTAATAATTATATGTATTACATTCCAAACGTAGAACTTCAGACGATCATCATTTTTATTTGGAATTTTACATTTACAAGCCATTCGCGAAAGCATACAGAATAAGAACTAAAATATTTTCACAATAATTATCTTACAGTGTAACTTAAGTTGAGAATGTTGAAGTGCCAATCGTATTGATCTGTTATAGTATCGAGAAGATGCATTTTATAAATATGCAACATTTTGAGTTATTCCAGGCCTTTCTTTCAATTTAATTTCTTTTAATATGAGGGAAATAGATTTAAATTTGAAAATTCATTCCATCAGAATTGCTTTATTCAAAGACGTGATATTTGCATTTATCACCATAAACTGAATTTATGTTATCTTTTACGGTCAATGTTTTTTGAGTTATATGAAAGTTTTACACAAAGGTTTATGATTTTTTTTGCGCGCTTGTTCCAGCGAAATATGTTCTTTTTCTACTCTTTCTTGCCAATATTTAACGATGCAGATCGAGAGAAGCCTTTTATCATAATCATGTATCTTTAATTTTCACGAAATTTTCTATTTCTTCGGCATAACAGTTCTAAAATTTCAAAAATAGACGTTTATTCGACTTTCGGATTACAGAATTCTGTCTTTTTATTAATCATATATAGATTCTTTAAGAAATCATTCACAGATTTGAAATTTTCGGCCGGAACGGATTGTTGAATAAGCACGCAAAAGCTTCAGACTACTTGTCTGTGCTTTTCAGCAGTGTTTCTTCAAGATATGTTCTTAGGAACATACTTATCCGGATGCGTTTCGCTTGTATAATATCCATTTCAATTGTTTGCGTTGACGGTATATTCTTGTACGAAAAGCATTATTTACGATCCATTATGTGTATGTAGGACGTAATGTCTTTAGGAATAATATAAACATTACCATTTAATATTTTCTTGAAAGAGATGTTTTTATACTAACTCTCAAGCTTTTTCAGAAAAATTGACGATGAGAGACATAAACTGGGATAGTGATTTTTTGATTACATCAATCAAATAGGAAAATATTTTAATGTAGGCAGGATTTTGATCAGTTTTTTTCTCCAACGATTCATGATGGTATGCTTAGGAACATAACTCTTCGGTTGTGTTTTATATGTGTAATATTAATTTCAATTGTTCCTGATGGCCGGACAACATCGTACATTCCTGTACGAAAAGCATTATTTATGGTAGATTTAAACGTCTAATATGTGTATGTAAAAAATATCATTCGGAATAAGCGATGCGACTAAATTAATACCCCAGGGAGAGAAACAAGTAATTGTTTTAGATATACCTATCATTAAAACACAACTGACGCCCACAGGTAGATTTGGGTTAAAGAAATTTAACATTTTCCCCACCCGAGGTCGCTGTTGGTATCTTCACGGTTTGCCGATGCTCAGGGCCTTCTTCAGTCCCACCGAATACCAATGGTCGGTTCCCCAACCCAGCACCACGTCATTTGAGCGTAATACCGAGGTAGAAACGTCGAGCCTTCGGAGTGGCGACCATCAACGTGAATACCGTGAGCGTTGTTCAGAGTTCCAGTTCTGGTGGGTGCGTGCTAGTGATCGCTTGTGTGGATGCGGCGAGCTTTATCATGTAATTATGTGATGTGTTCTTGGATTTAGTGATACCACCTCCAATTATTTACTCAGTACCGTTTTTCTGGATATGAAATTACCAACCCGTAAGTTCTTCCCATATTTTGAAAGAAACCAGTGTGGACTAATTAGCTTAAGAATATCACCTTCCTTGGGGTTGGGGTTCAGATGGAAATTGCCGGTTTTGTTCTTTCCACCACGCATTAAAATCACCGTGGAAATTCTCCAGGAGTAGAAACGATGTGTTAAGTCGATCCGAAATATTCATCATGAGCAACTCCGCGGTAGTGGTTCTTCAACGTCTACCGACGCATCGTGAAAGATCTTATAATCCATTATTACAAAGCCAATGTCTTTTATCTTGAATGGATTCTGGAAATTTGAATATTTCTCATAAATAAACATGACATTGAAAATCCATTAACTAAATAGCTTCCCGTAGATCTGCCGTAAGCTTCTATTTTCTCCTCGGAATTGTTATACGGAATTCGATGTAACACTCTTGAATTCCAGTTTGTTCCGTCTCAGACCTACATAGGATTTAATTTTATTCCCGGAGCATCTTATGTGTTGATTATTTCCAGGAGGAACACAAACAATTCCAAACTTCGGCCGAAATTCAAACAGAAAGTTCGTTATATCCCGCCGTATAAGGTGAAATTCAAGATAGTTGGAAAATTTACTGACGGCTTACTGGTTTTTTCGGCCCTTTTTCCCGTCTGCAACAATAGATAAACGATATCTGCTGCCTTCTTCCTAGGGATTCAAGAGCTCCGTTGAACAAAGACCGAACAATCCCGTAGAATACATTTTCGCTGCTTGAAAAGAATGGAGGCGCCAATTTCGGTGCAAATTAGTGAGTCTATCAGGAACAAATTGCACCTGCATTAAGCTCAATTCTTACGGCGCCTGTCTTCGTTCTTACTCCCAATCCGATTTAAGTGATTTGTTTCAACTTAACTCAACTTTTTTGGTTAGTTTGAGAGGCTCTACCGGTCGTGCTAATGATCTTTTCTCGTTTTCGAGCGAACCAAAAACGCTATTCATGAGATTAATATCAATTCTACCTTCCACGAAGAAATCCACAATCTTAAATGGCGCCCGAGTAAATACAAGGTCAAATTCTCGGTATAGGAATTTTAATGCAGCTACTTGAAACAAAGATTATAGAAGTCGAAAAAAGAAATAGAGATTCACACGACTGATCGATGTCTTTGCCGTTCGTAAAATTTGGGCCGACATGTTTTTTCGCTTGGGTCCTGCAAAACTGACTACATTCCGAACTAGATTGTTGCTTGGTGTTCAGCGTTTGTCAAAATACAAACATGCATACTTGTAGCGGTTCAGCTAGCTTAGAAAGGACGGACCGAATTCTTGTTTATGTTTTAGCGTCTCAAAATTGAGAAAGGAATCAATCACAGTCCCTTTTCTGTCCGGGGCATTTTTCTCAGAAAACGTTTGTGTCCGACGGTATTGTGAAGTTTTAAGGTGCATCAAACATTTATTCATTCGACTGTTATCAAGCTAGTTGGCAGTTCGAACATCTTCTATGATTTTTATATAGAAAATAATTTTATTCAATTTACCAAAGAGAACTTATCTGAAGAAAACCAATATTTTCAGAGCTATACTTTTGTTAATGAATATTTTGGACTGTGAGTCCCCTAGTTGCTATTTATGGTGGTCGAAGTTACTGAAAATACCAGAGGAATATGCAATATTCTTTCGAGGAAATAAGTCTCTGATAATTAAGTTGTGGTATGAAAACTGAAATATTAACTGGAAAAAAATATTCATTCAGTATGTTTTGATCTTGGCTTACTATGTTATCGAAATTGAAAGTATGTAGATTTCAAAAATCGATTCAAAAAGTCGCTCCATGCCACCTTTCACCATCTAGAGCTTCTTACCGGAACTCTTAGACAAAAATAAGTGAAACTTCGTGATAAAACCAAATGCTGTTCAAAAATCATTCTTGACGATTAAGATTGCAGGAAAATTCAAAATAAGTATAACTTAAAACCTCATCATCCAGTTTTTAATTGTAGAAATCCATGGTGTAAAGTTTACAGCGATTTTCCTGAAATATGCAGCAATTTTTTTACCAACAGACTTTTGGATTGAGGCAGCGAAAACTTTTTAGAGCCCTGCTAAAATTTTCATTGTTAACGTTTGAAACTCGAAGCTTCTGAAAACAACAAAATTGACCCTGTGATATTAAAAAAATTACTATACTACATAAATTATGTTTTATCCTCCTCACACTTTTCAAGCTGTAATAATTGTCAACTTAATAGATTAGGGTTGCGGATAAAAGCAGTGAAAATTTTACACGACAGTTCAGGTCTTACTCCTCAAGACATCCAATTCTTCATCTACATCAACTATTTCATTGTTATTTCCTTAAATTAAAAGCCTTTGTATTTCAGTAACGAACAAATTTTTCGAACCTTCACTGAAATTAAATTGTTGCAGTCTTGTTCATTTCAAATAATAATTCTAATACAACTAGTCCATATATCAAGAGAATTTTTTGCTTATTTAGTTGAGTTAAAAAATACGCTTTTCAATGAATTATCGCTAGATTTACATGTGGGTATGAAAAAATTCTTAATAATATCGAAAAATATTTTTTACATTTCTCGATAAATCTACTGTTAATTTGTTACAATACCAACCTAATCGATTTCTGCAATATGTCTTTATTCGGATAAGCTCTTGAAGATTAATTCGAACTAAAATCTGATAATTACTTCTGAACTTTTTTAGTAAAACTAAATTGTGGTTTAAATAATACTACTGTATAATACGTGGCGGGTTCATCTATGCCATGTTAAAAGCTTTCATTTTACATTTTTCATTTTGCGCTTACAAATCTAGTATTTTAAAATAACATCACAGTGTTTTTGATTTTTTTCAGTGGATACTTCTCACATCTTATTAGGATGTTAGATGACGCAAAAGATTTCCAAAGAAAATATTTTTTATAAACTGGATAAGTTGATATCTGCCTGAATTGACAATTCCCCTAAAATGTACTTGTTATTTTTTAAAATAGTTTACTTACTTTTCAAGAACCTCCTAGTTACGAGTTGCAAATTGATTATTATTCGGATTAATTTTATGGCATCAACAAAGTGTTATCCTCTTGTAGATCGTTATTTGTCAATAATCTGAGAGAACAATAACTTAAATCGACTTCTCGAGATGTTGATTATTTAATTGAATAAGTTCATCTGTATTCTCACTTAATTTTTTACTATAACTTTATTTTGATTGGTACAGATCTGCTTTTTCTCCACAATACAGCGAAACCAAAATTTCGTATTAACATGATTGTGAACCTAAATAATATTCCTATTCGTGAATTATTATAACCTTCCATTTGAAGCTATCCTTCAAATA
Organism: Megalocaria dilatata; assembly: GCA_034642435.1. Taxonomy (NCBI): domain Eukaryota; kingdom Metazoa; phylum Arthropoda; class Insecta; order Coleoptera; family Coccinellidae; genus Megalocaria; species Megalocaria dilatata. The sequence goes on along the minus strand of CM067863.1, from coordinate 17,777,087 downwards.
TGTGTTTTTTTCGAAAGTTGTCATACTACGGAAGTAGATAAAATTGAATGTAGTGTTTGTGTACGTTTGATAACATTTTCAATCAAAATACAGACACAGTGTTACCAATGAACAAAAATAAAGCATTTTCAACAGAAAAAAAAATTTTTTTGGTACAGTAATGCGGTACGTAAAGATATGAATTTGGTACGTGCCGTCAGTATATCGCAATAACTGAATCAATATATGATGTGTGATTTAATAATGCAGCCTTTTCTTATTCTCATACGCTCCCTTACTGTTGCTAGTGTTTCTTAAAACATCGAATGAATTGTGCCGTTTGCGTTTGTTAAAGTTACTTCCGAACATTTTTTCTGTCGATGGGATAAAAAACGGTCGTTTACTAATAAATTTCAGTAGAAGGCACCAGGTCCTAAGGGAGATAAAAACAGAAATATACAACTATGTAAGGGAACCTTAATTTGGTATTATCTGCTTGTAGTCCCTACATCTGCTCGACTACCTGACAAAAATTCTGAGAATTCCCGTCTACCAGGTATTACCGAAACATTAAGCCTTATCTACTCTGTTCCAAATTGAATACTCCAAGTTTTATAGGGGCCAATTTCAGTGTACGCTTTGGTTTTATCACGTGTTATTTATCGAATCTTGAAAAAAGTGAAAAGTCACTTTTTATGTTTTTATTATATCATTTTAACTCCGCCGGGTATGGTATCTATTGTAATATAATTAGAGGTCGAAGCAAGTTTGCCCAAACTAATTTTTTCCCCGATATTCTGTAACACATATTACATCTATGCTATGAATTTTAGGATTCTGTATGAACTGTTGTTGGATGGATTTTGTCCTGTCACTTGAAATTCTCATGCAAGCTGTGTTGTTTGCAATCGGAAGGCCAGATATAATATAATTGGGCTCTGAATTCTTCATCAGTAAATCAAATTTTATGGTGATTTATTTTTCTGTTTGAAATTCGTGAATTTGCACGAAATGCAAGCGCCTTGGTACGGAACCCACAACTGCACAGGGACAATTGTTCAAAAATTGAATGGATTTAGCCGTTGCTCGGTAGAAGTTGCTAATAATTGACATGATAAATGGAACACATGTTTTTATTTCTACCATATTTTATTGGTACATGTTTCGTCCTCGGTGGTGGACTTAATTATAGTACAAGATATAGTTTAGATCATTGAATGTATATTTTTCAAAGAAGAAATATACAGGAGTTCCTCTAATTGTTTTACAAATTTCCACTATTTTGTTCCACATTACTTTTAAATAATACCTTGCAATATTGAACCAAGGGATGTAATTAAATTCCGTTTGTTTCAAAAAGTTATTGTTATTTATGTGTATATTGATTTCAGCATTTTCCATAATCTCAATTTCAGTCCTCTATTTTCAATGTGTTGAATATCAATATTATATATAAAGGAATGATTATTTTTCTCTGAACTCGTTACATGTTCAAATGACCGAAATAGGAAATGTGTACCTCTTCTATCTAAAGGGTCTGAACAGCGCCCCATTTTGATCGCGATTTTTCATAATAAATTTGGATTATATGTAAACGTTGTTGGAGAGTGTACCTTTCCATGATTAAATGGCAGGCATTGATAAATACATTTGTCACAAATAAACAATGGTTGCCATGCTTGAGTAATGTCAATTTGAAAATGGGGCGTTCCCATTGAAAGACCCTTTATGAGAGGATTAAATAAACAAGTGAGTTTATAGATTCTTGATAAGTGAAGTTTATTTATTTTATCTTATTATTTTTTATGAATCTACGAATCGTATTGTTTGTCTTGAAGGAAACATTCTTACTGATATTCGGTGAATCGGAACATGATGGATAAATATCTGTTGATGCGTTTCTTAAATTTATGTTGCTTTACCAATTTACAGATATATGATATCCACTTCTGTATGCAATTTTTATTATAATATTCATCTCATTTCGGTAGTTAAAATCATCTAGTGGAATAATAACAATAATCGATATACCTTTCTATGAAATGCCGCTTCTTGCTGAAAGAATAGTTCTATCTTATGATTGTGACATCTTCGAGATGTCAGAGTTTTTATTTCAATTAAATTAAAAATTTGTAGGAGGTTAACAGAATGAATCTGTATGATATTTAAATTTTGTAATAATCCTTCTATGAAGAAAAAACCTCTTTTTATTATTTTATTGTAAATATAATAATCATATATTTTGGTTTACACTCATATATTGTCATTTGGTTTTAAAGGAGTCCATAAAATACCTTTCAAACTTTGTGTAATTTCTGTGACGAACATAGAATACGTAGTATTCATTCTAGTGTTTGTTCAGCTTGTCTGGTAAGATATTTTTTGTTATTTTTTACATCTGAAATAGGTTTTCGTTGGCTCTTGAAGATGTTCTGCATGTTTTAGGAATTTTTTTGAAGGAACTCACTTTGAGCAAGTTGTTTTTGAATAAGTTTTTGAGGTTGTTTTGCATTTTTTGAAAGGAATTTGGTTTTCATGAAACAAGGTACGAAACAGAATTTTGTAGCCTTCAAGTATTTATTTAATAATTCATATTTCTTTGAATTCTTTTATTCTCTCTTGGTACTGTGTTATATCGGGTGTTTTTTTTTTTAGAGTGATAGAACTTTCGATAGGGATAACTGTGATTTGACATAAGGTAGAAGCCATGTTGTTTCGACATTTCTGTTCAGTAAGCATTGACAAATCATCGTGGAAAGACTCACGCCCCAACAACGTTTACAAATTGTTGAAATTCATTTTCAAAATCATTGTTCTATTCGCCAAACTTATAGAGCACTTCGTGAAATTTATGGTTTCCATAATCGTCCATCAGAGCAGCTTTTTCGTCGAACTATCGATAGATTTCGGATGACATTTCCTCTACTCGATGTAACAACAACAACAAGAAAAAGAACTGTACGTACAGAAGAAAATATCTCTGATGTCATAATGTTAATTAATGGTGATCCAGATTTGTCTATTCGTGGACGTTCACAGCAAGTTGGACTCTTGGATTTACACCCATACAAGATCCAACTGGTTCAAGAACTAAAGCCACTTGACCATAATAAGCGTCTTGTGTTTGCTGATTGAAGAACAGCTTGAAGTTGATCCACTTTTTTATCGTGAAATTGTGTTTAGTGATGAAGCTCATTTCTGGTTGATCGGCTATGTAAACAAGCAAAATTGCCGTATATGAAGTGAAAACAATCCCCAAAAAGTTCTGCAGATTTCATTGCATCCTGAAAAATGCACTGTATGGTGTACTTTACACGTTGGAGGCATCATCGGTCCATATTTCTTTAAAAACTATGCTGGAGCTAATGTTAGAATAAATGGTGCTTGTTACAGATCGATGATCAATGATTATTTGTTTCAAAATTTTAATGGTATCGACCCAGAAGTGTTTTGGTTCCAACAAGATGGTGCTACACCTCATGCTGCTACTGTTACAATTGATTTATTGAAACAAAGATGTGGCGATAACATCATTTCGAGAAATGGTCCAATTAATTGGTCTCCAAGATCACGCGACATAACTCCACTGGATTATTTTCTTTGAGGTTATGTCAAGTCATTGGTTTATGCTGATAAACCAGAAACAATAGACGCTTTGGAAGCCAAAATAACTCGTGTTATTGACGAAATAAGGCCTGAATTACTCGAAAAAGTGGTCATCGGAGCTAGTCGTGGTAGACATATGCGTGAAATTATTTTTAAAACATAATTGTTATAAAATTATCTTTCAAATAAAAAAAAATTTGCCTTCAAATTTAATTTAAGTGTGTTATTTCAATTTAGAGTTTTATCACCCGATAGGTGTTAATTCTTTATATAACAATAATATTGAAACAATGTTTTTATGGGGCATTTATTTAATTCAATTCTAAAACTTTTTGAATTGAAATTCTTTTAAAAATAAAATGTTATTGGAGAATAATTATAATATTTAAAATTTCTTTGTCATTTATAATGTCAACGACCACAAGTGTAATTTGTCACTTCCACTTATCTTGCAAGAGTTTGAAGTCGAACTACGAGTATTATACATAAAATTACCTCTTATACTCATAAAGGGTACTGCATGACTTGACTTCAGATCTTTACTTTGAAAGTATTGATGTCTCATTAGAGCCTTAACTTTATGTTCTTACAATTTGATTTATGTTGATCATGCTATTCATGGTTTGATATAATATAGTTACGAAAGCATATTGCAATAAGCTACAATATATTTCATCTCTTCGCATTATGTACTCTCGACAATCCTCTTTAGGTTCTATAATTTTCGCTTTCCTACTATTATATTCTCATAATGTTAAATCCTCTGAAAACGAGTACACACAAGCAAGTTTATACCTGACTTTATGAACAAAATACGGCTGCAGCCTCTTACATCGTTCGGAACCAAAGGGATTAGCAATATATTTACATAAGTGAAATTAAAATTTATTACTTTAATGCAGTGATTATAAAAAATACTGTAAGGACCTCGGTCGAGAATTCGAAAAACATCAGAATTACCTGCGAAATCTCAATGTTTATGATGCAATCAATTCTGTTGTATTTGCCAGATCTTTCTTCAGAAAAAGTTTGAATATATTCAAGTATTCTGATTTAGAATGCCAATATATTCAGTCTGAATTCAATTATTCCCAACTTAAGTCAATGGATTTAAAGTAAGCATAATGAAAAATCGTGGAATTTATTAATTTCCTGACTTATATTTTTTAATAACATAATAATATTCAATCTGTGAATTTTAATAAATGTCCCACAAACTGTCTATAGATTTAACTGTAAAATATAGGGATATTCCGTTATTTTCACTTTGAAACTGATGAAAACATAATCAATTAAAATTAATACAATCCAAGAGACCCCTGGGATTGCCAGAAGAGTCCAACAGTAACATAAAGATAACTTCGCTGGATAAAGACTTCTGACGATTTTAGTGGAATCTTCTGATGAAGTTTCACAATTTCCCGAAAGCACTCAAGAAATCCTAAAAATTTGAAAAATACCAAATGTTTTCTTGCCGTGTATTTGACGATAAAACTAATGTGGTGCTATCCTGGAATAAAAACTGAGTGGTGTTTTTTCAATTAAATATTATTACTTTTTTGATTTTAATGAATTTCACATCTAAAACGACGACCTGACTTCAAAGACATCATTTTGCACCGATCAAAAATTTCCTGGAAAAAACCTAATTTACATTAATTCTTTTCAATTTCAAAGGGCCAAAAATTCTATGAAGTCTTTTCATTTCAGTCTAGTACCCAGATCAATGAAAAATTCGTCAAATGAAATCAAGAGGGTGAAATTTTGTTCATTGCCTCGAACGCTCATTTTGCCATGAAAAAAGTCTGGCATGTACCCTGTTTACTTCACCCATATTTTTTGTTGATGAAAGTAGTTAAGAGTTGAAGGGGTCTAACAAGGGAATGCAATAATTTTGGAGAGAAAGTGGTGACTGTAGTTACCGAAAAACGAAAGCGCTCTTGCTATGCACGGGGAGCAGTTCGTTACACACAGATCTTTTTTATGTTCACACCTGACGCCATTCTGTTGACTACTATTTCCCCTGGTATATTTTATAGGTCCCTGAAATTCCACTCCAGCATTTATACCTAAAAAAGAACCGCCTCTTGTTGTTGCCGTTTAAATATATAGGTTATAAATGCGCTATGCAGGGAAAACAGACGGCTGTAAGTGGAAATGATAGTTGTTTTCTCTTTCTGTAGAATCTTATCCGTTGAAATAATAGGCCATGTGCATTTAAAAATATGTCTTCTTTTTATAATCTAATTTGATCAAAAACTGTGTCGGTGGGGTTGTTTAAGTACTAACTAACCCCTTCCCTGAGACAGATGTGAAGATAAAATTTATGACATAGAAAGTTAATGTAATTTGAAAGCCTACCTTCACCTTTCGAAAATAGAATTCTAGTCTTTTGGTGTTAGAAGAAATTGTGAAAATGAGTATGTTTATTGTCAACGTATACGCCCCAGAGTAGGTGTAACAAACTGATAGATCGGGTGTTTTTTAGAGTGATAAAACTTTAAATTGAAATAAAACACATTCAAATTAAGATTGAAGCCAATTTTTTTTTTATTTGAAAGATAATTTTAGGACATTTATGTTTCAAAAAAAAAATTTCCGGCATATGTCCACCAAGACTAGCTCTGAGGAATCGCATTCGACCAGACCGATTTTGTACCACTTTTTCGAGTAATTCAGGCCTTCTTTCATCAATAACACGAATTATGTTGATTCCCAAAGCGTACCAATGACGACATAACCCTAAAGAAAATAATCCAGTGGAGTTATGTCGCATGATCTTGGAGGCCAATTAATTGGAATTTCTCGAAATAATGTTATCGCCAAATCTTTCTTTCAATAAATTGTTACGGTAGCAGCATGAGGTGTAGCACCACCTTATTGGAACCAAAACACTTATGGGTCGATACCATTAAAATTTTGAAACAAATAATCATTGATCATGGATCTGTAACGAGTACCATTCACCGTAACATTAGCTCCAGCATCGTTTTTAAAGAAATACGGACCGATGATGCCTCTAACGTGTAAAGTACACCATACAGTGCATTTTTCAGGATGCAATGGAACCCGCTGAACTTCTTGAGGATTGTTTTCACTCCATATACGGCAATTTTGCTTGTTTACATAGCCGTTCAACCAGAAATGAGCTTCATCACTTAACACAATTTTACGATAAAAAAATGGATCAACTTAAAGCTGTTCTAGGGCCCAATCAGCAAACAAACGAGGCTTATTATGGTCAAGTGGCTTCAGTTCTTGAACCAGTTGGATCTTGTAGAGGTGTAGACCAAGATCTGTACGCAAAATTTTCCATGTGGTGGATGCACAGAGTACAACTTGATGTGAACATCGACGAATAGACAAATCTGGATCATCAGTAACACTATGACTTACAGCAGCGATGTTTTCTTCTCTACGTACAGTTCTTTGTCTTGTTGTTGCATCGAGTAGAGAATGTTGTCCAAAATCTATCGATAGTTCGACGAATAAGCTGCTCTGTTGGACGATTATGTAAACCATAAATTTCACGAAGTGCTCTATAAGTTTGGCGAATAGAACACTGATTTTTAAAATGAATTTCATCAATTTGTATACGTTGTTGCGGCGTAGTCTTTCCATGATAATTTGTTAATGCTTGCTGAACAGAAATGTCAAAACAACATAGCTTCTACCTTCTATCAAATCACAGTTATCCCTATTGAAAGTTCTATCACTCTAAAAAAAACACCCGATATAAGGTGATGTCTAACCACATGTGATGAAAATATATATGTCTATAAAGTGATACAGTGTATCTAGGACATGTTTTAAAATTTAATTCTAAATGTTTTCATAGGATTTATTTAGATTAAAATCTGTAGAAGTTCTGGAGAATTAATTCCAACTATTATCTGTAATAGGAAATTTGTTCTCATTTTTGTTGGTTCTATCCATCAGTTATGTTACACCTACTCTGGGACATCCTGTATAGTCAAATATACTTAGAGCTTTGTGTTATTGTTCGTGAAAATATTGAACAAAAATTTTTGAATTCACTGTTTTTTAACATCCATAAAATCCCAGAAAATTGATCTCAAATTGTTCCCAGATATTTTCGATCAATTCACTAAACACAAAATTATCGTATTCAAATATTAAGTCAATTTAAAATGATACGTTATTTTTTGAGTTGGAACAAAATGAAAGAACATTTTTATTATTTTAATTTCATATTCAATGGGTGGTACTGCTGCCAAATTCTGATAAAATTTTTATCGTCTAAATGGAAACGCACATTCTTTAAGATCACTGATTTAATTTCTTCAGCTGTGTTGCTGATGAATCGATCCAAAAATACGGTTTGATGAATCAATTTAAATATTCCAAAGTTTATAGGGGGATGTTCCATCAATATAAGCAGCTGAAAATTCGTTCAAAAACATTTCATGTGTATTTATTGTCAAATTGATATTGAGGTTAATTTTCTTCAAGTTTTCAATGTTCTTTAAATTTACCATCTTCATTATTGATTGTGGAGATGTTACTAATCAAGGAACTTTGTATTTTTCAAAGTCAGACATCCCATAAAAACCAAACTGGTACTTTTTGATCATAGTATGTATATATAAAAGCTGACGTCATATGATCCTGCGAAATGGTCGATCTTTTGAACCTTCGAGTAGTCATAATGGAATTTGATGAATATTCTATTTATATTTTTCCATATTTTTCTTCTTTGTCTTATTTTTCTACTATTTTCAGGCATTATATAATTGATTACAACAATTAAAATCAAATATGCATATGACCTATTGCTTCACATTCAAACTATTTACACAAAGTGATCTAATCTTTACGACATTTCTTGTTTTACTTTTATTTCATTCATTATTCACAATAATGGACCGTAGGAAAGCAATAAAACAACTGTCGGAATAAATTGATATTCCATGTTGTCATTCATTACCAACGTTTTAGCAGCGATATCAAAATGACCCGTCTAACGGATTAGAGGTCAAGTTCGATCGAAATTTATATCAAATTAAATTTTGAGATGGAGCGTCTTGTTCACGCTTGAGTGTATCTAGAATATTTTTTCACAAGAGATATTTGGAGTTTTCTCGCCCTCAGTATGTATAGTCTAGAAAAACGAGGTCAATGTTACACAGGTTCATTAGTTGTCCTAAATTGACAGTTCTATTTGTCAATGTCTACCATTTAATCGTGAAAAGGTATACACTCCAACAACGTTCACAAATAATCCAAATTCATTATGAAAAATCTGTTACTCTAACTTTAAGTGCTTTAACTCCAATATTTGGTCGTTCTAATCCGGATAAAAGAACAGTTGAACGTTTATAGAAAAAAATTTTCTTTGGAGGGCCTGTCCATTATATTCAATCGATACATTATAGGACGAGAATAGATGTCTACAACAGGCGCATAGCTGCGTAGGACAATGATTCTCTTGTAGGGTCATAATTAAAATGAGTGACAGTGTGGCCTAGGTGTCAAAAAACAATCTAATATTCTGCTGACATATTCCGTACGCAACGTTAATCAGCAATTATAATTTTCCATTAAATCGCGTCCCAGGTTCGTCACATGGATTCAATTATATCAACACGAAAACGGATGTAGAGCTTGGGGGCTGATGTCGTAACGTATCGAAGAATTTCTCCCACCCCAAGATTAACCCGTTTGGAACTCCGGAAAATAACAATTTGTTGACGAAATTCAATCCTATGATGCAAGTTTCATCTCGTGCCTGTCTGAAAATCTCACGGTACTAAAAGATGAAATAAAGGGTTTTCCAATAAGAGGTTTAATTTTTACTTGTCAAATGTCAAAAGATGGTAGCTTCAAAAGTGACAATTTTCAGCGGGCTATTCAAAATGAAACCTCTTATTGGAAAATCCTTTATTTTCAATTACATTGATCAGTTCAAAACTATCTCTTATAGAATATTTAGCATGAAGTTTTGTTTCCATTTGAATGATTGAAATTAAAGCCTCCGATTTTTATTCAAAAAATTATATGTGTACTTATTAACATATGGAGGGAATTCGAGAATTTGAAGCTATTAATTTAACTCCTGTTTGGTTTCCAGTAAAATTTCAATTTCTAGCAAGTAATGATCAGTTTTATCGTTCGAATCATTACCTTTCATTGACTTTGAATTCATAATTATATATTCTAACCTCTACAATATATATTGAAACTATATACATAAACTATCAAATTGATATCCTTATATAATATAAAAAATTTTTCAATGTCTCGAAAAAAACCTTTTTACATCCCGACTTGAAATGTATTAATACAAATGTATTAACAAAAACTATATAAGTATGTATATTAACATGCAAATACAAGAAAATCCAATATTCCAAAGTTATCAAAAAATAAAGGATCAAATAAAAATAATTGAACGAGAACTCGAACATTTGATAGCTATTTCGCTCTATCTGACCTCATCAGAAATGTATTGAATTCAGATTCAAATATATAACAAGATTCAACTTACCAAAATAAGATAAAACCTGTAACGAATAAACTTGAAGTAAGCTTTAAAGTATCCAAAATAAAACAGGAATGATCAACGTATAATCTATAATTATTTGTACTCGGAACACAGAAAAACAATAACAAGACTTATTCACCCCAAATAATGTCCCATGATAAGAAAAATAACCAGAATTTCAAAAATAATAAATAATTGAGGAATATATTGTGGATATAAAGACTATATGAAATTATTTCATAATTTAAAAATTAATCTGAATGTGAGTCAATACTTGTTATTTATTTGAATCTGAATTCAATACATTTCTGATGAGGTCAGATAGGCCGAAATAGCTATCAAATGTTCGAGTACTCGTTTGATTATTTTTATTTTGATAATTTTAGATCATTTTGGAATAGTGAATTTTCTTGTATTTGTATGTTAATATAGTTTTTGTTAATACATTTGTATTAATACATTTCAAGTCGGGATGTAAAAAGGTTTTTTCCGAGGCATTAAAATATATTTTATATTGATTATATATAAGGATATCAATTTGATAGTTTTTGTATATAGTTTCAATATATATTGTAGAGGTTAGAATATATAATTCTGAATTTAAAGTCATTTAAATTTTACTTCTATCAAGTATTGACTCACATTCAAATTCATTCTCATTTCTGTATTTTAATTGAAATACTTAGTAATATTATACTTTATTAGATGTACCTGTCAAGCAATACTTTTAAATTATTACAACTAGAGTTAAACTACAGAAATGAGAATTAGGTCGAAACCTATCGTAAACTTTATTTATATAGTATTATAGAAAACTCAATAATATTATGATTATTCGTACGTTCTCACATCGTCACTGCTATGGTTGGTTGTCTTTCAAGTTTGGAGATCTAAGAAATTCTTTACCTAGGAACAGCTAGTCATGCTGATGGGGTGTTAAACCAGAACCGGTCTATGTCTACTATGATTTCCTTCCAATTTGTGAACCGTTTGTTGAAATTCCACTAGCGTTCGGAAAATTTCGGTTTGCATGTCCGAACAAGTGTATATCGCATCTGGAAAATACTGCTGGCACCGAATTTTAGGTCGGTTCGGATGTGTTGGAATAATTTATTCTTACCCGAGGGGTGTAGCTGGAATTATTCGTCAGAGTAGGTGGGAATGGTGCAATAAATATCTACTAAGCATGCTCATATGCGAGAAATATCGTGTACCATTTTTTTCCTCTCCTTTCACCTGTTTTCCTAAATGAATGAGGTGGAAGATTACTTCGCTTGAGTTGCGAAAAATTTTTCACCTCGCTTGTTGTTAATACTGAAAATCGTGTTAGGGAATGAATTTATCAAAAGTAATTATCACATAATACATCAAGATAGTGCGAAATGTTAGTACCTTGAATTGCATGATATAAATGTAATAATAATTAAGAATCATAGGATTGTATACGATTATGGGAAAGTGTTCACTCAAGCGTCCCAAGGATATTTACAACAATTCTTTCAAGGTTGCACCATCTTTGACGATTAACAATAATCATATTTCTCTTAAAAACTTCGTTACCACTTCAGTGTACCTGAGTCAAGATGAAATCATCCTAGTCGGTCTATTCTGCTATTGATGATCTAGGCAAATAGTGAATAGTTGCAAAATTAGTGTACATCAGTATCGTTCCCCATATTTATTCTAATGTTATTCTGATGACTGAGAGACTGAAAACTAATTCAGTCTTCAACGTAACTTAGAGTTATTTCTGAGAAAATAATCTGCAGGATGTATATGAATAATGGCGAAAAATTTTAGGGGGTGATTCCTTGTCAAAAAATAGGGGGTCTTTCATATAAACTTTATTTTTTTAAGCCCCCTTGCTTATTCACAGCCCCCTAAAGATGTATATGACAAAAATCTCAAAATGATGAGCCAGATCAAAAAATTATTGTAACTGAATTTAAGTGAATCAAAACTTGTAACAAAATGACATCCGCTTACTAGATAAATTCTAGTTCGGAAATAATTTCAGCCTCTACGACTCACGCTATCCTGTTGATAAAACGCTATCATGTTCAAAAACCTTGAATTTTAGCAAGAAATTACAAGAAACCTTATTTGTTAAGAATGGATCAAGCTATCCAAAATAAATTTTTTTATTGCAAAATAGGAACATGGAAAAAAGTTCTTGCGAAAGAAGATTTAGGGGTGGCTTTTTCTACCCCTTGCAATCATAGAGGTACAGCACCAAACAAATTTTTAAGTACCTTCTCGCACGTGTAAAATGTCCGCTCAATTTTATTCGTATCAGTTTTTGGGTTTTCATGAAAAAAATTACAAACTGTTAATCGGGCGCCATCTATAAGGGGCTGTAACTAAGCAAGGGGGGGCTCAAATAAATAAAGTTTACATGAAAATCTCTTCCTATTTTTTGAGAAGGAATCACCCCATTAATTGTTTGCAACTATTCATATACAAATTTTATATCAAATTTTACAGATAATAGAAAAACATTTCTAGAATTTAAATTTATTTTATTCTTACAAAGAAGGAAAGCGTACGTAAACTTTTTACATACATCCTTTTTCACGTGTAAATTGAAATTTATTCCTTTGACGTCGCTCTAAACTGCAGATACGTAAGGGCCGAAGTTCGTTAATTACAAGTTTATATTCAAAGGCATATGTAAAATAACTTCGAATGGGCGAGTTAACTTATTCGTACAGCTAGGAAAGTAGAAAAGGTCATCTAATGAGAAAACCATTCCTAACCGTTCTTCATATCCCAAATAAATCCTTACATATCATCAAAACAAATATTTTATGCGCATTTTGATTCATTCGATTTATCTTAACGCTGGTCCTTTCTTCAAGTACAGGTCTTTGACCTCCAATTAAATTTTCTGCAATTACTTTCTTCATTGCTTGGGTGTCTTAAATTTTGATTATTCTAATTAACTATTCATTCAATTGCTCTGATGTAATGATACTGCCGAATGAGTTCATTTTATTTTTATTTCGATACCATAAAAATTTTCCTTCAATTCGTTAGTTACTTGGAGGATGCAGCTGGTTATTATTCTCAGTACTAATTCACTATATTAAAGTCGTAGTTTTAGTCCAGTCATCGTCATTTATGCTCTCTGGAAATCTTTATGGGAGATGTGAAATCATCTCGGAACGTCAAGGGGACGAAAAAATTAAAATGGAATATTTTTTGCAGAAGTATGTAACTGAGGCGTGTAATGAAGAAGATTGAACACAATAAAAGGTATAAATGATATATGAAAAGGGGAAACAATTGTGGTTGAGTCATAGTAATGGAAAATATGTTGGATATATCTGCGCAATAAATCTTTTATTATGATGGTTCAGTAACGCAGAAAATTCTTTGTAGGAATTAACCATTATTCAGATTATCATTATTCAATTATCTGAAGACTATAAGTTTTTAAAAAATTATTGTTATTTAAATATTTCAATATTAGCCTTCTACATATTTAATTTCAAAAAATTATATTAAATAATTCTGGAATTAAATTAAATAAATGTCATATAAGTACCACTTCTATCAAACGACATATAAAATAAACATTCATTATAAGACAACCAAATGATATAGCAAAATCCAATAAATGAAAATTGTTAACCAAAATCCTATAAATTAAATATTTTGCGTAGACGAAATTTTGTTTCTGCTCATCAATCTTATGAAAACAGATATATTTAAAAAATGTTTAACATAATCTTAAGAATTTCATCATAAAACTGTCTTACTTAGAATATCCAATATTATTGGATATCTAAACAAGTTACTTCTTATAAAATTTCAAGATATGTAAAAACATTACTAAAAAACAAGTTTTAAGAGAGATTTTGCTTCGTCAGTACTCAATTATATTCATATTCAATAAAATATAGCATCAATCAACTAAAATATTTTCTCACCTTTTAACTATTCAGAAAGCTTCTGGTAAATGAATACTGAAAATTTAAATGGAGTGTAATGTTAACTACAAATAAATGAATCTGTGGTTTACCATTGATCTAAAAGATTGAGAGGCAATTTAACGGCCTCTGTTATAGCACAAGGGCCATCTGTATAAAGAATGTTAGGGAAACCAAATGATTATATATTATGAATAAAATAAAATAAATAGGGGTTTATACTTGATAGAAGGTATATTAAATTATTTAGATATTTTAATATTAGCCTTCTACATATTTTATTTCAAAAAATTATATTTAATAATTATAACTTCAGAAATTAAATTAATGTCATAAGTACCACTTATATCAAACGACATATAACATTTCTGAAGTTATAATTATTAAATATAATTTTTTGAAATTTAATATGTAGAAGGCTAATATTAAAATAATTTTATATACCTTCTATCAAGTATAAACCTCTATTTATTTTAAAAAATTATTGTTTTCCCGAATAATGCACTTTTGAAATCTACAAGGGTCGTTCGGGTTTGTTTAAAAAATTTGGAGTACGCTTAATGAAAGCAAATAATTATATATTATGAGAAAAATAAAATGAATTTGATATTTTTTCGACAAATATATATTTTCTCAATTATTCGCTTTCAATTTTCACCCCTTAGAACAAACCGATTTCAGTAAATGTGAAACCATACTTGTGATATACTCGGTTTCATCACCAAATTTCATGACTGAATCTGGAATATTTTATTCACGATAAGTTCAGGATGAACGCATTGATGAACCTGTAAACTATAGGTAGATTTATAATTTTCTCAAATAGAAAACCTTTGGAATCGAGCAGCAAATTTATTTCAACAATAGGGTGGGTCTTTCTTATAAACTTTAATTTTTTGAGACCTCCCTGCTTAGTTAAAGCCCCCTCAAAGTGGCGTCCGAAAAATAGTTTTTAATTTTTTTCTTTAAAACTGAAGAACTGACCAGAATAGAATGAAGCAGACATTTTATGCGGACGAGAAGGCATTGGAAAAAATTTTGGTGGTGTTCCTTTTTGCTGCAAGGGATAGAAAAAGCCCCCCCTAAATTTTCTTTCGCAAGAAATGTTTTTCCATATTCCTATTTTACAATAAAAAAATTAATTTTGGATAGCCTGAACCATTCTTAACAAATAAGGTCTCTTGTAATTTCTTGCTTAAATTAAAGGTTTTTGGAAAAAAATAATTTATCAACATTATAGCGTGAGTCGTAGAGGCTGAAATGATTATGGCACCTGACTAGTTTTGATTAACTTTGATTCAGTTACAATTATTGTCAGATTTTTGGTTTTCAAGAAAAAAATTAAAAACTGTTTTTCGGGCGCCATATTTAGGGGAATGTTACTAAGCAGGGAGGGCTCAAAACAATTAAGTTTATATGAAAAACCCACCCTATTTTTTTGACAAGGAATCATCCCCTAATGATTTGAATTTTTCTTTGGTATTTATTTCCTGAAATCATTCGTTGATTTGAACCAAACCCTCATAAAATATTCGGAAAATTTTAACAGTTTCAAGTACGTACAGAATTCTATCTTTACGAAATATCATTCAGTTAAAGTGCCGTCAATGTGAGAAAGAAATGGGTCCTTTTGTACCTTGAAGATTAATTTTTGCATTTTCGGTCGGGGCTAGAGTCAAACTACGTTTGGATGTCGGAGGATCTACGTAACAACCGAAAATTTATCCTCTTCTTCCAGTCCGGGTAAAATCCCGTTTTTTCCGTACCTTCGGGAACCGTTTCCGGTAACGACTGCTTGAGAGTGCACCTGTAATAGTGCATTAGAGGATGATTCATTTCAGGATGAACGGGTTCCTTGTTGCTTTTTCCAAATGCTCGTTTCGCCATTAATATCCACAATAAGAAAATCTGGAGTGCTTCGCGCTAAGCGTTACTACTTTTCAGATGGATAATAAGGTATGCTCCGGCTGGAAATTATACATATTGAATTTTGTTTAGGTCGCTAATGGTTTTTCCACCGTGACACGACCTTTTGCAGGTAGAGAGGCAGTTGAGCATTTGCTGAGTCAGTGTTCTTTCGAAGCTAGTGAATGCGTGGATATGTTTCTAACCTACATCGCAACCATGAAGTACAATCTTTCATTTTTGCGTACTCGTTACAGAGTTCCTATCAGTCCGTTCGATTTTCTGTATTTCACTACGTTTTAACCAAAGTGATGGTGAACTACATTTCGATTCTTACGTCGTTACATGTTTTCGGCTGACTCAAAGACACAAAATTAATATGCTTGCTAGAAAGTACCTTTAAAACAGAGCTGTAAAAATCTCCTGACTTTGGTGATTATAGAACTGCCGTGAGTTTTAAAACAATGCAAAAGAATTTCGGAAAGCACTGTCGTGAAAGCGAAGGAAGCCTTTGCGCGCCTGTTCCTTCGCGCGCCTGTCTAACCATTTTCCCTAAAAAATTCAAATCAGTGAATTTAAATCCTAAAGGAAGCTACATACAGGATGTTCCAACAAAAATCTGACCCCCCTAGAAGTCAGAAGAGAAGAATTTTCGAAGATTTTAAAAAACAGGTCAACTTCTGTTTTGAGGGGGACGAATTTCCATTATGAGTTTGCTCCGAAAAAACCACCCCCATGAAGGTGACATCAATCCCCAACATTTTTTGAATAGATAAGAGATGTCGCCTATTGGTTATTTATGTTCTGTACACAACCCAGTTAAAATGTTCTAAATCGGTTCATTATTCACGTAATAATGTAATAATGTTGAACCGTCAAAAGGTGACAGTTGAACCGCCCAAACTCAAGAACCTTAGAGTTTTCAAGAATCCCAAAAGAATTCTCATGTTTTGTATTAGCGAGAAAGAATTGCTATGACGACCTTGTTCCGAAAAAAACACCTGAGGATGGCAAAAACCCCCAATATTTTTTTAGTAGGTAAAATTTCAATTATCATGGCTTTTTCGTTCGGAAATTGGCATTTTTATCCCCAGTCATCCGCCCAGAGCGCCAATGCTTTGGCATAAAACTTCCTGTAATACATTAAAATACCAAATTTGGTTGCGATTGATCAGTATTCTCAGAACTATTGGAAAACCCTGAGAGAGTTTTTAGTCTCTGACTCTTTCCGTTCGAATGTTAGAGTATTTACGGACGCCCATTTACTTTTGACCTCGGATTCTTCAAATGAATGAATCATGGACCATCAGGTTTGAAACAGAAAGATCATCAGCTGAATAGACGGCAGCCAGTGAACACTTACTGTCTTGCCCTTATGAAAGGGCATCATTTCATTCATAAAGATAAAAACCAATAATAAACAGTATCGTTCCAATATGACATCAAAAACAATTTGAATGTGAGTCAATACTTGATAAAAGTAAATTAAACGATTTTAAATTCAGAATTATATATTCTAACTTCTACAATATATATTGAAACTATATACAAAAATTATCAAAACGATATCCTTATATATAATCAATATAAAGTATTTTTCAATGTTTCGGATAAAACCGTTTTACATCCCGACATTCATTCAACACATATTAACACAAATGTATCAAGAAAAACTATATAAGAATCTATATTAACATACAAATACAAGACAATCTACCATTCCAAAATTATCTATAATTCTCAAACGAGAACTCCAACATTTTATAGCTGCTATTTCGATCTCTAGACCTCTTCAGAAATGTATTGAAATCAGATTCAAATTTATCACAAGATCGAAATTTAACTCACCAAATAAGATACAAATTTGGAACGAATAAACTCAAAGTATGTTTAAAAGTATCCAAAATAAAACAGAAATGATCAACGTTTTGTTACCATTAAGCAATAACTATTTGTTCTAAAAAAATGTCATAATGAATCAACTTGTTTTCTTTTATTTGTAACTATCTACGGATTGCTCCAAATTTTTGTTTTTCGAAAAATCCTCTTTATTCCGAGTATAGTAAAGGTTTCATTATTTCTTCTTAATTCCTATCCACTATCGCTCTTGTCGTATTTGGAAGGATTTTCAATTTTTTCAGGTAAATGCTCTACAATTGCTCCCGTATATTCTAAACTTCCTTTATTTTAATAATTAAACAACTGAAAATTATGTTTGTTTCAAAATAACTCACCATATTTCTTTATATTCATTCATTTCATTAAGAAATTATAACAGTTTTCATACCTGAATCATGAACCACGTAAAAAGCAAAATATGAATTACTTCAATGTCAATTTGATCAGGCGTTATTTCGTTACCAGGTTATGGTCAACTTCATCTTTCTAGAGTATTCTTGTCCAGATTATTACACTATTATTTAAAGTGAAAATATATAATTCTTCCCCATCTAGTCTGGAAAATAACTCGCCATATTTCTTTATATTCATTCATTTCATTAAGAAATTATAACAGTTTTCATACCCGAATCATGAACCACGTAAAAAGCAAAATATGAATTACTTCAATGTCAATTTGATCAGGCGTTATTTCGTTACAAGGTTATGGTCAACTTCATCTTTCTAGAGTATTCTTGTCCAGATTATTACACTATTATTTAAAGTGAAAATATATAATTCTTCCCCATCTGTGTGAAATATGTACTTTCTAGTCTAGGGCGAAAAAGTGCCACTTCCACAAAGGAGAAGCATCCAAGAATTGGAACTTTCAGGGAGGTTGCCGGAAAAAATGTCTTCCCCGCGAATTCAATCATCTTCTCCCCTCTTCCGGGTTTCCAAATTTTCTCGTCTGTTTTCTGTTTTCCTGTAAGGGCCAATCTTTAATTAATAAAATGAAACAAATATTTGCGAATCGAGATAAGTCGTGAAAAAAGATCCGTTATAATGGATTTTTGCCTTTATTCAATTCATCAGTGTTTCTAGTCAGGTTTCACGAATATTCTTCTAGCTGGTTTCCATTCAAGCTTCACCTAAATTGATTTGCATTCCGTTTTTCCAACTTTTTAGATTGATCGAAAATATTGGTGGAAAATTAATTTGACATTTCGTGAATAATCTGGAGTTGGTAGCACCTTCGTGACGGCGTTTGGTTATTTCTTCTCCCAGTGTCGCCGGTTCCCAGAGGAAATTCAATTTGAAGTCGACTATTAGTTTCGAAGTTTTATTAGGTTACGAAAATATAGTTTTATTCCCTATAGATCACAAATTGCATGGTCGATATTTTCGGTTCATCATTTTCCTTAACAAATCCAAGTAATCGTGCAAAGAAAAAAAATTTTTGGAACATTAACAATTTGAAATTCCTGTGTCGAATTTCATTGAAATTAATAAGCATAAATACACGGAGCAAAAATTTTCAATAAACATAAAAAGTTAACTTGGATGATTTTATTATACCTATTTTCAACTATCTACGGATGGCTTCAAAATATTTTGAGTTTTTTACTTTAAAAAAGTACTCCGCGAGTTCTTGATATTGTGAATAAATAATTATTTAAAGTATGTTCAATTATCAATTCAGAAATTACATTTACAAAGAAGAAACCTATAAACTTTACAAAATGACTCATTCAATTTCCGGCATATGTCCACCACGACTAGCTCTGAGGAACTGCATTCGACCAGACCAATTTTGGATCACTTTTTCGAGTAATTCAGGCCTTATTTCATCAATAACACGAATTATGTTGGCTTCCAAAGCTTCTATTGTTTCTGGTTTATCAGCATAAACCAATGACTTTACATAATCCCAAAGAAAATAATCCAGTGGAGTTATGTCGCATGATCTTGGAGGCCAATTAATTGGACGATTTCTCGAAATAATGTTATCGCCAAATCTTTCTTTCAATAAATCAATTGTTACGGTAGCAGCATGAGGTGTAGCACCATCTTATTAGAATCAAAACACTTCTGGGTCGATGCCATTAAAATTTTGAAACAAATAGTCATTGATTATCGATCTGTAACGAGCACCATTCACTGTAACATTAGCTCCAGCATCGTTTTTAAAGAAATATGGACCGATGAAGCCTCCAACGTGTATAGCACACCATACAGTGCATTTTTCAGGATGCAATGGAACCTACAGAACTTCTTGAGGATTATTTTCACTCCATATACGGCAATTTTGCTTGTTTCGTTCAACCAGAAATGAGCTTCAACACTAAACACAATTTTACGATAAAAAAGTGGATCAACTTCAAGATGTTCTAGGGCCCAATCAGCAAACAAAAGACGCTTATTATGGTCAAGTGGCTTTAGTTCTTAAACCAGTTTGATCTTGTATGGGTGTAGACCAAGATCTTTACGCAAAATTTTCCACGTGGTGGATGCACAGAGTACAACTTGATGTGAACGTCGACGAATAGACAAATCTGAATCATCATCAATACTATGACTTACAGCAGCGATATTTTCTTCTATACGTACAGTTCTTTGCCTTGTTGTTGCATCGAGTAGAGAAAATGTTGTCCGAAATCTATCTATCTTCTGTCAAATCACAGCTATCCCTATAGAAAAAGCTATAACTCTAAAAAAAAAACACCCGATATATAGAAAACTTCGCGTAAAATTTTATCGTTTTTAGAATGAACGCATTTTAATACAATAGGGTAGTCAACGGTTCATTGTTTACATCGAATGTTTTCAGTTCTGTGGAAAACTTGACAAATGTTGGGTTATTTAGATGCACATGGGGAGTTTTCTTGAGTGACGAATGCTGATTAAATAGACTCCAATGTTAAATTGTTACGTTAGGGACCTTAATGAATCCGTAGGCGACTGTTAAAAATTAGTCAACGGAGTTCGGCTGGAATCAAGAAGAAGAAACTATTTTAAAAAGGCTCGTTTGAGCGGAAGGAACGTTTGACATATTCGAGTGTCACTTTATACAAGAAGTGCATTAGAAAAACGACTTTAGGTAACGCTATTTCCTGTGTAAATTTAAACAAGGGTGTGATGGTTCTACTGATACATGTTTTGATGTCGGCTGCATTATTGCACTCATTCTAAATATAAACAAATAAATCCACATCTTGGCTCGTTTCTCTCTTGATGTACCGCACAAATCGCCCGAAACGCCTTCATTAACTATACAGTTTTTCCTGATGTAGGATCAGATTATCGACTTTCCCCATCTTCAAGACGCCGCTGTTTTTTCGCAATTTATGCTATGAATAGAATGCTTGACGACTGTGAAATCCCAATGAAAGACTGAACAGGAAAGCGAATGTTTCAGTTAGTTCTCACCTCAAATGCGAAAAATTTGGGGTGACCGCATTACTTTTGAACTCCCTTTAAATGTCCATATTTTCACGTTTTTTCATTATTTATGGAAATTATGGGTGGAAATAACGATGACCTTCAATTTCAACAAAATTTTATTGTATAATGCAATTATTATTTAACCACACTGTGGTTTTGTCAGTTTACATTCTGAACTAATTACGAATAAAGTTCATATTTGTTTTTATATTGTGAATGAACAGAGAAAGGACTGTTATATAGCATAGGAGCTCAAATATTTTCGAAGGCTAATATAAAAACAGCTTTCACACCCTCACATAAAATTTCCAACCTCTTTTTTCAACGATAAAGAAAAACTTCACCGGCGGAATAATTCTGGAGTTTATAAATCAAATTGTAAACAGTGCAGTAGCGTAAATATTTGATCTTTCCAAAAAAGGTTCAAAGAACATATTCATTTGGGAACCGGAAAGATAACTCTAATTTTTCTGAACATTTTCTCGAAACCATTCATTATCTTCCCAAAATTGGACAATCTTGAAATATTAAACCTGGAAGCGAAAGGAAAAAATTTCGACATCCTGAATTCCATAGAAATATTTGAGCACAAGCAGATGGACCTTTGGCACACTCCACTTCTCGAAGTTTTACACAAGGCGAAGCCTCCATTGAGTATATATTGAGATTCAGTTTGAAAATGTAGTGAACACTTCGAAACTCGAGTCACTGTTTATCCAGTTAATAAGGAATGATAGAAAACTAAGTAATTTCTTATTTCATTCCATTTTAAAATGATGTCTGTTTTTAAAATTCATATATTTCATTTTGAGTGTTGCTGAATAAGAATTGAATTATCTGAAATACTGTGTCCAACCCATATCTAAATCATATTTTTGTCAATGCGTCCTCTAGAGTTTTTTTTTTGGGTCGGAATTTTGTGTAATAGTTGAATTTCCCATGTTCTCAAATAGTTAGAGTTTTTAAGATATTAATTATTCATTATTAACATTAATGATATTTGTAGAGGTTTTAGAAATGAATTATGAATTAATTTTCTATCGAATATGTACTCAATGAATTTATTAATAATGATAATAATTTTGTAGAGGTTTTAGAATTTTCTCCATAAAAACAAAGTAAAACTGATTGAATATATGTACATCGTATTTTTGCATTTTCGACTGAAGCTTATAATTTGATATGAAAGATTAGGCTCTGGTAAAATTAACATTATTTTGTGAGTAAAGAGTGTCATAACCGTAGGGTTCGCGAAGAAAATTAGACTTGAAAGAACTCCATTTGGCGAAAACTTGCTCGGTTTGGCCGGGAAAATTGAATAGGTTAATCGATTTTCTTTATCGTTTTCCGAATAACGATGAGTTATTCTTCACTTCCTTCAATTACGGCCTTTCTGGAGATAAAAATCGGCGAAAAAATGGTCCAGAATAATGGCCCTGGCATTTTAAGGGAATTTCCCGATTCATTTTACATCCGATAATGACACCGACGTTGTGGTGGAGCAGGGCGCCAGGGCGATGCAATTTTTTTTACGGTTTTATCGTAAAACAATTCATTTGTGTTAATTTTTAGCAAGGATGCCGCCCGCTTATTTGGAGACCGAAGTACCCATAAAGTATTTTACGAGCAATTAGTAACTTTCGTAATAGTACCGTCTGCATGAAAAACTAACACATGTATTCAGCGTGAACAAGAATATATTACACCGTTGGGCCTTAATTATTAGCAGTTAACAACAACCACCAAGTTGTAGGGCTATAAAAAACAGTCAACAAGCCACATCGAAGGACTATAGCGATTTTTTCTAGATCTGCAGGGCTAGTGGTCATTTACATTTACATCACACTGATGGACCAATCAATAGTAACGTGATTCTCGCAGGCCTAATCATGTCCCGAATGTAATCCAATTGTACTTCCCAATTTTCTTCAAATTAAATTTTTTTCAAGAAAACTAGCCCCATCGAGGAATTCGTGATCAAATTCAGTTTGATCTGTCCATCCGTTGGCGAGCACGCAAAAAACAACCTAAAGACTTGTGAAAACAATTTTTTGGAAATTACTGTTTTACTGTAACAGCAGTTTTGAGGTATTAATGCCGTTTAGACAGCTGAAAACTTAACAAAGGGCTCAAAGTATTCATTCAAATTTAGGTACAAAAGAATGGTAACAAGAATGCAACGTGTTATAAAATATCGGCACAACAGAGAGAAGTCTCCAGTTGTCTGAAAATTAAATATTTTATTAATGGGATCAAATCCCAAAACCTCTACAAATTTAATCTACAAAATCTCTTGAAAACTTTTTAAATTTAAATTGAATAAAATATCTCTTTTCATAGATATATATAAAATTATCAACAGACGTGCGATAGAAAAAAGAATCAAAAGAAAATATGAAATATTGACCGCGATCATCCAACATGTATCATCCCAGACAGCTTTTTTCGATTGGATTCATTCCCCAAAAATGTTCCACGTGGAATTTAAAAAAGGTCTTTTTTTATTTCCAATTTTAGAAAATATATAGCACATTACCAAACAAAGCATTTGAAATTATTTTCCATAATCTCATCAATTTAATATATTTTTTAAATTCTTAATTGGCTAACAGCATTAACTGCAGCAAATATTTGTTGGTAAAAATTCTATATCTCTAGAAGAAGAAACAGTGTTTCTAAGACATTTAATTAAATTTATTTTTAAAAAGTATTAGGGAGATTTTTCAGATTAAATTTGAAGAGGGTTTGGTTTAATTCTGTAAATGTCTGAAAAAATATTTGGGAGATTTTTCAGATTAAATTTGAGGTTTTGGTTTAATCCTGTTAACGTCTGAAATATTTCCTGGCTTAATCATAATTAAACCAGGTTTTTATAAATTTATATATGTGTTATTCGATTTCCAAATATAAATTGAAAATTAACTGGATCAATTCTTCGAAACCTCTACAAATTTAAAAAAAATCTCAAAAACTTTTCAAAATTATCTTAAATTAAATGAAAGCGATGATCATAATAACGCTGAAAGAGTTACTCACTTGGTGGTATAACTTTAATTTTTAATTAAATAATGTAATAAAAAAAAATTCCAGAATTTATTAAATGAACTACAGTTATTAATATATATAAATAGAAAATTACTAAGAAGAAGTATTTATTCATTAACTCCTTACTGAAAAGATTTTGGGTCCGAATTTATCAGGTTCCTTCTCTGGAAAATGTGCTATATATTCTTTAAAAAGGGAAAATAATAAAAGGCCTTTTTGAATTATATGTTGAACATTTATTTGGTGATGGAACTTGTGATTCTTTAACATCCAATCGAAACATATATGTATAAGGTGATGTCTGAATAATTTGGTCATTATTTTATATTTCTTCTGATTCTTTATTAGTAAATTCCCACCACATGTGATGAAAATATTTATGTCTATAAAGTGATACAGTGTATTTAGGACATGTTGTAAAATTTCATTCTAAATGTTTTCATGTGATTTATTTAGATTAAAAGCTGTAGAGGTTCTGGAGAATTAATTTCAGCTATTATTCTTAACTACAGTTGTTTCATCAACACTGATTTATGATTACATTAGATCAAATATGCAAGAACTGCTCTTAGGAATACCACAGGGGAGCATTACCGGTTCATTATTCTTCATGATATACCTGAATGACTGTTGACCGATAAAAATTAATAAGGTGACTGCAGATAATTTTTCAGATGATACCAATTTGCTTGTGGTAGAAAGTTTGTTTCCAAATATCATAATTTATGGAAGGTTATATTAGAGGAAACCAATACGTGTTTCAAGGTTAACAATACTCCTAAACAAAGAAACAACATTTGAAGGCAGTACCATGCGACAGTGCAGGCAAAGTTTAGGTTTGGAATAATTTTCTGTGGATCAATTATGTAAAATATCCTTAGAAGTAAAGGAGTGCTAATAATATATGCTCTTTATGTATATATAAGAATGTATCCTTTTTAATAAACTGCAACTACAACTGCTTAAAAATTTTGAAAATAACAAACCTCCTATGGAATGAGAAATGAAGATTACGTATACCCAAAATACAATTCAAAAACATCCCGAAAGCAGGTTGAATTTAGATGTTTGAAAATCTATAACTCATTGCTCAAAACCATTAAAATAATAAAAGACATCAGAGATTTTAGGACGAAGCTATATAAATATCTTTTGAATTTAGAGCCACTTAGCTTTCCGAGACTCACCTGAATATGGTATATTGTTTTTAAGTAGAGTTTCAACTTTTTTTTGCATTTCGTGTGAAATTAATGACTATTATTCGAATATGTAATTAATCGTATATATAATTATTCATATAGTGAGTGAAAAGAAAACTTCAATTAAAAAATATATAAGACAGTATTTTAATTTCCTCAAAAATGTTTATAATGCAACAATTGTTTCACAATGATATGGCTTCTTCAGGTATCTACGTTCTATTGACTAGCCAGTAGAAGTAGATACCTGAAGAAGCCATCACTTGGTGAAACAATTGTTGTATTAACATTTTTGTGTAAATTAAAATACTGTCTCTTATATATTTTTTATTTAAAATGAGTTTGCACCAAGTAAAGACCGAATCAATAAAACATTTAGAAAACAATTTAGCATGAAACCGGATCAATAATTGAATACCAATCAACAGATGTTTGAATAGATTGAAGTTGTTCACCTGTAGGTATCTTCAACTTACAGTATCTGCCACACATCATTGATATTTTCCAACGAGTGTTTTAAATCTCCCGTTTTTATGAATTGTTCTGGAACATTTCAAACTGGGTCGAAATTGTTATATTTGTCAACACGCTATTCGTAAATATATTTCATCCTGAAGGCGAAATAATTCCAGTCTTATTGAGAGCGCTTACCAGATGACCAAAAGCTGCAAAATTCATTGAAAATCCTCTTTTCCGTTTCATAACTGATTTATGATGGCTGACACGTCAATAAATCAAGCTTAATTCTTCGCTTCGTTTAACAGCGTGCTATGACTCCCACAGTTAACTGGCAAAAACGGAGGTGCAAAATTTTGTTCGACTCGTTTTAAAGAACCCGGAGAAAACGGCTCTACAAAGAATTGCACCAATTTTAATCCTGAAATATACCGGGAAATGTTTTCACATTAAACTTAATTATTATATATCATAATAAACTCTTAATTTAGATTGAACAAATTGATATTAAAGTATACTTTCATTACATATTGATTGATAATCTCAAAATGAAATTTATTGCTAACTTTTACCTTCTTCGAAACTACTTGAAAAAAATCGATATTTATTCTACATTTTTTCTTTTTATTGATCCTAGCGAAGAAAAGTAAAAATGCCCCATGATGGCGATACTTTACGAACTGTCTACAAACTATTTTATAAACAATAATAATGGTTTAGTGGTGGAAATATTACCGATAAATAAAGAACAATTCTACATTTTCATTGAGAAGTTAACAAAGTTTCAGTTAACCATTTAATGGAGTCGGTGAGTACTTCTAAATAATTCATACGATTCATTAAACATTATTTGATTCTGGAAAGAGTACATAGAAGTTTGTAATACAATCAGTGGAACATCTGTATTTCTTTTTCCTTCTTGAAACTGTTAGAAGAATTATTTCAATATTTTAATATTAGCCTTCTACATATTTAATATCAAAATATTATATTTAATAATTATAATAATAATATAATGTTTATTTTATGTCGTTTGATATAAGTGGTACATTACATATGACATTAATTTAATTTAATTCATGAAGTTATAATTATTAAATACAGTTTTTTGAAATTAAATATCTAGATTTGAATTTTTCAGTATTCATTTACCAGAAGTTTTCTAAATTGTTGTAGGATGAGTAAATATTCGTTGTTGATTGATGTTATATTTTATTGAATATGAATTATTTGAGTACTGACGAAGTAAAGTCTCTCTTAAAACTTGTTTTTCGGTAATGTTTTTACATATCTTGAGATTTTATAGAAAGTCTCTTAGATATCCGATAATATTGAATATTCTAAGTAAGATAGTTTTACGATGAAATTCTTAAGATTATGTTAAACATTTCCGAAAGATATTTGTTTTCATAAGATTGATGAGCAGAAACAAACTTTTGTCTACTAAAAATATTTAATTTATAGGATTTCGGTTAACAATTTTTATTTATTGGATTTTGTTACATGATTTGGATGTCTTATAATGTAAGTTTATTTTATATGTCGTTTGATATAAGTGGTATTTACATGACATCAATTTAATTTAATTCCTGGAGATATAATTATTAGATATAATTTTTTGAAATTAAATATTTAGAAGGCTAATATTAAAATATTTAAATAATTTTATATACCTTCTATCAAGTATTAACCTCTATTTATGTTATGTTAGAAGAATATTTGCATATTTCGTTTCTGAAAACCATAAATTCAATAATTCAAATATAAATCATGTACTTCCAGAAGTTCCACACTGTAGACCTTACGTACCTGACTACAGCAGAAGTAGAAACTTATGTTTCATTTCCATTTTAATTTAATTTTCAATGTTAAATTACTCATATTTTTAGCTCCTCGTTCAATATAAATTCAATAAATTGATTGATACGCCTAATAATGCTTAGGATTTTTTTTCCCATAAAGTTCTACGATCACGGGTTGGATATGAGTAATTTGATTTATTAATTTGCAGCGTTTTCACCTGAGGTAACTTTCATTTTAGTTTCGCAATTCTTCAGTTCAGAATTCGTAAAACAATGCTGTACAGGTGTTGAATCTTCCTTGAACAACATTTCCCATACAGAACGCTCTTTCACAATACATTTCGTCTTGTTCCGGGTCATAAATATTTAAAGGATTTAAAAAAATGTTTCGTTCCTTTCAGAGCATCTCCGAAAAACCATTACAGTCTCTCTTGACAGCGATCGTCGCACGCTTTTAGGCATGATTTATCGACCACCACAAAACATTCGAAATCTACAACCCCCCAAGAAATGATTCGTCATTCTATCAAACTATTTCACCTTCCGCGGGGCGCTATAATTCAGATTGATAAATATTCTTCATACACACCCCAAACTTTCAGTAATAGTTCAGGTGTGCCTGTTCTCAGTATAGGGGATTTCTTTGTGACAAATTACAATGCAATTCGTCCACAAGATGTGGAATAAGCCGAAATTCAGGAGTCATCCAACGATTACTATGATCATGTCCAAATAATGGATATAACACTCTGTTCATTCTCACCATCATATTCATAACAACCGTCCTTTTCTGAATTGAATGACATCGAACGAAATTTCAAGACCATTCATTCAAGTAATCCATTGAACATATGACACTGACGTTGTGTCAAGAGCTTCCACAGTAATTTCACTGTATTGTGACATATAGAGTATTATGCGAATTAATGTGTACATTGAGCATTTCTTTATTTTATTTAGATGGTAACATCGCTCTGATGAATCTGACAGGGGTTCCTATAATAACCTCTTAATATGTGTTAAGTAAATACCAACGCCAGTCGATTTTCCGGTTACTTTACTGACTTACACGTGTTCTCCTCCTCTTCATTACTTTTGAGAATTAACATTTATTTATATTGAAATAAATTAATTCGGCTCATCTGTACCATAACGTTTTTTTTTTGCGTTTGTAACGTGCAAAATATAGGAAATACCTTTCTCTACTTGAATTATCTCGCAAAGGTATGTGTCTTGCATACTCTAGATGGCGCTAGTGTAGGATTAATATCTTAGTGTCTCTGTGTATAGCGAATATAGATACTTGGCAGATTTGTAGTTACTGGCATACATTGCACTGATAAAAACCAATCAGTCTGAAACGTGCCCATGTCTGCAATTTTCACCTGTGATCAACAAAACCTTATCGAGTTTGTTTGATTATGGAATTGTTATAGAGATGTATGTTACACTGTCTCAATTCTCAAACATTCTATTACTATAGCTCACACTCCTTATTAATGTTATTAATATTTGGATCGAAATTTTGGTTTTTCTGGTATTATGGATATTAGCTGACAAAATGCAAAGAATCATGCATTGCTCAGAGAAACATTGGTAAGTAGTGTTCATTCAGCTTGGAAACTGTTAACAAGAGAATCGAACACAGAAGTAAGACCGGGCTAGTTGAACTAGCCCGGAAAAAAGGAAAAGTGGAAAACGCACCAGAATTAAGTTTTTTTGAGAATTAACAAACTGCATCCAGGAGAACAAGCCATGACCTTAGATAATTGTTATTATTATTTATTATCCTGTTACTCCTAGATCTTCTGTGAAGATCCCTCAGAAGCTCTTTCAGCTTGTGCGAGTTAGGAGTTCAGTTATGTTCTGGGTAGGCTTTGTTACTGCGATCTTGCGCCACTTTAGATCACAGCACTGTTAATTTTCGACCCAACAGTGAAATAAGATAGCATTTAGGAGGATTCTCGAGTCTTCTTTTCCAAGATGCCCTTTAAAGGGAGGAAGGAGTATACTAAGATCCAAAAAATCAAGGACTGACGGAGGGTGTGAAGAAATTATTGAATTGGGCCAAAATTATGCTCTTTGCTCTGAAGACAACTGGCGAAACGTCTTGCGTCTGTGTTACAGTTCAAAAACTCAAATACAGTTGAATAGGTTTTGTTGATCGTCGGGCATGAGCAGCATAGCTTTTTGGCTAATCTTCACTGTAATGCTGTTATGCGAACGAATGAATTAGATGGCGCGATCGTCGGCATTACTGTATTGCATTGAAGATTAGTCAAAAAGCTGTGAAACCTGCATGTCTGCTGCTTATGCCCGACGATCAACAAAACCTATTCGGCTGTATGTAAGTTTTTGAACTATATCACTGACGCATGTTGCACTGTTCCGATTCGAAAACTTTCTGTTTACCATAGCTCATACTCGTTATCATAATACAAAATTACTACAACATGTTTGTGCTTGTGCTTACATAAATTTGCACAATACTGTAACAATTGGATCAAGCGACCAAGATTGCTATGGAAATATAGAGAATGTATTTAATGAAATATGTACGAAGGGTAGAAATTATAATTTCAGGAAAGGTTAGATATAATATTTTTCTGCACGATTCTGAAATATAGTTTTCTCCATTACAGATAATAAACCCAAAAAAGTTGTATGTATTTCGGTGTGAGAATCTTCCAAGATTTTCATTACGATCCATTTCTTCAACGGGGTGAAAATTAGAGAAAAAATATTCTTGTAAAGTAATCAAAGTACCGATGTAAAACTCGCACCGAATATCGGTTTTTTCATGCCCAAATGACATCGTGACCCTTTAGGGTATAAAAATTGTTATTTAACTGAGTACATCCTCAATATACTGAGTACAAACCAATGAACCATTTGGAAATACTAAATACAAAGTTCCATTAATGAGACTCTTACATTATTTTACAATTTCCTTCAGATAAGAGAGAAACTTCGAGTAATTTTAATGAATCATTATCTATATACAAATGCTATACGATTCCATGAAATCTTCCTCACGAACGCTGCACAAAAACCTGTATCAGATAAAAATAAAGAACCGTCCTTTCGTATTTGAAAATAAATGAATAAAATTCAGTGAGGAATTAAGTAGCCAAGCAGAGGTAAAATACAGCCCCAGTTACTCTCCCTGATGCATTTCAACGCAAATCTATCAACGGACTTCTTCCTGAATGATAAATCTCAATTTCAATCATAATTGTAATTTTATGTTAAAAACAATTTTGAAATATAGTTACAATGTATGTAGAATATAATTCCTTCCTTGTCGATATCCATTCATAGAAGAAATAAGTTCTAAACATTATGTTTATTCGTTCAAAAAAATATCAAATTGTAATTATTCTGTAACATACTATTCCAATGTACTTTATTCTTATTTTTTTTTCAGGTAAGTCTCTCCAAGAACACCTATTGTCTTAAGTTCATATTTCGGTAAGTTTTTCTTTGACGCAACTTTAATCAGCCTTAAGACTTCGTGACGAGCTGACAGATAGACCTACACCAAAACATCTTGAAAAAAAATGAGAAAAGTGCTGACGGGAATCATCGAGAGATCAAGTTCATGAATGTAATAAAGTGAAAAGTACTGATATGAAGTCAGGAGCATTTGCGCGCTAGTTCATATCCCCCACGATATTCACAAAATATTGTTTTTTGTTCTTCTAATTAAACGATCTTTAACTTCTATTCTATTCAACGCGAAAGACACCACCCCAAAAATAGAAAAATCGGGAGTTTATGAGTTAACCTGTTCAGATTGCAATAGTATTTACATAGGTCAGACTGGACGGTCTTTTAAAACTAGATTCAGAGAACACCAAACTGACTTTTAAAAGAATAAAAAATCATCAACATTTGCAACACATTGTATTGACAATGGTCATTCATTCCCATCAATTGAAAATCTGAAAATCCTCCATCTTGCATCAAAAGGGAGAAAATTAAATTATCTAGAATCAATTGAAATATTCAAAGCGCTGCATAATGATGATATCGATATAATGAACGACCAGACTGATCTGTGTAAATCAAAAATATTTAATGTTTTTAAGTAACCGAAATAGCTTCAAAAGGTACCGACATTTGCACATAATTATTTTCTGCTATTTCTTACTTGCTACCTGTTGAAAAAGGAATTGTTCATGTACCATCATAAAAACCCATAACACCTCTGTAATCTTTGTTATTGCTTTTCACCGGAAATATTTATTCTGAATAATTTGTAACATCTGTTATACAGTTTTGTACCAAATGGAACATTACTTCGAAACTGAATCTGTAACTAGTGCTTTAGTCCTCTGTTACGTCTGAAGATGAACGGTCATCGTTCGAAACCGCGGTAACATGTGAACCAAAAATAATAAAAAACCTTGGTAGTAAATACATAGTAACTCCAATCTATTGTGTTTCAATTATGATCAACTACCAAATAGTAACGGCTGAAGCAATTCACTATTTAACTTCTAATTAAACGATATTTGGGCGATACGATAGCATGCTATTTCCTGAAATAAGCTCGCAAAAATGTGGAAAATAAAGGAAACTGAACATTTTCTGGGAAAGACATCAACCTTTGTGTGAGCGATTTCATTTAGACATTTGAATTTCATATTTTGGATCGAATTTAGAACTTCAGATAGGTTCGAATTCATTTCCGTTCCAGTTCTAAAAATTCATCAGTTCAAAATGAACCAAAAAAAATCGTTAAAATAATGCATGTGATGTGAAGGCTCAACTTAAATTTTCCTAGCCTCTCAGAAACCACTGTAATTTCTTCACCATTACCATATTCATTTTTAAGATATGTGTAACGTTATCGTCTTCAAAAGACGACGTTATGTATTGTAGATGATGAATGTCTGACGTTTGTCGAGATCATGAGGATAAGTCGAGCTTTTCTTTGAATAATATGGTGAAAGCTACTGTTAAATCGAGTGTTCAACCATATATCTTTAGTAGATAATGAAGTCGTGAGAATCTTCTGAAGAAAGTGAATGTAGTTCAGATCAGAATATGGGACATGCAAATACATTGTATTGTATACAGGATGAATCTTTGATTACGACAAATATGTTTGTTGTCTGACAATTCATGAGATTTATAACAGTCGTACGATGCTGATAGTTTATAATTTTACCATGAAACATTGGCAAAAGGCAGTGACGTGAAACTTTTGCACGCTTATTAATAGTCCATTTCCCTGAAAGTTTCAAATCTGTGAATTACTTCTTGAAGAAGCTTCATATGATGACTAAAAACACAGATTTCTGTGTTCTGTCATCCGAAAGTCAGAGAAACTTCATATTTTGTAATTAGAGCTGTTCTCCTAAAGAAAGGGAAAATTTCATGAAAATGAAAAATGCTTGGTTGAAGGGCTCCATCTTACTCTCTTCGATCTGCATCGTTACATATCAGCAAGAAATAGTGGAAAAAATATATTGGACAGAAATTCTTGCCAAAATCAGATGAGAAAATCATTTAAAAATTAACGTTGCGCATGGATTCGAACACATGGTTCGATATTTCATAGAATGACCCGTTAGCTATCTGGCTAACCGTGTGAACAAAATAACTTCTAACATCGAGTTCTCCTCCAATGAGTCTCCAAACTAGCCGTTTGAGATCATTTTCAGCTCAAAATTCGAAAATTACATACATTTGGGCAAAATTATGGGTATAAATTTTTTAATGATAATTTTCGAATTGCAACGTACTATTTTCAAAGATTTAGCTGAAAAGCTTAGAGCATCCGATTTTTGTTTCAACATGGACCAATATTTGCCTCAAAATTTCGGAGAAAAAACTCCAGGATATAATCCGACTGGCACATATTTTATTTATCAACGAAACAGTTACTTTCAAAATTTTGTATCACATATTGGATGCATATTCGAGTCTTCAAGAATGAGAACTCTCAAATATGCAATTATTGTTGAATAATCGTACCAAACAGATACAAAACCAAATTCCGTACTAAAACTGAAAATTCTTCCTTTGTGAGTCAAAAATCGAGTTATGAAATTATCGTAAAAGAATGATGTTACAAAGAACCTATTAGCCCTGCATTCTTTCTCTGACGTTTATCAATTCTATCTCGTGGTCTCCAGTCAAAGTGTGCCATGCCGAGAATTTAATATCCACTCGGATGAACTTCGGGTTGAGTTGGCCGACAAATTAATGCATTTTAGGGGATGGCTATTAAACGAAACGATGTATAGTTTGAATGAAAGTTGATGTTTCGAAGATACAGACGTCAGGGTTAGATATTTCGGTACAAATGATACGTATCTACTGTACAGAAATATTAGTTTTGTAACTCTGTGATCTGTATTCACTCCCAGGAGTGTTTGAATCTCAATATGAAGAGGCGGAAATATTTTCACTTCATTACATAATTTTGGACACTAGGATATAACTGTGTATACGGGTTCAAAATAATAAGCTATCAATATAAAAAAAAATTATTTATACTATTCATTATAGAAACTTGAATTTCGGTTCTTGAAATACACTGCAAATTTTGTCATAAAGCACTGTTCGAATGCAGACGCAGCGTGATTTTTTTTGTTTTTTCCTATCTGATTTCCGCAAAAAGTGAAAAGTTTGTTAGGTTCGTTATATTCTTTTTCCACTCTTTCTTGCTAATATGTAACAATGCAGAGCGAGCTTCACGTAGAATTTTAAACCCAAATCTCTGTAAATTATACCTGCTGAAGTTATTTAAATAATTGTAACTACTGTCTGTATCTTCACTTGTTAATGACCTAACAAGTCGAAACAGGTCGTACTTATTGCAAGATAAAGTTCAGTGGAAATAAGATCTAACTTGAGATCGGGTAGTTCGAATAAATATTACGAATCAATGAAATTCATTCAACTCTAGCACTACAGTTTGTGACAATATTGAATTCACTTTTAATTCTGCCGTCAATGTTTCGTACAGTTTAAGTAAGCGAAATAAACTCAATAAATTACGAAATTCTCCAACATTTGACGGCTCATATCACAATGAGACAAGAAAAATCTTCCAGACTGTAAGGAAAATTTAGGGTTCTTTTAAAACTTGCGTTGTCTAGGTTTAGACATGATCGAGAAAATAAGGTAGAATTTTTCTCTACTTTTTTATTTGTTTTTCGTAGTAATAGGTACAACTACTATGACAACAAAACAATTTTACTTAAAAACAATAAATACTCAAGATATTTTTAGATTCCAGTTAACTATTACTTTCGCATAAACCTTGTGAAACACAAGGTTATATTATAATATACATTATAATTTGTTTGTCTGTTAGAATCATGTGAATCTATCACATATATGTGACCTACTCGAGATATTCATATTCCATAGGAAAATTTTATATTATTTTTAAATTCGAGTTCATTTTTCAAACGAAATGCTACTTTCAAAGGTTATTCAAATTATTGTTTTGAAATTTTCCTCTTAATATTGTCTCACTTTAATTAAAATTGCCTTATAATTGTTTTTCCTGATAACTGTATAAGCAGAATGTGTCGGAAAAACATCTCGTGTAAATTTTGGCTACAAAATGCTGTTGATATTATCGATTACGATAAGTTTTCAGTCTTCATAAAATAGATATTTCGATAATGCCGTCGAGCCAAAAATTACACCAAACTCAATGTACAAAATCTGTTATTTTGATAAAATTTGTCTATAACGAAGAAACGGTGAACATCTATTTTGTCATGATGAAATGTCGAACTATATCTTACACAAATGAATACTAGTGACATTCCTACCATTTCAAATATGGCTGCCAGGAGGTTTCAAAATATATTAACGTCTGATTCTCCAATGTACAAATTCTTCACCTATTCGTCCTACAAGAGCTGAAGTAAGTCATTTCCTGATGTTTGAAGAAATAGATGGAATAATCCTCTTATCGAAATTCTTTTGATGCAAGTTTAGAGAAGACAACATGGTGATGAAACAGAAAAATCGTCAATATTCAGAACCCATTACAACGGAGCCAATTTGAACGGTACGCTTCGGGTACAGGCTCACATCAAACCGGTTTCTCTATTCAAATTATTATCAGTTACTTTCTGAGTTACACACAAGAACTTCACTCGAATGAAATATTGAGTCCATTAGAACAAAGTGAGGTGAATTCCTTCAGATGTAGTACTTTGTGTCGCAATTATATATGAAAAATATCGGCTACAGTCAAGATTTGCAAACGGATAAAATTTCCTCTATTATACTTTCATAAGCTGAATAAGAATTTGACGTTTGAAGACGTAAATGGCATTCATCCATATTTGGTTGAACTTAGCATTGAGTATTCAATGTAGCGAGAATGATATTTATAGCTGCATTTATGAATTTTTCCCCAGTCAGGTGGAGAATAACTTGAACACGGGAATTTTCAATTTTCGATTAGTTTTCAACAGACTATAGGATTGAATACGTAACGCGTTTTGCGGTAGATTGAAATCCTAGTTTCAACTTATTCAAAAAAAAAGTGTCATACAAATTTTTATTTACGATAGATGAAAATCATAACTTCAAATAGTTCCAGAAAAGAGTGTGCAGTGAACTTTTTATTTACGAAAGATCAAAATCCAAGTTTAAACTTATTTCAAAAAAGAGTATCATAGGAACTTTATTTTTCAATTTTTAAATATCATACAGATTTATTCTGTTAATTTCCTATAAATTTTAATTAAAAAAAAATTTATTCAAAGACTTTTTAGAATTAAATAAAATAAATGTCTAAAAAAACATTATTCCAATTAAGTAGACATAAAGACTTCACATTAATTACCAACAGGAATAAAAGAATTCCAAAAAATATAAATTATTAATTAAAAGTACTAAATAAATACTTGAAGGATACAGAATGTTGTTTCGTATCTTTTATTATGAAATAAATCCCTTTCCAGAAATGTAAAACATAACCTTTTGAAGATGTGCTGCATGTTTTAGGAATTTTTTGAAGGATCTTATTTGAAGTAAGTTTCTGAAGAAGTTCTGAGGTTATGTTTTGCATTTTTGGAAAGGGATTTGGTTTTCATAATACAAGATACGAAACAATCCTTCAAGTATTCATTTAGTTTTTTTCAATTAATAACTTATATTTTTTGGAATTCTTTTATTCCTTTTGGTATTGTGCAATTTGTGTTAATTCTATATGTCTACTAAATTGAAACAGTGTTTTTCTTAGAAATTGATTTAATTTAATTCTAAAAAGTTTTTGAATAATTTTTTTTTTATTGAAATTCATTGGAGGTTAACAGAATAAATCTGAATGATATTTAAAATTTTGTAATAATCCTTCTATCAAGTGAAATTATTTTTTTATTACTTTGTTTTTCATTTACGGTAGACGAAAATTATAATTTCAAATAGATCCAAAAAAAAAAGTGGACAGTTTAAACTTCGTTTTTTATTTACGGTAGACTAAAAGCCTAATTTCAAATAATTTCAAAAAAGAGTTACAATAGAAACTTAATATTTATTAACGGTAGATAAAAATAATAGCTTCAACTAATTTCAGAATAGAGTGTACAATTCGAACTTAACAGAAAACTAGGTGAATGGAATATAAATAATATTCTAACTAAAACTTACAAATTGCATTTTTACGGTTTATCTATTCTATTGAATAATAATGTTTTATTGATTTGGTTGTATATATTTTTTTATTGGTGTATATTGTACTTCCATTTCTGAATATTTTCGTTGGGTATATTTAAGTTTTTTTGAATTTAAACGGTTTATGCCTTGGAAGAGGGTTTTTTAAATATTAAAACAGAATAATATAATAGAATACAGAGATCATAGAAACAATATTCCCATATAATTTGAGTGACCAAATGATCGATAATTAAATATATAAATATATAACATGAATGGAGTATGCGGTTGGCTATTTCTAGGTGAAATATTTTCGTAATCTTTGAATTGTCTAAAAATCATAAATTAAAATATCAAATTCACAATAGAAATGGAAGATAATTCTTCAATCACCTTCTTATATAGTAGTAGTAGTCATAGTAATAATAAGTTCGAATTCGACATTTTTTGAAAACCTACCACTGGTGATCCATTCAAAATCCAATCAGTCATGGTAAATTAAAATGCCAACATTCCATAGTTTCATTCATAGACTTTTGAGTATCCCGTTGAACGAAGTGAATTTCCGAAAAGAAGTCAAACTATAGCGGTGAACAATGGCTATAGAACTGAAACCATCGACAAAATGATTAATAAGAAAACTTACCACCATATATAAAAAAAATATTATATCAATGTAAATGTTCCTTATGAAGAAAAGAAAGTATGGTTTGCAATGGCTTATATAAAAGGTTTCAGCAGTAGGATCTCTAATGGTCTTCATAAAATGAGAATTAATTTTTTAGCAGTAAATAGAAATAATTTAACGTAAATAGAGGTCATTCTTGATAGAAGGTATATAAAATAATATAAATATTTTAAAAAATTTTAAACAATTTTAAAAAATTAGCCTTCTACATATTTAACTCCAAAAGATTATATTCAATGATTATAACTTCTGAAAATAAATTAAACTAATGTCGTATAAGTACCACTTATATCATGACATAAAATAAACATTCATTATAAGATATCCAAATGGTATAACAAAATCCAATAAATAAAAATTATTAACTAAAATCCTATAAATTAAACATTTTGAATAGACAAAATTTTGTTTCTGCTTATCAATCCTATGAAAACCAATATCTTTCAAGAATATCCAACATAATCCTGGGAAATTCCCAGGATTATGTCTATTCAAAATGTTTAATTTATAGGATTTTAGTTAATAATTTTTATTTATTGGATTTTGTTATACCATTTGGATATCTTATAATGAATGTTTATTTTATGTCATGATATAAGTGGTACTTATACGACATTAGTTTAATTTATTTTCAGAAGTTATAATCATTGAATATAATCTTTTGGAGTTAAATATGTAGAAGGCTAATTTTTTAAAATTGTTTAAAATTTTTTAAAATATTTATATTAGAAATAATTTAGCTAAGATTTTGGTGAACAATAAAAAAAGAAACCCCAACCTTTCCGAATCGGGGATTTATCAAATTAATTGTGATGATTGTAATGCTACATATAAAGGACTAACAGGTCGATGTTTAGAGCATAAAATCAAAGAAAATATGATGTCTTTTTTAAAAAACCAGAAATCAACCGGTTTTGCAGAACATTTTAAAGAAAATAATCATCCTTTTAATGAGAAAGTTGTAACTTTACTATATAATGGTAATAGGGGTAAGTTGATAGACTATTTGGAGATTATTTCAAACAAAAAAGTCCTTGAGAAAAAGGAAAATTTAAAGAATTCCCAAATACCATTCGGCGGTATATTGGATGCTGTTATTTCCATGCGCCATAAAAATACACAGATGTCCTAAGTGTAATAAAAGAACCTTTTTCAATTTTAAGTCTAGTTCCTTTTTGTACTCCTTTGAAGATGATCGAAAGACCGGAATACGTGTCAGGATTCTGAATAAATTGTGAAACATAAAAACTGTGAATTATTTTAAATAAAATTGATATTAATATGTATTCTGTAAGATTTTTCATATGAAAACATTGAGTTTTTTTTTGCTGACAGATAATAACCTGGCCATGAAATCAAGTGTCAGAAGTTCCTGAAAGTGGAGGATATTCAGATGGAGCAGAGAGGATATTTAAGAGAGTATTACCACAATATAGCGGCACCTGAGCTAATTTGGCTTATAGTTTTGCTAATTCTGAATATAATAAATGACACAAACTAATGGAATTGGTTCAGAACTAGACATGCGCACTTTGTCGATCCTAAGTTGGCTTGAAATCGATTTAGAATTGCACTCTGATCAAAATTTCCTCAGATGGTTTGGTAGGGTGTTTATATATCACATTGCCTGGATTATTTGACAGACAGATCGTCCGAAGATATGCTGCGAGGGTGGTTATCATCATTTGTCCAAAAACAAAAAGTTGATGTACTGAGCGAAACTGAGAGATCTCGTAAATTATTCCAATCGTTTTCGGCTCTTTTGAAGAGATGCAATTTTCAGTTAATCATGAAGCCAATTATGAGGCATATGAAGCCAGTCGCTTCAATATAGTGCGTGTTGTGTGTATATTTGTTGTTTCTCTCGGGCAGCATTGAAATGAAGGAAGTTATTAGCCTGAACGGAGCTGTAGTGAATTAGCGGTCCCAGGTTGGTTAACTTCAAACACCAGGCACCTTCTCTTCATGTCATGGAGGTTTTGTTCCGTTAGCTATCCGAATATTCGGCGTAATGGTCGCCTGTTCGGAATGGAAGTCGTTATGAACCCAGCTCGATCATTTATTTCAATGAAATTGCTAAATTTACCTATGCGCTATAAATCACCAGTATTGGGATCCATGAACTGGGTCAACCGCCGGTCTAATGAGTAACGCACGTGACCCTTCTAGGAGAAGAACAAGAAATCTAAGTCGAAAAACAACCGCAAGTGGGAATCACGACAATGATCAACATATCTTCGATTGTTATACATCATTTGGATCGAACTGTAAATTTAAATCTGATCGTAAATATAGTATGAAATGTCAGTTTGGATGCATTAAATATCTCGGAGCTAACGGATATTCTCGACGTTATAATATGCTTTGGAATATTCTGTAAGCAGAACACGATGCAGCGACTCTTTACAGCAAGGTGCTCTGAGAGAAAAACTTGGAATATTCCACCAAATTTTCTGCATTTCGTTCAGCCTATCTTATTCTCAAATGTCTATATTATGAAAGTTTTAAGCTAAAAATGGTTGCAAACGAGTAAATTCACTTAAGGATAATTGTAGTTCAAATTTAATTATATCCATTCACCTTGCTGTCCGTTTTTAGTCGTGATAGCTCAGGAAAAATAGCCCAAATAGTTGAAATTTACAGGAATTCAATTGAATCGGTCCTTACTATATGGAAATTCATTTTAATTTAATAAAATAATGAAAATTATTTTCACAATTTATTAAGGAAATAATCTATATTATTTTATTCAATTGAAAATTACAGAATTTGAATATCAAAACAGATTTAATCTGTTAATCTCCTTAAATTTTTATTTCAAAAAATTTTATTCAAAAACTTTTAGAATTAAATTAATGTCTTATAAGCACAGCTTATATGCAATAGACATATAAAATCAAAACTCATAAAATATCAAATGGACAATTTATATTTGTTGGGTTTTTTATTCCATTTGATATTATATGAGTTTTGATTTTATATGTCTATTGAATATAAGCTGTGCTTATAAGACATTAATTTAATTCTAAAAGTTTCTGTATGAAATTTTTTCAAATTATAGAAGACTAACAGATTAAATCTGTTCTGATATTCAAATTTTGTAATAATCCTTCTATCAAGAAAGATAATTGAATTATTTCAGAAATGACTGTTTCCAAAAGTACTCTGAGCTAAAAAAAATAGGAGATATTCAACCAATTTTCAATTCATTACCATAATACTCCAATTTGTTTCATCGAAATGAAAATGTTCTTTAATTATCGTAGTGAAAGTTTCACTGTTATCATTCAGTTATAAAACCCTGAAAAACGATATAAAGTAATCTATCACATTTATATCTAATGCAAAATAGATATTTTGTTTGGATCTTGTAACATGGATTTTCTTGAATGGCTGAATGAGTTTGAATAGTAATTATACTTTTTCTTCACTTCAAACCACGGTAATGAAGTGGTTTAATAATAAATGAAGCAAATACTATCCATCAATACTATTGCGGTTTGTATACAGTTCATGGTTTGATGGGAAACTTTACAACCATTGCATCATAATATATATAATGAACATCGTTTCCAATTCGTTAGATAGATCGGGAAATAGTTCTATTTTTTGTTTATTATTTTTAAATCGAGCATCAATTAATAATAGGGAAAAATCAAAAAGTGAGTAGGAAATATCTTGACTTATGCTCGATGGCATTGTATGATAATGAATAAAGTTATTGTTATTATGATATTATTATTGATGACCCCTGTATCGGTTCACATGTTGAGGGTTATTTCACTTTGAAGGAAAGTTCTATGCCCATGCAACTTCGCGACAACACAGAATATATCTGTTGTGAAGGAATTCATCAAGGCTGTATTATTGGCCCCCCAAACGTTTTTGTGATTGTTTTTTCGCAAGTGTTGAAATCTGGGTTTTCGAAAATGAAATTTCATTTGGTTTATGTCAGTCAAAAACCGAAGCAAAAATTATATCATGTAAAGATTAAAAATAGTGAATTTCCATCGAGGAACAAGATCAAATGAACTCCATTATTGATTTGGATCCTGTTTTACGAAAAGGTCAAGTGTATCACATGCAAAATTTAAAAATCATTAAAAACATAAGAAATACATTGGAAGCTCGATATTTGGTTCCTGATAAGTTGAGGAAATTTTATTTACAGCATTAACGTTCGTGATTTGTATCTTGAACGAAATGAAAAGCCGACCAGAATTTCTATGAACTTGAATGTTAATAATAAGTTGGCTGAAATGTCCCAAAATATAATTGATCAAAAGGAAATAAAATTATCTATTAAAATTCAATTTAATCTGTATAAAATAATTTACTCACTTTACCGACCCATCAAAAATTAAGAAAAACATAACAATTTTTGTTTTGGAAATGCGGTGTTTTGTTAATTTTAAAGTCTTCTGTTTCAGAGCTATGTGAATTGAGAATAAGAAATTGAGGAAATGTATCTCAATTTTTTTTATTATCTTACATATCATTTCACGGAATATTGTCCAAGGTTAAAATATTAAATATTTATGTGATTTCCTTCTTAACACATAAGAACAACCGGATGATTCTCAGACCTATAACAAACTGGAAGGTGTTGGAGAATAAATGCATAAAGCTTTGTATGCACGGGAAGATAGAATGAATAAATTGGAAATGGTTTTCCCCTGGTATGTGCAGTAAAACGAATTCCTATGCTAATTTGGATAAGTACATCTTTTTTATCGGTGGAAAACTCATGTAGTGGATATGAAATTATGCTAGGAATTGTAGCACAATGGTAAGATTCCAGATTTGAAAAAAATTAAACTCACGGATACTTGCGAACAGTTAGCTCATGGAATTTCATTTGATTCAAGTATTAGTTACGTTTAGTCTAAATGAGCGGACGTGCCCTGTTTTTCGAGCAGGGATGTTACGATGCGCGTGAAAACGTGAAGCATGTTCGCTTTTATGTCCTACCAGTTCAACCTTTGAATATAAATTATCGCTTCACTGTTGTAGGCAATTGAAAATTGTTGCCCTGCGTTATTAATTCATTATATTCTACAATCGAAAATTGCTGAAACTATTCATCACTTAACTTTGTGCGTTTTTATATGGCTGTACTTTGCGAATATATAATCGAAACTGATCTATCTCAATTGATTACCTCTGACGGGCAAATGCAAATTTCATAGTTAATTTCATTTAGATCGGATTGAAAGCTCGATAGCATTTAATTGGCATCACCTGGAAACATTAAAATTGCTGTGTAAGATTTTAAATGTCAAACTCATAAATATGCAAAATCTGTCTATTGGTTTCTGCAAAATTCCTATTTGAATCTTTGGTATCCAAAGTAATACAAAACCAAATTAACCCATTTCGAATAAACCTCTGAAACGCCTCAACACTGTTGCAGGCAATTGAAAATTGTTGCCCTGCATTATTTATTCATTATATTCTACAATCGAAAATTGCTGAAACTATTCATCACGTAACTTTGTAACTTTGTGACGGGCAAATGCAAAATTCTTAGCAAAATTCAATTCGATCGGATTCAAAGCTCGATAACATTTGATTGGAATAACTTGGAAACTTTAAAATCGCTGTGTAAGATCTTTAATTCCAAATTCAAGAATATGCAGAATCTGCCTTCTGCAAAATTTCTATTTGAATTGTTGTCCAAAATCATACAAAACCAAATTATTTCATTTCGA
This sequence comes from Megalocaria dilatata, assembly GCA_034642435.1. Lineage (NCBI taxonomy): Eukaryota > Metazoa > Arthropoda > Insecta > Coleoptera > Coccinellidae > Megalocaria > Megalocaria dilatata. The sequence continues at coordinate 17,733,295 of CM067863.1, read as the reverse complement.
AAAAACCTTTGACTATATGCCTCATCACTGTTGGAGGCAATTGAAAATTGTTGCCCTGCGTTATTAATTCATTATATTCTACAATCGAAAAATGCTGAAACTATATATCACGTAACTTTGTGCGTTTTTGTACGCCCGTTTTTAGCGAATATTAAACTGAAACTGATCTAAAATGATTACTTGTGAATGTGAAATTCGCGGCCAAATTCAATTTGACAGGTTAACATTTTGACTAACTTATTCAACTACACTTTTCTGTATACGACGGCTGCAAATTTTTTTTCCAATTTTTTCATTTAGTCCATAACGAAAATAATCTGCAAATTATGTGTAAGGATGCATGTGAATTCAAAATATTAAATAGGTTTAAAATATACCATTAATCGCTTCTGCCGATTGACACTGGCATTTTTTTGTACCTGAACCCACATCAATACTCAGAAATTTTTGTGAAGTTTTCTGAAGAGTGAGTACTACATCGGAACTACATTCACAAAATGCACATTGTTTGGTGATAGAACAAAGTAATTCGGAAAAAATAATTTTAATTACAAATTATATACTACTCTGTCAAGAAAGTACCGGGAATTTTCAATTAAAACAACATTTTTACATTTAATCGTCAAAATTTATTGGGTCGCCTCCAAAATAGGCTCCATTTGCTCCAATACATCTATTCCAATTATCGAAACATTTTTTATAGGCGCTTTCCGGGATGGACTTTAGCTCTCGCGCCGAATTTTGTTTTATGTCTTCAATCGACTCAAAACGGGTGCCACGAAGGGGCAATTTTAGTTTTGGGAAGAGGAAAAAGTCGCAGGGAGCCAAATCCGGCGAATACGGTGGTTGCTGAAGCACGTTTGTTGAGTTTTTGGCGAGAAAGTCAGTCACATTCGTAGCTCGGTGAGAAGGCGCGTTATCGTCATGCAAAATTCATGAGTTGTTCGCCCACAAATTTGGCCGCTTCTTACGGATACGCTCACGCAAACGTTTCATAACGCCTAGGTAATACTCCTTGTTTACCGTCTGACCCTCTGGAACGAATTCGTAGTGCACCACGCCACGGATATCGAAGAAAACAATGAGCATCACCTTCATTTTCGAGCGGCTTTGGCGTGGTTTTTTCGGTTTCGGCTCATTTTTTGCCACCCATTCCGATGATTGCTGGCTTGTTTGCATATCGTACTCGTAGACCCAGGTCTCATCACCAGTTATAATGCGTTCCATGAATGTAGAATCGGAATTACAGCGATTCAGCATGTCTGAAGCAACCTGTTCGCGATGACGTTTTTGAAGAAAATTCAGGTCTTTCGGTACGAGTCGTGCGGCCACCTTTCTCATGCCCAAAATATCAATCAAAATCGTACGTGCGGACTCGTGGGATATCTTAAGATCATGTGCTATCTCTCTCAAGCTGGTACGACGGTTTTCCAGCACCCTTTCCTTAATTCCTTAATTTCCTTAATTTTTACCTGCCTCATTGCTCCGCCAGATTTCAATCGATAATTCCCGGTACTTTTTTGACAGAATGTATATATATATATATATATATATATATATATATATATATATATATATTAATTAAAACTTTTCTTTAAATTGATTGCACTATAATTGATATATAATGAGTAATAAAACACTTTTTTAGAATTAATAACCAATTTCAACACTTTGGATATATGAAATTTTCATGAAACATGGTCCCATCAATCTCATAACTGAAGATGTAGACTTCACGTCAATTCCATCTCTTGCAGCTACACTCAAAATCGTCAAGCTGGAGGATGAAAATGAATTATTGTTGTTAAACATTCGGAAGTAACATGAGCCAACCCTAAAATATTTCACATAAATTATTCGCCTCTGGGCGTTAAATTCGAGTGCTTTTAATTAGGAATGTGTGTGTTACCTCCTCAATTAATTCTTGCAGTAATTTCATGGAGCAGCGCATGACACGCGCAAATCAGTCATGAGGAAGCGTATGATAAATTTGTTTCGTTCCTAAAACTTCGAAGGAGGTGTTCGTGAATTTTAATGTAGTAAGATTATTTTCGCTTGATTAATTAACAAGGGAAACATTTTACACAATTTTCGTATTGACTATAAAAAAAGTTCCACTTGTTCTATTCAAAATTTAATACCTGAATATTTTGATTATTTCCTTACAATAAATTGTTAATATCCATAAATGCAAGTGAAGGGCATTCGATGACAAATATTACGTTTATTGAAATATGACACAAGCTCGAAAATTATTAAGTTTTTTCGCCTTGCTTCACTCAATTTCATGTAAAATCTAACAATGTCAGGTACATTTGATAGAATGTTGACGACGAGTATGCCTTTGCAACCTAAGTAGCCATCCATAGATAGCGCCACTAGAATGTGTCATTTTGAAAAGTCTCATTTATTTTGCAACGCACCTTGTAATACTATATCATACAACTCTATAACACAAAGGAATATATGGGTACAGACCGAGAAAATAACATTGTGAAGAACATCGCGAAATTGTTCCATATTTGCATTATTCCCAGAGAGTGTAGTGAATCCTCAGGCGACACGAGTTCCCAAATAAAAGATTCCATGAAATAGAAAGCAATAGGCAAGGAAGATCAAAGTGGGAGTCTGTCGAGAAGGATTGAAATTTATACAACGATATTGTACCTTCTAACTTTTCCCAAGTTTAACTCACTTTACATCTATTACGCCGCAACGAAAGCTCTATGAGATTCTACCGAGGAAAGTTACGTATATATGGGATATTTTCACGCTTCACTCAATATCGCTGTGAAGGAATACGTAATTAACTTGATATCCAGATCCATTATTCGGTGTTTCAATAAAGACATCCTCTAAGGATTCATCGAAAGGTAAGAATAATAATCAGTGCTCTCATGTTTCATCATTAGAGAAGTTATTATTCGAGACAGGCATAATGAAATATCGCACATTTTAGGCTAAAGTTCATTTTTTCTTCTTCAAATGTTATACTTGAATTAATTCCCCTCTGCTAGCAATGGGTTTCATTTTCAGTTCGGGCCATTTTTGAAGTGTCAAAAAAACTGACAGTGATATTACTTTTGACAAGTAGAAATTGTGAGGTTATGAAAACTGGATCGATATACGCTCACTATGAATACAATACTGCTGTGAATGTTACAGAGAACGAACTGCATTACCGAACGATGTGGACTGTTTTTTTGGCCTAAAATTGATGCCTTGAATGTGAAAATGTTTAAAGAATTCCACGCCGCTCGTAAAGCAATGCGTGTAAAATTTCCTGGATGCGTAATTTCTCAAATTGGAAGCGTCAACTGGTTGCCGAGATCGTGCGATTTAATACAATTAGATTTTTCTTCCGGAATGTTTCAAAGAAGGTGTACCTACACTAATGCTTCAACAACGTTTCAAGTCCTGGAAGACTGTGAAATTTCGCTGTTTTAAAGTGAAGAATCACAAACGTCCTGATGCTTGTAAACAGCTGGAGGTATCGGGCTGAAATATTTTAAAAACAACATTCCAACTGCGATGAATTTGAATTGACGAATTTTCATAATTTTGGTTTATTCCTCTCGGCAAAGATGAAAGGTCAGATGAAATTAATTGTCATGAAAACGCTCTGGCTAACTGAATAAACATGTACATTTCCAGGTGAAAATTGACAACACAACGTAGAGAGAAAATTCTGTCACATGCTTAAGCTTAACTGACTAAAATTCGAATTTGCCATTTAGACATCCGTCGTATAAATTGAACATGTGGCACAATTCAATTATTCATGTGAAAAGTTCCTCATTTTGGAAATACTTTCATTATATGTCCTGGCTGCGCAAAAAGGGAGGCTCGTTCGAAGAACAGAGAATTTTGCGAGACAGCTATATCCTCGAAACTTTCACTCCATTTCTTCCTTTTATCGAAAACGAGCTCGGATTATGAAATCCAACCTGCTGATATCACACCTCATTTACGCGCATGTACCTCATTTACGTCCACAATGATAATAAAAAGCTCGGAAAAATTCGGACATGCGTAGACGTATTCTGTGCGGTCACCACGAATAAATGTTATCCCAAAATGTTTGCTGTGGAGATTGATTACAGCACGCCTTCTTGAGTACTACCAGAATAGTTGAATTATCATGTATTGAACGTCAGGGCGTAGGGTAAGATTCTTGGTGGTTTAACCTGACTCGAAGCGAATGGATATTTCCATCGGCCTGAGAATAATGCGGGTGCTGATTGTGTTCAACTGATTGAATCTTCGAATAGTAATTCCTTAAGCCGCAAATCGATTAAGCAAACCACTGCAATTGTAATCTGTACAGGACTGACCTTGGTGCATCGGAGAAGCTAATGAATTATTTAAGCGGATTCCAGTTCAGCTGAACTAGCTTTGGGATGTTGCTTCAAGATTTTTATCTGTTTCCTCACTGCACATCGTTGTCCAAATTGTATTTATTCGACCTTCTATCTGCTTATTTTCCAGTATCCACTACCAGTCAGATTTGTCCTAGAATAAATAAGAGGCATTGGAGTCTGTTTGATGTCGATGTTTTTTTGTGCAGTTCGAAGGTATCATTTAAAATACAGCGTGTTCCAATGAAAAAGATTTAACGTTAACTCATTTAGAAATACTTTGAAAATTCTTCACAACTAAAGGTGAAAGTTTGAAGTTTTTTTTTCAATTTCAGTAAAAAACATTTCCTTTTTTATCATTATGGAAGATGATACAGAAAAAATATAGAAACAAGTACAACAAAGTAAACCAGATATAAATCTCTTGAATTAATATTTGAGTTGGATCATTAGACTTCAAAGCAGGCATTTCTGTCAAAACTTTTGTGTCCTTGAGAGGAATAACGATACCATGCAGATTGCTTCAAAGGTCAAGCCTAAAAATTGTAGAGATATTTATTATGACAAAATATATTGGAGCACATCATTTCAGGTAAACACACAAAATGTTGGAATGAAAACTATTTTTCAGAGCAGTTAAAAACTGTTTCATTTAAAGATGGATATAAAAGTAAACCTTCAAATTTTAGACCAAATTCAATCCTTCTGAACTTCTCTAAAGTATTTGAATTAGACATCATGGATAGGTTATTCGAGTTTTTTCTCAAATTTCGTATAGTGTGTGATTAGCAGCTTGGTACTAGAAAAGGTAGCAAACGCTCTTGACTAAAGAAAAAAGTGCAAGCTGATTGCGTGTGATCTGAGTAAAGCATTTGACTCTTAAAACCATAAAATCATCTTAGTGAAGCTCCAATAGAATGGCATCAGAGAGAGGAGTAGTAATAAAACTGATAGAAAGCTACTTATAGAATAGAATCCAAACGGTAGTGGTTCAGAAAGAAAGTTCAGGCTGGGGTGGTGAGGAATGTGGAGTTTCTCAGGTGTCTATCCTTATGATATTTCTTCATGGGGACACCTATAAGCTGAATGCCAACATTTAATAGTTAACGCCAGAAGTTCTTTAGAATGTACATGATCATTCCACTTTCATTTTTTACTTTGAAATGAGTCATTTTAAGCATTCAATTTGAATAACTCGTTTAAGCTTTGAATGTATGTCTCTCAGGGAAAATGATACGAAATTTTACAATCTTCATATGGAATGTTTAAGAGGTGACTCCTTGTCATTCAAACACCCTGTATTCAAGAATAATACACGTATATGAAATCCGAAACCTGATGACGGATTGTAGCTAAAATCGTTGTTCATACATATATTCACCATCTTTGAAGTTCGGAGCTAATGTAAAATCATAATTTTTTATTTATTCGGAAATAATTGATATTATGAGTTTTCGATTGTGGTACGGGGTGAGTAGAATATTTGCAGACTTTGTACTTTATGGATTAATATTAACCAATTACTGGGTTTGAGCTCCTTGATCCGTTTATTTTCGCATCAGCGTCTTCCCATTTCAGTTGCTTGTAGTGTCAGGTGAAGATGGCACCATTCAGTGTTGACGAGCCTTCATATCCGTGCACTGGTCTCCGCTTCCAGATTTGTAAATTGTAAGTTGAAAAAATTTTAAATTAGGTCTTCGATAGTATTATTTAACTTTGGAGACACCAAAACGCTGCAAATTCCACTCTCAAGCAAATCGTTTCAACGTCAATATTTGGGTTTCTTCTTTACCTGCATTCCGTTTATTCAAAGTTCAGGTTACTCTACCGCATTTAATTTCTAGTATTGGATTTCAGATATTTCAACGCCTTTCATTTACAGCTTTTCCGACACAAGTACGTGCAGAATATTCAGGAGTAGATTCCTGAAATGAAAAAGGTTTTTTGTTATTTCTCATATTACTGAATATTTTTTGATTTAATCGATCCCTACTTAATATAAATTCATTTCAATTGAATAAGATAATAAAGAATAAAAAATTTGTTTCGCCAATACTGTGGCTTCTTGAGCTTCACCTTTTGGAACAACTCTGAAAATTACAATTTCACGTCTTATGTAGCTATGGTTTAGGCAAAAATTTAGAAAAAGGGGGCATAAATAAGTTAATTTGTAGAAATACAGGTAAGAAAAATTATGCAAAAAAGGACATAAATAACAGTAGCATATATTGGGGCCAATTATCAGAAATACCTAACGTAGTAAAATATTCAACAAGGTTGACATCTGTTTGCTTGTTTAGAAGAATTTTGAGGTTCTTGTAGCTGTTCATTTCAACTGCTCCCAACACAATGAGTCTGGTACTTTCAATTTCATTATGGATAATCTCGTTGTTGAGATTATTTTCAAATTGTTTCAGATTCTGGTGTTCATGAATTTTTTTCTTAAATGATCTACCATTTAACCAATAAATACCATAAAACGAGTTATTATTCTACATATTATGCACACATTTCTGCACTACTTATGCGGTAATGTAGTTGGGGCATTTTTTAAAGTGGTTTCCTCAGTGGACGGCATACTCTATGATCTATTGCGATAAAGAAAGTTTGATCAGATCGTATTGTATTGATTCTTTCAAACTATGGTTCTATTGCTAATGATCGCAGTAGAACGGTTTGATTTCTTCTAAATGTTATTACGATAAATAATTTTCTAATTCAACAATTATTTCTGCATCTTCACTTTCTTCTTCTTGCAGAATTTCTGTACGCTGTTCTAAGAAAAGATGCATCAATGGTTCCGTCATTAATATCATAATAATTGTCATCTGTTGTATTTCATTCAATATTGAAGAAAGTCTGACCCCGATAATTGATACATAGTGGTGAACAAAATAATCCCACTTTTTGACAGCCACAATTCTTGCTACATTCCGTCTTGTAGTTACAAAAAATAGTATTAAGCAATTTTACTGGAGACGGCGGGAGTAGGGTTGAATTAGCTCCAACCAATTATCTATTAATTCCCAACCCCATTCTTCTGGGTCCAGTTCATAGCTTAGCCACACTTGAACTTGATAATTTACCCGACACAAGCATTGAAAGGCAGAAGTAGAGGTTGGAGTCAGACAAGACAACTGTACTGTTTTATTGTTGCATGCAGATTTTCCAAATCTTTACTTGTCTATGGAATCTTTTTTTTTCGTAGCACTACATTGCAAGAAGAAAACGAATTCTATTTTTACGATGTCTTGTGGAGAAGAGTCAGTTTTTTACTTTTTGAAACCTGGTAAAGTTCAAATACAATAAACAATATATTCATCACAAACTCTACCTGCATATCAAAAATGTCAATTCATATTTGATTTTTACATGCAATAACTGGTTACGATACTGCATCAGCAATTTTTAAAGAGGTGAAACAGCAGTATTTAAATTATTGTAAAATCGTAATGATATAATTGCGCAGAAGTATTTACAAAATCCTCTGCTCGACATCGTCATAAATGGAATTCGTTTTCCTCTTGCAATGAATGGTGCTCCACAACAAAAATTGATTCCATAGACAAGTATAGTTATTTGGGTTTTGTAAAATCTCCATGGAACGATGAAACAGTACAGTTGTCTTGCCTGCCTCCAACTCTTCCTTGAAAACAGCATGTATACGTTACCCCAAGGAAATATTGCGAATATTAATGAAAGGCTTAGAAAAACATCTGTGTTGATTGTTCAGGTTCATCAATATAATTAATAAACCAAAAATGAAGAGAAGGGTATGTTAGACTGTTGGATTCTGACTACGAGAAATGTTTACAAAGAGAAAGAAATAATCGATATTTTCATCGTCGCTGTCTTCAATAAAGAAGGACCACCAGGCATATTGTCTAAAGCTGTCATTTTTCTCAGCATGCATTTTATTAATCGCCCGACAACTATGTAAATTCGAAGGTGAATCTACCTTGGTCCTTTTCATATGAACGCTAATAAAATTTGAATGGTACCTAAAAACAAAGTTTGTCGAAACCTCGACAGCAACATCCGAAAAAATATATAGCGTCAATAAATATAAAAACCGAATAGCTCGATCCTTTTCTTTCTGTTCCCTCTTCTGAATATGGCTGAATGCAATAAATTTTTCATGCTTATGATTTGGATGAGGGCCCATCTTTTAGAAGGAATGCGTCAAGCTGAAATTTATATGCTTCCGATATACTACACCTTCTGGCAAACCGTCGATATTAAAGAAATCTGTGAAGGAATCTCATATCTGTTTTTTACTATTACAATCGGAAATTGAACTTCCCAACGTGCTGTGTCACTTCTTCCTCATTTTTTCGCCTGTGGAAAACGATATATTTCCAATGATATTACCTTATGATTTTCATAATCCAAAAAAAAAAATTTGTTCGAACTTTATACAATTAAACATGTGAATTTTGAATATGAAAACAGATTTAGTTTGTCATTTTTTGCATTAGCCTTTTTGTCATTAATTTACATGTAAATGGTAAATTTAAACTCGATCGTGGTACTTTTGCTCTGGTTTAGATCAATGATGCTCCGCTCACAAAATATTTTTGTTTGTTTTTAAATTTCGAATTATACGATCCGAACGAAATTTCGTAAGAACACGTTCGTTATTATGTTGCTCCTAAAAACCAGAATTCAGATCGATTAGATTTTTAGTTTGAAAAACATTGGGAAAAATAAGAAGAAATTTCAAGTGTGAAAAACTGCCTAACGATTGGACTGTTTCTGACCAGTAACCAAATCAACCTTGATATTGAGGCGCCAAACTACCTCCGAAAGTTTCAAGTCTCAATTAGATTATTTTATTAGATTTGCTCACAATTTTTTTCTCAATAAATTCAGCAAGAACATGCGCCTAATTAATCTACTTCTAAATACCAAATTTGAGATCGATAGAATCTGTACTTTCGAAAATATTGAAAGAAATATGAAAAACTTTCAAACGTGAATGACTGCAAAACTATTGAACCGACTTTGCCCATTAACGAACTTAGCTTAGACATTCAGTCTCCCTTAACGTTCCCTGAAAGTTGAAACGATCTAGCTCCTTCCTTTCGAGAAATACTTTTGACCTCAGATTCTTCATCAGTGAGTCTAAGTTAGTCTTTGAATATCATTTAGGCTCGAAATTCAAAAATTACAAACATTTGAGCGGAACGATAGAACTCTGTTCCCTGAAAGAAGCGCACAATAAAATTATTTTTGAAGTTTCATCGTGTATAATTGTTTTTAATGGTTTATTCAATTAGTTCTTCCCCCTGTTGAAAAAACTTACTTGGAAAAATAGATTAACTAAGGAACTTCAAACTGAATTATTTGTAGGATGTTCTGGTCTTTGATTATTTTCGGATATCCTTTTCGTTGCGTAGATAAGAAGTAAAAATATTTTCTAGAAAATTTCGTTCCATCAGTGATTATAAATTAATGACAGGAACTATATCCAACCCAGGAATATTTTGTTGGCTTTTTCAATTAATTGAAATAAAACTGAAATAGTGTTATATACTTCTTATAATCTTTGTATTTTTGATCTGTTAAAAAATATTATTCAGATCGACTAGTTACGTCTTACAGTATGTACAAAATTACGCAAAAGCAATGGATCAATAAAAAAAAAACAAGACTACGATACCTCCTAAGCGTCATAAGAATCTTCTTGAAATTTTTGAGTTTTTGAGAAATATTTTTCAAACTTTTAAACACTTATATGTGCGACAGAGAAAATTGAGGTTTTGCTCATTGAAAAAAACACAGGATTTTTCTTTGTATTTTCATTTTTTATTGAATCATATAGAACACAAGATAGGGTGATGAATAGAATACCAAATCAAGCAAATATATGGCTGAAATTTGTTGACACAGTTGACGATTACTGGTTGTACGCTTGCTAGCATGAATCTTTTGACATCAAATAATTACATAATTAAGGGGGTCATTTCTAATTATCGATCTTGTATCAATAGTCCGACCATATTTTTTAGGGAATTTTCGAATTCTGAGCGCAAACGTTTGATTAGTTTTGAAATATTGGTGTCTGCCACCATTTCACTGTTGGGTCAATAATTAACAGTGCTGTGACCTAAAGTGGCGCAAGATCACAGTAACAAAGCCTACACAGAACACAACTGAACTCCTAACTCGCACAAGCTGAAAAAGCTTCTGAGGGATCTTTACAGAAGATCTAGGAGTATCAGGATAATAATAATAATGAAAACGCGTTGTTTCCTCATATATTGCTCCATTTGTACTGTTTTTTATTTCATTGCCAACATAAGCACCAAAAGGGCTGCTAATTCAAATCGTGCATGAATTTTGGAACAGCCTTTATTTCAACATTTCACTACCAAAAGATAGAGATAATTTCAAATTTTTGTGACTGCTGTTTTCAAGCACTTAATCTTCAGACAATGCAACAAAAATGTGTAAACATCTAAATTTTTTAAGTAGAAATAACTAAATACAGTTTTCTAAAAATATTGTTCTAATTATGATCAACAACAATTAGTAACGGCTTAAACAGTCCAATATTTATTTCACCCGGCTGAATATTTGAGATTGAACAGAAGTCAAATGCAGTAGTTATTTATTCGGAAGGATTTAAATCGCATGCATTATTTTGAGATTGCATCTGGTCGATCCAAATATTTCTATGGGTAATTTGTGACTGGACAGTGAAAAATAACCGCTTAATAATTTCGACATCGCCTTATTAGTCAAGAGTCAGCAAAAATGTTGTTACAGGTGTACCATCTGATTTACAATACATCAGATGTGGGAGTAACATACGTGTAGTGTTCTGTATACCAACGATAAGAAAAACACGCGATCGAGGGGTTAATAGAACGCCCCTTATGTAACTACACCTACATGTATTTCTATATGTATTTTCACCCCAGTTGTAGGATTATTAATAGTTGTGCTATTTTTATGATTTAGAAAAAACGTTTTGCGTGACATAAACAGCAGTCTAGGTGGAAATCGTTTTACCATTATACATTACGAACTATGCCTATATGAAATTTACATTTAGTACATAATCACTCAATGAATACCACCAGTTTCACCATAGTTTGTTTACTCAATGGAACCATCATTGATCACATATTTGGTAGTTTTATTAATATAATTTCCTCCTCTTTAATATGTATTTGATCCAAAGATGTTTTTTCCCATCTCTTTTTTACCAACTCGAAATAATCCTATGCGCAAACTCCAACATAGTCTAGTTTATAGATATAATGATAGGACCTGCGCAGTAGAGAATTGTGGTACGTTATTTACAATTATGATGCGAAATTTATTGCTTTGAGGCCGGAGGAGATTAAAAAGATTGCATAGTAACTGAAGGTATTAAATTGACTCGGAACAGCAATTTCCAGTTTGGAAAACATGGTTATACTTGAAAAGCTGCTGCAAGATGATACGGCTATACGTTGCAGGTCGTTATATGCTTCTATTTTATTCTGAAAATTGTTATATTAGCCCACCACAAAGCCGTACTGATAATCTGCATGCAATTTACCAGCTGAACTAAAACATAAATTAAATTACTTCTGCTAGGGAGCAGGAAGGACCGACTCTTTTATATGATACCGAAAAACTGGCGTTGCGGGAAAGCGTGGGAGAGGGATAACAACTACCTTTCCCTGAAAGAATTCCTCCTGTTTCAAGCGACGTTGATCCTCATCAGGAATTTTTAACCAGTAACGTATTCTCATTCATCCATTTCAGGAAGCTTATCACGGCAGAAACTTTCTAACTATTTCCGGGAAAACTGTTTGTGTATGGGTCACGGGTTTTGGCATTATTTTCCATTTTTTTTCTGCTCCAAAGTCAAAATTGTCATACGAACTGAAAAAGAGGCGAGTTTCCATTAGAAGAGTCCTTTTAATTCAGAAGCGCAGCCTTAAAATAGATTTAACATGTAGTTAATTCGAATATAGGGAAAAAAGAAATTGATTTTGTTTTTACTAATGCGCAGACTCGTAAAAATATTCATACTTCTGACCCAATGTTCAAACATCTGGATAAGAATGATTTGAATTTAAATAATGTTTTATATGATATATGAGAAGTCGAGTAACTTACGATTTGAACAAAATGTAAGTATATAAATGAAATTATGAATTCTTCTAAAAGTTCTACATTTTAATATTTTTTGAGTTTTACTGGACAATGGTTGAATTCTAGAATATAAAAGTGAATTTTTTTCCAAATAGTTAATACTGAAATTTCTCGTGAAAATCTTTTACATTTAATAATATATTATAGTAAATATATATAGTATTCTTTATATTCAATAAGAATCAACAAAACTGAAATCAATAGATGAGCTGAGTAAAACATCTCCAAACAAGACATTTAGGCGCAAGCTATTCCCTGAGCTGAGCGTGCTAAAACCTTTTCACATATATTTGTAATTTTTATTGTCATTAAATGTGAAAGATTTCTCTTACTCATAATTTTGTTCTATTTTATTCTTGAATAATAAACCTTTGTTATCGACCCAAAAAATTTCAACTCATGCCGAAAATTTCATGGTTTACGTTTTGTAGTCAGTCCATTTATTATCCAGAGCTCCTCTTCGAAACTATTCATCAAATACAAAAATGCGAGCTTTGTAAAGGATCCTACAAAGCTTTTCAGCCAAAACCGTTCACTTTATTGTTGAGTTGCAATTGAAAATATAATCTAAAAAACTTTTTCTATTGTACATTTTCATTGTAAAATAAAAACCTGTGTGTAAAATTTGCAGCATTTTTTCAATATATCCATGTCTTTTTTTATTTAATTGAATCAGTCTTTACTTGATGAAAATCCATATTGAATATTATTGAATAAGGTTACTCTGATTTTCACAATTTTCAATCTTTATTTAATACAAAAATTGTTTTGCTATCACAGTAGGAAGGTGGTATCTTATTATTCATTCAAAATGTAAGATACCATCTACCTGAAGATGCTACTGTGATAGCGAATCAATTGTTGTATTAAATAAAAATAAAAATTTGTGTTAATCAGAATAACCTTACTTAATATTATTGATTATGCATAGGTCATTCTCAACTGAATAGCAGTGTACGGAGACAATGAATTTTGCATACATCAATACATCATTCTTCGTTCACAAATATCTGAAAGGAAACATCGTATACATCATTAAAATTTCAAGGCGGTACTGTAAATATACAGCGTATTTCCAGGGATGTTTTTGGGAGATTGTGTTCTTTCCATAAATTTTAAGAATAATTTTCCAACTAGGAAATAACGTGACGAATATCGAAATTCTGAGATCTCGATGATGCAATTTCATCGCTTCTCCATATTCTCATTTCTGCAGCTTCTCCCTAAATTATTCATTTCCACACTAACAGCCGCTTGCGATTTGCATCCATAGAAATGAAAATTAATCATTTCATGAATATTCTGGAATACCACCAATTAAGATTCAATGATTTTTGGGTATGATTTATTCAAATTAACCATTGATTTCCGACGGCAGCAGCTGTATTTCAACGAAAAGTGGTGCCGTTCCATTTTAAGAACATAACTCACGCTGAAAATTTATTTGAATCATGAACTTTTCGATGAACTCCCCTGATGCTTGGCCTCTTTTTCTCTTTCGTTCCGAATTCGAAGTTTTCGCGGCGCGTTCAAATCGAGCTGTGAGGATTTTCCATTTCTTATTGCATTAATCTTCATAAGTGTAGAATCCTGAGTTTGTCCACAATTTGTGAAAAAATCAACTTTTCTTGATATCACTTTCCCAAGCGAACTTTAAAATTGATGCGAATATATCTCACCGAAAATTTGCGTCAAAGATAATTTTTAAACATGTTATAGTCATTTTACTATTTTGATTACCACATTTTTTGAAAACGCCATTGTTATCGCATTTGAAATAGTAGATATATCACTTATCGTGATTTGTGTTGAGTATAGTTTGAAAATTCATCATAACAAAATATTAACATTTGCAATATCCAAACCAATGACATTCCCCAGAGCATTTAAAATTTCAAATGGGAGTAATTCAGAAAATATTGAGCCGATTTTGTATATTTTTGAACACAACTAATCATCATTTTATTAACTCCAGTCAGACGATCGATCCTTACGAAACTTGGCATAAATCCTAAATACCAAATTCGATTTCGATCGAATAATTAGTTTCGGAACTATTGGTAAAATAAGAAAAGGATTGAAATGTGGATAACTGCGGAATCATTGGACAGATCTTGCTTTTTAAAGAACTTAACCGAGATACTTATGCTCCAAATCTACGCTGGAAGTTTCAAGTCTTTAGCTCTTTCGCTTGAAAGTTAGAGTGTCTACAGACGGAACGGATAGCCGGACAGAATTACTTTTCACCTCGGATTCTTCATCAGTGAGCCCAACCTAGTCGTTTAAGATCACTTTATGGTCAAAATTAGAAAATTCCAGACATTTGGCAAAAGCACGTTGTTCCTCAAAAATCAGGTGCTGTCCAGCAATGATACTTCTAGCTTTTCAGTCTAATTCTTTCACATTTAAGGTTAAGAATTTGGGCTGGTTACTGAAAAGAAGATTTCTCAAGAGCTTATTATCGAATTCTCTTATTATTAAACTAGCTTATGTGCATAACTTTGTTCACGTTGAACTTTTTGGTGCTTGAACTTGATCGATTTTAGTATTCGGTTATTTTTTATGAAAAAGGCTCGAAATTTAAGAATTAATTTTATTTATATAATGCTGAGAAGTTTCGGAGATTAGCAGTAATAAACAGAGAGACAGACAGAGACAAATTTCAAAAGTATTTTTTCCTGTACGTCCGTTATTGCTCAAGATTGCTTTTTAATGGCTTATATGAACAGCTCATTTCTATTTCTCAAAAATGCATGAAAGAAATTAGATCAACTATTGTTGTAGGCTGAAGAATCTGTGAGGACTTCCAGAAACCAGTCAAATAGCCTGCTGGAGACACGGTTTTCTGTTGACCCCTTCAGTAAGATTTATTGGTAAGAATATAGCAACTAGAAGGCTATCGAAGACTGGTCATCCAACCCAACTCTAAGCTCGCGGCAACTTTTCGACAAGTTTATTCGTACTATTTATCGGGTGAGGGAGAATATTTCTTGAAGCGCCTCTGGCGTTCCTGGGTGTTATTAACATTAAGGGATCAGAACCTGGCCCGCATAATGCAACCCATAGCTGTTGTACAGTTCTCACACCTACTTACTTGAAATTTCAGATTGATCAATGAACCTAAAAGCATTCGCCTATTTCTCTTTCCTGAATAGGTTGGTGAGGTTGAAATTCTTCCACACGACTGAAAATCGGGGGATGTATTAGGGAGGAAAGAGGCACGTCAAGGTAGCGTGATTAATATTTGTAGAGCATGCGATCTGATTTGTGTAAATTGGCAACAGTGTGTAGCACCACAGCCGCGATTTTTACAATCGATAGTCCAATAGTCCGAAACTCATTTCATTATATGCTACCATGCGCCTGCAATTTTTTTCCAACCCTTCCGTTTTTTGTGCATCGACATGCCTTGCACGTTCAATCATATCGTTCTTCGTTCGCCAGCAATCTGATTTCAGCGTATTTTATTTTTTGTATGCGATACAAATGAACGAACATGCAATAATTAAATAAACAACACCGAAAGGTCTTACATTTTCTGGTTCCACCCCAACTTGTACGTACAAAGCACTATTTGCATTAATTTAAATACTCGAACTATGCAGAATATGCACTATGGCAAGAGGATGGAAAGTCACGTATCGGCGATGGGTTGAAAGCCCTTGCGTAGACACGAAATTCATTCATTTTTTCACATTTCATGAATTTTCATATTCTCAGTAATGAGCCCTGTGAATTGCACTGGAGAAGATATCCAATTTTCCCATAATTTAGCATATTGTTCCGAATAAAAATGAAAATGGCCGTAAAGAATTCCATTCCATATTTATTTTCTTATAATGGCAATTTTATTCATTCTGTTACCCAAAAATTAGTGACTTTATTCCGAAAATCAGGGTTCTGTTAATGTAAAATATTTGGTGTATCATTAGTATAGATCAATAGCCAGAAATGAGCCTTCAACTGTCTTTGTAGGACCAGAACTTTGCTGATGAGGCAAACACATCTGCAAAGATACTTTCTTGAAGAGTTGAAGAAAGAAGAAACCAATAGACACCCCCTTTCAGATTTAGAGCAATTCAGAAGATTCTTCAAAATTTTAGTACTAAAAGATCTTGAACTCAGTGACATCTTATCACGGGATTCTGTACAGAACATCGTCGTCTCAAATAGTATCTGGTGAAATCAGGTATAACTGAAAATTTTATCTGCAGATTCTGAGAAGAGGAGGAAGACACCTGAACGCCTTGTGACAGAATGCACCGCCATTGCAAAACAACGCAAGATTTGCTTGGGCTGTAGCCCGAGATCTACCTCAGTATCTCAAGAAACAGGCCAAATAGATAAGGACTTATTGCTAGTACTGATAATAATAATTTGTTAATTGGATCTTCAATATTACATTGAATTACTGTTTAAATGGAGAGTATCGATCCCACCTACTTTAACATTAAAGCTAAGAACCTGTTAAGGTGATACAGCCTATAAGAGGTTTCAATTAAACATTCACGATTAGTTCTCATTTGGAAAGAACCTTTTAAAAACCCCTCCACAGTGAATTTTTCACACAAAGGACATTTATTTACGAGCTATGTGAGATGTTGCTGCAAGAAGTCCACATTATACTCAGAATTTCGAGTTATTTTTACATTTGCTTTTATACGATTAGATTATTCTACTTATATGCAACAATATTTTCTTCATATTATTCATATTTTTTTCTGACTGAGATTTGAAAAGGTTCTCGTATGTTTTGTTCTTTGTTGTCGAATGGGTTTTTCCACATTTTCCCATACCTCAATTCACAAGGGAATAGGCCAGAAAATCTTGCTCCTGAATTGCCGAAAATATGAACTGAAGTTAATAAACCAGTCACTATATCTTACGTATTCCTCAGTTCTCGCACCTCAACCTCCTTTATTTTCAACATTTTCGGGTAAAAATGCGGTCAACTATACCCTCGTCCCGCAAAGAAAACACTTTCACATCTTACTTCAGTTTCC
This sequence comes from Megalocaria dilatata, assembly GCA_034642435.1. Lineage (NCBI taxonomy): Eukaryota > Metazoa > Arthropoda > Insecta > Coleoptera > Coccinellidae > Megalocaria > Megalocaria dilatata. The sequence continues at coordinate 17,715,780 of CM067863.1, read as the reverse complement.
TGGTCGTAAGTTAATTTAGACATCTTCGCTTTCCATTCAGGTCGCGAAAAGTCGTTTCGCAAGGCCCTCAGCCTTAGGCACAACCCGAAACTCTGCTTTTCGTGAACTCTTTCTTGGGACATCGCTGAATGAAATGTAATTTATGGAGTGGGTGGTAATTTTCACAGAAACTTCTGGCATTGTATAGAATTTTTTCGGGCACTGCGGACCTCGTTATATAGAGGGTATTTCGTTAGATCCTTATGATAGGATTGGGAAAAAATGTGGTTTTCGTGATTTTTCTTTCATATTTCCCACAATAATTCCGTGAAATCGAGATGGGGTCGCCGAATTCTTTCTGGGAAATAAGGCACTAGAAGCAGAAAATTTGAATAAAATAGCTTAGAAAAGTTCTTTGTGTCAGACAGAAGAAGCTTCTGCGTATGGATAGTCATATTTCAATGAATTTCATCGATTTTTAACAACATATATAAGGTATTAAAAATTCTGTGTTCAACAATTCAATCGAATGTTATCTATACATTTTCTTCCAATTTTTTGACTTTTTCAATATACGAGAAAGTATTGCAAAATTATTAGCCTACTATAGATGTAAACAAAATTTGAATATTTCATTACTTAACAAACTCTCCTTTTAATTGGATACATTCATTTCAAGGAATCTGTATTTCCCCTAAAACTACCGAAAATAAATTTTCATATTGACCTACACATCTCCTATCACCTCTTCGACGGATGGAAATGATGAACTTTCAAACTTTTTTCAGTTCAGGAAAGAGATGATAGTGAGGTCAGTTGAATAAGGGATGTGTTCGAGTATTTCAAACCCTAAATCACGAATTGTGTGCATGGCAATATGCGCTTTGTATGTACGGCCATTTTCTTGGCAGAAAAACGTGTCTTTTCGAAGAGTGATCAATAGTGTTCAATAGTAATTCTCTTTTGTTATTCTACCCTTATCCAGACAATCAATCTTGATTATTCTATGTCAACTTCTCCAGCAGATTTCCGAACAAAAGTTTCTTAAGGCCTTACCATCACTCATAAACAACACTGTTTAAGAAGTTTATATCTTCTTAAAATCGACCATAGGTGTAAGGCGATGCTTCTACTTTTGCACGCTTGTGGTTAACATGCATACATTTGGGGATCCTTTATGCAGAAATATTTCTTATGTCCAAATCGACGAACTAAATAATAGACGCGTTCGTGAAATATCAAATGCACCAGTTATTCGTTTTCGACAAGCTTATATAATCGTGTCATGAACTGCGTCGATATTTCCTGGGAAGGATACCGAAGCAAGTCTTTCCGATGGGCCTTTTTCTTCAACGAAAATTCACCCCTTTTGAAGTTTGCCATACAATGTCAGATAGTTGCATTAGGTTAGATTAGTTCTGGTCTTTTGGAGGAGTTACAGCCTCTTTACACCACAACCTAGTCTTCTGTGCGCAACAATACTACAAAGTTTTTCTCAGCGAGGTTATCTTCGCAAAGTGATCATTTGCCTGAGAGATTTAAATCGATTGGCGTATCATGCTATCTAGTAAGTTTAGTTTGCGCCAGCGCTTTGCATTGGCAGAGTGTGTTCGGTGGTTTCTGTTACCGATTCACATAACCTTCAGTTTCCTTTCCCGATTTTGGGTTGGTGATATATCACGACCCATTAGCCAGTAAGAAGCCCGGTAAGAAGTCTTAGGTTCTTTGACAGTGATTGGGCATTCTGCATAGAGATGTTATAAGCGCCTTGGTTTGTCATTGGCCAGGGGTGTCAATTCAGTTAGAATTCTTCTCATTCTTCTCGTTTATCGACTTCTGGTCTAATCAGTGTGGGTGATACCCAACACGAGGTTGCTGTCTGGGTGAAGGAAGTGTTTCTTTCTCTGCGAGCTGGCACCCAAACTTGGACTAATTTGTTGCTTTTCACCTGTGATATGGGAAACTTTTTACAGGTCCAGATATTCCTCTTTTTACACGGCCATCAGTTGCTTCAGTGCCATCTGACTATCTGAGGCAATCCAAATTCCAGTACCTTGTGCTTATTGGACAGACAGAATTGGGAACATGCTAGTATAGCTAGAATTTCGGTTCGGAGCGTTATAGAGTTTTCCAAATGCAAAGATTCCCTATGTTTGGAACCATATATTTCTATGCCTGCTTGTCTTCCTTAGGGATCCATCGGCTTACGAGATGATACGTTTTTTAGAAGCAAAGCTAACCTCCATGCCTTTTTGACGGCCATCTATGATCACTTCATAGTTTGCATCGAAATCATTCTCGACTGGCATAGAATCTCTCGGGAACGAAAGATGTTCAGCCCTTAATGATTGATGGTCGCATACACCGGGGTACTAAGGATATCTTCGTAAAACTGCTTCGAATACAGGTATTTCAAGACTGATCGATAATCCAATTTTTAGATTATAAAAATTCCGGTCAATATCTTTTGAAAATTTCATTGTGCAACCTTGGTTTGACTTTTGACGTAAAAGTTCACACCGACAGTTTTTGTTCGTTGCTATGGTATCGCAATATGTTCTTCATGACGGGAACTAGTGTAGGCTAACTAGATATCAATACATCCTCATATTTATACCAGCAAAACTCACTTACAAAGTTCATCATAAAATCAATAATAAAAGTTTGTCACTTTTCCGTTTCAATCTTTTACGTATCCGTAAGCTTTCTAAAAAATCCTGAAAGAGTTGGTGTTGATGTCTTTGCCCCATATTCGCCTCTAGGGGCAGAGATTCAATCCACAGGAAAATAAAATCTGGACCCGGCGAAATGCGTCATCGAATTGGAAATGAAACTCAATTATCTCTCAGGAGGAGAGATTGGAATATATATGTGGTACGGCGAAAAGGAAAATTTAAATTAGGGGAAGACCACCGAGAGCCAAGGGCGCTCTACTACCCCCCTCGGGCGAATCGGAATAAGGAGCGTTAGATCTCAGGAAAAGAGCGGCAGCACTATGACTCCACCGTTGTATTGATGAATCGGGCCATTTCGGCCAAATCTCTTCAGGGAAGCCAGTTATTGGCTCGTAACAGGGGTGCCTCCCCCTGTGATCTGTAATTAGAAAATTAAATGTTTATCTACCCTCAGCGTCGTTGTCACATACTCGAAATCGCCCCTAAGTAGAATTTTATCCAGTGGACTGGCATGAATTTCGACTGTTCTGCCGTCATTACGATATCACTTCAAATGGAAAGGCGAAGCTCCAAATGAACCAATGGGGAAACCATATAAATCCTAACGATTATCGTACTGACACTTTTCGATTACAGCTGCGTCTCGTCGTGGAGATCAGAAACTCGGATTATTATCGGTGCAAATCTCGCAGAATAATAATAATCCATTTTACTGTCTACATGCAACATAAAAATGTTAGAGGAACAATCAGATAGATTGCTAACGAATGGGCACTGTGATCTTTCGGATCAAACAGCTTGAACAGTAGCTTTGAATTCAGATAAGAAGAATAATGAATTTGAATTCATTTTTTTATATTACAAAAAGTTTCACGTCTCCGTAAAGGAATATAATATACCTTTCAATTTTTATTAGAGAGAAACAAATACGTTGCGAAGTTAACACAAGTCTTAATATTTTCGGACCTAAAACAATTTTAAATCAGATTTCTGAAAAAACTTTCACTCATTTCAATCAATATAAAATGAATACTTATTTAAATATTTCAATATTTAAAGATATTCTGTTAGCCTTCTATATATTTAATTTCAAAAAATTATATTTAATATTATAACTTCAGTAATTAAATTAATGTCATATAAATACCACTAATATCAAACGACATATAAAATAAATATTCGTTATAAGACATCCTAATGATATAACAAAATCCAATAAATATAAATTGTTAACAAAAATCTCATAAATTAAATATTTTGAGTAGACGAAATTTTGTTTCTGCTCTTCCCTCTTATGAAAACAAATATCTTTCAAAAATGTTCAACATAATCTTAAGAATTTCATCATAAAACTATCTTACTTAGAATATTTAATATTTTTGGATATCTAACTAAGTTACCTTTAAAAAAACCTCAAGATATGTGAAAACATTACTAAAAAACAAGTTTTGAGAGAGGCTTTGCTTCGTCATTACTCAATCGTATTCAATAAAATATAACATCAATCAACAAAAGTATTCACTTATCCTTCAATCCAGAAAGCTTATTGGTAAATGAATACTAAACATTTCAATACAGTCTAATATGGCTCGAAATAAATAATTCTGAAGTTTACCATTGATCTTAAAGATTGAAAGGCAATTTAACTGCCTCTGTTATAGCACAAGGACCATCTGTATAAAGAATGCTAAGGAAACCAAATAATTATATATTATGAATAAAACAAAATAAATGCTTGATAGAAGGTATATAAAATTAATTAAATATTTTAATATTTGAAGATATATTCTGTTAACCTTCTACATATTTAATTTCAAAAAATTATATTTAATATTATAACTTCAGGAATTAAATTAATGTCATATAAGTACCACTAATATCAAACGACATATAAAATAAATATTCAAATATTAAAATATTTAAATAATTTTATATACCTTCTATCAAGCATAAACCTCCATTTATTTTATTTTATTCATAAATAAATACTTGCCTACAAAATATATTTCCTTCATTGCGACATTGTATAAGAAAATGTGTCCCTTGGTGCAAAATTCATAATTTATATAATTTATTTCTGACCTACGTTTTTCACATGTCATTTCTGCAAATAAATCATCATAGATGTAATACTTAAGACTTTCATGTGCATTTGATTGATTTTAATGAAAATTAGTGAGTTTTGAAGATATCCCTTAATATTAGTTCATCATGAGAAAACATTCTTGATACTTTTTGAGAGCAAATAAAGGGTGTGTCTTTTAGAGTTTTAAGTAGGGGTTATTTCGTATCTGGCAACACTTCTGTCTGTAAGTGGTGAATATTCTATCTAAACTTGGTATATTATGTTACTAAAAAAAATAACATTAATGAATTTCATTCAAAAAGTTGAACAATAAACCCAAATTCTGATTTGAAGGTTCTTCTGCACAGTTACGAATATTCCAAGCTACGTACTCATTTTAATTTGCCGACAGTATCAATTTATTCCTCTTGAAACATCCAACCCCAAATTATTCAAACAAATAGGAAATTTGAAATAAATAAAATGATTATATTTCTCCACTAAAGAATGATTCATTATCTATCTTTTATCATATCAATAGAAAGTATTAACATAATATGTTATTATGAGCCCACATAATTCTTAGTCACCTAAGAGTTTCAAAATTCAATTAGATCTGAAGTTGTAACGGTTGGTCCTTTTTGAAAAACATCATAGAGGATATGACAAAATTTATATATAAACTAAAAAATGATATTATTTCCTCATTAAAATATTCTGATTTTTTTACAAATAGAAAATTCAATTCATTGTAAAAAAGATGAAAAAAACTCTTGATAATTCTTTAAAATTTATTACAAGGAATTGGACTGGAAAGGTTTTATGATTTTTTAGCAGGTTTTGATAACATCCCTCTATAATAATTAAGGAGAATTACGCTAGCCTCAAGACGAATGAATAACTAAATTTTTATTGATCTTTTCAATTATTAGTTCTTAATAACGTGAACAAATCTTTTTCATTCAATTCCAAATCATTTGAGAAACCAGCAAAAATGAATCTGTATGAGAATTGAATTTCAAATGTTCACAATTTACGAAATTTGCAACAGTATTCAAAGATATATCAATTCTTCATAATCTTCCAAAATTTTCTGGCGATTATTTGTAGTCGTTATATATCATATCGTTTTTGAAAATTGACTAAGCCATAATGAAAACATGTTATGCGATATTCTGTGAGTTAAAATTATATCCAGATATTTATATTTTTAGAACATGATTGAACTCGGAAAAACGTCGCCATCAAATGTTTATTAGCAATTATGTCTCATTCATAATCACAGTGCGAAATGGGAAATGATGAAATAGAAGTATTATCCATTTTACGATTGGCTATAATTTCTTTAATCTCGTTAATGGGTATTGCTGGATTTCATATATTCATATCTTTTATACGAGGACATTTTATCCAGAACTTCGGTGGCGAATTTTTCATAATTCGCAATTAATGGACGCATTCGGAACGAAAAAACTTGGTTATTTCGATCGATTCTTTATTACTTAACTAGAACTTTAATTGTGTACAAAACAAATAAGAGAACGTCGAACGATTTGGGTTTGCTTCGAGAAATTCATCCGGTGACAAACATAAAGCTTCCATTTGGTGAATTGTTTGGAAATATTTGGATTGTGGAGAATCGCCTAATCGATTCTGCAAAAAACTTATGAAATAATAAAAAGAGGTAAGGATTATTACAATATTTTAAATATCATACAGATTTGGTTAACTTCTACAAATTTAAATTTCAAAAAAATTTTCATTCAAAAAATCTTTAGAATAAAATAAAATAAATGTCTTATAAAACAGTTTTTGATAGATATATAGAATTAACACTCATTACACGGTACCCACAGGAATACATTCATTTAATTTAATTCTAAGTCTTGGAATAATTTTTTTTCAATAAAAATTTGTATGATATTTAAAAACTTAGAACGTCATGCCTTTAATAACGTACTGAGAATCCGTAAGCAGGATTGTTCATTCGTAAGGACGATTTGGTCACGATATTATAGTGACAGTTGCTTTGAGCAAAATACGGCTCAATCCAAGTCAAAACCTGTGGTTTGTAAGCTACAAGAAGTTGAAGGTTTTCTTCACCAATATTCAGAGCAATATGTAAAAACATTCGACCATGAACCAGCCAATCCACAAAACCAAATACAAATGTTTGCACTTGTTATAAAGAGTAAAAATTTTTGAATCTATGCTCACTGGGGCTCTCAAAAACAATTGTTGCTTAAGGTATTGAACTGAGTCCTTCATTCAATATTTGGTAATATCTTTCTCTCATTTTCAGATATAACCTGGGACCTTACTTAATGTTATAAATATATCTGTTATTCCGTCCAATAAATATTTGATATTATTATATGCCAAGAAAATTAGAAACTGTGAAATCCCCTCATGGCTGAATCACTTGAGGAGTTTTTTTGTCACTAGCGTGCTAGTTACAAGCCTCATTTTGTGTGATGTTGATTATGAGAGAACAAAGTTTCCAGTCATTCAGTAGCCAGTTAGATCGTAGTTTAGACCACTTGTTTTGAGGACATCGTTATTTTCTTCTGTTTATTAAACTTTTATCGATGTTCTAATGTTGAAACATTAAGTAATATTATAGAATTTCAGGAATTTGCCTTTTAGAATATTAGAGACAATGTAACATCATTTGTGATGTAATCAGGCCATTAATGTCGTACGATTTTTCAACGTTCTTTTTTAATTTTTGTGAGGCCATACAAAAGATGGTTTTTCTGCCAATAATTCGCAAAGTATTGACGCTTTGAAAGCAACTTTTCGTCAACGAGTTATTTCCTGACATATGTCAAAACATCACGAGAATCATCTTGCCAGAATCAAGACCTAAAGGATCTCCCATTTAATAATTTCATGTTTCGTTCATAGCGGCAAGGACCAAACAAAATATTGAAATAAAACTTAATGAAAATCTTCGAATTTTATTTTCGAACCACAAAATGGGTGACCCATTACTACGTGACTCTATCTTAAGCCTCAAAGAGTGATACACTAGTGGAAATTTCATATTATCTACCCGAGCATAAAGAGATTTAATTGAAGTATATCAAGCTCGACAGGAGCAACTTCTGTTCGTATTTCGAGTGTTTTTCTGTTGTTGCAATTGATTTGAGTAGGTCATCCAATTTATTATTTCTGGCACCAATTGATATTAGATGTCAGCGCAAGAATAGCGTTATTTGTAGAACGTTGACTCGACGCATTTCAAGTGTTAACTAAGCTTAATCAGTGCGCCTTGCAGAACCTGACGGGTTTAATACAGAGACAGGCGAAGATTCTCATCTCCCGCAGACGAGGTTCGTGACAAAATGCCTCTATTTCGAGCCCTATTAAAAATGCAAACACTTTCGCGTCAATACGAATTGAATGGATCTGAAAATTGAATAGACCGCGAAAATATTAATTCGACCACTTCGTCATTACTGGAGTGTTTCAAAAATAATCGTACATCTAGACCTGGATTATTGTTGTTACATTCCTTTCAACAGATGTGGTCGCTCGTCTATGACGTTAATGGTTATTACCTTTATTTACAGAGTGTTTCCGAAAGATGGAAACAACCCGATTTCGCTTGAAGTCGTTAATGAGATCTGTGGTGAAGTTTTATTACATTTCTGTGGACGTTTGTATGAAAAACCGGGCATAGTGCTGCGGTTTTTGCACGGGGTTTTGACGGTCTCTATGCGAATCAGTCAAAAGGAATCTAGATAAATATCATGGTACTTTTTGTGCGCAAGGATGAGGATTGCCTGAATGCCAACGTTTTGAGATTGACTTCACTGAACTCTTGATAGAAGCATACTAACTTCTTAAGGCTTAGTAGCATTATGTAGTTATAAGTATCTGAATAACCATAGAAATGTTTCAGGTACTTGAATAGGTAAAGAAAATTTTCTCACTTCTTTTAAATTGATGATTATGAGTTTCGCACCATAACATTGAATTTGAAATGTGGATTTTGAAGTGGCTTCAAAAGAAATGTTTGATTTCGTTATTTTAATCCTTCCATCACTTAAATTTAAAAATTCCTTTTCATATCAGAATACTTTTCCTTAAAAAAAATGTAAGTTAGTAAGTTCGGTTAAGTATGAATTAATTCGACCATCCTTCTCATTTGACTGTTTGTCAATTTCAGAACTTCGTATTCCCAAATTGATAAATAAGCCGATCAATATCCCACTCTTCTTTCTCTCCGTTCGAAACAAATTTCAGAAGGTTTATACCTTGTTTAGGCCACTGTTGGCGATCTCAGGCAATTGAGCGACGTCGGATTTATCGAAACTTCGAAATAAGCTTTCATTTGCGATGCCTGCCCGTTTTCGAAAACAAATAAATTCCATTTCCAGCCATTCAGGCAAACAGAGCGTAACGAACGTGTTTTTCGGATAACCCCCGGGCTCGGTCAAGGTATAATCTGGAAAAACATATCTGGAACGCAGATGGAACAGATGTTCTGCAAACGGATCAGTCAAATCGGTCTCCAGTTCAACACGCCTTTCAGATAATAAGTTCAGACGTTAATGATGCTGATAGTTGGTCATGCGCATTTTAAATATTGATTCGTTAATTTGATCAAGTACTAATGTAGTTTTTTTTGTTTTACAGGGTGAAGTGCCATGGCCTGGCATGGGAAGGTCAGGCCCGGCCTGCTTCTTCTTTTGTTTTCCTTTGTAGTTATATCGGAAGCTATGACGAAAGGTAAGTTCATTTTTTTTAGTAATTGTATGGATGGAATTAATACGTGTGTACCGGTTTCCATGAAATTCAATGTCTATTCTAGAAAATTGGATAAATAAAATGAGCCCAATAAAAAGAGGATAGGCATCTGACTCTATGAACCTAAAACTGATGGAAAATTTCTTCATTCAAAATTATTTTATTTTAGAAAAATAGCCACTACACTATTATATAATTCAAAGTATAGGGTGATTTCTTCATGTGAGTTCTATCAATGTTCAGAACTGAAAAAAATACATCATATTTACCAATGGATTGGTTAGAAATGCAGTAGTTTCGTTTTCCTCTGCGATTATGATATCAGTTTACTAATTCATGGAAAGTATCATTGAACCCTCGTTATAGTGTCGCCGTGTCTGATTAGCAATATTATTCTTTCAACATGATAATAAAACGTTCATTATATTGGCTAAATATCGATATCGACCCAATAATATTGACCATGTGAAGGTAGTCGAAAACGATCATTTTATTGTTTTATTGAAGAATATGGCTCGTTTCTTATACCCAGTAACTGTATAAGAAATTGCAGTGTACCAAAGTTCTCAATGAATTTTGTCAATCAAGATAACTATAAAATAATAAGAAGAGGTTTTTTACTTGATAGAAGGAATATTACAAAATTTTAATATCAAAACAGATTTAATCTGTTAGTCTCTAATTTTAATTTCAAAAATTTTTAGAATTAAATTAATGTCTTATGAGCGCAGCTTATATTAAATAGACGTATAAAATCAAAACCCAATATACAATATCAAATGGAATAAATAACCCAACAAATATAAATTATCAATTGAAATTAATAAATAAATATTTGAAGGAGACAAAATTTTGTTTCTGATCTTACTTATGAAAACTAATTCCTTTTCAAAAATACAAAACATAATTTATATTAATATTACAATATTTAATATATTTAAATATTTTAATGAGTTACTTCAAAAATCTCTCAAAACATGAATTATATCTTCAAAAAACAATTAGAATTCCAATAAGGTCTTCATCAGTCCTACTTCACATTTAAAAAATAAAAATAATCAACAATTATAACTCACCTTACAAACTGATATCCTTGATTTGAACACATAAAACTTTAAAATCCAAGATATTCTATGTTCGTCACAAAAATCACAGAAAGCTGTAATGTAAACAACTTGATATTCCATAATGAAGTTTATTCAAACCTAGTATAATTAATTATATATTATATATAAAATAAAATAATAAGAAGAGGTTTTTTACTTGATAGAATGAATATTACAAAATTTGAATATCAAAACGGATTCAATCTGTTAGTCTCCTATAATTTTAATTTAAAAAATTTTTAGAATTGAATTAACGTCCTATAAGCAGAGCTTATATTAAATAGACGTATAAAATCTGAACTCAATATTCAATATCAAATGGAATAAATCACCCAACGAATAGAAATTGTCAATCAAAATTATTCAATAAATATTTGAAGGAGACAAAATTTTGTTTCTGATCTTACAAAATATAAATTAAGGACTTCTCAGAAAATATAATTTATTTGAAATATTTAAATAAGTTACTCCAAAAATCTCTCAAAACATGTATCATAATACATATAATAAGGTCTTCATTGGTCCTTCTTCACATTTAAAAAATATAAATAATCAACAACAAACATAACTCACCCTCAAATTTTTGAATAAAATTTTTTTTAAATTAAAATTATAGGAGACTAATAGATTAAATCTGTTTTGATATTCAACCTTAAAAAAAAGGATAACTATACTAGTTATTCAAAAATGTAAACCTATCTGAAGATGCTCCTGTGATAGCGAAAGATTTGTTGTATTGAATAACAATAAAAATTTGTGAAAATCGGAATAACCTAATTTAATATTATTCAAATAAATTGATTCGATTGATAATCTGGACCAAATATTATTAATAAGGAGTATGAGCTAATAGAAAGTTCTACGGATCAGTATAATAATTCTTGAACTCAAACAAGCCCGATTCGGTTTTGTTAATCGCTGATGCAGATAGCAGATATGCGCACGTTTCTAAACATGTTGGCTTCTAGTCAACGCCTTGTTATGTCCAACGATTACAAATCTGCCACGCACATATATTCGCTCTGCCCAGGAACACCAATGTATTTATTATAAACTAGCGAAACTGTAGTTGTAACAATGTGAACCCTTAAGTCAAACGAAATTGTAAACTTGTCAATTTTTGATAGTAAGATGTGGTAATTTCCATCTTGCTTAAACTAGTTCGAATTGTGCCAAAGGACTGAGTCACCGGGATCTTCAAAACATTATTTACCTTTGAATTACTTCCATTTCAGTCATGAAAATTACAGAGTTCTGTTCAAACATACTCCGTCATTTCCATTCCAATTTTCATTAATCTAGATTGATACCGGTAAATTGATATTGCATTCACTGATCGTTTCCTAGAAGTAACCGAGGACAGTCCGGTCTAGTCAGCGTATCGATAGTCTTATAAGGCTTCACCTACAATACAAACTGCATTTCGAATACAATGCCGAACTTTTGGAGCTCAACTTTCCCATTTCGAATGAAAACCATGTAAACATAAGTGGTCGGTAAACTTTTACGGATTCTCAAATTAAGTTGGCCCTTCGAAGCCGAAGAAATGATTTACATCATGTTTGTTAAAACGGTGGCAACAGATTCCACATACGTACTCGTGTAACCCCTAACTTTTTCCGAATAGTCACCCTTTTCCACGTTTTCAGCCTACACGTTCTTTATTCGTAATTTCATTTCTTGAAGTTATAAGGATGCCTGAAAGGAAATCAACTGATTTCGATCCTGCTCAGTTTTTCCTGCTGAGCTGAATTTTTATTTCACTTCTGTTCAGACAAAAGCTTTTTTTTTTCATTTAAAAATATAGAAAAAACCACGAAGGTTACTAGGGGAGCTACAAATAAGTACAAGTTTTCAGTTGTCTGAAGATGAGTAAACTTCAAATTTTTTTATAGTAAAAATTAGTTATTTCTATAAACTTGTTTTAATTATGATGAACTACCAGAGTAACGACTGAAACTGTTCAATAGCTTTTAAATCGACGTTAGAAATTAAACACGTTTTCTATTTCTATTATTTAACAATATATGAGACAGTATTTTAATTTCAACAAAATGTTTATAATACAACAATTGCTTCAACACAATGTGGCTTTATCAGGTATCTGCCTTCTACTGGCTGATGGTGTCCAGTGTAACCAAATTTGAATACAGTGTTAAGTACGTGACATAAAAACTTAAGGTGTTTATTGGAGTTTGCGGCTAAAAAATGCCATTAGGGAAAGATATTCAGTAATGGGGATTTGTCAACATCTGCTTGTTCAAAAGGACTTTACAGGCATTGTACCTGTTGTTTTCAAGAAATTCTAAAAGTGTCAATCTAGAGGTTTTGCTTTCGACGTGGATAATTTCATAGCTATTGTTGAAATTATGCCTGAATTCCTTAAAATGATTAGCATATGTCGAATGTAGGGAATTCGATATGTAACTCTTTTGATGTTCTTTGATTTTTTTCTAGAATCAAAAATACACCTAAATCCGATAATCAAATATTTCCTTTATTGACATAGATATGTAGATGATATTTTTTGTGGTTTCAATGGCACCGACCGACAACTACATATCTTCACGAAGTTTATTAATAAACACCGCCAGACAATCAAATTCACAATCGAAGAAGAAAAGAACCACAGTATTAATTTTCTTCACCTCCCAATATCAAGACTAGATAATTTACATGATTTCAGTATTTTTCACAAACCCACACATACAGCTATTACAATACATAAAGCTTCAAATCTCCCCACCAACCAAAAGATGTGAGCATATAATAGTTTTATTCATAGACTATTGAATGTCTCTTTGAATTCAGATAACTTTTTGAAAGGAATAAATATTATTAAACAGATAGCCTCAAACAACTGTTACAACACCTTTCTTATAGACAAAATGGTATCCAATAAACAAAATAAAATGGCATTAAATCTCGTGTACCCAATTATAAAAGAAGGACAATACACAGAAATATTTTTCGTTATCTTATTTCAATGGATTATCTGAAAATATTGCTTAATATTTCAAAAATAGTTTCAATTACTACGCAGCTTTTAAAACCATTAATAATAATACTCACATAAAAAAACAATAAGGATCGACCAAATAAAGAAAATAAATCCGGAGTCTATGTGTTGACTGGCAAAGATTGCCCTTTAGTATATATTGGCCACATAGGTAGATCATTCAAGAAAAGAATCCAAGAACACCAAAGGAGTTACATATCGGATTCCGTACATTCGACATATGCTGATCATCTTAAGGAATTCAGGCATAATTTCAACAATAACTATGAAATTATCCACGTCGAAAGCAAAAATTCTAGATCAACAATTTTAGAATTTCTTGAAATCAACGAGTACGATGCCCGTAAAATCCTTTTGAATGAACAAACAGATGTTGAGTCACCATTACTGAATATCTTTCCCTAATGGCAATCGGTTTTTAGCGGCAAACTCCAATGAACACCTCAAGTTTTTATGACTTGTTCTTCCATTATTTTGTCACGTACTTTACACTATATTTAAACTCGGTTACACTGGACACCATCAGCCAGTAGAATGCAGATACCTGAAGAAACCACATCGTGGCGAATCAATTGTTATATTATAAACATTTTTGTGGAAATTAAAATACTGCCTCATATACTTTTTAATTAAAATGAGTTTTCCCCAAGACCAAATCAATCAAACATTTATTTATATTATATTTTATTGGTGCTGACGTACGTTTCTTACATAATTTCGAAGTTCATCAAGTACAGTTTGGATCATTGAATTTAGTTTTCAAAAAAAATATACAGATTTTCTTCTTATAGTTCAATGAAGGGAAAACAAATGTTCCACTTATTGTTTTACACTTTCAAGTATTACCTTCAGAATCACATACACACCTTAAAATATTGAAAATAGAGATTCATTGAAATTTCTTTTATTCGTTTGAAATGTTATTGTTGTTTTTATGTCTACTTATTACATAAATAAACATTAATTCAATTTGTAGCTGAACAGGGATAGTTGTGAGAGGAATGTAGGAAGAAGAAACATGTATTTACAGGAGAAAATTAAATAATATTTTAGTGTACTATTTGAATCTTCGTAAATTTTTTGTATAAGTGAATAAAAAAAGTTCTGTTTCAGCCATCGAAATGTGATATATCACTCGGTGGCTAATTTGATGACAACTGATGCTCTATCATCCACTATCAGTGCCATTGCTCTTTCAAATGAAACAGCCTACATTTTTCAAATCAAATTAAAATGGCTTTCACCCGGAGATTATTCAAATAAGCTTAATTTAAGTCATTCCGTTTGAAATCAAACGTGCATGACGAATGGCTTCTTTAATCGATACTGAAGAAGTAAATCTTTTCCGAATGGGAATTTCAATTTCATCACATAATGCCATTAGAAGGTATCGAATGTCTTTTCAAATATTATTCATGGAACTCAGCAGGAATGTTCACAATCTACTTGAACTATAAATCAAACAAAGAGGGTTCAATAGAATATGACATGTTTGTCGTACGTAGCTATTACAACAATCTGTTTTCATTGAACTGGATCCGTTTGACGCGAAATGGACGTCCTGCTTGTTTTTACGAAAACAGCTATTTCCTCTATTGCTCAAGTAAAACGTTTTTAGTATCGAAGAAATCTTTCGTATCAAGTCTATTCACTATGTCCTTCAGAAATTTTTTTTTTTAATAAACGTCTATATAAAACGTTTCGAAGGATCTTCTAATGAACTCCAAAATTGGCATCTAGAAATATTATCATAAGGAATTTTGTTTGCTAAGTATACCAAAAAATGAAGATCTAATTATGTTAAAATAAAAAACGTGGATGTGGAATAGAGTATTAATATTTATGCGAAATTTCGCAAAGATTATACTACTAGAAACACATGTGAATACATATCAGTGAATTTTCAATATCTCAGGAAGAGTTCAGTAGATTTAGTTAAAAAAAATTATATTCGTATTAGTGTACCTGGAAAGTTAGAAGTGAAGCTGTTTTTTCTAAATAGAAAATGGGTTTTTCTGTGAACCGTTAGACCATTTCAGATATATGAAAAATTATTTTTTACTACTACAAATCTATTGCTTTCGTGAATTCGTGTACGTCTGATACAAGAAAAGTATTATTTCACCTTTATTAAACGTTTTCGCCATTCTTTCACGTTTCTAATGTTATTTTGCAGCAGGGGACCTGAAAAATACTAATTAAGCTCAATTCATGTTCATCTAAAATGTGTAAAGAGACCATTTTTAGTATCTTGAGGTTTGACCTCGACCATATTAACTCGGTTAGTCATAATCAAGCATTTCACCATTTTTCACAAATATGCTGTCAGAGATCGTAAATTATACAGGAAGTTTGTTCTCTTGAAACTGCAATGTCATTCTCTACAGATGGGCGAGAACAAGATAGTAATACCCCTAAAGGAAAATACATTTTGTACATCGTCAAGTAATAAGTCTGCAGAGACTTGAACTTGAAACTTACAAATCCCAGGCCATTAAATAGAACTGAAACGTCCCCACACTATATGTCTTCTGTTTCCAAGGTTGAGAAAATTAATTGATTAATTAACTGACGACAGAAAATAAATTTGAGAAATATTTTTTATGGGTCTTTATACAGATATAAATTTCATTTAGTGGGTTTTCGTGAATTCTTAATCTATAAATCTCGGCACAGAAGCCAGAGAAATTGTAATAAATGAAATATATATGCTTTTGAATATATATTTATGCGATAAACAATGTATTTTTTCAACGAATGTTTATGAATTCATTTGATGATACTAATATAATCAAACAAATAGCAGTTAACGATGGTTTCAACCCAATCCTTATAGATAAAGTGATTAACAATAAACAGAAAAAGATAGCATTAACTCATGTTCATCCCACTATAAAAGATCCCATCTCAAGAATATTCATAGGAATTTCATATATAAGTAGAATATGCGAAGAAAAATAGATTAAAAATAATAAAGATAAATCAAAAAAATGAGACTAAATCAGGAGTGTATAAGTTGACATGCATGGATTGCCCATTGGTTTATATTGGTCAGATCGGAAGATCGTTCAAGAAGAGAATCCACGAACATCAAAAGAGTTACACTTCAAATTCCACACGTTCAACATACGCCAACCGTTTAATTGAATTGGAACATAATTTCAATAACAAATTCGAAACTATCCATATCGAAAGAAAAGGGTCTAGATTAACATTCTTAAAATGACTTGAAATAAACCGATATAATTCCCAGGAGATTCTTCTGAACGAACAAACAGGTACCAATAGGCCACCTCTATTGAATATCTTCATTCAGTTTGTAAATACGAGTGACAACCTCAATAATTTTTAAATACCATCCAGATTTATTCTGTTAACATTCTACAAATTTTAATTTAAAAGAAAATGTCACAGTTTCAATTTAGTGGACATATAGAATTGATACTCATTAGACAGTACCAAAAGGAATAAAAGAAAAAATTTTGTTTCGTATCTTGTATTTATGAAAAGCAAATCCCTTCTCAAAAATGCAAAACATAACCTCAAGACCTTCTCCAAAACCCACTTACTTCAAATAAGTTCCTCCTACTCCAAATAAGCTCCTATCATACAGATTTATTCTGTTATACTTCTACAATTTTAATTTACAATTTTTATTCAAAAACTTTGTAGAATTAAATTAAATAAATGTCTTAGAAAACACAGTTTCTATTTAGTAGACATATAGAATTAATACTCTTTACACAGTACCAAAAATAATAACAAGAATTCCAAGAAATATAAATTATCAATTGAAAATATTAAATAAACACTTCAAGGATACAAATTTTTGTTTCGTACCTTGTATTTACGAAAACCAACTCCCTTTCCAAAAATGCAAAACAAAACCCCAAGAACTTCTTCAAAACCAACTTACTTCAAATAAGTTCCTTCAAAAAACTTCTTAAAACATGTAGCACAACGTCGAAAAACAATTTAGACTTACGACATGATATTCATCAGTCCAACTTCATATTTAAAAAATAAAAAAAAGCTATTTTAGTGCCATTCGTTGTAATACCTGTTAATACATATAAAAGAACATATGTAAGTTTTCACACGGTATCAGTTGAAATGTAGAACACGATTAAGCCACAGTGTGGTGAAAAAAATTGGCCTTCATCAATAAAGGGTTTGTGGAAATTTTATTTTATTTACTACTCATTTATGAATTTTATTTTCTAGTAATCCATGACAAATGGGGTTTACCCATTATTATCTTGACAAGGGTATTTACCTTCGTTGAATTTGAAAAAAATTGGTTTAAAACAAATATTCTATACATTTACCATTTCTGAAATAACAGCTGTATATATTATTGATTTTTATGGAGAGGAGTAGGATCCCAACATCTGATGAAACAAATTTTGCATTATCTGTTTTAATCAATTTCATGGGATGTTAAGAAAATCTTTAAAACTCGTTGGAAAATATTTCGTGAATTCTGTTGTTATTTTAGAATCAGTATTTTTAATATAAGAAAAACAAATGTTAACTTCCGCTATTTTATTTATTTACACGGCAATTGTTTCATCATACCATGACTTCATCAGGTGAGTATTCAAACTGAGGTATACAATGCAAAACATGACCTTAAATACACAGCTCTGGTACAAAAAATAGAGGGGTGGAAAGAGATGGTATACAATTAACGAAAAATATTAAGTAGGGGGGATCTGTTTAAATATATTTGATCATTCAATAAAATTTGTCTTTTATTATATCTATTGATCTCTAAAGTTTCTAACAGATGTAGTTTCTGACTTTTGTTTTCAATGTGTAATATTTCATTTGAATTTTGAAATTTTGGATATAAAAGTGATATTGCTTTCTTGTAATTTATTTTATCAAGTAAATTGTCTACAATTAACGGATTACTTGATTGATTAATTTTGAAATTTTGGATATACAAGTGATATTGCTTTCTTGTAATTTATTTTATCAAGTAAATTGTCTACAATTAACGGATTACTTGATAAATTAAATTACAAGAAAGCAATATCACTTGTATATCCAAAATTTCAAAATTCAAACGAAACCAAATTTATTTCATTAACTTACATAGGCCAAAAATCTGAAAAGATTGCTAGATATTTAAAGAAAAAAGAAAAAGTTTAAAACTATTAATTCTTTAGGCAGCTTAATAAAAAATAACAAAGACGTCATTCCTAAAACAAAAAATCAGGAGTTTACAAGTAAACATGTAGTGATTGCCCATGTGCATATGTGGGACAGACATTGTTCATTCCAAACAAGGATACGAGAACATGAAAAATGTTACATTAATAATAAACCGAATTCAACTTATGCCAATCATTTGTTAGAGACTGGCCATAATTTCAATATGAACTATGAAATATTACATATTGAAAACAAAAGTCAGAAACTAAATCTGTTAGAAACTTTAGAGATCAATAGATATAATAAAAGACAAATTTTATTGAATGATCAAATAGATTTAAACAGATCCCCCTACTTAAGATTTTTCATTAATTGTATACCATCTCTTTCCACCCCTCTATTTTTAGTACCAGAGCTGTGTATTTAAGGTCATGTTTTGCATTGTATACGTCAGTTTAAATACTCACCTGATGAAGTCATGGTATGACGAAACAATTGTCGTGTAAATCAATAAAATAGCGGAAGTTAACATTTGTTTATCTTATATCGAAGATGAATTTCCGTCAAGTAAAGACCGAGACAATCAAAAAAATCAGTAAATTTATTGAATATTTGTATTAACCAAAAATTTTTCAAATCCAACGACGTTATATACAATGGTTAAGATTGATAATATTTAAGATATTGTAAAAAACCTTTTCCAAGTAATAAATCCCTTTTTAATATTTTATTCTGTTGATTCTTTGATTGATTCATCATTAGCTAGTTCAGATTGTCGCGCAAATCAATGAAATCCAATTATAACAATTAATTTTGGAGCGCGCTACAGTTCCCGACGTGCGTTTATATTTTTTAGATCGAATTCTTGGAAGTTTCCCCATTGTTTGAATTGCTCGAAGAGTTTAACAATCCCGTTATCTTGGATAATTCGAATCGTATTCAAACTGAAACGATGAACAGAGAAAACGCTCAGTAACATCGATAAACTAATGGAAACGTTGAGCGTTTCACACTTTCCCGTATATTGACTCGTGTAGTGCCAGGAAATATCCAAAGTAACCCGATATTAAATTACAACGCAAAGGCCCAAATTGCCCGCAAAGCCGAAGCGGGATATCAGTGGTACCAACTTTGCAAACTCCGAACTGAGCCGGCATGTAACACCGGCGCAAATGGAAGTGGTCCATGTTCATTTTGTGATATTTTAATAAACAAGTCATCTCCATACCTTTACTTTGGAATAACGTTCCGAACAGATGTACATAACATGAAATACACTTTAACAGCTTTTCCTTTACCCCATTTCCTGCCACCTCGTGCGCCTTACCAACTAATTAGTTGGTACAATTCGCCTCGCGTAATTTTGAAAAATGGAATGCAGCCACATACAGAGTAGCGCGTTATTAGTTCACTTCTCCTGAGATATAATCACTGTCTGGAACTTGCCGAAAGAACTAAAATTAATGGACTTCCCGATAAAGACGATGCGATCTTCAAATTTAACAAAAATTGAAATAATAATTAGAAAATTTCGTAAACCTTTATAATACGTACACTATGAACAAAAAGCACCCGGAAATTGTGAATAAAACAAAATTGACTTGATATTCTTCCAAATTCAATTTATCTCTTTCAAAAATTAATCTAACACGACATACTCATGCCAACGCTTGATCGACCACATCTACTTCTGAATGGCCTTTAGTTCCTTCGTCGCATTTTGTAGTGATGGCTTCTACCTGCTCAAATTTCCGTGCAGGAAGAGGCAACTTGAACTGGGAGAACAGAAAAGTCAGATTGTACTAAATCTGGCAAATACAGTGCTTGCTCGAGTATATTGACGCCGTATTTCATCAGATCTTCCAGCACCATTCGCACTTTGTGTCATGGCGCGTTATAATGCTGCAAAATCCAAATGTCGTGGCTCTTTCTATGCACAGTATCTCTTAGACGCTTCATAACGCCTAGTTAATATTCCTCACCAAAGGTTTGGACCCGGTGGAAAGTACTCATAGTGCACTACACCACGATTAAAAAATTCCTGATACTTTTTACATACCATGTTATATACATTAAGTTAAGAAAATACTATTCCCAATGCCCGCTTAGAGGGATTTTCAAATTATATTTGTCGCAAAATTGGCACAACTGTCCTCTATACTCACGCGAAGTAACAGCCTAATCTGTAATTTAATTTGCTAAAAAATTTAAATATCAAAACGAATTCATTCTGTTAGCCTCCTACAAATTTTAATTCCAAAAAATATTTTTATTCAAAAACATTTAGAATTAACGGCCAGTTTCATAAACAACATCAAAAGGCTCCTTTATGATAAAGTCCCTTTATGAAAAAGGATCCTTTAAATGGGACCATCAGTTTCATAAACGCATATCCACCGTCCTTTACTTAAAGCTTCCTTTAATGCGCCAGTCATATGTTTCCGACTATTGGCTATCCTGAGAACTAGTCTTTTTACGAATGTAGTTGGTGATATTCTGTAAAAATTGTGAGTTATGCGTTGGAACTTGTAAAAAGAAAAAGAGAAGAAGCATAAAGCCATCTTTGCATAAACATGGTTATGTGCAGAAGACAGTATATTGAAATTTATATCATTATTACGTGCGAATTGTTATATTTTATTACGTGGGTTATATGAATGTATATCCATGAAAAGAGAAAAAAGTATTACTTTAAAACCTGAGGAGGAACTATGCCTCTTGGAATTGATGAAAAAGAGAATTTTAATATTATATTATAGTATAGAGTCCATTGAAATTGAGGGAGCCAATTTCCAAACAGTTGAGCCCAACTGTTACGAACCCACTTGCCGAAGCGAAAGAGATGTATTATAAAAAAAACAGCTCTAGTAGAAGCTCAGATAGTGGCTATCAAGGAAGAGAATAGAAGAAAAGAAGAGGAGCATTCAAAGCTTAAAATATTAGATTTGCAAATTATGGAGATGAAGAGCAAATTAAATAATAATAATTAAATCTTTTTTATTTTGAATGCACTTTCTGGAAAAAGCGGTATTAGAATTCTATCAGCATTGCTGCAGACTATGAAGTCCTCTCAAATTTGAATTAAAAACAGAAATTTCAATAACACATAATATTTTTATTTCTTTATTCTCACTTGAAACTTTTTCAGATGTTACCTAAAGTAAAACAATGAATCAGAAATACAAACACAGAAGCCTATCTAAATACATACCTTGTAAAATCTCATAAAAATTATATGAAATCTTGTCATGTTGAAGATAAAAATTGAATATGAATAATAGTTCCACAAGTGACAAGCAAATTTATTTTCAATTATCACACAAATATAAATTTTAAATTAGCAAAATGTTTATTAATAATAGACTCTCGCTTGACGAGCTGCATTAACATTAGTTGAATTTGTTTGAAAAGTCCTTTTCCTCCTGCAATCATTCATTTGGAAATATTTCGTTCATATCTACATATTGTGCAAAACAGCGATAGCAACAATAATTGCCCTTATGGTCGTTAACTTAACACTCATTCCTTTAGAAAGTATAGGAAAATGACGTTTCCAAACTACATACTTTCTCTCCACCACATTTCTAGTTCGTATAATTGACTGCTTATATAAATTTTCAGCTGCAGTTATAGCTTCCGGTAACTTTGTCATAAGATAAGTCTGCAAACTATAACCACTACCACCAAGTCACAAATACCGTCCTAATTTACCACTCTCAAATTGTCTCTTCAAGACACTGTTATTAAAGATGGTTTGATCATATATTTCCAGTTCCATAGAATCTCAATGTCAAAAGTAGTTGGTTCATCGGTTCAATACAGCTGCCTCTGAGAATTGTCAATTTAATGATTTGGTATACATAAAATTATATCAACAAAATAATAAATCGAAATTTGTTTACCTGTTAAATGGGAAGTACAATTGATCTGCAATTTTTTAAAGCAAAGATTAAACAGTTGGTTGTGTCAGGTAAAAACGATAGAAGAAATCTAGATCATCTAACGTGGAAAAATGTCTCTCCTGTAAATTTTTGGTCTTCTCACAATTATTTCTTCATCATTTGATGAAGAAGTAGAACTAAAATCAGCATTCAACATTTGGTGCAACATATTTCGTAGTACGATAAAATTAAATAAAATGGGTAAATGTGACAGAACAAGGTTATGTCCACTGTTTTCGTGTTTATCGAGCACCTGCGCAGTGTCGAGCTTCTCGTTAAAGGATCCTTTTCCAGCCGTAAAGGGTCGATTTTCTCACTTTAAGATAAAGGACGCTTTTAAGTTCCCTTTAACCTCAAAATTTGTTTATGAAACACGTTTTATCATTAAAGGACACTTTTTGGGAAAAAGGAGGCTTTTATTTCGTTTATGAAACCGGCCGTAAATTAATGTCTTATGAGCACTGCTTAAATTTAGTAGACATATAAAATCAACACTCATTATATAATATCGAATGGAATTAAAAAAAACCCAATCAAATATATATTATCAATTGAAATTTCTGAACGAATACTTGAAAGGAAAAAAAATTGTTTCTACTCTTATATTTGTGAAAACCAAATCTTTTTCAAAAATGCAAAACATAATTTTAAGAACTTCTCCAGAACTAATTTATTTTAAATATTTATATATTTAAATAAGTCACTTCAAGAATCTCTCAAGAAATGTAGTAACATCCTCAAAAAACAATTTGAAATTAAATAAATCGTCATCAATCCTACTTCATTTTAAAAAATAAAATCAATTAACAAAGAATATATCTTACCAGACAGACCTCCTGGTATCCTTGTTGAACAAACACAAAAATTATAGAACTAAAAATCCTACGTATTCTATGTTCATCACAAAGTTTGTGAGTAAGCCTTAGTTAAAACAAAATGACATTCATATAATGAGTCAGGAAAACCAAAATATAATTATATATAAAATATACATTAAAATTTTTTATTATATTTTTCTATTCTAGAATTAAAATTTTCATCTCGAAGCATCCGTTTTCAGTCAAAGAATTACATAAAAGAAAATTTACGTTTTGAAAATTTTTCTGTTTGGATCTATCCGTTGACGTTATTGTATAATTTCGGAAGGGACTCACTTTGAGGGCGATGTAATAAATTTGAAACAATGATGCTCGGAGATACATAGTTTGTGTTAAATTGACCTGTTCTCCATATTTTGTAAATGTATATTATATGTGTCTTTAAATACCGGGATTAGCCACTAAAACTCATTAATTATCCTAGTCATCTTCTATAGCGATACAATAATTCCAACGTTCCTCTAGACCTTAAATTACTTTCTTATAGAACGATATGTCTTTGGCTTCAAAATAAGCTTCAGTCGTGGTTATAACCTCATCATTGAAGCCAAATCTTTCCTTGGAGCTAATTTTTGTGACTTGCAAGCAGGTAGAAGTCAAATGAAGCCAAATCTCGTGAATATGGAGGGTGTAGAAGCCATTAGAATCATACACTATTCAATTTCCATATCATTCTCATCCACGTGTGGATCGATGCTTTATCTTGCCGAAACAGCGGTCTTTTCTTTGTCATGTGAGGCTTTTTTTGATTGATTGCGACATCCAGTCGATCTAGTAACGCAATGTAGTAGTCGCTGTTGATCGTCTGGGCCTTCGGAAGGAAGTCGATGAGCAAAATCCCGAGAGTGTCCCAAAATACAAAGACCATGAACTTGCTTTCCGACTGTTATGTCTTCGGACGCTTTTGCCTACGTCTGCCCTCTCCACTCAGCTGACGCTCTTTTCGACTCCGGCGTCTAGTGATGAATCCACGTTTCATCCATTGTTATGTACCGACGCAAAAACACCTTTTTAACACGCGTAAACACCTTCAAACAGCGCTCTGAATCATCAATTCATTTTACTTTTGTTTATCTGTGAGCAGACGCGGCAGCTACTTCGAAAAAACTTTCTTCATATCCAAATTTGCACAATTTGAAACACGGTACCTCTTGATCTCTTGCAATTTCAGTTTATGATCGGACATAACAATTTTCAGAATTGTTAAGTTGTTTTCGGGCGTAGCCAACTCAGTTCGATGACCTGGGCGCTCCCGGTTTTTGTCAGCGTTTTTTTTTATTGTTTTTGATAGCACTTTTCCTAGTAACACTTCTCAAGCAATTGCCGAGCTTGAACGGAATTTTTTATTATGAAACATTGTCTGATTAACACACGAAACTTGTTTTTACTTCAAAAACAAACATAACGTCACTTAACCTACAATACCTCCACAACCACTGAACAAAATGTCATTAAATTTTTACACCTATGTTTCGAAGGTTGGCACTACCGGGAAACAAAAAAGGCATTATTTAGAGTCAACTGTGTTAGTCTCGGAACTTAATAACCCATCTGATATTATATATTAAATAACTGTAACAAGTAATAATATATCTAAGAAAATATTTTTCGATTTAATGACATCAAAATATATATCCACCATTTATCAGTTTTAGAATTTCGAAATTGAAGAGAAACATTTGAACTTATTTAAATCTGGATACAAACTCATATAGTGTTAAAAAATTGTTGTGTGTTCTAAGACTTTAATTTAATTCTGAAAGTTTTTGAATAAAAATTTTTTGAAATTTAAATTTGTAGAAGGTTAACAGAATAAACCTATATGATATTTAAAAATTGCTTACAACGATGGCCATGAATCAGTTGTGGAATGTTTCAACAGAGAAACGGACAATTTCGTTTTTTAAAAAAGCTCTTTAATCATAAATTTGTCTCATCTGAAAAAATGAATCAAGATTAATTTCAACTTACTCTACGTTTTATGAGTAAACATCGAACTCTTATTATTTTCAAGTTGATTCAGAAGATCAACTTCTTGTTTCTAAAATAAAAAACTCTGTATTGCTGTTCTTCAAAATGAGCAGAAGCTAATTTTTCCATTTTCCATATCACCTTCCTTCTATCATTTTTATTCGCCACTTGAAATGACTGCATTATCAATGAGTATAAAAATTAACGTTGTTCTTTCATTTAACTACCATAGCCTGTTCTGAAACCGTGCGAACCGTTTCTGTTGGTGCTCGATAACAAGCAACGTTATTGAAATTAAAACATCAAACTTTCAGGATTCCACGGGCCAAACGTGCGACTGAATAATAATGTCCAATTTATTCAGCAACATTGTCAGCTCATCATAACTGTCCCTAATTGTACTAATTGATATTTTAAAAAAACAAATGTGCGAGAACGCTCATTCCTGAGTGGACAATTTCACCCTGTAATAATAAACAGAAAATTATTATTTTGTTCTTTCATTTCGATATATTAGTCACGTAGTTTTTATGATCATTGGTAATAATGAACGAACTCAGTATCGAGGTAAATTAATAAAAAGAGGTTTTTTCTTGATAGAAGGATTATTACAAAATTTTAACCTCCTACAAATTTTAATTGCAATGAATTAAATAAATGTCCTACGAACACACTGTGTCAGTTTAGTAGACATAAAGAATTAATACTCATTACACAGTACCAAAGGGAATGAAAGAAATTCAAAGAAATATACATTGTCAACTGAAAATTATTAAATAAATACTTGAAGAGTACAAAATTTTGTTTTGTTCCTGGTTTTATGAATACTAAATTCCATTCCAAAAATGCAAAACATAACCTCGTAAACTTCTCCAAAAAGAACTTGCTCAAAATAAGTTCTTTTAAAAAAATTTCTTAAACATGCAGAACATCTTTAAAAAGCAATTCAGAATCATTACAACGTTAACTCATCAGCTCAACTTCATATTTAAAAAATAAAAATAATTAGTAAACAGTAAACAGCATTCAGTTGGTTTGACAAAAGTAATGTCGTAAACTGCTTCGTTCGAAAACACGTTTACTTTCGAACTAAAAGAGTTAGAGGATTGAAACTCTCAGGGTATGTTTAATGACTAAATATCTCGGTTAATGAGCGAAATCGATCCAGTGGTTTCGCAGTTATTCATTTGAAGTTTTTTATTCTTCCGACAGTTCGGAAACTACTGATCCAATCAAAATGAAATTTAGTATTTAGGTGCTATACAATGCGGGTTGAGGATAATAAGAAATTGTGTTACTCTTTGCACACGTGCTCTCGAAGTATAATCTACTTTTAAAAATTCTTCATATTATGTAGTCTCTCCTCGTTTCTTCACGTTCTGAAACATTATGTATACCATGCTGAACCCAGTAGATAACAGCAAACGGCAGCACATATCCTAAATCATAGATGTTTTTAGTTTGGACTGATTCATCTCGCATGTATTTTATGTTTTCAATGACACACATTGGCGTCCGAAACATTTTTTTGGGGATGGGCAGGCTGCCCTAACGGGAATTAACAGGGTATTCTCGCAAGGCAATGATTTATATGTACTACGCGCCAGGGTAACAAGTGCCAATAAAAATATATCGGTTCTGCAGAATCAATATTTATTGCCGATATGTTGACTGGCGAATTCTAGCCGAGATAAAGTCGGGGTTGAGACAACCTAGGGAAGAGGATAATCATTCAAGAACTGACACACCTAGAAGGGGGCGTTGCGATAGAGGCGTTGTTTTTGACAGATTGTGTGAGCGGGAATCGGTGTAAAAAATTGCTAAATTCTGCGGTGCATTGAGCGTGGAAACAAAGGAAAAGTACAGACTGCAGAATTTGCATATTTATTTTTCCCATGTCATAAACCTGATGGAATACTTAGATGGAAATAAAATTATTAAAATGCTGAGGTACCACAGTAGCCAAGTGTCAATATTCCATTCGATGGAATTTTAAATCCAAATATTTAGTAAGTGATTGACAGGAATTAACGCACTTTAAATCCGAATCTCCCTTGTTAATTGCTGAACAGAATTATTATTTAAACATATTTTCAAGGGTTTCAAATGCTCCTGTAAAAGCTTTTCCCATATCTTACTTTCTGCCATAGCAACAGATTAGACAAACAGTGAATCGATGACAAAGTTGCTGATTGCGCCATCACACGAAACATATTTGGTTATTTTGTTCTGTTTTTTGCCTACTCATATTTATTTATTTCCTCAAATATTTAATGGCAAATAAACTTATTATTTCTTTTCGTTTGTTAAAAAGTACCAATGATGGGGCATTTGCTGAATAATAAAGGTGCATAGAAGATGAACGATCAAGTTATAAGGCCCAAAACAAAAACATTCTTTAATATACTGAATTTTTTCAGCCGTTACTATTTGGTAGTTGATCATAATTAAAACAAATTGTAGAAATTACTATGTTTTACTACCAATAAAAATATATTTTACACATTTTCTTGTGATTCGAGTTTCGGGAAATGAACTATCCATCATCAGACAACTCTGATGTCTGATGATGGGATAGTTCATTTCTCGAAACTCGAGTCACAAGAAAATGTGTAAAATATATTTTTATTGGTAGTAAAACAGTAATTTCTACAATTTGTTTTAATTATGATCAACTACCAAATAGTAACGGCTGAAAAAATTCAGTATATTAAAGAATGTTTTTAAGTCCATAACGCCGCCTTTTTTGCGGGTTTTCTACGAGAATTGCCCAAAAGTTT
The DNA here is from genome assembly GCA_034642435.1 of Megalocaria dilatata. NCBI lineage: Eukaryota > Metazoa > Arthropoda > Insecta > Coleoptera > Coccinellidae > Megalocaria > Megalocaria dilatata. The sequence goes on along the minus strand of CM067863.1, from coordinate 17,687,451 downwards.
TAATGCATTACCAACTTAACTGGTTGCTCTATGGATCGTCCGATTTAAATTTTCCGTACTGGTTTTGGATTGAAATTGGGATTTTCCTTACTGATTTTGGATACGTCTTTATTTTGGATTGAAATTGTGTTAAGTGAGTATGAGTTGACTGAAAACAGCCGAGAGCGTTAAAGTGGTTACTTTCTGCTTTTCCAAATCTTTAAATAATAATTTTTAGTCAATTCACGCCCCTAAGTCGCTCATTAGAGATACAATTTTTTGTATTGGGCATATTCGATAGTATTTTATTTCTGGCTTGAGAAATCTTGACTCCTTTGCTCATGCTGTTTCTTTGTGAATAAAATTGATCATGAACATCCCTCTGAAGAATTTCTCAATAAGTACACAGGTGCGCGTTACAAATGAATGACTGCTTCCAAAAACTCATTTACATTTGATCATTTATGATATGGTTAAAAATATCGTTCTTGGCGTATCACCTAAGAAAATGTTCCGTTTCATCGATTTGCGAGTAGCACTATTTTATTCAGAAGTGATGCACCTCCAACGTGTTTAACCATGCGCCGCCACTGCTCCTGAATACATCGTCAGTCAGACAGTTCCTTCACGGGACGTAAAGTTTCAAGTAGTCTGCATAAAGTAAGAAAGAAAATATATGTAAAATGACAGATAATATATTGTTACTAACAATGCTTTGAGGAACTTGCGACCATATTTCATAATAGATTGAGATGTAACCGTCGCAAGTTGTTTTACCTCATAGATGGGATCATATGGACCTCAACAGGATTTCATGGCTGATTTCACCTTTCAATCGAACAATTTCGACATGTTGCAGTACCTAAAAATAAAAAATTCAGAGAACTTGCGACACTGCACAAATCCCGTATTTAATACCTGAATGATTAGTTGACGAAGCGATTAAAATTTGAGTGAATAAAAAGTATTGCGAACTTTCTAATTAAATATGTTTACCGCGCTGTCAGAAACTTTGGAAGCCTGGTCAAAAGTTGACCGATGAGCTTTTAGTTTGAATCGATAACTTCTCTCAGGCACATAGTTGGCGGGGATGAAATAATTTCGTGCTTCTTCGAATATATTTCATGGTTTATTGTTTCGTTTGTAATTTTCAAAAAACTTTCGACACTCACATCAAGCAACATATTTGTCCCCATAATGAAACGATTTCCTTCAGATATTATAGTAATGAAGCATCGAACTCTGCTTCGAATGTTCAACAGAACTTAACATCGTTTAATTCACAAGGGTCTTACCTAATTTTAATTTTAATTGCTTTTTCTGGATCTGCTTCCTGGTAAACGAAGAAGTCTTCTTGCTGAAATAGTCGCCCACCATATCTTAGTTGGATTAGAAATTAAACTACTGGGGTTGTAGAATTCCCAAAATATTTTCTTCTTCTACAATTCAATGATTCCGACGAACTTCACTGAACCTGATAATTCTTTCAGCAATTGTAATAGTTTATAGAGATTCTATTATAGTTTCAAGTAATCACTTCTAGTACAAGAACAGCTCCATCACATACAGTTTTTTCTCCCAAATTTAATTGATAATGGTAGCAAGTATTGTTGCTGCACACTCAAATTTATTTCATAATTCTATCCTCTTATCATCATTTCATATATCTTCGACTATAACTTATTTCTTTTGATATGACACTCCAACTTATATCATGTAAAGCAGGTCGTACTTTGGTTCAAATACCTCGTTAAATATTTGTTATCTATATCGGTCATTTAGAAGATCTAATTTTGTTTGCATTCGTTGCTAGGCGGAATTAACATTATAAAAAGATATTCAAGTAAACGAGCAGTTGGGATCTACAACATTTGATTATATATCCATTTTTATCGTTCAGACTGTATGTAAAACTTGCTGAAAAATGACAATTTATTATATTGTTCACATACTACAAATAAGTTAATTTTTAGACTCCTTATTTGAATCTTTTTGGGCATTTAAATAAGGGGAACACAAGAATTTTGTGTGATGAAGTTAAATGAAATATTTCTCAAAAATTAGAAATATATTTCATTAAACTCAAGCCATAATTCACGGTGCAGATTTAATAATTTATTTCAAGCAATATCAGACAAATTTCTTGCCTTCTCTTACTTTCAAGGCTATCTGGAAAATTATTCCATTTGTATTCTTTTCATCTCTTTTTTATACTGTATGATGTGTGTTTATTCTGTAGGTCTCCTCAAAAGGAACAATGTTTCTAAGACATTTATTGAATTCAATTTTCCTTTAATTTTCGAAAATTTAAATTTGTTAAGGCGTGTATTATTTTATATTACTCTGCATGATATTTAAGATATAGATTACTCATGTTTTTATTATATCTAGAATGTGTAGCATTCTGATTATACCTCAGTCAAATTTTCGTTAAGGATCGGCACCAGAAATGTTAAGTGAAAACTTCAGGAAGAATAGAATATTCCTGGATGATGGATTTGAAAAATATTTATTGAAATAATAAATCACAACCGTGTTCTATTCCTACTTCGACTCGATTTTGTTATCAATCACTCGCACCATTTCCTAACACCTTAGAAATGTTAATTAGAAACAATAGCTCACTTGGTCAGCCCAATCGCGCTCTAAACAAAAACCCGATTCAAATTTTTTATAACGTTATTTGAACTCACAGTGAGAGATGAGTTTCGGTTGATCAAAAGATTACATTACAATGAATCATTAGATTTGAGCCCTGGTACTCTGAACCAGGAAATAATAACAGCGCCTTCTTTATTTTGTCGGTTTCATCTTTTGATATATTTATGAGTTGCTGTAATTACGGTAATTGAATATCATTATTAGATTACCACTTAGATTTTTAATAGCACAGGACCGAGTCGAATTATTTTAATATAATTGTTTGGAATTATCTTGAATGTTTCAATTCGTATAATCAGACGTAACTGTAAAGTTAATTTGATGATCCCTCGGTGTAATGTCTCAATAGCTGTCTAATTCAAGTCATTTTTGAAGGCGTCTATCTGCACAAAAAACCACTTCATTAGTGATTTGGAAAGTCCTGCGTCCAATAAACAAAAAATAATCTCAGGAACCTCCCCAAGTTTTTATATTTTAGCACAACAGTTATTGTTAAATGAGTAGTTTAGATGCTTAGCAACTAAATCTTTCAATATAATATTTCCTACAAAACTGAAAAAGTTGACTCCAATAGTATGATAGATTTTTCATGTGGAAGGATCATTCCAGATTTGTAATAAGTTTTTATACGAGGCGTCATAAATTGGAGTTACAATTTCACAAGAATTTTTCAGGAATAATAAAATAATAAATCATCACTGGAGAATCGGTCAACGGACTGGAATGAAACTAGAAATGTGTACCAATTTTGTCACGCTGAATACAATGTTTTTTACCGCTATATTCTGCATTCAATAATTCTGGAAGATATAATTATCGATATGTGAAAGAATCTGTAGATATATTCAAAAGATAAAGAAGAAGTTAAGTTAAAATTGTGGCATTTTTTCTAATTCATAATAAATTTAAAAAATGCATTTTTCCAATAAATCATATCGGGTGGTTATTTGATTTAATAATTATATCGATAATAAACTATTTGAATTCTGCGATGACGATAATTTCACATTTCCAGATACACAGAATTGAAAATCTCAAATAGAAAAATTTTCGGATTTTTTCGCTTTCAAAAGTTGTTGCCTGAGGGTTTTACCACAACTCTTATTCAAATTTGTCGAGGGAAGAAAAAATCGTTTCTGTAAGTCATAATAATCGATAATAGTAACGATTCCATTATGCTTACTGCATTCTTTGGCAGGAAAGTGATTCAAAACGTGGTGGTTGAAATATGATAAAACTACATTAATATGAATAAAGATTTGAAAATGAAAGGATCTGATATTTTCATGGATAGTTTGGAAAAAACTTTTCATGAAAATAAAAATAAATTCGCTAACAATATAGTTTGTTGGTACAGATACGTAGATGAGATCATCGTATGCTTTAAAGGTACTATTTGACAACTCGAAGATTCTCTCCATTACTTGAATACATAGCATAAAAGTATTGAATCAAATAATAAGAAGAGGTTTTTTCTTGATAGAAGGATTATTATTAAGTTCAAATATCGAAACAGATTTATTCCGGTAGGCTCCTACAAATACTAATTTAAAAAAATTGTATTCAAAGACTTTTAGAACTAATTTAAATGAATGTCAGATAGTGAATTTTTTAGCCGTTACTATTTAGTAGTTGATCATATTTAAAACAAGTTGTAGAAATTACTATGTTTTACTGCCAATAAATTTATAGTTAATTTCCGAAACTCGAATCACAGTTAAATGTGTAAAATATAAATTTATTGGTAGTAATTCCTACAACTTGTTTTTATGAATGTCTTCAGAAAACACTGTTTCAATTTAGTAGACATATAGAATTAACACCTATTACACAGTACCAAAAGGAAATAAAAGAATTCAAAGAAATACAAATTATTAATCAAAATTACTAAATAAATACTTGAAGGGAACAAAATGTGTTTCGTACCTTGTTATGAAAAACAAGTTCCTTTCCAAAAATGCAAAACATAACCCCAAGAACTTCTTCAAGAACAACTTGCTCAAAATGAGTTCCTTTAAAAAAATTCCTAAAACATGTAGAACATCTTCAAAAAGCAATTTAGAATTCCCACAACAGAAACTCATCAGCCCTATTTCACATTTAAAAAATAAAAAGAATTAATAACAAATATCTTACCAGACAAACTGAATTTATTATTTATTTTTTAAATGTGAAGTAGGTCTAATGAGTTTCCGCTGTGGGAAATCTAAATTGCTTTTTGCAGATATTCTACATGTTTTATGAATTTTTTGAAGGAACTTATTTTAAGCAAGTTGTTTTTGAAGAAGTTCTTGAGGTTATGTTTTGCATTTTTGGACAGGAATTTGGTTTTCATAAAACAAGATACGATACAAAATGTTGTACCCTTCAAGTATTTATTTAGTAATTTTAGTAAATAATTTGTATTTCTTTGGATTCTTTTATTCCCATTTGGTACTGTGTAATAAGTGTTATTATCATAATGTTTACTAAATTGACACAGTATTTTCTAAAGACATTTATTTGATTTAGTTCAAGTAGTTTTTGAATGAAAATTTTTGAAATTAAAATTTGTAGGAGGTTAAAAGAATAAATCTGAATATCAAAACAGATTAAATCTGTCAGTCTTCTACAATTTTAATTTCAAAAAAATTTTTATTCAAAAAACTTTTAGAATTAAATTAATGTCTACATAAGCACCGCTCATATTTAATAGACGTATGTAATCAAAACTCAGTATACAATGTCAAATGGAATAAATAAACCAACAAATATAAATAATTATTTAAAATTAATAAATAAATATTTAGGGCCGATGAAGAGATTATCGGAATTCTAATTGTTTTTTGAAGATATAGTGCATGTTTTGAGAGATTTTTGAATTTACTTATTTGAATATTTAAATATATTGAATATTTCAAATAAATTATATTTTTTGAGAAGTCCTTAAGTTGTGTTTTATGTTTTTGAAAAGAAATTGGCGTTCATAATGGTAAGATCAGAAACAAAATTTTGTCTCCTTCAGTTACTTATCAATTTTAAATGACTATTTATATTTGTTGGTTTATTTATTCTATTTGACATTGTATATTGAGTTTTGATTATATACATCTATTAAATATGTAGACATTAATTTAATTCTAAAAGTTTTTCGAATAAAATTCTTTTGAAATTAAAGTTGTAGAAGACTGACAGATTAAATCTGTTTTGATATTCAAATTTTGTTATATTTCTTTAATCAAGTAAAAAGCCTTTTTCTATTTTAAAATAAATCTGTATGATATTTGAAATTTAAATATATTTAGATCAGTTGTTTAAACATTTGAAGAAATTACTATGTAACGAAACGTGTCATGTGAGCAACTCACAATATTAAATAGAAATCAACAAAATTAAATGTTTGTTTTTTAATTAAAGAGATGAAAACAATTTATTATTCATGAAATTATATTTCAGGAAACTGTTTTAAATTAGATTATGGCTGACGAAAGTTCTTAATAACTTTCCGGCGATATTGTGAATCAACTTGACGGTTTAGAATGTCAATAGTGATCCCTCGTCGGTCATGAATATTAATTGGCTGAATGAATAACATAAACAGTGGTTTACGTCGAGTTTAACTGGGTTGATGGATTTTCAAAGTCCTGTTCCTGATTGTTCAACCGGCGACGGATCTTATTTGACGCAAAAATTTGAATTGATTCGAATGTTTTGACATTGCAATTGCAATGTGCCTTGGCCCTAATGCCTTTAGGGAATCTCAACGGGGAAGTGGAGAAACCCTTGAACGCTAGAAAATCAATAGACGGTGGGCGGCCAATTGTAGCTTAGGCTCTTGCCACAAGCACTGCCAAACTTTACCTGTTTCACCCAGTCCCCGTCACCACCTGCACAAACTATGAATTCTTTGACTGTTTGTATGATTTACGAGAAGACAACTTTTACAACCTCCTCTATCTTTTCTACGTCTGACGTCTTACCCTGACCTCCCATTTTATTACAACGTATTTCTGAAATTCCATTATAAAAGCAAGGAAAAATCCATCCGGCCACTTTTATAACTTCCCCGCGGAATATTTTCTGATACAAAATTCAGTTGATTCATCTATTTCAAAAACAAAACTACTAAACGATGGCCATCTTCCATGTAACTCTATCATTAAGTTGCTATTGCATTGTAATTTAAGTTAATTGATATCGATGGAAATGATCAGCTATTCCACATTTTCTCTCCAATATTTTTCTCTCGTTTACGTTTCAAATGTTTTCTGTTCGATCCACTTTGTGAATATTTCATGAACCTTCTTGAATATTACAGAAAATAACAGGATTAATTGTCCGAAACCTTTACAGATTTGAATCTACAGAAAACTCTTGAGGACTTTTCAGAATGTAAATCAAATAACATGCCTTAGAAAACACTGTTTCACTTTATAGACATATAGAGTATCAACACATGTTTGCGCCAAATAACTAATAAAGAATCGAATGACAACATAATATCATCTAAATCCATCATCCAAGACAAATTTGTTTCGAGTGGATATTAAGGAATAACAAATTTAATTACCAAAAAATGTTCCACACAGAATTCGAGAGAGTCTTTTTCATTCCCCTTTTTTCAAAAATGGATAGCACATTCTCCAGAAAAATAATTCGAAATTCGAATCCGTGTTCTTATCAAATGGGAGTTATTTGGATGCTAAATACAAACAATCAACGAAATATATGTATCGGGTCTTTTTTAGAGTGATAGAACTTTAAATTGAAATAAAACACGTTTAAATTAAAATTGAAGCCAAATTTTTTTTATTGGAAAGATAATTTTATGACATTTATGTTTTAAAAATAATTTTCAGCATATGTCCACCACGACTAGCTCTGAGGAAGCGCTTTCAACCAGACCAATTTTGGACCACTTCTTCGAGTAATTCAGGCCTTATTTCATCAATAACACATCAATAAATTCATCAAATGTTTTGTTTAACAGGAATCTTTTCAAGAACATGTTAATACCCTGCAAAATTAGGCTATTTCGCAGAAATATGTTGAAAAGAAGATAAGAAAGATATATCTTTCGATCGAAGCATCCCCACTTTACAATTCCATTGAGATATAACAGTCGTTTATTCGTCATCGCATCGTGCTAAGGTTTTGATTCTTCCGCTGCTCCACTGGACCCTAGTCGTCGTCTTCATCAACATTGAATTCCGTATCTTTCCGACTGTCTTGTCCATACCTGTACTTTTATGAATTTGAGATCAATCTAGTTGGTAAATCTTGAGGTATTGAAATTTGACTGAAACTAATTTCATTTGCGTGCTAGTTCCAGGGAAGAGCGTACTATCGTTTCGCCCAAATGTCTGTAATTTTCGAGAATTTTAGAGAATCCGACTTCAAAAGAAATTATGTCCGGCCAGTGCTCAAACGCGCTAACTTTTGAACGGAAAGAATTAAAGCCTTGAAACTTTCAGTAAAGGTTTGGAGTCTAAATGTCTCGGCTAGGTTCGTTAATGGGCAAAATCGGTTCAATTGTTCTGCAATAATCTCGAAACTACAGATTCGAGCGATTTGAACTTCAGCATTTAGAAGTAGAATAAGAGCCATGTTGGTGCCAAGTTTCGTGATTGTAAGTTGAAAACAAATTGTGAGCGGATCAGCGTTGAGCGCTACCCCAAACACTATAATTATCGAATGGAAACAGATAGAGACTTGAAACTTTCGGGGTATGTTTATGGCCTGAATTTCCCGGATAAGTCCTTTAACGGTCATAATCAGTCCAATGGTTTCGCAGTTATTCACAATCGAAATTTTCTTTTATATTTATTAATATTTTATAAAGTACAGATCTGATTGATATGAAATTTCGGGTTTAGAAGGAAAATGATAACGCATTTGTTTCCGCAAATTTTCATGAGGATCGTATGATTAAAAGATTCGAAACAAAAACAAAAATTTTGTGGACAACATTGAGTGCTGAAGAAACCATAGCAACAGTACCAAGATCGTGTTTAAATTTTGTTTTTACATGTGAAATAACGACAAGAAGGGTGCGTAATACGAAATCTCGTCAAGATCATAGAATTAGACGACCAAAAAAAATTTGTTTGTTCTTTTTCTCTTCTATTGATGAAATTCTTCACGAATAGTTGAAACGTTGGTTTACATCTAACTGAGCGATTTTATTTCGCCATAGGTATTAAGAAAACAGAATTTCTGTTCTATAACCAGTTCACAGTTTTTTTCGTAATTCATTCCGCTTATAGACAGAATCGAATCTGACCACGAATGTTACAATATTAGTGAAATAATAGAATTCACTAATTAGGCAAAATACGTGTGAATAGTTCTGGACAAAACTCGCCCCCAGCCGGGTCGAATGGACCCAGTATGCTGAGATTCTATTGAGGATCGACCTTTTCTGTTCTATGGAAGTAAAGCGAGAGGCATCATCTCATTCAGTTTCAGTCAAAACGCAACCATATTCCAGGCAGAACTATTTGCCATTGAAATCAAAATATTTATAGCCAGTCAGCACTTACAGCTCTAGAATCAAGCTGTTGTACATCGAAAGCAGTAACCGCACGGCTCTAAACAGGCCCGGTACGTATAACAGAATCACGCTTGTTTGGATACCGAGCCACTCGAACTATTTGGGTAACGAAAAGGCAGATCGGCTGGCGTTTGCTGGAGCTGCCTCTGGTAGCTCCAGAACCATTCCTGGGAATACCACATGACGTGGTTAAGGGGACATTAACAAGCAGAACGAACTCTAGGAGTCTTTCTGGCTGAGCCATCCAGGCCTGAAACATTCAAAGACGTTCCATGGAACAGCTTCGAACCAAAAGATGGCAGACCTCTAGGTCTCGACAAAACCAAACTCAGAATACTTGTCGGTAGTATGACAGGTCACTGCAGACCGAAAACGCATTTGCACAAAATCGATCTGGCTGAAGACGATTAATGCAGGCTGTGTCTTGAGGAGACTGCACCTCGTCTCAGAGTGCCCAGCGGTGAGACGCATCAGATTCAAGGTCTAATATAGCCCACTGCGAACTGGAAAAAATACTTCCGAATAAGATTATCGTTTTTATCCAAAAATTGGATCTCCTCAGGCAAAACAAATTAGTGGTGAACCACAATAGTCCGCGCGGACGCAGTGATAGGGTGGACTGACGCCAGCTCATAAATAATAATAATACAATATTCAAAATTTCCGAAAACTAATAGAGATTGCACAATCAGTATGTTCCCGACAATACGAATATACCTCTGAAATTAAAAGGTAGCTACTACCTTTATATTCCACGAAAACACATTTCAGCAAACCGTTTTTAACGAATGGAGAAATGTGGGTGTTACGTCTGTGCGATCAAATAATCTCAATGATGACTCGTTCTTAAGATAGCACTAATAGAATTGGTAAAGGTACCATAAAACAGCGTCTTCCAAATCGTTGAACGGAACTGTAGGCAGAGGCTGATAAATGGTCTCAAACTAAACCCGCATTTATAATTTATAAGAATATTAAAAAATTGATAGGTCCAACATACAAAAGCACTTAAAACTATAAAGCTCGATAAGTATGTTTGATGAAATTTTGTAACGATTGATGATATTGCTCGATTCGCTTGATATCGTTGTCATTTTTTGTTCGGATCAGTACGATGAACTTGTCGTCTGAAGATTTAACGAATTCCGTGATAACCTCAGCTTGATCCCAGCGAAGAGAATTAGGATGATCATTCCGTTCAAAAGGAATTTCTATGTTGCAACGAACAACCTTGAAATTTTTGTAACGGGTCAGTTAGGTGAAATTCTCCTTGTTGCATCTATACAGGGTGTATATGAATAGTTGCGAAAAAATTTAGGGGGTTATTCTTTGTCAAAATATAGGGTGGGTCTTTCATATAAACTTTATTTTTTTGAGCTTCCCCTTCTTAGTTACAGCCTCCTAAGGATGGCGCCCAACAGTTTTTGATTTTTTTCTTAAAAACCAAGAAACTGACAATAAAAAATAAGGCAGACATTTTATGCTCAAAAACATTTTTGGTGGTGTGCCTCTATGCAAGAAGTATAAAATCCACCCCTAAACCTTCTTTCGCAAGAAACTTTTTTCCGTATTCCCATTTCACAATGAAAAATTGATTTTATATAGCTTGATCGATTCTTAACAAATAAGGTCTCTTGTAATTTCTTGCTAAAGTTCAAAGTTCTTGAGAAAAAAATAATTTATCGACATGATAGCGTGAGTCGAGAGGTTGAAATTATTTTAACTAGAATTTATCTAGTAAGCGGATGTCAATGTCATTATGACAACTGACTAGTCTTGATTTACTCTGATTCAGTAACAATTATTGTCAGTTTTATGGTTTTTGAGAAAAAAATTAAATACTGTTTTTGGTTTATTATTAAATTTGTGAAAATCAGAGTAACCTTATTTAAATATTATAAATAAATAAGAAAAATATCTTCACCTAGACAGAGTTCTATTTTTTCGTAATTTCAGTTTAAGAACTCAATTCTATTATTCCCACGATACTTGTTGTCCATTATCGCAACTATTTCAAGGGTTTAAATTAAAATATCAGAAAGATGAATAGAACGAATCGACGCATTGACCTTAAATGACATTTGATGTCAACACGTACGTGTTTTTAAGGCGTTCAATCCAAGATTTCATACCACCATGCACGTTGTTTTGTTGGTGGCAATGTGAAAAAATGAGTAGATTTAGATAAAGAACTGGTCGATTCTAATACGAAAAAAAAAAGTAATGACCTTTTAATAACATTTTCTCATATTGGTTCAACAAGTTGTCTTCATCAATTTCGAAAAATGAAGCTTATTTTAGGATCCCAAAACGCAAAGAGTAAATTTTTTTTTGTTTAATTCTTAAGTTTATTAGAAAAAAAATTAAAAGCAGAGATTCTGCATTGATTATTAAGCGCGCTGTTACATTAATACTTTGATGAATTCAATTTCAATCCGTTGGACTTTTAGCCTTCCATAAAACGAACTTTATGAACTCGGCAAAGTGACTAATTCAGAATTTTTTCAGTCTTGCTACTTCCAGAAAAACTTTTTTGGGGTACAGGGACTTCGTAGCTAATTTTATTAAACTTACGGGTAGAAATATCCAACTAAATTTATTTAATCTTCCTCGAGATATTCATTATTTAGTTGAATGAGTTTTATATTAGTAGTGAAAATAAATTCGTGCGGTTTTATTATTCCATTGTGTGCTTCATTTTGAAGTGTCGCCATTAGCCTTTCTTTTAAGTAGATGTCATTTCGCTAGAAGTATAAACAACAGGCTGCCGAAAGTCATCGTATTTTATGCTCTAGCTAAACGAACGTGTCAGAAGTTGTTTGCCCGATTTAAAAGTAGCAATTTTTATTTGGAAGACGACGAACGATCCGAAGCGACATCGAAGTTTAACGAAGAAGAATTCGAGGCAAGGCTCGATGAAGATCCATCACAAACGCAAGACTCGTAAAACACTTGGAGTTACTCAACCAATCATTTGCCATCGTTTAAAAGCAATGGGAATGATCTGAAAGGTGGGTGCCGTATGAACTGAAGCCAAGAGACGTCGAACGCCGGTTTTTCAAGTGTCAACAAGTGCTCCAACAGCAAAAAAGAAAAGGATTTTTGCATGGTTAGCGACGGGCAATACTTTGAACTTTGAATGTATAACCAAATTTTCACAATTAAGCTTTAATTTTCGAAAAAAAACGCACGACTTTATTTACACTTCTAATATGTAGACTCAATCGCACTTTATGAGATTTTAAGGAACTGCGTATACGTTATATTCAATGTCATCGGTGCATTTTGTATTCCACGCAAAATTTTCGATTAAAATCTTTCCAATTTGAAACGAAGAGATAATTTCTTAGACAAAATCGTTGAAATTTATATATAAAGTCAATCAAATATTGATTTGCCAGTAACATACGGTACCGAAAACCGTTGGAAAAGTACGAAATCGAGGACGCCCCCATATCTGACGTAAATATAAAATGTTTCCGTAGACCGTCTACCAATTTAACTATTTACCAAGGAAGGGATCTGATCTTCTTTATGCTCGATGATGCGCGAGAGAAATACCGAGACCGGTGCACATTTATACAAGTGTCACGTACGTGTCAAAATTTATTTGGATTCAGAACTTTATTTTGGCAGAAATTCAAAGAACGTTTTGTTGTCCCCATTATTTGATGGGGAAAAACCGAACCACACAAATCGACCAAAGCGAGTATTATAAATTATTTTTCTTTCGTTCTGATGAAGCTGCAGAGATAATATCGCATTTATCCAAGCTACCCCATTTTTATGCACAGTCTGTTCCTGAGTCAGATGAAAAAATCTCCGGGAAAAAGCTTCTGGACATCAATAATAGCGAAGTTTCGTATAGACAGTAACTTTTGGTTTATTATTTTGTGAAATAATACTTTGTGGTCAAATCATCATCAGTAAGGGCCTCTTCAAATATCTTCCACTGTTCCTTATTTTGAGCGATCTGTGTCCATAATATTCCTTTTTTTTGTTCTTAATAAAATCCTGCCATCTTTTGCTGGACGACTACGGCTTCTTCTGGTATCTCTCGAATACGATTCCTGCACCAACTTCGTCCATCCTTGCTACATGACCAGCCTAAGTCCACTTTTTCTTGAACAGTTCTTTGCCTTCATCTTTTATTTGTTTTTCTTCTGATATCTATATTTCTTATTCGGTCTTTTAATGTTATTCCTTATAAGTTTCTCCCCATTCTTCTTTGACATACTTTTAACTTTTGCGTTTGTTTTTCAGTCAGGTACCATGTGTCAGCGCCATATGATAGAACAGGCAGTACACACATTTTCATTCATCACTTCCCTCTTGATATTCATGGGAATCCCCTCAGGATAAACGCAAGTGACCAGTATTGACTCCAAGTGTTTTCTATTCTTCTCTTAGTCTCTTTGTTCTGACCTTGCCAAGACAACAATATTCCTGAACATAGTCAATGGTTTTATAATTCATTTTTATTTCTTTTTCATCGCTGTCATCACTTTAGTTTTAGTTTTATTTATAGCTAGTCCAGCTTCTCTACTATGAGTTTTCAGGTCATTCAGCATTCGTTGAAGTTCTTTTTGGCTTTCTGAAAAGAGGACAATATCGTCCGCGAACCTAAGATGAGATGAATACTTCCCATTGATTTTAATGCCTTGTTCATTTCCCCAATCAATGATTCGGAATATTTGCTCTAATAATGCTGGGGAAATAGGGGTCTCCTTAACGTACACCTTTTTCGATTTTAAAGGGCTTTCCTACATTTTTAAGTTTGATTTTTGCTGAGCAATTATGATAAATTTTTTGTGGGATATGAATGTATGGTTCTGGTATTGATTAGAGCATTCATAAGATAGGTATGATGGACCATATCAAAAGTCTTGTTGTAATCTACAAATGCTAGGTACCATTTTTTGTTGTCTTCTTTGTATTTTTCAATGACCTGGGTTACAATGAATAGATGGTCTATAGTTGGGTAGCCATTTCCAAATCGTGCTTGTTCAGGTGGTTGATTCTCATCCAAAATGTTGTTCTCAAGAAGATGTTTGCGAACACTTTGTAGACAGTTGACATTAAATACACCCTGAACATTTCACGGTTTACTTTTTGAAATATATAGATTCCAAAAATCGAATGTTGATCTGTTTGGCTGCAATGTTTCTTCTAAACTATTACACAGAAAATTGGGTACAAAATTGGATGCTATCCAAACTTGTCAGCTAAATCTAAACATTCAGACTTAGGGGTTGCAATTTGAAAGAATGTTACTCAGAAACATATTATTCCATTTGTTTATCATGAAACTGTTGACATTTTTCTTAAATTGGCGTCGTTTTTACGCGTTAGTTGCAGGGTGCTATCGTTTCGCCCAAATGTCTGTGATTCTTTTGATTTTGAGCCGAAAATGGTCTCAAACGACAAGGTTTGACTTACTGATGTCAAAAGTAATTCTGTCCGACCAGCCGTAAACACGCTAACTTTCAAACGAAAAAAGCTAGAATTTTGAAACATTCAGGAAAGGTTTGGCGTCAAAATGCCGCGGTTAAGTTCGTGTTGAGCGAAATCGGTTCTCAGTTATTATAATACGTTCGCTACTGATTCGATCCATCTGACATTCAGCATTTCGAAGAAGAATATTAACGCACATGTGTGCAGAATTTCATGGAAATCACCTGATTAGAACAAAATAACCCATGCAATGGACCACATTCACCCTTATTTATGCGCCAGAGTTCTAGAATATTGAACATTTCGTATGCGATCAGCCCAGCCAAACCGCGGCGGACATTTGCAAGATGTTCTTATTCCATACATGATGGCATGAAGAGACCATTCAAACGAAAATTTTCGATTATGTCCAGACATACTTTATTTTATTTAAATTTAAATGGAGGAAGCGCTCAATTAAAGTCCCTTTACTTGGAAGTTTATAGTGGTATTTAAAGGAGACTCGAATGCAACGATACTTTTTTGCGTACTCTAAGAACTGTTGAATTCAACTGTTAACACCTCCTGAAATGCAGAAATATTATTGCAATATTGAATCATACTTGAACCAATTAAACAAACCTTTCGTACTTCCGGAAAAAAAATCTACATAACTAAAAGATTGCTCCTTAACGTACTCTCAAAAATGGAAGAAAAAATTCTCAATAACTGTTGATTTTTTACTCGCTTCCTAAAATTCATCATTGGATATAATGAAACGAAAAGATAACACATTCAATCTGGATCAGCGTTTAATTACAAAGATAAGGATTATTATAATCAGCTCTAATGACTACATAATCCAGAAACTCCAAAATCGAGTTTTTCATTCTCATCTTATCGCCGTTATTAATGCCCAACCTTAATGGCCAAAGACCCAAGTGCGAATTTCCCAAAGTTAGTTCATGCTCAATAAGTTCCGCAATTAAAACTACTGAATCGAAATTGCACGATTTCATGAAGTTGCTGGAACCTCGAAATAACTGCTATTTGCAGGTTTCCCTTTTTCGGTTGTGGCAACAAATAAATAGCAACGTTAAGAGTGGTAAACCAATCACCCTCGATTTATGAAATTAAAGGAAAACTTTCCGAAGTGTGTTCCAATAAATTACCACGTTGGGAAACTGCAGACAATTTGTAACTGGTCTGTGTTTCAGCCTGTAGGAATATATCGATTTTCTGTCGCAGGCATTGCCCAAAAAATAAGTTAGAAATCATTTTTGTCTCGTCTGAAACATACTCAACTTTTCCGAGTACTTGGCTAATGGATCGCAATATGGTCTTTTCCAGAAAAATATAGGAAATTTACAGCCATTTTCATCATGGATACTTTATTTGTTTCATATTTGGATGCAGGCATTGTTTCAATATGAAAAGAGCCCATTCATCAATTATACAGTATGTCAATTTTGAAAACTAATGGCCTCATGGGAATATCTCGAAATTAAAAAAAGATAATGTCCAAATCTATTCATTTACTCCCCGAAATTCAATTATAAGCCATTTTAGTCAATACTACTTGGTGCGTGATGCTAATAAAATACAGGAATTACTGTACAGGGTGTCCCGACACTACGTTACTCATTCTCATGCTTTAATTTGGTTCCAAAATGATACTTCCATAATTCAGTTTTTTTGTGATGACTTTCGAACGACTTAACCGATTCTGGTTTTTTGAATTTGAATCAACACAAATATCAGAAACTTTTTTTTTGTTTAAGATATCGGCGAAACTGATCCAGTCATTTATTGTCTGTAATATTGCAATTTTTTCAGACCTTCTGCCTAAATTACCGAAGCCTTCGCCTAAAATAATGGAGAATTTAGTAGACATCCTTACATTCCACTCAAGTTCGTTTTTCAGCAAAGTTTTTCCAACTTCAATAATTTAGTGAGCGAAAACTGCAATGTCGGTTGTTATTTCAACATTTTTTTTAGTTGGATTTCGTTTGAAACGCATTGTGAAAGTGAATTTCGAGCGTGAGAAACGTGCATATAGTTTATATGCTCATTCAAAGGAATCATGTTTATGTTGGAACGAATTCGAACCACTTTAAGATATCAACAACTGCTGTCTGCGCTTGAAAATGTTTATAATAAGCTCACTTTTGTTACTGTAATTAGTCGAACTCGTTTCAACTACTAGACATCTGTCTATCATCCACCTTATCTGGTGGATATGGATGGTTTACGTGCAAGGAGGGAATAAGAAACATATGTCAAGAAATTGATGGTTGAATGCCTCACAGAAAGAAAATTATCCGTATAATTTCCGTGCAATAATTACAACTATACTCATTACAATGTTCCAATTTTATTTGTCGTATACAATGGAAAGAATGGTATCGAACAAGAAGCAAAAAATGTGGGAATTCGGTTTTGCGGATTAACTTTGAACGCTGCCTTAATCGCTATAACTTACGAATGGAAAGAGATAAAGACTTGAAGCTTACGGGATAGGTTTGAAGAATCTCGGACGCTTTCGTTATTGGGCAAAATCAGGCGAATTGTTTCGCACTTATAAGCATTTGAAATCATTCATTAATATTTTCCAAACTACACCTGAAATTTTGGGTTTTGGAAAGATAATGATAGGACACATATTCATACAAAATTTCATGAGGATAGTATGAGCAGAAGATTTAAAACGAAAGAAAAAATTTTGTGAGCGGTGCAGCGATAAGCGCTAAACCAACCATAGCAACAGTCCCACAATAGGGTTTAAATTTACACTTCACATGTAAAATGACGACAAACAGGCTAATACATCATTTCGTGAAGAACATATAATTAGAAGACTAAACAGAATGTTTTTGTGAGGATCGTAATTCTGTTTTTATATCTAGAATTGAATATTTTATACGTTGTAGAAAAATTTTAATAGAGGAGTTAAAATAATTCTAAAATGTAGCAGAAAATATGAATGAGCAAACAGTTTGATGAAAAAATTTCAGGCGAAGAAAACTGTTTTGAAATGTAAGATTAATACAAAATAAGACATAAAACTGCTCAATCGTTTAGCTGTCGACGTTTCTGAAATGCATCATCATAATAAGAGCAATAATTATTTTTTTGTTAATATTTGTCGTACTGATTTTAAAACAGGTACAAACCTGTTTATAGGCTTAACAAGCTATCATAAATTCAAACATTAATTGAGTATCACGTTGAAGGGTTTTTCAAACAAATATGTCAAATATAAATTAGAAAGTTTTTTTTTCTGAAAATATCTACAAATTTGTCTAAAATATCTACAAATTTATCTACAAAATCGCTTAAAATTTTCAAATTAAATTGAATATCTTAGAAACACTGCTTCATTTTATAGACGTATAGAATTACAAACAACACATATGTAAGTCAGTCAACACAGAATCAAAAGAAAATATAAAATATTGACCGAGATTGATTAGACATCCGAGACAGCTGTTTCGATTGGATATCAAAAAACAAATGCCTAGAAAATGCTCTATGTAGATTCAAAAAAAATTTTTTTATTTCCTTCACAAAATATATAGCACATTCTCCAGAAAAAGCATTGAAAACTCTCATCTATTTTCTCATCAGTCGGAATTTATTTGAATATTGAATAAAAACAATAAATAAAAAATATATCTACATACCTTCTATTCAACATATCCAATTTGAAGCAGACTAAAAAGAAACCTATATCGAAATATATATTCATTAACTTAGCTTCCACAGAAAAGCACATGCGTGAAAACGCCAAATTATTAAATAAAATTGAAAACAGATACATCTTGTTCAAGATGTAAACTTGGCGAAACAATTGTCTTTAATAATAAGTTGTGAAAATAAAATTTTATTTTATTCGAGTAAAATGAATTTCCATCAAGTGAGGATCGATTCCTTTGAATTTAAGCCAAGTTATGACTATTATGAATAAACATTAATTGAATATTACACTGAAGGGCTCTTTCAAACAAATATTTCAAATATCAATTAGAAATTTTTTCTGGAAACCTCTACAAATGTAATCTAGAAAATCTCTTGAAAATTTTTAAAATTTAAATTAAATTCACTGTCGTAGAAACACTGCTTCATTTTATAGAAATATGGAATTATTAACATTTATGTGCGGCAGTTAATCAAGAAAGAATCAAAGAAATATTAACCGCAATTATCTGTTTCGATTTGATATTCATTCCCAAAAATTATTCCACGTGGAATTTAAAAAAGTCTCTTTTATTTATATTTAGGGAAAATATTTAGCGCATTCCCCAAAATTTAGAATTGTTTACCATAATCTCATCAGTATTATATTTTCTTTTAATACAAAATCAGAAGAAAATAGAAAATATTGACCTTGATTAATTAACAAATCATGATCCGAGACAGCCCTGTATGTTAAAGACACTATGATGCGATAAAATTTTCAGATTATTATTAATGTGACATCATTATTGAACAAACAATATTCATTTTCAAAAAAAATTTTTTTCATAATCGGAACATCTATTCAATTTATATTTCCAAAAAGGTGTGAAATTTTTCGCAGTACCTACTCAAAATATTTTTAGTGCTTGATTGCAATAAGATCAAAAGAAAATCTACTAATATTAGGTTTGTATTCTCCTCTAATAGATTTACTTTGAATAAACCATGCATCATTTCGCTACTGTGTTGCAATAAGAATATTGTTCGTCTATTTTTCCCTAATATTCAAATCGTCGCTTTTCAGTTTCCACGCAGAAATATTCCATTTTTCAAATACCTGACTCTATGAAACCATAGATAAATTCATAATAGGAAAGTTGTGGCTAATAAAACGGTAGCCAATCAATCGAATTAAGAGAACAAATAAATTTTTTTCGGTTTACGAATTGTCGAATGATGGTCAAGCTGACCAAATTAAAAATCCATAGCTCTCATCCATGGGCATACACACATTCTAATAAATGTTGAGTAGCCATTACCAACGGAATTGGCATTGTTACTGTAGTTTCGTTATTCGAGCTCATCCATTTCAGGGTTTACACTACCAAATACTCGTTTGATCGTCCTTTCGTTATTTGCATTTTGGTGATTCCGTTTCCGTTGTGTATTGAATCATTTAAAGCAAGAGATAGAAACACCATTCCAAATTGTTAGAGACTAACTGAGTGGATTCTTTACTTTGAATAATGAATGTGACATTTTGTTTTGTGATTTTAAAGCAACGCTAAGATATAATTGAAAAAGTACTATAAAGAAATCATTTCTGTCAATCCTAATTTGATGATTTAAGTTTAAAGTAACAAATTGTCTACCATAATAGATATTTCAATCATAAAATAAAAAATCGTCTTTATTATTCAAAGGAAATAATACAACCCTAAACATATAAGGGGGAGGCCATTAAAAATTTGCATTTTTGGTCGGTCATAAATAGACTAGCTACAGTAACGCATCCGATCTACCGAATTTTTCAGTACATTGTCGACAAACTGATCATGATACGTATCATTTGTGCAGTGGATGAATGGAAATAAAAAGCATGTCTTTTGCAGTCCGTATGGTAGGGCGAGAACCCACTTATCATTTAGACGAGTGCTATTTTTGCCTGACGAAGACTGAAGGTTATTTATTATATATATTTATATTTACCAGTGCCGATCGCACCTTTATATCCGCAAAATGTTGTTTTGGAAGATATTGGAGATAACGCATCATCAGGCAACTCCGTAGAACAGTGCACCGACCCAGTTCCGGCGAGTCACATTTAATTGTTCAAAGTGAGTTGAATGATTCAGTACGTAATTTGGGGTTATCAGAACTTCTTACTTCCCGTCTTAAGGAATGGAACTTATAAGGCAACGAATCGAAAATTACGAATTTCAGAGAAAAAAAAATGCTCCGTTTTCAGCATTCTACAGTATGGAAAACTCATTGTTTGCGTGTACTGGTATTTATGGTTTAATGCAGGAACTTGATATTGAGCATTCCCCCTCTAAGGGGCGTTTATTTATAATTTCGTCTAAATGCAGTTAAAAAGCTGTGTTATTGCATAATGGAAATTTAAAACCTTCTATACCATTTGCCCATTCAGTGACGATGCAAGAAAGTTATGAAAATATGCGCACTCTTTTGGATAAAATAAATTACAACACGTATAAATGGCAGATAGGTGGGGACTTAAAAGTTATAGGAATTTTAGTGGGACTTCAGGGAAGATTTACAAAATATTCCTTTTGACCTTGTCTATAATACAGTCGTCCAGTAAATCAGCAGTATATAACAAAAATTTGGTCAGAAAGAAGTGTATTTCAACCAGGATCTCAAAATATTAAGTTTAGACCTCTTGTAAACCCCAAAAATGTCCTTCTGCCTTCTCTTCACATTAAACTTTGTAAAGACTTTCCCAATTTAAGTCCTGCCAAATTAAAGGAAGGCATTTTTATTGGACCACAAATAAGAAAATTGCTGTACGTTAATTTTCCAAAGAAGCTTACTAGGCAGGAACTCTGAGTATGGAACTCATTTGGTAGTGCAGTAAAAGGATTTTTTGTACATTGTCGATTGTTTGGGGCTCAATCTCATGAATGGCGACTTCGATTTCGTGTTTCAAGGCATCAATAGTTTCTGGATGGTTAACGTAATACTTATCCTAACGGAACCCTACAAAAAATAGTCCGTCAAGGATGATGGGTAATGCTCATCTTCTCCCATGCTATCATTGAGAAGAGTATAGACCCATCGGATGATCGCGAGGCTTCACTTCTTGCACTAGTTGGACTTTGTAAGCTTTCATTGTAAGTCTTTATGCAAAATTAGAAGTGCAAGAAATGCTCAGTTCTTGAGCATGATGACGAGTGGATGTAGATGGATGTTCAGCAACATTCTGGGTTACAGCAGTAATGTTTTCAGGTGTGCTCACTGGACGAAAACGTGAACGGATTTTTTTTTCATCAAATTACGATCCAGTTGATCCACAAATTGCCTTGAGCGCATTTCATTTCAGTTTGGATAGAAGATTCGCCACTTTGGAAATAAGTTTTAAATATTCCCTATTTTTATGCAAGCGTAGATCGACCCATTTCGTTAATGTCAAATATTAAACTAACTTTCTGTCAGAACACGACTGACAGAAGTGTTGCCCGACTCGAAATAACCATTATTTCAAAATGCAAACTCTCGATGGCCAACTCTTTATTTGGTGAACCTTCACAGTCCTAGGGGAATTGAAGTCCTTATAAATTACCATTCTTTTCATTAAATGATATTCACTGCCATGAACATCATTGCCATCACTATCGTCCTTTATATTTCAACCTTACTGTCCCATATATACTTTTCTTGTCCATTTTGTCTGTCGTAACAGGAGATTCTTTTAAATGTGAAAAATAGCGCGTGGACAGAGGAGAGATATCTATTGATTCTGAAAAGCGTTGTGAGGGTTTTTCTGTGTGCTCGTTGCTAGCGACGGTCACCCAGTAAGTTTCTGTGTACATTCATGGCTTGTTGCAGGCTTCCTGGCCCCAAATATCGATCTAAAATTAATTTTCGATGTGTCAAAGTTGTTGACCGCTCTATCGCTGATAAGCGTTCATAATTTGGACGTTAATGCACTTTTCACATCAATCTGATAAGCGTCAGTGATTACTGTCACTTATTAATGACTCGAGGGATGCAATAAAGGCCTGAATTAAGTCCCGTGTTGTACGGGTAAGAATCAACGTGCTTGTGCTGGATTGAAGTTTCTGCGAGAAAATGCAGCGGAGAGTTTCTGTTAGATCCATTAGGGTTTAGTGGCTTACTGGCCTGCAGAAATGAGTGGTTCCCCAATTGAAAATAAACACCCACGGCTTTCGATCAGATAGATCAGTGCCCAAGAAAGCCCCTCTCCATAGAAAATTGTAATTCTTTCAGCAAAGAGAATAATCAAGAAAATATTTCTTCACGACGGGATAATAAATAAATAATGGAAATAAAGAATTAGAAATGGAACAGAAATGTGAGAATAATTTCGTAAAACAGAATCCGTCTTAATGATCACACAAAAGACAAATAAGATTGTCCATCTTGTTTTTGGTTGAGTGTAAATCAAAGTCCGATATATTAGGAGTAGAAATGAGTTCGTGCGGTTTTGATAACAGATGTCGCTACTAGTTTATTATAATTATTCCATTTTTTCATCTGGCAACACCTTCATTTTGAAGTGTTAACGTCACGCTTTCTTTGTATTTAATCAGTATATTGAATACTTTAACGCCATCATTTCATCTTACGTTTCGAATAAATCAGCTAATTAACTAAAATTAATTTGAATGTGAGTCAATACTTGATAGAAGTAAAATTCAAATGATTTTAAATTCAGAATTGTATATTCTAACTTCTACAATATTTCAAACTTTGAATATTAAAACAAATTGAAATATGTTTATCTTCTACAATTTTAATTTTAAAAAATTTTTTATTCAAAAAACTTTTAGAATTAAATTTATGTCTATAATTAATTCTAAAAGTTTTTTGAATAAAAAATTTTTTGAAATTAAAATTGTAGAAGATAAACATATTTCAATTTGAATTGTATCAGTCCTTACTTGGTGAAAATCCATATTAAATAATTTGAAATAAGGTTATTCTGATTTTCACAAATTTCAATTTGTTTTAATATTCAAATTTTGTTATATTTCTTCTATCAAGTAAAAGGCCTTTCTATTTTATTCTACAATATTTATTGAAACTATATACAAAAACTATCAAAGTGATATCCTTATATGTAATCGATATAAAATATTTTTCAATATCTCGGAAAAAACCAGACATGAAACGTATTAATAAAAATGTTTCAACTAAAACTATATAAGTATGCATATTAACATACAAATACAAGAAAATCCACTA
This sequence comes from Megalocaria dilatata, assembly GCA_034642435.1. Lineage (NCBI taxonomy): Eukaryota > Metazoa > Arthropoda > Insecta > Coleoptera > Coccinellidae > Megalocaria > Megalocaria dilatata. The sequence goes on along the minus strand of CM067863.1, from coordinate 17,663,939 downwards.
TTCCAAAATTATCTAAAATTCTCAAAATAAAGGATCAAATAAAAATAACAACGAGAATTCCAACATTGGATAGCAATTTCGGTCTCTACGCATCTTCCGAAATGTATTGAATTCAGATTCAAATATATCACAAGATCAAAATTCACAAGATAATATAATAATAAATTAATATAGAGTCTAAATATCCACAATATATTTCTTAATTATTTATTATTTTTGAAATTCTGGTTATTTTTCTCATCATGGGAGATTAATTGGGGTGAATAATTTTTGTCATGTTTTTCTGTGTTCCGAGTACAAATGGTTATAGGTTAAACCTAACAACACTTTGATCATTTCTGTTTTATTTTGGATACTTCAAAGCTTACTTCGAGTTTATTCGTTCCATGTGATATGTTTGAATTTGAATTCAATACATTTCTGAAGAGGTCTAGAGATAAAATTTGAATATCAAAACAGATTTAATCTGTTAGTCTTCTACAATTTCCATTTCAAAAAAAAATTTTATTCAAAAACTTTTAGAATTAAATTAATGTCTACAATAAGCACCGCTTATATTTAATAGACGTGTATGATCAAAACTCAATATGTTGTTATATTTCTTCTATCAAGTAAAAAGCCTTTTTCTATATTATTTTAGGTCTAGAGACCCAAATATTAGCTATTAAATGTTGGAGTTCTCGTTCAGTTATTTTTATTTGATCCTTTATTTTGAGAATTTTAGATAATTTTGTAAAAGTGGATTTTCTTGTATTGGTATGTTAATATACATACTTATATAGTCTTTGTTAATACATTCGTATTAATACGTTTCATGTCAGAATGTAAAAAGATTTTTCCCGAGACATGGAAAAACTTTTATATTGATTATATATAAGGATATCATTTTGATAGTTTTTGTTTATAGTTTCAATATATATTGTAGAAGTTAGAATATATAATTCTATATTTAAAATCATTTAACTCAAATTAGAGAGGCATAAAATTCGACATAAACAAGGTGAACTTGCTTGTGTTGGAGGTATTAATGCGGAAAAAAAATGAAAGGATGAATCTGTTTAGTATATGTGTAACTGTCAATTTTTATTCGACAAGAGATTACTGAGCAGGTTTGAATTGGATTTCGTAATGAAACAACCTGTACGATTATGTCCAAAAGCTTCGTTAAACCGATGTGGGAGATAAGCCTCTAAACATAATCCTTTATTGCTGGTTCAAAACACACTGGAAAAATATAGGCCGCGTAAAACTGGAATAATTCCTGCAAAAAGGCTGGAGAGGAATAACTGGCGGAAAATATTCCTCTTCATTGGGAACTTTATTACAGCCTCGATCTAAATTGGTGGAAAAAAATATCCACAGTATCTCCTTTTCCTTGGTAATCACGGCTGAGGCTTTCCAGGGAATTATACGGCTTTCATAATGGCGTTTCAACATTTTCGAAATGAAACCCGATCGTTACCAGTGAGGTATGATTGCTTTAACCTCTTCTGCATTTCACACACGTTAGTTCTCCGCTTCGTTTTTCATTTTAATGCGAGAGCAATTTGCTCGCGGTGTTTGGAATTTTGCTTTTCCGACACAAGCGCAATTTGGAATATGGAACTTAATTTTCAAAAAAAACTGAGTGCTGTATCAATTTTTCCCTTGAAAGCCACTGAAAGCTTCGGACGCCAAAATAGGCGAATATTTTAACAATAAATGTATGAATGTCAATTTCGTTAAAATACTAGGAAGTCTCAGTGTTCTTCAGTTTTCAACGTTCATAGATATGATTATTTTCTTATGTTCGTCTAAAAATGATCACTCTCGCCATCCAAATGATATAGTTCATGCTTATATAAATTACGAATTTTGAGTCAACTCGGTGAAAGTTGTAATTTAGAATTAAAAGTTAATATCAGAAATCTAAAAAAATTTCACTATATATATTAGATAAATATAAAATTAATACTCATCTAGAAAAACATTAATTTTTGATTTCATCACATTGTATAAAACAGGTATACGTGTGTTTATCATTGGCGTGAATAGTCGAAAAAGACGAGAGAAATGATAAACTTCTTCATTCAAAACATAAGCCATTATACATGTTTTATATTGCTATATTGCTCAATATTCAGATAACTCAAACATTAAGAATGAAACATAATTATAAGATTAGAAACTTACCCATTCAAGAAAATTTTGAACAAAAACTCTAACATTATCAACTATAAGCAACGTGTCTCTATCTGATAATAATTTTGAAATTAAAAAACAGAATTCAATTTGAATTTTATCACAAAAGAATCTGAATTCTTCTTCTTAACATTCTCTACTTTAAATAATAGAAGCGGTTTTTTTACTTGAAAGAAGGATAATTACAAACTTTGAATATAAAAGCAGATTTAATCTTCTACAATTTCAATTTCAAAAAAATTTTTTTTAAACTTTTAGAATCAAATTAATGTCATATAATAAGCACTGCTTATATTTAATAATAATAATAATAATAATAATAATAAAGTTTATTTGGCTAAATAAACTGAATACATCGCTGAGGTATATAATGAAATTATAACCTGTACGCAATATTAAATTAATAATAATTCTAAAAATATAGACGTATAAAATCAAAATTCACTATACAATACTTGAATATCAAAACAGATTTAATCTGTTAGTCTTCTACATTTTTAATTTTAATTTTTATTGTATAGTTAATTTTGATTTTATACGTTTATTGAATATAAGCAGTGCTTATTATATGACATTAATTTAATTCTAAAAGTTTTTTTTTTTAATTTTTTGAAATTAAAATTGTAGAAGATTAAATCTGTTTTGATATTCAAAGTTTGTAATTATCCTTCTATCAAGTAAAAAAACCGCTTCTTATTATTTTAAGTAGAGAATGTTAAGAAGAAGAATTCAGATTCTTCTGTGATAAAATTTGAATTAAATTCTGTTTTTTAATTTCAAAATTATTATTAGATAGAGACACGTTGCTCATAGTTGATAACAGATTAAATCTGTTTTGATATTCAAAGTTAAAAATTCTCTACTTGAATTAAAAATCTTTTCTATAATCCTCAGAAGGTTTCACTGGATAAATGGACTCGGAAAGCATTACACACTCAAATAAATTATAGATTTTGTCCCTACTTTGCGAAAGTTCTAATTAAGAACTAAAAATTTAATCAGAAATCTGAAAATTTTCACATTATTTATTAGATTAATATTTATTTCAATACTTGTTTATAAAAACATTAATTCTTCAATTTTTAACATCGTCAATTTATCCATTGCTGTGAAAATTCTCATTTTATTTTTATATTTATGAAATTGGCACAAAAATCTTATATTAATTAGCCGTAGTTGAAGATGGACCGAATGCTTCTAAGGTCAGCTATGTTCGACTCCTGAAGATTAGTGATGCTTCAGAATACCTCGATTAGAAGGAAAAAAATTGACTTTCAGCCTATAAGAAATATATTGTTCATCATGAAGAACATATGGGAAAGAACTGAGCTATATACAACGTAATTTCCGTTTCAGTCTGTTATTTTATTATTTGACGAAAGTTTTTATTCCTCTGAAGCTTTCAAATACGCTCAAGTTCAATCATAAAATGAGCAATCCAGAACTTTTCACTAAGACGATGGACAGATAGTCAAAAGAAATTTGGTTCAGTTGAAAACTAAGAAAATTGCACTTCTTAGTGTAACAATTGAGCATTTATACTCCAAACCTCTCAGTAGAATCATTTCATCCTAAGGATTGAGAATTGAGGTTAAGGAAAAGTTGAAGAGAATATCGGTTAAAAATTTATTGAATGTTTTAGAATGAGTCCACAATACTATACTACTAATCCTACAATATTTTTGTAGGTTCAAATAGATAAAGGGGATCTTTCTATTTTGAATGGAAAATAAACAATTGTGTAATAATTTGCAACTCCCGGATCAAGTGACAGGGTATATCTTTAGATTTCGCGGTTAAGCTACAGAGACTTTTGATTTGAAATTGAACTGATATCCATTTCCGTAAGAATCTAATTGAAAAGTTTCTCAATTGTGTTTCGTCGAATCAAGGACTTCGATTCAGATTTACCCAAAATATACGCATTTACCTGTCGCTGTCAAAGTGGAACATTTTAGATTAAGAAAGTTATGGAGATTAAACGATTGTACGAAAGCCCACAAATTCCATAGTCTGCTTGTTTCTTGTTTTCATTCCTCCTTCCCCCATCTTCGTTTCTCATTCACTCACATTTCAACGTCCCCCGAGTGCCTTCATTGAGCTACATTACTTTAGTCAGGAGATAGAAACATGGCGTTTATAAAAATACATCCTTCCGACAATAGCAATGGACGATTCGCCGTTTTAATTAGATCATTATCTCTTTTCTCGTTTCGTTACTCACATTTTATTGTAATCATCAGTTTCATCTCTCCTTTTGATCAGTTTTTAATATCTTGAATTCTTTCAGTGAAAAATGCGTTTCCAGAAGTGCAGGGTAAGTACTACGCTGAAGTGGCACTTATAATTTTATTGTGCACGATGGAGAAACGCATGTTGAATTGGGTTCATTTTATTTTGCTGGTTATTCATTTACTTTTGTATAATTTCGTCTTATAATCCTACGTTTTTCAATTTTTTTTATTTTGGTATAGAACAAGATGAGTTTATGTTTCGAGCATGTACAGAAATATATTCTTGGTTCACAATACAACTGCATGTTTAGATATTACATTCGTTATTCATGTTTTTATGCCTGATATTTAATGAAGGACTAATAATATTAATGACTATTCATTATTAGGTAATACCTATTTATATTTATATAGGTCCCTTCAAAAAAAAGTTATATTTTAGCATGTTATTAGGTACTTGAACGATGTGTGCACATGATCAAATTCATTTTAAAAATTATTGTCCTGTTGGAAAAATGTTTCGCATGTTACATAATTTTTATACTTTCCACAAGTTTCTTATCCAACGTTTGGGGGCCAAATTCAAGTCACCTGGTGGGACGCAATTTGGACCTTCCTAACAGAGTCGCTGCCAATATTTAAACCACGTTATATCATGAAACATTGTTTCAAATATACAATTTATCTCATTTAAAAACTGAGCGTTTTAATTGAAAGTTTTCTATTATTATCGGTACAGTTTAAATATCACAAAAATAAAGCAGACATCCAACAAGAAACAATCTTAAGAGTAGTTTCATTGAGCGGTGAAAATTTTAAATTCTGAACGAAACATCTGTAGTCGACTACTGATATTATCCTTGATTTTTGTTTTATTATCTCTCAGTGTTTGATCAAATTTTTTTCGAAATTGTCATGACGCTTTGATTCATGCGTGCTGACTTGTTTCAAAAAGGTTGAATTCGAAAACATACACTCTTGCTGTGGGAAAACTGATGGAAAATTCATATGCAATTGGAACATCGTATATCGAAACGACTGGTTGAATTTAAGAATACCGAATGTAGATCATAAAAATGTTTCATTCAGAGTCGAATATGCTAAACTTTTGCCAGTCAATTCGTCCATTTTGCCATTTTCAACTCGGATAGAATCGAATTTGCAATTCATGAAATGCGATGATATTCGTGAACCTCAACGCATGCATTTCGATCTGAAAATTTCAAACAGAGGAGTGCCGTAAAGTGTAGAGTAATGTATTATGGTACTCCGGAGTTATTTCTGCGAAAGTATATGAATAAAATATTCTAGTTGAGTGGATAAAAATCCTTTTCACACAAAAAGTTTCATAGAATTCATCCGTTATCTAATTAATAAGTTTGACAACTTCCAATTACCTAAGAATTCATATAATGGAATGGATTTTAGAGACATATTCATTTCACTATTAGTGAAAATGATATTTTTTTTTAAAGAAAACTACACAATTCATAATTTCACCATGACAAATTGAACACCAATCAGAGCGAATTACGTTACGCCTGTCTAAAGATCATTTTGTCTCGAAAGTTTCTTCGAAGTTTGAACACAATTTGTACACTATTCCGCTGTATCCTATCCGGGGATTGGTTTATTAAGGGTGAGAGAATTTCTTGCATCAATCAAGGACTGTTTGTCAGTACAATTTGCAAATGCAGGTACCTCCATGTAAGTACATTGTTATTCTTTATAAACATCATAATTTAAAAGTCGAAATGAAGTGAAGTAGTGAAAAATATTTTGTGTAATTGTCCTTGTTGCTTGCCCTTTCACCTGTTTTCGGCTTGACTATGATTTATGGGACATCCTGTATGCAGGATATTCGAAATCACATCTAACCAAGTAATTGAAGTGCACATACATTGATCCGAAGGTAATATCAATTTTCATGTTGATAAGTTTTGGTTAAGATTAAAAACTTTAGTGTAGTTTGCTGCTGTCTAAAAGAAAACATACTTTCTATATTCATATATTTCCATCGCGACCTACTTCCATTATTAAAAATACGAAATCAACCTTAATGAAACCATTACCTGCAGCGCACGTTAAATAACGAAACTAGATTGGTATCTATCGATTCTTCTTTATGTCTTCAATATCATCACTGACAATCGGAATCAATTCGAATATGCAATAAAAGAGAATTCTAATATACTTCCTTTTCATGTGTACTAAGGAATATAGGAAAGTATTCATTTCCGCAGCAATGATGTTCGATTGTAGCTTCGAATAAATGGGTGTACTTAGCGTTATCAAATATCAACATTATGCTGAACCTTAGATTCAACAGACATGAATAAATAAATACTCAGAAGAATATTCACGGACAAAGTGGTGATTCTGAACAATGATAGGGAGAATATTATGGATCAGCTTTTATAATTGATAAAACGATAAAACAAATTTGGTGCCTACTTGATAATTTACCCTTTCCGACGTATACTGTGTTCAAGCATTTCCATCATATCGCATTTGCTAGAGTACAATGCTCTGTTAATTTTGATGTATAAAATTGATCGAGGGTAAATTGTAAAATGTAAATGTTCATATTCAGGTTATTGGTGTATTATTCTTATCGGAACAATTCCTCTTATGCTTTTTTTCATTATTATTATTCCGCTATTCCATCAATCGCTTTGTGTTCTTGCGCGCTCGTAAACACATGATATGAAATTTGAGCAAAAAATATTCTTGGAACTACTATAGTAGACTTTTTAATGAACATTTCGTGGTCAAACCCAGTTCTGTGTCCGCCATTAATAAACAGGATAACATGAGTAGATCTAAAGCCTAAAATGAAAGGTGAAGATCTTGAATGACCATTTAAAATTTATGGTACTCATGTATATTAAGTCAGAAGCTTTTGCGCGTTTGTTCAACAGTTCATTTTACCTGAAATTTTCAAATGTGTGAATTACTTCTCGAAGAAGCTACACACCTGATGAATAAAAGCATAGAATTCTGTGTTCTGTCATCCAAAATAATTTTTGGCAATTTTAGAACTCTCCTGAAAGGACATAAATGCCAAAAAATCGGAAAAATAATATATATGAAATAAAACTTCATATAATAAAATAGGAAAAGACTTTTTACTTGATAAAAGAAATATAACAAAATTTGAATACTAAAGCACATTTAATCTGTCAGTCTTCTACAATTTTAATTCTAGAAGTTTTTTGAATAAAAATTTTTTTGAAATTAAAATTGTAGAAGGCTGACAGATTAAATCTGTTTTCCTATTCAAAACTTCATATACTTTTCATACATTTCGCCGAGATCAGTAAAAAATTCTTCGAACTTATCTTCAAGAAATTATGTATGTTATTCTTCATCTAAATACTAAATTAGAACTCCATCGGATTTTTACTTTCGAAAATATTTGAAAAATAAAATATTAAATGAGGAACCATTGAGCCGATTCTGTCCATTTTTGGTCATAGCTCATACATTCAGACTGCAAATCTATCTTGATAGATTCTTTAGGTCTTTTCGTTCTAGCACCAATCCTCACAAAATTTGACACAATTCTTCTTGTTCTTGTTAAACACCTAAAGACCATATTCAATTTCGACCGGATCCGTTATTTCGGAACTGTCGAGAAAATCAGCAAAAAAAGCAAATCTGAATGACTACGGAACCATTAAAACAATTTTGGCCATTAACGAACTCAATCGAGATATTTAGGCCTTAAACCTACTCATTTTCAAATCTGTAGTTCTTTACGTTGAAAAGTTTACGGGCAGACCGGCCGTACAGCATTAGGTTTTACCGCGGATTCTTCATCGCTGAGTCCAACCTTATCGTTTGAAACCATTTTCGGCTTAAAATTAGGAAATTTCAGATATTTGGACAAAACCATAGCACATTGTTGTGAATATTTTTTTAATGTCTCCGAACAACTGTTAGGAAAGTGTAACAGTACATTCAAAAAGGTGAAAAGCACTGACGTGAAGTCAGGAGCTTTTGCGGGCTTGTTAATATTCTTGTCGTTTTTGTACATCAAGTGGTAAATTTAAACTCGATCATTGGACTGTTATATTATGGTTTCTTTAGCGCTCAACGCTGGCCCTCTAGTAAAATTTTTATATTGTTTTGAATATTCTAATCACACGATCTTCATAAAATTTCCCCGGAATATTAGCCTTATCGTTATCCTTGAAAACCACAAATTTCAGATCAATCGGATTAGTGGTTTGAAAAATATTAATGATAGTAAGGGAACATTTCAAATGTGAATAACTGCGAAATCATAGGACCGATTTCGCCCAATAACGAACTCATTCGAAAAAGTCTATCTCTTACCTATTCTCTTACAAAATATATTTTTTTAAATTTCTACTCGTACGATTCTCAAGAAATAACACACGATATGCGCGTTATGATTCTACTTCTAAATGCTGAATTCCAGATAGATCGGATTAGAAATTCAGAAAATATTGAGGGAAATAAGGGACATTTTCAAATGCCAATAACTGCGAAACCATTGGACCGATTTTATTACTTATTAACGAACTTAACCGAGATATTTAGACCTCAAACCTTCCCTGCAAGTTTGAAGGCTCTCTTTCCTTTCCAAAGTTAGCGTGTTTACTGACGGACAGAATTACTTTTAATCTCGGATTCTTTATCAATGAGAACAAGCGCGCAAAAACCAGCATCTGATCTATTTTCCTACTTGAATAACGAAAACGTTCGATGTTAAAATCGACATTAAACAACTAACGAGTAGAATGAAGTCTTTTGCGAAATTCAAACAGTTCGTTGCTGTCACTGCCTGTTAGACTACACATCCAACTTTCGGATAACCAGTCTGTACACTGAATTTCTCTCTGTTGAAACCGACGGTACGGTATTTGGACCTCTTACGTAGAGTTAAACCGGAAACGTACTGTACAGCCTACATGTTTAAAGTATTAAAAAATAATTACCTCAAATTCCATTCATTATCAGTTCTCATCTCACCTCACATACCTTCAATAGATTATGAATAAAGTATGCTTCCAGATAAAGGAAGCACATCTGGGTTTTGTTAGTATTTTCAGAAATACGGCCTATTGTTCCATATATCTGATACTGCTATCGAAGCTTTAGAATCACATATTCAAAGGTGGATTACCTATCCTGTCCAGTTCAGATTACAATACCTAACATGGATTTGGCGGCTCGAGTTCATTTATATTCATAGAAAAATTAAATAATTCAGTTGTTGAGGCCGTAATGGATAATAAAACCAATTCAGCTGGATATATTTCAGATGTTCGACATGTTCATTAATAAATCAATATTCGACTTTAATATTATAGAACTAGTTACCGCCACAGTTGGTCACACCTTGTGCCATATTGTTTAATTTTTTTTGTCAATTTAAAGATTCATATCGATTCTCTGTGTACAAAAAAAATCAGATTATATTTATTCGACTACAGAATACATATAGCGTGTGTTATCTGGTAAATCCGATTTGAAATCATCGAACCAATATGTTTTCAAAGAATCTAGAAAAACACTGACGTGAAGTCGGAAGCTTTTGCGCGCTTGTTCAACGGTCCATTTCCCCTAAAAATTTCAAATCTCTGAATGACTTATTGAAAAAGCTACCATTGATGAATACATATTTTGTATAAGCCCCTTTGTCGTTATTTTTGCCTAGCCCTCGCCGCTGCTCACAAAATGTTTGTTTTTGTTTTGAATCTTCTGATCATACGAACCTCATGAAATTTTGCAGGAAGATGTTCGTTGTCATTCTCCTTCTAAAATCCAAATGTCAAATCAATCGGATTTGCAGTTTAGAAAATATAAAATAAAATAAGGGGAAACTTCAAATAGGAATAACTGTGGAACCATTGGAGTGATTTTGCACAGTAACGTACTCAGTCAAGATATTCAGGCCGCAAACGTACCCTGAAAGTTTCAGGACCCTAGCTCTTTCCATTCGAAAATTCTAGTATTTAATGTAACGTTCAACGCTAATCCGCTTTCAATATTTTTTCTAAAAGATCCTCACGAATTTGCTTGTTATTATACTGTTACTAAATTCCCAATTTCAGATCGATCAAATCTGTAATTTTCAGAATATTGAAAAAAATTAGAGAAATTTTCAAAAACGAATAACTGTGAAAGCATTGAACGGATTTTGCCGAACTGAACCGAGTTATTTAGACCCCAAACCTTCCCTGAAAGTTTCATGGCTCTTGCTCTTTCCGTTCGAAAAATGTCGTGTTTACGGTCGGAGAAGCCGAACAGAATTAGTTTTGATCTCGGTTTCTTTATCACTGAGTTCAACTTAGTCGTTTGAGACCTTTTTCGGCCCAAATTTCTAAAGTATAGACACTAAAATGTGACACACGGAAATAAAACACAGGGAAAATTTGTTGTAATCCTCACAGCTGTTATGTAACAAGCATATGAATTTTTCTTTCCAACACTTTCTGCTTAAATTTAAAGTCCTTTCCATGATCGTTAAAAGGTTTCACTGGATAAATGGATTCTAAAATCATTTACACCCAAGTGTATAAGTTAGTATAAAGTGCGAATAAAAAAGTTCGTATACAAAATAAATGAAAACAGAAATATTTTCACCTCCGGTTACTCTCCAAATTAATTCAGTGAAATAATAATTCTAAATGAATAGAAGGGATGAAGTTCTCCATATGGTTCCAAAAAATCTTCGAAATAGTTGTTTTCATGTTGAATAAGACTGATTTCCATATTCCACCCTTTTTGACCTGCACTGGCCTTTTACAGTAGCCTTTATATAATAATATTTATAAAGAAGACGCCGTAGGATTTGGACAGAAGTTTGAAAACTATCTGGATCTTATTGTCATTTGGAAAATAAAATTGTTTACTTCATTGTTCGTTATGCTCGATCCAAAATTTTTCACGAGTTATGAACAGTGTATGTACGAAAAAATAGAGAATATCAGTTCATATGAAAGTATAGCCGTTAACAAAAATTTTAAATGTTGCTGTCTGTTTATTGATTGTACTTTACTTACTTCAAAATTTCGCAAAAGACTGATATATTTTCGCTTCTCTATTTCGATACATCATTATATTTTGTCATAATTTATCGGAATTCACGCACTTTTCAAACTTAAATTTGAACGCTTGTTTTATATATATTAACATTTGGCAACACCATGAAACCGCTGTTGAGAATTGGCGAAACGAGTCTTAATTCCAAGGGGCTGAAACTGTCTCTCGGCGAAGTGCGGTAGCAAATTTATTTAAAGTTCATGTTTCCTCTTCATGAATAACAATATAATGGTAAATGGGATTAGTTTCTCGCAGCAATTATCATAGAAATAGTATCGGAGCTCCGGGTGAATGCCAACGTTTATGGCACATTTGAATCAATAAAGCGGACCGTGTTATCGAAATCTCTTTGAACGTCAACATCATCTGCACACACACACTTCTGCACCATAAACTGTTCTTGAATTAGAATACTCTGATGTTGATCACTTCTGTTGTTGAAAGTCGTCGTGTAAACACAACTGGGAGAGAATATCTGTAATAGAAGGGTAAATTCCACGTATAATTTCTACGACGTCTTCGGTAAAAATATTACAAATAAAGCTATAACATCACTGATGTAGCGTCAGCGGCATTTACTCATTTACTCAAAGATAATTTCTTCAACTTGATTTCATAGCAACGGATTGATTATTTGGTTACTTGAATCATACTATGGGACAATATCAACGTTCTATTTCTGTTAATTTTTCACGAGAAAAAAATTAATTAATTTAAATTTATGAGGTTCAACCCCAATCGAACTTGGTTGCGTTTGTACTTGTCATTCAAGAATGTCTCAGTGTTTTTCCAAAATACGTAGCTATTGAAATAATCCTCACAAATTTCTGAATAAAATCATAATTTTACATCCAAATACTTTCACGTTTATTAAGGAATCGTTGTGTAGGAAACAAAATTTTAAATAAACTTTGTTTTAGCAGAAGTAACTTCGATCATATATTTTTAATTTAAATGTAACTGTTCATTTGTCTGAGTACAATAAATGGATTTGGCGTAATATTTGGTTTCGAATTTTCACCTACAGTTTTCATACCTGAGCGGATCATTCAATTGATACGCAAAGTGTGTGGGATGTAAGCCAGATTATTCTAAATTTTCCATGAATGTTTCTATTCTCGTTTAAAAGGAAAGCTCTATGCGGATTTTATTAGTCAGTTTTTGAATTCTGCACACCTGCAGCTGTTGAAATCTCAGGGTGTTTGGTTTTTTTGCGCCCGTTTTGCAGTTTTTTGAATCGGACATGTTGTCCAGATCAGAAATGAATATTCTGGTGCATTCAAAGATTATCCACTTTCACGCTACCTATCTATTAGAATATTTTTTGTGTTTCACAAATATCATACAGGTTTCTTATTGAAGAATCGGAATCACTTCAAGAAACGCGCAAATTTCCGATTTCTATCAACTTTTCCCATTTTATTTCCTATTGCCGATTGAGAGATCATTGCCGAGTTTTGCCCTTCTTTTGTAATGCTTGTTTGCTTCTAGCCATTCTTCTCTCTAGATCCATGAAACGATCATTTCTGGTGTACGTGCTCAGGTAACAAAATCCTTCAACCCACTTTAGTAGGGTTTAAACTCGCTGTTGAAATAACATAATGGAAATCTACAAAATACGGCTTAATTATGAGTTGACTATTTTGGTCACAATGTATCTACGTATTTTCATACACATTAAGGAATAACTCTCTTAATTGATCTCAGTCTTTCAGAATGCACTACTTCAATATGTAATAAAAAGTTTTACGACAGCTTTGTTGCATTTTGAGTGTCTCCATTCATAGAAATAATCATAAGTCTAGGCAATCAATTTTTATTTCATCATAAGGAATGTGATATGATTGTAAAATTGTTGTTTTATATCAGTTTCAAAATGCATTATGAACAATAAAGTGAATGCTCTGAAGCCGTGTTTTTTCAGGGTTTTTCCTCCGTTCTGAAAAAGCTGAGTTATGCTTAGAAGACGTAAGCAACTAGCGTGCATTTAATAGTTCCAACAAGATCGATATGCGATTATGCGTCTAAAACAAACCTCGCGGCTTTAAATCATCAACAGCCCCCACAATTTACCAGACATTAGGAACTCCTAGGGTTATTCAACTTTTCCAACACGTAAACGATTAACTTGTCGAATAGAACTGAACCCCACCTGTACAAATACATCTTTTATTGTATATTCATCGGCATTAAATTATGAAATCTGTGGATATTAATCGAAAAAGATTGAACAAGTTGCGTCATGAGCTGAAAGACCTACGTTCATTCAAATATTCAGAAAATACATTTCTTGGATCAATGCGTATTTTTTCCAGTATTAACTTGCAGACAATGTACGTATCCTGCACGTTTGGCAGATGGTCAAGCCTAGAGGTGAAACAAGCTCTCTTCGTATATCGCGTGTCTTCACATTGTGTTTCGGTCAACTACAGAATCAGAAGACGACCATTTTTGAGATAAACTGTCATACAGGTTTCATATGGACGTGTCAGGGTCATTATCTAGGAAAATAAAGAAAAATCTGTTTATAATCATCTTTTTTTTCAGAATCAGAAGATAGGGAATCATTGTTTAAATTTTTTCTTAATATTATTTTCGATGAACAACTTTTGAGCAATAAAAGTTGTATATCCAAAACCAAGATCCTCAGGCGATTGACATCTCTCGATATGAGTCTACCCATATGACCTAATGAAATGCCCTGTATGTTCCATCAAAACTCGTCTAATGATTACACCCCTAATGGAGGTGTTGTAAATTTGGCGTTAGTTTAAAGTCTTCGATTTGTAATATTGAATTAAAATAATTTACAGAGTATATACTCAATAAAAATTCATACTCAATTCAAATATTAAAATACAACATTCTGTGACCTTCATAAATATAAATGGTTCATTTCAAGGACGTCTGACAAGATTCGATTTTTAATCGAAACAGCGTTACATCGCCCAAATTTGAATTATATTTTTATCAATTCTTTCTTTCTATAGAGTTCTTGTTGCTCAAATATTATAAGATATTGAATTGAATCAGTCCTTACTTAGTGAAAATCCATATTAAATTAGATTTAAATGAGGTTATTCTGATTTTCACAAATTTTTATTGTTATGTTTACAACAATCGTTTCGCTATCACAGTAGCATCATCAGGCAAGATTACATTTTGAATAACTAAGCTTGTTTCCGAAATCCATTGCTATTTTTATTACAGTAAGTACAATAAATTTTTATTGAGCACTAAAACCCAAAAAAGGGTCTCTGCAAATTTCAGCTTATCTGAATATATTTAACAGGGGTGAGTTATTCAAATCTATTTGTTCGTTAAGTAATATTCCAATTTCATTATGTTTATTTATCTCTAGGGATTCTAACAGATTGAAGGCATAACTTTTACTTTCTATATGTAGAATTTCAAAATTATGGTGAAAGTATGTCCTGTTTCTAACAAATGGTTGGAATATGTAGAATTACTTTTATTATTGAGGAAACTCTTCAAATGTTCACAAGTTCTATGTCGGAAAGTTCTTCCAGTCTGTCCTATGTAAACTTTAGGGCAATCACCGCCCCCGATTTATCATCTTTATGTGTACAGTCTTTATTATTTTTAATAAATTCACTCAAGTTTGAATTGGTTTCAAATTAAATTCTCAAATTATATTTATTTTTGAGGTATGTAGCAATTTTCTCAGAAGTGTATTCAAGGAAATGTATTTAAAATTTTCTTTTATATTAGGAAACACCATATTTAAAGCTATTTTATTATTTTTATTCATCAAGAATTTGTCTATCAACTTAGGATCATAGTCATTAAGTTGATAGACAAATTCTTGATGAATAAAAATAATAATATAGTTTTAAATATGGTGTTTCCTAATATAAAAGAAAATTTTAAATACATTTCCTTAAAATACACTAAAGGTATTTCTGAGAAAATTGCTACATACCTCAAAAATAAATATAATTTAAGAACTCCATTTAAAACCAATTCAAACTTGAGTAAATTTATTAAAAATAATAAAGACTGTTCACATAAAGATGATAAATCGGGGGTTTATAAGTTAACCTGCGGTGATTGCCCTAAAGTTTACATAGGACAGACTGGAAGAACTTTTCGACATAGAATTTGTGAACATTTGAAGAGTTTCCTCAATACTAAAAGTAATTCTACATTTTCCAACCATTTGTTAGAAACAGGACATACTTTCAACCATAATTTTTAAATTCTACATACTCACTTAAATATATTCAGACAAGCTGGAATTTGCAGAGACCCTTTTTTGGGTTTTGGTGCTCAATAAAAATCTATTGTACTTACTGTAATATAAATAGAAACGGATTTCGGAAACAAACTTAGTTATTCAAAATGTAATCTTGCCTGATGATGCTACTGTGATAGCGATGTTGTGTAAACATAACAATAAAAATTGGTGAAAATCAGAATAACCTTATTTAAATATTATTATACGATTGTTGAGTTTCAATTAATCTATAAATAGGAACTGTGTTTTTAATACATTTAATATAAATTATTTTTATAAAGATTTCAAAATGTTCTGCTTTTATATTTAAATCAAATACCAGTACAAACCTTATTTAAGTTTATATTCAATAAATTATTTTTGGTCATTTATATATCAGAAAAATGAAACAGTATTCTGTATGATCTGAAGAAGTTACAATGTAAAACGAAACGCGTCATCAGTTACTCAATAGAAAGTGTAAATCAACAATTATTGTTTTTCATTTCATTTGATACGGATTTACATCAAGTAAAAGCCACTAACCTTGAATTTTATTAGATAAATTTTAACCTAGTGTTTATTTCGACTATGGTATAACTTTTTGAATAAAATATTTTAAAACTCTGTAACATAACTTAAATTTTCAACGTCATATTGTTGTACATAGATTTGATTTGTGCTGAATTTGTTTTATGTATCATGAAACTATTTGTTTCTTTACATGTTCGGCATATTACCTCTACGATAGTTGAATTTCAATATATCTTAGGAAAGAAACTGTTTCTAAGATATTATTAATCGATTATTAATTATTTTCATAAAAGTAACAAAATGTCTTTACATTGTCAAATTATAACATTATACCAAATACAGATACTACCCTGATAAACTTTCAGTGGTGCATATTCTCTTGCTGGAATATTCAAAATGCTGTAGGATACATAAAAACGAACACAATAACGTCACATTAAACACGTTCATCCCAGCACAATGACGAGATTTCGATAGATTTATTTATCCAGAATTGCAAAGCCTGCCCGACTTCTTACACAAGCCTCATTGTTAGTTAGTTATCCTCGAAGTAGGTAGCCCGCTTTCGCCTAGAACATCAAAGTACAAAATGCCGCCATTCTGTACCTCTCTGTATTCTTTACGTTCCATTATTGTGTTCGAGTTCTGAAAACATTTCATTTTGTACCGTTTTCCATTCATTCATTTCCAGTAATCTTATAGTGACAACTTTACTAAACCTCATTATTTGTGGAGTGTTCACAGGTTGGATATGAAACGATGACAAAAAGCTCCGAGTCTTCAGGGATTTAGTGTTATTTTTCCTTGCATCTATGTACAATTTTCGTTGATTTCCTGAAATCTGAGCACGACGCCTGGAAGCGCTCTTGTCCGTTAATTGGGATATTCCGGAATTATTACATCCATTTCGAGATGGAAGATTTGTCTGTATTTATTCTGATATAGTTGGGTGCAATGACGGGGTTTGAATAAAATGTCGCTTTGTCGAGCTTGAAGCTCAGACTGTCAGTTTCCTTTAAAGTCCTACTTCTGACGTTGTCACAGACTCCAAACGTATCCCTTAAAATCCCCTCAAAAATTTAATCATTTCTTCTATTCAACTCGAAGTTCCCAAGAGCAAATAAATGTGATTCAGAGTTCCGAAATTAAAATATATCATTGGGAGCTACTGTTTTTTGGGCGACAGCAAAAGCCTGGCTATCACGCCTATGGCTCATAAAAGCTCATAGAAATGCACCCCTATTTGAAATGGTGCGATCTAATGGAGTGGGATAGGTAATAATTGAACAGAGATGGCATAGACTTAAACAAATATCCAGTACGCTACCCGCCAAATCGACAACAGCATTAGGTACAGAAAATTGAATATAACCCCTCCATTCTCGATAGTATCACCCCCATTATTTTGTTTTTCGACTCATGCAACTTTTTCCACTTGAATTTCTTACTCCTACCCTTAAATAGATCCAAAATTTCTGGTACGGTAATATCACAGGCATTCTGATAGACGACGAAATATTTTACATAAAAACTTAATATAATGTTATCAGCCATAATACTATGACATAATCACAAAAAATAGTCAATAACAGATGTAGAAATTGTTTCTACTGGAATATGATTTTAAAACGATTATGAAAGCAGCAGTAAAATTAATCATATGTCTTCCACATAGGACATATACTACAAAAAATTGCTGTGTAGAAGAAGAACAATCTGAATGTGAGTCAATATTTGATAGAAGTAATTTTAAATGACTTTAAATTCAAAATTATATATTCTAACTTCTACAAAATATATTGAATCTGTATACAAAAACTATCAAAATGATATCCTCATATATAATCAATATAAAATATTTTTCAATGTCTCGACAAGAAACGTATTAATACAAATGTATTAACAAAAACTATATAAATATGTTTATTAACATACAAATACATTGATTATATATAAGGAAATAATTTTGATAGTTGTTTTATATATTTTCAATATATATATAGTAAAAGTTATAATATATAATTCTGAATTAAAAAGTTATTTGAAATTACTTCTATCAAGTATTGACTCACATTCAAATTCTTTTTTGAATTATGAATTAAATTCATATAGAGTCTAAATATCCACAATATATTCCTCAATTATTCATTATTTTTGAAATTCTGGTTATTTTTCTTATCATGGGTCCTTATTTGGGGTGAATAATTTTTATGTTTTTCTGTGTGCCGAGTACAAATGGTTATAGGTTAATGGTAATAACACGCTGATCATTCCTGTTTTATTTTGGATACTTTAGATCTTACTTCGAGTTTATTTGTTTCCGATTTTATCTTAAATGGTGAGTTAAATTTTGATCTTGTGATACGTTTGAATCTGAATTCAATACATTTCTGAAGAGGTCTAGAGACCGAAATAGCTATTAAACGTTCTTGTTTAATTATTTTTATTCGATCCTTTATTTTGAGAATTTTAGATAATTTTAGAACAGTGGATTTTCTTGTATTTGTATGTTAAAATACATACTTATATAGTTTTTGTTAATACATATGCATTAATACGTTTCATGACGGGATGTAAAAACGTTTTTTCCGAGACATTAAAAAATATTTTAAAATGATTATATATTTTGATAGTTTTTGTATATAGTTTCAATTTATATTCAAGAAGTAAAAATATATAATTCTGAATTTAAAGTCATTTAAAAGATGGAGATACAGGAGAGTAAAGTTACACCAATAGTGATTCATTTTATACTTAAATTCAGTCTTGCGCATATATATAAGCAGAACAAGTTTCACGTAATTGTTTCAAAAGTTCAAAATAACTATACTTCATTAGTATATACCTATTCAATAAAGGTTAATAATAAGTTTTAAATTGAATACAGAGTATTCAGTAACTTTTACAAAAATTATTCATATCAATTTATTGATAATTTCTTAGAAACACAGACTTTTTGAGACGTTTCAAGGATTTCGAAGACCTTAAAATAAATCAACAAAAACGATTCATTCAATCGTTCTGACTTTCGAATGGTGAAGTAGCCCCCCTTTTTAATTTCGTGTTTTCCTAGTTGATCGATGCACGAAATTCAAGAGATCGACTGTGCCAGAGACAATGAGGAACAATTATGACGACCGGGGGCAGAAGCCGATTCAGAAATAGCCTATCATCCCTAAAGCGTTGTGGGGTGTTCGTATTGATTTATCTTCGTGCTAGAGATCTTGGTGATGCCTGACGCACACCTAAATCCCCTCCTATTGTCGCAGCCACAAAAAAGGACCGGTTGCAATTCTGTATCACACATAATTGATAATATTCCTTCATCACGTATGCATGGGTTGTTTTGCATCCGCGAAAATTTACATTTTCTTGGCGACAACTGGGTAATTGCATTTCCAGGAGACTCTTCCACCTTTGCGTCCCTTCGATAGCTTGTGTTGACAAGTTTTCATTTTCTGAAATAAAGATAAAATATCAGAGCGCAATATGTATGCACGCTTTATGGTTCGTGAGCAATGGAAAAATTATTCAAAGCTTCTTAATATCCAAATATAAAAACGCTATTAATTTCAAACTTAGATTCATTATCTCACATAAAAAAATAAAATATGCCAATCAAAAACAGACGAAGCAAAATTTGCAGATAGTTATAGTAATGCTGATATAAGAGTGGCGAACTCACAGTGGCGAGTTTAGGTCCTGCGGGGGTAGAAGGGAAATTCGGCACTATTTCGCTGTTGAGTCAAAGATTAACAGTGCTGTGCCAATGGTGGCTTAAGAGCACATTAACAAAGCCAAGCCAGAACACAGAAACAAATCTAACAAAACAGGATTCCTTACTTGTACAAGCTATATAAATCATCTGGGGAATCTTCACAGAAAATCTAGGTGTATCAGAATTCAAATTGACATTGATCGACCCTAGAACTGTTGCTATGGTTCCACTAGCGCTCAACAATGCTCTGTTGAAAAAATGTATTTTTCTGATCCTCTAATTACGATATCCTTATGAAATTTTGCACAACCACGCGCGTCATTATTCTCCTTATAAATACCAAATTTCATATAGATTGGATCTGTATTTTCTAAAATATGTATAGAGGCCCCAAATCTACCCGAAAGTTTCAAGTCTCTAGCTCTTTCAATGTAAAAGTTTTCAAGAGAAATTCTGAAGATGGTGTAGAAACAATTGATGTAAACCATGTCCAAGAAAACCATCAATGTCAGCCGCTCAAGGAAAATTAAATCTTTTATATCCAATAATCGTTGATTAACAACCAACTTAAAAAAAGACTTAGGAGTTGTCTTTTGTGTCTTCTCGTCTTGTTCCTTCTCATTCAAAAAAATGCGCGCCCAAGTGGCTCAAGAAATACCTACTATGAGTAATGATGATGACGTAATAATTGATGACGAACCTTAGATACCAATGTTCCAGAAACAGCTCAACAGAACTATGAAACGAACCACGTGCGAAAGAAGAGTTACATTTTTCTTCCATTATTGTGCTGTTGTCCACAGTTCCTAACACAAAGTCAATTGGATAATGTGGAATGTTATTTCAACTTTCCAAAATCATTTTGAAAAAGATCCAGTTTCTTGCGATATAATTCAAAAAAACTCGAATGGATTTGATTGGTCTAGGGGTATGTGATTCAAAATTTATATTAGATGTAAGCTTCAAAAGTGAACCATACTGAAGCGAACTTATTCAGCTCGGTAGACCATTTTTGGTTAAGACAGTTGGATCTGAATAATTCAGCTTGCTAAAGACCTGCATTTAGGGTTAAACATTTGTATATATTTTTCGTTTGATTATGTATATACATTTTGTCAAGAAGGTACCGGGAATTATTGATTTAAATCTGGCGGGGCAATGAGGCAGGTGAAAATTTTTTTTCCTAGGTTGGTACCACTGTCCTTAATTACTATGCCAAGCTTGAGCGGGATCTGTCAACTAGTGTGTTTGCAACAGCTGATTAAGTCAGTCGATGTCAGAGTGCGTGCCGATTTTTACTATGGGTGATTACGTTGAGCAAAAAATTTGTTTAAAGTTTTGTGTTGCAAATGAATTTTCGTGTGCCGATGCATTGAAAATGTTGCAAAAGGCCTTTGGTGATAATGCTCTATCGAAAACTCGTGCATATCAGTGGTACAGAGCCTTCAAGGACGGTCGTGAAGTGGTCGCCCATCGACGGCTTCGATCGAAGATAACGTCGATAAAATTAAGGAAAGGGTACTGGAAAACCGTCGTACCAGCTTGAGAGAGATAGCACATGATCTTAAGATATCCCACGAGTCCGCACGTACGATTTTGATTGATATTTTGGGCATGAGAAAGGTGGCCGCACGACTCGTACCGAAAGACCTGAATTTTCTTCAAAAACGTCATCGCGAACAGGTTGCTTCAGACATGCTGGATCGCTGTAATTCCGATTCTACATTCATGGAACGCATTATAACTGGTGATGAGACCTGGGTCTACGAGTACGATATGCAAACAAGCCAGCAATCATCGGAATGGGTGGCAAAAAATGAGCCGAAACCGAAAAAACCACGCCAAAGTCGCTCGAAAATGAAGGTGATGCTCATTGTTTTCTTCGATATCCGTGGCGTGGTGCACTACGAATTCATTCCAGAGGGTCAGACGGTAAACAAGGAGTATTACCTAGGCGTTATGAAACGTTTGCGTGAGCGTATCCGTAAGAAGCGGCCAAATTTGTGGGCGAACAACTCATGGATTTTGCATGACGATAACGCGCCTTCTCACCGAGCTACGATTGTGACTGACTTTCTCGCCAAAAACTCAACAAACGTGCTTCAGCAACCACCGTATTCGCCGGATTTGGCTCCATGCGACTTTTTGCTCTTCCCAAAACTAAAATTGCCCCTTCGTGGCACCCGTTTTGAGTCGATTGCCATAAAACAAAATTCGGCGCGAGAGCTAAAGTCCATCCCGGAAAGCGCCTATAAAAAATGTTTCGATAATTGGAAGTGCCGTTGGCATAGATGTATTGGAGCAAATGGAGCCTATTTTGAAGGCGACCCAATAAATTTTGATGATTAAATGTAAAAATGTTGTTTTAATTGAAAATTCCCGGTACTTTCTTGACAAATTAGTATATGAATTCTTTTTTTTTTAATTCTCTTAATTATTTAATATGGAATATACATTTTTCAGGTTATTGAATGTTTCTTATAGTTATAGTAATGGTTATAATATCAATAATTTTTTCGAGGATTAAGGAACATTCCGAATTTTAATTCAGCGTAGATGACTCTGAATTGGCTTGTATGAACTAGATGAGCTCAAGCAGAGTTTTCAGGTTTTTTCAAAATCGATCTTAGCTGATTTCCTACTGATTTAGTTCAAGTCGATCGGATTCCGTCATTTCTCATTTTATTTAAGGATTATAAATAATGAGCCACCTAGCTTTGTTAAAACCAACACTCAATCATTCAAAACAGTGGAATCTTCTGCGGTAAAAGTTCTAACATGAATTAAATACAAATAAAGGAGGTGACGTACTGCCTTGACGTAAATGAAATTAAACTGGAGGAAAACCTAAAAGAATCCAGCCTATTCAGCTTGCTCCACGCCAAGTGGTGAAAATAATTAATTTCAATTAAGGTCTCAAATCACTTAAAAAACCAGTGGCGTGTGCGTTCTAGACGTATAAGAAAGTGAGACTGATGGGGGTACTAATAAAAGAGAGAAAAAAGTATACATTTATCTAGCTCCTTACTGCTCCCTGAAAATTTAAGTAAATTCAATAGCAGATGTACGCTGGGCTTTAATTTTTTTAATCTCAAGGATATTTCAGTACTGCATTGCAAGTTGGTTCAATTTCGGCGCGCTTGTTTACAGGAACAGCTATCGTTCTGCCCAAATGTCTTTAACTTTCGAATTTTTAGCCAAAAATGGTAGTAGGTTGAACTCACTTATGAAGTATCTGAGGTCAAAAGTATTTCCTGACATGTAAACACACTTACGAACGGGAATAGCTAGAGACTTGAAACTTTCATGTTATGTTTAGGACCTAAATATCATATCTCGGCTGAGTTCGTTAGTGGGCAAAATCTGTTGTATGATTTCACAGTTATTCTTATTTGAAACTTTTTCTTATTTTCCCAGTAGTTCCGAAACAAATGATCCGATCAAAATCAAGTTTTGTATTTAGGTGTATAATATTATCACAAGAATATGTGCCAAATTTGATGTGAATCGACCGTTCAGAGAGACCCTTTAGACTTGAAATTTTCAGAGTGGGTTTGTAGTCTTAGTACATATCAGTGATGTTAAAAATAGAGTAAATCGGCTCAATGGTCCCTGAGTTATTCTCATGTAAATTTTTATGTTTCAAATAATTTCGATATAAGCTTACGAAGGCTCGTGCATAATTTCGTGTAGATAAACTATGGGAATTTTTCGTCGAAAAGAATTGGAAATTTTCTTCGTTAAATTCTCTTTCATTTCTTTCTTGCCAGTTTGTAATGATGCAGATCGAAGGAAGAAGGGTGTAATTTGGAAAAATTTACGTTTATTTGACTTTTGAATGACAGAAAATAGAATTCTTTTTTCTTCATCATAGTAAGATTATTTAAGAATTAATTCTCAGATTTGAATTTTCAGGGTAAACGGACTGTTGAACAAGCGTCAGTGCTTTTCACTATTTTTCGTAATATAATTGAGTGTATTATTTGAGACAATTCGTAATTCAATATAGTAATAATAACATAAAAGTTAAAAAAATTCAAAAAAGGACTGAAAATTGTATAAAATTTAAAAATTACAAGAAATACTCTTTTGTCGTAAAGGCAAATAAAAAAATTGCCTCAACAACTATTTCACTGTAAAGTTTAGAACACAGATTGTATCTTTATTCAAATGTAGTCTATGATCATATATTTAATTCCCACATGTTTGAACTTTGTTTTTTTTTGTGAACATCCCTTGGCGAGTTTGTAATATTGTAGTGGAATAAAATGCAAGATATTGCTCAAGAGTCTCTCTTAAGACGAAACGTAGGTCTAATATTAAATTTGTATTATAGGATATTCATTACAAGTGGACTTTTAAGGATTTTTCGGATTTACAAAAGTTAGTTGAAACATTATCATAATCATTCTTTCTAAGATACATAGTAACTTGTAAAGGTATTTAACATTCTGAGCTTTCTTATTTTTTTGAATTCTCATTCTAATTTTTCCTACCAGATGAAAGTTATTCTAGTAAAAGTAAATTGAAGTTTTCGTGACATTCATGAAAAAATTTATTTATCCTCAACTTAAAAAAAAACCACCCGAAATTGATTTCAGTTTCGTGAACTCTTCAATTAAATTTTTCAGGAATGTGAGCTATTAAACAGAAAGAGACTTCATTCTATATCAATCTTCATTTTGAGGATGTCTCTTGATTTATTATTGCTGAACACACCAAATATTGATGTCTAAGGATTTTCGTGAAATAAATTAATCTTCTTCAATATGTAAGTGACTTTCTCAACTGACTTCAAAAACAAATAAAATCCGGACATATTTGTTTGCGCATAATTTCGGCAATTATTTTCTCCATTGTTCATAGTGTCACCAGCACGTCAATTTTGAATGAATTTTTTAACAGCGTTTTCAAAATAAAAACTGTATATTGAAACTTATTACCCCATTATGAAAGCATTAAATTCAGTATGTATCATCAAAAAAAATTATACTTACATTGATCCATGAATGCAGTGACAGTGAATACTCGAAGAGTATTCATGATGCTGGGAAAACCTAGAAATAATAGGTACTCTGAGGCATCACCAGCCTGTTTGTTGGCTTCATTCGATGTCGACTTCTTCGTTGTTAAGATGCGGCAACAGCGTAGCAATTTCGCGAACCAGTTTGCCTTTCAGCAAAGAATTCGGTGAATGAAAATATTGAAGGAATACTGATACTCGGTCTCAACTTTTTGTTCGATTTCCTCTCTTTGTTCTCTTCACTTCAGTTATGGAATAAACAAAGCAAACACATGCTGAACGGAAAATAAATATTACATCTTGTAGTACTCATTGAACGATATCATTTACTGTAACGAGAATTGTCCAGAGAATATGGTTTTCAAATATTTATATACTTTCAACTGATGATTGAAATGATGAAACTGCAATAAGTGCTGTTTTTCCAATTCTACATACTTCGGAAAGGATTTTTGGTACCAACCTAGCGTTTCTTTATCAGAAATCGGAATCCTCTATTTTCCTGATCTTTTTTTCTTGGCTTTGAACTTCATGGATTTTAATCATGATACAATTAATAAACTTCTTCAGATACTGAATTGTTTCAGCCGTTACTATTTGGTAGTTGATCATAATTAAAACAAATTGTAGAAATTACTATATTTCACTACCAAAAAATATATATTACACATTTTCTTGTGACTCGAGTTTCGGGAAATGAAATATCCCATCATCAGACAACTGATTCTGTCTGATGATGGGATAGTTCACTTGCACGTAGAAACCGCCATCTAGTTCAAGAAGTCCATACTTTTCGAGGAGGCACAATTATGGTTTAGAGTTTGTTTCGATGGCAGAACTGACTTATTAGTACTTCCAAGAACGATGACGTCTCAGAGATATGTTGATGAAGTTAGCAACGGAGTATTTCCACAATTTACGTAGCCATTGGAGAAAATTTCGTTTTTCTCTAGGATAATGCACTGCCACACAGATTCCACCAGGTGATTATTGCTAAATAAAGAAAACCAGCGTTTTCTACTTCTAGCATTACTTCCAAGATCCCCTGACCTAAATCCAATCGAGCTTGCTTGGGATCAATTACAATGAACCCTTTCAGACTTGACAGCCGAACGTTTCAACAGCTCCCAGATATTTTGCCACAACTTTGGCAACAAATTGAACAGGATATTCTCAATAACATGCTGGAAAGCACGCAGTGAAGATACCAAGCAGTTATTGATGCATGTAGTGGTCATACTTTGATTTGCGGGTGAATACAAGTTTGAATTTTAAAATTTAAGTTTTTCTTGAAATTTCATACTTTTCCAGATATTGTATTTTGGTTATTGTGAATACTTTTCTACTATTTCTCTAAAATCTTTTTACATATTTATATTTCAAAAAGGAATTGGGTTTTTTTCGATAACATTTGACGAGCGGTATAATATACTTAGGTAACAGAATTCTTCTTGATCTATCTTTAATTCAATATCTGTTACTTGCATGAATATCTGCAAAGGTCCAAATAAATTTTTGTTCATGATACTATTTAGAGGTGTGTTTTTTTCTGCAAAGGCGAATCTTAGCTGAATACGACTAATAAACATCCACATCTGTAGAGTGGAAGGCAAACAAGCTATACTTAATCCGTTCAGATCGATTGGTTGTAATCAGCTACCACCCTGAAATGTTTGCGATTAGATGGAAAAGTAGTAAGTTCGCTGCTAGCATTCTTCAAACCAAGAATGAATGTATTCCTTTAGCAGGCACTTTTGGTTTATGCTGCTACTGCTTTGGCATAATCGAGGTGAGCTTTATTCAAATGTGGTCAACGTTTTGGAACTTAAATCGGATTATATTTGATGATCACCATTTTCGGAAGCTGAGTATGTGGAATCCTGTATCACTGACCAAATATTTTCGATGGTGACATTCCACAGAATGGATATTTAAGAAGAATATGTTTCTTTCCAAGCTAATAATTACGGTATCTTCTTTCCTGTTGATTTCCTTTAGTTACGGTTAATCGATACAAATAATGGTATCTTAAACTAGTGATCAAGATCCTCTTACAATGTTGGCTGATCTATTTGAGGATCCCATTCGATACGTCAAATTAAGCGTTATTTTCTATATAAAATTCAATGTCACGTTTTCATTGTTTCATGCTGCCGTAGCTGAACTGCCGGTGATTAACAATTTTTTACGGTCGGAGCAAAAAACCGATGGGCGGTAGAATCGGATTTTTCTTGTTCACAAGATGTTGTGGAAATAATTATTCATTCTGAACACTTTGTGGCTCAAGGCAACATCATGAAATGACAACTGAACAAGAATTTTTCAGTTTTCAAAATTTGTCATTCCGTTTTCTTAAATAAACATAAATTGCATATTACTTCCAAAGGTTTTTTCAAATATTAACTAGAACAATTCTCTGAAACTCCTAGAAATTCCAATCTAAAATTATTTCATAAATTTTTTAAATTAAATGTATTGGAATAAATTTTCATAGCCATATAGAATTGAAACTGTTTGTAATATTCAACAAATGTTCCCTAATTTCTGGTTCTGGTGGTCCCTGGAATTACGAGGGTGGTTCAAACATAAACCGGACTGTTTTTACCAATCGCTGCGTGAAGTGTTATGTTATGTGTTGGAAGGGGTTGTCTTAGGCAAGGAAGGACAACACTTAGTCCTAGAGGCGAACCTCTCGTTTATTTCAATGCCGCTCATAACATTTGATTGGGGCTTTGGATAGTGAATGCGTCGCTGTATATCAGCCTTAAAATAGCTCAGTTTTGTCCAAAGAGAACAAAAAATTATGGAACACCAGATTTTCTTGGCTTTTTTGCACTTATAAAATCCATAATAACTGGCTTCGTCTATGAATGAGTATGATAATTACACAAATCAACAATCTCAATCTCGTAAACTAGTCGAAAATTTAAAATTAGAATGTTAATAGTTTTTTCGATTACCGAGATGTTGAGAATCATAAATATATTCCAAGGAGACACACAGCAAATGAAGTTTAATAATTAGTCATTATGAGGCGTTTGAGAAAAAATATTTGGCAGAAAGCAAACAGAAAGATTTTGTACCCTGAATAAAAAGAGTTTCTAGCCACAAATTTGACAAATGTTAACGACCAAACACTGTATTCACCTTCTGTGGCTCGTCTAACTTTTTCTTCTTCCCGAGGCTAAAATTAGCAATTCGATGAGGCCGACAAAGAGAAAATTCACTGCAGAACTTGAAGGCCAAACTCCAATCAGTGTCTAGAGGACTGAAGCCAAATATCGGTTATATTGCAAGAGATCAGACAAATCAGCGACTAAATAACTTGTACATTTATTCGACTTATTATATAGAAGACGTTTTCAAACAACAGTCAACAAAACTCCAAAAATATTTTATTTAAATATTGAATAGACCTTTTCTTCATTTGTAATAAGTTTCATCATAGTTGAGAAGATTTGTTTTCCTTTCCATTATTTTACCATTCTGATGTTAATATTCAGACTGAGTAGTAAACATTCCTATAAGGAATAAATAATGTTGAACCCAGGTTTTACACATCTGGCAGTTGTTCCATTGCTATCTACTATTTCCTTTATTTTCCATTATATGGTTCATTTCAATTTAAACTAACCTTATACTCGACGTTTTATTTACGGCAGGTAGGACTCGAAAACAATAAAATAAAGACAACACGATGCCACCGAATGGAAGTATTCAGTTGAAAAAAAAAATATAGAGGATGCTTCCACTCCTCTTGGACGACTCGATATTCTCGGTAGAAGATTTGAAACATAATTAGACGAGATAATTAGCTAGGAGAAAATATTCATTTCAGTGGAGCCGATTCGATGCGGTTCTAAATTCATTTTGTCTCGACCTCAAATGAAACAATCGTGTATCGAACATCCAGTTTAAATGGGGAATATAATATAATGGCAGCTCTCGTACTTTCTTGAACGACATAAATACGGCCGTTGCGCCAGATTTAAATTCAATTTGAATGTGTGCGTTTTATGGCCGACCATGCGAAAAAACGCTAGATCTGATCCAGAAGATCTTCTACACCAATTCAAGAAGTAAATTCAAGAAATAATGGAAACTATACCTAGCGTTTTTATCCTGTTGCTTCGAAATGGTAACTGGTTTTCGTTATTCTCACTAAAGGGTCTTTCATTAAGATGATAGGATTTTATTTTCAAATAAAGCAATAAAGGTTTGACATATCAACTTCATTCTTGCTTTATTTTCGAGCTCGAACAATGCAGTTATGTTCGAAATAAGATATCATTCAAATATCCACCATGGCTTCGTATAAACTCGAAGTGCTGTCTAGACAGTACAATGGAATACTTGAAGAAGCCACATCGTGGTGAAACAATTGTCGTAGTAGTACAAACATTTTTGTGGAAATAAATAACTGTCTCATATATTTTTTTTAATATATATTTTTATATATATATCAAACAAAATAATCATTTAGAAATATATAAAAATACCTTTTTTAACAAAACATTTCTGCAACAACTAACCAATTTTGGGATAAGCATGGCCAGAACTTCTAAAGATTTCAATATAAATAAATCTCATGAAAACACTTAGACTATAACTATAAAATGATACAGTGTATTTAGGACGTGTTTCAAAATTTAATTCTAAATGTTTTCATGAGATTTATTTAGATTAAAATCTGTAGAGGTTCTGGCCATGCTTATCCCAAAATTGGTTAGTTGTTGCAGAAATGTTTTGTTAAAAACGGTATTTTTATATATTTCCGAATGATTATTTTGTTTATTGAAATAACTCCTTACTGCAGAGGTTTTGGGTCCGAATATATCAGGTTCTTTCTCTGGAGAATGTGCTATATATTCTTCAAAAAAGGAAATTAAAAAAAGGGCCTTTTTGAGTAATATGTTGAACATTTTTGGGTGATGGAACTTGTGATTCTTAAACATCCAATCGAAACATATATATGTAAAAGGTGATGTCTAAATAATTTGTTCATTATTTTATATTTCTTTTGATTCTTTATTAGTTAATTTCCATCACATGTGATGATTATATATATATATATGTCTATAAAGTGATACAGTGTATTTGGACATGTTTTAAAATTTAATTCTAATTGTTTTCATGAGATTTATTTGGATTAAAATCTGTAGGAGGTTCTGGTGAATTAATTCCAGCTATTATTCTGTAATAAGCAACCAATAATTCGATTGAGAATGCTAAGCCAGAATTTGTTCTTCATACTACGAAAAAATTTTGCAAAGTGCACCAGGAATTATAAGAAATTCGATTAATTAAGTTATCTGCTGTACCAACGTAATACAAAGATGAGAAGCCTTCCATTTATTATTACAAGCAAATTGTGTTATTGTGTAAAATGAAAAAATTATATTTTTTTAAAAAGATATGAAGATTGTTCCCCTTGGTGTGTAATTACGTGTAACTTAATTTCTTTTGTCGGCAGTCAAATGAGAGGTTGGGAAGAGGGGTAATTGAACCCTTGTTATTTTGAAATCAACCTTCTAAACTCGAATGCGGGAATTTCTAAAACTCATTTATTCGATAAAGCATGCAACTCTCAGAACTTCTTACAATAATCATTAGACTATTTTATCCAGTACCTTCCAAAGTAGACGGAAGAAAGAAAACAAGGGATCATTCACGGAAACAATCATCTGTTTGTATTGTTCCCTTCGGTTCGAAACGTTAAGCAGGTGAAATTAAAATCGAATCAAAGGTATATGAAATTAAAAAAAACTTCAACATAATGCCGACTTGACTTCTGGTTCAACTAGTGAATTTTCTAGATGTATAATAAGAAGCTTCGACTTCGTCAGATGGCTTCTTCCTTTTAATTTAGTGAATCGACATCTATAAATCTATTAACTTGTCTGTTGATTACCTAACATAGAATACAAAGAAGCTTATACGATTCATGAATCGATAAGAAGATTGAAGTTCGACTCTAAAACGCATATTCAACAGGAAAACAAGATGGGACGTGAGAAGAAAGTAAAGTACTGTCCGTTGGGAGTTCTGGAGTTTCAAAGCAACATGACGGATGGAGCCATTTC
Source organism: Megalocaria dilatata (assembly GCA_034642435.1). Lineage (NCBI taxonomy): Eukaryota > Metazoa > Arthropoda > Insecta > Coleoptera > Coccinellidae > Megalocaria > Megalocaria dilatata. Next base: position 17,632,852 of record CM067863.1, on the reverse strand, counting down.
CTTTATTTTAATTGTTGTGTAGTTTTCATTTTGGGATAGGTATGTTTAATTACAAGAGAAAGCCGTTGTGTGCTGATAAAAGTTTTAAAGAATGAAAAGTTGTATAATCATTGTACATATAGCCAGTAAATTTTGTTGGAACTTTTAATGCGAAGCTAATTTAAGCTGCTTTTTTCAGTGTTGATACTAGGCTGGTTGTTTCATTTATAAATATACAGGGGCCATCTAGCGTCATACGTGTTTCGACAGAAAGTTAGTTTAATATTTGACATTAACGAAATGGGTCGAGTTACGCTTGAATAAAACTGGGAAATATTGAAAACTTATTTCCAAAGTGATGAACATCCATCAACATCAACTCGTCATCGTGCTCAAGAACTCAACATTTGTGACACTTCTCTGAGGAGAATTTTGCATAAAGACCTCGGTATGAAGGCTAACAAAGTTCATCTGTTACAAGACGTGAAGCCTCGTGAAAATCCGATACGTTTCCACTTCGCATTTTCCCTGAAGAATTATTTTTAGCGATGTAACTCATTTTCACCTCGGAGGACTATTTTTGTTAGGGATCCGTTAAAGATAAGTGTTACACTAACCATCCAAAAACGATTGATGCCTTAAAACACGAAATCAAAGTTGCCATTTATGAGATTGAGCTCCAAATAATCGACAATGTACTGAAAAATTGGGTTAATCAGATGGTATACTGTATGGCCAGGTGTGGCGGCCATTGGAATGATACTTTTTTTAATTCGTAAATGTCAAGGTTCTGCCTTTCTAATAAACTAATAACTTCAAATAAATATTCATAAGTTTTTTCTTTATAGCTGATTAAAAATACAAATTTTAAATGACCCACCCGCTATAATACATTCCTGATAAAACAAAAAATAAAATAAGAAGGATTCAAAGGAGTAAAATAGAGTGGTGTACATTTTGAAATTAATACGGGATCTTTGAATGCTGTCTTTTTTAGCATCAAAACAAAAGATGGAAAAGTTACGGAAAATTGAACTTGCACGTTTCTTCCAATATTTATACTCTTTGTGTTAAGTTGCTACGTTTGGATGAATTTTTGCGAGTTTGGGTTGCTCCAAAAGAAAGATTTTCGTTGAATCAAGGGAACCCGTGATTCTCAATCTTCTCAATATGGCAAAAATTATCTGGTGTGAATAACCTAGAAGCTTCAAGGAAATTCGAGATTCAGCATAAGTTGATGGAAGAAAAATTGAAAATCGGCTAGACAAATCCCAAGTAATTAAAACGTCCTAGAGCAGTTAGGAGCGTATCATTGTCAGTAGTGAGTTTATATATATATATTTGATTTTAATAAAATAATAATAAGAGGTTTTATACTTGATAGAAAATTTCAAAATTTGATTTAATCTGTTAGTCTCCTATAATTTTTATTTCAAAAAATTTTATTCAAAAACATTTAGAATTAAATTAATGTCTTATAAGCACAGTTTATATTTAATAGACGTATAAAACCAAAACTCAATATAGAATATTTTTTTATTATTATCCTGATACTCCTAGATCTTCTGTGAAGATCCCTCAGAAGCTTTTTCAGCTTGTACGAGTTAGGAGTTCAGTTGTGTTCTGTGTAGGCTTTGTTACTGCGATCTTGCGCCACTTTAGGTCACAGCACTGTTAATTTTTGACCCAACAGTGAAATGGTGGCAGATACCCGTCCAACTAGAAAATTTCTTTTCTACCTGAATAGGATTCGAACCCTGGACCTCCCGGTCACGAGTCCGATGCTCTCCCGCTGAGCTATCCACACTCCATATCAAATGGAATAAATAACCCAACAAGCCTTACAGCACTCAATCATTTTTGTGACGAATATATCTTGGATTTTGAAGTAAGTGTGTTAAAAACGAGTATATCAGGAGGTGTTTGAGCTGAGCTATATTTGTTGTTAATTAATTTCATTTTTTAAATGTGAAGTAGGACCGATGAAGACCTTATCGGAATTCTAATTGTTTTTTGAAGATATAATACATTTGTTTTTTGAGGATGTGCTTCATGTTTTGAGAGATTCTTGAAGTGACTTATTTAAATATATTAAATATTTCAAATAAATAAATTTTGGAGCAGTTCTTAAAATTATGTTTTGTATTTTTGAAAAGGAATTAGTTTTCATAATTGTAAGATCGGAAACAAAATTTTGTCTCCTTCAAATATTTATTTATTAATTTCAATTGACAATTTATATTTGTTGTTTTATTTATTCCATTTGATATTATATATTGGGTTTTGATTTTAAACGTCTATTAGATATAAGCTGTGCTTATAAGACATTAATTTAATTCTAAAAATTTTCAAATAAAATTTTTTCAAATTAAAATTAAACAGATTAAATCTGTTTTGATATTCAAATCTGCTTTCAAACTCGCTATTAGATATTTACTGAAATGGGTCATTTTCTGTATAATTCAAATTGCCTCTTCCAAGCATTCAGTCTCTGCGATGTTATTCAGTGTACTTATAAGAAGAAGAAACTCTCCGTAATTTCAAGACCTCATTTAATCGTTTATAAAAATTGTTCACTTCTTTCAATCGTGATTCTTGTAAATTCAGTGCAATTCTTACAAAAACTCCATCACTTCACTTTTATCGGCTACTTACCGCTACAGTTAGCACAGATATAATTGGATGAAATATAAATGGGTTTTAACAAAATAAACCGATAGGTTACCAATTGAGTATTTATCCGGCTGTTTCAGTGGAAAACTGATCGATATTGAATAATCCTCTACTCTACAATTGTTTTGGTTTATTATTTCCACACAATAAATATTCTATGGTTTGGTTTGCTATTTAAAAAAATATTGGTGAAAATTTTTGAAAATTATTGAATGCGGACATGAATAGTGGTGTATATTTTTACGAGGTTATAATGAACCTTTGTGTAAAATTTGCAGCGTGTTCATATTTACTGGAGATAATAATTAAATTGATATGTTTGCCCCCAATCGGATTGTTTTGGATTTTCTGAACCCAGCGTATCCTTCATTAGGTATTTTGTATGAGTTAGTACAATAAATCGAAAGTGCATTTTTCACAACGAAAGAAATTTCGTGACGGAAGTGAAATTACCAATTCAACAAAAGTTATGAAAAATAATATAAAGGGTGTCCAAACGAAAATTTATTAATAATCCCCCAGAACTCAGAAACGAAGAATTTTCGGAGGTTTAAAAAAAACAGGTCAACTTTTGTTTTGAGGGGGGCGAATTTCCATCATGAGTTTGTTCCGAAAGAACAGATGTCGAGTGTTGATTAGTTTGAAAGTTATTGATGTTCTGTAAACAACCCATTGAAAATTTTTAAAATCGGTTCATTTTTCACGAAATAATGTAATATTGAACTCACCGTCAAAAGGTGATGTTGAACAGACAGTTGAATCGCCCAAACTCAAGAGCCTAAGAGTTTTGAAGAATCCAAAAATATGTTTCAAGTTCTGTATTAGGGAGAAAGAATTCCTATGACGACATTGTTCCGAAAAAAACCACCTGAGGATATCAGCAACCCCCAACATTTTTTGAATAGGGAGGAGATGTTGGATGTGGTTTAATTGAGAAGTTTTTTCTGTTCTCTAAACATCGCAGTTGCATAAAGACGATTTTTATTCTTTCTGCGAAAACCGCGCGTCGATCGAAAAAAAGTCAATTAATCAAATCAGCCCCAAAATAAATTGTGATTTAAAAAATAATTCTTATTTTACGAAAAAGCAGTGGTGTACCATATTTTTTTCCAAAAATATCTATTCCAAGTCCCGTACGGACGCCTCTGGTTAAAAAATTAAAAAGCCTTGTACATCAAGAAATGGCTGTTGATGCTTATAGCGCGTGTGCCAAATTTCAAAAAAATATCTAGAACGTTACCAAAGTTTTAATGAAAAAACTATTATTTTCTCAAAACTTTAACACCCTTTAACCTAAAAAGGTTCACATACGTTGATATGACTTTTTCATCTTAAAATCACCCAAGGATTCACACCCTTAAGGATCAGCATCAAATTATCACATTGTATATCCGTTGAAGTTTTTCAGAAATATTTTCCTTAATTTGAACCTAAGTATTATTGTATCAATTCGGCCACCAATTTTGACGACTAATCAATACCAATTAGCGTTCGATTTTCTGAAAAGACGAATCAATGCCCAGTCGCTTCGGAGCAGGGTGTTATGTAGCCAACAAAATGTGAACTGAGAAGGGGGTGTTGAAGAAATGATTTTACTGCTCGATAAATAAAATGATAATAAATATAGAAACAATCGAATATCTATCAGTAAGCGAGAGCAGTTTTAGTACTAACTATTGAATTTTTCACTGTTCCGTTTCAAAGATTTATTGGGGTTACTTCTAATGAATTATGTAGTAATCAGTATTCACCGCTCGACTACGAATGAATAAGGATATTTGTTGTTTTCTGTGAATTCTGGAATATTCCTTAGGTATGAAGCAGATCATTATCAAAAGTGCATGAATGGTTTTACAAGATTTATGGGCAAATAATAACAGAAGATATTTCAGATTCATGCCAAGGACGACGTTTAATCGTCTGTAATAATTTTGTACCTACTCTTAGAAGGAATGACCTTTACTATGAAAAATTTGCATAGTAATTTGCAATGAATCAGTTACTTAAATTTATATTAACGAGCGTTACTACAAAGGTGTGCGCGCAAATTCATAAATAATGAATTAATAAATTATAAGATCAATTTTCTAGTTTCATGGTCTTTTTGCTGAGAACGTTTGTTTCACTATCTCGATGCAAATTATATTGCTCAACCTGATGTGTTTCTACGTAGAGAATTTTCACGGAATTTCTTCAAATATTCAGTTTAATTTATGCTATAATTCGATACACACACTTATGTTAATGCTTATTGATTTTGATTTTTTTATTGGAAACTGAACCTAAGGATCAAGATTTAATTCACACTAACTCTTCTTTCGGTTCGTCTTCCAGATCAGTCCATTTTCATCGGTGGAAATAACGAATTCCTGAAGGTGTTTAAAAATTGGGTCTTTTTAACAGTTAATCAATTCATAAAAATCATTCCTACTTATATTTCAAAATAAAGCTGATTTATCGATTTGAAGCCGACATTAATCAGTAAATTGCTCGCATTTAAAAAAAAGTCTATTCGTTAAGATCTCTTTCTCACTGCCTTTTCGTGTTTTCCGTTCATGAATTTTCAAAAATCTGCCGTGATTTGTCTCTAATAATACCCAGATGTTTTTTATTTAAAATATGTACTTCAGTTTGAGTAAATTTGCAAATAATAACAATAAAATAGTAAGAAGATATTTTCTACTTGATAGAAGGATTATTACAAAATTTAAATATCAAAAACAGATTTATTCTGTTAGCATCCTATGAATTTTAATTTCATTAATTTTATTCAAAAACTTTTAGAATTAAATTAATGTCTTATAAGCACTACTTAAATTTAGTAGACATATAAAATATAACTCATTATATAATATCAAATGGAATCAAAAGACCCAACGAAATATGAATTGTCAATTAAATTTACTAAATAAATAGTTGAAGGAGACAAAATTTTGTTTCTGATCTTATATTAAAATATAAATAAATTATTTTAAAATTCTCTCAAAACATGTAGCACATCCTCAAAAAACAATTTGAAATTAAATAACATCAGTCAGTCCTCCTTCATATTTAAAAAATTAAATCAGTAAGATATTTTCTGTTAACTGGTTCTATTTTTTAAATGTGAAGGAGGACTGACGAAGATGTTATTCAATTGTTTTTTGAGGACGCTACATGTTTTGAGAGATTTTTGAAGTAACTTATTTAAATATTTCAAATAAATCAGTTTTGGAGAAGTTCTTAAAATTATGTATTTCATTTTTGAAAAAGATTTGGTTTTAATAAATATAAGATCAGAAACAAAATCTTGTATCCTTCAAGTTTTCATTTAGTAATTTTAATTGACAATTTATATTTAGTTGGGTTTTTATATTCCGTTTGAAATTGAAATTTATAGGCGGCTAACAGCTTAAATCTGTTTTGATATTTAAATTTTGTAATGATCCTTCTATTATGTAAAAAACCTCTTTTTATTATTTTATTTTATATATATATATATATATATATATATATATATGGTTATATATATATATATATATATATATATATATATATATAATTATATTTTCTGCTCCTGATTCATTATATAAATACCATTTGGTTTTAACTAAGGCCATAAAATACCTCAAAACTTTGTGTGATTTTTGTGATGAACATAGAATATGTTGGATTTTTAAAGTTCTCTATTTTTAGTGTATGCTTAGATGTTTAAAAAAAAACTTCGTGAGCGGATCAGCGTTGAGCGATACATTAAACACTGTAACTTTCGAGCGAAAGAAGATAAAGAAGTGAAACTTTCGTGATCATTGGAATCCGTCCAATGGTTTCGCAGTTATTCACATTTGAAATTTTTCCTTGTTCTTATTAATATTTTCTTAACTACAAATTCATTTGAAACTTGACTTTCAGAAGATAGCGAACATTTTTCTGTAAAATTTCCTAAGGATCGCATGATTAGAAGATTCAAAGCAAAATTTTTTTAACAGCGTCGAGCGCCAAAGAAACCATAGCAACAGTACCACGATCGAATTTAAATTTAGCATTTAGATGTAAAATAACGACACATGCAAAATTTTTAATCATCATATGTAGCTTCTACAAGAAGCCATTCAGAGCCTTGAAATTTTCAGGAGAAAGGACTGTTGAACAAGCGCTTTAAAGCTTTTCTGACTTTACGATTAGATTTATTCTTATGTTTTGGTTGGCTTCGTTTGTATGAATTCGTGGTGTTTTCGAAAGTCAGCTTTTTTTAACAGAAAGTAGAACTTATTTAAAGTGTTCCGTGATTTCTCTACAATTTTTTGAGTTCTATCTACCTTACATTTAAAAGTCCCTGTTCATATTCGTAATTTATTTCTGAAAATGAAATGAGTCAAATTTTTCCCAGTTGCAATTTTTACATAAACACTATTTTGTAAGTAGTTCATTTTATGAGTTCTATCTACTGACGCAAAACAGCTAACAAATTTCATTATTTATTATTAAATTTCCCTACCGACCTGTTCAATTTTATATACAGAAATTTCAAATGTTTGGCGTTCTTTCGTATTTGCCCAATTACAGAATAAAACTAACAATAACGAATTTCCAATGAATTTGGTTAATCAAATAAAGCGCCACTAATTTGGTGTTAGTTGTATGGTATTTTAAACAGTTTTGATAGGAATTAAGCGCGTGGTTTATTTCTATTTGCTGAAGCGCTATATCCCATCAACGCAAACCGTACGTACGATCAGAATAGTTTGAGTTGGAATTTTTGTGGAATGAAAACAAGCATATTCGATGTGTGGTGATGTTTCATTGCATCCAAACAAATTCATTGTTTGGAACCATCAGCCACTTTTCAAAGCGCAAACTTTATGTATTGAATACATTTTGATTGATTATTCTCAATGGTTAAGCTTCAGATATCTGACAGAGCAAAATGGAATGTAGTTCGAAGATTTACAGCTCAACAACATATATGTTAACTGCCCTGACGCACATGAGAGTGAAAAAAATTGAATAAGACACATGAAAAAAAATTGTCACTAGCAGTTTTCAACAATTGAATGAGCCAATCGGAGAGAATAGCCGTTTTCCTAACGAAGGTACATGAACGCGAAATAACTGCAGAAAATCACTGGATTTTTGCCTCCATACTACTCTGTACTGATCGATTTCAATTTATTGTTTGTGTCAAACATGTGGAAACAAAAAAATGCTCCTTTCGCATTTTCAGTTGAGGTGTCGATGAACGTGAAATATATAAATCTAATCAAACGCATACGGAACTTTTCTTCTTACGTAACATAAATTTTTAAAGAATCGGTAAAAAACCCTGTATTTCATTGGAATGATTGGCCAAGCATTCAGTTAAAATCCGTGTACTCTCAAGGGAATCAGGAGTAGGTACCACCTTTGTAGGTACTGGCAGATGAGCATGGATCTTTCACTAGGCTACCAAGGGTTTACACAACTCCCGAAAGCAGGTTGTGTGATAAGTATACGCCTTATCATCGCGCAAAGCGATTTGGAGTTGAAAACCACCCCGGTTCCAGTTTCGGCTTAAATTAGGAATTCTACACCGTGACTAGTAGCATCGAAGCACTATACAACCGCTACTTGCTCTGCATGTCAGTACCTGAGTTGTTTGGGACGCAACTCACACGCCGAAGGTGCTTGATTTCTACCATCCAGCCGCACTCAAATCCGATAAGCAAATATTTCCTTTATTCGTATAGATATGTAGATGACATTTTTTGTTGTTTCAAAGGTACCGACCGACAGCTACATATCTTCACGAATTTCATTAATGAACTTCACCCAAAAATAAAATTCACAATAGAAGATGAAAAGAATCAAAGTATTAATTTTCTTGACCTCACAATAACTAGATAATAGACTAGATAATTTATGATGATTTTAGTATTTTATTTAGCATTTACTTTTGAGATTTCTCTTGTTTCTTAAGTTTAAGAAACAAAAGAAATCTCAAATAAATTTTGTACATCAAAAGAAATTAATCTGCAATTTTTGGGCAATTGGGCGGATTGAATATTGTCTAAGTTGGATGCTATTTTTAATAGCGTATTTAGCTAAAAAGTTTGTTTCGGTTTGAATAAAAGAAATTAAAACTCTAGATAATTTTATGCTTGGTGATGTGATGAATAAAACTACTGGTCTAATTGGATTATTTTCTTTATGATGTTTCCATTAATGAATATAATTTTGGGACACAGCGAATTAAAGTGAGCGAATGTTTTTTTGGGAAGTTATTGAAAAGGCTAACAGATTGGTCTATTAAATTTTTCATTTGTTTTTGGAAATGTTCAGTGGGGTCTTTAGTAACGGTTTTATATTTATCTGGGATTAAACAAGCAGTACTTTTGGTTTCATTTTGAATTACCCGCTATCTTGCCAGCTGTCACTTTTGAATCTGTTATATTATGACATTTGACAAGTAAAAACTACGCCATTACTAAAAAAGGAAAATATAAGCTCCAACAACGCACTGAAATTGTTAAAATTCACAACAAAAATGGTGAAAATTTTGCAGTCACAATTAGCAAAACTAAAGCACCCAACATTCCACAAGCGACATTACAACGTAGTTTGCATAAATACTTATGCTTTTGAAGTTTGTGATAGACGAACATGGCGGAATCCTTTGCTAATAATTCGCGTAATGAAGCATTTTTGTTTTTATTGCCTACTTCCTAAATATGAAAACCAACGTAATACAGAGTCATTTCGATGTGTGCTTCGTTTCACAACTGGTGCGAATAGCCCGTGACTACCCAATATTTTTATCGACTCGAATAAGAGTTCTAGAATTTCGCCCGAAGCTTTCGATTAAAAAAACGGTCGGAGTCGCTTCACTAGGTCGTCATATCATTTACTCAGCAAATCGAATAACTACGCAATTAGCTGCTGAGGACTTCTTCCTGTTCCACGTTGAAGTTATCTCCCAGTACCAACACCATTATTTGATGCCAATTCGTAAATTCGTATTGTGGAAAATTGAATTCCATTCCGGTTTGAAATTGAACTTTCCGTCTGATTGATTTCTCTCAAATATCAAATATAGATTCATGGTCCCAGAACTATTTGATAACGTTCGTGTTCTCAGCAAAACCATATGGAATGCTTCGATTTTTTCAGACGGCATTAAATGTATGTTTTGAAACATTTCAATTCACGTATATTTATTCTTGAACTATTGCTTTTTGCGCGCTTGGAAATAGCGTGCTATCGTTTCGCCAGAATGTTTGTAATTTTCGAATTTTAAGCCGAAAATGATCTTAAACGACTAGGTTGAACTCGCTCATGAAGAATCCTAGATCAAAGGTATCGGGTGTTTTTTTAGAGTGATAGAACTTTAAATTGAAATAAAACATATTTAAATTAAGATTGAAGCCAATTTTTTTTTTATTTGAAAGATAATTTTATGACATTTATGTTTTAAAAATAATTTCTGGCATATGTTCACCTCGACTAGCTCTGAGGAACCGCATTCGACCAGACCAATTTTGGACCAATTTTTCGAGTAATTCAGGCCTTATTTCATCAATAACACGAGTTATGTTGGCTTCAAAGGCGTCTATTGTTTCTGGTTTATCAGCATAAACCAATGACTTGACATAACCCCAAAGAAAATAATCGAGTAGAGTTATGTCGCATGATCTTGAAGGCCAATTAATTGGACCATTTCTCGAAAATAATGTTATCGCCAAATCTTTCTTTCAATAAATCAATTCTTACGGTAGCAGCATGAGGTGTAGCACCATCTTTTTTGAACCAAAACATTTCTGGGTCGATACCATTCAAATTTTGAAACAAATAATCATTGATCATCGATCTTTAACGAGCACCATTCACTGTAACATTAGCTCCAGCATAGTTTTTAAAGAAATATGGACGGATTATGCCTCCAGCATGTAAAGCACACCATACAGTACATTTTTCAGGATGCAATGGAACCTGCAGAACTTCTTGAGGATTGGTTCCACTCCATATACGGCAATTCAGCTTGTTTACATAGCCCTTCAACCAGAAATGAGCTTCATCACTAAACACAATTTTACGATAAAAAAGTAGATCAACTTCAAGCTGTTCTAGGGCCCAATCAGCAAACAAACGACACTCATTATAGTCAAGTGACTTTAGTTCTTGCATCAGTTAGATCTGTTATGGGTGTAGACCCAGATCTTTACGCAAAATTTTCCATGTGGTGGATGCACAGAGTCCAACTTGTTGTGAACGTCGACGAATAGTCAAATCTGGGTCATCATAAACAATATGACTTACAGCAGCGATATTTTCTTCTGTACGTGCAGTTCTTTGTCTTGTTGTTGTTGTTGCATCGAGTGGAGAAAATGTTGTCCGAAATATGTCCATAATTTGACGAATAAGCTGCTCTGGACGATTTTATAAACCATAAATTTCACGAAGTGCTCTATAAGTTTGGCGAATAGAACACTGATTTTGTAAATAAATTTCAACAATTTGTAACTTTGTTGCGGCGTGAGTCTTACCATGATTATTTGTCAATGCTTACTGAACAGAAAAGTCAAAACAACATGGCTTCTACCTTCTGTCAAATCACAGTTATCCCTATCAAAAGTTCTATCACTCTAAAAAAAACACCCGATAGCTTTGTTAGGCTGGTCCGTCCGTAAATACTTTCGTTAATGGGCAAAACCGGTTCAAAAGTTTCGCAGTTATTCACCTTTGAAAATTTTCCAAAACTATAGATTCGATTGATTTCAATGATATTTGTCGTCCAATAAGTCAGATTTTGGTATTTGCGCGCTTGTTCCAGGGAATACTGGGATATCTTTTTTTTCACTGATGTCGAGGTCAAAGATAATTTTGTCCGCCCGTGGACACGCTAACTTTCGAAAGGCAAGAGCTAGAGCCTTGAAACTTATAAGGAAGGTTTTAAGTCTAAATATCTCGGTTAAGTTCGTTAACAAGTAATAAAATCGATCCAATGGTTTCGCAGTTATTCCCATGTGAAAATTTCTCTTATTTTCTCAATATTTTCTGAAATTCAAATCTGATCGATCTGGAATTCAGCATTTAGAAAAAGAACAAGAACGTTCATGTTCGTGCGAAATTTCATGAGGATCGTATGATTAGAAGTTCCAAAAAAAAGTTCCAAATTTACTGTGAGCGGATCACCGTTAAGGGCTACACCTTAAACACTTAAACTGTCGAACGGAAAGAGATAGAGACTTGGAACTTTCAGGCTGGATTTGAGGCAGAATGTCTCAGTTGATTTCGTTATTGCACGAAATCAGTCCAATAATTTCGCAGTTGTTCACATTTTAAATTTTCTTTTATTTTTATTCATATTTCCTGAGTTAGAAATCCGATTGATCTGCATGTTCCTGCAAAATTTCATGCGGATCGTTCGATTAGACGAATCAAAACAAGAACAAAAATTTTGTGAGCAGAGGTTGAGCGCTAAAGAAACCATAGCAACAATTCCACCAAGTTTAAATTCAGCATTAAGACGTAAACTAAATACCCAAAGGCTAATGCAAAATTTTTGTTCATTATATGTAGCTTTTTCAAGAAGCTATTCGGAGTATTGAAATTTTCAGGGGAATGGACTGTTGAACAAGCTTCTTTCTGATCTCAGCGCTTTTCTAGTTTTTTTTTTGTAATTGGGAAAAGGTTATTCTTGTTTAAATGATCTTAAGGAATATTCTAAATTATTATTCATTGATAGGCTTTAAAACAGCCTTAACATGCATAGCCTGAAAAAGAAGTGATGTTCTGAGTTTATAGATAATAATTATTGATTAGTCGATTTGCATGACTAGGATATCTGTAAATAGGTTCACTTAATATTTTCTCAACCCACTTTACTTGGGGAGTACAAGCCCCTAGTTTCCTCCTTACCATTTTACTGAATTACTCTTTTTATTTCAGGATCCTATCGATATGAGACAGCATACGCATGTGAAGGGAAAATTTTGAAGATAGAATGTAAGGACGGTGAACTGATCAAGTTGATAAGGGCGAACTATGGTAGATTCTCGATAGCAATCTGTAATGATCATGGTCATACAGACTGGAGTGTTAATTGTATGTCACCAAAATCCTTGCGGGTTCTACATGGCAGGTAGGTTCACAACATTTTTTTGCTGTTTATTATGGATTTGGGAAACAAAATCTTCATTCCTCGTTTTGTGTTATGATATTCATTAATATCAAACTGTATGAAACTTATGACAACAGACTGAGAATATTAAAACTCGTGCATTATTTTAAAATATAATGAATATTTTCAAATCGCAAATCGTGCAGTTTTAGCAAAATGCAAAATTTGCTGGTGATAAAAACTGATTTTCTCGTATTTCATTCAATTAAAATCGTTAAAATAATAAAAAGGGGATTTTTCTTAATAGAAGAATTATTACAAAATTTTAAATATCATACAGATTTATCCTTCAAATTTTAATTTCAAATAAAATTTTATTCAAAAACTTTTTGAATTAAATTGAATAAATGTCTTTAGAACACACTGTGTCAATTTAGTAGACATAGAATTAATCTAATATAATTAATACTTATTACACAGTACCAAAGGGAATGAAAGGAATTCAAAGAAATATAAATTGTCAACTAAAAATTATTAAATAAATACTACAAAATTGTGTTTCGTTCCTTGTTTTGTGAAAACTAAATTCCTTTCCAAAAATGCAAAACATAAACTCAAGAACTTCCTTGCTCAAAATAAGTTCCTTTAAAAAAAATTCTAAAAATTGCAGAACATCTTTAAAAAACAATTATAATTATTACAACGGTAACTCATCAGCTTTATATGTCTACCAAATTGACACAGTGTGTTCTGAAGACATTCATTTAATTTGATTCCAAAATTTTCTGAATGAAAATTTGTTTTCAAAATTCAAATTTGAAGAAGGTTAACGGAATAAATCTGTATGATATTTAAAATGTTGTAATAATTCTTCTATCAAAAAAAAACTTTTTTATTATTTTATTATATATATAATAATTATATATTTTGGTTTACACTTATTACATATTATCATTTGGTTTTAAAGGAATCCATAAAATACCTTGCAAACTTTATGTAATTTCTGTGACGAACCTAGAATACGTAGGATGTTCACTTCATTCTAGTGTTTGTGCAGTAAACAGCATTCAGTTAGTTTGGTAAGATATCTTTTGTTTATTATTTTTATTTTTTAAATATGAAGTTAAGCTGATGAGTTACCGTTGTAATAATTCTAAATTGTTTCTTAAAGATCTTCTGCATTTTTTAGGAATTTTTTTTTAAGAGACTCATTTTGAGCATTTGATTTTGAAGAATTTCTTGAGGTCATGTTTTGCATTTTTGAAAAGGAATTTAGTTTTCATAAAACAAGGAACGAAACAAAATTTTGTACTCTTCAAGTATTTAATTAATAATTTTTAGTCGACAATTTATATTTTTTTGAATTTCTCTCATTCCCTTTGGTATTGTGTAATAAGTATTAATTCTATATGTATACCAAATTGACACAGTGTGTTCTAAAGACATTTATTTAATTTAATTCTAAAAGTTTCTGAATAAAAATTTCTTTGAAATTAAAATTTGTAGGAGGTTAACAGAATGAATCTGTATGATATTCAAAATTTAATTCCAATCGTTGTTACCACATTTCAGAGTGGTAAATGATCAATGACTGGATTGATATAAATGAAATCGAAAAGCATTGCTTTTCGAACACGCAGCCTTCAGATGAATTTAATTTAAAATATTCAATCTGTTTCCCTAGTCCAATATTGATTGAGAATTTCAATTCCTCAATGCATTTTTCATAAGAGCATTTACTCAAGTCGAGTCAGAATAGGTATTCCTTGATTAACTAAATATTTCGAATATATGATGATCTTTAATACAAAAGAATTAATTAATTTTTTGTTTTTCAAGACTCCATTCTGATCTCGATTGATATTGTGACTAATGTATTCCATTTGTGACTAACCAATTCATTCATGTGTTTGCTATAAACATTTTTGTAAATGTCCATATTTTTCGAATTAGAAAAATTCGATAAATTAACAGGCAATTTCCAGGGAACGAAAAAACTTCCCATTTCATTTCGATTAGCCTTGCAATGATTTTTTCCAAATGTGAATTTTATTCCACATCGAATAATATGGACATAAACTAAGTCGCCCGTGTTTTCGTTTTATGAATGATGTTTTTGTTCTTTGCTTATTTCATGTTTCTGCCAACAATGTATGTTATACATATTATACCTCAAAACATTCTGTTCCAGTATCTATTGGGCATGCTTTTGTTTGAAACATTACAGAGCTTATTTTGTTCTGCTCAGTCGTGTGAACTGGCCCTCATTTTCCGATAACTAATTTCGGATTAACAGCATGTCATATGAATTATATTTCAGCTAATTATGTGTTTCTTCTGAATTTCCTGTCTGAAAATTTTGTTTCGCTTCTGTTGCTCTCCATGCAGAAGTTTGGACTTCTTCCATAACTCTTTATTTAAATGAAAATTTTTTTTCAGATGCGCTAACAGACAAAACTGTACTATACCAATAAGCTGTAATGTTTTTTTGGACGATCCATGCCCTGGAACGCCTAAATATTTAGAAGTTCATTATAACTGTGAGGGTTAGTGTTCATAATTTTTTTTTCATTTTCTTAACATACAGTGTTGTCAGAAACAAGGAAGGATGTTGATTATTTGAATTCCTTGTTTCAACTCGTTGATTTCGTTTAGGTGTACGCAAAATCAAAACTGTAGCATACCAGCCTCCACAAGTATGTTTGGAGATCCATGTCCTGGAACGCATAAATATTTGGAAGCTCACTACCAATGTCTACCTGGTAAGTTGAATTGAATATTGAATTATTCCTTCAAAAAGAAGATCACCTCCGCAGTATTTCTATAATGCTTAGCACCGAAGTCTACACATTATTTTTTACGATATTTTAACTTTCTCTTCATTTATTCTGGCTTTAAATTTCAGTAGAAAATTGATCGAATAGAAAAATAAGCGCTTTTCTCAGTACAATTGAAGAAACACAATATAAATCCTACTACAAGAAAGTAGTTATTTTAATTTTGAAAATAGAATAAAAAAATATCACGACGCTCCTGGATTCAAACACTGGTTCAAATATTCGAAGTCCAACCCATTAACTAAGGGTTGGGCCATTTGAGATTTGCATTTTTGATCGAATATAACTAAAAAACTAATGAATATCTTTCAAAAATTATGAGTTTATTAGAAAGGTGGAAGTTGACATTTACGATTGAAAGACCGCCAAACAGATTCTTTGTTGGATATTATTATCTGCTGTGAAAATGGCAAAATATGCTTGAGACGAACTGAATGAAGGATAGATGACGCTTAAACTCTGTGCGAGTATAAAGGACAGTTCTGCCAACTAAGCGACAAAATAATTTCGTCCCTTTAAGCTGGCTTTCGAAATGATCAATTGCTTTCTTGAAATAATGTGACTTATGAATGTCTTCTTTTCTCAGTGCAGTGCGAAAATCAAAATTTCCGTGTAACAATCCATACATGTGAGTGCAACTTACATCATTAATGGAAAAACAACTTCGTGAGCAAGTGGATGCCAAAAGTATTTTAGCCACGTTTCAGTCAGGTTTCAGAAGAGGGTATGGTTGTAGCACAGCCCTTCTATCAATTATTGATGATATTCTTAGGGCTACAGACAAGGATCAGCTGACTGTTCTGGTGCTGCTTGATTATTTTAAAGCCTTTGACTCCCTGAGTCATGAGGTTTTGGTGGCTATTCTACGTCATATAGGCTTGTCGGACTCCCCACGAGATATTTTGTCAGATTTTTTGGCATTCAGGTCTCAAACTGTGATCAGTCGGGGTGAAGAGTCAAGGCCTATTAATGCAACCACTGGTGTACCGCAAGGGTCCATTCTATTTCCTCTACTTTTTAGTATTTATATAGCGATGTTTCCTGCTGTTTCCACTCCTGTATTCATCACTATTATGCCGACGATATTAAACTGCTATTGTCATTTTACCCAGAGGAGTATCAGCAGTCCATTGCTGCTATGAATAGCGACTTGAATAATCTACTACAGTTTTCCTCGAAACATTCCCTGAAGCTGAATCATCAGAAGACCACGGCTATTGTCTTTGGTAGGAAAAACTATAGAGAGTAATTCATTAATAACTAGAGCAAACTAGTTGATGATGAATAATAGTGGTATTAAGTTTCTAGGTGTCATAAGGGATCTTTGTCTTGTCATTGATGAAGATTTAAGATTTTCCTATCACGTTTCGCAGACGTTAAGGAGGGCATACATGAGTCTAAAACTGATATTTCAGAATAGACATTTTCTCGGTGTAGAGAGGCAATGCTGTGCGACAGATTGGATTGATAGACATTGTCTATGGCCCGTGTTCAACCTCAGATGTTCAGAGAATTCGAAAATTAGAAAATTCATGTTTGAGATTAATATATGGAATTCGAAAATATGAGCACATCCGTCATAAACTGAGGGAAATTTGTTGGTTGAACATGGGGCGTAGACGGAGGCTACATTCTGCATGCTACATTCTGCTCGGTGGTTAGCCCAAGGAAGGACGCCCGCATACCTTTATAATAAAATAAGATTTCGTAGTGATGTGCACAACATGTTCGCTTAAAGGATGAAATCACCATACTACCTCATTCAATGGAACTTTTCAAACGTTCATTTTCGTACAACATTGCAAAGTGTTTGAATGAATTTTCTATCGACTATGCCAGCGTTGATGAGACATTTTCGATAAAAATATTCAGAAAGATTGCATTGAGAAAGATCTTGAGTGACTGACCGCAACTCTTATACAGTAAATAAGTTCTTATATTTCGGGTATACCTTTCTATTTCTATTTAATTTTTTTTTAATTTTGGTTTTTTTCTCTATTTTTGTATTTAAGTTTTAGTTTGAAACTGGGTTACTTGAACAGACGTTAGGTGTTGTAAAATACTCAAACAAACTGAACCTCACCCACCCTAAGTACTAAAATATCTGTAAATATTGTGATGTTAAATGAAAGGCCCTATTATTATTATTGTTATCTGTATAACAGTTCGAAACTTAAATAAAGTCGAATAGGTTTTGTTGATCGCTGGGCCTAAGCATCACATTGCTCCAATGCCAACGAATGAAACACTATATTCGCCTTTTTTTGCGACCCTACTGTGTTTCCAAACAACAGCGTCATCTAATACACGCGAATACACGTACGCAGCATATAACCCAGGCTAAATCAAGAGGCGAACTGTACTCCCAATTATATCTAACGTCACAGAGGAAGAAATCTTCGACATGCTCAAGTAATATCCAATTAATCCGCTTCACCAATATTAACATATCACTCCAAATGAATTAATTGAATATCCGCCGATTCTGTTAATTGATTTGGAATCCATATTCCTACAAATCTGAACCTCGTTACTCCTGAAAAATCTCCCAACATGCATCATACCACATTCATTTTAACGTAACCAATAAAACTTCCCGGCAGTCACAAGATTGGATAGCTTTCGGAATAAAATAAAGACGTAATCGATTAAAATTCCCTCCAGCTCTTAGATATCATGAAAAAGTACAGTTCTATTTGGAGGAGAAATTCAGTTGTTCAGAACGTAAATAAGATTCCAGAGGAATTTCCAATTCCAAACTTGTTCTCATTGTCTCTTTTATCCTTTGCCGGATTCTCCGGACGCCGTGCCAAAATCATGCTCGAAAGAAATGATTTTCGTTCTCCCCTTTTCGAACAATTTAAACAACTATTGATGGGAAAAGAGGGTCACTGTTTTTTATTCATCCCCTATGACCAGTACACCGAAAGAAGTTGAGTGAGTGAGAGAAATCTCGTAGTGATTTACTCGGAGGTTATTTTGAAGAGCGGTTTCTCCCCTTTTCGTCTATTTCATCTGGATGGCGTCAATTCGTTAATTAGATCCCGACTGATGTCTTTTGTGAATTTGACTGGATTGAAAAGTAGAAACGCTCTTTATAATTCAGGGCGAGTTTTTGAGTTTTCACTCGTATAGAAAGTACGAGGGTGAGTTTTCAGTTTGCGAGATGTGGGCTGTAAATGAAGAATAAACAAAAGTTTTTTCCTTTGCATCTCTTGAACTCAAGATGGTGAATTTTGTCTCTTTTTCTTTGAAAAAGGAATTGTGTGGTATTAAAATGATTCACGTATTCAAAGGATGATCCATTGAAATAATAATACGAAGGGCGTTCAATGTATTCTCGGTAAAGGCATAAAATAAACTCAGAAAATGTTTGAAGAATTCTATTTTTAAATATAGTCCCCAAGAACTTCAATACATTTGTTAGATCGTGAAATAAGCTTCTCTAAACCTGGTAAAAAGTATTCTTCCGGCTTCTTCTCCAAATAGGTATTTAGTGCTACCTTCAGTTTTTCATCGCTTTCCACGAAGAAATTTTTTCACATCTGAGAATATCCAGTAGTTACTGAGGGCCAAGTCTGGACTGTACGGAGGATGAGTAATTTCTTCGAAGCCACATTCCCAGTAGCCGTCGCCACTCCACAGGCCTTTCACCCTTTTATTTTATTTTATTTTAAGTGTATTCTATCAATAAATCACCTTCAGAATCCCAAAAGACCGTAGCCATTATTTTTCCAGCGGAAGGGTTGACTTTAAACTTCTTTGGAGGCTGTGCACTTTTTGCAATCCATTGCATGGAGTCTTGTTTACTCTCAAGGTCATAGTGATGAACCCAAGTCTCATCCCCACTAACCAGCCGGTTGAAAATAGTCGATGGGTCTCCTCCACAGAGCTCTAAAAACTCCTTACAGCACTTGACTCGTACTTGCTTCTGAGATGCGGTCAGCATTCTTGGTACCCATCTTGCATGGACCTTTGAGAGGTTAAGATGGTCATGAAGGATAGCATGTATGGTACCTACGGATAGGTCTGTCATCTTGATTTTTATTCTGGCATCTTCAATTACCAGCTTTTCCACTTTTTTCACATTTTCTTCAGTGGTGCCGCTAACGGGCCATTCCGAGCGAAGATCGTCTTCAATGCTTTTCTTGCCTCTTTTAAATTCACTTGACCACTTTTGAACGGTGGATACCGAAGGGGCACAATCTTGGTAAACAGCAAACATCTCTTTATGAATGATTTTTTGACTTTTTCCCTGCTTAGTGAGGAACTTTATAACGACGCGATGCTCGATTTTCTTCATCATTATGGCGTCATTCATTCTGGTCGTCTTTTACTGCGGATACCTAGAAAACTTATGATCGTAAATTAGTGAAATTTTATATTTATACCTTCAGATAGTGTCATTAGTAAATAAGATAATTAGATTACTCACATTATTAGCAAACCACTCCGATAGCGAAAATACATTGAACACCCCTCGTAAGTTTCCTATCTGTCCTACATACATATGGGCGCTATGACTACAAACTATTTAGAAATACAAGGTAGGCAATTTGAATATCTCAGTAATTTAAATTCGTTCAGAAACGATCACTCAGTGCACTCCACCTGTCACTTCCAAAGAGTTCTTAACACCTGTAACTTACCACGGTTAGTTTACCGCAGTATTTGCCTATTATTTCAATATTTTGAAATAATTTACAACCGCAAATTAATTAATCTCGATGATTAATTTCGATGAGTTTGATGGACTGTATTTTTGTTGTAGTTAAGCGAAGAGTTTTACTTCAAGGACACTTGTATGTACGTTATCTCGATGATGAACTAGTTTTGTTTATCCAATAAGATAAACCAACGAAGATTGTACGGAATTAAAGCAAAACACTCGTAATACATTATGATAACAACGAACTATAATTCTTTGCTGTATATAAATCAAGTCAAAAGATATGATTATTACACTTAAAACAAATGTAATGAATTTGCCAATACTTTGGCAATCGACTGGATTACTATATTAAAAATAATAACCGCGATAGCGTGGACCGAAATGTCACAAGCTACGTACGACAAATTTGACTTTCCGAATGATAGTGCATAATGTAGCAAAGGCTATATGAGACAAGTTAGACTACTACTAGAATAATGGTTTTACGGTCTTGTCAAAGACTGAACGTTAGAGGTGCTCGATGCATCCCTTCTAACAGAAAGAGAGAAATTAGCATAATTGATTGGAAGGTCCATTTGGAGGTGGACTGAATGAACGGAATAAACCTAATTGGTTACAGAAAAATTATGAGATTAATGCAAGTAAAGGAGGATACAATCAGTTTATAATTCAGAATGCTGTGTAATGTGAAATTAACAGGCGTAAATATATCAAAACCTCTAAATGACTTTCCATGTTTTCTAAGGTCAATATATAATAATTAGAAAACAAATAATCTGAAGTGTAAACAGTTCGAACGACAATTCTCAAAACTGCTAGATCGAAATATCAACGTGAAAGACCTAAATATCGGCGACAAAATAACACCGAAACGTACGCCATACGGAAATTTTTTAGTACAGTCATGAATAGAATTGCAAAACCTTAAAAATTATGTGTCGCTCGACCCCTATTGCCGTTTGAGATTCTTAAGTGGTTTACTACCCGCTTAGGAGGAGGATCGTACACCTAGAAACTTGCAATCAAAAGATGTCCCCCTCTAATTAAAAATTGATCGTTATCAGCGTTTTCCGGAAAAACTCATACTTACGGAAATATCCGTAATCTCTATTACAAAGTAACTACTTAAAACAACATTTGAAAATTTTATTATTGAATAAAGTTCAATTATTACATCAAAACTCATCTCTTATTAGTATAAAAAAAATCAGACCAAATAGAACTATATATAGTGTTATGGTCAGGAGGTTCAGTAATTTTTTTGGGAACCCAATAAACTAAATTCGGTGTACTCACAAATTCGAAGCTCTTGTTCGAACTAAGGAAGGAAATTTATGATAATTGCTTATCAACAAAGCATAACCTTTTAAACTTTCTGTTGGTATCAGTTCGTTTCAAAGCTAGAAAATTAGATGTTCGGTTCCTAACCTTCATTAGTAGAAAAAAACAACTTATACCTCAGCGAAACTTTGTGTTAATTAAAGTCGACCATCTCTACGATTACTGCAAAAAATGAATCTCTCCAAACCCATCCTGAAATCTAATGAAATCAGCGATTAGTTCAATTCTATCCGTATGATTAAAGCACTTATCTCCACTACTTTCTTCGTTATATTTCTATCGTCCCATAGCAGCTAGCTGGAATCATAATTATCACTTCCACTCACACCAGAAGGGAATATAATGACTGAAAAATTTTCCTACAGCAATTTCAGTTGCAGTAATTTTGTGTTGATTAGACCAATTGTACGTTTTGCTTCACCATTTTCTAAATGACCTGCTGCGTGTAAGTCAACGTACTGTCCGTCCATAATCAACGAAACCAACTATGTTGTCATGCGGAGAATAAAGAACACCAGTAGAGTCCATCTGAGATGAAAATTTAGTTTTCAAACTTTTCAAGTACATACTCGCTATTATTTTCATCAGTATCAACTTCATTCAGGAAATGCAAGCAACAATGTGAGGGTTTTTCAATAATTTTCAAACAAAATGGGGCACTGTTAATGATAGACCCTTTATATTTCATATGGGCTATATCCGTTTGATATTTGGCGATCCTTCGATAATTATAACATTCAGTAAGAAATTTCTTAGATTTGAAAATATCGGTTCTGAATGTCTCTTGTCTGAATTGGGTTCAAGTTTGACAGTTACTATATTATTACTAACTGACAAAGAAACTGCAACACCCAGAAGGAGCTGTTCAAATTCAAATTTTTTTTTTTGTAAAACAGATAGTATAGCAAGGAGTAAGTGATTAAAATTTGGAGAAAAAAATCGTGAAGGTCTTTCCATGTGAACAGTTTTTGTTACTTAAATATGTAGTCGTTTTTTGCAAATTTTTTAAATTTTACAACAAACCACCTTCGAGGAGATTCAAAGTCGATGTTTAGTTGTTGTTAGAATACCTAGAGCACGTGTACGCGGAATTTATCGCCAGCTACGGGAGGCGGGGTTGTCATTTCGAGAAATCGCTAACCGTACAAACAGAAATCCGACTACTGTTAGGAGATGTTGTCAAGCGTGTTTTGATAATGCCCAAAATCGAAGAAGAGTAGGCACCGGATGTCAAAGGGGCACAAATGAAGTTCAAGATCGACGTCTAAGACTTATGGCTATTAGAGACGAATTTGCGACAACTCGATCTTTGGCTGATGAGTGGTTAGGAGAACAAGGCACAAAACATCCTGTAACTGTCCGAACGGTTTACAGTCGGCTAAGGACTTTTGGACTGCAGCATTATCGACCCCATCATGTGTTACCTCTGACGGTTGAGCATCGACGGCAACGATTACAGTGGTGCAGAAAACGTCAACATTGGAATGTGGAATGGCATCAGGTCGTCTTTTCTGATGAATCTCGATTCTCCTTGGGTGGACATGATGGCCGAAAAAGCGTTAGACGACGTCGGGGAGACGTGAACCTCAGTTTGATATTGAGCGTCATGTACACCGGACAGTAGGCGTTATGGAATGGGGTGCTATTGCACATGCAAGTAGGTCACCTTTAATCTTTATTCGAGGTAACATGACAGCGCTGCGTTACCTTCAAGAAATAGTGAAGCCATATGTTCTCCCTTACCTCAACCGGCTCGAGAATCCAATATTTCAGCAAGATAATGCTCGACCTTATGTTGCCAGAGTTAGTTTAAACTTTTTTGCTCCTTGCGATACTACGTTTTACCAAAAAAAATTTAAAATTTAAACAGCTCCTTCTGGGTGTTGCAGTTTCTTTGTCAGTTAGGATATTTTCTGAGTCATCATGACCATTCAGTAATTTGTCGCAAAAGTGAAATGCGATATAAGAATGTAAAATTCCGTGCCTTATATCAATTTTTCCTGAATATTTTGATAAACTTCTCGCCAAAAATTAAGGATATTGATGTTTTCCAAAGATGCTTATATTTCGTATCATCTTAATTTTTTTTCAATTACATACATTTATAGCGATTATAGAAACATCTCCTGGTTCATCATGAAGCTAGGTTTTATCTAGTTTAATCAGTTTCTGTCCATATGTGTCAGAAATTTATTTTTTCATTCTCAATAAGATCAGACAGTTCTACGCAATTAAAAATTGAATTTTCATTATGCCAAGACATGTTTTATACGAGGTTGATGCCAACAGAGCCTTGGGGATGCTTCAGTCTGATTGAACACAAGTACAAGTGGTCAATTTCTTCAATCTTAGTCAAAGTGTGATATCATGTTTACTGGCACGGTACTTGGCCACTGGAAATGCTCCTCAAAGACTCATACAGTTTTTTAACTATTTCGGTGAAAATACAACCTCTCAGCACTTGCAGATTGGCTTTTTGAGATGCCAGAAGTTTCAGTTTCCCTTAGCACAGTCGGAAGATGTCTCCATGAGGTCAGTCTAACATCGAGGCGCTTGTTGAGATAAGCGTCAAAGATTATAGTGGGCAATGGAGTACACAAGTCCAGATATGGACGTCTTTCTGGTAGTGCACAGTACGCGTGTGGACACGTCCACTCGTATGAAGGAACCGAGAAGGCACAGTTATGGTTTGGGGTGGAGTTTGTTTCGATGGCAGAAATAATTTATTAATGCTTCCAAGAACCATGCCGTCTCAGACATATGTTGTTGAAGTTATCAACGAAGTAATCCCACAATTTAACGCAGCTGTTGGCGAAATTTTCATTTTTCTGGATGATAGATTCCTTCAGATGATTACTGCTAGAGAAAACCAGGGTAATCCCCATTAAGCATTACCTCCAAGATCCCCTTACTTAAATCCAACCTAGTGCTCTTGAGACTAATTACAAAGAACCCTTGATGCCCACAGACCACAGCTGGAAAAGATTCAACAGCTCCGAAATCTTTTGCCACAACTTTGGCAGGACAACTTGGTGGGAGGCATGCAGTTTTATATTGAGGGTGAATACAAATTTGAATTTTTCATAGTTTCATAATTTCGGTTTTCGTAAAATTTTATACGTTTTCAAATATTTTATTTTTGTTATCGTGAATACATTATTTCTTTGAAATCTTATTATTCTAACCTGAAATACTCTACATATACATATTTCAAAATGAAATTGGGATAATGTGAAATGTTACTCCTGGTTTTACTTAAACACACGTATAGGATCGTATTACCTCTCTGTGTTTAAATAAATAAGCGGCATCTTTCGACAAATTGACGAAAGTAAAAAAACTCAATGCTTACATCGAAATTTTAATCTCGATTCAGCGTTTAAATTCACGGATGCTCTCTGGCATCACCAGAAATAACAAAATCGAACTTAAATTGCTGGGAATCGGAATCGAATTTCACTGAAAGTGTTTTTAACTCTGTTCCCTTGATCATTTTGTACAGGCGATTTTTATTGCTTTATTCTCATGAGTTCTTCCTTCTGTTAAAAAAGTCTCAACTTTGAAAACGACCTCTAATGTGTGTATGGTGAATTTATCTATTGGTGTACAACTAGAATAAAACTGAAAGACCGAAGAAATGATAAAATACTTGATGGAAAATATAAGCCATTATACGAAATTTCCTGATTATTCTCAATCTTGAAATGACTGTAATTTTAGAATTAAACAAAATAACAAGATTAAAAATTTACTTTGAATTCTTTTCGATTATATCTACGTAAATTTGAAATTTATTTTTTAATAACCTTCAAAAAGTCTCAACCATTATACTGGATATGATGACACAGAAGGCGAATATATACTTATTTAAATATTTTTATAAACTTGGTGAGTAGGTTCTAATCTTTAAAAATTTAACTATCGCAATATTCTTGAGAACCCTACTGCATAGTACTAGCACAAAGCAATGTGAAATCTCAATGAATCGTTCCTTTTCCTCGCATGGTTGAATCTGTAACCGGGATGTTTTAATCCAGCAATTATCGGTGGATAAAACACACAAAAACATGTTTAACTTCTTCGATTTTATAACGCACAAATAGTCTCTGAAACCTGTTAACAACAGTTCCACCGATCTCTGGAGTACTTCAGCTACAATAACTGGTTTATTGAAAATTTATAGGCATTGTTAATGAATCGATTATGAATTTCTACGATATTACACCGGTGAAACTTGTTGAAATACTTCTCTGACACGTCGTAAATACACTTAGGAACTTACGAAACTGCAATTGTCGAATGGAATGAGACATTGTCGATTGAATCCACCTTTAACATAAAATATATCTTTATATATTACTGTGTCACAGACACACCTTTAAGTATTTCTCTTCAACTCACGCATATATATATATATATATATATATATATATATATATATATATATATATATATATATATATATATATATATATATATATACGCGCCTTTAGAAAACTTTCACCCCAAATTGTAACCAGTGGAGCATCTGCACGTTTTCTATCCCATTTTGTACGTTTTTCATTATACAGGATATTCAGTGCTTCTAGGGTGAAAATTCAAGGACGTTTTATAATTTGATGACTTCGAGGAATTTGGTTTGTCTTCAAATAATAAATATTTTGAATCGCGCAGAGAAAAAAAATTTGAACCGAAATTAAAAGGACTAAATTATTATGAGTTTTATTTAATAGTATTATATTTAAAATAATAATATAATAATAAAATGTTATTCGTTTTCGAAAACATATATCAAATTGTTTAAGGAAAAAATTTAATTTTTCAATATAACAGTGTATTATTCGTTCAATTAATTATTGAATAATTTAAGGGACAAGATTCAATAAAAAAATTAAAGTTAATATGAATACTGAAAATAGCTGGTAGGAATTAAAATTTCAATTTCTTAAAATTCATTAAAAATTATTTAGGTATTCCCTGGTATTATTTACATTCACTTAAATTTTTCTGATGAAATAGATAATATGGAAGTCTAAATTTTGTAATAATTATAAACGGAGTACGTTTCGATGTAAGTAAAATTCTGAAATCGAAAAAATCGTATATTCCTATAATCGTATTTTCATGAAATTTGAAACGAAAATCATTTATCAACCAGGTATCAATTTCCAAGCATCTCAGCCGAGTCTATGTTAAGGATGAAAGTTCAGGCATGCACTTTGAAGAATTTCTTTTTGTCCTTAAGTTGGCACAATTTTAGTTTATACTCACGCTGAGTTGTCATTCAGTTTGTTTACGATTCATAATTTTGTTAGCTCATCTCAAATGTATTTTGAGATTTTTACAGTGATTAAAAGTAAGATTCAAAGAATCATATTGTTTTGACTTGCATTGCAACTGCAGAAGTTCAGTATGTGGATGCGCTGAGAATGTTAAAAGAGGTTGACGCTGAATCGACTTTATCAAAAACACGTAGAATCAATCAAATATTTCTTAAGGTGTGAATTATACATATTTTGTTACATTGACCGATTCCTAGTACTTTTGGATACTGTAGTATATGTAGCTTTAATATTCATGTGAATAAGTGCAATAAAAAAGTTCTTATTTTTATTTCCCAAAATAAAAACAGAAACATTCTGTAAAATCTTTACGTAATTCATTCAGTTGTATGAAAATTGAATCAGTATGTCCTGGAAGAACTCGGTTCTATTTTGATAGATATACGGAATTCTCAAATATTGTACAACATTCTAAAATATAAAGGAATCTATAGAAAATCGATACAAAATAAGAATCATACCAAGGTGAAGGATACAATAATGTTTTGCTTAGAAAACTTGGCTATTAAATTGTTATCCAAATTTTCTAAACGAAACAATTTTCTGTCAACCACGTGTGATTCATATTTCTTATCAATATCCATAGATTCCTTTATATTTTAGAATATTGTAATTTTTGAGAATTCCTTATGTCTACCAAAACAGAACTAATTTTCCAAGTGAAACAATATTGTATCCACTAGGAGAGATTTATATTTTCTATCAATTCTCTTGGTTTTTCAATAGACTCCCTTAAATTTCAGAATATTATATTAAAGAGTTCATTATATCAACCGAAATAGATACTTACTGTTTCTTAAACATTTCGATTGAACTCTTTTGATGACAAATTATATAGATGTTTTGCAAAGTTTCTCTGCATTCATATTTAAAATTAAGTATTTCTATCTATAAACTCAATACATTTATATTCATTATGTTAATGTCCAGTAAAGTAATAGCAAAAATTCAATATGTAATATTATTAAATCAAACAAAAAATTTGATCAAATTATTTCCATTTCAATACCAAAATATATGAACAACTAATTCCCCTTTAAGTCCACTTCTAGCGTATATCTTTATGCCTTTCATAGAAAACAATATACTTGACTCCAACTTAAACTAAATTCACTGTTGATACAGATATGCCAACGACATTATTGCATGTATTAAGGGAACATCGAGACAACTTAGCCAATTACCATATTAACGTATCCGGTGTTTTTTTTAGAGTGATAGAACTTTAAATTGAAATCAAACACATTTAAATTAAGATTGAAGCCAAATTTTTTGATTTGAATGACAATTTTATGACATTTATGTTTTAAAAATAATTTCCGGCATATGTCCACCACGACTAGCTCTGAGGAACCGCATTAGACCAGACCAATTTTGGACCACTTTTTCGAGTAATTCATCAATAAGACGAGTTACGTTGGCTTCCAAAGCGTCTATTGTTTCTGGTTTATCAGCATAAACCAATGACTTAACATAACCCCAAAGAAAATAATCCAGTGGAGTTATGTCGCATGATCTTGGAGGCCAATTAATTGGACCATTTCTCGAAATAATGTTATCGCCAAATCTTTCTTTCAATAAATCAATTGTTACGGTAGCATCATGAGGTGTAGCACCATCTAGTTGGAACCAAAACACTTCTGGGTCGATACGATTCAAATTTTGAAACAAATAATCATTGATCATCGATCTGTAACGAGCACCATTCACTGTAACATTAGCTCCAGCATCGTTTTTGAAGAAGTATGATGATGCCTCTAGCGTGTAAAGTATACCATACAGTGCCTTTTAAAGGATGCAATGGAACCTGCAGATCTTCTTGAATATTGTTTTCACTCCATATACGGCAATTTTGCTTGTTTACATAGCCGTTCAACTAGAAATGAGCTTCATCACTAAACACAATTTTACGATAAAAAAGTGCATCAACTTCAAGCTATTCTAGGGCCCAATCAGCAAACAAACGACGGTTATTATGGTCAAGTGGCTTTAGTTCTTGAATCAGTTAGATCTTGTATGGGTGTAGACCAAGATCTATACGCAAAAAGAGAAAATGTTGTCCGAAATCTACGGATAGTTCGACGAATAAGCTGCTCTGATAGACAAATATGTAAACCATAAATTTCACGGAGTGCTCTATAAGTTTGGCGAATAGAACACTGATTTTGAAAATAAATTTCAACAATTTGTAAACGTTGTTGCGGCGTGAGTCTTTCCATGATAATTTGTCAATGCTTACTGAACAGAAATGTCAAAACAATATGGCTTCTACCTTCTGTCAAATCACAGTTATCCTTATCGACAGTTCTATCACTCTAAAAAAAAACACCCGATATATGATTTAATAATACACTTTATTTCCGCTAATATGTATGTTTTACACATATACTATTTATTGTTTACACAAATAATGTAATATTTATTGTTACAATATTGTTGTTTAAACAATAAATATTAGCGGAAATATTGTTTTATTTTAAATCAAATACGATGAATTTTCTTCAAGTGTAGCTTATAGCCGTACCTACAGTTATCACCAAATTTGCATAAGACATACTCTGTACTCACTAAAATGTTTTTAATTTATCACACGATGAAGTAGAGTTCTAAACTGCAGTAACATGTAATCATTCACCAACAATATTTGTGTTTCAATTATGATGAACTACCAAATAGTAACTGTTCAAATATTTTATAAACTGTATGGATAAATTTATTGTTATTTTCAAATTAGGTCTTTTACTTTTGATATTAGCTATTTCTAATCCGACTAATAGATAAGTGTATATTTGGTATTTATGCCGCATCTCTCTTGGGAACCCTTTTCGAATGGTTTGTTCTCGCACTTGACGGGTTTTTTAAGAACTGGACACGGGTTGAAGGCGGTCCCCTCAGGTACATGGCATCCGTTACTTTTGTGTGTACATTCACCTCGACGTGAACCTAAGGTGGCAACTGTGGAATTCCTCCTATTATACCACGGAATGAAAACGTATTTCCTTGCCTCTAAATCGAACTACTCATCTAATTACACATTTAGCGGTATCCGAACTGACTAACTGAAACAAGACATTTTTGGGATTATTCATTTTACTAGCCTCTAACTTTCATATCATTATACAAGGTGAGAAAATTGAAATAATTTAATCCATCCGGCATAACAATCTTGGAGGAAATAATGGCTCTTTTGTTAGTTGGTTTCTATTGCGAGAGTGAAGGTAATTACCCATTCACAAAAATAGAAGATGAGTACGGTGTGTACGAATTTATTCATTTTTATTAACATTTAGTTCGAAGTGCCTAAAAACAATAATTTGCTATTGTATGCAGATTATATGGATGCATTGTATTGTAGTGAAAATGTTAAACAGTTGGTTTCTGTCGGTGCTTATAATTTATCACCAACATTGATAGCTCCCTCCCTTCATAATTTCTCTCCTATATGGATCTTGAATGTCTTCGGAAATATTCGCGCTGTACAGGATGTTTTTCAACCTCTTCGATAATATTGGTGTGTAAAGACGAGTTAATAATGAAATAAACTGAGCAATAGCATGAAATGATTGGATGGAATAGAACGTTACTTTGTAATAGTTCACTTTAAAATGGAATAAAATAAAAAATTACTTCGTTTTGTATCACATTTTATTACTGAATATACGAAATGTGACAGAAAAGTAATGGGAGTGGCAACACTGCAAGCGATCTGGCAACGCTGAACTGTAGTCCTTCGTAGGGCACGTGTATCAGTACTTTTCTATAACTCAGATCGAGTTTCAAGTCCTTCCGTTAAGTACGTGATTTTTGTGTTGTCTTTTGATTACGCGTCACGCAAAATGGAACAGCGGAATTATGCGATTAAATGTTGTGTTAAGCTTGTAGAAACGGCAATTGTGACGTTTGACAAGTTGAAGCAGGCCTATGGGGAACATTCTTTATCCTGAGCTCAAGTTTTTCTCCAGTACAAATCAATTTTGGAATAGAGCGAACACGTTGAAGATGAACACCGTTCAGGGAAGCCTTCAACTTCGAAAATAGACGAAAACATCAAACGTGTGAATAGTCTTATGATATCAGACTGTCATTAAACGTAAGGCTCAGCAAAAGGGTCATGCGCGCGAGACCAGATATTGCAGACAAATGGATGATGCTCCATCATGACAACGTCCATGTCACACTGCCTTCTACATAATAGAAGGCATTCCTTTGGTTCCCCAGCCCCCCTATTCACCTTACCTTATTCTCTGTAACTTTCCTAAACTGAAAAAACGTCATTTCGTGACTTTTAGAAAGCATCCAAAAGATTGTAACGGGCACACTAAAGACCATACAGGTTGAAGACTTCAAGCGGTACTACCAACAGTAGGAATAACGTCTCCATCGGTGTGAAGCTGCCCAAGGGAACTGCTTTGAAGGGAGTAACACTGATGTTTGAAAATAAATTATTTTAGTGAATAAAAAATAAGTCTCGTTACTTTTCTGCCACACCTCATACAGAGACCCGAGTTTCGTAGTATTTACTACATTTTCAAACTGAATAAAGACATTGTTATTTCAACAGTTATGTCATTGAAGGCTTCATATTGTGTGAAACTTCGAGAAGTGGGTTGTGCCAAAGGTCCGTCTACTCGTTCAATAGTTTTATTTCCAAAACGTGCTTATTCTTGATTATTTCAATCGATTGACATCCTGAAATCGTCTAGATTTTTCCTGTCGCTTCCAGATGTTATTCTGGGAAGATATGATTGTGAAACACTTTTTCGAAACAAAGCATGTCTTCCTATAAAAACGAATTTGGACATTAGCGAACTCAGCCGAGATATTTAGATCCCAAACCTTTCCTGAAAGTCTCAAAGATCTAGGATCTTTTGTTAAGTTTCATTCTTGAGAATTTTCTTTCGTAGCAAGACTTTAACGAGTCATAAATAATTTTGCAATATTTTTCCTAAAGCTCATTTGATTGATTGCATTATGAATATATACTAATGTCATGAAATCTTTCGCCATTTCTGTAATTCCAAAAAATTCGTTAACTTATTTCTCTACCGAATTGCCATAATCAATTGCATATTCAACTAACGATAACACTACTTAGCAACAAAATATCAGTATCTATTCCTATTTATCAAAAAATTTAAATATTCACTTAGAACAGCGAGTAAATCCGTGCATTTTCAACTTCTCATTAATTACACTAAGTTTATGACACCATTCTACTGTGAAGAAAAGAATGAAAATTCCTAACAATATATTATTCATAGAACCATCTAGAAAAGATTACCATTCCTTTATTTTATAACTTACAACGCAAAATTTAATGCTTCAATAAAATCACTGTTCTTATCCTGATGTATTTTATATTAATTTTTGCCTCTTAATGATCCAATCGATCTTGAGATTCCTTGGAAGAGAAAAATTTCATGATATCGATGATGAATGACAAATGAAATTAATTTATCTTGAGGCGCATTCAAAATGCATAATAGATTATTATAATTAGATTGGAGCTTCTTTATCTAGTTGTTGATTTTTCTTTCTTCGTAGCTATCAGATATTATTAAATGAAACTCAACTTTACTTCGGTGTTTCCACTATAATGAGTAGTTTCGAAGTAGAAAGGAAAAGATTAATGTGGGGTCATCTAGGTCCGAACTCGACAAATCCTTTTTCTAAATGGATATAAGACAGAATGCTTAAAAGAAAGGCAGAAACTGCTCTCAAAATAATAAATCATTGTGTGAAATTTGCAGTGTTTTCTTGTTCAAACGATACCGCTATGCCGTGCAGAGTTGGGGCCTTTTAATCATAACATGAAATCTTTCAATCAGCTTTCCTCAGCGAGTTATCAACCTGAATTATTTAAAAATTAACTCAATCATCAGGCGCCTTGAAATAATCACCTGATGATAAGGAGAATGACGTTAATTATTATTGACAATTTTTCAGACACTGTAATTGAACAAAAATGGAATTGAAAATTGATTTGTTCACTTTTTCTAGCAACTACTACTACTACAACTAACAGACCTAGTCCTCCATGGCTGATAACATCGCAACCACCGATGTGGAGCACCATAAAACCAACATCAAGGCCAGTTATAATACCCCTAGCTCCGAAGAGCTCCAAAGGGCCCCCATTGAAACCATCTACAACGTCCAGCACGGTTACAACAAGCACAACTGCTGTTTCACAGTCTCCACAACCTCAACCTCTTCCAGACGAAGATGTGTTCAACAAAAATGACAACTTTAATTCTTTGCCAGAAGAAATAACTACGATTTCTTACACCACCTATATACCGAAGAGAATCAATCGTGAGTATTCGGTATTCAATTATAATAAAATTTTTTATGTGCATTTTTCAATTTTCTAGCTGACTCGACTATGTCCAATCCTTATATTCCATCGCCAAGCGTGCTTCCGTTTTGGAATGATAAGTCTGAGTATTTAGATTACTGTACACCGATGAATATGCGTACGATATTTTGGAATTGGACAAGAATTAGTGACATGAACATACAGCCATGTCCAGGGGGTACAACGGGCTATGCCAAATGGCGCTGTATCAAAACAGATAATGGACCGACTTGGTATCCTGATACGCCAGATCTCAGCGCTTGTAGGTCCGTTTGGTTGACAAGCTTGGAACAGAGGATTCAGAATGCGAACGGAAAGGATCCTCTGCTTGCTATTACGAATGATTTAGCTCAAGTTACCAGTAGTAAAACTCTGTATGGTGGAGATATGATGATAACTACGAAGATAATTAAAACGTTGACGCGCAAAATGTCACAGGATATCCAGACATTTGCAGATCACACACAGCGGGAGACTTTTGTAACTGAAATGCTGAACCATGTTGTAAAAACAAGTAGTAATCTGTTAGACGCTTCCCAACATCCATCTTGGACTGATCTCAGTTACGAGGAACAGATGCGTGTAGCTACATCTCTATTGATTGGTCTAGAAGAAAATGCGTTCCTCCTTGCAGACACTGTAATTGGACATAAGACATTTGACCAAGTAGTCAAGAACATAAGTAAGTGATAATTAATTACATATCTTTAGCTTCGAAACTTAATGAAATTCTTGCTTTTAGGATTGTCAGTTAGAGTGTTGGACATAAAACAAATAAATTCAGAGAGGTATCCTGCTGAATACCAGTGGAGTTCACATAATGATTCTATAGTACTTCCCCAAGGAGCTCTGCTAGATAATAGTGATGGTGAATTAGTACGACTTGTATTTGTTTCCTTCAATCGTTTGGAGGAAATCTTGCAATGGCGTCCTGACCATTTGGACACGATTTCGAACAAAAATGTCAGTAAAGTTCTAAACAGCAAAGTTATATGCGCAAGTTTGGGAAAAGGAAGACATATTCAATTGAAAGAGCCCGTATCATTGACTTTCAAGCATCTTCATACGGAAAATGTGACCAATCCATCCTGTGTTTTCTGGGATTATTCCATGAACACTTGGTCCAACGAGGGATGTTATGTAGAATATTCCAATAAAACCCACACAATATGTCAGTGCAATCATTTAACAAACTTTGCTGTGCTTATGGATGTTCAAGCCATATTGTTACCCATTCCTCATCAGATAGCTTTGCAAATTATCACATATGTTGGGTGTATTATATCCATTATATGTTTAGTGTTAGCTGTTATAACTTTCCAAATATTCAGAGGATTGAAAGTAAGCTCAAATCAATTATTAGTTGTTAGCAAAAAAACTAAACAATATAATTTTTCAGAGCGATCGAACGACAATTCATTGTAATTTGTGTTTTTGTCTCTTGATAGCAGAATTCTTGTTTTTACTTGGAATAGAACAGACTGAAAATAGATTAGCTTGTAGTATTGTAGCCGGTGCGTTACAATTCTTTTTCTTGAGCGCATTTGCATGGATGTTCTTCGAAGGTAAGTTAAATAATAAATTATCATTAAATCCATTAAATCTTATACTCATATTTTTTCAGGATTCCAGCTCTATGTTATGTTAGTGGAAGTATTTGAAGCTGAGAAGTCTAGGCTTAGATGGTATTATGTTTTCGCTTACGGAATACCTTTCATAATAGTGTTGACTTCAGCAATGATATACCCGCAAGGATATGGAACTGACAATTTCTGCTGGTTGAAAACCGAAAATTATTTTATATATAGTTTCGTGGGACCTGTAATCGTTGTACTTTGTGTAAGTAAAAACTTTTTTGTCAATTATTCAATTTGCATTATCATGTATTTTTCTTTCAGTTGAATGTTGTGTTCTTGACATTAGCAATAGTGAAGATGTGTATCCATGCGAACAATTCAGTTTCTATTAAGAATAAGGAACATTCCAGATTAGCCAGTACCAGGTAATGAAAATTTATCAACAGTAGTTTTAAAATTCTTGGTTGGATAAATGTTGCACTCGCTAGCATGCGACATTTAAAAGTATTTTCTCATAGTATTGAATGGTTTTTGACTGAAAATTTTGAAGGATGTTGACTACAAGTATGGTTGTATGTATGTGTCGGTTTTGGTGTTTAAAAATTTTTTGACAAAAGTAAGTGTGTTGATTTCTAACATAAATCTTCTCTCTTGCATGGCGGTCTTATCCTATGGTAGTGGAAAGGAAGAAAATGCACTGTCAACCAAATTTCAAGCTAACTTGTAAGATAATTCTGTCTCTTCTTGAATTAGCACTTAACTCTTAATAGATTGTAGATTAATTTTCTATTTACTGCATGCTTCAGTCTCTGTTTGCTTAAGTTAATGGTGAAGTTTGAGTTGAAAATTCGAAACTGATTCATAAATTTTTTTTAGGGTATGGCTGAAAGGTGCCATCATATTAGTATTTCTGTTAGGCTTAACATGGACCTTTGGATTTCTCTACGTCAGTAAGGAATCTGTAGCTGTCGCTTATGTTTTTGCATCTTTGAATTCATTACAAGGATTCTTCATTTTCCTGTTTCACTGTGTTCAAAATGAGAAGGTAAGTGAAGATGAATGAAGCAAATACTACTTCAATCATTCAATGCTAGCAAATGTAATTATAAATGGATAACAGCTTAATCAAATAGAATGTACAATATTTAAGACAGTAAATTTATCAAAAGAGAAAAATAATTCTCCTGAGATCATTGAAAAAGTTACAAGATACCTTGTCGTTTCTAGATGAACCTTGAATTCATAGATAGTTATAGCTATACTAAACGATACTGGTTTGAGTACTAACAGACAAGTTTTAAGAAGAACTTTATACATAAAGTTGATATTGGGAAATTAATTCGATCCGTTTTCAAAAGACGACTCTAAAAACATTGTATTTTTAAATAGTAACGGCTGATTGCCGCGGTTTTGGACAGATTTCTGCCGATAATGTACATTTTGAATTGTTTGAAGTTTCATACAAAATGATGTTTGTTACGCTGTTGAAAATTTGAGATTTTTTGAACTAAACATCATTTGCGGAAAGTTTTAATTTTTTGTTTTAATTGGAAAAGAGGTGCAGCTGAAGCTCGTCGTATGCTCGTGGAAGTTTACGGTGATATTGCTCCAACTGACAAGCCATGTAGAGAATGATTCCGGTGATTCAAAAGGTGATTTCAAGTTGAAGATAGACTTCGCTCCGGGCAGCCAAAAAATTCGAATACGATGAATTACAGACTACTCGATGAAGATCCTAGTCTTAGGCAAGACTAGTTTGCATTTACGTTGGGAGTGATCCAACAAGCAGTGTCTATACATTTGAAATCTGTGGGTCTGATTCAATAGAAAGGCTGGCTATTGGGTTCCTTATAAATTAAAACCAAGATATCTGGTAAGGCGATTATTTTCTTGTGAGCAGCTGTTTCAAAGGAAAAAAGTGCTTTTTGCACCACGTAAAGACTGGTGATGAAAAGTTAATCTTCTACGACAACCCCAAGAAAAAAATACTACGCTTTGCCTGGCCAATCTTTGCCATCGACCTCGACACCAACACCAAAGCTGGTTCGAAAGTTATGCAGGGTATCTGGTGAGACCAAGGGGGCTTTGGGTATTACAAGCTACTAAAACATGGTGATTCCATTCTAGTCATGGATATAGGCTGCAATTATTTTGGTTTGAACCATGCATTATGAGAAAACCGGGGGGAATATGCACAAACTTGCTAGGTATCACAATGTTAGGAACTACAATAGCAGTTACACTCATACATGGGCTGAAACGATAATGAAACCAGTATTTTTCAATTAAATGAAATTCAACTAAACACATATATGGCAATTCAATTTCATAATATTCTTCCAAAGGTGATCAGGAACATCATTGAGTATAAATCGTTTTGAGAAATGTTCCCACTAATAGTGAAGTGAACTTCATCACACTAATGAATTTTTTTTTCGGGAATCTTTGTACCGTTAATTATAATTGTTTGATGTTTCCTATTTCTTGGGGATCACTGACTCTTATTCATTTTATTGTTTTGTGTGGGTGATGAGATAATTCTGTGAATAAATAAACTTTATTAATATATGTTACTGTTTATCGTTTGAAATAATTCGAAATTATTTTACATTGTAGGTCCGTAAGGAATACCGAAAGTTTATAAGGAGACATTCTTGGCTGCCAAAATGCTTGCGTTGCTCCAAGTCGGGTGCTGGTGCCAGTAGCAGTAGTGGTAGTTCTGGTTTGGCAAAGGAAAGGAGGACAAGCCTTTATGCAGGATCAAATGGAAATCCTTCAGGCTCACACAGCCATTCAACGGACTCGCCGCATGGAGCTAGTGTGGGTACCAACAATATAGTCATCTCGAATAATCTTAATAATGCGCGACCTACAGCGCTAGTTCAGGTTCTCACTAGAACGGACCTGAACAATGCTAGTACCACCACTACCAACCACAGTCGACAACACAATGCGGCGCAACAAGGTACTGCCAATAGCAATCGCTCTAAAAGAGCAAATTTTGTCCTATAATTCATCTTAAGCTTTGTGTCCGTTAAAATTAATTCTGAGTGCTTAATTTCCAAATGGGGCCGCTTTACTAACTCCTGTGTGGTGCTGTGGTGGTGCGTGCATTGGCACCCCTCTCTTAGCATGTATTGTTCCCAAACAATCTGTGGTAAGGACTGGTACTAACGCTTATTTTCATGCTTACCGTACGCTATCTCAAACAAAACTTAGGTGAAGGCATAATCTGTTACAGTTACAACGGGGTTGGAATTCGCGAAGTTGCAGCAACGTCAATCGTGTAGCAAAAACCCCTGTGCCCACTTCTACTTCGGGCACCATGGCTGCTACACTCTGCCGCCCCCCTCCCTTGATTCCCTCACCACCTTTAGAAGCCCCCAACACTTCCACACTTCCTTACATTCGAAATTTCTATAACAATTCCTCGCCTGTAATAAGCAACTTGACTAAATCGGCTTCTACATGGGGACCGCTCCACAAACCTTTACATTGGAAGGTGCGTAGTAGTGCTTCTTTCTTAGATTTAATTTATTAACTTTTCTTGTATTCTTCTGCATAGTAGAGGATTTAAATTGAGCCAAATGACCAACTAACAACCTCACATCTGCTTTCTTTCTGAATAATTTATTCTGACCTTGGAATGCATCTTCAAAGCGAGAAAATAGAAGTAAATTAAGATTGTTGTTTTAACCCTTCCTTTTTTATTATAATAATTATTTTAGGAAATTCTTGTAGTTTTAGAAAACCTTTCTGAAGTTGAAAGCATGTATGTAAGGGGAACTGTAATCAAAGTAACAATTTGCTAGATCATCGTTATATCAGCATTCATTTTGAATTTGTCTTAACTCTTATATTGATTGTTTCACTAGGAGTTTGATCAATGTATGTCTTCTGAAGATCTTGATATTCATTTTAGAAAAAACCCAATCTATTTGAAACATTTTCAGTAGACATCTGTCTACTGATTTCTACTTGATTTCTCGCATATCACTTGGTGAAACATTTTTGAATTAACGAAGTAAATAAAAACATTTTGGCTTAAGTTTCACTGTTCATTTGATGTCTGCTGACATATATGTTTCGAGTTTTTAGCCCATTTTCAAAACTGACGAGAACAAAACTTAAAATCCTATTTATATTGGTAGGGTAGATCACAGGTACAATTTTGAAGAGTGTGAAAATATGGTGTTAGTTTCGGTCCTAATTTAATTTATCACAATTGCTCTTATCTCTCAAAGATTAGACCGAACTAACACCATATTTCTACACTCTTCAAAATTGTACCTGTGATCTATCCTACCATTATAAATAGGATTTTAAGTTTTGTTCTCTTCAGTTTTGAAAATGGGCTAAAACCCGAAACATATATGTCAACAGACATCAAATAAATAGTGAAACTTAAGCCAAGTTTTTTTCATTTACTTCATTAACTTCTAAGAAGTTCAGATAACACCTGATATGAAGTATGAATTAATACTTAATACTTTTAATTCTTCGTTTTCATACTTTCATTATCCAGATCATCTCCAATATTAATATTTTGAAGCATATGAATCAACTTTTGCATGATGTTTCTGAAAGAACATGGTCGCCATAAGTCTCAATGTGAGTTCTTTGTACTTTAGCTAGTTTCAGTAACGTTGTGTAGTTGGAAATATAAATTTTTTAACAAGAAATTCTACATTTATAAAAGTGTAGAATAATTGTTTTCACTTGGACACAATTGAGTTGCTAATGCTAATAATACTTTGTAGTAAATGTGTTTATATAATGTCACCATTTGGAAAAAATATTATGTTCTTAAATATGCCTGGTGTTTTTAAAGATGACTATTTTTCTAAACAAGAGGTAGAACTCAAAGTAAACCGTTTCACCCAAAATCGCTTATATAAAAACTGCAAAAATTAAAAATAATATAAAAATATTCTTACTATTCCAATGATTTATTATTCTGAAGTTATGCCAAGAAATTTTGAAATGACCTTTGAATTGGATATAATAACAGCTTCTAACAGAAAGTGTTCTTGGAAATATAATAGATTTTTCTCCACAACCTGATGGTTATTAAAGAGTTCCATTTTTTTAAGACTTATTTGGTATACATTAACAAAATCTAATTCTCTGGAGATGTTATTACTTTTAAACCTAATTTTTGTTATGAATAACAGCATAGATAAATTTACCTTGTGTTTGTTGTTGGATCATCTCCAAATTTCCTTGATTTCATTTTTTTTCACAATTATTCCACAGGCACACTGATCTGTTTTTATATTTCTTGAAATCCCTTAGCTCTGTTCAGGAAATAAATAAACTATGTTATCCAAAAAGATTCCATGCGCGTAATCACATTATTAATGAATTAATTTCAGATTCGAAATCAGACCTGTTTGGTGCTCTTGTATGAACTATATTTTGTGATATGGTTTATTTTGATGTGTTTTATGTTCGGTTAAGAGAAAACTCACCTTTCGAAACATTCTGAGTTGTCATAAGCCACAAATTGTGTTTAATTAAAAACAAGATTTTGACAATTACTGTTGTATTTAATCGAATTATGTGTTTTCAATTATTTTTCACTTTTATATCATTAGTTCACTTTAGTAATGTTTTTGCATTATTTTTCTAGTGACATGTTATCTGATTCAAAATTATTTATCATTTGAGTTCTTGTGAACTTCACAGCTCTTTGAAACTCTCAGTTTTGGAGCAGTTGAACTGTTTGCAGTTATTTTATTTAATATTATTGAAGTAATGTATATTTGATCTTGATTTTCATGGTGGCAGGGAAAGCACTTAGATACTGTATTGCTAAGGATACTAATCTCGAGCGGTCCCCACCCTTGTGAGCATTTTTTTCTAATGTTTGCTATTCCTTGGATACTATTTTTTACTCAATAATAATCATAAAATAATAGTTCATCAACTTACTGGATGGAGTAAACGTTTCCTTAACGACTGCCTGAAGGTATGACGA
Organism: Megalocaria dilatata; assembly: GCA_034642435.1. Lineage (NCBI taxonomy): Eukaryota > Metazoa > Arthropoda > Insecta > Coleoptera > Coccinellidae > Megalocaria > Megalocaria dilatata. The sequence goes on along the minus strand of CM067863.1, from coordinate 17,592,018 downwards.
ATGACATGTTTTATATACAGGTATGGAAAAGATAGTTGGAAACATAGGAACTTCAATGTTAATCTATAGGAAAATATCATTCCAGTGGAGCAAAGGAAGAATCAAAACCTCATCGCGATTCGATGACGAATAAACGATTGTTCTCTCCCAATGGAATAAGGGGATGCTTCGATCAAAACGAGCATCCCCTCCCTCTAGAAACTGCCATTGAGAGAAAACAGTCGTTTATTTGTCATCGCATCGCGCTCAGGTTTTGATTCTTCCACTGCTCCACTGGACCGACGTTGTTTATAGATTAACATTGAATTTCCTATGTTTCCGACTGGCTTTTCCATACCTGCATACTTAATTTAATCTGAGCATGAATCTGAAGTGAAAATATATTCCACTTTCAATGTATTCTTTCCAGCATCGAAACGCTTAAAAATTCACAAACTATCTGAATCTTCGTACCGCTGCAAAGTTTATATAATCCTTCAATATTCCCCAATTAAAATTTCATCTACGCGTGTCTATATTACTGATTTTTGAGAAATTCCACTATATTTGTCTTCATAACTCAGAAACTATTGATCGTGTTGGATTATACTTAGTCTAATATTTATCTGTATTACTATACATACAGGTATGGAAAAGACAGTCGGAAACTTAGGAAATTCAGTGTTAGTCAAGACGTCCAGTGGAACAGTGGATGAATCAAAATATCAACGCGATGCGATGACGAATACACGACTGTTCTCTCTCAATGGTAGTGGGAAGTGAAAGCAGACTGCAGAGCCATTCGATCGAAACATCAACACTGCGGACAGCCATTGAGAGAAAACAGTCATTTATTCGTCATCGCATTGCGCTGAGGTTTTGATTCTTCCGCTGCTCCACTGGACGTCTTGATTAACACTGAATTGGAATGAAATAAGAAATTACTTTGTTTTCTATCACTTTTAATTATAACTGATATACAGTGACTCCAGTGTCGTAGTGTTTACTACATTTTCAAACTGAATGAACAAATTAGATCTCAACTATTATATATTCTGATTGTAGGCTTCGGCAGAGCTTCGAAGAGAGGGGTTTTCCAAAGTTCCGTCTGTTCGTTAAGTAGGTTTATTATTGGTACGTGCCTCTTATGTTTTTCAATTTCTATGGATTCCAGGATGTCAAGTTTTTTCCCTTTCGCTTCCACGTGCAAGATAACAAGGTTGTTCAATTCTGGGAACGTGTGATCTGTATTGAAGAAATGGTTCGCAAAATTGGAATTATTCTTCCGGTTCTTAAAAGCAGATTCATGCTCTTTGTACCTTTTATGGAAAGGTCGGCCCGTTTGTCCTATATACACACTATTACACTCTTGACAACTTAATTTATAGACTCCAGAATTATTCAGTCGGTTCTCTTTGTCTTTCGGATTAAAAAAGAGATTAGAAATTTTATGGGAGGGTGTGAAAGCTGTTACTATGTTAATTTTTGACAAAATTTCAGCTATTTTTTTGTGAAATTGGTCCATTGGTCCATTTGGAAAACCCCTCTCTTCGAAGCTCTGCCGAAGCCTACAATCAGAATATATAATAGTTGAGATCTAATTTGTTCATTCAGTTTGAAAATGTAGTAAACACTACGACACTGGAGTCACTGTATATCAGTTATAATTAAAAGTGATAGAAAACAAAGTAATTTCTTATTTCATTCCATTAAAATGAACTATCAAAAAGTAACGGACTACTGCATCCCATATTTATAACACTGAATTTCCTATATTTCCGACTGTCTTTTCCATACCTGTATACGATTTTTCATGTAAATCAGTATATGAATTTTGGAAATTTTTTCAATCTTCTACCCTTTACATTAATAGATCCTATCCAGAAATGACAATACTGATGCAAAAATAATTAACCAATGGCCCACAAATTGATTTTACCATAGCTACATTTGATAAAGCAATAAACATTAAAACCCTTATTTAAACGATGTTTGAGATATGAAATTCTTTGAAGTTCTCGCTAAAAATTTAAAATGTATTTTTGATTTCTAGTCTGCTACAATTATTATTCAAAACCAATTTATAACATTAGTAAATGTATAATTTTCTCTTATTTATCTATTTTACTCAAACAGACAGAACACTAAATAAATTAATTGAATGAATTAAAATAGTAGATACCTTGTGCGAAAATATGGATATGGTTAAAATACTGTGATGTGTATTTATGCGGAGTGAATATACTACTACTCAGATATATCGGGTGATTCATTTAGAGGTATTTCTTTTAATGAAGAAAATGATTAAAAACAATCTCATTTCATAACCTTTATTATAACACAAAAGAACCATTCTTTACAATTATCGCTCTCGCAGTAAAGCCATGGTCACGGTCTGTATGGCAAGTGGCGCCATATTGTTGGAACCAAATTTTGTCTAGACCACTGGCTTCAATTTCTGGCATCAAATAGTCTGTTATCATTGCACGATAACGGTCACCATTCACAATAAGATTCCGACCGGCCTCTGTTTTGAAGAAATATGGACCGATTATTCCACTGGCCCATAAACCACACCAAACAGTTGTTTTTTCTGGATTCAATTTCAGCTCTTGAACCTCTCGGGGTTGTTCATCACCCCAAATACGCACATTTTGTTTATTCACGAACCTATTAAGCCAAAAATGGGCCTCATCGGTGAACAAAATTTTTGTCGAAAACAGTGGATCTTCTGCAAGCTTGTCAAGAGCCCAACGACTAAAACGGAAACGATTCGGAAGGTCGGTCGGCTTCAGTTCTTGCACTAGTTGAATTTTGTGAGCTTTAAAAGAAAGATCCTTACGTAAAATACGCCAAGTTGTTGAATATGACAGGCCAAGCTGTTGAGGACGGCGACAAATCGACACTTCACGGTCTTCGCGTACACTCTCCGCTACCGCCCCCATATTTTCTTTACTACGTGCTGGGTGTGGTCTATTTGGTCGAGTATTATCCAATAATGAAAATTGGGTCTCAAACTTATGGATGGTAGAGTTAATTGTGCGTTCGGTAGGCCGCTCTAACCGCCCGATACACATTCCTCGCATAACGCCCATTTTCGTAATAAAGTTGAACAATTTTTAGACGCTGTGCCGGGCTTGGTCCGTCCATTATGAATTGTCAAATACTACTGAACAGAAATGGCACTTCGGTTAACACGAGGCATGCGCAATTAAATCCCCACCACAAAAAGTACCTCTAAACGAATCAGCCTTTAGATAGACAACTTTGTTGCATTCGTTGGGCATAAGAGTTAGCAGTGATGATGAATCCTACAAAATATCTGCACTTTATGTGTTGAAATTTTTGTGTTACTGTGTAGATAAAGGAGTAGTTCAAAGGAAAATCAAGAACGTTTTGAGCTCAATTATTTTAAGTAGAAAAAAAATGAAATTGTTTGGAAAAGAGAATAACGATCTGCATCGTTACATATTGGCTCGAAAGATTGGGAAAAAAATTGAACAAAATTTCATATATTTTTCATAATTTTTGCCGAAATTAGATGAGAAAGAAAATTTACAGACATGGCTCAAACAATAGCACATGGTGTTCCATAGAACAAGCGCGCAAAAAGTCTCATCTTTAATAATAACTTGTATGAAAGTGGGATGAAGATAGTACATGCAAAAAACCAACATTTGTATTTCAGATTCATGTTTCGGGGATTAGATTGAATAAATGAAACCATCACATCATTTTTTGTATCTACAGGTGTTCTTAAAAGAAAATATCAAGTTTTCTCGTTTTCTCTTCTCTGGTAATGCGGATGAAATCTTAGAAACAATATAATCTGCAAATAATGGTCCTCTTTGGCTCTTGTGTGTCCCATTTGATTTTATAACGATATTTCCTATTGCAGAACATTTCTTTTAAATCGTACAGTCGGGATTCCGGACATGGTGGGTCGGAACAGGAGGACTCTCCGAGGTCTCAAGGTGTACTAAATGATACTCGACTCAACAATGCCAAAGATGTACATCGTCAAGCATTCTTATCTGCCGAAGGTCAGCAAATGAGCAGCAATATGAGCACACCATCTAGCTATACAGACTATGCTCATCGTCTGGAAACGCTGCCCCATCCAAAACACATTTCGCTTGCACAGACATTGCAGGTTCATGGACAAAGAAGGAAAAATGGTAACTTTTGCAAGCCGATGAATTGGAACCACCACACCTACACAGAAATCTACGATGGCAGGATGCCGAGATGTTTAGCTCCAGAAGACGATCCAGTGTATGAAGAAATCGAAAGGAACGAAATTCAAGTATCCGATATGAGTGACGAAGATGGTAAACGTCAAAGTGATATGAGTAGACAATCATCGAGATCTTATGGTGATCACCGACCGCTTATTCCCTGTAGTCCAGGAATTGACAGGAACATCATCGAGGCAACCCCCAAACATAAAGAGCATAACCGTTATACACCAGAGATGGAGGCTTACCGAATGAGGCCTCCGAATTTCTACAGGGGAGATACCGCAAGATCTTTGGCTGCCGTGCTTGATGGAGAAACTGTAGTGTGCCATTTAGAACCACCTGACATGTACCCTAGGACTGTGGGCTTACCCCCTTATAGTGAGAGTTAAAAACTGCCATTTGCAAGTGAATATCTGTGATTAATGCATGATCAAACTATTTATCGGTCATAGTATAGTGAGCCCAGCTTGAAAGGATTTAATAAAGTGATAATTTTATAATGAACTATTTTATTAAAGGTATTTAATGTGAATACGAATGTCTCTTAGATGTGAGTAATTCCAGTCAAATGTATATCTCTACTTGTTTTGAATTTGTTTATTTAATTTTTCGATGTTTTATTGCCAATAGCGAAAAAAATCCTAAATTGTACAAAGTTTGTTTGCTCATAATTAATTAGTGTATATAAACATAATTATGCTTACCAAATATGGCAAACTGAATACTTAGTATATTAGAAATACACCTGCTCCAGACGAATCGATTGTGGTTCAAACGCTACGTCCCATAATATTTCCAAATGTTCTGTTAACTACTTGTGCAATTCCCATTTATGTGAAGAAGTGTATTACTTGGTTTCTACAGAATAGTAACATTTGTAAGCTTCAGAAATGGTAAAGTTAGACAGCACCAAACATGTAAATAAAGAAAGAACATTTTCCAATTGTGTACATGAGAACCTCTGTCTTCTTTCTACTAAGATGAAATATTACATGTTGAAAATTAGTTTCTTCAAACGGAGATTGTAACACCTCAGTATCTGTAATTTTATGTACATTTATACTACATCTTGGAAAAATAGTTATAAAATGTGAAATGTTTCCCCAACTGTTGAAATGTAGAAAATTCGTTCATTAGTGCCCTGTATGTTGTTAGAATTTTTTATACCCTGTTTAATTAAAGCTTATGTTATAGTTTGGATTAAATCCTTTCTGTGATCTATCCTGCAAAATAAATCAATGTAACTTATTTTAATATTTTATTTATTCAAACTTGTTGGTTTTATAATAATAATTGTAAAATTAATGGAATATGTATAATGATGAATCGTAATAAAAAGTTTTACCGTCATGTTAAAAGAAGAAATCGCTCAAATGGATGTTTACTGAAGGTATACCAATTTGTACTGGAGAGTAAAATGAGCAGAACCAGGTTAGATATTCATATGAATTCAATTGCTTTTATCCAGAATGGAAGGAAAAATTGACTAGCTGTGAAGGATTATTGTAAATAGGACTTGAAACTTAACAGCATGAAGTGAATTATTTCTCATTTGTTTAATGTGTACAGTGTACTAATGAATAAAGAGTAAATATTTCTAATTGTTATCCGAAAAATCAGTGAATGGCATAGATCATTTTGTAATGATATTACTTACATATTTGTAATTTGTAATTATATTTATTTTTGAAATAAAAATATTACTGTCACTCTCAAACCATTTAGTTTTTTTCATTTCTAATGTATATAACATTTTTCTCCCCAGAAAAGCGAATAAATATATTCCATACCATCGCTATGGTATTCATATTTTCAGTTGTTTTGTGTAAATGATTTAGAATTAATTTATTTTGGGTTCATAATTTTCCAACATTTATAGTGTATATTTCAATAATTTAGGAATACAAGTCTTTATATCAAAAAATCAAAATATATAGTTATCAACTATTCTAAAAAATCTTAATTTACAAACCTGTCATGAAATGTCCTGTAGATAAAGTTTATGTCCCTGAAAATCTCAAAATTTTTAATTACTCTTAAGAATCTACATATTATGAATAAAAAACAGAATTATGTGTTCTAGCATCCAAAAGTCAAATAAACGGCATTTTTTGCAATATTAGAACTGTTCCCTTGTAGAAACAGAAAATCTGATGAAAATAAAATATGCTTAGTTCAAGGTTCTCTTTGATTTGCATATTACATATTACAGAAGTCCCTAAGTCAATTCGTTCAGAAATTAGTATTTTTACCTCCAGTCGTCCGCCCAGATGACTAATCCTGACAAAATTTGATGTAAATATTCTGATCGTTATTATACACTTAAATACCAAATCCATTTCGATCAGATTAGTTGCTTCGGAACTATTAGGAAAATTAGAAAAAAATTGGAACGTGAATAACTGCGATTTTGCCTATTAACGAACTTGGCTTGTTCTTTAAAACAAGCGTACAAAAAAGAAGAAGCATATGTTATCTCAAAATTGGCTGTATTGTAGTTAGAAGGCCATTTTATATGTCACATTTTTTTGTACTTCATTTTGTAGAAAAGTATCGGCAATATTGGAACATCCGGTATTTTATTTAAATATTTATTCTTTTCAATGCTTTCTGCTGACAACTATGATGGTTAAAGAACACAAGGTTCGAATTTTTGCAATGGTACAATGGTTACGTCCCAGCAGTAATAACGACAGCTGCCCTTTTTTGAACTATTTCAAACCTTTGAATATTCTATTTAGAATGCAAATATTCAAATGAATGATGATTTGAAGAGAGTCTTCTATAAAGTAATACAAATTGATATGAGAAACAGAAATTATAGACATTTCACAAGCTGAGAAAAAAATGTTTCTGTTTTAACATAAAGCTGATTGGCATATTATGGTAGAATGGAAGTATCCAAATACAAAAATAAAAAAAAAGTTTTAACACGTAAGGTTTTCTTGTTATATTTATAGAACAACATTTGATGTAATATATCTGATGTGTATTGAAAAAAATGATTTCAGTATTTTTTAACCGTATATATAGACTTTATTTAGTTTTACACCTACTAAACGTACCTTACATTTAAGGAAAACACAAAGAATAAAAATAATGACTTAAAATACTAATTAAATTATATTTTTTCCTTTTATGAGACCATATCTTCTCTCTTCAAAAACCAGCAGTAATCACCCATCATGGCTGGATCCCATCGACCTTGATAGCGAATTTTCATTGTCCTAATATCTTGGTGGAATCTTCCACCCTACTCGTCACTGACAGCTCCCAAAGTTTCAGGAAAAAATGACAGATGTGAATGGAGGAAATGAAGTTTTAATGACTTTCGGGTACCAAGCATTTGTAATAAATAGTTCATTAACTAACTGTTGGTAGTTTGCATTCATATTGTTGCACAAAAATCCTTTTACTGCACTAACAAATGAGTTCCATCCTCTGGGTTCCTACCTGGTAAGCTTCTCTGTGAAATCAACGTCGTCTAGCAATTTTCTGATTTGTGGTCCAATAAAAATGCCTTCCTTTAATTTGGCCTCACTTGACTTGAGGAAGACTTGTTTTAAGTATTTGAATCCATCGCCATCTTTATTCATAGCCTCCACAAAGTTTTTCATTAGCCCAAGTTCAATGTGAAGAGAAAAATGAAGGACATATTTGGGGTCAAAGAAAACAGCAATATTTTGTAAATCCTCACTGAAGTACCACTAAAATTCCTATAACTTTTAAGCCCCCACGAATCTGCCATATATAAGTGTTGTAGTTTATTTTATCCAAAAGAGTGCGCATATTTTCATAACTTTCTTGCATCGTTACTGAATGTGCAACTGGTATAGAGGGTTTCAAATTTCCATTATGCAATAACACAGCTTTTTAACTGTATTTAGACAAATCTATAAATAAATGCCACTCAGAGCGGGAATGCTCAATATCAAGTTACTGCATTAAACCATCAATATCAGTTCACGCACACAATGAATTTTCCATACTGGGTTTCAAATTTTCATTATGCAATAACACAGCTTTTTAACTGTATTTAGACAAATCTATAAATAAATGCCACTCAGAGGGGGAATGCTCAATATCAAGTTACTGCATTAAACCATCAATATCAGTACACGCACACCGTGTACATACCATACTGTAGAATGCAGAAAACGGAGCATTTGTTTTTCTGAAATTCGTAATTTTTGTTTCGTTGCCTAATAAGTTGCATTACTTAAGACGGGAACCAAGAAGTTCTGACTGTTGCTTTGATGATCCCAAATCACGTACTGAATCATTTAATTCGCTTTGAACAATTAAATGTGGCTCGCCGGAACTGGGACCTGGAGTAATTAATACTCGTAGTAGGGTCGGTGCACCGTCCTTCGGAGCTGCCTGATGATGCGTTGTCTCCAATATCTTCCAGAACAACATTTTGCGGATCTAAAGGTGCGATCGGCACTGGTAAATCTGCATTACGAGGAACGGGTCATATTGCAGACTGCAAATTTGGATAATCGATCCTGTGCTTTCCCTTTTTGGAATAACCTTCAGTCTCGGTCAGGTAAAAAAGGCAATCGTCTACTACAATTCTTCTTGATTTATTTTGACTAGCGACTGGTGTTGATAAAAACCAATCTTTTTTTAATTTATTTTCTGTTTATTTTTTGTTTGCCCTTTCATTTGAATGATCGTATTAAGAGTTTGAGATATCAATTTAGGATTGAATTTAGCAGTGGTAGAATAAAGTGTGCGTCTTTTAGAATATATGTTACGTCTTGTTTCACCTTTATTCACTTCTCATTAGTTGACAATGCAACATCTTGTGATAGTTTGTTTGCTGATTTTGAGTAATCAATTCGATTCAATCTGATAAATTTCAAGATATCTAAAAGCGTATTTGAAGGCGTTTTTTACCTGGTGCGATTTTGTTACCTGGATCAAGATTTTGGTTCAGCCTGAACTTTTTGGCGTTGACGAAAATTTTTCTGGAACCAGAAAATTTCTTGATGGTCAATTCCTTGAACGCTGATAAATCTGTTAACGCTTGTCTGGGAAATTATACCATTTTCTCGTAGCGCATCGAGGTTCTAGAAGGAGTTTGAACTTTGGATACATGGCGATTGTCGTCGGTTTCATTGAGCTCAGTTGATTTTCTGTTTAACCATCTGTCAAACAAGTGAGCTCACAAATCAGTAATTGTAATAACTTTGTGAGATCTTGTGACTATATTATACTTTAAGTGTTTTAACATTTACTATCTTCAATTGAATTTTTAATTTAATTAAAATATAGCTAGCTGATACACATTTTTAAATGATCTATATGTTACATAAGTAGCGCCCAACGCGAGGCCATCTTTTTTCTTACCTTTTCATGTTTCTTGGATGTTTCGACATTACTGATCGGATCGCGAAGCACTTGAGAGCAGAAATTCTTAGTTTATTCTTATCATTTCCTGAAACATCTTTCCCTTTATATCTCGTACATTTAAATCTGATATGTTCAATTTAATTTTTCGCTTGTGTTAACTCTTTTCTGGTTACATGCATACATGTCGATCAAACCTAATTTTTTGAAAGCTCATGAATTTCGTTATGAGTTTGAAATTCGGTTTGACAAGAGTTTAACTGGTTATGCAAATGAAAATAACAATTTTTATTTACATAACAAACGTCAGGTCGTAATTCTGTCACCATAAGTGACGTTTTCACCTTCGATGAGAATAATGAATTAAAAGCCTACAATCTCGTAGACTATCCTAGTGAATCGCGCCAGTTTTGGTAAAAAAAAAAAGAAAATTTGCAAGAAAGTAACTGGAGAAGACGGAATTCCTGCCATTGTATTCAAAACGTGTTCATCAGAGCTATATCTGTTGTCTGTAAGATGTTCACAATGTCATACAGGAAAGAAATTTTTCATGATTCATAGAAGAGTGCACGAGCGCACTCCATAACAAAGAAGGGAAGGAGATATTTTCCATCAAATTACCGCCCAATAGCGATAATATCCATTTTGTTGAAAGTCACGGAAGCCACTATCAATCTCGAAATGGTTAAATACCTAGAAAGCAAAGGTCTCATCAGTGACAGACAATATGGTTTTCGCAAACACCGATCCACAGGTGACCTCCTTATCTATGTGACGCAAGTGTGGACAAGGGTTATTGAGCGCTATGGATAATTTAGGCCAGTTGTTCTGGATATATCTAAGGCTTTCAGTCGTGTCTGGCATGAGGCTTTTATGAATAAGCTATCTCAGTATGGCTTTCTCGGTAGGATCTGCGATTGGATGATGAATTTCCTCACCAACAGAAACATTCATGTTGTGGTGGATGGTGTCGATTCCCGTGGTTCCAACGTGAACGCTTGAGTGTCCTAAGGCTCAGTTTTGTCGTTCACCTTCCTCCTGATCTGCGCAGATGATAGCTGATGCCTTCTTTCACCGGTGACAAACCTTTGGATACCGTTGATTTCACCTCCATAGATGCCACCAAATCGATTTCCTACACGAAGAACTCAAAATGATAAGTGAATGGGGTCAACGAAATTTGGTGCAATTCAATGCCTCGAAGACCCAAACAACAACTTTTTCTCGGAAAACTCAGTTCGTGAATTCTAACTTGATGGAAGACTAAATGCTTCAGCCAGGTGATTCCATGAATCTTCATGACGTCAGTGTCAACTCTTCGGTCTGTTGGGTGAAACAAGTGACACTTTACCCGGAGCAATTTTTCACCTGCATCATTTTTTGAATAAAATTTTGGTTTAGCCTGAATTTTCGACATGGACGAGAAATTTCCTGGAACCAGAAAACAGCTTTGTGGTAATCCACTACTTCATGACTGGATAAATCTGCTAGGTAGATTCCACCATTTTTCCACAGTAAACACATCGAAAGCCTCGGGGGACTTTGAAATATTAGACAGACAGTGATTATCGTTAATTTTTGTTGAACTAAGTATATTTTCTATCTATCATACAAATGAGCTAACACATATATTGAATTTCAACTGTTTTAATATTGGTTTTCATTGTCGAATCACCAAGAAACACAAATATAAATGAAAATAGATAGCTGGTAACATATATTCAATAAACAATAGGTTAATAACACCTTGTGAAAGAATTTTACCACTGGTTTTGAAAGCCTGAAAGTTTATTATATATCTGAAATTGTTTTTGAAGGCGTTTTCTACCTGGACTATTTTTTTGTCTGAAACAATATTTTACCCTGGATCAATTAGATTTGTATAAAATTTTTGGTTTAATCTGAATTCTTGGACTTAGATGAAATGTTCATTTGGGAGTTTTCCTGGGTCTAGCAGATAACTTTCTGGTTATTAAATCTTTTATGATGTAAAATTTTTATCATTACACGTTAGATTTATATTTTTATAAATGAACAATATGATGTTAGTAACGTTAATTTGTCACATTTTGGTCCTGCGGACGATTTCTTCAGTATTTTCGGGTAGCCTTTGATTGTGCCGCTATCAAAAGCTTGTAACATGTTGAAAGAAGGATACAAAAGCTTGTTCAGGAAAAACGCCGGTAAAATCCTGAGAAATACAGTCCAAGCAAAGCTCAAAACGCCGAGCAAAGTAGACATCATCGCAAAGCTCTAGATAGATCCTAGAGAAAAAGGATATGCAAAAAATTCGGAGAAATGGAGATTGAGGAACAACGCAGCTATCTACAAATGGAACAAAAACGCAAAGATATGGAACGATAAATGACGATAATCGAAGCTCGCATATTTCCAGGAGAAGAAAAAATGTTAGAAAACACTACTCGTAATTCGAATAAATCGTTAAAATCTAGCTTTCAAAGTGAAGATTTACACAGGAAAATTGGTTCATGGTTGAAAGTCCAAACTCAGATGAGCAAGTTCTCATGAAAAATCATACTAAAGAAACACCCGATGATGTTAGTAAAATTTCCATGAAGGAGCTTTCTCCCTTTGTGAAAGCCATAATGGCAGCCATTAGTTTGATGAAGAACATAGCGTTGAAAAATATCACTCGAGACTAACTGTCAGAACAAGACTTCAATCACGAACTATCAATTTTCGATGGAAAAGTAGAGGAATGACCAATATTTATTGCGTTGTACGGAAAACTACGCAAATCTTGAGTTTCTTGAAAAGAGTGATTAATAACTCCTTGGTACTGGAAGGATTCTCACTAGGGCTACTGAATATTCTACTTACACGTAAGGCTGACAAAAACGTCAGAAATTTGTCTACGAATTGAGAAAAGTGGATCCAGAAGCAATGAGGAAAGCTCTGGATCTACCTAACGATGTTTACTTGACGATATTTTGGAACAGCATAATGTTGCTCCCATTGAAAATACAAATTTCTTTGTTCTGATGGACAGAGCATACAAGATAGTCTTGTATTCCTTCACGAACTATATAAACACTGCTTGCTTCTCCGAATGCCTTGTGATGTGCCATTTCCGGGAAATAATTTACAATAGTGGTGATTTCTGATGCTAAAGTTTCGACAGTCAATACTATGCAGATGTCCTGTTGTCTCGGTCAAATTGAATTAGAAGAAAAAATACCTTAAAGTATTATATCTACTAAAATGTTATCAAATTTCCCCCAAATTTGAATACTCTCCCACAGCCGATGGTTTAATAGGTTTTTGGCAGAAATTAAGCTCCAAGTTCCCTTCCATTGCACTGCTGGTAGACGGGTCTAGTTAGTTGATACCGCAGTTCAAACCAGTAGGAGTGAATATTTTCAGAGATGTTTATTTAAAAGTGGAGAATGTGTCCAGGTGAAAGCTGACTTGATCGTTAGAGATAGTGACAATATGATTATACATTTTCTATACGAACGAGATGGAAAGGCAACATTTTTATCTGGGAAACATTTATCACTAAGTGGAGTGTGAGCTATGGTAATAAAAAGTTCTACAAATCGAAACAGTGTAACATATATCTGTATAACAATGCTATACTCAAACAAACTCGATAAGGTTTTGTTGATCACAGGGGCAAATTGCAGACATGCGAACGTTTCAAACTTGTTGGTTTTCATCAGTGCAATGAATGCAGGCGATTAGAAATCTGTCAAGTACCTTAATTCGCTATACACAGAGACACTAAGGTGTTAATCATACACTAGCGCCATCTAGAGTATGCAAATATACATACAAGACATACCTTTACGAGCTTATTCAAGTAAAGAAATGTATTCCCGATATTTTCACGTTACAAACGCAGAAAAACTTTCCTCATGCTCAAGACAAACCATAATATGCCGTAATACTCAGAATTAGCATATTCATATTCAAATAAATTCATTCGGATACTGAATTGTTTCAGCCGATACTATTTGGTAGTTGATCATAATTAAAACAAATTGTAGAAATTACTATGTTGTTGTCTGATGATGGGATAGTTCATTTCCCGAAACTCGAGTCACAAGAAAATGTGTAAAATATATTTTTATTGGTAGTAAAACATAGTAATTTCTAGAATTTGTTTTAATTAAATTGATTCGGCTAATATGTACCAAATAAAGAGTGTGAGATATGGTAATTATAATTAATTCCATTCTTCAGAGATATATTCTCTTCGTTTTATTTTATTCATTATCTATTTTCCTATTTTTCAGTTTACCCATATATATATTCTAAAAAAAAAAACATAAAAAATAACAATTCACAGAATCAGTGAAATATGAAAAACTCTTACGATGGAAAAAATTGGCAAAGTTGTAGGAAAAGACATCGAAATCATTGACAAAAAAACGAACAAAATTGTCAAACAACCTATATTTCTCAAATTTTAATTAGAGAAGAGAGTGTAATAATGCGAATTTCCTTTTATAATAGTTTTCTGTGATTTTTCTTTCACTGCATGAGGTTAAAAACAGCATCATTCCAATGGTTAAGAGGTTGGTTTGAAGAAGATAGCAGAGTTTTACTGGTAAATCTGATAATTTGTAATAGATCTTGTGCAGCAAAATTGACTTATTCAACAAAAGTTGCACAAGTTGAATTGTGATAATTATTTTCAGAAAACTCATCTCAAGAAAAAGGATAGCCCCAAAAGGGATTTTATTATACTGATCACAAGTGATCGAGTTAAAACATTTGATTTCAAATGTGAATGTGGATGCTATGATATATATTGTAACTGAAAAATAAAAGAATAATAAACCTAAAGACTATTTTTCATCTCTGAACTGAAAACACATCACTTTGTTCTAAGTGAGCAAAATATATTTAATTAGAAACTAACTAAAATATGCAAAACATTTCTTCTCAATAATCTATTATACTTTGATTTAAAAATTGTATTTTATTATGCCTAATTGGGAACTCTGAAGAATTAATTTTCTTGTTCTTTCGTGAATAAAGAGAAATATTCATTCAGAAGACCAATTTGCTTGAGTATACTTTCCATTCTGAAAACATCCAAATAACCCTCATTTGGAAGGATATTAATTTTGATAGGTGCCATCTAAATTATTTAAAATAGTTAATAATTTTGAATAAACATAATTTGAATATTACTTCGAAGAATTTTTTCTCAAATAGTTCAAATATTTACTAAAACAATTCTCTGAAAACTCTACAAATTTTGATCCAAAAATTCTCTTGAAAATTTTTCAAAATCAAATTGAATAAAACTTAGAAACACTGTTTCTTTTCATAGACATATATTTAGATAATTCTATATGTCTGTAAAAAAATACAATGAAATAATAAAAAATATTTCCACAATATATTATTTCACAACAATTGCTTCGCCAACACTGTGGCTTCTTCAGATTTACATTTTGAACTACCACAGTGTTGGGAAACAATTGATGTGAATTAATAAATTGTGAAAATATTCTTGATCATTTTATTTAATTAAAATAAATTTTCCACAAGTAAGGATCGAAAAAATTTAAAGAGATTTTTAGATTTAAATTTCTAGAGGTTTCAGAGCTTAGGTTGATTATATAGGTACGTAAGTAATCCAAAAAATTAACACACTAAAAATCGTATAAAAGAACATAAGTTCAGCCAAGTTTGGTGATGAACTTTGAGAATATTGCTATGAGAAGAACCCAATGTTCCAGTACGGACTAAGGTTAACTATTTTTATTTATTTCTACAACGTCAAATATAGAGAAACTGATTACTTCCCATAGAACTTTTAGAAGATTTGAAGATATTTAGTGGGTTTTCAAAAGGTATTGGCAACCATGTGGCCATAAGATGTTGAGAAATCATAAACAATGTATTGATGTCTTCTCATTATTTTATTTTATATATATATAAAATAAAATAATAAGAAGAGGTTTTTTACTTGATAGAAGGAATATTACAAAATTTGAATAAGTTTAAAAAGAACCATTTAATACCTCACAACTTTCTGTGATTTTTGTGACGAACATAGAATCTTGGATTTTAAAGTTTGTGTGTTCGAACGAGTATAACAAGAGGTCTGTAGGTGAGTTATATTTGTTGTTAATTAATTTTATTTTTTAAGTGTGAAGTAGGACCGATGAAGTCCTTACCGGAATTCTAATTATTTTCAGAAGATATGAGAAATGTTTTGAGAGAGTTTTGAAGTAAGTTATTTAAATATATTAAATATTTCAAATAAATTATACTTTCTGAGAAGTCCTTAAAATTATTTTTTTGTATTTTTGAAAAGAATTTAGTTTTCATGATTGTAAGATCAGAAACAAAAGTTTGTCCACTTCAAATATTTATTTTTTAATTTTAATTGACAATTTATATTTGTTGGGTTATTTATTCCATTTGATATTTTGTATGGAGTTTTGATTTTATACGTCTATTAAATATAAGCTGTTCTCATAAGACATCAATTAAATTCTAAAATCTTTTGAATAAAATTTTTTGAAATTAAAATTGTAGGAGACTAACAGATTAAATCTGTTTTGGTATTCATATTTTGTAATATTCCTTCTATCAAGTAGAACATTTCCTAAGTTATTAATTAACCTTTAGTTTTATTTTTTATGCCTTAGCATTAATGCCACAAATTATAATCGTTGAGTAATGTAATAAAACTAATCTTATTTTAATATAATATTATGTATTATATTATGAATATGTTTCATTCTGTTATGTTGCTCTGTATTATCCTTAACTTTTTCCCACAATAACTTGAACAGCTTTCTTGCCACACATTAGTAGATGATATTCAAGAGGTATTACCTAAAGAATTTACAATCGGATAATAAATCATCAGAACACTAATCCAAGATTCAATAAGAGCTAAAATAAGAAGCTGTAAGTAAATAACAAATATATTTTATTCATTTCATTTCCCAACAATCATTGAATCCAATCCAAATTTCATTACAAAATTCAGAATGTCGAGACAAATGTATTTTCATGAATATTTTTTTTTACTAAAAGTTTAAATGATAATTTACTTTCAATAGATTGTTCATTGCTCAATTACACTCATTAGTTTTCAACAATTTGTCTTTTTTGGTAAGTTTTGTCCGATTAACACAAAATTATTTCTGAACGAGGAACAAGAAAAAATAATTGAACTAATAGATTCAACTAAATAAAAACTATATGATAATATATAAACATTAATTTTTCTAAAATTCATATCACTATTAAGATAATATGGAAGAAATTAAGTTTACATAAGATCTGCTGAGCTCTGGTAGTGAACCTTCAAAATATCTCTACGAAAAGAAATACATATATTATTTTTGTTCGAACTAAGGTGAAATGGTGAATCTTCACCTTTATTTTATTTATCTCAATGAAAACAAAAAAAATCCAGAAATTGCATGGCACTTTGTCATCTATTCACTTTGAAGACGCCACTGTTGAAATTTTTTGTTTTGTCTGAAATGCATTCTCTTTATAGTGATATTTTGAATGAAAATTTCTCGCTGTATCACTGTCTGAGCACCGTTTTATATTTTCTCAGCAGATATATTTTCTCATCATTCTTTAGAAATCTTCAATAAATTATTATATGAAATGTCTAAAAATCTTTCATCATTTTATATCTAATTAAAATATCGAACAATTATATTTGATATCAAAATATCACTTTGATTTAAGTACTTCAACTTTTCCTGAAATGAACTTAGCTTATATCGATTCTAACTAAGATAACAGTTTCTATTTATTCTACATAGAATATGAACAATGTATCAATGGATGAAAATATAATAAATGAAGAAACAATTTACGATTAAGAATACGTAAAAATTAGTAGAAAAAAGTAAAACAGAGAGAGCTTTTTTGCAAGACAATTTCTTTAATTGCTCATATAGGTATTGCCTTTTGAGCGATGAATGTATAAGTCGTGTACCACGTTTTTCTTTATTTTACGAAAACATTAGAGGCGGCAAGAATGTTATTTTTTCGTTGCATTAGAGATTGCTTAATAAGACCGGGTTTATTCGACAAAATTTAATATTTGCTTAAAGAATACTTTGAAGCAGTTTGAATGGAGCACGAATTAACTTAACGCTTAAGGCTGTAATTGTCTCTAAACGAGCAACTTATTGGACCTTTTCTTTTATCTCTTGACAGAAACTCATTTTATCACGATTTGAAATAAAATACTTTCATTTCGGTTAACATTTATTGTATTAATTTTTTTGTCAATATAAAAACAGGAAATTCTGTAAAACCTCTACATAATTTATTTAACTTTGAACAAATCGAATGAAAATGACTCAGAAAAACTAATAGAATCGATGAAAAATATAATGCACACTGGTGGAAACAATGTTGTTTTGCTTGCAAAATTTTACTAATAAATTTTGAGACAAAATGCCTTATATAAATTAAAATATAACACATCTTTTGGGAAAGAAGTCAACTCTATGTTCAAAACACATAATTATAATCTCAAAATTACAAACATATAATAAAACGAGGATGTAATACAGATTCTAAATATCGAAAAATATATGGATAAAAAATTCTGCACTTTGAATCTAAAGCTGACGATATGCTTGGAGTTAATATCTTCAATTTCCAGTTCATTCGTGCAAACGCAGTTTTACATCAAGTTTTTATTTTGGTAGAATTTATTTTTCATTCTTAAGGATGATCGATAAGCATTTGGACATAGATTTGCAGACGTTGTCCCGAAAGTTGTTGAGGTATATAGAGGTTTCACAGAATGTTTTTTTTTTATTTTGAATTGAATAATGATCTTTATCAGATGTAAACTCAATATACATTCCTGCTTCTCTAGATTTCCTATGTTTCCGGCTGTCTTTTCCATACCTGTATACATACGTGAAAAATTGCTCAACTTCTTTGGTAAGTTCTCTTTTCACTTTCAAAGGCAGGATTTTATCTTGAAATTGGTCATTATATTTTTCTATATTTTCAATAAGTTTTGTTATTGTTTTTCATCATCTTTTCATTTTTGTACTTTGCAACGTACTTCCTGATCCGTTTTTGTTCTTGCATCAGAAGTGAAGACAACATTAATTGTAATGGTTTCGTCACTAAATATTAATTTTTACAGATTTATTTTATTTTATTATAGTATGTTTTTAATTTTTTCTCTTTTTTCTTCTGATTGAAGATGAAATTCATATATTTTTATACATTTTCCTTGGTTTTTATTGAAGTAATTCTGATTGTATGTCGATTTCAGAAGTAACCTGTTTGAATATCTGGAAATTCAAAACGAACATTATGCAAAGGAGTTCAAAATGACAAATCCTTCTCGGGACGGAATCGGGTACCAAGCAACTAACCATACAAGTGTCAGTAACAAATAATAAACGCGTCTTCGTTTGTTCACAATTCCCAACTCGATTGTGAACTGAATCTACCATCGTTAATAAAGCTATTTCATGAAAAGAATCTTAAAACCCTATCAAAAAGTGAAGGAGCAACAAAATTGATTAGTCAGTCAAGCTGTTGACTATGACAAATCGTCAAAATTCGCGAGCAAAGCTTGTATTCAGTATGGTTTCCTCCATTGGCTATCGTTAAATTAGAGTCTTCTTTCCTGTCTTTAATGTCCATTTATAACTAAGTTAAGCAAACAGCTTCTAAATTATATTTTCCGATATCTTATAATCTCATTCACAGCTAACATATAGGTACAACATATCCTAGGACAAGAATGAGATTGAACCCAGAACCTCTGGCACAGCAGCCAGTTTGTCACCTGACTGAACCTTGAGGTCCTCATTTAAATTACTTCATTACGTCTTTTGCCAGATTTTAATTCACACCCAATCCTTATGGACTCTAGACCCATCAATGGTACCTTTTCTGAAATTTACCTAAAGATGGCAGATGCAACCTACCTAGTCATGACTGAGTTAAAAGAGTCTATGTGTTGAAGATCCTGAAGATCAGGGTGGCTTAGAACCAAATTTTCATCATTGAAAAGCTAACTGAAAAAAGTATTCAGTAGTACTCGTTTTTGGGATAATTCAGAGATACTCGCCGGCTATCCAAAGCCATGTGACAATTGGCTGAAATTAGAGTCTGATCATCAGATATTTGGGAGCAGTGAGTGATACAAATTGGAGCAAAATTGAGCTATTTCCTGTTTTGAATTTTAAAATTGCCGAATTATTCTGCAGACATCCGAAAGAATTAAAAATTTCATTTAACCTTTCATGTTTTTTTGAATCTATTTGAAATTAATGGCACTTTGTCATGGCTACTCTATGAAACCAGGTAGTATTCCAAAATTTTAAATGAGTCGTTTTGAACTCTAGGAAAGTATCTATAATTTATTTTTTTAAAAGTTGACCTATTTACAATTTTTTTGTTTCCTGAGGATACCTTTGTTTATACGACAGTTTCAATTTTCAAATATTTTGATGACAATTTTTTTTTCTATATTTAGAAAATATCTGCTAGGGGGAAAATTTCCAATTCAAACCTTAAATGAACAAATTCAATCAGTCAACTGAAAAAACGCAACAGAGATTTTTATCAGTCCATAATTCTGGAACATATTCTGCGAAAAATTCGCAGGTTCTAATGTTAGACAAGAATTTAAAAACAAGGTCTCTTATTTTGACTAGAGATTTAAGACATTATTCCGTTTTTAAAAACTTGACTAACCAGGAAAGCTACTCTGGAGGTGGCAGCACTGAAAACTGAGGTATTTCTCAATGGATCTCCAAAGAACCGGGGAACGCGCGAGAGTGTTGGGAGAAGAGGTCAACTCTGCAAAGCAGGCGACAAACCTTTAGCGGTAGAATGGCTTTCACAACGTTAATGAGAAAGAGGGAGGGAAGAGTCGCAACAATGACAAGGTTGATGCCGAAGATAAGTGGTCGAACCGGTTACAAGCGAAGGTTGTTAACAACTATAGTACACAGTACCGTACTGTACCATTTGTGCCCATTTGAAAACGTGTACTGAAGTAAAAGAGCAAGAATAGGAGCTAATATTTCTTCACAGAAGAAGTAGCTCTACTTCGAGTGGCGTCTGCGTACAGGACGGTGCCAGCAGGTGCTGTCATGCTACCCACGGATCGACCTTGGGATGGTCGAGACAAGTTTCCTGCTCAAGGTTGGTGGGAAACTAACGAGCAACAGAAGGACGACAAGGAAACGTACAGACAAAAAATGGCAAGAAACTTGAGAAAGCGGACAAGATATGGTGGCATGGACGAGGAGACTCATTAAAAGTTGGTACCCTGATTGCCTTCAAGACAGGCAGACGAATTATTACTCCACGTAATTCCTAACGGGGTATGGTTCTTTGGGATACTTACATCTTCTTCAAGTGCCGTGGACTCCCAGAATATCAGTCGCATGATTTTCACCTTGTCTAGAGCGGATCTAAACAGTATCATGGTGCTCACTCCATACCACAGGCGGAGGTTTTAAAGCCAAGATATTTTTCGGCTACCGCCTTCCCTCTATTTTCCCCTGAACAACTATATGGAGCAGTTCATATTTAGGGTTTCTAATCTTCTCTTTATAGTATTGAGTACATTTCTTTTTTCGCTCATACGTTGCAGTACCGCTTCTTTTGTCACCCTGTCCAGCCATGATATCCTCAGCATCCTTCGATAAGCCCACATTTCGAATGCCTCAATCTTTTTGCACATAGTTTCAGGTAGAGTCCACGACTCCATCCCATAGAACAATATGCTGGAAACACAGCAACGCGACAAGCGCATTCTCAAGGAAACTCTCAGAGATCTATTGGTTAGAACTTTTTGCATTTTCTTGAATGATGGCCTTGCCTGCTCAATTCTGCCATTGACTTCTTGAGTCAAGTCGCATTTTTCATTCACCCAACAGCCGAAATATTTGTAAGCCAGTACTCCCTCCACCACTTCGCCATGTATGCAGATATCGGTAAGATTATCAGAAATAGTTTTATTTTTACTGGTAACAGTCCATTTGGTTTTCTCTCTATTCAATAGAAGACCCATTTGTTGGCTATGATCTGTTAACGCCGATAAGAGCGAGTCGTCAGCATATCTCAGATTTTTTATGATATTTCCATTCACAATTATACCCTCTTTTCGGTCCTCGGCGGCTTCTCTGAAATTTTTTCCACATACAAATTAAACAACAGAGGAGAGAGTACATCCTTGTCAAACTCCTCTGATAATAAGCACTTCTTCAGATGTTTGGCCGTTAACTCTAATGTCATTCTTTTGATCCCAGTACAGGTTGGCTATTAACCATATGTCTCGTTCGTCCAGGCCTATATACTTACATAACGGATCTCTAGATTTTTCATTGAGAAATGTTGGTTGAAATATATCGAATCAATGATGTTTTTTCTCTCCAACACTACTACAAACAGGAAACACGAGTCGGCTATATGCAAGCTCCTTTCCGTTCATACGATTTTAGGCCTTATGCCCTTTATTTAAAGGTGTGCTAAGTACTAACGCTGTGAGAAGTAACTCTTCTGGAGAGACTGAATAATTGAAAAAACCATGTTCTAACCTAGCTGTGGTAAAAGAAGACTATATGCCTACATATGTATCCAGTAGGTACGGTTTTTTTATTGGAGTCATTAAAGTGTATATTGTTGAACATTTGTCGTGAAACGATGAAGATGTGAGAACTTGTAGAAGTTACTTAGAGCAAGGATTATTTGAAACAAGTTTGACACAGTTTAGTTAAATTTTCCATCACTATTTCTCATTACTGTAACTTCAACTCAGAAACTAATAGGTGAGGATGACATAATGAATTTGCGTGGCTGTTAGCATAGTCGTTTTCCGGAGAAAATGAATAAATGAAGAAATCCTTATCTAACTAGTTAGGTCTAATGAAGCCTACGTAGGTATCCACTAAATACAGTGTTTCTTATTAGAATAATGAATGTGTATACTATTTAAATGAAGACATATATCTTGATCTCTGTTTATGAGTTGATACATTACGCGTTTCGCTACATTAAAGCTTCTTCAGATGTTCTCAAACAACTCAATGGAAGTATATATTTTGTAAGAAGAAATTGTAAAGAAATAGTTCGGAATAGAACATTACAACAAAGCTATTTAAACAACCCAAAAAGGGACGACTAAACAATTAAAAAAAACTTTTCAATGATGAACGGATTCATTTCAAAATTTGAAGAAGGATTTACTGGACACCACCAATTTCCTATCGGGGTGGATTTGGGCATTTATTGATATCTTTCGTTTTCCGAGTTATTCCCACTTGTTAATTCCAAAATTGACATATTGTAAATGTTAGTTATCGATACGAGACGCCAGTTCATTTCAGTTTAGGATCACATTATATTCTAATAAAATATTTATTTAAAATTGTTTTTAGAATAAAGGATATATTTCCAATGAGAATGGAAGATTTTGTACTATTAGAACGATTTTTTTCACGTTATTTTTTATGTATAATACATTTACTATGTATTTTAAGTTCGTTTCAATATCACAGTCAACATGAAAAAATTAATATGACGTAATTAAATAATTATACTATTCCGGTAGTTACATCAGACGACGCCAAAAAGAATTCCATTGAAAATATACCCATTTATTCATGTCTTTCCATTGATGTCTTTAATGGATTTTGTACTTCATCGATGAAACTCACAGCATTATTTATCGTCTTTCTTTCATACTTCTAAGTTCTGTGTACCTCACTTTCGGGCGTGGAATTTGTGGTTGATTTCTAAGGTGGCTCGCTCGTTTTCTGTAGATCATAATCCTGCAAAAAAAGATTTCTTGATTATTATCATGACTGAGAAGTATTGCATGCCAGAAATATTGACACCATGCCAGACTTTAATCTGATTATTCCGCCTTTTCTATAAATAAATGAGAAATAAATAGTCATCTTCTGCACTCGAAATCATTCACTAATTCATAAAAATTGTCGAATCTTGGTGGATAAAACATTATATTTAATCAAATTTCCACAATTTATCCACCAAGAATCTGACACACGCCCGGTTCCGATTGGTACATCATTCTCAACTGTGAAAAATACAGACAGCTTTGAGATATTTAAAATACCATTTTATGGTGAGATAGAGATTCTACATATTAAGAAGTGGGGATCAAATTATTTATAATTGATTGTTTAGTGTCTAATGAATGGGATTTTTGTTGACTTTGTTTATTTTCAAGATATAGCAAATTTAGGTTTGGAATATTTCATCTTTTCGTTGTTATCTTCAGTTGATATGTCTTTCGAAAGCATACTAAATGAGGTATTTTTTTGCCGAAAAGAAAACATGTCCATAATTAATAATTTTTCATTGATAAAACCATTGGAGAAATATGACTGATTTTGTTCACTTCAGAATCGTTATATTCATCTCCTTACCACCCCCACAATGAGAATTTTTTGCCACATAGGACTTCTTATCTTGTAGCAAATTGAATGCCATTTCCAGATATTTGGTCAAATTTGATGAGGCTACAAGGATAACTGAAGTATAATTGATTTTATGGAAAAACTTGAAACATTTCGTGAAATCAAGAAATTTTAAATTGAAGAATAACCATCAACATTTCGACCATGTGTTATATGACACTTTTTGTTGCGAATTACTTGTATGATCTCCCCTTGAAGTTTGCCCTTTTAAAAGTAGACACTCTGTATAAAACAATGCTCAACTCTGTTAGGAATTTAAACTGTTAATGTCTGAGTATTCAGAATATCCCTCAATTTTTACCACGTGAATATTTAATGACATCTTGTTTTTCTAGGTTCATCATTTGTGATAGTGAAATGATTTTTGTGTTGGTATTCAGCTATTGGCTGCCATGATTGAAGGTCAACTTTTAGAACATCGATTATGTTCTGTTTTTAGAAGCGAAAAATCAATAGGCTGAGTATAATTAGAAACACTCCCACGCTCAGGAAATGCGAAGTTGGAATAAGTTATTGTAATTGGAGGAAACTTTCCAAACAGGGGAAGCTAATTTCCTAATTCCGTCATTCCAATGTTTTCTAATTGGCATTGAAAATGTTCTGTTAGTTGGAGAAAGAATAACATTTTCATGATCTTCATAATAAAACTGAACAACGTAAGGGTTGCTAGGAGGTCTGCAATTCAATAGGTTTAAATTATTCTTACAAGCGGCTCAATAACGTGTGTTTTATTAGAACTGGAGCTCACTTTCAACCACACTGAAGAGGAAAATTTTAAATTTAAACAGATTTATTCTGTTAACCTTCTACAAATTTTATTTAAAGAAAAAATTAATTTATAAACTTGTTAGAATTAAATTAAATATATATCTTTGAACAAACACACTGTGTCAATCAAGCAGACATATAGAATTAATACTTATTACACAGTACCAAAGGGAAGCACTCCCCATAACACTTTCGAAAGTTACATCACTCTGAACGAGGTGATTATTCATATAAAGGGAAAACCGGTTATGGTATGGAATAATATTATTCCAGGCTTTATTTCCATTATATCAAATAGATGTCGAAAAAGGTCGAGATTTATTTGGAAATAAAATGATGAAATGCACTGACGTGAAGTCAGAAGCTTTTGCGAGCTTGTTCAACAAATAGTAAATCGATCGAATTTATACTTTCGAAAATATTGGAAGTACAAATTAGTTCGGTCCATTTTAAAAAGATGGCTCTGAAAACAGTAAATTTTTAAATAGTAACAGCTGATTGCCGCTATATGTGACATATTGGAGATCTGCCGATAAATTCTAGTTTGAATTGTTTCGAGTTTCATACAAAACTTTTTTTTTTTATTTGAAAAAAATTCCTCCATTTTTTATGTTTCACAATTTATTCAGAATCCTGTCTTTCGATCATCTTCAAATGAGTACAAAACGAAACCTAACTTAAAATTGAAAAGGTTCTTTTATTACACTTTGGAGATCTGTGTATTTTTATGGCGCATGGAAATAGCAGCATCCAATATAGAGGTGTTCCCAAAGAGTATTTGGAAATTTGTTGAATTCTAATTTTCTCAATGGCTTTTTTGATTGAAATAATCTCCAAATAGTCCATCAATTTACCCTTATTAACATTATACAGTAAAGTGACATTTTTGTCGTTGAAAAAAATTATTATTTTCTACACAATGTTCTGCAAAACCGGTTGATTTCTGGTTTTTCAAAATAGACATCCAATGTTCTTTGATTCTATGTTGTGAACATCGGCCTGTCTGTCCTATATATGTAGCATTACAATCATCACTTTTTGTGTTGTTGGAGTTTATTTCTTTATTTTTCACCATTATTTTCGCTGAATTATTTCTCTCTACTGCTAAAGAGAATTTTATGAAGACCATTAGAGATCCTTCTGCTGAAACTTTTTATATAAGCCATTGAAAACCATATTTTCGTTTTTTCATAAAGATCATTTATATTGATATAAAAATTTTTTTTTATATTGTGGTAAGTTTTTCTTATTTATCATTTTGTCAATGATTTCAGTGCTTAAGCCATTGTTCACTGTTATAGTTTTAATTCTATGGACTTCTTTTCGGAAATTGACTTTGTTCAACGGGATGCTCAAAAGTCTATGAAGGAAACTATGGAATGTTGATATTTTAATTTGCCATGACTGATTGGATTTTGGTATCAGTAGTGGTAGGTTTTTTAAAATGTTTGAAAAATGTC
The DNA here is from genome assembly GCA_034642435.1 of Megalocaria dilatata. Taxonomy (NCBI): domain Eukaryota; kingdom Metazoa; phylum Arthropoda; class Insecta; order Coleoptera; family Coccinellidae; genus Megalocaria; species Megalocaria dilatata. The sequence continues at coordinate 17,565,759 of CM067863.1, read as the reverse complement.
TGATACTATAATCCATTCAAAATCCAATTAGTCATGGCAAATTAAAATGGCCACATTCCATAGTTTCATTCATAGACTTTCGAGCATCCCATTGAACGAAGTCAATTTACGAAAAGAAGTCAATAGAATTAAAACTACAACAGTGAACAATGGCTATAGAACTGAAATCATTGTCAAAATGATTAATAAGAAAAACTTACCACAATATTTAAAAATAATTTTATATCAATATAAATGATCCTTATGAAAGAAAGAAAATATGGAATTCAATGGCTTATATAAAAAGTTTCAGCAGAAGGATCTCTAATGGTCTTCATCAAATGGGAATTGCATTTAGCAGTAAAGAGAAATTATTTAGCGAAGATGTTGGTGAACAATAAAGAAATGAACTCCAACTTTTCCGAATCAAGGATTAATCAAATTGAATGTGATGATTGTAATGCTACATATATAGGACAGACAGGCCGATGTTTACAACATAGAATCAAAGAACATAGCATGTCTATTTTGGAAAACCAGATATCAACCGGTTTTGCAGAACATTGTATAGAAAATAATCATTTCTTAATGAGAAAAATGTCACTTTACTATATAATGTTAATAAGGGTAAATCGATGGACTATTTGGAGATCTTTCAATCAAATAAGCCATTGAGAAAAAAGGGAATTTAACAAATTTCCAAATACTATTTGGCAACACCCCTCTATTGGATGCTGTTATTTCCATGTGCCACAAAAATACACAGATGTCCTGAGTGTAATAAAGGAACCTTTTCAATTTTAAGTTCATTTCCTTTTTGTACTTCTTTGAAGTTGGTCCAAAGACCAAAACAAGTGTCAAGATTCTGAATAAATTGTGAAACATAAAAACTGTGTGAATTTTTTTAAAATAAAATTGTTATAATGTTTCACCTAGAACCAACCGCATAATCCATTCATTTAATCAAAACGTTTTTGGGTAAGCTAATTTTTTGATAACTATATAGCATTTGCGGGAAGTTTTGTTCAATTGGAAAAAAATTACAGTTGAAGCTCTGCTCATGGTTGTGCAAATTTACGGTGACAATGCCCCATCTGAAAAGTCATGTAGAGGATGGCTTCGACTCTTCAAAAGTGCCTTTTAGCATTGAAGATAGACCTGGTTCGGAACAGCCAAAAAAATTATAAGAAGATGAATTACAGACATTACTCGATGAAGATCTGAGTCTTACACGATACGAGTTTGCATTTTCGTTGGGGAGACCCAACAAGCAGTGTCTGTACATTGAAATGTTCCTTATGAATTGAATGAAACCAAGAGATGTGGAAAGGTGATTATTTTCTTGTGAGCACCTGCTTCAAAGGTAAAAAAGAGAGGTGTTTTCACACCGAGTTGTGACTCGTGACGGAAAGTGGATCTTCTACGAAAACCCTAAGCAGAAAAATACTACGCTCTGCTTGGTCAATCGTTGCCATCGACCTCAACATCATCACCGAAGCTGAACATTCATGTTTCGAAAGTTATGCTTCGTATCTGATGAAACTAGGGCCGTTGTATACTACGAGCTGCTAAAAACTGGTGATTCCATTATGGCTAAATACAATTTTTGAGCTTGAAAACGGACCACATTCATAGTACTATCCATAATTGAAAAATAATATTTCAAATGAAAATACGAGGGGTGATCAATGTATTCTCAAGGTGATTCGCTAATAATGCTAATTCTTTCATTTACCAATAACACTATCTGAGGATATAAATATAACATTTCACTACTTTTCTATCATAACTTTTCTAGGTATCTTCAGTGAAAGACGACCAGAATGACTGATGCCACAATGATTAAGAAAATCGAGCATCGCGGCGTTATAAAGTTCCTCACTAAGCAGGAAAAAAGTAAAAAAATCATTCATGAAGAGATGGTTGCTGTTTACCAAGACTGTGCCCCGTCGTTATCTACCATTCAAAAGTGGTCAAGTGGACCTGTTAGCGGCACCAATGAAGAAAATGTGAAAAAAATGGAAAAACTGCTACTACTTGAAGATGCCAGAATAAACATCAAGATGTTAGCAGAGATGATAAACCTATCGGTGGGTACCATACATGCTACCCTTCATGACCATCTTAACCTCTCAAAGGTCAGTGCAAGACCTCAGAACCAAGTGCGAGCCGAGTACTGTAAGGAGTTTTTTAGAGCTTTGTGGAGAAGACCAATCGACTATTTTCAACCGGCTGGTTACTGGGTATGAGTAAACAAGTAGACTGAAGAAGATGGACAGCCCCCAAAGAAGTTTAAAGTCACTCCATCCGCTGGAAAAATAATGGCTACGGTCTTTTGGGATGCTTAAGGTATTTTATTGATATAATATACTAAAAAGGGCGAAAGCATCACAGCAGCATCATACGCAATCACTTTGCGTAATTTAAGAGGAGAAATTAAAGGAAAAAGGTAAGGAAAATTCACAGCGGGGCTGTGGTTGCTTCACGATAACGAGCCAGTTCACAAGGCGAAGGCTGCTGTGTGGGAATGTCTATGAATGAAAGATGATTTCAATTCTACGCAACTTGTAGTAAAGGGTTATTATAATAATAATAATAATAGAGCTTTATTGGTTCGAAAACTACAAATAAAGTCTGGATAGAAGACTGTGAGTTATAAAAAGATAACTGTTTACAGTCTTTTCAACTTAAAATATTTTTTTTTTAATGAACTGAAAATAACATGAACTCTTCCACTCCTAAAACCACCCCATGGAATATCCCACTTTTGTGTCCCCTTCTTCGCCTGTTCATTGGGTTATACTACTCTGTCAAAAAAGTACCGGGAATTTTCAATTAAAACAACATTTTTACATTTAATCTTCAAAATTTATTGGGTCGCCTTCAAAATAGGCTCCATTTGCTCCAATACATCTATGCCAACGGCACTTCCAATTATCGAAACATTTTTTATAGGCGCTTTCCGGGATGGACTTTAGCTCTCGCGCCGAATTTTGTTTTATGGCTTCAATCGACTCAAAACGGGTGCCACGAAGGGGCAATTTTAGTTTTGGGAAGAGGAAAAAGTCGCAGGGAGCCAAATCCGGCGAATACGGTGGTTGCTGAAGCACGTTTGTTGAGTTTTTGGCGAGAAAGTCAGTCACAATCGTAGCTCGCTGAGAAGGCGCGTTATCGTCATGCAAAATCCGTCCAATTGTTCGCCCACAAATTTGGCCGCTTCTTACGGATACGCTCACGCAAACGTTTCATAACGCCTAGGTAATACTCCTTGTTTACCGTCTGACCCTCTGGAACGAATTCGTAGTGCACCACGCCACGGATATCGAAGAAATCAATGAGCATCACCTTCATTTTCGAGCGGCTTTGGCGTGGATTTTTCGGTTTCGGCTCATTTTTTGCCACCCATTCCGATGATTGCTGGCTTGTTTGCATATCGTACTCGTAGACCCAGGTCTCATCACCAGTTATAATGCGTTCCATGAATGTAGAATCGGAATTACAGTGATCCAGCATGTCTGAAGCAACCTGTTCGCGATGACGTTTTTGAAGAAAATTCAGGTCTTTCGGTACGAGTCGTGCGGCCACCTTTCTCATGCCCAAAATATCAATCAAAATCGTACGTGCGGACTCGTGGGATATCTTAAGATCATGTGCTATCTCTCTCAAGCTGGTACGACGGTTTTCCAGCACCCTTTCCTTAATTTTATCGACGTTATCTTCGATCGAAGCCGTCGATGGGCGACCACTTCACGACCGTCCTTGAGGGCTCTGTACCACTGATATGCACGAGTTTTCGATAGAGCATTATCACCAAAGGCCTTTTGCAACATTTTCAATGCATCGGCACACGAAAATTCATTTGCAACACAAAACTTTAAACAAATTCTTTGCTCAACGTAATCACCCATAGTAAAAATCGGCACGCACTCTGACATCGACTGACTTAATCAGCTGTTGCAAACACACTAGTTGACAGATCCCGCTCAAGCTTGGCATAGTAATTAAGGACAGTGGTACCAACCTAGGAAAAAATTTTTTTACCTGCCTCATTGCCCCGCCAGATTTAAATCGATAATTCCCGGTACTTTCTTGACAGAATGTATATGTCTTCATCGGGTTATGTAATACCAAGTCTTCATCGGGCTATATATGTCTCCATCGGGTTATGTAATATTAGGTCTCCATCGAGTTATACACGCCCTCATCGGGTTACACATGTCATCATCGGGTTATATATGTCATCATCGGGTTATATATGTCTACATCGGTGTTAATTGTACAATGATAATTTTCCGGAGGATGTTCCTTTTATATTTTATCTATTAGTATATCAACTTTCATATATTTTTTCTCATATAGAATTTATGATCCTATGGATCTTTGTACGGTCCTCGTATAAAGCCATCTTTTGACTTCTTTCTTGAATTTATTCACGTTTTTTATGTCCTTGACTTCCCCTGGTACAATCGGGAGTATTCTCGATGCTAAGTATGTGCAACATCGTTGACCAATTTTTTTTATAGCTCTTGTTCTTTTGTAGTTGTTTTTCTTTGCCCTAGTATTATGGGTGTGTTCTATTTTCTTGATCAATATTTTATTTTGGTAAACATTCAGGATTATTTTATGGGCATATATTTGTCTTATATCGTGTACCTTGGAAATTTGGTATATCTCACTGCTCGAAAAAGACATCTTTCTTCCATACATCACTTTGAGTATGCACTTTTGTAGAGTATCCAGTCTTCTTTTGTGAACGTCGAGAACGCCTCCCCATTCATTCAATGAAAGGTTTCATTTTGATATTGAAAAGAATAGAGGATATTTTGAGAGAAATCAATGAATGATTAGTTGTAAAGAAGAAGGCATTCCATTAAAAATGGAAAACCATATCAGCCAAATGGCTGATATTAATAATAATTAAAAAAAGATTCAATAGAGTGGAACTACTCAAATCTGTTTGGTCTTTTATGATATATGTTTTTTATGATATCTTTTATATTAATTTATAATATTTAGTAGGTTTAGTCTGAAACTTTCATTTTCTATGTATGAAATTTCAAAAGTAGTGTTGAAAATATATCCTGTGTCCAAAAGGTGTTCTGCATAGGTTGAATTTTCTTTTTGTTACAATAACATTTTTCATATTCCCTTAGTCTCGTTTTAATCTGAAACTTTTATTTTCTATGTGCAAAATTTCAAAATTACTGTTATAAATATGTCCTGTGACCAATAGGTGTTCTGCATAGGTTGAATTTCTTATTTTGTTACAATAACATTTTTCATGTTCCCTTAGTCTTGTCTGGGAATGTCTTTCTGTTTGACCAACATATATTATACAAAATGGCAAGTAGAGCAAGTTAGCTTTTAAACACCTGTTTTCTTGTTCTTAGATATTTTATCTTTATTTATTTATTCATTAGGAAAATTAATAAAAAATAATAAAGATAAAATATCTAAGAACAAGAAATCAGGTGTTTATAAGCTAACTTGCGGTACTTGCCATTTTGTATATGTTGGTCAAACAGAAAGACATTCCCAGACGATACTAAGGGAACATGAAAAATGTTATTGTAACAAAATAAGAAATTCAACCTACGCAGAACACCTATTGGACACAGGACATATTTAAAACAGTAATTTTGAAATTTTGCTCATAAAAAATAAAAGTTTCAGATTAAACCTATTAGAAACATCAGAAATTAATAGATATCATAAGAAACATACATTATTGAACAACCAAACAGAAATGAGTAGCTCCTCTCTATTGAATTTTTTTTTAAATTATTTTTCGGAACTCCCAAAGAAATCTAAAACTTTCTTCATCCCCTCTATTTTTTGTTATGAACCTGCACTATATATAGAAATTCTCGAACATTGTAAAATCAGTATCCAGTAGTACTCACCTGAAGAAGTCATGGTATGACGAAACGTTGTAGTGAAATAAATTATTAGCAGAAATAGGACATTGTTTTTTATCCCTAATTTCACGAATTTCATCCTTAAGATCTTGAATCGATTGTAGAGCATTGCCATAGACCTTATCTTTCACGTGGCCAGGCCCCTCTTCCCCACTGGGCACTATGGGCACGTGCCCAGGGCCCCGCGATCGAATGGGGCCCCCTAGTTCCTGCCAGATTACCAAATGATAACCGATATTTAGGTATTACCGAAAAACATTAATTTTGAAAAATCTAATGATAGTGACTTACTACAATACCTGCGCTTATTATATTAATAAAATTAATAAATTTAGAACCTTGTTTGTCTTTCTTTATCTATTGTAACTAAATAGTGTTTTCTCAAGGTCATAGGGGCCCCATGATCCTAATGTGCCCAGGGCCTCAAATAGTTTAAAGACGGCCCTGCACGTGGCCCCAAAGAATAAAGTCTAAATGTGTTAAATCACAAGATCTCGGTGGTCAATTGTGATCACCTCTTCGAGAAATAACACGGCCAGGAAACTTTTCTTCTGACCATAAAAAATCATTAATCATAGCTCGGTAGTCCGATCCATTCACCTTTACAGTTACACCAGCCTCATTTTCGATAAAGTAAAGTCCACTGATAACGCCAGACCAGAAACCGCACCAAACAGTTACACGTTGAGGATGGAGAGACTTTTCAACAATCATTCTTGGATCTTCCGAGCCCCACATGCGACATTGTGCTTATTTACATAGCCTCCGAGGTAAAAATTGGCCTCATCACTGAAGATGATTTTTCGATGAAAATCCGGATCATTTTGATGCGTTTCACGGACCAAATCAGCGAAAAAACGACGTTGCTGGTGATCGACCGGCTTGAGTTCTTGTGTTAACTGAAATTTAAAAGCCTTAAGACCTAAATATTCATGCAAAATACGGTGTAATGTCGTTTGTGGAATGCCTAATTCAAAAGATCGACGAGGAATCGACAAACGTGGGCTTTCGTCAACACTACGGGCTAGAGCAGCAATATTCTCAGTTGTTCTTGAGCGACGCACACGGTTTCGATTCTTCACATCATTAACATGTACCAACAGCTCAAATTTTTCACCAGTTCCACTATTGCAGGCCGAGAAGGTGTTTCACGACGATCCAAAAGTGCTTCAGTTTTGCTGTGACTGAAAAATTTTCACCATTCTTGTAGTGAATTTTAACAATTTCAATGCGTTGTTGAAGCGTATATCGTTCCATTTTTAGTAATGACGTAGTTTTTACTTGTCAAATGTCAAAAATTAACAGCTTCAAACGAGACAGCTGCCCAGATAGAGGGCTTCTCAAAATGGAAAACCTTCTATATTCGATTCTAATACATGAGTGCCTAGCAAAAATATTTAATAACAACAATTCCCAAACATGAAGAGACACGATTAAACGTAGATGGTAATGCTGAGTAGTTCGTGAGTTATGAAAACCAAGGATGAATATGTTAAACAATAAGTCGATGAAGATTCATAAAGAGTACCGGGATATTGGGAAATAATATACATTCATGTAAATTTACACTGCTTTTAATCGATAAGTTAATTCTTCATACTTCAGACGATTTGAAAAAGTTTCGCTGTGAGACTTCAAAAGTTTATTTGCTTAGAATTCGCAAATATTTACGTATATTTTTCGATTATTTTTTTCGGAAGTTATTCCGAAAAGAACCTAAATTAAACACCATCAACCCAAATATATTTTTCGCTGGGTCGGAATGGTTTGTTATTAGAGGGTAACGCTCCGCTAATATCCTCAGGGCTTGCCTAAGGGCATATTGATGTTATTTCATGCCAAGAAATTGCAGGAGTAAATCAATAATGACAGGGGCATTATTTCCGTAGTTGAAAATGTGGACGTAGCTTGTGGTTGAATCAAGTACTATCGCTTTCCAAGTTTTCAAGTTTTTTTTAATTATGATAAACTGAAGAAACCTTGATGGATTAAAGGAACTTAATATTCTTCTATTATTCTTCCAGTTTGAGATACAGATTATGTAGATTCCAATAATCTAACTAAAGAAAGACTTCCAATTCTACACAATTTCAGTCTTTTATATTCAATAATTGGCGATTTCCTCTATTTGAGTCTATATATCGGGTGTTTTTTTTAGAGTGATAGAAATTTAAATTTAAATGAAACACATTTAAATTTTTTCATTTGAAAGATAATTTTATGACATTCAGGTTTTAGAAATAATTTCCGGCATATGTCCACTACGACTAGCTCTGAGGAACAGCATTCGACCACTCCAATTTTGGACCACTTTTTCGAGTAATTCAGGCCTTATTTCATCAATAACACGAGTTATGTTGGCTTCCAAAGCGTCTATTGTTTCTGGTTCATCAGCATAAACCAATGACTTGACATAACCCCAAAGAAAATAATCCAGTGGAGTTATGTCGCATGATCTTGGTGGGCAATTAATTGGACCATGTCTCGAAATAATGTTATCGCCAAATCTTTCTTTCAATAAATCAAATGTTACGGTTCCAGCTTGAGGTGTAGCACCATCTTGTTGCAACCAAAACACTTCTGTGTCGATACCATTCAAATTTTGAAACAAATAATCATTGATCATCGATCTGTAACGAGCACCATTCACTGTAACATTAGCTCCAGCATCGTTTTTAAAGAAATATGGACCGATGATGCCACCAGCGTGTAAAGCACACCCTACAGTCAGTCCATTTTTCAGGATGCGATGGAACCTGAAGAACTTCTTGAGGATTGTTTTCACTCCATATACGGCAATTTTGCTTGCTTACATAGCCGTTCAACCAGAAATGAGCTTCATCACTAAACACAATTTTACGAAAAAAAGTGAATCAACTTCGAGCTGTTCTAGGGCCCAATCAGCAAATAAACGACGCTTCTTATGGTCAAGTGGCTTTAGTTCAGTTGGATCTTGTATGGGTGTAGACCAAGATCTTTACCCAAAATTGTCCATGTGGTGGATGCACAGAGTTCAACTTGTTGTGAACGTTGACGAATAGACAAATCTGGATCATCATTAACACTATGATTTACAGCAGCGATATTTTCTTCTGTACTTACAGTTCTTTGTCTTGTGGTTGTTTTTGCATCGAGTAGAGAAAATGTTGTCCGAAATCTATCGATAGTTCGACGAATGGACGATTATGTAAACCAAAAATTTCACGGAGTATTCTATAATTTTGGCGAATAGAACACTGATTTTGAAAATGAATTGCAACAATTTGTAAACGTTGTTGCGGCGTGAGTCTTTCCATGATAATTTGTCAATGCTTACTGAACAGAAATGTGAAAACAACATGGCTTCTACCTTCTGTCAAATCACAGTTATCCCTATAGACTCCCCCCTGTCTCTGTACCTTGTCGTGGTGGGGGAGCTTGTCATAACGAGTGTCCTAGTTTCATTTATGAGATGGAGGATATGGTTGTGATGCCTAAAGCAGAGACTCGCAATCCTAATTTCCTTTCTTTGTTTCTTTCTTCCATAATACCTTTCCATCATGTTGTCCCAATCCTACCTTTTCCTACCGCAGGACTTGGAATCGTACGGGGAAGCTGGCTCTGATTGACGACCAGAATCTGCGACCCTGCGATCGATTAGAGTTCTGTTTTTCCTTTCTTTGGCGAAGGCGATCCCCGCTAGTCCTTAGCGTGGGTTTCCAACCTTCGTCCTCTTAGCCCGCTGAAGGATCTTAAATGGTTGCTGAATGAAAAAGGGAGACTACGACGTTTCGAACAAGCTGGGGGGTTTGGGAGATTCGCTCTGCTCGCCCCCAAATTTGGCTCCATTTTTAGTTCCTGAAGCTCTTGCTGCGGGGTCCTGATTGGTCCGTTGGAGGACAAAGGGAGACTGCGACGTTTTGAACAAGTGTGGGACCTTGGGATATTCGCTGCGCTCTTTCCTAACTCCGGCCCCATTCGTGGATCCTTAAGCTTATCTTTTTCCGCTGCGGGTTCGGAAGTGGTCCGCTGGAGAAAAAGGGAGACTACGACGTTTCGACAAGGTTTGAGGGTCCTTTAAGATACGCTCTGCTCTCCCCCAAACTCTAGCGCCCTTTTGATCCTAAGGCCCAATCCTATGATGCTTCGGAGCCTCGCTTTTGGCGGCGAACAGCAACAGCGATCCTGTGTAGCGGGGGGTCCATGCTGACAAGCTGTTATTTGTGTTGTTTCGTTGCTTCAGTCTTTCATAATCCATAGACACTCTGCTCAAATGATTGAGTGGTGGGATCGCTACGGCGATCCTCTTTGGTGTGGGAGAGGTGACTTGTGGGGGTCCCTCACCTAGTTGTGCTGGCGCAGAGTGCTCTATAATCCTTTCTCCAAAACTCCTTTCTTTCTCTTTCAGCTTTTCGGGGGTCTGCTGGGGTGTCAAAACTTGAGCAGAAACCCGGGACAACAATGATGACAATGGTACATTAATGTTATTAGAGAGCTCTGCTCATATTTTAACTTGTACAATTCTGAGTATCCCTATAGAAAGTTCTATCACTCTAAAAAAACACCCGATACGTGCACAGTATTAAATAATGTATTAAATAAAATAATTCCAAATTTCCACATTTCTAATTGAATCAGAAGAAGATAGATATTTGACTATGCTCATTGTGCGAACTAGGAGCAAAACACTCACCCCACGGGCGAAGACGAAACCCTGCTGAATCTCGGTGGGCTTTCCAACCTTCGTAACTAATCCGCAACGGGGTCAAAATGGTGGGCTGGAGAAAAAAGAAAGATTTACAACGTTTCGACCTGGGTGGATTCGCTCTTTGCTCGCCCCCAACTCTATACCACCCCCGTTTCAGCCCTTGAATGGTCTGCGCTTTAGGAGGAACAAAAGGACTAACGATTCTTTGTGGTAGCGGACTCTCTGTTGTTATACCATTCTTGGCCTAGGAATAGTGCGCGCTGGCTAGAGGACAATGGGAGACTTAGGACCCTTTCTATCTGCAAAGACTCGCCCTCTGCTCGCCCCCAACTTCGGCTCCATTTTTGTATCCTTAAGCCAGTGCTCTACGATGTTTCGGAGCCTCGCTTTTAACAGTCGAACAGCAACAGCGAAAAGGATATCTGGAAAGGAATAAAAGAGAACCCGCGTCAGTACAACCGAGTAGGAACCAGCAGGGAAACCCCCCTCCAAAAGGGATCGCCGTGTGGATCCCAGCTCTCAGTTGCATGAGCAAAGTGTCCCCATTTGGTGGTTATGAAAGACCGGAGCACAGGGAGAGGAGATCCCTGCTGGAAAGCTGTTATTCGTGTTGCTCCTGTGCTTCGTTCTTTCATAACCACCAAATGGGGGGATCCCTGCTGGTTCCTCCGCAGTTGTACTGACGCAGGTTCTCTTTTATTCCTTTCCAGATATCCTTTTCGCTGTTGCTGTTCGATTGTTAAAAGCGAGGCTCCGAGACATCGAAGAGGACTGGCTGAGGGATCCAAATATGGGACAGCTTTCGGGGGTTTGCTGGAGTGTCAAAACCCAGGACAGCAATGATGACAATAGTATATCAACATCCATTAAGAGCAATACTTACATGCCGACATGTACAATTCTGAGTATGATGCCTTGAAACACGAAATCGTTGCCATTCATGAGATTCGGCCTCAAACAATCGACAATGTACTGAAGCCAGTCGTGGCGGTCATTTGAACGATATTGTTTTTTATTCGTAAATCTCAAGATTCAGCCTTTCGAATAAACTCATAACTTTTAAAGAATATTTATTAGTTTTTTTTATAACCGATAAAAAATGCAAAATTTTTATGACCCGGCCCTTATTTTAGATAATTTCGACTTTGATATTTGAAAAGATTCAGAAATTAGATAACATTGATGACTTCTTCATTTTATGAAAATTCATTTTATGTCAGAAAATACACAGTATATTTTTCAAAATTTTCGCTATTTATCCACTATAAATGTGACACACGATCGGTAGCGATTGCTACATCATTGTCAAGTATGGAGAAATACGGAATGCATTGAAATAAATAAGATATCATTTTATGGCGAGGAGGAGATGTTGAACATGTTCAACCTTTTTAATAGTCAATATAATAAACTCATAACTTTGAAAGAATATCCATTAATTTTTTTATAGCCGATAAAAATGCAGATTTTAAATGGCCCACCTCTTAGAAGAGTAGTAAAAAATATGAAGAAATAATCGTTTTTTCATTACCTATCGTCTATTTTACCTCTTCGCCGTCATCTAATTCGCAAATACTGATTTATTCCTGTAAAAACAGTATTTCTTGCGAGAAAACCACATAAGTTTGCGTTTCTTTTAGCATGTGTCTAGCTTTCAGTGAAAATTTTTTTCTATAAGGTTGTTCGGAAAGTAATTTCGTTTTTTTCCCGACAGGAATTTATTGTATTTTTTCGAACCCAACTTCACACTAAGCCGTCAAACATTATATGTTTTGAGAACTGGTATAGCAAGGCTTGTGTGTGAAAAAGTTCAATTAATTCCACGCAGTAGTTTTTGGTCGGTACCCTTTCAAATATTGAGAGCAATAAGCTGTAATTTCGTCATTTTTTACTATTGAAAAGGTAAACATTCTGTTCAAGCCAGAAAGAAATAAATCGATGTATATGGAGAAGATGTGTTGACAGTACGCCAATGCCAGAATTGGTTTGCAAAATTTCGATTCGGCAATTCACTTTTCGAAAGGCTGGTTGAAGCTGATAATGGCAATAGTTGATGCAAATCGGCGAATAACAGCACGTGAGATCGGTGAGAGGTTAAATTTATCGAATTCAACTGTTTATGACCACTTGAAATGCCTGGGTTTAATCTCGAAGCTCGATATACGGGTTCCCCATGTTCTCACGGAGAGAAATTTGTATCATCGCATTGACGTCTGTGATTCGCCCCTCGGACGTCACAAATCGAACGTCAAAAATGATCCATTTTTGAAACGCATAATTAATGGGGACGAAAAATGGGCTGTATATAACAATGTCAAACGCAAGAGATCATGGAGCAAAAAAGATGAACCTGCATTTTGAAAGCCAATATCCATCAAGAAGTTGATGCTGTCTGTTTGGTGAGATTTTAAAAGAATCGTTTTTTTTTTAGCTTTTACCGGATAACACAACAATTAATTCGGAAGTCATCGGGTCATCAGGTGGACAAACTGAATGATGCACTTCAACAGAAAAGGCCAGAATTAATCAACAGAAAAGGTGTAGTGTTCCACCAAGATAATGCGAGAGCTCATACAAGTTTGGTCACTCGCCAAAAGCTTTTACACCTTGAATCGGATACAATGTCACACCCACCGTATTATCCAGATCTGGCACCATCGGATTATTATTTATTTCAAATGAAGAGCTCACAAATCACCTGGATCAGTTTTTTGCCATAAAAGACCAAAAATTTTATGAGTGTGGAATCATGCTACTACCAGAAAGATGGCAAAAGGTGTTGGACCAGAATGACCAATATATAATTTAATAAAATATTCATTCATTATGCGAAAATTGTCTTTAATTTTCTGGAAAAAAAACGAAATAACTTTCCCAACAACACAATTCATTTTTTCTCATCTGTCGTAATGAATTAGGACGAAAATTTCGGAGGTTCAGTACCTGCCGATACTCGATTTTGTACTATTAATTTTTACAAATATAGTATGAAGAGAATGAAGGTAGCATTTATAATCCGAATTTCTTATCATCTAAAAATTTCAAGAATATTGAGAATATTGGTATATTCGATTTCAGAGCCGAACCATTCGAAAATCATAAATCAGATTACACGAATCAAAATTCTAAAAAAATCGCTAACACGAGTAATGGGCATGATTATGTAAAATTCCTTACGCCATTATTCTGTTAATAAATTTCGTTGAAAAATTATATACAGCTTAGAACAATCCACATGTCAAGGTCGATTTAATTAAACCGATTCGTGATTCGAAACGTGGAGTTCAAAATTGCATTCGTGTAATTTTGCGAAAGTGGAAAATAAACTAAGTTGAATAGTCGTCTGAGCTCTAAAACCGTGAAGCGAATGGGATTGTTATTTTCACCAGAAATAAAATAGTAAATGAAACCGTTTTGCCTCAAAAATTAAAATACAAAATAAAATAAAATCATAAAAGGCATTGAAGTTGAAGTCAGGAGCTTGCTTAGTATAAATTGAGTAATTTTATCATTCTGTTATTAGAATTAAACTGAAGGATGATGACAAAACGAAGGATTTTTAACTTGAGAGATGGCTTTTTCAATATCTTAAATACCAAACAGCGTAATTCAGTTATATCTCGCTAAAAAAATTCATTTAATAAAATTTCTAGAAACTTTCAAAAATTAAATTGAATAAATGACTTTAAATTCAGAATTATATCTTCTAATTCCTACAATATATATTGAAATTATATAAAAAAACCTATCAAGATGATATCTTTATATATAATCAACATAAAATATTTTTCAATGTCTCGGAAAAAACCGTTTTACATAGCGGCATGAAACGTATCAATAAATGAAAAATAAAATGTTGGAGTTCATCCCTTATTTTGAGAATTTTAGAATAGTGAATTTTCTTGCATTTGTATGTTAATATACATACTTATATAGTTTTGTTAATACATTTGTATTGATACGTTTCATGTCGGTATGTAAAAAGGTAGCGAGACACTCAAAAATATTTTATATTGATTACAATAAGGATATCATTTTGATAGTTTTTATATATAGTATCAATATATATTGTTGAAGTAGGAAGATATAATTCTGAATTTAAAGTCATTTAAATTACTCACATTTTAGTTTGTTTTTTTTATGAATAAATGACACGTAGAATTAACATTCATTACACAGTATCAAAAGGAGATAAAAGAATCCAAAGAAAATATAGAATATTGATCGAACTTACTCAACAAACATTTAGTGGAGAAAGCATAACTTCATAACGGTATTATGAAGAACAAATTCCACTCTGAAAATGCCCAACATAAACTCAAGAAATTCTTCGAAACAACCACTCCAAAAAGCTCCTTTAAAAACTCTTCAAAAGTATGTAGCACATCTTCAAAAAGGTCATTTGAAATTCTCACCGATAACTTTCGTCCATTTTCATGCCAGCGAAATAAAAACAATCAATAAAAAATATTTATCATATACGTCCTCGTGGCATTTCAAACTAGGATAGAACTCAAATGGTTTCTTAACGGTTATCATTCGAATTCCATGTTCGTCCACAGAGGTTGTATAGAGTAGTTTTCAAGTTGTATCCAAAAATTACCGTGTGTACGAGTGGAAGAGGTATTTTTTGGATATAACTGGGTCTTATAACCTCTATGTATTTTCTATGGTCGAACATAGAATGAAAATGGTAACCGTTAAGAAACCATATAAGTTCTATCTTGGTTTGAAATTAATTGAATTAATAATTAATTAATATTTTATAAAGATTTTTTCACTAAACATGCGAGACACGACGCGTTTTGATCATAATATCATCTTCAAGTGTGTCGGATTAGAGAATATATTGAGATATATAAGTTGGAATCGGGGAGTGGTAACATGTTGTGAATTGGAAAGATTTGGGAAATATCTTGAGAAGTGGCGAATGATCCGGATTGTTATGGACTTTGCATATTTACAAGAACTCTAATGAATAACATTTTTGATGCTTTCCGATATTAATGAATGATTTTGGGGTAGTTACGATCTATATGGTGATTGACAGCTTCAATATGTTCAAAGTAGGCCGACCTTTTGTCTGTAGTCAGATGCTTCAGTCTTCTTTCAAAGTTTCTACCTGGTTGACCCACGTTAGTTGCGTTTCATTCATAACAATTGATTCTATAGACTCCCAAACCTTTTAAGTTATTTTGTTTTTGTTTTCTGTTTAATAAAATGTTTTCTAGGTTAGGAAAACCTGAGAGGACCATTCTTAAGTGGATCAATGTCCATAATAATATAAGATCATATATTCATGATTCGCATTTTATACAATGTAATATATAAGAGCATTTATTTGTTTAATTATTTACTTTTGTATGATGCTATACACCAAATATAAAAAAAAATTATTATTTTGGGCTCTATGTTTTATTATAGAGCTTTATGTAGAAAAGTTGAGTTTTTTTGAATAATTTTTACCGCAGGTTTCTTTGGTTGAACTATTCTTAACATCTGTTTGTTATGTTCATTATCTAAATGAAATTTTCAGTTGTGATGTCATTATCGTGAAAAAAATACGAAATGTTACATTTGAAAAAATCGGGAAATAACAATAAATTTGGTAATTAATGAAGAACATCCTGTAAATGATGATTAATCATTTAGAAATGACAAGGCAAATCTTTCATTCGAAAAAATTTCTGATCAAATTCGTGTTAGGATTGCTTCTGGCAATCGGTAGGGGACTTTTAGCGAACCATATTACTTACTATTCCCCCAACTTTTTGTAGTTTTCTCTGAAGAAGATCTGTACCGTTGTAAAAATATCTCTAACATTTGAGTCATGATAGATATATTGAAGTACATTGAAAATATACAGGTTGATCTATTTAAAAAATCACCCATTTTTTTGGAACACCTGTATATTAGAAAATAATTCCCTGAGATGCAGAAATCAAAGTACAAGGAGCCTAATTTCGAATGAAATTTCTAAGATGTCCGGTGCGGCAGTTATAAAAGCCAACGCATAATTGTTGGACCCTGTATATAAAAAAATATATGAGATTAATATAAAATTAATACTTATCCAGAAAAATTTCATTTATCATTTTATGACATGGTATACATACCATTATAGATTAGTATTAATTTCATATCAATCTCATATATATTTTTTTACAGATAAAGTTAAAGTTTTTCAGAATTCTGATTTTAATTTCAATTAACAAACTCATATATTCTTATGATAGATATTACAAATCTAACCTCAGCAATAATGTGCCAAAAATATTGAAGTAGATAGGGTGTGATTGTTTTCAGTTTCTTTCATTTAACTGATGTAAACAAATAGAAAATAAGTAAATATAATGCATAATTAAAACAAGTTTTTAGAGATAACTATGTTTTAATATTAAAATATTCAAAGTTTACACATTTTTTGTGACTGCAGTTTCAAGGTATTACCCCTAGACCTAATATCTTGAAACTGCAACCACGAAAAATTTGATAATCTTGAAATTTTTGGAAGTAAAACATTGTTATTTCTAAAAACTTATTTTGATTATGATCAACCATAAAATAGTCACGGCCGAAACAGTTTAATATTTGATGCATAATGAATGTCAAACAAATATTTCATGAGTTTTCAGGAAGTAATAATGAACCTTTGGGTAATATTTGCAACATTTCCTGGAATTTCGATCCAAATATGGAAATAAATCATGAAATCTCGAACGATATGAGTTTGTTTCATAACATATTTGCATGATTTACCAGTATATTTTGTCTAGCAAGTTCAATGATCCCAATCGTTTCAGATAAGTGTGCATTTTATTGCTCAAGGTAGCGATCAGATGAAGTTCAATATAAAGTTCAACTAAAACCAGAATCGCATAGTTTACATTGAATTCAAGTATGAAAACCCTGATATGTTAATTTGTATTTCAAGGGATTTCCTTAAATGATAAAATTTAATTATTTGGAAATATAAAACTGAAGCATTTTTTATCAAAACAAATTAAAATATGTTTATCTTCTACAATTTTGATTTCAAAAAAATGTTTTATTCAAAAAACTTTTAGAATTAAATTAATGTCTAAAACAAGCACCGCTTACATTTAATAGACGTATATAATCAAAACTCAATATATAATGTCAAATCGAATAAATAAACCAACAGATATATATATTGAGAGATATATATTGAGTTTTGATTATAGACGTCTATTAAATGTAAGCGGTGCTTGTTTTAGACATTAATTTAATTCTAAAAGTTTTTTGAATAAAAAATTTTTTTGAAATTAAAATTGTTGAAGATAAACATATTTTAATTTGTTTTGATATTCAAATTTTGTTATATTTCTTCTATCAAGTAAATGGTCTTTCTATTTTATTTTACTAAAGCATTTGTTCTGAATTTCCTATTTTTTAGAAGTACGCAAAAAACACATTTAGCTGATTGGGGAAAAACCAAAAATATTTCCTATTTTTTTTACATACTAGTTAATACCAGTACATTCTGTATCATTCTGTACAAATACTCATTATTTGTTCATTTGAAGCCAAGAGTGGTCTCGAAAGATTACATTGAACTTGGAGCGTTTTTGTAAGTAAGGTTTCTTTCGAAAGAAATGACCTAGAGAAATTTACAGGTTAGGTTTCAAGCTCAGATAGGAGATCACGTTAGTGGTTCAATAATACGTTGGTTCGAAAGTTTCTTTGTTCAATATTTCAAAGAATATAAATCCGACCAAGTCTGAAACGCGTAGTTGAATATAAAATAAAGGTTTTAATAAATATGGAAAATTCCGTAAAGATCCTAGCAATAAAAATATACAAATTCAGAAAGAGAAACGATAAACTTTCATTGAATTGAAATTAAAATTTGTATGAATATATAAGGTGCAAATGAAATGAGTTGCTCAAAAAATCAACTTTATAGCTGTGTTATTATACCACGAAAAAAATTAGATGTTGACCATGGTTCCAAGATCTATTCCGATAAACAATATACTCATTGCTGTTATACTGAGCCTCAAAAAAAAATGTGGGAGACATCTGTAATCAAAACCGCACGAACTAATTTATAATTCTAATTTCTAATATTATACAAATAATAACCTCGATGCAGGCACAAAATTGTAACTAAAATATTTAGTTTCTGTTATGGACGATATTCTTTACATTTTTATACTTTGAAATGATTTAAGTAATTAATTTTATGAATATTCGAATGAACTCCAACTTCTTTTGTTAAAAATTCTGTGAAATTCATCTTATTTATGCACAAGCGCGTGGAAGCTTCTGGTAAGTGAATGCTTTTATATTTTTAAAAAATTCTGAACACATATTATTATCCTTCGACAAAATAATAATATATGATTTTTCTTGTAATGATTTCAAGGTAGCGTACTGTTTTTTTTTGTTGAACCCGTAATATGAAGGATATTGAAAAACAGAACACAATAATTCTTTATTGGAAATGAAATAACAGAATTACATTTTACCTTTTTCTTCATATATCCTTGCAGACTGCCTGACCTGGAGATTATAATAAAAAAGATATTTCCAATGAAATATTGCAGGCCAGATGATTCGTTTCTTACACTTTGCGCGATTTTTTATGGAGTGTTTTAAATATTGCAAATTTATGATCATCCATTGTGACTTTCAAAGAATTCATTGCTCATTGTTTAGAGTCCAGTATGGCGAATTGGCTTTTTCGTTACAAATGCGACAATATTAGTATCAAATTGCAGGTATTGGAATAAATAATATATTTTAGTATTAATTTCACTATATCGGACGGTAAAAAGTGATGATTATGATTTTTTAAAATACCCTGAAATGAGCATCAGATACGGACCAGAATATTTATGTCAAGAAATGTCACGCTTATTTTTATTTTTCAACGACAATTGTTTCGTGAATTACATATTGACTTCGTCAGGTGAGTATGGTTACTAACTACTTTACAAAATCTTTCTCCTTAAATACAAGTTTCCCTAAAAATACGTGATAAAATGAAGTTTACAAAGAAATATATAGTGGATCATGTGTTGATTAAGTCGATGCCGAGGAGGTCTTCAAATATTGTCTATTTTTCACGGGCAAAACGAATAAAATTTTTTGTGTCCAGTTTGTGGTGGTGAACTAAAGACTCAGTTGGATGGTCTGTGAATTTAGTGTGGATTGGAACAGGGAATAATTTGAAATTGTGAGTCATTCATTTATGAAAAATCTCGATAATATAGAATCGTTATCGATATCACACACCTGTTGACGGGATTCCGATTCTGGGGCTAGCCATACACTAGAGGAGTTGTTGATATGTCTCAAGCAGATATCATTTCAGTCTTCAAGGAAGAAATAGCAAAGCAGACAAATTTCCTCAAGCAAGAGTTGAATGAACTTAAGAAGGAAATAAGGGAAATCAGTGAGAGAACACAACAAAGGATTTTGACAGTGGAGAAACGTGTAGATCTTGTTGAGGCGGATATTCTTGAGTTGAAGAGAGCATCGAGGAAGAATAATATTGTAGTAAGTGGTTTGGATTTTGGTTTGGATGGTTCTGAGATTGTTGCCTTTACGATTGAAAGTCTAAATAGGTTGCTACAAATTGACTTAAGGGTTGAGGACCTCAATAATGTATATAAGTTGGGGAAGTCTAAGGCTGCTCCAATTAAGGTTGAGTTTTTGACATACTTATCCAGGTCGAAAGTGTTGGCTAATAAAAGTAGACTAAAGGGAACTAGCATATATGTGAATGAGGATTTATGTGTCGAAGATAGACAGAAAGAGAGATTTCTGTTGAAACACTTGCGAGAATTGAGACTTAAGAAGTACAAGGCTTACAGAAAGGGCTGGGATCTTTTTGTGGATGGAACTAGGTACACATTGAATGATTTACCTGAGTTTTGGGATGAGAAGGAGATCAACGCGGAAGAAGTAGAGGAAGAAGAAAAAACGGAAGGTGAAAACAGGAGCGCTCCAGGATCCCCATTCCCGGTAACAAGAAGTGAACAGCTGGTACGAGAGAATACTCACATTCAATTCCTTGATCAATCGAAAATTCAAAAGGAAATATCTGGCATGCAAAGGGTATTGAAAAATACGATTGATCTGGATCAGAAGCGAAGAACAAGGTTCAATTCGGCCAGGGGGACTGAACCTCCGAGAGAAACTCCTACATCAACAAAGGTCAGTACCAAAACGGTTAAATAGAAACTATCAATTGTGTCGAATATATAAATAAGTTTCTGTTTTTGTGTAATTTTGTATTTTTTGTGTTTACTTTTACGTTTTCATTTTGTGGTATGGACCCTTTTATAAGAGATTATCAGGAATCACCCGTGAATGCTGTGGTTGCCGGGGATATATCAGATCTGAACCAGTATATTGGAGGGGCTGAACAGTTTAGAATAGTTCATCTGAATATAAGGAGCCTGCGGAAAAATTATGATGAGATGGTATGCTTCTTGGATAAGTTGTCGACACGATTTGATGTTATTGTACTGAGTGAAACACATAAGATCGATGATATAAACATATTTAGTTTGAGGGGTTATGTGTGCTTTTATAATGAGGGAGACATCAATAGATGTGACGGAGTTGTTGTTTTTGTTAGAGATAACTTGGAATTTTCTTGCAATATAGTTGAATTGGGGATCGTTAAATCTATAGAAGTAGAAATTGTTGAAAATGAGGTGAAGCTACTAATCACCTGTATTTATAGATCACCAAGTCTTGGTCCGCGGGTATTCAATGGGAATCTTTTTTATTACCTGAGTGATAGGATTCGTGTCGGGAACCATCTCATCGTGGGTGATATAAACATTGATCTGTTGGCGGAGGAAGATTATGTGGAAGAATATAAGAACATTTTGGGATATTTTGATTTCTTGTCATATGTTAACAAATATACTAGAATACCCAGTAAAACATGTTTGGATCATTTCCATGTTAAAGTGGCACATCATGCGATTTTTAGCGATATAAGATCATTTGTTTTAGAATATGAAATAACAGATCACTTCCCTATAGCTCTCTCGTTCAAGCTAAAGAAGAGGAAAGTACATCAGGAGGGTGAATCAGGAAACATCAAGAGGTATATCGATCATACAAAGCTCAAAACAGATTTACAGTCGGAAAATTGGGAGTCTACTTTCCACTCGGATGACGTGAATGGCGCAGCGTCGGAATTCGTTAATAGATTGAAATATCATATAGAGAAGAATACAAAGAAAATCAGGAGAAATAGGAAGAACACAGCTTTAAAAGAGTGGATAACTCCATCACTACTCAGATCAATAAATAAGAAAAATCAGCTTTTCGTAGAAATCCAAAAGAACCAGGAAAACGGCCCAATGAAGGAGGAATATAGGAAATACAAGTCGACGCTTTGTAAGCTAATAAAGTATTCAAAGAGGAAATATGTACAGGATAGTATACGGGAGAATGGATATGATTCTAGATCCCTCTGGCAGTGCGTGAACAGGATATCGGGTAAAAAAAATGAAGGAACGAAAATTCGATGTATAAGGAAAAACAATAATGAGATGTGTGTGGGACAGAAAGATATTGCTGATGAAATGAATGAATTTTTCGGTACAATTGGTGAGAACCATTTTCACAGGACGAGCGGACATTTGAAATATAGGGAACAAAAGCGTATTTCCGAAAAATCTTTATTTATGAGACCCACAAATGAACGGGAAGTATCGTCAGTAATTCAACAACTTAAAGCGAATAAAAGTGCGGGAAACGATGATATACAATCGGAAACATTAAGAGAAATCTCCGAAGAAATATGTTCGCCAATTACACATATTGTGAATTTATGTTTCGAGAAAGGCGTGTTTCCTAGCATATTTAAATTGGGAATTATAAAACCTGTATATAAAGGAGGTCCTAAAGATGAAATGGGTAATTACAGACCGATTACACTCATTTCGAATATATCTAAAATCCTTGAAAAGCTTATAAAGATAAGAATAGTCTGCTTTTTAGATGAGAACCACATTTTATCCGAAAATCAGTATGGATTTAGGAACGGTAGATCGACTGATGATGCAATTATTGAATTTACCAGTGGCCTATATAATGCAATGGATAGAAAACTGTCAACATTGGGAATATTCGTTGATCTCTCCAAGGCGTTTGATACTGTTTGCCATAGAATATTATTGGAGAGGCTTGAGGACAGCGGGATAAGAGGAATTGCTGGTCAACTAATGAAGAGTTATATATCTGAACGTACGCAAATTGTGGATATAGATGGAACAATTAGTAATCCCATAATTATCAAGAGTGGAGTACCTCAGGGTACGGTACTGGGACCTATATTGTTCCTCATTTACCTGAACAACCTTCTACTGCAGAAAACATCTGGAAAGATTGTGAGCTTCGCGGATGACATAGCCATACTATATACTTCGAAATGTTGGAGGACTGTAAAATCAAAAGCTGAGGTGGATTTTAGCAACATTGTATTGTGGTTGCAGTATAATAGACTCACACTGAATCATGAAAAAACGAAATATTTGGCCTTCACATCTTATTCTGACGGATTACCCGATGATGCACTACTGAAGGTAGGACAAGACGTAGAAATTCCCAGTGCAGAATCTGTGAAATATCTCGGTGTCGTGATAGATAGACACCTTAGATGGGACCTTCATATAAAAAATCTTAAAACAAAGATGAGAGGACTAATCCAGAGGTTTAGATGCTTGAGAGATTTTCTAGAACTAGAGCATCTGAAACTCCTTTACTACACATTGGTTCAGTCTCAGTTGTCTTATGGTATTACCGCTTGGGGAGGAGCGAAGGACTGTCACCTACGGTGTTTGGAAGTCTTGCAGAGGTGGATTATGAAGATCATTTTCGATAGAGGAAGAGGATTTCCTTCTGACCAGCTGTACGCGGACACAGGACTGTTTGACATAAGGCAGCTCTTTGCACTGAACCTATTGATGAATATTAGTAGAAAAAAATTGAAGGTAAATCAGATTCAACATGATCACGAAACGCGTATGAGGGAAGATTGCGTAGTTGTTCCTAGGAGTTTCAAAACTATTGGTCAGAGGTGCGCTGAGTATATTGCACCAAAGCTGTTCAACATACTCCCAGAACGGGAAAAGAAAATTATACACCACAGAATTTTCAAGAAGAGATTAAAAGAGTGGCTCAAGCAGACAGACAGAAAAATAATACATGATATAATCAATAATAAATAACCTCTCCAGTGTAATGAGGTAGAGGCGGGAGATTGATGGAAACAGGGACTTTTTTAATGGGTTATTTTCGAATAATTTGGGTGGATACCCTCGGCAGATAAGGTGAATGCGCATCACTTACAAGTAGCTCGTCTACTTCTGTGATAAACGTTTATCATCTCATGTGAGGGGAAAATTTTGTATTTGTTTCAGGGTAACGAGAAGGTCTCGGATGCATTATATATTATTGTTATGTAATTTTGGAGAAAATAAACTTTATTATTATTATTATTATTATTATTAATTTATTTTAAAAGGTTCAACAACGGAGAACGGTTCACATCTGTTTGGTCGTTCAACAAAATATTCAGTTTATGATGTCGGTTTATTTCCATTGCTTCTAAAAGGTCCAATCTATTGCATTTGTTCTCGAAATGGAGAACTTCAAAGTTGTGGTCAAAATCATGTCCGGATTGAATAAATCAAACTCCACTTATGCTAGGCATCTACAAGAATCTGGACATGATTTTGACCATAACTTTGAAGTTCTCCATTTCGAGAACAAATGCAATAGATTGGACCTTTTAGAAGCAATGGAAATAAACCGACATCATAAACTGAATATTTTGTTGAACGACCAAACAGATGTGAACCGTTCTCCGTTGTTGAACCTTTTTTTAATAAATTCCTTGTAAACTTCATTTTATCACGTATTTTTAGGGAAACTTGTATTTAAGGAGAAAGATTTTGTAAAGTAGTTAGTAACCATACTCACCTGACGAAGTCAATATGTAATTGACGAAACAATTGTCGTTGAAAAATAAAAATAAGCGGAAATAAAGTGTTTTACTTCAAATCATTTACGATGAATTTCCGTCAAGTAGAGACCGAAACAATCAAGAGAAAGAAATGTCATTCACCAACTGTATATTTTCATTATTTCTCTGCACATATCAAAAAAAACAAAAGGAGATATATACTGAATTGTTTCAGTCGTTACTATTTGGTAGTTGATGTGTAGTTAATAATGAAATATGATGGTTTTATATTTTGATTTAAGTATTTCATCATTCCTGTAGTCATTTTCGGCAATAGATAAATTTTGGTATACATACAAGGTGTCCCAGAATGAATGGATAATCCTGAAACATTGTATAGAAGAGCTATTGGACGCTCTGAACAAATACAAAACAAAATCTATCCCCGATAGAAATATCTTTTTTTTCAAAATAATGATTTCTTCTACACCACGTTTCGTTTCTGTGTAACACGCTCACAAATAAATCAAATCTATCAGCTTTTTCATGGTAAATATTCTTCATTAAAATGCCAACAGATACCAACAGAAAACCGTATGAATAACTATTGTCATTTTTGGGAAAAAATATCCAACTTAAAATTTCATCATAAAATGTGATGAATATTTCATTTTGTGAAAGTTTGAATTTCATGATGGAAAAAATAAAAGCATAAGTGGACACTTAAAACAATATGCGCCCTTAATGCAGAATTCAAAATGGTACAATGCATCTTTATAGCTTATGTAAATGCGAATTTATTGCTATGAGTATACAGTAGGAGCAAATACGACTGAATAAAAAGTATTGAAGAATTTTTTCTCAAAAAATAAAGCATTACCTAGCATTTGTTTCACATAATTTTCAATCCGAATTATAAACTTTGAGGATAAATATTAAAAGTGGAAGAAAAATCTCTAGAACCTACCAATTAACCGGCACGAAATATACAGTATTAAGTTTTAAGAAAATGAAGACGAACGCATTAAAAGGAATTATTTCACAAAAACTGTCAATAAGAAAATGTAACAACAAAGCATATTTCAAAGAGCTACTAATAATGGTCAGGTATGCTTTGTCCATCGAAATTTTCAAATTATTCTGTTGTAAATGTGGGAAAAAGTCTAGAAAATTTCTGCAGTGAAGTCAGAAGCTTTTGAGCGCTTGCTCAAGAGCCCATTTCCCCTGTATATTTCAAAACTCTGAATGGCTCCTTGAAGAAGCTACATATGATGAATAATAAGGGAAAATTTCAAATGTGAATAACTATAAGAAGCCATTGGAGTGATATTACCCAAAAACGAACTCAATCGAGATAGTCAGGACTCAAACCTACCGGAAAGTTTCAAGCCTATCTCTTTCTGTTCGAAAATTATAGTGTTTAAGATAGGGCTCAACACTTATACGCTAAAAATTTTTTTTGGCCTTCTAATCATACGATTGTACTTCCAAAAACCGAATCTGTAGTTTCGAAAATATTGGGAAAAATATGAAAATTTTTCCAACGTGAATAAGTGCGGAACTATTAAACCGATTTCGCCAACTTACAAACCTATCCGATATATTTAGACCCTAAACCCATTTCAACCAATTGTTTCTTCAACTAGCCTCGTTTTAACTTATGAAAATATAAATTTCATATACGTGGCCAACAGAGAAGATTTTTTTTTTGATGAAGTACATAACAATCTTAAAGAACTGCAACTGTAAGATAATTCAAAATTCTCTCTTTCACTGTGTTAATGAAATATGCTTCCAAAGAAAAAAAATCAAAAATGAAGAATTTATGTTAGCTTTTATGGAAATGAATCATAGCAAGATATATCCTCAAACAACGCTTGGTTATTAACCAATAATTTTATAGAAATATGCGTCCCTTTGTTCAAATCAAATGAAATTGTTAAGATTATGATTCACATAATCGTCTTTCTGTGCTTGTTGTTCATCGAATCGTTGAAAATTCCCAGCGAACTTCACCCGACAATAAGACAACGAAACGCAAGAAACCAAGAGAATGTTGACGCTGTATGTTACAATAGACGGAAATCGGTCGATTAATCGAACATTTGGAAAATATTTAAGTCTACATCCGTACAAGATAGTACTCACTCAAGGACTGCAGACATGTTTAGTATGCTTGCTGATTATTTTTATTAAAAAAATATTCATTTTGGGGTAAAAATAATCAAAAACAGATTCATGAGAAACCATTGCATCCACAAAAGGCTTCTGTTTGGTACGTTTCAAAGCATTTTTAATTCTACTTGTAATCACTCAGTATATAAAAGGTGTGTCAAAAAAGTATCCGACCTGAGTTTATATCTTCGCATCAAAGCGGCATATCTTCGCGTCAAAGCGTAACCAGTACTCCCTGAGTGCTGTACTTATGCTAGCGATCAGAATCTTCACCGTGGAAGCATTCAGATAAGCCACGGCCGAAAATAGTACGTCAAAGTCAGAGCCATGTCAAATCAATGCTGATTAGTTTTTTCGATTGTGAGGGTGTTGTGCACTACTTATTTGCTCCAAGGCATCCAGCGATCAACAGAGAATATAACGTTGCAGTTCTGAAAAAACTGCCTGATGCTGTGCGAAGAAAAGATGGTACAGTTTCGCCAGCCTCCGTACAATTCCGACATAACTCCCGATGACTTTTGAATGTTCTCAAAATTGAAAATGGCGCTCAGAGGGAAGCGGTTTGATGGCATCGAGACTATTCAGAATAATGCGATGCGCGAGCAGCACGCCATTCCAAAATCTGCATTAAGATGTGGAAACACTGCTGGGAGCTTGTGGATTAATCAAATGGGGACTACTTTGAAGGATGACCTGGATGACGAAGAATAGCACCAACGCGAAGATATGAACTCAGGTCGGATACTTTTCGGACAAACCTCGTATAATTCACAATTTATTGGGAATCCTGACAAGTGTTGCGGTTTTTACGACCACCTCTAAGTAATAGAACTTAAAATTACAAAGGTTCCTATTTATTTACTCATACATTTCAAAATCAGTGTAATTTTTATGGCTCATTTTTATAATAGCATCCAATATGCCGGTGATTTTTAAAGAGTTTTAGGAATTAATTAAATTTGCTTTATTTTCCATGGATTTTTTTTATTGATAGGATCTACAAACATCAGTTCACCCTCCTGAACATTATATAATAAAATCACATTTTTTACACTGAAAAATGATTATTTTTTACACAGTGCCCCGCAAAGCCTGTAAATTTTTACTTTTTTAGATACACATCCTGTGTTCTTCAATTATGTCTAGTAGTAAGGTAGCATTTCTATCATCATTTTCTTTATTATTCAGTAACATCTTAGCGTAATTATTTTTAATCACATAAAAGTAATAATTCCTATTTTATGAAGACCCTTAAAAATATCACTACTATTGATGGCTTCTATACAGTCTTGGCCACATAAACCTGTCTAGCCGGATATTTCCTTATATAAAAATTTGACTGGAAAATACCGATATAGGTCAATTTTAATTTGGAGGGTGAGTTATTTTGATTGAAAATTCATGGGTGTACGATTTTGCAATTCTATTTAAAATTTTTGGCATTTTGGTGTAAAAATCGTTCGAAGCGATGGATGAAATGCATTACGTACATTTTCTGAACGAACATGAATTGAGATGTTGAAATTATTTATCATTTGATTTTGGGCAATAATTAAAATCTTATTCGATATTTTATCGACATTTTCTAGCTTTTGCTAGAAAGCTGCAAGAAGTTTTTTCATAATCGAATTCTTGAGAAAGTCCAATATTTTCTTCAAATTTTACAGGTTTCTTCCACTTTTATTCAATCTGATACTTAAAGTGATTTCAATCGTTTATTTGTGATGGTTTACTCTTTTAGAAAAATTCAATTCAGCGTGATTCTCACAAAGGCACCAATAGTAGAAATATTGGATCTCTAATTCAAAAACAACGAAAATACTAGACATAAAAGACGAAAATTTTCAACGGACCAAATTGCAAGAAAAACAGTCATACAGTTGTAATTGATTAATTTTTGAATTCACGAACACTGAGTTTGTTGCTAACAGGAAACGTGAAAAGCATCATAGTGTTACTGAAGAAGCTGCAGAAGTTGCACTTCTTCGACACATCAGATAGGATCTTTCGTCAAGTACCAGAAAGTTAACGGAAACTTCAGGAATTGTACAAACAAGTTGCAGAGCATTTTTGAACAAACAAATCCCTATCCCTATAATATTCACCTTGGTCGAGAACTAAATGGAGACGATCCTGATCAGCGATAACAATATTGGGAACAGATAAGTGAAAAGATTTCGAAGGATCCTAATTTTTATATTCAGTATGCTTCTCTGGTGAATGCTCAGTTTTTCTGAATAGAAATGTCAAAAGATAATTTGAGATACTGCAGTGATTAAAATCTTCTGAATTCTAAGAGAACAGCACACACAGAATCGAGAAAAGTTGAATGTCTGGGCTGACAATTTGAAAGCTGAATCTAATCCCAATCTATTCCAAGATCAAGATCTAATCTACCCACTCATTGTGGAGAAAATGATGATCAGATAGAAAACATGATTGGTGTTCCTCCGCACTATGCCGTCCCAATAATTGGCTTTCTGAATAATGTTTTTTCGAGAGATTTGGATCGAAAGAACAGATCTTATTGAATGACCTCCAAGATCTCCTGATTTGACACCGCAAAATTTTTTGGTCGGGTCATTTGAATTGTGCCGTGTGCAAGAGAGTGTCTTTTTCTTCAAATGATCTTCGTCAGAGAATAGTGTTAGCGGTTAATGAAATAACGCTTGAAATGTTATAGAATATAAGAGTAAATGTTGAACAAAGACAACATTACTATTTAGAAATGAACAGTAGTCAAGTTAAACGTCTTATTGATAAACATTCGTTCAGCAACTCGACGACTTAATGCACTTCGCCCATCACTTTTAACGAGTTTTTTACACCGAATGAACGCTAATTGGAATTTTTTTAATATATTCAAAAACATACTATTGCCATTTAAAATTTTTGAGGGGGTTGTCACTCTGCTTAGGGGATAATCGTACACATACAAATGTATAATAAAAAATTAAATTAAAAGTCGACCAATCTCGACGTTTTCTAGAAAAACTTATACTAACAGAAATATTCGGCTGAACTGTGTGATGTGGGTCACCCCGTATAGGAAAGCATGTTTCTGTATTTTTCATGAATAAAACTGTTTAAGAATATTGTGATCAGTTCATTTTTCAATCATTTCATCTATAATTTGTGCTCTATAGCCCTTATTCACGGAGCCATAGATATTTTTTGGAAATTAACTTCATTCAACGACATCTGCAGTAAACCGACCATTATTGATATAACAATCCATTCAAAATTATCCTGGCAAATTGAAATGTGAGCCTTTCTTATTTTCATTCATAGACTTTCGAGTATTCTGCTGAATGAAGTTAATTTCCAAAAAAAAGTCTATATAATTAAACCTGTAAATAATGTCTATAGAACATAAATTATAAATGAAATTATATGGAAGTAAACTTCATCAATAAAATGATCATTACTGAGAAAACAGAAAATGTTTCTCTATGAATTATATGAAAATTATAAGTAGTAAGATTTCTAACGGTCTTCATAAAATGGGAATTAATTCTTTCGCTGTAAATTGTAATGGTTTATCTAAGATGTTGGAATAATAAAGAATAAAAAACCTCTACATTAATTACAAATAAAATGCGATGATTGTAACGCAATCTAAATAAGACAGAGAAGCCGTCATTTATCTAAAGAATCGAAAGGATAGTACAAGATGCAAACGTTTCACGAATGATTGTACAGGCTTTCAGGGCAGATGCAGGACATTTTGGTGAGTCTGAATCAAAGCTCGAAATATGTCCTAACTATATTAGTTTAAGAGATACAGGATGTTTCATGTATTTTATCAAAAACTTTCAATCGGCATAACTCTTGAACGCTTACATGGATCTTCATGAAAATTTGAGGGAATGAGTATAGGCCAATGCCTAATATTTTCACTTAATCACTTGTCGATAGCGCAGGTCCGGAATGAGAAAATTATATTCTTTATCTCACATCTTGTAAAACACCCTGTACATCGAATTTTCGATGTACAGGGAAATTCTCCTCAGAATCTTCAATGGATACGCTTTCAAACAAGCTCATTTGAAATAATGGCACACTTCGCATTAATATTTTATGAGCTATTGAATATCTGGAATTTTCGATTCAGAGACACAAGCATACAAAACGAAATACTTCTCGACATTTTATTTACACTTTCGCAAATAAATTCTTTTATACCCCTTCATCCATCAATTTTCGTATGTGATTTGTTCTCGAAAAGTTCCCTATTTCTTTTTGACACCTGGTAGCTCTTGTATTGAATGTTCTGCAGCTTTCATTAGCCTTTCTTTCTGGTCCACTATTTATCTTCTCACATGCTGTTTGAATCGATCTGAAGCTTATGATATCATGTATTTTCAATGCTAAATGAAAGATCACAGAAAAAAATTCGTTTACTCTGAATTCAACCCATTTCAAAATCTAAAAGGCTCATGCTAAGAATTTTGGCATTTCAAACCATTGTCGGGTTATTATTGAAATAGAAAAATACGCAAGTGGTAGATTGTTGTGTTTTCATAAAATCTCATTAAGAGAATTATCGAAATGTCCTCATTTGCGAATACTGAGTATACTGATATGTTGTTAGTTTATGGATTTTGTAAGTGCAAGTCGTGAAGCTGCTAGGGAATATCGAAGGCTATATCCGGATCGTCGGATTCCTAACCACCAAATATTTGCTCACTTCGTGAAACTGGACACTTTCGCCAGTAAGTAAACGAGACAGAGCAAGTTCGATGGTAAACCATGAAAAGATAATAGAAGCTGTCCAAGAAAATCCCTCAATCAGCACTCGGCGTCTTGGATCAGTTTTAGGTTTGCCACATTGTCAGGTTTGGTGAGTTCTGCACCGTGAAAAGTGGCAATCATTTCATTTACAATCTGTCCAAACCTTTGAGCCAGGCGATGAACTATCGAGGATGCGATTTTGCCTATGGATTTTGCGGAACCAGCGAGCTATCTTCAGAACGCTTTTTACTGATGAAGCGACCTTCACAAAAGATGGCATTTTGAATGTTCGCAATGAACATATTTGGTCCAGAGTAAATCCGAAAGTGAGTAGGAAACGGAATTCACAACATCGTTTTTCAGTCGATATTGGGTGTAGAATTTACAATAATCGCCTAATTGCACCATATATTCTTCCACACAGGCTGAATGGATTGACATATCTACAATTTTTAATCGATCATTTGCCAGGGCTCTTGAATGATGGAAGAAATATTCCAAGAGGGATGTACTTCCAACATGATGGAGCTCCGGCATATTTTACTCGTGAAATTGTAGCGCATTTGAATCAAGTTTATCCATATCATTGGTTTGGTAGATGACTGGCCTGCAAGATCCCCAGATCTTACATGCTTGGATTATTTTTTCTGGGGGCACTTAAAAAATGAAGTTTACTCTGAAGAAATCATAGACAGGGAGCATCTGATTAATCGTATTCAAGCTGCAATACGAAATCGACCGGAAATTTCGAAGAAAGCTGTAGCTCATTTGATCACAAGAGCTAGAAAATGTTTCGAAGAGAGAGGGGCTATTTTGGAAAACAAGTTCTAATGTTTTCTCTTATTTATTGTCGATTTTCTTCATTCCACACATGTTTATAAGATACATTTTATATACTGAATTGTTTCATCCGTTACCATTTGGTAGTTGATCATAATTAAAACAAATTGTAAAAATTACTATGTTTTACTACCAATAAAAATATATATTACACATTTTCTTGTGACTCGAGTTTCGGAAAATGATCTATCCCATCATCAGTTGTCTGATGATGGGATAGTTCATTTTCCGAAACTCGATTCACAAGAAAATGTGTAATATATATTTTTATTGGTAGTAAAACATAGTAATTTTCACAATACATTTTATATTTTCATTATTAAGTCCATTTTATAATAGTCCAATTAAATGTTCAATGTTAATTCGACTTTTCGGTTAAAATTAGTTTTGCAAAAAAAATGATGTCCCTACATTCCTGTATTGGATGGAATAAGATGCAACACAATACCTAAGTCATGTTACTGAGAATTTCAATCGATTCAATATGAATTGACGCATTATTCGGAGATTCACTGGTCCGTGTTTACTATAAATTGAAAATTCCTATTATAATATTCAATGTTTCATGAAATGATAATGCGAATTGTGCCATTGATCCTAATAGGCCTGTTTGAAAGAGTATTCATTGTAGATTCTGAAGAGAATTTCGCTTTTTGAAAATTGGATGTACGTGGTGTTTTACAAGATGTGGGATAAAGAATGTAATTTTCTCAGGCCGGATCTGTGCTATCGATAAGTCATTAAGGACAAATACTTGGCATTGACCTATACTCATTCCCTCAAGTTTTCATGAAGATCCATGCAGGCGTTCAAGAGGTATGCCGATTGAAAGTTTTTGATAAAATACATAAAACATCGTGTAACTCTTAAACGAATATAATAAAGACATATTTCTAGCACTGATTCACACTCACTAAAAAGACCTGCATCTGCCCTGAAATCCTGTACAATCATTCGTGAAACACCCTGTATATTGATAAAATAAAAATTTATCGATTTTGCAGAGCATTTTATAAAAAATAATCATATTTTCTAGGAAAATTAGGTCACTTCGCCATATAATGTTCAAAGAGATATTTCGATAGATTATTTGGAAATTGTACCATTTGAAAGATGTTGTATTCCATACAAAATGGCATAGATGGGCTTTTCAAACGAATAAAAAATTTCGATGATATCCCACACATACTTTGCTTTATTTAAATTTAGAGATATGAAGCGCTTAATGGAAGATCCTTTATTTTCACCATGTGTCATAGAAATTACAAAGATGTACCAGTAGATAAATAATAAAAGCCTTTATAATTTTCAGTTTAGGTAATATTTGTATTTCTCAGGGGATGGTCGTAAAAAATATGAAAAAACAGAGTTAGGTTTCTTAATAAATTTCTATAATATTTCGCTTAGAGCCAGCTGCACTCTCTATAATTTTCTTTTCATATCATACTGGAATCATGGAAACTCAATCTTAAAAATTCAAATAGAGATGCAGTAAGCATTATCGATCAAGAAATTTTTCATGAAATCGATTTGTAAGACATGTTTTTCAGAATAAATGAGACAACGCTATATTTTTCCAACGCACCTTTGGAGATAATAAGAGAAAAAAATCGTTGAGTTAATAATCCAAAGATATAAAACTGTTAAGTAAAAATTTTTTATTTATTTTTGTGGGTATGATAGAAGTCGTTGATCTATCTCAACAATCCTCCAACAAGAACGTTTTGAAATTCAACATCGAATGCTGAATTAATGAAATAATCTTAAATTTTTTGCAAAACTACCGAGAATTTACTTAATCGAATTTGATGTTGCCATCACGTGAACATTTGAATGATGTGCTATTCAAAACAAAATTCTCTTGATAAAAAGTTCGACTTGAATTCTAAAAATTTTGTAATTTCTTTAATTTTGGAAGAATTGGGAAAACCGTTAATTAGTGAAAGTTTTCATTAACAACGTTAAAAGAGATAAATCTCACGTCGAATTCAATTTCTATTAATCTTTGCGACTTCGAGAACCAACTCCTAAAATTTGTCTTAAATGTAACACGAAGAAAAGATTTCAGAATATTGTTCCTCTTAACCTGTTCGCTCATTCACTAACCAAAACTTGATTTTTAATCAATCACAAATTTTTTTTTTGTACAAAACACGAGAAGCTTTCATACAATCAACTTACCATCCACAAACGGTATCTTTAGGGATCGATACCGAGCTGTCAAGGTCCTGCTAGTCCTCCTGCATTTTTCGTAATTTAATATTTTTTCTGCGCAATTCGTAAAAAGCCAACTCAGAATTATATCTGAATCATGTCAACTGCATTAATAATTTAATCTTCAAACAAACATTTGTAACTGGTTTGATGAATACTTGTATTGTACTATTGTAATCTTTATTATCACACATACACACAATTTGCAAAATATTCAGGTATTATGTTGGTTTTTGGAGATTCATAGAATTTTAAGGCATATACTGGATTTAAAGGCACTATCCCACAATAGGAATGTTTCATATTTCATCACAGGAAAATGCAAGATTCAAAAAATACTTTGCTGGAACATTTCAGCTAAATTTATAGAAAGTACAAGGCACTTTCAGGAACGAAAATATTTAAAAATAATTTTATGTCCGCTTATTTTGCTATGTCAATAGGAAAAGACATTCGAAAAATAATCTAAACAGAAAATATTTTAGTCGAACACCAAAATTGTGAAAAATTGGAATGGTAGTAATATTTAAATATAATTTATGTTTAAGAGAAACCTGGATGAAAAGTAAATTCAGCATTCCTGAACTCACCGAATAGTATTCATTTATCTTATTCTTCTATTCCAAGATGTATAAAAATAATTCGATTATTTTGTGATGAGGGTGTCTCCAAAAATCATCATACAAAACTTGAAGCAATATGTTATAAATATTCAATAATTTAAAATTCTCTTAAATAATAAAGCTACCTTTAATAAGAAGGCAACAACCATTTCGTGCAATAATAAAATTAGTAACTAATTAAGCTTTAATAAAAAATATATACAAAAACACGGAAAAGGGAAGAATTAATAAATATATGATTAACTCAGAAACATGTTCCAATAAACATCAAACTTGGAGATACAATGGTTCTGAATTTCTCATATCCCAAGCTAAAAGTTAAGGTTATCAGCTTCCTCATGCTTTTAAGGACTCCCACTGTCTAAAATACTTATCGATTATATCACTTCAGCAAAATTCGGTTGTAAAAGGACCGAATTTTTGTCGACATTACGCAAAATAGTCTAGCGGAATTCCTTCTATTCTGTGAATTTTTCTATCTAAGATTTCGAGGCATAAGTATAATCACTGAGAGTCTGGTATGATGTGCAAGAATCGTGATGTATCACGATTTTCAGTTCAACGGTAGGAAAAAATATTTGGAGTTCGTCAGGAAATCTGAAACAGTACAACAAAATTGTAGGATTTACATCAAATGGAAGCATCTTTCATGTTCTTAAAAAAATCGAAACAGAGCCATTTTATGAGTAGAATGATGGTTAATTTGTTTTGTGTCAAACTCATTTCAATTTTTGAAAAGAACGACGATGTGTGAGAATTAAAATACGTGCACCTACCTCACCCTATGAAACCTGCAGCTAATGACACTAAGACTGCTAGTAAAACTGTGTTCGCAGAGCTAGAAGACGACAAAACTGTAGCTTTGTTGGTTTGTTTCTCAGCGCTAGGATCCTTCATAAAAATAGTGTCGCCATATTTATCCAAGAGATCCATTATAACACCATTCGACCAGCCAAAACCTTCTTGAACTTCATATTCACCACCCCCACCCGGAGACCCAGCAATAGTAGCGTCATACTGAAATACGTAAATGGTTATTGAAGATTCTTCTACGGATGTATGCATATATTACCTTTTCCATCATTGCCGAAGTGCTTTTGAAAATCATGTAATTTGATCGAACCCACTTTTGAGCAATTTCAAAGGCTAACCTTTGAGCAGTTTTATCACCAGTATTATTTAAAGCCTTGACCATCATATGTTGTAGGGGAGGCCAAGCATTAGGATAGTCCCATTGCTCACCAGTGTGTGCCATTGTTGCTGGAATACCACCAGGGTTATTCATGATGTGTTTGTTATGTAAATATTTTATAACTAATTTAGCGATTTTCTGTGTTTCTGTTGAATTAAAGCATCCTGTCCATAATGGTGCTAGATTGGATGGATAGAAATAATCTCTTTTCAGGTTATTTATTATGTCGAAGTCTAACCAAGAGCCTATTTCTTCATGCCACAAGACTGCCGTTACAGCTTCCATCCATTCTCTAGCTTTTTGATGGTAATGTTCAGCTTTGTCATCGTTGCCCAAAATTTTGTTGAAATCACCTAATAATTGAGCATTCCAATACATAACAGCGTTAAGGTCTACTGGAATTATTGATCTTGTGTTAATGTTCGTAAGATTTCCTAGAACAAAAATATTATTTTACGTTCATGTGATATGAAACAATTAGTTCTAATTTTTCCAAAAGTTCTCTATAAAGCGTTTCAAAATAATTGATTGAAATTTAAATGAATATTTCGAAAGCGTATTGCAATGAGAACTATAAAGTCCTTTTCCTTCAATAAATACACCTTGACCTTCAAATAACAATATAAATATATTCCATTTGAACGTCGTGTTTTCCAACAATTGCATTACCTTCAAGTACGCTCGATCTGATGAACTGAACAGACCGAATAGAATGGAAATATATAAAATTCTCTACTCACCAGCATTAGTTCCATTCGTTATGAACCATCTACTGGAGAAGTCCCATCCTGATTCTGCGGCAGCCTTCAACTCCGAATAAAACGCTTCTTTTTTTGCTTCGTCTAAATACCTAGCATTAGTAACATCTTCTGAGTAGGATTCTGGCCTAGGTCCGTGAGAATTGTCTCCATAATGGGCTAATGTGTAATTTCTTCCGCCAAAATTTATCTCAACGGAATGATTGTTGAGCCAAAAATCGAACTCTTTTTCCATTATTTTGATATTATCGCTTAGGAATTGTTTGTCATGTGTGAAGTCGTAATACTGTTTAATCATTGGAATCAATAGAGGAGGCTGGGAACGCTGCAAATAATAAACTCTCCCTCCATTTGGAATAATACCATAATTGTCAACCATGTAGAGAAAATTCTCCAGCATCCCTTTGGTAGTAGAGAACATTTCCGACAAAAGTAGTCCCAACATAATCCAGTAAGAATCCCAATAGTAAAATTCCCTGAATCTTCCTCCAGGAACTATAACAGGGTTTGGAACCCAAATAATACTGTACAAATCACTATGATCCCTGACCTCTTGTTTAATTTTCCTGCCGAGTTTCTTCCAAATTTTGTTCAATTTTAAAGCGAACCCTTGTAGTTCGGCATCTTTTATCTTCGCTGCAAATTTCGGATTTTCTGTCCAATCCATAGGATCCCAGGACTCGAATTCCTTTCCAGCATCCTCGAAAGTCCGAAGAACGAAATCTTCGACCTGAGCCCTATTCGGTTTGTTTTGAAATTCTACCATAAACTCGTCGAATCTTACTAACGTTTCATTTGGCGGATATTTCATTTTCATATCGACAAAAGTTTTGGAATCCTTGTGAATCCTGGCCATCTGTACCGTGTGTAGGAGTGGTCCATGGCAGTATATTTCGCTGAAAAAATGTTGAGTTTTGAATGGAAGAGAGCCAACATTCGGTTGAATTGGTTGACGCAAACCGTTTCACCGAGGAGAGGTATTTTTGTTTCAATAATTTATGTCGCAAGTTTGTCGATAGTGAAATTCGGAACGATATGACTTTTGTGGTTTAATTACATCGATTCAAAACAATTTGAAGAAATCAATTTTCTATTTCGTCACACTGTGCAGCTTCCTTTCGTGTTACATAAGCTTAATCTTATTGTCCCTAAAAAATTCGTGAATACTACTCAATATTTAGTAACGTTTTCGAGGAACGGTTCGCACGGAAACATATCATTTCATTATTTAATGACATGATTCTTTCGTGCTGGAGAATAAAGCGTCAAAAGATAATCTCAATTTGTGTGAGAGAATAAGTTAATGTAAGAATAATTCAGCAACGAGGATGTTGCTAATTATTATGGAGTCTGCGGAGTAAGTTTGGTAGCTTGTGTTATATCGAAGAGAAAATATTATACAAGAAACTTCATTTCAGTCGTAGCCTTGGAAATATGCTGAACAAAAGTCACAAATTTATTAATTTTAAATAGGAATAATATTGGATAAGGTTATTCTGATTTTCACGAAATTTTTATTGTTATTATAATATAACAATTGTTTCGCTATCACAGTAGTATCTTCGTTTTTAACTAAATTTGTTTTCGGAATCGGTTTCTATTTAGGTACAAAATTATTGTCGAGCACTAAAATCAAAAAAAGGTGTTTCTGTAAATTCCAGTTGTATTTATACATTTGTATATATACGTTTTATGTCTTTATGTGAAAAAAAGTTTTTTCCAAAGATCATCAATTATTTTATATCAATTATACATAATATGATACTTTCTTAGTATCTTACTATATGATTTCTGGTATATATTGCAGAAGTTTCCAGAAATAATTCTGAATTAAAATTAATGTGATTTCGGAAAAAATTAAGACCAATATAAAATAGAATAGAAAGGCCTTTTACTTGATAGAAGAAATATAACAAAATTTGAATATTAAAACATATTGAAATATGTTTGTCTTCTACAATTTTAATTTCAAAAAATTTTTATTCAAAAACTTTTAGAATTAAATTTATGTCTACAACAAGCACTGCTCACATTTAATAGACGTATATAATCAAAACTCAATATATAATGTCAAATGGAATAAATAACCCAACAGATATACGAAAGTAATTAAAATTAATAAATAAATATTTAAAGGAGACAAAATTTTGTTTCTGGTCTTACCTTTAAGAACACCAATTGCCTTTTAAAAACATGAACACACTTAAAGGACTTCTCAAAGAATATAATTTATTTGAAATATTTAATATATTTAAATATTCGAATAAGTTATTTCAAAAATCTCTAAAAAATGTGCACTATATCTTCAAAAAACAAATATAATTCTAAGCAATCCCGTCTTCAGTCCTCATTTAATATTCAAATCAAATATCAAAATCAAAAAACTAACATATATCTCTCACGTGTTAAAAGACTAAAGCTTTGAAACACAGATCAACTATATAATTCAAGATTGATCTATGTTCTAACAAAACCAAAGAACAGTGTGAGTTATTTTAAGGTTTATTTAAATTCATTGACATTCCATAATGAGATTTATTGAAGCCAAAATATAATTATATATTATATGTAAAATAAAATAGAATAGAAAGGCCTTTTACTTGATAGAAGAAATATAACAAAATTTGAATATTAAATTATATTTGTATATATACGTTTTATGTCTTTATGTGAAACAAAGTTTTTTCCAAACATCATCAATTATTTTATATCAGTTATACATAATATGATACTTTCTTAGTATCCTACTATATGATTTCTGATATATATTGCAGAAGTTTCCAGAAATAATTTTGAATTAAAATTAATGTAATTTCGGAAAAAATTAAGACCAAATGTTGCCAATATGTAACAAGAATGAAGCTTTTCAAACATGTATTTTTCATTTTTATGAGATTTTTCCTTTCTTCAGGAGAACAGTTCTGAAATTGAAACATATGAAGTTTATGAAAATTTCGGATGACAGAACACAGAATTCCGTGTTTTTATCCATCATATGTAGTTTCTTTGAAGAGTAATCCACATTTTTGAAACTTTTAGGCGAAAAACTGTTGAACAAGCGCGTAAAAGCAAAATTCACGTCGGCGCTTTTCACAATTTTTTATAATAACTAATATCTGAAGAAAAACCTGAAGAAACACCAACAGCGTTAGTTTAACGTTCGAGAATACTAAAATGCAATTTTCCGCAGCAGAAGATACTTCATACCCCGTTGAATATGGATATATATGTCCTATGAAATATTTTGAATTTTAATTGACTTATTAATGTTCTTTAAAAACTTTCTGGAAAAAAATTTCACATAAAATACGTAAATGAAAATAATATTATGTTAAATATGTCTTCGGATGCTATTTTCTAACTGAATGAGAAATTTATTCCATAAATTTATAATTAAATTGCAAGATTTAAAACCAGCCTTTTTGGCTTAGATGATTTGACAGATCAGTCATTCTTATAGGTCGATAGAAGACAAGTGAGATCTGGCAATTATAAAGCGTAGAACGACACACAGTGAATTATTATTTCATAGATTATATTACATTAGATAGGGGATGGACCTTTAGCCTCAATGCAGAATTTATGTTCCTTTACCAACGAAATTTTTTGTATTATACCAAGGATCTCTCTCGGAATCTGCTACTGCATCTTCAAATATTGATATAACACAATAACCTTAAATACATCTTCTTGCCTTGAATGATTATCAACCTATCCTTGATGATATTTATTTATTATTATTTATTATATACGACATAATATACAAGACTTCATATGCGCAGATGTAAATTATTTGTTTTTATCAGATGATAGTTCTTTATATTCCATTCTGAAGATACTCATTACACCTGTTTTTGACTTATATGTGCAGCGAGTTCAAGTCAAGTATAATTTTTTTATTATTATGATTATAAACATTTTTATCCCAATGGTGAAAGTTTGGTTCCTTAGATTTCTAGAATTGTCGGTTTAGATAGGAGGATGTATGGAAAAATTCTTAGCCTACTATAAAGCCGAACAAAATTTGAAAGTAAAAATATCTAGTATTCACATCATCTCCTTTTAAAGGAATAGATTTGTTATGAGTGATCAAAAAACTTGCAACACTACTTATTTCACGGTGCATCATGTTTATGTGGAATTAAAATCTAGCTTGCTCGAGTTTTGAAAGATTTTAATTTATTAGCATACACAGACGAGTATTCACTCCTTGTCCCTCCAATATGTTATTACGGGGCCAACATTAAAACCCTCAATAGTTTTTTAGATAAATTGGGAATTCAAGTTTAGAAGGCACTCAAAATATTTGATTTAGCAAGCGCCCCTAATTAATATGAACACTGTGCAATAAGATAATGATAAAAAGAGGTGTCAATTTAGTAGACATATAGAATTAATACTTATTACACAGTATCAAAGGGAACGAAAGAAATTCAAAGAAATATAAATTGTCAACTGAAAATTATTGAATAAATACACAGTGTGTTCTAGATACATATATTTAATTTATTCTAAAAGTTTTTGAATAAAAGTCTTTTTGAAATTAAAATTTGTAGGAGGTTAACAGAAAAAATCTTTATGATATTTAAAACTGTGAAACAAAATTATTCAGTGATAATAGTCGAACGAAACTACATTGATTAGCTAGCGCCCTTAACTAGTATGAACATTGTGCAACAAAATTATTCAGTAATAACAGTCGAAAAAAACTAAATTGATATCTAAATATTTATGTTTTATTTGAAATTCACAGGAAATTATAATACCTGTTGCAGCACGAAAATAATTTTTGTCGTTAAAACTACGTGATAGTACAGAGTCCTTTTTAATAACTCATATGAAAATTGAATTAAAAAAAAGTTGTCTCTAAGAATCATAGAATAATAGTAAGCATTTTTCATGAAGTTTTTTGAATATTTAAACGATCTATAGAAGACATGTTCTCTGCTAAATCATCCATTTTACACCACGAGAAACATTGTGTCTTTGTCGTATCCAGAGTCTGTTTTTTAATTTTCAAATGAACTCCCAACGTTGATGAATGAATATAATTAAAGCACGTAGATTCGTCGCATCAGAAGGTGTGTCTAAACCAATATAGATACGATTATCACCTGTCTTGCCAGCAAACAACCTGGGATAATTGTTTTGACATTTTATCCTTCAATAATACCTATCATCTTAAATGCCTTGAAATTATACAACCCTATAGTTTCACATTGTAATGAGTTGAATATATAAATAATTCATAAAAGTACCGCATTTTGACGCTAAAATATTGGGTAGAATAACTGACTGTTATTCAACTGATTTTTTTTTCAATCTCAATGGAACTAAATGTCGAACTTCTTCAGCTAAAATCTGAACTTGATCTTCAATACGACATTTAAAAGGGTAAAACGTTTTTCAATAACATCGAATTATAAAAATGTATCAACTTCTTTTGTTGCAACAAAAATATCACTGAAGGTGATCTACTTATTTAGGGCACCATTTGTTACGAGCCAAAAATTGTTGTAAATGCGAATCGGTAATTTTTTAATGAATTCATAAGATACTAAACAACGACTAGTTGAACTTTTACATAACACGTTATGTCTTTAAACCAATCCAAATAAAAAAATAATTACTGAAGAATTAAACAAGTTCTCATTAAAAAACACATGATATGATTTCTATAATGAAGAATTTCCCAAACAAAAATACCTCTCTATTTCCGATTTTTCGAAATATATAAATACTATGTGAACTTACCTAGAGCAGGGGGGTACTAAAACATCGGAACTGGATGCAAATTGGAAAAAGGCGAGCACCATTAAACTATTCCACCAAACCATATTCATATTTTTAGCTGATATTTTCAATAGTAAAGTTCAAATTCAACTGAGAAAAATATTTTCGAACTTTCGATGAAAGCAGGCTCCTCAAAAATTTTTCTCCACTCTCATATTCCCTACGAAAAAATTTTAATTTTCAGTTCAAAATATTACGATCGCAACGTTCTATTTTGGGATCTTCAGTGCGCTACCGTAACAAATTTTCACAACCGACCTATTCACGAATAATAACGCTTTAGTCTGCAAGTGAGCGACTGTCTCACTTAAAAGTGTGTGTCGGAAACAGGTGATCAAAGCTATTTTATGACGTATGCGTGACGTCAAACCGCGCCTCCACTCTGCTATTGGTCGAAAATCCACACACCTCTTGACTTAAGCCTAGCACACTTGACTTAAGAATACTGAGAATTCGTACTTATATCGCAATTATCTCGGGAATTTCATCAGCTGATAAGCCACAGTCTGAAAAAATTACAATCGACCCTTTAGAAATGACCTCAGAGGAATTATAATTTTAAAGTTCGTATCCCAACCGTGCAAGACAATTAAATCATTATTTCTACAAACCACACTATTTGTTGTAGGTAAATCGAACGGTTTGGAAACATCAGCTAAACTATTTCCTAAATAATAACATTGTGCAATTGCACAATTAGAATAAGTGTTATGAAAGATTTATTGACAGATATTTTTCTTCGTCTCTTCAAATAATAGGCTTTGTCCGGTGAAATTTTCAAATATTGAAATATTCTAGAGGAGACAATTATATTATAACGAGAAGTTTTGATTTTCAGATTCATCACACATTTTGGTTTATTTTTTCCAAATGATTTTAGTCATGAATATTTTAACTCAGTTCAAAATGTAAACCTGACGGAGTCACAGTATCGACGAAACAATTAATGCAAATCAAGAAATCGTCGAAATATTCTTTATTATTTTATTTATTTAAAGTTAATCTATGGGAATGAAAAATTTTGAGGATAATATCAAGGAAACCAGATTGTTGTAACGAGTATAATGAAATTAGGAGCAAAAATTTCAGAAAAAAATTACATACATTCACCAATTTTCCTCAAATCAAATGATAGAGACGCTTAACAATCCGTTAACCACTGACCGTAGAATATCGAGAAAGAACATTTTCGATTAATCATTATAAATTGACATATATTCCGGCATATATTATATTTTTTCAAATGACCTAATTTATTTTATTGGTACTGACGTGAGTTTCGTTACACTGATATATAGACCAAGATGTACGGTTTGGATATTGAATAAATAGCTTGCAAATTCATCTACATATGTTCCTCTAAAAGTCTTAGAAAGGAAGAAGAACATTATTCCTTCCGGAATAACGTTCAAACTAACCCCTTAAAATATTGAAAAGAGAAGTGTGATAAAATTCCCTTTATTTATTTTAAAGGTTACTGTTACTATCATGTCTATCCATTTCATATATTTCCAATAAATTTAGACCTCCATTTGAAAAAAAAACAGAAGATTCTGTACTTTTCATATAATTATTCGATTTCAAAAATTAGATCAAAAATGTCTCAACAAACTAAGTTAGGATATTAGATTAGGATTTTGGATAGATATAAGGAATTTTTAAGAACATTGTACAGAATTCTAAAATATGAAGGAATGTATGAAAATGAAGAAATTGATATAGAATATAAGTCACTTTCTGGTCAAGACAACGTTGTGTCGCTGGAAAACTGACAAGTTTAAAACTTACCACAAAAAAGTCTAAAAATAATAAAAAGAGGTTTTTTCTTGATAGAAAAATTAATACAAAATTTTAAATATCATACAGATTTATTCTGTTAACCTTCTACAACATTTTGTACCCTTCAGGTATTTATTTAGTAATTTTAATAATAATTAATGATTTATATTTATTTGAATTCCTTTATTCCCTTTTGGTACTGTGTAAT
This sequence comes from Megalocaria dilatata, assembly GCA_034642435.1. Lineage (NCBI taxonomy): Eukaryota > Metazoa > Arthropoda > Insecta > Coleoptera > Coccinellidae > Megalocaria > Megalocaria dilatata. The sequence continues at coordinate 17,520,899 of CM067863.1, read as the reverse complement.
AAGTGTTAATTCTATATGTCTATTATATTGAAACAGTGTTTTTATGAACCATTTATTTAATTTAATTCTAAAAGTTTTTGAATAAATATTTTTCTAAATTAAAATTTGTATGAGGTTAACAGAATAAATCTGTATGATATCTGAAATTTTGTAATAATCCCTCTATCAAGAAAAATCCTCTTTTTATCATTTTATTGTTTATATAATAATTATATATTTTGATTTACACTTATACATATTATCATTTGGTTTAAAAGAAGTTCATAAAATACCTTACAAACTTTGTGTAATTTCTGTGACGAAAATAGAATACGTAGGATTTTTAAAACTTCAGTTCAATCTACTGATTTGTTCAGATAAATACATTCAGCTTGTCTGGTAAGATACTTTTTGCTAATTATTTTTTGAATATGAAGTAGGGCTGATGAGTTTTCCGTTGCGGTAATTTTAAATTGTTTTTGAACATGTTCTGAGTGATTTAGGAATTTTTTTGAAGGAACTCATTTTGAGCAAGTTGTTTTTGAAAAAGTTCTTGAGGTTTTCCTCAAAATGATCTGTACACCACCTTTTTTCCAGCCATCGTAGAACATTCTTCAAATCCAAATCCAACACAATTCTCTGCTGAATGATTTTGATCAACTAAAAAACTGAATTGTGCTAGCGATTGTAGGGGCATCTTGTGATTTCAGCTCAACAAAGCCTACAAATTCCTCTCTGATTTTTTGTTGATTCTCATCATAAAACCGCAATCCGATAGAAAGCTGTTCTTTTCGAGCGATATCTGCTGTTTCATCGGCCATTACAGCGTAAGCTTTTGCTTGTTTACAGTCATCATAATTATTTCTTTGACAACTTCATCACATAATCCTATAATTTCATTCTGAATTTTTGGTGAAGTGTAGACTGCATTTTTTCGACATCTATCCAAGTGATGCTTTAGCTTCAGATCACCACAGTCAATTCTCAAATTTAAAAGGTGAAAGAAAACCCCCCCATCTCCTTCCTTTCCTCTAAGTGGCAAATCATGAGTTCCACAAAATATGATACAAGAAATAATTGATGACAATATTTGTTTGTTTCCTTCAATCATCTTTTGGTGACCACTTTGCAACTGTACATCAACTGGAAGATTTTCAAGGAATGCTTTTACAGCAGCTGTTGAAGTTTTGTGGTAGTGACTGCCGACGTGTTTTCTACAATATTCATGTATATCTTTGAACTTCGTGTATGACATTACCATGAATGACCCCAAGACTCCTTTAACTGTAGCAATAGTAGGAGGAAAAAGAACATAGTGCACGCATAAAGCACCTTTCAAATGACTTGAGTAGATCAACCAAGGAATATCTAACCAGCGGCGTTTAAATTTTCTTTTTGAATGGATAAATGGTATTCCAGCAACAAAATTTAAGAACGATTAATTGTTCTGCTTACTGGGGGGCAGCTGCCCCCCCCCCCTGGCCCCTCGCTGGGTACGCCCATGTTTCTTTTCATGGTATTACCTGTTGTTAATATATTTTTCAGGGTGTTTTCGAAAGTGAGTGTCATAAAAATAAATCATCTCTCAAAAAATCTACAATTAATTATTATATTGAAGAATAAAAAGATACTTTCTTGTCAGTATGTCCCATTAATTTTCTGTGCGGACTTGTGACTTGCGCCGTAGAAGTCAGTGGCGTCTGCTTTCCTAAGTGAATACCTCCAGAAACAAACGTTTGTAATCACTTTTTAATTGAGAGTTTTGTTCAATTCAGGAAGACTAACGGAAAGTTATAGAAATATATAAGGTGTCGAAATGTTTCGAAGGGATACCGATGAAAATAATCCGTTGGATGCGAAGTGGCTGAAATCGAGGAAGAAATTTTGGAAATTCGCGAACGGAGTGGAAGTAAAGGGTCTTTCAATATGACAGCGAAATCTCTATTTATCACTCATACTGAAAGACCCTTTACAAGAATGCATATCAATAAGGGAGCAGAAATGCAATACAGGCATCTTTGGCTAAGCAATTTCTGCTCTTGTACCAGATGCCGCTATAAATCAGCTAAAAAGTTTAATACCCCTATTTGCAGTGCGGATTTTTCTGGAATTACTTGAGCTATTTTTCTACCTGATCGAATGTACTTTTCTTACTTTTTGCTCTCTCCAGAATATCAATCGTTTCGAACTAATATCTTAAGTTTTAGAATTTCAATTTGATTTCTGTTGATGAACGTTCTAATTTTTGAAGAAATTGAAACAATAAATGAATTTTGGAAAAAATCAAACCATCGTTAACCATGTGGTGAAAAAACTGTTGAGGGATATGAATTCTTGAGCTGTGAATAGCGCGAGCATACAAAATGGTTGTGTTTTTACCTACCCTACTTGAGATTTATCCCCAGAATTGCTTAGTGTAACCTAAGCAAACAATCTAGAAAATCGTCACTTGGTGCCCATTTTGAAATATGAATTCTTTTCCCAGTGCCGTGCGCACGGTATGGTATGGGGCGAAGGACTACAGAATTAATTGTCCTACAAACAATGCTACAAAAACACTTAGATATTTAAGAACAAATTGAAATTTTATACTTGTCGAAATTAATAATAATAATAATAATAATAATATGGTTTATTCTGTAAGCTACAACTGCTACAAGATATAAACAGTAATCACAGAGGCGTGAGCCTGTACATGATTTTAAAGTAAAAACAAAAATATAATACGGTAGCCACTATTCAAATTAACTAACAAATTCTCATCAATTTACATTCAGAATTAAAAATACAAAGGGCATACAACAATACAAGAGTTCATAAAGGAAAGTTCTCTCATCCGGTAAGTAACTATGTGATTCAATATTGGTTTCAAAAAAAAAAAAAAAATGTTTACTAGGGGTTTATTATCGCATTGAAATAGTGTCTCCCTTTCTCAATCACCCAATTTTTCAATGTTCTTTTATTGGAAGTGGGGTTTTTTATCATTTTTAGAGCCATCGGAATTGAGGCATATATTCGCGGGGCTAGATAGGCGAAGCACCTCTGTCCTATTCTTTTCTCAGCTCTAGGTGTAAGGTATTGATGGATCTTGTTTCTTGTTTCATACTCATATTCATTACGTATAAGTTGAGTTTTTCCTGTATTTACGCCAAGTAACATCTGCAGTACAAATAGTTGGTGGGGGTTCATAACCTGGGAAATAGCGAACAAATCATCTGACAGATACAGGAGCGGCTTTCCATATATAACACGGAGTATCCATTTCTGGATCATTTCAACCCGCCTCATATGACATCTGTATGCTCCACCCCAACCAATTATACCATACCTTATTTGAGATTGACATAGAGCTGAGTATACCATCATTAGGCTTGTTTCATTAAGGTACCTTTTCAGATGTTTAAACCTGGTAAGTAAACATCTCAGTTTGGTGACTAAATTGTCTATGTGTTTATCCCATTTTAGATGACGGTCGATTGTAATACCTAGATATTTTATGCTTTCGGCTTCAGGGATTGAAGTTTGGTCATCAATCTCTAAATTACCCATATGTGGAAGTCCTGAACTATAAGTAGCAAAAGGTAAGTATTTCGTTTTTTGTAAATTCATTGTTAATTTATTTTCCCTGAACCAATGTGTTATCATGATAAGATCTCTCTCCACCTCCTTTTTCTACTTTTTCCAAGAACTGTCTTCATACATTATGACAGTGTCATCTGCAAAACTAATGATCTCTCCTTTTTTTTGCATCAATAATAGGCTATTTATATAAATAATGAATAAGATGGGTCCTAATACTGTCCCTTGCGGCACACCATATTCAACAGTTCTCTGTTCACTTGAATGCTCTTCTATTTTCACAAATTGGCTCCTACCAATTAAATAGTTTTCCATCAATTTATATGCTTTATCTCGAAAGCCACTGAGGTGAAGTTTACGCAGAAGCTTTTTATGTGATACGGTGTCGAAGGCCTTCGCAAGGTCTATAAACACGCACAGACCCACACTGTTCCCATCCATCCATCCGTATATTCTCTCCACTATCCTTCTGATCGCATCTTCCGTAGATTTGCCTTTGCTGAAACCGAACTGATACTTGGACAATATTTTATTCTTCTCTAAAAAGTGGACAATACGAATTTTTATTAGTTTTTCAATTATTTTAGACAGATTAGATGTTAAGCGAATTGGTCTATAATCATATCATACATATAATTACATAATCCGAACCCCATATTCTAGACATTGGCCCATAATCTTATCTTCATATACCATGAATATAACTATATATATATAATGTTACTTTTTGCTAACTTTGTAAATTCTGCTACGTAGTTGCACCGCCACGTGGGCTGAGTAATATTTTATTGAGATAAGACAATATTATAAATAGTTGATTCATTGTATCTAACAGTGATTTTTGCATTAGAATTGAAGCTAACTGTATGATTTTCCTTAGAAATAGTTTTATTTTTTAAAAACAAGGTTTCCTAATCAAAATACATATTTGGCGACGAGTACGGGATTGTGCCGGTCTTGTTAGAAAAATTAGTGCATCATTGTGTCCAGCCCCAGAAGAGGTTCCACTGGTCAACACAGCAGCAAAATCTCCCCAGGCCGTTAGTTTCAACCGTTAAGCACAACAGGACGATCAGAAAACCTACCCGAAGCCCGATCACCTGAGTAGCGCCCCGTGACGATTTTGTTGGAAAACTCTACATTCTAGTAAGTGAGCAAATTCCTTTTTCTTTGTGAAATCCTCAGTAATCAACCTGAAATCATTATTTTCTCACAGTTTTGAGTGTAAAACTTGTGTTATTTTTTCTAGGTTCGCTTTAAAACCGACTTAATAATTAAAACAAATTGTAGAAATTACTATGTTTTACTACCAAAAAGATATATATTACACATTTTCTTGTGACTCGAGTTTCGGGAAATGAACTATCCCATCATCAGACAACTCAGTTGTCTGATGATGGGACCATGGTACACCATGGTCATTTCCTGTTGTAGTAGTTCCAAAAAAACAGGATATATCGGGAAAACAAAAATGGCGCATTGCAATTGATTATAGAAAATTAAATGAAAAAACTATCGATGATAAATATCCATTACCCCAAATTGATGCTATTTTGGATAAATTAGGAAATAACAAATATTTCACAACACTCGATTTAGCGTCTGGCTTTCATCAAATCGAATTAGATGATGATTCTATCGAAAAGACCGCCTCTACTGTTGAAAATGGTCATTATGAATTTTTACGTATGCCATTTGGACTCAAAAATGCCCCTGCTTCATTTCAAAGATTAATGAATAAAGTATTGAGAAATTATACAGGCAAAATTTGTTATGTTTATATGGACTATGTAATCCTATATTCAGACTCAGAAGAGCAACACTTAGCTGATGTTCATATTATTCTAGAAGTTTTCAAAAATGATAATTTGAAAATACAGTTAGACAAATGTAATTTTTTCAAAAGTGAAATCAAATTCTTAGGTCATATCATAACCCCAGAAGGAATTAAGCCAAATCCTAATAAATTAAAAGCCGTTAGTGAATTTTCAATCCCTAAAACGAAAAAAGAAATTAAATCATTTGGTCGGATATTATCGAAAATTTATACCAAATTTTGCAAAAATTACCAAACCACTCACGAGTTGTTTGAAAAAAGATTCCAAAATCAATATAAGCGATCCAAAATACGTTGAATCAATTGAAGTATGTAAAAGAAATTTATTAAATCATCCTATATTGCGATATCCCGATTTCAATGAATCTTTTGTTTTAACTACTGATGCATCTGGATTTGCGGTAGGCTCCGTATTATCTCAAGGTCATCCACCTAATGATCTTCCTATTGCTTTCGCTAGTAGAACGCTGAATGAAGCTGAATCTCGATACAGTGTGATCGAAAAGGAATTGTTATCGATTGTATGGTCATGCAAACATTTTAGGCCATATCTTTACGGCAGAAAATTCACAATTTATACTGGTCATAAACCTTTAATTTGGCTATTTTCTTTGAAAGAACCTAATTCCAGACTAATGAGATGGAGAATTAAACTTGAAGAATTTGATTATGAAATTAAGTATAGAAAAGGCTCGCAGAATAATGCAGACGCATTAAGTAGAATCGTTATAGACCCAACTAATGAGTTAACATTTGAAAATTTCTCAACTATGTATAAAAATAATGCTATTGAAATTACTCCAAATATTAAAGAAAAAAATGGTGATGTATTTGAATCCCCCAAAAATTATGCGCTAGCACATTGCGTGTCGCAAGATTTTAAAATGAGTGGAGGTATAGCATTAGAATTTAAAAATAAATATGGTAATATTGAAGAATTAAAAAAACAAAATAAACTAATTGGCGAAGTCGCCTCAATCCGAAGAGACAGTAGGAATATCTATTATTTAATTACTAAAGAATTTTAGTATGAAAAACCCCAATATAAAACGGTGTTTCAATCACTATTGAATCTTAGAAAAATATGCGATATTAAAGAAGAGAAATATTGAGCTTTACCATGAATTGCATGTAGATTAGACCGATTAGAATGGTCAATTATAATGAATATGTTGAGATATATTTTCAGAGGATCAAATATCAACATAATTAGTTATCATTTGTCAACAAATAGTGACAATTTAATAGAGTTTAATGGTATTGAAGACGATCTTATTTCGATTGCAAATCAAATAACTGTTGAAGAATTAGATGGATGCTTAAATCTTTTGAATTCCCAGGATGAAAATGATGAACAGAATGACAATTTAGTTGACTTAGAATCCCAAGACATCACAGTTCATAGCAATGCAGAAAATCCAATTTTAGAACTCCCCTTTACAGAAAGAAGTCTGAATTCTTCACCTTTACAAATAATATTTAAAACAGCACCCAATTTTAATGTGACAAAAACCAAATCTTTCGGAGATAAACTTCCGAGTATCTATCAATTCAATTAATGATGATTTATTCAAATTCATTATGGAATATGTACAACCGAAGAAATCTTTATATTTTGCCTCCCAAGAATTAGGAAAACCTCTCATACAACTTTTACAACAAAAATTCGATTATAAAACCTTCGACTTGAAAATCTCTAAAAGATATTTAGAAGACGTAGAAGATAAAGAAGAACAATTACTTAGAATACAACAATATCATGAAACTAAAACAATACTTCGAGGTTTACCTGAAAATTTAATTAGTTTGAAACGTAAATACTATTGGCCAAACATGAATAAAGATGTTCAAAATTATATTTACGCTTGTGAGTTATGTCAAAAAAGTTAATATGAAAGAACACCAGTTCAGTTGCAATTTAGACCTAACCTTGTAGGTTCCAAACCTTTTTCTAACATTTATTGTGACACAATTAGATTTAATCAAACACATTGTTTGAGTATTATAGATTCTTTTTCTAGATTTGGACAATGTTACCCTCTTTTACAAAAAACCGGAACTGAAATTTTAGACAAATTACTCTTTTATTTTAGTCATTGTGGTATTCATAACAAAATTACTTGAGATAATGGATTAGAATTTAAAAACCATGTCGTACAAGATTTCTGTAAAATCATAAAATTGAAATTCATTATATTTCGAATTATAATCCTAATTCAAACGTTTTAGTAGAAAGGTTTCATTCGACCCTTATTGAACAGTTAAGGACAATATAGAATCGAAATTCAACCTTCCAAAATAAATTAGCTCAAGCCCTTTTAAGCTATAATAATTCAAATCATTCTGGACTAGAAATGACACCAATGCAAATTATAAAGGGAGATTTAAATTACACTTTACCAATTGAGAGAACTCATAATGAACAAATAGAAAATTATGTCGAGAATTATGTAGAGAATCTCAATGAAATTTCAAAACATTTGGAGACTCGTAATCAGAAGAATGTAAATCGTATAGAGAAAACTAATCAGAAAAGATCAACAAAAAAGGATCATCCTTTGAATGATAACCCAACTTATATAAAAAACCCATTAACTCGAAAATTAGATTCTGCTTTCAAAAGAATAAATGCACTTTTTAACTTTTCAACTTAAGGATGTAAAAAATCGACTACATGAAATCCAAAGAGCTGTAAGCTTTGCTAGACTACATTTATTACATGAGTCAATTCTACCCTATTCTAAGTTTTCAAAATTGGTTGAAAATTCAAGTATTATTCCATTACACCACATCAAAGATTATTATCAACTATGTAACACGAAAATAATTTTCAGAAATAAAGTATTATTATTCATAATATCAATTCCTTTAGTTCATAAAGATAATTTTGACTTGCATAAGTTTTACTATTTACCTCAAAACATATACCGATCCCTATTTGCTCTCTGAAAGAGAAGTTCTGAAATGGTCGACAAGACAATGTTATGAAGTGGAAGAAGACTACCTGTGTGATCAAGATTCTCAAGTTGAACCTCCTACATATATGCTAAATATTTTAGAAAACCATACTGAAAATTGTTCTAGAAAAGAAGTATTTCAACCCCCAGATCTCAAACTACTAGAAGATGGACCAAATAATGCTTCTCTAAACTGTTATAAAAATCTCAAAACCAGCTGCTCTAGCTTGGATGAAAAAGAGATATTCATCCCAAAAAAATTTTCAAAATGAAAATTTTGCCTAGTTTAAACTGACTGTACTGAAAAAAAAATTTTACTACGCGAGTAGGCAAGTAACGTCAAAATTTGGCGCATTTTGTAAGGATTCTGGGACACCCAGTATATTTGAATTTTGTAAGATAGACTGGAAAGCTCAAGTTCGTAAATGATCACAATATCTGAAAATATATGCTCATTTTAAATACAGTTTTCTCAAAATCAGAAAAACACAGATCCAACCAATTCGATGTCGAATATTGAGACGAAATTTTAAATTTATTTAATTTTTTATTCAATATCTTAAGCGGAGGACAATTCCAGCCAATTCTCTTCGCATGTATTTTGTTTTAGTTTTTTGGATTGAATCAATTATTCAAATTTCGACATTTCTGATGAATTTGTTTTAGTTTCAGGTTAGAAAATCTGCAGTGCAATAGAAAAGTGAATCATTTTCAAGAAGGAATGAATTATACCTGAAGCTATTTGTCATATTTGTGGTATCCTTCACGAAAAAATAATCTCCGCAAATACCAGAAGTGATTGTTACCGAGTTTTCATGGTATATGAACCTATGGGCAGGTTAGAAAACTGCAGTGCAATAGAAAAGTGAATCATTTTCAAGAAGGAATGAATTATACCTGAAGCTATTTGTCATATTTGTGGTATCCTTCACGAAAAAATAATCTCCGCAAATACCAGAAGTGATTGTTACCGAGTTTTCATGGTATATGAACCTATGGGCATAAAATAATAACGATTATTTCAACTTTATTATTTAATGCGAAAGATACAAGCTCAAATATACATAAATCGGTTGCTCCTCAGTTTAAAGTTATAATAACAAATATATAGGACACACTGGACGTTAATTTTATTTTATTTGTAACTAAGTAAACACTGCCTTTGGGACCGGTGTCTTGTTTGTGTTCCTGTGTGGTAAATAAATAAATTCGAAACTAGTATAAATGAACACAAAATGAATTTCATCAAAAATGAGCAAACTTCCACATTACCACCCATTGCAAACATAATTGTCACCCTTTTACTACAATAGACAATATAAAAATTTGACAGATAAAATCAAAGGATTTACGTTAATCTAAAAAATCTGTTGATCACTTTTCTTTACTGTGCTGACATGTTATGACACTTACTTTCGAGTTACCATTCTCGGCATTT